>JAZDUH010000500.1:1887500-3115000 GCA_036419115.1 Scarus forsteni
ACAAACAGAGGCTGAAACACACATCCACAAACACAAACAGGTTCTACAATCACTATGCTACAGCCAGACCGGACGTGAGTTGGCGAATTTAAACGCGCGTAGTGCCTGTGCCCAAGCCTGCTCCTTTTTGTTCCGGTCTCTGTAGAGTACACATGTCGAATTGTATAGCTCCGGATGATGGCAAACAGCGCAGATCAACCTCTCCTCCATCTTTTGGCGGGGTTTGAGCCGGAGCAGGTGGCCGGAGCGTCACACGTCATCAAATCAATGTCGTCGGAGGGAACGTCAGCGCTGATTGGCTGCCGCGGCACAGCGTCACACAAATTTGCGTAGAAAGTTCAATGTTTTCAACTCGAGCATAGAGGCGTTTGATGCCCTAAACGCGTCCAACGCGCCGCCCAACATGCGTCTTTGCGAATTCGCGTCCGGTGTGACCGTAGCATTAGGGACGGGAAATCCAAAACCAATTCCAATCCAATCGTTAGCAGCTCCATCAAAGAATCGATATCATGAGTCTTTTTGCTAATCAGTTCCCTTATCAAATCGGTACACTGACAGGTTCAGAAGTGTCAGAATTGTGGCTTAATTTTTTACAACAGGCGCCTACTGCACAACCTTAAGTGAGTGGAAACACCAGAGACTTGCAGGAGCAGTTATCTATGCTGTGACGTGTTTGACATTGTTACCAATGATCAATTAGTAGGATCATTAATAGCATCGGTAACTTCAAATTCTTATCAATTCCCATCCCTAATGATCGTGTACTAATGTCAGATGTCAAGAGTGATGGCTTGCCACTCCTGAAGCAGAGCTTTAGGCAGTGCCCTTGAAGTCAAATAGTACCTCTCCTGCAACCAAACCACGCTTAACATGGTTCAGCCAGGAGACATTGAGGCAGCTGCATCTGTATATAGTTTATATATTTTTAAAATTTATATAGCATCTTTTCAGAGGGGAGGCCACAAAATGCTTCACAGTCACAAAGTAAAATGAGAAACAAAAATAATAAAACAAATGTAGATTACACAAAAGCTCATCTGAACAAACCTGATGACTGGACACCAGTGTTCATTTTGTTGACTTATTATTATTGACGTGGTTTTCATCAACAACCTTTTTTCCCCTGACGAAAACTAGACAGAAACTATTAAAAAAAAGATCACATGGACAAAAACTAAACTTAGTTAAATGTCATTTTTGACATATTCATGTAAAGCAGGTATTGTAAATGAGATGCTATGCCAAGCATCCTAAATAAAGGTGGTTGATTTTCACATCAAATTTAAGTTTGCTTTTGTTAATTTATACATTCAAACTTTATTCACAGTCAATAAAGGGTTTTACATGTTTCATTTTATCCAAGTGTAAAACATGCCTTCAGAAATTCAAGGAAACGTGAAAATGCTTTACATGTTGCACTTCTTTCTTTAGTTCACCAGATTAACTATAGGTTTTTATCGACTGAAATGTAAATCTGGACTAAAATGAAACAATTTAGATGACTAAATATGACTAAAATTAAAAGATATTTTGGACTAAAGACTATAACTAAAACTAAATTAAAAAAAAGCTGTCAAAATTAACACTGCTGGACAACCTTTTGATTAATAACACTCATTATGGGCCAGTCAGGTGGTATAGTAGACTGGAACTGTGGTGTAAAATATGAAATATAAGCCACTTGAGAGAACAAATTTTTAACAACATGTGTCAGAAGTGGAGCGAAAATATGTCCCAGTGTTGTCATATTTTTTATTTAAGATATAAATGTGGTCTAGATCTGGTAAAAGTAGTACTGAGGCTGTTAGCATCTATGCTAATCTCTGTAGGAGCAGTCACGTCCTGCTGTTTTCTCAGTGGTAGCCTTTTTTCTGCCCCGAAAGCAAAAGATCGGAGCTTGACGAGGTGATTCAACATCTGTAATTAGGCAGATCTAACTGTACTGCAAGGTTACATCTGAAAATTTGTGTCTTTGACTGTTTTATATTGTCTACAGAGTCCACAGTTTTCAGTTTTAACGAGAGACAGTTCCAGAGTTTATTAGGACTGGACAGAGGAAAACATGTCTGTTAAAGCTTCCTGCTGACACATAAACTCCAGCAGCAAGAGGAGGAAAAAGAAAAGTGTAATCAGGGATTGAGATATTCAACCTTAAAGGGTTAAAGGATAAGTTCGGTTCCTGCAGCTTTCACATTGTTTATAGAATGAAGTAGAACAATATACTCACCCAGAAGCAGTGGCGGCTCCTGAAAATTTTTTCAGGGGGGCAACAGATGTGGTACTGGCTTCGATCACCCCTTAAATAGCTAATAATAATTTAAGTCAGATAGCTTACTTTACAGTGTTATAGTTACATTGTTTGATTTGTTTTCCTTGTTGATGGAAACACCAGACATAACATGTACATAACTGTACAGTATTTTTGTAAAGCTAAATCAAGTTAATGTCTAAAATGCTATACATTTGGTTCCACAGTACACACTTACTTATTAGGTGGTCCCAAATAACTCTTTGAATACTGTAATTATAACAGCCTGGTCTTTCTTTGTCAAAAAATGTCTTAAATGTCCATGGAAATGTCCTTTCGACAAATTTTATTCACCCTATGTTCATAAGAAATAAATGTAAACAAGTCTGGGAAGTATTTGGCAGTTATCTAATAAATGCTAAGTGTGTAATTACAAGAAAAGAAAACTGATATGAATTTTCAACAGGTTTCTCTTTATAAAAATTGTAAATGAACATGTACAAATGTTTTTGAGATGATAAAAAAATATTAGCATGCACTCAAACATTCTGTTGGCCTACTGTATTTAGTGTCCATGTTACAGTTTGTTATATTAGACCATGTTCAGGTGTTTTTAATTGACAATAAGTTCATGAAGCAGTTCCTGTCCAGATGAAGACAGAGTCCAAGTTTGCTGTCCTCACATCCATGGAGGGATTTTTCTGCACAGTTCACTGCTTCTCCCCTTCCTCCCTCTGTCATTTCTCAATATGCTCTCTTCTATTGTTCTTTTAGGGAGTTTTTATCGATCCTCAACTGGAATTTGCTTTTATACCCGTCCTTGGTTTTAGTGTGTATGTTAACATGTGCACGTAACGGTGAATATACGGCAAAACACGGTAAAAATATGGCGAATACACGGCAAAAACGGCAAATAAACGGCAAAAATTAGCCAAAAGAACAACAAGGAAACACCCCAGAGTTAAACTAATGCTATTATTTGCAATACTTGTACACTATTTACTCCGAAAATACTGATAATCCACCGATAAATCACTCACGTTAACTTTGAATCATCTCTCTCGCATGCGTGCGCTGTGCGTCTGGTCCGAGCAGGCGTCAGTGCGTATGACGTTATCACGTTGGGGCAAGCCCTCCCTGAGCCCATAGAAATGCATTGTGAGGTCCAAAATTTGAAAAAAAGAGTCTCTCCATGTAAGTCTATGAGAGCGCCTGGGGCGATTTCGACTCTGACTGAAATCGCCCCAAGGGGGCGGGGCCGCTGGTTGGACAGTGACATCGCAGCGATAGTCGGGCTGCTGATTAAACAATAATATGAAGACTTAGACAGGAACAATCAAGGCACTATAAACTCTTTTCTCTTCATTTTTTTCACGTGGATTAAGGAGGGCGATGCACTATCGCCCACTATCGGCCAGCCGCCCCTGCCCAGAAGGCTTTCCTGATCCAAACAGTGCTTCGGGAGATATTTAGATCCAAAATCGAGCGGCGGACATCCGTATAATGATAGCACATGGGGAATACAGCGCCGCTCCTAAAACTGCATTAATCGTCCAAAAACTCATTAGTTTCACCAATATTTCATCATGGTCCACTCGCGCTACTCCTCCAAGACAGTCCGGGGTCGCTCCACCCATGTTTTCGTGACTGTGCTGACCTCTGAACTGAAAACTTTCTTTACGGCTTTCTTCTTCCAGTTTTGTGCAAAATGGACGAATATCTATTGGATGAAGATGTTGTGGAGGAGAACTTTGAATATGATGGGTGTCCTTACAGTTTCGAGCCAGAGTTTACAGATGAGGAGCTCATCGAAAGGAGGATAAAGAGGCAAAGAGAAGAACAGCTCTCCAGAGAGCAGTCTTCAGTTCAGAGGTCAGCACAGTCACGAAAACATGGGTGGAGTGACCCTGGACTGTTGTGGAGGAGTAGCGTGAACAGACCATGATGAAATATTGGTGAAACTAATGAGTTTTTGGACGATAAATGCAGTTTTAGGAGCGGCACTATACATGCCCCGTGTGCTACCATTACACGGATGTCCACCGCTCGATTTTGGATCTAAATATCTCCTGAAGCACTGTTTGGATCAGGAAAGCCTTCTGGGTGAGTATATTGTTCTACTTCATTCTATAAACAATGTGAAAGCTGTAGAAACCGAACTTATCCTTTAAATAAGGTGTTCATATAATATCATTGTGTTGTATTTGATAGTATGAAGAGGCCTTCATCAGAGAGTTGTGACTTAGCTTCTGTCAGATGGCTGATGAATGTTTTTTACTCATTGGATGAAAAAGAGGCACTCAGACTCAGAAACTGACACTCGATAGACTGGAGCCTTTAGCTTTCACACTGTCATGTCATATTGTGTCTCGAAGCACAGAACTCCTTGAACCCTGTCTGACTAACTTCACCCTGAAATTACTTCACTCAAACAAAAGTGTTTTTATCCCAGAGTGCTTCAAAATAATGACTTCATCTTTTTTATAATTCTCCACTCAAGCAGGTCATCATCTTAACTCCAGTTTTATTCTTCCACCTGTCTTTTTTATCTTCATGTGCCTGTTAAATTTGTATTTTAATTCCTCCTCCTGTAGATTATCGGCGTGACTCTCTGAGCAGCTTCATTACAGAATAAAGAAACATAAATGAGGTCACGACCCCATTACTGCTCTGCCTCATAAAACTGTGAAAAGATGGCATTGTGGGAGTAAGAAATGTGCGTGGGCTTGTGTGTGAATGGATGAACGTCTTTTGCTTTTTTTCCTCTCAGGTTCAAACACAGACTGATGTCTGTTTTGGACTTGATGCAGATATACAGACAACCCCTACCGTGGAAGTTTCACACTGCAGATGTTTGCTTGGCCGTGCACACCCCAAAAAGATTAACAGATGACAACAAGGTTACTTTGACAATCTTTGGTTGACATTATGCCTCAGTCACACATTCCTGTTTCTCACAGCGTCACAGCGATTGTGCATGACTGTACACGATTGACGAGGCTGGTGTGATCGCTATGATACGGGATGAAATGACTGTCTCACCCCTGGACTCACCCCGTAAATACACAGTCAGTAGCGCTTCTACAGCACTTCGGGGGCGTTCGTCCCGCTCCAGCTAGGTTAATACAGCAATATGATGAGGATACTTTGAATTTTCATCCCGCTGACACGACGTCAGCCGCGCTCGAGCTCAGTTCGCGTCACGTAAGCCCCGACTGAGCCCCGTCGCTTGCACTGTCTTGAACGGGACACAGTCGGGGCACAAACGGACACATCCTTGTCAGTCCTCCTCATAAAGCTTTCAGGATTGAGCCACGATCAGCCCGACTGAGCTCCGTACATGCCACGCTAATACCGTTCACCTAAGGACTGCATTAGGCTTCCATCCCACTGTACTACTAATTTCTTTTTCTGATTACAGTATTTGAAATTCTATGCGTTAGTGTTTGAAACAGCATCCATGTCTCATCATTTAAACGATTTACAGTGAATTAAATATTGAACTGAGTCTGTTTTTGGGGCTTTGCTCAAATACCAGCTTGTTGCATTGCTATGGTTAAAACTGGTTTTGTAAATGTTATTTGGGGGAGGCTATCTGCATGTCTCAGGGACAGGTGAGAGTGGTCAGCAATTAAATTGCACAATAACCACTGCACCACTGTAACTACTAAATTAAATAAATGAAAAATAAATTAGAATGGACTACTTGTATCGGAGTGCTTATATCGGATATTTTAGATGCAGGCCGATATATTCAGATATTTGTTTTTTGACAGCACTTTTTCCATTTATTTTTGGTTAAATTTCACAATAATTTGAGTTGACGAAATCTGCCATAAATTTAGTCGACCCAAATTTAAAGTGTAAAGTTAAAGGTATTTTTCATGTTTCCTTAAATTTCTGTGAAAACTGAGCCAAGGTTAAAACAATTTAGATTACCTAAGAGTAAATCTAACAGACAGAAGACTATTACAAAAACTAAATTAAAAAGTGCTGTCAAAATTAACACTGTTGCACAGATGGACCTGTGATATATATTGAACGGTCCATCTGGTGTGCAAGGTTATAAATAAAATCTGTATCTCACACTCTCTTGATCTACATCTGTTCTGCTACATTTATGCACAGTTGCATCACCTTTGCTCACCTGTAAATACAGAAACACAAGCACACAGCTCAGCATAGCAGCATGTATTAGACATCTTCAACTGCTGAATGATTCATGGGATTGTGTCCATAAACCTGCCAAAATACCTCTAGCAGTCCTAGTGCATGAAAAATACATCACATAATGATTAGACAGGGAATAATAAGAATGAAAAATATTAAAAGAGGTGCTCTTAGAGTCCATTAGGGTGCACTCAGGTGCCCATCAACATGTAAAACACCATTATGGATCCCACAGATTTCAAGTAAAGTATAGAAAGCTATCAGTGCAGCTGTCCCTGTGTGCACCATGTTTTACACCCAAAAAAACATGAGCATGTTGGTGAAATCGTGACCAACAGGATGGTTCATGTCTGCTTTGCTATTTTTGATCATGTGAAACATATGGTTGGTGGCACGTCTGTTCGCCCTCACTGGCTTCAGCAGCTTCTCTGTTGGAAGCAGCCCAACCAGGGGAGCTCCAAACCTGGTTAGGCGCAGTAAAATAATCAAACAGTAATAAGATATTTAAGAAATATACTGACTTATAATCAGTGGTGACAAAACTTCAAATCAGGCCCGCCCTCTTTGTCAACCAGAGGGGTAAATCAGGTCAGAAATCTGGCATGAAATTGTCAGCCAGCCGTTAGGAAAGCTCAAACTCAGAATAAAAAGCAAATTTCTTTCTCTTCTCTTTCCTTTCTGCTTCAGTTTCCCCCTTTATTCTCCTCTCTCCCTCAAAACCTTGTATTCCTCCCCCTACCCTCAATCTGCTCCTCCCAGCATGCACCTCTTCCACAGATGGCAGCCCCCCGGATCGTCCCGGGCTCTGCGGGAGGAGAAGAGGAAATAGACCTCTGTTGGTGAGAAAGAGGAGCAGGTTGGGACCCGCTGACTGAATTACTGACCTGCTGACTTTGATCATCTGCTGATCTGAACCACGTTGAGAGGTTAAATTATTTTTTATTTTTTGACGTCACTAAAATCTGTCGGAGTAAGAGGTGGTGATTCACTGTACACAGAGCATGTTCTTGTGGTTATGGCTTTTAGGTTGACTCTTTCAGAGGAGTTTTCATTAAGTCAACTGAGTTTGGTTGGACAGAGATTTCAGAATCTTAGCTGTATTTTGATACTAATAGACATCAAACATCATCAATGCCTGCTTGGTGAAACAGCAAACAAACAACAAACAAAAGTTATACTTTTGTATGATTTCTACATTAAGACATTTCTTTCTTCTGTTTATTTATATTTACTTTGCCAACCAAACGTCTCAGTAAGCATTTGCTGTCAGGACGAAGGCTCCACTGCAACTCCCCTTCTTTGTCGCCACTACTTTCAAACAAATGCAACATATCAGCTCATTGGTGTTCATGGGCTCACACCTTGTTCATTCTGATTTAAACCAAAATATTCCCACTCTGGGGCTGTGGCAGCCGGCTTAGGAACCGTCACTTTCGTGCCATCTTTCATATTAGTGTTTGTTTCCTTGTTACTCTTCACGATGCTCACTTCAACTCTCTGTGTGTGTAAGCATGGGCAGCCCTGCCTCCCCCTCAAAAAAAAGATTGAATCACTGACAGATGCTCACTCTGCTATAAATCCACTATAAAACCAACGCACCCCTGTGTTGAGACAGTTGCACAGAGTGAGCCATCTTCTCATCCAGCCTGTTTGGTAGAGAGAGGGGAGGAAAACAAACATGAATGCACGGGTCAATTTATCTAGGCCGGCAAACTTACCGAGGATGTTTTTATTTATCGTGCGGTTAATTGATTTGTTGATTATCGTGACTGGCCTACCCTTGGGTAACATCTGTATGAATGGTTGTCTGTCTCTCGATGTGGCCGGTCATCAGCTGTTGGCCGGTTTAGGATGTACCCCACCTCTCGCCCAATGTCAGCTGTGATAGGCCCCAGCCCCCTGCAACCCTGAAATGAATAAGCATTACAAGTAATAGATGGATGGATGTTTATTTTGCACAAATTCCTTGTAACTGACATTGGGCCCTATCATATGCCAAACTTGAAGTGTTTTGGTGTGCAGCTCAGATCTTGCCTATTTTTCACCTGACGCAGGTTATATTAATACTACATGTTTGAGTAGCAAATGAAGATGCTTGGATGTGTTTGTATTAAAATGAGGAGTGGTTAGGAACAAAGCTGGTGCATTATTTACACTAGAAACTCAGCAGATGACTGTAAACCTCCTTATACCTGGTCCAAAATCTAAAGTCTGCTGGGTGTGTTATAGAGTGTTTCTGCCAATTTTAGGACACATAAGAGAGGTCACGCATCTGTGAGATCAAAAAACAGGCTTTGTTCAGCTTATTTCACTCACAGAGGCAGGCCCCTCTACTGTTGTTCATTTGTTGAAAAGTTCATTTTAAAGTTTAATCCAGTACAGGGAGCTGAAGGACAGACTGGCTTTTTTGTGGCACTTCTCAGTGCGCACTCCAGCATGTAATACTCCCACAATGGGAGATTTTCATACAACACTGTGCTACATTTGTAATATTTGAATATATATGAGAGAATTTCAAAAATAGTTTTGCTGACAGATAATAAAATAGGCTGTTCCGTGAGTTTTAAACACCAAGGATTACTGCAGGAAAATGAGAAAATAAATAGCTTGAAGCCCAGTTATTTGATCTGCAGTAAACAGATCTATGATAAACATAAACCTGCCCAATTCTGTTGGTTTTAACTGGAGATTTGAATATTTACTGAGGGTTTGTTTTTGTTTCATACAAAGGTGTCTGACTGTATTATATAACTTGAGCATTAGCATATTTCATACAGTGTCCTGTGTGTGTTCTTTGAGTGTCATAGTGTGAAAAGGGAGGAATCAAATCTTTGGGCCAAATATTATAACCAAAACATACCAATGTTTATTCTAGGAATGTTCAGCGTCCTCTTCATGTGGAGAGTTTCTGCCATCAGAATAGCAAAACATAGACCATGCCCTAAAGCACCAAGCACCACGTACTATAGACAGTGCCTCAGAATAGGGCCCTTTATGTCCTTCATGGTTCATTTAACTCTCCCCTTCATGAAAAATAATATGTACTTGAATTGGGGAAGACTTAAAATCAATGAGTGTAATTACATCACTTCTTATCAGTGGTTCATACTCACTGGTAATGTTTTTTCATGTTCTGGAAAAGTCTGCTTCATCACATTAACTGGTAACAAACTTTTTGACTCTGTGACTCTTCCAAAGCTGACTGATTACTTCAGGAGTTTAGAGAAAACTTCAGCTCCCATTATCATTTACACGAAGCAGAAACTCATCATTTGTGTTCATGCAGCAGATGTGGGTGTGATGAGCTCATTAAACGGTCATTATCAGTTATCATCAGGAGATATGAGGTCGAACAGCCTCAGTCCTCCTCCTGATCCACCGAATCACCATCATCTGTTGTTTGGGTGGGAAAACTCAACTTTACACACAAATGGCTTTTTTTTTTCAACACAAAACCCTCACGCTTTATGATTTGGTGGAGCGCAAAACAGCTTAACTAATATAAAATGCGGGGTATAATATGCCAAAGAACATTCAGAAAATGATTTATGAAAGAGAGGGGGGTTATATTTTAAGAGAATATTCAAATCTAGAGGTTAGAAGTGTACATACAACATTGAAAAGTTTCTGCGTCACGTTAGAGGAGTTAAACTGTGAAACAGATTGAGTAAAAAGAGGCAACAAGAAATGTTTTTTATTTATTTTATTTATTTATTTAAGCAGGAAAACCTCATTGAGATTAAAAATATCTTTCACAAGAGTGTCCTGGCCAAGACAGCAGCACATTCAACAGTTTTACACAAGATAAATGAACACAAGCAATCATCAAACACATAAAACAAGAACTCAGTACATTAAGAAAGAGAAGTCACAATTCAGACAGCTTATTTTGCATGGATTGTCCACAGGAGAAAGATAAAGTGCATCAGTCAAAACATCTGCAGTCAGATGTGTTCACCTCCAAGTTGCTCAACATTGTCTTAAAAGTGCTTCGTGACACCAGATCTTTTAGTTTCAGGTCTTTTTGTAGTTCATTCCAAGCATGTGGAGCAGCAAACCTGGACGCCTTTTTTCCCAGCTCTGTTCTTTTGGAACAGACAATAAGAAAAGATCTTGGGACCGAAGATTATAAAATGCTGTGCTCCTCTGACTGATGTAGGTCAGCAGGTAGGATGGAAGCAGACCAAGAATACATAAATAAGAATTTGCCAGTGATTGAGTCTGTGTGCAGACAAAGAAGACCATCCAACACAAGCATACAGCAAACAATGATGAGTAAGAGATTTAAAACCAGTAATGAACCTCAGAGCTCCATGATACACAGTATGAAAGAGACTGTAAGCTATTAGAGGAGGCATGCATGTACAAACATCTCCATAGTTAAACACAGACATAAATGAAGCAGAAACCATTCTTTTTCTGGATTCAAAGGAGAGACAAGACTTAATTCTAAAGAAAAAACCTAACTTCAGTTTTAACTTTTTAACAAGCTGCTGAATATGGGCAGAGAAAGAAAGAAAATCATCAATCAAAACACCAAAATACTTGTAGGAAGAAACAAGTTCAATCTGAGAACACTGAGCAGTGATCACTGGAGGCAGGCTAGAAAGTTTGGATTTAGAATTTGAGAAAAGCATAACTTTTGTTTTGTCTGCATTTCAAACCAGTTTTAAATCATAAAAAATGTTTGTAAGGTGTTAGAAGCAAGTTGTAGTTGTGCAAGTGCTTGGGCTGGTGATGAAACAGAAGTGTGCATGACTGTGTCATCAGCATAAAAATGAAATTTTGCATTTGAAATATTCCAGTTTATATTATTGATGTAAAGAATGAACAAAAGTACTCCCAGGACTGAACCTTGTGGCACACCTTTTGAGAGGTGTATTGATGATCACATGCCTCAATGTGTTTGCTGATTATTTGAAGGGGAATTTTTGCAGGATATGATAAATACATTTGCGAAGATTGTATTTTTTTTTTTTTTTTTTTGGGGATTTAAGACAGTATTTTAATTCCAGTTTGGAAGTATGGAAGTATGGAATCAATTAGATAAGTTTTTAGCTTTTATCGTTACTTACTTGTATTCTAAATTGCTTTTAAGTTGTCGTTTACATGATTAAAATTTAGATATCAATCAATCAAAACTTTGATAAGCTCTGCGAGGCATGAGGGTTGTTTAAAAAGTAAAGGAGGAGGGTCATGTCTAGGGGTTCAGGTCAATAAATGGCCTTTGGAGATCTGTGTTCACATAGTGTTGAATTTAAAGTCATAATTTAAAGAACTGTTTCTTTATGCAGAACAAACAGGACCACACTGACGACTTGGTGCAAAGTGCGCAATTGTCTTTCTGCTTTTCTACCAGTTGCGGTTGTCACTTTTGTTCCCTCTGCTCATGTTGTTTGACAGTGGGGCCTTCAATAAAGCCTCATTTTCCTGTGCAGACACAAAATAAGAGCAAAGTGCTGAAATCTGATTAATTTTAGTGATGGAGAAGTTAGCACTTTATGCCTTTTACATCTTAAAATGATGCAAGCAAAGCCAATGAGCACAGTAGATGCTGTTTCCTATCATCACTGGTTCATCTAAATTTATCTGTCATGCAAAATCGTTAGCTTCTTATGCAGGCTAAATTAAGTCCCTGTTTTACATGAGGCAGCCATCTGGAGTCTGGCGTGCCTGAATCTACAAACTTTTGAATCCTGGATCCAGGCTGGAAAGATCTGAAAATGCATCCCAGCTTGGCTTCATGTAAACACGATTCACACTTTCCCCGCCCAGTGGTGCATTCATCTCAAAATGAGGCCCAATAAACACCTTCTTGTCTTTTCAAAGTCCGTCTCCAGCAGCAACATCTCAGATCAATTATCTAGTTGACACCAGCACGCTGAAGGCTTGGTCTGCCACCATCTTTAACAAACCTGGTCATGCTCCTCTTGTTTGAAAATGGTCAACAGATGAACTTGAATTCAACTCTTTTAAAGCACTTAAAGCTATGGTCTACGATTTGGAAGCTTGGTACATCTTAATAACACCGTTTATAAGGCCATTATGGTCCTATGGTCCGATCTACGCAATATAAAGACCAAAAAGAATGAAAAAAATCCATTCAGTATATCCGCTGCAAAGCAGCATAATGGTTGACCGCCGTTTTCGGTGGTTCGGATTGGTCCGTGAGTCCATCCAATCCCCTGTCTCCCCTGCTCCGCACCGTCTCACCTCCCCCCAACTACCTCCCTTATGTAGTGGTGAGCAGTGAGCTGCACAGCTACTGAAGCGTCATGGAGCTGGAGAAGACCAGCACCAAAACCGGGAGGCCGCTTTTTTTTACCCTCCACATCAAAGGAAAAGTAAAAGTTTTGAGGAAAAGGCTGAAGTAAGGAAAAAGCTGTAGAATGTTTTGGAACTGAAGACTGACGCTGAGACAGCCGAATTTCTGTTGAACAGGTAATAGCTTTGTTTACTACAGTGGGAGATGTCTGCTGAATAACTCTGGTTAGTCTGTGCCTGTACTGGCTAATGACTGAGCATTGTTGGTCAGAACGGGTAGGCTCTGTCAATAGATTTTAGCATAAGGTTGCCACTCAACTTTAGCATTGTAAACTGAGCTGGTGAAGACACGCCGAGAAACATAAGTCCTCGCCGACCATCGGCTCTGCTCTGATTGCAGTGGCGATGCCAGACCCGCTTCGCCGCCGGTCCAATTGAAATGGCTACCGTTGTGTGTCACAAGGGGGATGACTGTCGTGTTTGTTACTTTCAGCTATGAGAAATCTGACATTCTGAGTTGTTTTTGAAGTTGTTGTTGCTGCTGATATTTTCTGTCGGCCGGCTTCTTGCTCTATTGGAGAGGGCGTGTTGTTAGGAGGCAACACGAGCTTGGGGGCGGGATCTTGGAACATGGAGGGAAGGGGTGAGTGAAGTGGGAGCAGGCTGCGTTTTTCAAATCTGTCTCAACAGCCAAACTGGTTTTCAGATCGTAGACCCTAGCTTTAACAGAATATCAGTGAATAATTGATCATAGAGAATTAGAGCTGGATGTGATTTAGTCTTAACTGGCTGATTAGAAGAAGCAACCTAAACATTTTGCTCCAGGCATCTCACATGTTCATGTGACCATGGACTGGTTTAATCTCAAACATCAATATGAAAGACTGTTTTCTTCATTTTGATAACCCAGTAGGCTCAAACTCAGCTAACAGACCACAGGAGTCTAATTCTGTAATATTTCAAAGATGGCAGCATAATCTTCTCCTCAGCTGGACAGAGACAAACCTGATCCCCTCACGTCCGACTCTTACAGATCTGTACGGGGGACATATGGCCTCCATACTTCACGTCCTTTCTCCTCTCTCTCGTATTCTCCCTCTCCATCCCTCAGCGGTCTGAGACGTTAACGGTCCAGATGGTTGTAGCTCGTGTAGCTTCATCTCTGACTCCATCCATCCGTTCCTTCATCCATCTTTAGGTCTGACTGATGACACCGGCTGCTGCTTCACGCAGACTACTCTGCAGAGACTGAAAAGATCTCAGGCCATTCTCACGTGCCAGCTTCATTGAGTTATTTTAATTACTTTAGTGCTTTTAATGGAAAATCAAACAAGAAACAAGAGACTGATGTTCAACTTAATGATATAAAAGTAAGACTGATGTAAAAAGACAGCATTCAAGAGGGGAAAATGCTGCTCAATACTTTTAACATGTAAATAACAAACCCAATTTAAGACATGGTAACAACTATGTGCCATTTCAACTCGCAGGTTGTGAGACAATTTATGTTAACTTCAGCTATAAAGTTGGACTTCCAGATAAAGCCCTACAGCGACCGACTAACTTCTACAGCTAGCCTCAAGTGGACACTTGAGGAACTGCACATTTTTGCTCTTAAGGTGCCTACACACCAAAAGTGACTTAAGCGTTCTCGGCGATCACTCTCCATGCAAAGTCGATGTACAGCCGCGATTTGATCGGGGCTAAACCTCCCGCGATGCGACTGCTGCGTCCAAGGCGATCACTCTGTCGCGCGATTCCAACGTAAAAAAACAAGTTGATCTTTTCAGCCAATGTCATGTGTAGCTGTGCAGCAACAGCCAATCAGCGGTGTGTGCATGTGTGACAGACAGTTTTTCTTCCGAAATACAGAGTTACAGTCTATGTCTATGTGGGAAACATTAGTCAGAGAGGACATTAGTTCCACTTAGAAGGACCACCGAGCCACAGTGACAGTTGGCGGTGACCAAAATGAGGTTTTTATGGACAGGCAGCGCGACTTCAGTGGGCAACGTGATTTTGATCGTGGGGTCACATTCGATGTGAATGCAGCTTTAGGCTGCATATTTAGCCTGTGCAAAGCTTACTTCAATAAATAACATGTTATGTTCTTTAGTTGCCCCTGCGAAGGAGTTTCTTTGCCAGTCTTTATTCACTTATCTGTTGATTTGTTTTTTCAAAAAATCCAGACAGATTTTGTCCAAAATTTTTAAGGAATGTTGGTCATGGCACAAGGAAGAAGTGATAAGACTTTGGTGATGTGCATCCAGGAATTCTTTTAAGGATTTTTCAACTTAGCATGATACGATGGTTTTCCAAATTTGCACTTGCTAATCAAAAACCTTCTTAATTGATTGTGATGAAAATTTTCAGGTAGTGTTTGTCGCAGTGCAAGGAAAAAGTGATGATGTTTTGGTGGTGTTTGCCTCAATATTTGTCCGTCTCTTAGAGCAAGATAACTCAAACTGCTCTCAATAGAATTTGATGAAATTATCAGAAACTGTTGTTCAATCAATCTTTATTCGTATAGCGAATTCATCTGAATGTGGACGCATAGAGACTCATGAGAGCAGACAACATTTTCTCTAATCCTCTACCGTCTTTTAGTGAGCCTGTGTGACTTGTAGCCTCAGTTTCTAGTTCTTCCCTGTCAGAAGCGTCACCTGTTCTGGTCTTCTACTGCTGTATAGTCTGTATCAGGGATTAATGCGATTTGCACTCAGAAATGGTCTACTGCGTACCTTGATCATAAGGACTATTCGAGCCATTGCTTTTCTGTCACCTTGAACACCTGTAGGCAGTGGCAGTGAAGCTCAGTTTGGAACAACTCGAACCATGCTTGGAGGTTGGTTTGGTAGCTGGGGAGGAGCCAGCTGACCTGCTTACTGCAATAGCACCCCTAGGCTCTTGAACTTCATCACAACTGAGCACCTATGAATAGAGTAGAGTTAAAGTTGCTGGTGGAGCGGAGGTGTCCTCAGGAATGATAAATGGCGTAGTGTTCCCAAACCTGGCCTGACCTGTGATATCAGTGAGGCACTTTCACCAGGAGAACTTCCACTTACTGGAGGTTTTCTCTTTTTTGGACCATTCTCTGTAATTCTAGAGATGGTTGTCCGTGAATTATGTTCCTGAAACACCTTGACCAGGCCGTCTGGCACCAACAAGCATGCACTGTATAAAGAATCTTCTTCTCTCCTATTCTGGGTTTGGACATTAGCAGATTATTACCTCCGCCAAGGAGGTTATGTTTTCGGGAGAGTTTGTCCGTTCGTCCGTCTGTGAACAAAATAACTCAAAAAGTAATGGATGGATTTGGATGAAATTTTCAGGAAATGTTCAGCATGGGAAAAGGAAGAACTGATTTGATTTTGGTGTTGATCTGGATCAGCGTCTGGCCGCCATGGCAAAAAATGTGACTTCTGTGAATAACTACTGAACTAAAATAGATATCATTATGAATCCAGTTGCTAATGGTATGTTTTCATGGTCAAGGAATCTAAATATTTACATGAAATAAAGGTAGGAGTGATATTTATGTTCAAAATGACAATATGGCGGAGGTCTGTGCTCTCCGAGTGCTTTCTAGTTTTGATCATGTCTACAGAAATGCATTTATTCGCAGCCCAGTGATTGGCTGAGAATCTGTTTGCAGTAAGTAGGTACAAGGGATATACCTACTTAAATGGCGGGTGAGCGTACATCATCTCTGCACAAAGTATTCTGTCCATTATTTATCTCTTGAGTTTGAATGTTCCTCAGGATTTGATCCTCTCTCCTGACCGAGGATCAGTGAAACAATGTCAGCTGTTCACAGAGATAATTAACAACCACCAACATGGCCGCCCTCAGGGGTGCATCACACCACCTGAAGACCCTCCTCATCCCTCCTTCCTCTCCTGTGAGCTCTCAGTCTCTTTTCATCTCTCTCCAGCTGTCACGCTTCCATCCACCCCTCCATCTATCCATCCATCCCATCATCCTCCTCTCTGTATGTGTGTAATTAAAGCTAACAGGAAGTGCTAACTGTCCGTGAAGATCTGCCAAATCCATCTCTCCGTCATCACCTCCATCTCTTCTTCACTTTTATGTCTTCCTGGTCCATATGGCTCGGTCACACACTCCCCCCTCCCCTCCTTCAGAGAGGTTGGGTTTGTTAATAGCCCATATGGCCTCTTCATATGCTGCCAGTGAATTCTAATGACAGGAGATTGGCTGAAGTTCCTCTGGCTATCTGACTGCGACACAACGCCAGCGTGCCATTAATGAAACCTGCTGAAAGTCATCACACACACAGCAGCTTTACTGACCTCTGTGTGAGAGATACGACTTCAGAATACAAAGTTTGTTATCAACAATAATGCTTTAAAGCTGAATATTAAGTAAAACGCCATGGCTTATTTTCTTCATGAAAGGAACAAGCTACAGGACATCATGTGTGGATATTTCTGCTGTGGATTCAACCTGTATGTGAAAGAGAAGGGACAGAAACCAGCTGTGCTTGTGAAACAAACAGTTACTCTGAACAAAAGAAGCTGAAGTTTACAAAAGCACAGAAGAGAAGAGAACAGACAGGTGAATACAGCTCGGATCAATACAGAGAGAGAGTTAGAGCACACAGTATATAAAATGTAGAGGTGCTGGGGAAAGAAAATGATTATTGTCGAAACTGTGATTATACCTTCAAAGATTATGAATTGATCTAAAATGTATACAATATATAACGACATTTAGTGTGTTGGTGCAGTTTGGTGTCGACAAGAATCCAGACCTCTAAGGGCATTTTCACATTAGGCCCACTTGTTTTGAACTGTGCTGTGGCGCAGTTCGCCCCCCTCCCCCGCTGGCTTGCATTCACACTTGCAACATCGAACCATGCCCGGGCCCACTTGTGTATTTACTCAGTTTGAAACAGCAGGGGGCGATATGCACGTAACTGGTTGCCAAACCTGCTACAGAGTAGAACGAAAAAGAGGCTACCATGGTAACCATTTCCTACACCAAACAACCAATGTTTACGTTTCGCTCTCTTCTACATTTTTTCTTCAAGTGTGTTTTTTTTATCATGTTTGAGACGGCAGCAGCAACCTTCTGGACCCTCGTAAATCATCGTACTCTTAAGCCAGAATTAACAAAT
Source organism: Scarus forsteni (assembly GCA_036419115.1). NCBI lineage: Eukaryota > Metazoa > Chordata > Actinopteri > Labriformes > Labridae > Scarus > Scarus forsteni. The sequence continues at coordinate 1,905,320 of JAZDUH010000500.1, forward strand.
CGACAAAATGAGTTAGCAAAAGATTCAACCGTGGGATTAACAGGAAGTAATGCATCAGTAGTAGATCGGTTTGGACCACTTTGTTTCACACCAGTGAAACCGCACCAAATGTAGGGAGATGGAGCGGATCGAGACCACCCCTTCATGGAGGTCTGAGACCGGCTGATTTGGGGCGCACCAAAGTGCGGTGGTTGCATTCACATTGATACTAATGTACCAAACCCTGGGCCAAAACTTCTTTGGTGGGCACTAAATATGGTTGGTGTGAAAACACCCTAAGTGTCATGATTGATGACCAGCTGACTTTGAAGTATCATGTGGCCTCGACTGTTCAGTCTTGACCTTACATCCTTCATAACATCAGGAGCATCAGAGCTTATCGACCCTGCAGCTTCATACTAGCACATTTTAACCTCTGCAGATGATCCAGAATGCAGCAGTATGTCTGATCAGTCAGTCAAACTTTATTTGTATAGCCTTTCTCATACAGGACTTTGTAATACAAAGTGCTTTACATGAGAAAAATATAAAATAAAATAACAATAAGTGGAAAAAAAGCAGAAAATTGCATGATTGCATAAAATGAAAACATAAGACCCCCACAATCCCCCCCTCCCCAGCACAGTCACAAAAACATGGGTGGTGCGACACCGGACTGTCTGGAGGAGTAGCGTGAGCGGACCATGATGAAATATTGGTGAAACTAATGAGTTTTTGGACGATTAATGAAGTTTTAGGAGCGGCGCTATACATGCCCCGTGTGCTACCATTATACGGATGTCCTCCGCTCGATTTTGGATCTAAATGTCTCCTGAAGCACTGTTTGGTTCAGGAAAGCCTTCTGGGTGAGTATATTGTTCTACTTCATTCTATAAACAATGTGAAAGCTGTAGAAACCGAAATTATCCTTTAAGTCCCTATGGCGTAGACAGAAACAGCTTTAGATTTAGCAAACAAATTCTGAAACTCTTTTGAAATATAATAGTCTTATTATATTGAATTTCTTTTCTGCTTTTGAGCAGTGTCGATATCAAGGACATAACAGATGAAGCAAGTCTTGATTCAAGCACTTTTTGTAACAAAGATATTTGATTGAGAATCATGAATCAGCCCAACTTGAAAATTCGTTCTCAATCAATTCAATGCCTTCAGAATTAATGTAGAACAATTGAGACAAATGAAAAGATTCAAATCTCAAATAAATTGTTGCTTAAGTCTCTTAATCACAACATTAATTCAGCCATTAAATTGAGGGATGTTGCAGTAATCTGGCTCTCAAGGAATACGGAAAAATAATGTAACAAAGTCACCCACAAAAGTGAAAATTTTGACTTTTAGTTATTGTTAAGCCACTAACATTATTTACGCCATCCATGCTGGAGTAAACCAGGAAGGGAGGAATGGACAAAGAAAAGGGTCATAAATAAAGCACACAGTGTCTCTCCTGTTTTTATGTTTTTTTAATGAAAGTTTACATTTTAAGTTCATCATATCTTCACTAAATCATGCACACACAGGAAGGAGGCTCAGCTCCTGTCACAACAATTGTTCTGTTTAATGATTTTGCATGTTTTGTCCTATAATCTGTGTTGAACATGTATTCTGTTGGACATGTATTCTGCTAAACAGGCAGAGAGGTTTAATCCACAGAGACTATTCAGCCAACATTAAATAAATAAATTAATCACAACTAAAGAGGACAATGTTTCTGCTGGATCAGAAATACGAAAATATGCCAGGAATACTCCAGGCATTAAAAAGGAACTCTAGAATCCAAATATTTAACATCATTAAATGCAAACACATCAAATGTTTCATGTTTATTACCCGTCAATAAAATCAGAAGGTCCTCGGGGGTCCAATGTTTACAGCCTGGAACAGGAAACAATCAATACGTCCAAGTCATTTTCAGCGTGTTCATGACAGCTGAAGGCAGAAACATTTTTATAAAACGAATTCAGTGTCAGCTAATCAATGAAAACACATCACTGACTTCACTTTATTAGGTATACTTTGCTCATAAATGTTCGGGCCCCCTTTTAGTCTTCAGATCTGTTGCTTCTTCTTATCAGCTTAGCACCCATGATGAGAGTTTGCTGTTCCAACGCATTCCTAAGATGCTCTGCTGGATTGAGATCTGGTGACTGTGGAGCCTGCTGGAGAGCAGTGACCTCAATGTCATGTTCAAGAAACCAGTTCGAGATTATGACCTCTGCCAAGGAGGTTGCGTTATTGCTGCCGCCTGATTGTTTTTTTGTTTCTCTGTGAGCAACATAACTCAAAAAGTTATGAATGGATTCAGATGACATTTTCAGGAAATGTCCGGATTGAGACAAGGAACAAATGATTAGATTTTGGGAGTGATCAAGATCATGGTCTGGATCCTGGAAATTTTTAAAGAATTATTTAACATTGCAAGATAAGACCATTTTTGGCATTTGTGCATTACTCCACCAAAAATAGTCAGAGCATTTGGAAATATAATACAGGACAAGTTTCCAACAGGTTCTACAAGATATCAAAGACTGATTTGGATCCCGGCAAAATTCCGGATTCTCTGATCCAGGACAAGAAAAATTTAGATATCCTTGGAATTTTACATCATAGCGATGGAACAAATAAAGGCATAGACTTGCAACAAACGCCAAAATATAGCCAAGATACTGTGGAATCTGGAGTGGATTTGTTGTATCTTGTAAACTTTGGAACTAGACCAAGATTATTAACCTTGCATAGCAGACGGGCCTGCCTGATTCAGTTCCTGAAATCCTGCAGATCCCATCTTGTAGTGCTCCGTTGACCAATGGATTCACTTGGCTAAAATTTTAACGGCCCAATCAGGGAAGAGAGGCGGGAGCTGCAGAATGCGGATGTGACGATAACCGGAAGTTGAAAACTGGAAGTTGAGAATGGAGATGCCGATTAGCCTATTGTCCTCATAGATACTTAGTAAAACTTGGCGAAATCTGCCCTCCTCAGAAGTTTACTTATAGGGATTGTTTTTGACAAGGTTCATGTCACATATAAGTGTTAAATGAATCATCTGTGTGGTACGATTTAGTATAAGACAATAGTACAAGGCTGTTAGCCATTAGCAGCTAAGTTAGCGGCTAACAGCTAAAAGTCATTAACTGTTGTTAGCTGTTAGCGGCTAAGTTAGCCACAAGAGTAAAGCCTCACAATATCGGTGAGGAATGTGGTGCTGGAGGAGGTTTGCGCTCTCCAAGTGCTTTTCTAGTTTGAGTTTTGTGTCATAATACTTTCTGGAAGAAGAATTAGAAGCTGGGAAGTCATAAAGTGATAGAAAGACTGACTGATAGTCAGATAGACTGATTGTTAATGATGCCCATTTGAATGAGTGCAAACAATAATAGCACACACAGATGTAAATATCGGCTGTCCAGTGTGTTTTGCATTTATCATTAAGGTAGTGTTTTCTGAACAATTTTTGGCAGATAAAATGTTTCCTAAAAGTTCCAGTGCCCTGTCCACCACACAGATAAACATATTAACATAGCGATACACACATGACACAGTGTTATTAAGGTTTTCCAAGAAATTGATTCTTTTTTAACATATCTACAAAATTTCTTACAAAAAGACTAAACACTACAGAAAAGCAGTTTTTAGTGTGTAATAAATTATTTAAAAATATATTACATTCTTCCCCCCTGTTTTAGAAGTTGCTGTATCAATAATTCATTGTTTAATTTAATGGAAAATTGTAAGCACTGTTTTTATTTTGCCTTCCTGTGTCATCCTAGATGGGCCTTTATGCAAGGAAGAACATAGTAATGATTCCTGCAGGTAAAATGAGAAAGAAAATATTTATGAACTGCATTTATTTGATGTTGAGCAAATGTAGCAATAGAAAACATCAACATTTTGACCTGTCAGTGTTATTATGCTATTTTGATCAATGCCAAGAGGGAGTTTCAACACATGTAGGAACAATTCACTGAAATTTATCTTAAGACTAAAAATTGAACTTCATACAACTGTGCGTCATGCTTTTCTTTTAGGTGAACGAGAGTTGCCAATCTGATTGGTCTGATTCATGAAATGCCCCAAACACAGTGATCAAGTAACATAATCCATCTTTTTGGCACCTTGCTTTGTGCAGAAATTGTGGGTCCTTAAACATAAGATAGATATTTATTGTCTGTCACATGTAATTGAAATAAATGTATGGCAGACTCCAAAATAAATAGATAAACCTCAGTTCCCTTTACTCTTGACCTTCACCTGGCTTTGTTCAAGTGTCTGTGAATGTGTTGTTCACTGCCTCACTGCCTGACCTGTGTGTGATCCTGCAGATCTGCACGGTCACTGGATCAATACCATGACTCTGCAATTACTGAATCAGCCGCTCTGAAGTCTGCCTGCTTCGCCCTGCAGTTTAAAGAGGGCGGAACAAAGTACATAATGGTGCTGTAATGTGTCCTGTTTGTAGAGCTGTTAAAGCTCTCTGATGGTTTTTAACTCTGCAGATTTTCTCATTGTTCATTATTGATGATCTGCTCTGTGTGTTTTTAAAGAGAGACTTCCCTGCAGGCTGATGAATCCCTGAAAGCGAACAGCTCGGTGCGTTTTTATCGCCGCACATATCATCTCTTTGTGTTTATAACCAGAGAGGCTTCATCTTGTTTACTGTGTCGTATCGCTCTGTATGGATTTATCTCTCTGCAGACAACACGAGCTGTTAGCTGCTTTAAAATACAAACAGACCCTGAAGGCTTTTCCTGCAGAAACACCATTAGATAATATTCCTGCAGGGACTTTTTTACTGATATTTTACTTTGCAAAAATAAACAAGATCAGTCACTTCTTTAGCAGAGCTGAGCCTTGAGTCTGACTATGTGTTCTGTCTTAAAACTAAAGATGTATGAGCCGCTCCGACATCAGTAAATGAAATAGTGGTGTTATGTTAAGAACGCACAGAGGGTCTGCAGATGGCGGCTCAAAGAGAGGGTGCTGATCCGGTTTCCTGGCAGCAAAGCTCTGAGTTCTGATCATCCTCCTAAGGTCTCCATCAGCCCTCATTACAGAGAGACAAACCAGGGCTGCTCTGCAACATATTGTCAACAGCTCTTCACAGCTACCAGATGTTCTTGAACTACTGATGAAACAATAAAAAGCCCTCACACTGGTAGGTCTATTCAGAAACTCTATAAATACTTAAATAAATACTCTTTAAGACTTGTATAAAACTTTTAAACTTATAATCTGGTGTCTTTAAAATACCATAGTGGTGTTACTTTATTTATTGTAGAATTGTCGAGAAGGGTCCACCTGTGCCCCTGGGATTCATCATCTGGTGGGATAGGGGTCCCTACCCCTGCCCCATCCCTTACCCTAAACCTAACCTTAGCTTTAAGAACTTGCCTGAACCTAACTTTAAACAAATACACATGTCTATCCCTGTTCCTGCGGACCTGCAAAGATAACTCCAATTCACTGGGTGGCACTATTGCGAAAAACTGACAGTCCTGAGAGTGCAGTTGGTCTAGAGAGTGCTGCCTGCGAGCCTGCAGCAGGATGCTATTGGAATTGTCAATGCTCTTGTTAGGGCCCTTTAAGTCTTAGTTTCTGACTGGGTAGTTTGAGACCATGAATCAGTTAAACCTGTTATCCAGGAGGTGGCAGACTACGCAGGTCAACAATGGCCACGGTTACATGATGTTTTTAATTTGTAATTAATTATTCAGAATTAAAAAATTCAGAATCAAAGTTTTCTCCCTCGTGTTTACATGGAAATAATAATGTCTATATGTCTTTATTCAAGGCCTGGTGTTTGGGAATGGTTCTGATTGGACAGGGAGTAGACGTGATTTAGTGACGTATTTATGCTTAAGAAAAACTCCAGTTCAGCATCTCCATTGTCTCCATCAGAGAAACCTCGTCCAACTTGGACGCTACAGCTTTAAAAAGGTCCACATTTTAATGCTTATTACCATCCACACTTTCTTTACTTCCAAGTTGTCTAAGGCTCTAATTAAATAAACTGTCTTGGCTTGCCTGGAGTCCCACTCTTGCTTCGGGCAGCCTTCCTGTTCCCGTCAGCGTCCTGTGCCTCATTGCTGCAGGACAAGGGAACAAGCCTGCTCAGAACGACTGGAATTAATTCAAAGTGGAAAAAATATTCATGATCGAGTAATTATTTAATTCAGAATAAAAATTAGAATTTTAGAACCATCCTCTTACTTCATAATTAAGTTGTATTCGGAATTATGTGTTTACTTTGTCATTTTTAATATTTTTAAAGAGGATTTAAATTTTACTCTGAATTAAAGGGGAACTAAAGTTCTCATGTGAACGTAATAATTCTCCAGTTTCTTCTGGAGAATTCTGAGGCGTTCCCAGGCCACACAGGACATAACCCTTCCACTGAGACACGGCTGTGTCCAAAATGGCATACTAATGTACTACATACTACATACTATGAGTATGATTAGACTGTTCAGTATACTAATATAATAATCACAGCAGGAGGAAACGTGTTTGTAGACACGAAGACTTTCTGTTTGTTAAATAAAAAAAATGAAGTTTATTTGTTCATTAGTATGCTGTAATATACTACTAAGTTTCCCATGATGCAATTCAACCTCTGATGTCAGAAATTGGAAGCACACCAGGCTATCAAATATCTCTGTTGATTTGCCACATTTGAAAGTTCAGAGAATTTTAGGCCAGAAAGTCACCACGTAGAATACCAAAATGTGGACATTTGAGCCATAAAACACACGGATACAAATTTAATTTCGGCATTTCAGACATTGCGTTACGTACCCCATTAGGCTATCGAAGAAAGTTCCGGTCGGCTCCAAAACAAGAGCCCATTTACAAAAGCTTTAAAGAACTAAAAGGAGATGATAAAAGATGCTTTCATTTTGAGAACAGGAAGTTTGCTAGGGGCTGATTTTTAGCTGAATGCCGGTCTCAAGACAATTAAGCATTTTCGCTCGCAATGCATTATGGGGCGTTTGAGTGTGACTAGTATGCCAACCTTGCATCCTTAAATTTTTTTCTGATATAGTATACATCCGGGTGTTTCTCGCATACTCAATCTTTTCATACTATCAAATGTGAACGCACTACATACTTAATTTGATGTCACACCTAGTATTAGTAGTACGTTAGTATGCCATTTCGAAGATAGACCTGGTTTGCTCTGGGGTCTCTTTCTAGTTGGATGTGCCTGAGCTGTCTCCATCGGACTCCCAGGGAAGATCAGTGGCTTTGACCTTGAGGCTGTGTCCCAACATCCTCCACAGAAACCTAACTTGGACAGTTTATAACCATTCTTTCGTTCTCGCCATCATTACCCCAAACCTCATGGCCATAGTTGAGGGTTGTTACCTGTAAGTTGGAAGTTCAAACCAAGCTTCCTCTTCAACACAATGGAGCTCTGCAGCTGCTGCTTTGTTCTGCTGCTCAGACTCGGTGTCCATTGTGCCCTCACTTTAGGACAAGGCTCTGCAACAACAAAAAAACAAGGAATGCAACTCAAAAATAGTTTATTTGAGGTGCTCTTTGGAATAAGATTCACATAATTATGACTTTATCAGGAAAATACTCCAAGGCACTCTCTTTAATCATTTAAAGCATTTCTATTTTCATGTTATGGTCATGTGGACCATGAAGGAGACCTTAATCCTCCTCCTTCTCTGAACTGAGTTACAGCATCTCCTGGAGGGAGAGGTTGTCAAACCTCTGCAGGCCAAGCCTCTAGACCAAAGTTGCATCTCCCTATATGTGGAGCACCACTTCAAAATGGCACAATGTGACCCAGCATCTGCTTACTTGTCTTCTTAATGAAGGCATCATGATGACATGCATCGAAGTTTGTTTTGTAGGTCTACAGATGCAGCCACTTTCCATTCCCCTCCCAGCCAAATGCAAGCCAAATTCCAGCCAGTCACAAGCCAATAAAGGTCCAAATAGGTATAGTTTTTGGTTTTGTTTTTGCTCTCAATTGTTGTACTTACTGGAATTTCTCATGGTAAATTGGGTGGGCAGGTCCAAGCACTTTCCTATCACATACCAGCTAAGGCTAACCCCCAATTTCCACCGGACGCGAAAGCGCCGCGCTGCGCAGCGTCCTGCGGAGCGTCCTGCGGAGCACTTCGCTCCCATTGTAGTCTATCAGGCAATTTCCACTGCACGCGAAAGCGCCGCGATCCTGAAGCGCCAGCGCGCACCTAGGCGTGAGAGATACGCTTCAGGTCTATTTTCTGCGCGGCCGCTTCCAAACCTCGTAAATTCAGGGTCATTAAGAAAGCACCAGACAGGAAGTCACCGTGTGGAGTAACCGGAAGTTTCAAAATAAAACACAATGCACGGACTTTTGCACGTAATTTTCCTCAATTAATTGTCATTACGTCGAAACCGGAAGCACGAGCTTCAGGTCAGCAGTCGGTCAGAGGGTCCCAGAGACAACACGACACCATGGACGAAGAAAAATTAAGAAAGCCCCAGACAGGAAGTCACCGTGTGGAGTAACCGGAAGTTTCAAAATAAAACACAATGCACGGACTTTTGCACGTAATTTTCCTCAATTAATTGTCATTACGTCGAAACCGGAAGCACGAGCTTCAGGTCAGCAGTCGGTCAGAGGGTCCCAGAGACAACACGACACCATGGACGAAGAAAAATGAATCGTAGAGGTACAGAAATATATAACACTGCATGCATGACACCATAGTCTTTCTTCACGGATATAGGCGGACAGAAGTTGAATAATTCACAAAGCTGTGTGGTTGGGACCAGCAGAGGGACCTTAGAGAAGTGAGGTGTTGTTTATTGCTTTTCTCAGTCTATAACATGTTTTATGAGCGTGTGACATCGCTATTCTCATGAGAGCCATGACTCTCTGGGGATCAGCCCTCCCCCTCCGGATTGAGCTCCGCGGCGCGCTGCTTCCAGTGGATTTTGAGATTCGGAGCAAGATCGCGGCACGGCGCAGCGCTTTCGCGTGCGGTGGAAATTGGGGTACATTTACAGAGACACACCTGGCTTAAGAACGCAGATTTTTCCTTAGCGTTTTCAAAGTCAATCTGCGTTTAGATGATTACTATTATGGATTATTATTACATTATAGATATAATACATATATGTATAAGTACTGTATATGTATTCTTTATTGGTATTTTACAAGATTCCCTGATTGCCAGTTCAGTTGATGGCTGTGTAGGTCTGCAGAGAGGCAGCACTGCTCCAATACACATGAGAAGAAGAAAAACTTTTCACAAACAACAATGGTGAGTGGACGCACAAAGACGCAGGGGTTTGTTTTTTTGGATAACAAATCAGTTCGGACAACAAATCTGTCTGGATCACAAACCAAGCACAGTAAGAGGTTACTCTGCAGACGACTGAAGCTGTTGTTGTTCCTGGTATGCGCGCGCAGCCTTCATGTGAAAGAGTCATCCTGAAACGCTCTGATTCGGGTTTACATGGAGCTGCATGGAAAGTGTGTTTTCAAAAGTTACAGTTTTCTGACAAAACGCAGATTTTCAATGTAAACACAAGGCCAAAACACAATGAAAACTTATTGGCCCCTATTCCGCCCTGTGTAAACACATCCTAAGACTCTGCCAAGGATTTTGAAAACTATGTAAGCGCTCTATCTGTATATGATCATGCCATGAAAATAAAGTCACTTTAACTGCTTAAAGAGAGTGCCTTTGACTCTTTTCTTGATAAATTTAAGGCTCTGAGATGCTTGAACTCCTTTACTTGATGCCAAGACTCACTTCTGCCTGAGGAGGAGCAAACTACAGAAGAGCTTACCATTGTACCAGCTGCTTCACACTCAGTCACGAAACAGCCCAACGCTGCTGAGGGTCCTCGTCTGAAGAAGCAAACACGATCACATCAACTGTAAAAGCTGATATGAAAGTCTGATTCCTTCCTCCTCCCTGAACCTTGAGATCCTAGACATAAAAAATACAGAGGAAGCTGTGGTGGAGGCCAACACGGACCAGATATGAGCTTGATTTTGTTCCAGAGATGCAAACTCAACTTACTTCGGTTCACAGGGCCCAGAAGGTGCCCCACATCCCCACAAGACCCTCGGAGGAACCAGAGCCTTCTATAAGTCCACATGAAACATGAAGACTAAACCAGGAAACTCCCATGAAGCATCAAGAAGGCCTGTGGACATAAAATAATCCCTTTCTTCTCTGTATGAACACTGTAGTTCCTTAATTCCTTGATGATTAAATATAGATGTCACCCTAAAGTGGAAACAGTAACCTGCTTTGGGGAGCTTCTTTAAGTTCCTTGTTTCATTAGCACCTCCAGACCAGTGGACCTGTACACAACAAACCTAACAAACATGCACTGCTGCACTTTTTGGGTGTTTTTTTGAGCAAGAATCAGGCCACATTTACATACTGTCTGCTCTCTCATTAACATTTCATATCTTAATTAAGGAGACCAAAAACAAGATGTTGTTGTTTACCACAGCGTCCGTGGAGGACGAGGGTATATACGTGTTTTTTTGTTGTTTCTGGTGAAAGACTTGGTGGTCCTGCTCTGGTGTGTGTCGTTGGATGGGTTGTGTGTTTCGTGTTGCAGGTGCAGAGTTGTTGTTTGGGGTGTAAAGTTGTTGTTTGAGGTGCGAGTTCAGCTGCAGGTTTGAGCCTGCAGAAACATGAGCAAGGTCCCAATCCCTGTGCGAGACACCCACTGATACATCACTTCACCCCGACTGTGTGTGTGTGTGTGTGTGTGTGTGTGTGTGAGAGAGAGGGAGATCAATGGTGTGATCTCACTGCCATGTCCACATGGTTACCATCACTTGCCTGTTGCCCCCCTTGACTCTGTCAGGTGTTTTTTATGAGTGAAAGTTTTTTGAAGAAACAAAAGAAAGTAAAAAAAAAAAAAATCCAAAATCTTAAAACCTAACATGATTTAAAAGAAAAATTAATGGAGTAAAAAGTTAACCACCAAGAGCAGCTTCAGAATAAAACAGTATTTATCCTTTTTGGGTGAAGACTCATCCATTTTCCTCCTTTATAACGCTGTGTTCACACATAACTTAAAGGGACTGTGAGGAGTTTCTAAGTAATTACAAAAAGTTTCACTTTTAGATATATGCCTGATCGAAATACACACTTTAAGATGAGTTTTATAGCATCTAAATAGGTTATCCATAAATGCTATTCCTTAGCGTCGCGGTCGGTTCGGACAGGGCTGGACTGGCCTGGATACTCAACTTCGGGAGCAAGACAATTAAAACTAGAGCAAATTTATATTATTTGGACACGTCTCAGAGCACCAGGCTGTAAGTAGCGATATATAGCCAGCTACAAAACTACGATACTAAGTTTTTCAAAAATTGCTTGTTGCCACACGTCAAAAACTACCGCTATGTAACTAGAAAGAGATACATTACCTCGTCGCTTTGCATCCTGTAAGTTGTTGAAAAAAGAAGTTGTAAAGCAATGCAGAGTTCTGAGGAAGGTCCGACCTGCATTTAGCATTACAACAAACACACGTTTTGGCTTGGGTCGCGTCTTTTGGTGAAGTCAGAATTTCCTACTGGGACTTCCCACTGCTAACAACAGCTAACAATAGCCTGGTAGATCGTCATGTTTTTTTCCAACTTCAACTGGAATGCCGATAAGTCGGAGATGATGTCAATCCCAGGTTACTGGAACACAGCATTTCGACAGTCGCAGTGTGTGCTCATAGGAAGCCGAGTCTTTATGTCGCCGGTAATAGATTCTCATCATAGCACCTTTAATTTCATGCAGTTGAAGTTACCTCTAACTTGTCCCTTTTTTGCCAATAAGGATTCCTCCTCCTGTGGCGTGACGTAAGTATGATCTTGTATTATGAATAAAGGTGCAGTGCAGGCTTTCAAATTTGTCGGAGCAGTGACTAGCACGTCTCGCTGTGCTCCTCCATTTCAGTCACACTTTAGCGTTAGCCAGTAGTACTACGTAGTGCTTTATGTCCGTCTCGGCTGCTCATAGTTTTTATAGACCAGATGGACAGGGAAGTCCAAAGAAATTAAGTTCTATGTAAATACAGATAAGAAATTCTTCTCTCAGGGAGGACGAGTCAGATTGTTGGCAGAGGCGATTTGAACAAATAAGAACATATGTATGAATGTAGACACTGTTTTTAGCTCATAAATTACTTAAAACATTACATGTTTTTCCTTCGTACCGTCTTCTCCCGCTTATCCGTGGTCAGGTTGCGGGGGCAGCAGCCTAAGCAGGAAAGCCCAAACTTCCGGGGACTTTCAGGGGATTCCAAGGTGTTCCCAGGCCAGCTCCAGCATGTCCTGGGTCTTTTTCCTTCGTGCTCACCAAAATAAAAGGTGTTAACGCCCCACAACCATAACTCAGCCATAACACATCCAGTCTGAAATGGCCTCTGGTCTACACTCTTAAAGCTGTATGCCAACTTAATTTAATGTTTTTATGTCTTGCCTCAGTCTAGAGTCCATAGCAAACAGATATCACCCACTGCTAATTAGCTTGGCTCAAACACTGGGGGTCGATGGGTATTGTTAGCCTGCCCATAGAAGTAGAAGAAGAAAATACGATGATAGAAGAAGATAACCTAACATAATGCAGTAAAAGAAATGAGTCACAAGCTCACAGGACTCTGTAGAGTTGCTAAGGACTTTGTCTGATGACTGTAGGCAAAGGCAGGCCAACAATACTCGTTAACTTCCAGTGTTTGACTCGGGACTGGAGCAAGACACAAAAGCAACAAAAAAAGTTGCCGTATTGCTTTAAACCATGGTAGTGTTTACAGACGACTCAATCAACCTTCTGCTGTCGTGGATGTGATGGGGGAGCTCTGTTGTGAAATATCTTTTTAACAGAATCTGAAGAAAGAAAGAAAAAAGACAGACAAAATCACAAGAGCAGCTCTGAGTGTTCAGGGGGGAAACACAAACACATGGAGAGAGGGAAGAACAGAAGGCAAAGAGGAAGAGTCCAGATCTCCTCGGGGACGAGGATCCAGATCAACATTAGGACTTAGCTTTCATTACAGTTAACAAGCCCTCATGGAGTGTTTGCTTCCATTTCTGCCTTTCCTGATTGGCCTCTTGTTGTCCAATCAGAGCTCATTCTGACAGATCACCTGATTGGCCCTACAGTGAGTTATTGATCCACCTGGAACATGTGATCGATGATCTGTGTGTGGGGCAGGGAGCATCTTTATCATCCTTTCTCTGAACGACCCCCTCAGCTCGTTAACAGATAATTAGTCCGAGCTGATTGGCTGCGTTGCTGCAGGGACGCCTGGTGGTCTGCTGAGGCTGCACTTTACACACAACCACTTTAAGGACAGAGCAGTGCAGACATGTTACATTAGATTACAGATTAAAATCCTTAACAGCGCCCCCGGCAGGCTGCAAGGGATTGTTCATTTTACTGAAAAAGCAGAAGTGTTTTGATGATGAGTTTGAATGTTAAACGACTCCTCATACAGAGTTTAAAATGCTGATATCAGCTAACTGAGACAATGAGATGAAGGGCCTTACACTTATACTTTATTTATTTATTCACCTCTAACGTTATAGTAAATGGACTGAAGTTATCCACCCGCTGGATATGTAGAAATTTTTAAACACAACCTGAAAACTCAGCTACTCGGCAAGGTGTTGTTTATTTCTTTTCTCAGTCTATAACATGTTTTATGAGCATGTGACATCGCTATTCTCATGAGAGCCTGAGGCCCTCCTGGGATCAGCCCTCCCTCTACGGGGTTGTGCACCGTGGTGCTTCTGGGCGCGTCGCTTTCAGTGGGGTTTTGGGAAATATATCGATTAAATTGATTAATTTGAACTATTTTCTGCAGAAGATTAAACAATTAAAAACCAAGATTTTATTCATTCACTTACTTAAATTGTAAATTTTTTCAAAGTTTGAAAAAATATAAATACTGAAACTTTACAGTTTTCATGATGGTGGCCCTGTCAGGTCTTGCACAGGCACTTTTATAGGCTTGTATTTATTGATTTTTTTTTTAATTAGATTAAATTTTGATCAGAGAGACACATCTTAACAAGCTGTGACAGTCCTTCAGCGTTTAGTGTTTATGAAAGCAAGTCTGTCTGTGTTAGAACTACTAAATCAACATTTTACGACACACTTTATGTTTAAGATGGAAATTATGATTGATTCAGGAATATATTTTGACAACGATAAGGTAGAACTTGATTTATGTCATTTTTGTGAGTTTTTTTGCTTTGAGATGAAAAAAAAGATTAAAATTGTAGATCGTGTTTTGTGGGGAAAAAAATCTGGGATTTTATTTTCAGGCCATATCGCCCAGCCCTAGGTGTCAATAACAAATGTCATGTTAGTGAGGGCGGTCCTCCTCGTGTTTCTGTCTTAAATGACTGTTCATATCACGTTACTGTGTCAAAGGTCATGCGGCGACATCACATCACACGGAAACAATCACCATTTATCATGCACAGATGGACGCACACCCGGAACAGTAAACTGGACACCACAGAGTGACAACAATCACAAAAGGCTGAAACACACACTCATTATGTAACCTGATGGATCAGCGGCGAGGATCCGTCACTGAACCTGACCCTCACACTTGGCCCTGTTCTTCTTCTGTGGTTTATTTATAAGTTTCCTCTTTTGTCATTGAGAGAATTCAAGCTGATGTTTCCTCTTTGTAAACACAAACAGAGAAATCATTAAAAGCAAACAAAGGCTTTAGCACACAGGATGTAAAATGTTACATTTTTGAGTTAATTTAACTGAATGGCAAAAACATCAACTTATCTCCAAAATTGCGACGGCAGAAAAAGAAAGAAAGGCTCTTCTACTGAACGGATGAATGTTGAATCATCCTGATTACAAATGTATTTTTGTTGAATTTCAATTAAGATTATATATAACACACTCATCAACAAGACAGGACTAACAGAACTGTTTAAAGTTTGTTTTTTTGCTTCTGCAAACCCCAATTCAAATAAAGATAGGCTGTTTTATGAGTATTGTACAGAGCCAATACTAAAGAAGTTATGTAATGTGAAAAAAATACAACTACTTACCCACCTTTTTGACTTTTGCTCATTTGAATACATGACAAAGACAAGAAATATAATGTTCAAACTGATACACTTTATTGTTTTGTAATTATATTAATAATGTTATTATTTATTGACAGCAGCATGATCAAAAAAAGTTTAAACAGGGGCAACAAAAGACGTTGAAAGTTGAGAAATGCTCATTAGGTTAACAGATAAACTCAAAACAAGTAAGTGTCATCATCTGTAAGACTCGTTCATTCACAAAAAAAAGGATTGGGTGAGTTTCACCACTTTGCCAACAACTGTGTGAAGAAATAGTCCAACAGTTTAGGAACATTTCTCAATTTATTTCAATTAATAACATGTCATTTAGGGATTTCATCCTTCACATAATATTATCAAAAGATTCAAAGAATCCAAAGGCGTCTCTACACGTTGGCAATAAGGACAAAAACCAAAACTGAATACCTGTTACAGCACTTCATTAAACCTACATCATTCTGTAAAGGTTATTACCACGATTAAAACTCTATGATGCAAAAACAAAGCCAAATATCAACAACGCCCAGAAACACCGCCACGTTCTCTGGACCAGAGCTCATTTGAGATGGACTGACTCAAGTGGAAAAGTCTGCTGTGGTCTGAGACCACATTTCAGTCTGTTTTGGACATCATGGTCGTGGTGTCCTCCAGGCTAAAGAGGAAAAGGACCATCCAGACTGTTATCAGAGCAAAGGGCAGAAGCCAGCATCTGTGATGGTAAGAGGGTGTGTTAGTGCCGATGGCATGGGTAACTTGCACACAAGTGAAGTGACCATTAATGCAGAAGAGTACATACAGGTTTTGGAGCAACATATGCTGACATTCTATTCTATCTATCTATCTATCTATCTATCTATCTATCTATCTATCTATCTATCTATCTATCTATCTATCTATCTATCTATATACATATATATATACATAACGTGGAAAAACTGCTTCTCCTTTGCTGTTGGGATGTTATTGTACACTACTTTTATCTTCGCTCTCTTCTCTAATTCTTTTTTATCATCTCAAAAGCCTCCTGTGGACAAGTGTTGGTAATTAGCCCTTGTGCTAAAACACTCGAACAATGCATCTGGTTTGCCCAATGTAATTGTGATGTCCACATCAAATAAACAAAAGTAAGTCGAACATAGGAAAGAATTTCGCCGACAAATCTTTAAAAATTATTGTCCTCTGTTGACAAACACTTTTTTAAGTTTTGAGTTAAAAGGAAAGGCGATGTAAGGTGAAAATGTCCTGGTCCCAGTTTTTTAGAAAGTGTTACAGGCACATATTAAAGATATGAGAATGTCTGGAAAAAAATGGTTTATCACTTTGCACATTATACATCTTGCTTTCTGGTATATTGAATTTAGGTCAAAACTGATTTGCACAGCATTGTTTCCTGTTTTAATTCACATTAACACGTCTTCTTTGGACTTGGGGTTTGAACACCCGTGAAGCTGCTGTGACGATGTGACGTCAGTGTGTTTCAGGGAGTCAGAACAGGCCTACAGCCGTCTTACATTCAAAGTAACTTTAGAAAGATGAAACGAGCGTCTCACGCTCACGCTGAGGTCTGACAGCTGCTCCACTCCAGTTGAACCCGACAATAAGCTTCTGAATTATTGAGTGTGTGAGGGTGGAAAACATCAGGCCCCACCAGGAAGTACCTGCCCAACACACTCACACAAACACTCCCAACAAATACACACAGAACAAATGAAGCTTTTTTCACTGTGACAGCTCCTTCTCACACAGAGAGGCTTTATTTAAGGAACTGGACAACAAAACAGTTTTATCATCAGAAACACTGGCCCAGGTAAAATAAATGTATATACAAGAGACATATGACTCAGGCAGCGGTAGGTGAAGAAATGGGCATTGGGTATTTATTGGTGTTTTGCAATGGTAGCTGTAGAAGTTTTGAAGATTGGAGATTTGTTTGTAGTGATGGATGTAGTGACCATGGCTGGATTCATACTACAAGCCTTAAATACTCAGATCACCTTCTGTACAGCTCAGTTTCTTCATTTTGATTCAGTTGAAAAAATTCCACAAATTTCTATATTTCCTTTGTTTTATTTTTCTGCTATCACTACAAGTCACGCTCTGCATTATGGGAAGAAAATTAGCAGGCTAAGCTACCCACAAAATGAGTCAAGGTACTAAAGGGGAGGTCAAATGTCTCATGTGTCAAGTTCTTGTCTTTGTAACTTGTGTCATCACATTCCAACATTATTCCTCATGTGTCTCGCCATCTTTCTGATTGCCTGCCGATTCTGACACCTCTGCCTGTGTTGGTTTGATGATTAAAGGCTTTTGAGATCTTGGACTTGTTGAGTTGTGGTTTTGAGTCATTTTACGTTTCAGCTTTGTGACTGTTCAGTTTATTAACTAAATAAGATAAATAACTGGATTTAAAATATTTGCTTCATATCAGTTAAAATGGGAAAATGTTGTTTCTTGAGTTTGATTAAATGTTCAGATTTTCTGTTTGTCTGTGAATGGGCATAGCGGTAATAACACTGCACAACTGATGCTCCATTGTCTTAGAATTGCACAGTGTCTGGCTTATGCTGCGTTCCAGGAGACCTGTTACTCGTGTTTTTCCCACCTGTACCTCGTGAAAGTGCACTGGAACGGCAGTCGAACTCGTAACTTCCAAACCGTGAACGCATACCAGATTGATGTACTCCAAGTTACGACTTGGGACGCCACATCACTGCCTAAACAATGTGGCAGCCTCTAGTAATGACAAACACTGTGAAGTATAAGCTTCTCTTACCTTATGCACCGTTTTCCCGCTGTTGTGTCACTCAAATGAGCTAGCTGATAAAGCATAAACCTTATAATGCCTGCCATGTTGGTGAATTTACATACCAAAATTCCAAAGTAGTAATTTGCCTGGAACGCTTTCAGTCGGAACTCAGAGATTTCAACCCGGAAATTTCCAAGTTGCGAGCCGCCTGGAATGCAGCATTGAATAACAACTTTCTTTGGGAGAAAAAAAACAGGAAAGACACCAGCACTGCATGCCAAAATGCTAAGTTGTGAGTGCAGGCTAGGACCCTAAATGAGGCCTCCTCTCTGGAGGAACCGCGAGATTCCCAAAAAGGGAACTATGACTCTTCCTGACCTTAATCTCTCTGGTGGTCTAACTGTTGCTCGTCTCTCTTCCACTGCACTATTTCACTTTAACAAATGCCAGAAACTTTTTTTCAGAGATTCTCTGCTGTTTAGAAATACATGAAACAAATCACAAACTCTTGCTCTTGTGGTTTCGTGTTTTTCCTCGTGTCTCATGTATGATTCACAGCATCACTGATCGCTCACTGCTGAGCGATGCGGTCCGTGTCCTGAAAAAATAAAAACACACCTCACCTGCTGAGGATTTTCGACAGTGTTCGTTTGAATCTCATCATCCATGTTAGAAAACTGTTATTACAGATTCCTTCTGAGGGAAACATCCTCATCAGTGTTTGTTTTCTTATTTATGACTTTTAGACTGAATAAATCAGTGTTTTAAATTTTTCAACAAGAACATTCATTTTTAAGACTCTGATATTTCTCTCCTGCAGATTTTCATTTGTGCGCTGATCCTCAAAGAATACAGAACAAATAAACGTTTTAAAAACATAACAGTCAGTCATAATCGAACAATCATGAGAGAGCAAAGAAATCTTAGTTGAGTAATGAAGAGCAAATATCACAGGAGAGCATATTGATATTTTTTACCTCTGCTAAGAAGGTGATGTTTTGCCAGAGTGTGTTATTTTGTGAACACAGTAACTTAGAAAACTATGAAGGGAATCTGATACAATTTTAAGGATAGGTCAGAAATGAACCAGATTTGGGGTGCTGGTTTGGCGGAGTGGTTGCAACCATCCATGTCCCATGTACATACTCCTGCTGGTCCAGGTTCGAATCCAGCCTGTGCAAGGGCATAGAATTGGGTAGGGATGCTAGGGACACATCTCTACCAATATTATATGTATGTAGGGCCCCATTTTACGCACGAGGATGCATTCCCTGCCGTCTGATGTAGCCACGATGTGGACTACAGGCCTGATATTTTTCATTTAAAGTGTGGCTGTTACAGTTGTTGTCTGTCAGTAAGGTCTTTTTGCGGTGCACCCAATGTACGTGAACATTTGATCTAAATCCTGAATCGTTCGCCGTCTTTGAGCGCGCGCTCTTCCATATGCCGGTGAACGTAAAGACGCTAGAAAGAAATGAACCAGATTTTGGTGGTGATCATATCCAGATGTGAATCCAGGATCTTTGTTAAAGGATTTGTTAGCATTGTAAAATAATGATGTTCCCACATGCTAGCTGATAACTCAAAAGGTTCTCAATCGTTTTAGATGACATTATCGCAGAATATTAGTCATGGAATTAGGGAGAAGACACTAGATTGTGTTGATGTGTGAATCCAGATGTGGACTTGGGCTTTTTTCAAGGGAGAGTTGGGAAAGTTTTCCACATTTTCTACAATAATTGTCCCACACTGGCCCCATTTACATGGGTCAAAAAATCCTATTTACAATCAGATTGAAAGGTCAATCAGATTAGAAATGTCTCAACACCTTAGCCAATCTGATTCACACGGATCTGATTGTAAAGAGGTAGTCTACGCCGATTAATAATCCGCTCCATGCTTCATGTAAACAGCTGAGTGGAGCGGATTGGGTTGATAGAGAGGATTGTTCGGTCTGCACAGGCGCTCCGTAGTACGTAAGAGGCACGTAGTGACGTACGCAGAACGTCCCCAAACAAACATGGCGAACAAACAGAAGAACTGGACAGTGGACGAAAGGACGATTAACTGCTGTGACTTCAGAGCCTCAAATAAATGTAACCATAACACAATAAGTGTCCCCAACAAACATGACGTGGAGTCATGTTTCTAGAGGTAAACAGGAAGCAGGAAGTGCACCTCTTCTTCTCTTCCACATTTACAGGTAGTGGCAGAGTGACCTTCTGCGCATGTCAAAAAACCCCAATACAACCAGATTCATCTGGGGCCATGCAAACGTGGACTGAACGTGGATCTCTTCCTCAAAGTTCATGTATACAGATCGAATCAGATTCACTTAATCTGATCGATTTCAATCAGATTGAGGAAAACTACCCATGTAAACGGGGCCAATGTTGGAAACACCTTGGTGGTGGTGTGTTTCCTTGGAGCACTACTACAACTCATTTATAAAAAGTTTGACAGTTGTTTTTGTGTCATAAAGATGCTCAGGCTAATGTAGCAGTTGTGTCCTCTTCTTTGTTGTCTTATAAACTGTTGTTTAACTTTCACTTTGAAGCAGCTGGCTGTTTATTCTGATACAAACAAAAACATCTGAGTCATTGACAAGGTTATGCTTATGTCAGTAATGCAGGAAATATGCAATATTGTTTAAGACCTACATCAGATGTTGTAGGATTGATTTGGTGAAATATAACCTTATTATTATGAATCAAATCTGCCACATAAATAGCCATGTACTCATATGGCCATGTACTCTGCTCTTAAAAGGTCACAAATTGGTTTTGCTCATGTTAGGCTCGAACAAATATGCATCATAATTCATCATTTTTGGCCCTGGATCAGTGTCAGGAATGTGGGCTTTAGTTTTTCCTCTTTTGTTCTTGCTTTCCCTGGTAGAGGAGACATTTTCACTCCACTTCTGAAGAGTTTTGGTGAAGTATGTATTTCAAAGTGGCTCATATTTTGCTTTCAATAGATAGATAGATAGATAGATAGATAGATAGATCAACTTTATTGTCCCTTGCAGGAAATTTGTGTTATGGCCCTTTTCCATTCGCCCTACTCTACTTTACTCGACTCTACCCTGCTCTACTCTTCTCGCCTTGTGCTGCTTTTCCATTAGCCACAGTCGCCTGCCCAACGGGGTGCAGTGTCGCTGTAAACAGCTGAGTGGCACTGCGGTGACTTCATTTTGAGTGTGACACAACAATCTGTAGCTTTTCGTTACAAACCCAGTAAAAAAGGAAAGCAGAAGAAGGCTGCAGGTGGTAAGAAGAAATACCCCTTGAGAAGCACAGGAGAGTTTTGGAAGCGAAACAACAGAATGAAGCCGAGGACGAGAGCAATCGAGCTGCAAAGAAAAGACGTATGAGGGTCAGCTAATGGTAGCTACCGCTAGCATGCTAGGTGACTCATCGATGACGACATTGTCTGACCAATCAGTAGCCAGCAGTTGGTGACATCATCTTTTAGTATCGACTCAGCTCGCTTAGAACCAGAGCGAAGTAGGTACTAAAACTAGCTTGTTTTAGGAGGTACCAGGCTAGTGGAAATACACTGCAAATCGAGTAGGGCCAAGTAGAATAGGGCCAAGGCGTGCTAGTGGAAAAGGTCCAATAGACAGCAGTGCTACTGGCCAAAAGATTCGATATTATAAATATCAAAAACACTAGACAACATACAACAGTAACGTAACGTCACCGGCAAGCATGTTCAGCAGTTATTGCACAAGGAGGTTAAAGTGCAGTGCTCATCACAATAAGCAGCGAAAATAAGCAGAAACAAGCTAAAAAACGTGTTACGACGATAAGAATAAAAACATGGACAAAAGCAGGATAATAATAACAGATAAGAAACAAGTAGAAGCAAGTAATAAGTACATATGTAGAAACAAGTTAAAAAATCAAGTAACAAGTAGAGAAATTAAACCATTGATAATAGTAGAACAATAACAACAGATGAGTGGCTGGTGGCAATGAATAAGATGAAAAAATATATTCAGATACAAACATTATTAATCATTTACAGGAAAAGAATTACTTCGATTGTTTGTTAAGAAGAGATATGGATGTTGGGAGAAAAGAGAGCTGATAGTGATTTCATTTATCATTCAGAATTTTAAGTGCCTGGTTGAGGATGACACTATCGAAGACAGACTGCAGAGAAGGGTGGGCTTTTCATAGAGAAGGAGGCTGTGGGCTTTTCCGAGTTGAACAAGTGAAAAACGTTGAACAGTCCATCCAGCATGTCGAGTTACACTGGCTTGTAAATGTAGTAACTCTAAACTCTGCCCTGGATTTTCAGAAAATGTTGCAAATGTCTTCTGTTTAGATTTTCTGGTTCGATTTTTGAGAATCAAGTTCGAATGGGCCTCATTAACTCTTTTGAACTTTGCTTTCAGGACACAAGAAGAACCAAAAATCTAATTTTCCACTCCATGGATCTGAGAAATACACATGTGGATCTTACATGAACCTGGTTCCTCAAACAGAACTTTAATTATCTTACAGAAGTAATATAATTGTCTGGATTTATTTCAGTGATTCCTGTCTAACAAAAGTGGTGCAAAGTAGCCGAGTGACCCATCACTGTACTTTACCTCTGGCTATGTGTTTCTCACAGGGCCATAAAACTGACATGCAAAGCTCTTGCTTATCTTACTCTGGCTGTGAGAGACTTTTGCAGCTTTTGGAACATCTGCTGAACAGATGATGTACTCATGTTGAAGTTTGATGATGTGTGGATTTCACCTACAGATATATAGGGTGTAGATTTAGAGGCCATCTTTTCATTTCCATACCTGTTCCTGCTTGAAGGATTTTCTGCTTTATTTAGGTCCAAATGTTCCGAACGCTAGTGCCTCAATGTCTTATCTGAATTATCACGACCAGCTGCTGTTTAACACGAGACTAGGAAATGTTGAGATTTTAAAGCTCTCTGTTCTCCTTAATCTTCCCGTCCTGACAACAAAACTTGCACAAGATAAACTTTCCTCACACTGGCCGTGCAGCAGAGCAAACTGTTGACGTGTGAAGCAGGAGAAGTGAAGAAAAGTACAGCAGGGGGTGAGAGTGATAATAAAAGCAGCGCGGACTTTGAAGTGATAAAGTGACAGCACAAAGAGTCTGGAGAGCCATGTTAACCTGAATGTCAATTAGCGGCATGCGTCAAAATGAAGAGCGCAGCGACAATCGGCACTTTGATTCCACTTTTCAAAGCTTCATCGGGAAGTTTTGAAACAGGTCTCACAGCTGATGAAGCGGCAGGGTCAAACTGTGTCGACTTCAATGTGGAGAAAGTTTGGAGTGTGAGAACAGGAAGTGCTAAGGAAAGTTTATCTTGGCATCTTCACAAGACCGCTTCTCGCCATGGAGTTTAGAATTCGTCTTTAAAACTCTTCGCAGCTCGGTGACAAAACCAGAGAACCAATACCACAGTCAAGATCCAAGTGTATGCCAAGTGTTTGAAAGTGAGGCTAAGGTGTCTTCCTTGATTTATATACGCTGCTAAAGCTGTTAGAAATATCGAAGGAAGGTGCACTCCTGTTTGTACCCAGGGGTATGTTTGTCTTTAAATAAGGAGCAGAGGTGAGAGTAAGCCGGAACGCATCGGAACGTCTTTGAAAAGCAAATTTCACTCATGCATACAATGCAAGCCCTTTCTTTTTTCAAGCGAATTTTACCAAAATAAATGTAAATTGATGAATACATAAAACTCATCTCCAGACTGCGCCTTCTGTGACGTGTTGAACAAGGTTTTAATGCGCCTGATGAACACTAGGCTATCATTTGTAGGCTACGGTACTCGCTTACCGTGATAGGCTGCAACTTGTTGTACGCAGGCACTCGCTGTAGCGTAACGTTAATCCAATGTCCACTGGTGGGTGTTTTTAGAAGACGACAGGGTAGTCGTTCTTGCAAAATAAAACCAAAATCCACAAGTAATAAATTGTGAGGTTTTACGCTTCGTGAAATACTCTCTGTCTCTGTCATGCGAGCAGCACCACTCCTTCCGCAAAAAAGCAGGCTAAAATTCAATGCGTTCTTTTCATTGGATGGCTGGTTGCCAAGGTGATGTAGGACCCCCCCCGGACAGTCAAGACAGGTAAATAAATGCAAAGAAAAATTGACTGTATGTTCAAGAGAGAGAGGGATGACAGGCAGGTTAAGGAAAAGAGAGCGGAAAGTGCAGAGGAAGCACATGGAGCAGGTACGCTAGTAGACCAGAGATGGGCCATGAGTCCATCCCTCTATTCTATATTTTTTTTCTACTTTTTTCAAACATCATAATAGGATAGAAATCTGAGAGACAGTGTGTCTTTTTTGCAGCACTCCTCAGTGTGCTATTCCTGTGCGCTCCAGTACGTATAATACTTCCAGAAACAAATTTGGTCACAACACAGAGCTTAACCCTTTAACTCACAGCTCAACTGTTGCAGAAGTCATTAAATTCAGGAATATTTAATGACTTCAATCTTTTATGATACGAAAAAAACGCAAACAAACCAAAAAAAAAATGATATTTTGTTTGTGGGTTTCAAAGGTTTAAAAAGCTTAAAGCCACTATTAGTATGACCAACATAATTTTAAAAACGTAACCATTTACTGATATGATGATGTATATGTACATATAAAGTCTGTTATTCATCGATTTTTTTTTTTGTCAAACTCAGTATCATCTATTTTAAGTTATTTTTGCATTTTTACAGACTTTTCTGCCTTTTCTAAATAATTCTGTCCCAAATATTTGTGCATTTTCATGTCATCACACAATCAACTGTTAGCTTTTAAAACCTTTCAACACCACACCAAGAAAATATCTGTATTTTGGTTTGTTTCTGGTTTTCTTTGTTCCCTGAAATGATAATGAAACCAACCAATGATTTGATTTTCTGTTTCTTAAAACATTAAATGCCCCTGAATTTAATGATGACCTCTGCCAAACAATTCAGCTGGTAGTTAAAGGGTTGATTTCTTTTATTGACAACATCTTTAAGTTGATTTTTAGACGTGAATGTAACAAGTTTTAGTATCAAACAATCAAAGAAGATATTAATATAGCTGACAGGGCAAATACATCATCGGTTTAACTTGTCTCTATAAACATCAAGAACAACAACAAAAAAAAATTAAGTAAGGTTTATTTTGTCACCAGCACTCACTAATATTGTGGACAGTCAAGAAAATATGTAAGTAATGTCCAACACACACCCATGTATAATCAAGGTAAACAATCCATCCTCTTTTTGCTGAGAACATGGGTCCAAAAAATCTGAAAATGTGGATTAACAGGTCCTTTATTGCTGTGAGAACAAAGTTAAATAAGTTAATCTCATGTGGTTAAAAGTATGATTGTTCCATCTGAATCAAATTAGGTTACTGATTTTATTGTCCTATTAAAGTTGATGTTGCCATTTAATTTGAAATAAAAGAAGATGCTGTGACTCTCAGGGGCTTACAGCTTACTCATTATAGAATAAGATGAATGAAAAGGGTAAATGAAACAAACTAATACGAATATGAAAATAAAGTTAGTGAGTTGGCCAAATCTCATCATGCACATGTTCAGACATTCAAAAAGCCCTTTTCAGTCATTTTAGGATATCAGTTTAGCATAATTATTGTCTGCTAAAGAACTTAATCTTAAATATTTCAGAATATCTGAGAGTTCAGCTTTAAGAGTGTATGATATAAAGACAAACCTCCCTCTTGTTTTCAGGCATTTGAAATCTGAAGCCCCAGAAACTTGAACAAATGACTTTGTTTTGTGTCATCTGACAAATGGAGATGGATTGTGTTTGTATTATTAATTACAGAGATTAATTATTAACTTGTTTACCTCACACATTGGCCTCTGTGGACTAATCACAACCAGAAAATGGGAGAAGGATAATCATCAGCAGAGACAAAGTCATTTACAGATGATAGAGTGCTAATTATTTCTAATACAAATGTAAACTGATTCCTCCAGGTCTCCTGATATTCAGAGACTAATCAGAGGTATCAGACCAAGGACAGGCTGAACAACAGAGGACTCTGCTTGTCAGAGATTCACTGTCACTTTGAGCTCAGAGCTCAATTAAATACACATTTCAGACTCTGAACATTTTTGGCTGATTGCACAAGAAACTCTGGCAGCAGAGAGCTAAATATATCAAGTTACTTAAGTCAGATTTATTACCCCCAACAAGGGATGTATACCGTGGACTGGTACTTTAATGTACCGGTCCCTAATTGGGTCGGCACCCGAATACTGTAAAGAATCTGGAAAAACGGCACTGCTACCAGTACTTAAACGTCTCTTCAACTGTCACGTAGTTATGACACTACCGCCGTCGACAGGTGATGACGCAGCTGGCTCAAGCATGTCAGTGAAGGCTAAGCGCTCGAAGGTTTGGGCTCACTTTAGCAAAGTTAATGAAAACTCGGCCCGATGCAATCTTTGTCAGAGAGAAGTTGCGTCCAAGGGGGGAAATACTAGCAACATCACCAAACACTTGGAGCTAACGCATAGTATAAAGCTAAAGGAGTGCTGTGATTGCTATAGCAACACGAGTAAAGTTAGCAGCCTGACTAATACTAAAGACTGCAACACCATGGTGGCAACTACCGGTTTTGTTTTTGCTGTGTCAAGTCATGGTAAGTTTTTTTGTCCAGTTTGTGGTCATCATTACAGCATTGATTTTAGCACCACTGATACATTACGTTAATCCTGTCGGCAGCATAAACCAGGCAGCAGCAACCACAGCTCTGCTAACATCGCAGACAACCCCATTCACAATCACCAGGCTATTTGCTACAGTCGAATCCAAGTGATTTAGTAAATAGTTAGTTTGGGTCAGTCTGTACATGCTGTCTGTTGGGCGGCATGAAGGGGTTTTGCCATCTCCTTAGCTTTCTTTCTGCCCATGAGAAGCATTTGTAATGCATTACTTCTATTGTGTTGAAGCTTTATTATTACCTTGTGGTAATAAAAAAGGTTGAATCTTTTAATATCTTCTAAAGTCTTTATTTTTTACACAAAATTACGTGTTGTAGTATTTAAAACAGTATCAAAAAGTATCGATACAGATAAGGAGTATCAGTATCAATAAAATCATAACGATTTACATCCCTACCCCCAACATGTTTTTTGATCTAATGTTGCATTTCATTTCTGTTGGAGGTCCAACAGGGGAGCAGGGGGTGACATTAGTTGAAGTTTAAGCGCATTCCAGTTTCACCTGTGAGCAGAATTCTGGAAAGCACTTTCGCATTAGTAAAACTTTAGCGCTGAAAGACTTTTTTCTATGATCACACATGAGTAGGACTCAATAAAGTTGCGCAGTACGGCTCATTGTTTCAGGGGCGACGGCCGGCTACTCAACAACTTTCCTCTTCCAGTTTTGTGCAAAATGGACGAATATCTATCTGATGAAGATGTTGTGGACTTTGAATATGATGGGTGTCCTTACAGTTTCGAGCCAGAGATTACAGATGAGGAGCTCATCAAAAGGAGGAAGTCGTACTGCGCATGCGCGGCAGCCGTAAAGAAAGTTTTCAGTTCAGAGGTCAGCACAGTCACAAAAACATGGGTGGAGCAACCCCAGACTGTCTTGGAGGAGTAGCCCGAGTGGACCATGATGAAATATTGGTGAAACTAATGAGTTTTTGGACGATTAATGCAGTTTTAGGAGCGGCACTATACATGCCCCATGTGCTACCATTATACGGATGTCTGCCGCTCGATTTTGGATCTAAATATCTCCTGAAGCACTGTTTGGATCAGGAAAGCCTTCTGGTTGAGTATATTGTTCTACTTCATTCTATAAACAATGTGAAAGCTGTAGAAACCAAACTTATCCTTTAAATGGTAACTTCATGTACAAGGTTAGCAGTGACTTGGGATAAGCGCAGTCCATCAAGCTGAAGCTTCTTTCTCTAAAAACCTAAAGTGTCTAAGTGAGGAAAGGAAGGAAGCAGACAAAAATAACATTTTTAAAAACTATTCTTTACGGAATAAAGTTTAACATGATGACAATACTGTATAATGGCTGCTATAGGAATATGGTCCACCTACTCATCTACTTAGGAGGATGATTGTGCTCCTCTGATCACAGTAATCAGAGACTAAACCTTGAGATAAGGGACCATTGCTCCAACAATAAACTCAAATGAGATTCTCGAGTGCTTCCTCTCTGCAGGGTCAGCCACACACAACACAGATAGAAACACTGCACATATCTGTGTTTGTGTTTAAGGGAGCTGAGTTTGCTGTGGTTATTTTTACTCTCAGAGCAGAATAGAAGCTGAGCGAAGTGAGCCGTCTCCTCTTTTACATTTTAAATGTGAGCAGCAGCAGCAGCAGAGTGAGGAGGATCGGCTCTGTGCGGTTTCATGGAGCAGAAACAGAAAACCGCAAAAAGAGAGGGAGAGAAAGAAACCTGGAGATATGAGGCGGTGAGATTTCCATCTGCCGGGGTGTTTCATGTCGGCGGAGCTGGCTGTGAGATTCAGAGCGGTTTGAAGTGGATAGATGGAGAAAGAATGGAGATATCTGCACATTTCTGAGCATCTTTATCAGCTCTGAAACGAGTTCTGAGCTCAAGACTCGCTGTGAGGAAACCAAATTTAGGACAAGGTTCGATCTTTCTCGAAAGAAACACCAAGCTGTTACTATCGAGTTATTCAGAGCCAAAAACAGCCAGCAGGAGGCTAAAGCTGCTGAAACAAAAGTTCTGATGATTCATACTGTAAGATTATTAAAGTTCGGTTTGAGGAACCAGATCCATGCAAGAACCACGTCTGTATTTCTCAGATCCATGGAGTGGAAAATTAGCATGTTGGTTTTTCTTGTGTCCTAAAAGCACCAAAAATGATTCAGGATTAAACTTTGTAGACTTTTACTGTCCTTAAATGGTTAAGACATATCAATACATAACTTTACCCCAATTAGAAAGTTGTTTTCACAGGCTGTCAAGCAAGAAGAAATACATTTTGGAAACATGAAACACACATAGTCACGTTTAGTGATCAAGATTTGGGCTGACATGACATTTAAACATTTGTAACACAGAAACTAAATGATAAGAAGAGTATACTGGGCAATAAACCTGAATCAGTACCATTAGTTTTGTTTTTTTTAAATTCAAAATTAAGTTTTATAACACCATCATCATTGTTTTAAATGCATTGTTTCTACATTTCTTATAGCGTAAAGCCAAAGTCTTGGCATTCACACAAATTTCTAAAATTTTAACCGATTTTGAAACAGAGAGAGTCTATACATGAAGATAAATAATGGTAGATTTAAGTTTTTTTTCTTATCGTGTGTGGTGTGCCACCAAGAGAGACAAAGCACACCTAACACTGACTGACACTTACCAACAGTCAGAGCCTCAACTCTCACAGCCTGTAATCTCTCGTGTAAAAATGCAACTTTGTAGTAAACAAACTTCACTGGTGAAAACTTTCAGCATCAGGCAGGTTTATGATTATGACACACTGGTGGACTTCAAACAATTTAATTTCATAATTTCCCAGGAACTTGGCTCTGTTTTTTATTGTGTGTGTAAAACATACTGGACATCCTGTATCATTGTCTCTGAGCAAAGTTTTCTGTTAGATTCAACAGAATGTATGCAAATACTATAAATGTAGCTCCATTTTGGTAGAAAATCTTCAACTTTGTGAGTGTTTTCTCTTGTTTGTGGGAGTATTAGGAGTGTTTCAGTGCATGGGATAGCTTATTGAGGAGTGCCGAGCAGAGCCACATTGTTTTTCAGCTCTCCGTTCAGGTAAACACTTCATATCAATTTTGTTACCAAATATTCAGATATTTAACTGTAGATTAAATATAAACAAACTGAATGCTGTTGTGTATTTAAGTGACACAAGTTCAGTAAAGGGTGTTTTGATCTTGCAGATGTTTTTCAATCTCTTTCATTTGTCCTCAAATTAGAGGAAAGACTCTGCACCATATATTTTAGACTTGAGACAAGGTTTGAGGAGATTTTCAGTGCAGTCATCTGAGTCCTTAAGTTTAAGAGAACACCAGCTTTGTGCCTGACCACTCTTCATTTTTACGAAAACATAACCAAGGGCACAAACAGGACAGCAAGATCATTTGTTATTTGAAGAGGAAAATAGCTTTGCAATATTGACTTCTGCGTCAGGCTGAAATAAAGAACAGATCGTTGCTTCATGCCAAAATGTGCTTTGCTTTGCATACTTTGGAGCCCTTAAATTTAGGATGTGCTACAGTTGACTTTAAAGGACACTTTCAAGGGATTCAACTTTTTTGTGTGTGTCTTGCCTCACTCCAGAGTCCATGACAAGTGGATAGACACCTTTCTTTTGACTGTGCTTGCAGAGTCAATTTCAGGTTGCCTGCAAATTTGGGAACGGCTCGCTCACAACTGCGAATCAGTTCTCATTTTTCACTTCAGAGAGCTGTTGAAAAGGCTTGGCTCGTTCACAATCCTCACATCTATCCCTAAACTACCATGGTAAACAAAGCCTCTGTTTAGGAGTAGAAAAAGATAGTACGATGATAGTACAAGATAACGTTTACATGACGCAATAATAAAACAACTCACAACAAGCACATATGGCCATTAGAGTTGCTGAACAGTTTAATTGATGACTGTAGGTAGAGGCAGGCTAACTCTTACCACTGACTCTCAGTGTTTGAGCTAAGCTATTAGCGGTAGGTGAGCTTTGCCTGTCTCTTTCTTGTTACTGCATGCACAGTTTGAAACAATGGTGTCTATTTACTTTTCATAGAAGGCACAAAAAGACATAACTAGTTGGTGTTTCCCTTGAAGGCTCAGTCCCTTGGTGAGTCCTCAAGGTAGGAACCTACCAGCTTTGCAACTGGCACATTTAGCTGCCAACAGGAGCCCTTATTCATTGGCCATCAAAGAAGCAGGAGAGCAGACAATGTAAAACTGAGAGCTTTTGCATGTGTAAAATGGGAGAGACATCTGTGCTGCACCCTTAAAAGCTTTGGACTGAGCTTACAGTGGTGCTCTACAATCCCAAACATGAATTTGGCACATTAACAAACAACATACCAGAATGTGAGATGAATAACAGTGATATTAAGCTCTATGATGAGCTCAAAGAGATCCATACAAAAGCATAAATACATAAGTCAGTGTATTTAACCAATTCTCTTCATGCTAATGTACGCCACACATTGGTTTTAACCACATTTCCACAGCCTGCATGCATGTGTCCTTTTCATTCATTCCCAGACGGGCTGCTGTCCATATGATTGACAGTCATTCAGAGCTCCAGGGGAAGGTTGTGACCTCTGAGGATCCTCCAGAGTCACCGTAATCCAGTCAGTTCTCTGAGGATCTCCCCATCAGTCGACTTTCACACACGTCAGCTCGGCTCTCTTTTCTGACAGTTGACTTGATTTCTGCTCAGCTCGCCGTTGATCAGCGGGGACTCTGCTGAACGCAAAGTGACAGCCGAGGATGGAGCCGGGATTCAAACTTTTCTGATGGAGTCCAGGAGGGAAACAAACTGTTGGGAGAGTGATCGTCACCATCACTGAGGATGACGAGGGGGCGTCTTTGAAAGTGAATCTGAAACACTCAGCAGCCCTGGATGGACCCAACATGAGTTCAGGGAGAGTTTACACAGTCCCATAAATACTTCCTTCATCCTGATAAGAATCGGAACCCAAACTCTGTCAAGTCTGTTTTTGACATCATCTAGAGCAAGGGTGTCAAACTGATCCAGTGAAGGGCCTCTGTGGCTGCAGGTTTTCATTCCAACCAAGCAAGAACACACCTGACACAAATTATTCAATCAACTGGATGGTCTTTACACAGTTGATTTGTTGGATCAGGTGTGTTCTTGCTCGGTTGGAATCATAACCTGCAGCTACAGTGGCCCTTTTCTGGATCAGGTTGACACCCATGATCTCGAGGCTCTAACAGGTTGGTGTATTTCCCTCTTTCTTCTTAATCTGGGTCTGAATTGACCCGACACGCCACATGGACAGTACCATATATCCGCCACGGAAATATTCACTTGTCCATCTGGGATAGAGCCCATAGAAAATGTTTTCAGAGGGCAGAACCTTCAAAAAAAGCTACAGCTGGTGATTGGACGATTGTTCTGCCACAGTAAGATGTATCAGCTTGACCCTGTTGTTAGCTGTTAACTTAAACTACGTTTCCATCCTTAAGCTGCGTTCACACCACAAGCGACTCTGCGGTCAAAATCGCGTCACCTACTGAAGTATCATTGTGTGTCCATAAATACCTCATTTTGGTCACAGTTGCTGTTGGCCGTTGCTCATGACGTCACGTCCACTCGAGTTTCACGGCGATCATATCATATATCATATAATAGGATGTATAAGCGGACATTATTCCAGCTGTATCCTTTTCATTCACTTATCAAGCACAAAACACTGCAGCTGATGCCCTGCAGCAGCATCACCTGTCAGTTTTCTGCGGTCTGTCTAGGGGGAACTAATGTCCTCACTGACCAATGTTTCCCATATGGACATGGATTGTT
Source organism: Scarus forsteni (assembly GCA_036419115.1). Lineage (NCBI taxonomy): Eukaryota > Metazoa > Chordata > Actinopteri > Labriformes > Labridae > Scarus > Scarus forsteni. The sequence continues at coordinate 1,937,655 of JAZDUH010000500.1, forward strand.
CCTCTGTTGTCTGGATGAAAAATTTGTCTGTTTAGGGCAGTGGTTCTCAACCTTTCAAAGTCGCGACCCCCAATTTAACGTTGAGTACTGTCCGCGACCCCCCCTCCCCTCGGAACGCAATGAAAATTCACTGTCCACGGTGCTAAAACAACACCCGATCGATAAAACATATGTCAGATATACAAATCAGTAACTGATTTTGAGTAATATAATGCCTGTTGGAGACCAATCACTTGTTGTCCTTTAACGTCCGATCGGACGCCACATTAATTTTGTGCATTTATATTTTTCCTAAATGATTTGGCGACCCCCAGAAATCATCTCGCGACCCCAATTGGGGTCGGGACCCCAAGGTTGAGAATGGCTGGTTTAGGGTACTGTCACACACGCACACACAGCTGATTGGCTGTTGCCGCACAGCCACACACAACATCGCCTGAAAAGATCAACTGTCTTTTTTTTTTTTGCTTTGATATCGCGCAACGTGTGAAGTGATCGTCTTGTACAGTGCAAACACATCGCGGGAGGGTTAGCCCCGCTCCATCGCGGCTGTACATTGACTTTGCATGGAGAGTGTTCTCCTAGGTAGTACAAGTAGCTTGTGGTGTGTAAGTGTGGCAAAACGAGCAGTAATGTACAAAAAAAAAATGACAACGCCACCTGAGGACTCACACCCCAAGATTCAGAAAATAACACTCTAATGAGACCAACCAGGACCCGCAGTTCATAAAAATTCACAGGACAGAGACGTTGATTTCAATTAGCAAAAATACTTTATTTAATGATTCCTAAAAAAAGAGCAGACTAAATAATAAGGGAGGTATGGGACCTGCCACTGTAACTGAACCAGGACAGGGCTGGGCTTACCACGACAGCGGCAACTAAGGAGGGAGGGATCCAAACTACACAACACCCGTGAAACTGCAAACAAAAAGTGAATAAAAGGGACCACCACCAGGGAACCGCTGCCGCTCCGAGGCCCAGCACCTGTCAAACAAAGGAAAACACAATTAAAACCATGCAAAAATGGCAGTTCCCATACCTCATTAACTAAATCCCAAAAACAAACCCAATTAAGTAACAAATTATCACAAATAAGAAAACTCAAACAAATCAATACTCCCCCCAAAAGAAATAATTACTGAAAAAGAACTGTCAACGTAAGGAAAACTAAATTAATTCAATCAATCAATTAAATTAATTAGAAGTACAATACCCAAACATAATTAATTAGAAAAAAAGTACACAAACAAACAATGCTGGCCAAGAAGGAGAAAGAGGAAAAGGAAATTAATTAATTAAGGCGTCTGCATTAGTTCATTAAAAGCACGCAACGTGCATGTGGTCTCCAGTGGGGATAGCGTCCGTAATGGAGTCCCCTTGAAGTGCGACCACTCGCCCACACACGCTGGGGATGCACGTGCAGCGGGGCCGAAATCACGGCTCCCAAGCCCCAGCAGCAGCAGCAGACTCACAAGACCCAGCCCGAAGCAGAGCAGCAGAGCCGAGGGCCAGCGAAAGCAGACGAGCAGAAGAGGAGAGCCAGCGACAGGCAGACGAGTAGCAGAGGAGAGCCAGCGACAGGCAGACGAGCACCAGAGGAGAGCCAAAACAGCAGCACAGCGACGGCAGGTGACGGCTAACAGAGCAGGAGAACCAACGTCAACAGCGGGAGGAGCACGTGCAGGCCAGACCCGACAGCTATGGCTGGAGAAAGCACACCCCGCCCCCACGGACTCCGACGCAGCCCAGCTCCCGCTCACACCACACTGCTTTGAAGAAAACCAGCCACCGCTCCGCGCTTTGAAAAAGGACGCCGTCAGCTAACGCCGCGTCTGTCGGCTCCATGAAGAAGAGGAAGAGAAAGAGGAGGAGGCGGACCGGATATATTTATAGAATATCCGGTGAGCACGACCACACTGCCCCTAGTGGGAGAGTGTAACTCTCCACCTTGCCACATCTACCCCCGGATTTTGTGTCGTCGCCCCGACGACAGACCAACAAGAAGGAGTTAACACCAAGGTCTGAACACAGCCACCTGAGCGTTGGATACGGGCTGCGCAGCATGTACCAAACTGCCAGGCTGGCCGACAGGCACTGGAAGATGGTGAATGTTAGGGTGGTGACCAGCAGTAGATCTAACAGTCCGTCGTAGCACCTGCTGACTGGTGCCAGGCTGTTCCGATGAAGGAGAAAGATGTACAGATGGGTCACTGTCCCTCGATGCCAAAGGGGCACTTGAACTAACCCGAGCTTGAGGATGCGTTGTAGTTCTTGAACTACTCGGGCCTGCAGACCAAACAGCAGAAGCAGGCAAAATAGGCGTTTCTGGCACCAAGAGCCATAGGTCACCTTCGAGGAATCACCTTCCACCTGTTTCGGGCTGCAAGTTGAGGGGCCCTCAGAGGCTCTGCTAGAGGCTCAGGCGAAGAGCAGCTTTGAGCATGTCCCTATGGACCGTTCTTGTACGATGCAGGTCATGCACGGAGCAACAGTGTAAACTGCTCCCTGATCCAAGGGGCTTTAACACCTGATGGACCACAGGGCCCCAGACATCCTGGATTTTATGACGACCCTGGCTCTATGATCTCTTAGATGCACCCACTGGCCCACAGATACAGGCGCCTCACGCTCCCGCTGCTCATGATGCTCCTTAAGGCGGACAGCATGAGCCAACAATCGTTCTCGAGCACCCTCGAAAGCCACCCGAAGAGCGAGCTTGATGTTCGACCCAATCCTGTACTTCCCCATGTACAGGATCCTGGACACGCCCCAGAAGGAAGTCTATGGGCAGACGAGGTTCTCTACCAAACATCAAGTAGTAAGGTGACTCTCCAGTGCTCTGATGGGGTGTGGTGTTATATGAGAACAACACCTGAGGCAAACAAGAGACCCAGTCTCGTTTCCGGGAAACTGGAAGCGTGCGCAGGAGGTTGTGAAGGGTCCTGTTAAACCGCTCGCATTGCCCGTTGCCTGCTGGGTGGTATGGGGTGGTGCGAGACTTCGCAACCTCATACAAACAGCACAGCTGGTAAAGCAAAGCGCTTTCAAAGCTCCTACCTTGGTCAGAATGGATACGGCTTGGAACGCCAAACTTGTAGAACCACTCTGTCAGCAAAACATGAGCCACGGTAGAGGCCCGTTGGTCCCGGGTGGGGACAGCAACTGTGTATTTACTAAAAACGTCTGTCATGATGAGGACGTTTTCAACACCGTTGCTGGAAGGCTCCAGCATGGTGAAATCAATGGCCACAATTTCATTCGGCTCCGAAGCAAGCAAGTGACCCATGAAGCTATGTGGCACTGACCCTGAGTCCTTTGCCACCTGGCAGCGCTCACACTCTTGGACCCACCGTTTGATGTCTGCTGACATGCCCGGCCAGTAGCAGCGCTGCCTCACCAGGTCAGTGGTTCGATCAATGCCCTGGTGGCCGTGTTCCTGGTGCAAGCGGCTCATGGTCTCTTGCTTAAGGACAGCAGGCAGAAGCAGCTGGAGGGACTCAACCCCGCCATCAGGCTGGAAAACCTGCCGGTGAAGCACACCCTCTTTGTCGACCAAACGGTCCCACTGCCGCAACAGCGCCATCGCTGGCTTAGAAACCTGAGGCCTCTCAGCCTGTGTGGGCTGAGCCTGCCTCCGCCAAAACACCAAAACCTCTCGCAACAGGGGATCAGCTTCCTGCAAGGTACGGATGTCTGCAAGAGAAGAAGATGGAAAAGCAGATACCACACCCTGGGTGGCTACCACTCCCGGGTCTGGACAGGCTGCATGCTGGAGAGCCTGCGGGACTGAAGTGCCTGGCACAACACCCTCAGCCACGCCAGAGCCAGACAGGTACTGCCGCGAGAGCGCATCAGCGTTCCGATTACTGCGGCCGGATCGGTACTTAATATCAAAATCAAATGCTGCCAGCTGAGCAGCCCAACGATGTTCAGTGGCCCCAAGCTTGGCGGACTGCAGGTAGCTGAGCGGATTGTTATCCGTAAAGACCACACACTTGTGCCCCAACAGATATTCCCGAAACTTTTCGGTCATGGCCCACTTCAGCGCTAAAAACTCTAACTTCATGGAGCTGTAGTTATCCATGTTGCGCTCAGTGGGTCTGAGACCCCGACTGGCATAAGCTACAGGCTGGATACCTCTATCGGTCTCCTGTGAGAGCACCGCCCCTAGACCGCTATGACTGGCGTCAACTTCCAAAATGAAGGGCCGGGAAAAGTCAGCATAAGTGAGCACTGGGGCTGAGACCAACTTCGCCTTCAAAGCCTCAAAGCTGGCCTCACACTGTGGGGTCCAGGAAGCACCCAGGGCCTGTTCCGAGCCCTTTCTGGACTTTTTGCTTGTGAGCTCAGCCACTAATTTATGCAGAGGGCCAGCCAAATGCGCAAAGCCCTCTACAAAACGGCGATAGTAGCTGGTGAAACCCAAAAAGGAGCGTAGCTCTGAAACATGACAGGGCCGTCGCCATTTAGACCACAGCCTCGACCTTCTCAGGGTCTGTGGAGACTCCTTCACTGGAAATAACATGGCCCAAATACTTCCCTCTGGAAGAAAGTGCACTTTTCCAGTTTAGCCTTTAGACCTTCCTTCCGGAGCCGACCAAGAACCACTTCCAGTCGCTGCAGATGTTGAGAAACAGAGGAGGAGAAGATGACAATATCATCAAGGTACAGGAGGAGGGACTGCCCTTGCTGATCTCCGAACATCCTCTGCATCAGGCGCTGGAAGGTACTCGGGGCGTTACACAGCCCAAAAGGCATCCTGTTAAACTCAAAGAGCCCAAAAGGGGTGCAAAAGGCAGTCTTAGGCCTGTCTTGTTCTGACACCGGCACCTGATTATACCCGCTGGCAAGATCGATGGTTGAGAACCAGCGGGCGCCACAAAGTGCATCCAGGCTCTCTTCGATGCGAGGCAACGGGAATGCATCCTTCCTGGTTTTGCTGTTCAGAAGGCGGTAGTCGACACACAGCCGCAGGCTCCCGTCCTTCTTCCGAACCAAGACAATGGGAGAGGCGTAAGGGCTACTGCTCTCCTTAATGACCTGCGCCTCCAGAAGTTGATTAATGTGAGCCCTTACGGCCTCGTATTCCGAGGGAGGAATGCGGCGATACCTCTGTCGAACCGGGACATCGTCTTGGAGCGGAATGTCGTGGGAGATGAGGTCAGTACAGCCCAAGTCTCCATCATGGGTTGCAAAGACTGAACTGTACTCCTGCAGCATAGCCCTTACTTCCTTCTGCTCTTCCTCCGTCAACATAGACAGATCCACTTGTGGGTCCACCCCTGAGGTTGAACTGGTGGCTGTTTGTGAGGAGACTGTAGCCATCGTAGGCCTCACCTCAGTTACCCCTGTGGGTAAACTGACAACCTGGGCGCCACTGACAGCACCAAGACAGGTCCGTGGGTACAAGAGAACGTCTGTGGTCCCCACGTTGACCACTGGGATGTAAGCTGTACCCCGGACAACTCGAACCAAACAGGGAGATGCCAGCAACCCAGCTGGGAGGCCAGCTTCCGGGGGCTCGAACAGCACAGCCTGATCTGCGAATTGTGGCGAGCAAGTGCTGGCCACTATCTTCATGACTCCACCAGGGATGCGGAGGGCCCGTTTACCTTGCACCCTCACTGAACCAGTTGGGTTTTTCTGAACCTGCACAGCAGCCTGGTGGCACTTCTGAAGGGCCTCGACAACTGGGCCCGGGGCCTGTAACACAAGGGGAGACTCAAACAAAGAACGACCATATGCCCCAAAAAGATGTTGATAACAGCGTCGAATAACGTTCATCCCCAAGACTCCAGGCACGGAAGCCACAGCTCCAGGGGGGTCCTTAACGACCAAGATTCCACAGCGGGTCATCACCTTCTCACATAGGGTCACCTCAAGCTCCAAATAGCCTACATAAGGAATAGCTAGGCCATTAGCTGCTCGCAGCTGGAGCCAATGACAAGACTGGAGGCGGTCATGATCCCAAGATGCAAAGTGCTCCTGAAAAAAGCTTTCTGTTATGGTGGACACCATGGACCCAGTATCCACCAAGCACGATACAGAGACATCACCCATCAGAACATTAATGGTTGGACAAGACGACATAAGACCAGCCAGTTTACCATCCATGGAGCCTGGAGATTCCCCAACTGAGCTGTGGCTCAGCAACTCAGCGGGTTTCAGTTTTCCGGCTGCTGCGAGGACAAGGTAGACCTAGGAGGGTTGGAGGTTAGCTCAGAGACGGAGTGGGCACGAGCCCGAGAGATGACACGCTCGCCCTCACACTCGCGAGCAAAATGTCCAGGCTGCTGGCACCTGCGGCAAATCACAGAATTGTTACGAGACAATCGACCTTGGGGTCGAGGAGCCTGCAAGGACGCTACTGTACGGGTAAGGCTGTTAAGCTGTTCTTGTTGGCTCTTCAAGAGGTCCATCAGGTCGGTTAAGCTAGGCCCCTGGGGAATTGCCATAGGGGTCGGGGTGGAACCACTCCGAACACTAAACTGAAGGCCATGAACTGATGGCAAAGAGTGGCTGCGCCCACGAGAGCCCCCAGGGAGACCCTCCCTCTCCCATCTAATAGCTTCAGTGCGCACTTCCAGCAACGAAGACGTGGGCTGGCGCCGGACCAATTGTTTCAGCTCACGACGCAAGGAGCTATCGAGGACATGTTCTACAAACTGGTCACGTAAAAGAACTTCGGAGTTTGGCATCCCACCAGGTGCACACTGCTGGATGGTCTGCATTAGAGCCAGCAAAGCTAGCGAAAACTCCTGCAAGGTCTCTCCTTCCTGTTGTTGTCTCGCAAAGAAAGCCTGCTGTAGAGTGACATAGGAGTGAGTGTGGCCGTACATCTCTCGCAAGATGGAAAATATGCGAGCCGGATCATCCTTCTCCACACTCGGTCGAAACCTTATCTCCTCCCTCGCCTCTCCCTCCAAATGGTCAATGATAAAGAGTGCCTGATCAGCAACAGAGAGGTGGCGAGCTCGCACGCATACCTGTATCTCCTCAATCCATTCAGTCACCCCAATCCCTGACTTACCATTAAACATGGGACATCGGCGATCTCTTGGTATAACCACCAGTCGCTCAGTCACAACAGCAGGGGAGCTAATAGGTGGATTAGAAGAATCTGAAGCTGCCCCACTGGGGCCCGATTGAGACGCAGCATGCTCCCCAAGCAGACGCTCGTTGTCTGCTTTCAACTGCTTAACAAGCTCCCGGAGCTGCTGCACCTCCTCCTCCATACCGACAACAAAACAACAACCACCCCTCCAATAAGACTCCCAATATAGAGTAATAAAGGGTGCCAATAGTTGGATTAATAGTTAATCTACGAGGCTATACTGCTGTTTTGGCTCTAGCAACAAATAAGACACAAAAGTTAACAGTTAAGAAAAAAACATTTCCAATGTTTTACCAATTTGAAATCACGTCTCAGTCCTTTGTGAATCCTGCCGACAATACGCCAATTGTGGCAAAACGAGCAGTAATGTACAAAAAATGACAACGCCACCTGAGGACTCACACCCCAAGATTCAGAAAATAACACTCTAATGAGACCAACCAGGACCCGCAGTTCATAAAAATTCACAGGACAGAGACGTTGATTTCAATTAGCAAAAATACTTTATTTAATGATTCCTAAAAAAAGGAGCAGACTAAATAATAAGGGAGGTATGGGACCTGCCACTGTAACTGAACCAGGACAGGGCTGGGCTTACCACGACAGCGGCAACTAAGGAGGGAGGGATCCAAACTACACAACACCCGTGAAACTGCAAACAAAAAGTGAATGAAAGGGACCACCACCAGGGGACCGCTGCCGCTCCGAGGCCCAGCACCTGTCAAACAAAGAAAAACACAATTAAAACCATGCAAAAATGGCAGTTCCCATACCTCATTAACTAAATCCCAAAAACAAACCCAATTAAGTAACAAATTATCACAAAGAAAACTCAAACAAATCAATACTCCCCCCAAAAGAAATAATTACTGAAAAAGAACTGTCAACGTAAGGAAAACTAAATTAATTCAATCAATCAATTAAATTAATTAGAAGTACAATACCCAAACATAATTAATTAGAAAAAAAGTACACAAACAAACAATGCTGGCCAAGAAGGAGAAAGAGGAAAAGGAAATTAATTAATTAAGGCGTCTGCATTAGTTCATTAAAAGCACGCAACGTGCATGTGGTCTCCAGTGGGGATAGCGTCCGTAATGGAGTCCCCTTGAAGTGCGACCACTCGCCCACACACGCTGGGGATGCACGTGCAGCGGGGCCGAAATCACGGCTCCCAAGCCCCAGCAGCAGCAGCAGACTCACAAGACCCAGCCCGAAGCAGAGCAGCAGAGCCGAGGGCCAGCGAAAGCAGACGAGCAGAAGAGGAGAGCCAGCGACAGGCAGACGAGTAGCAGAGGAGAGCCAGCGACAGGCAGACGAGCAGCAGAGGAGAGCCAAAACAGCAGCACAGCGACAGCAGGTGACGGCTAACAGGGCAGGAGAACCAACGTCAATAGCGGGAGGAGCACGTGCAGGCCAGACCCGACAGCTATGGCTGGAGAAAGCACACCCCGCCCCCACGGACTCCGACGCAGCCCAGCTCCCGCTCACACCACACTGCTTTGAAGAAAACCAGCCACCGCTCCGCGCTTTGAAAAAGGACGCCGTCAGCGCAACGCCGGCACGTCTGTCGGCTCCATGAAGGAGGAAGAGAAAGAGGGAGAGGAGGAGGCGGACCGGATATATTTATAGAATATCCGGTGAGCACGACCACACTGCCCCTAGTGGGAGAGTGTAACTCTCCACCTTGCCACATCAGCACCTTTAGACTATCGTCTTACATCAAATCACACAGATGTATCATTTACCACTTACATGTGACTTGAACCTCGTCAATGACAATTCACACTAAGTTCTCCCAGTAAGCTTCTGAGCAGAGCAGATTTCACTAGGTATCGCTGTGTAACCATAACTATCAAAAACTACCCGGCATCATCTGGAGGATTTTCACATTCTCCCCCAGTTTCCCAGCAGTGATCCCCAGCTTTCTGGCTTTTCTGATTTGATCATCCATGAAGGCAACCAGCAGAGACAAGACTATCACAGTGGGGTTTGGAGTCCGTCCCATCTGTTTAACGACCAGAGGAGCCAGTTAGTAGATCAAACTCTACCGAAACAGGTTGAGAGAAGAGCAAAAACCTTGTTTCCCTGTAAGAAAAGCTTTAAGTGATGTCCTTTGCTTCTCTTTTAAAGAAGAATTCCGGTCAATTTCTGATAAAACCACAGATATTGCCGCATCCACAGAGACCGCTTTAGAAGCCGCCATTGTTTTCAAACATTCAGTCACTTCCCGCTGTCATCCCATCTACAGCTCCTGCCTCTTTTCCCTGATTGGGTCATTCAGCTTTTGGTCGTGTGAAGTTGTAGAAGTAGAAGCTTGGCAAGATGGACCTGTGTGATCTCAGACAATTAATCAGGCAGGTCCACCTGCTACCTGTTTTTACTCTGTATTCCTCTTGACATTTTATTTTAATTCTAACTCTGTGTTGTTTTTTGTACCGCTTTACCAAGTCAAAGCCGTTGTACGTGTAAAAGTACTTATCAATAAATACCAAGTCTGATTCTGATTCTGAATGCTGGGATGGAGCACAGTTGCCCACTTGCTTAGATTATGACCAATAAAGCAGAGGATTCAAACTTTCTCAGGCTTGTTTAATACTGATGAAAACTGCACATCAGGGATGGGCAAAAAACACCCTGAGGGTCACATGTGTCCCTCTTTACTCCCTCGATGCAGCAAACAATCTATTTAAAGTACCATAAAAATGTTCATGGTTGCAAGAAATTTTACATGCTCAGGAACTTTCATGGAACAAGTGGGAAAATCTGCCATCAGTTTTTTGTTCAGCCAATTGAAGTAAGAAATTTTTGCTTGTATTTGTGTTTGAATGTATAAATGCTGAATGAAATGTCTCTGCTTGAGCATTTTTGTTCATTTTTTTAAATTATGTGAGGCCATTGTCGTAATAAAAGTTACCACCAATGAAAATATACTATCAATAAGTCTAGATCTTTTTTTGGTACCTGGGAGGAACTAAGTTATTATTAAAAACAGTTTCTGCTCTTATATGATCAAAAAAAAATCAGAAATCAACACTGAGTCTGTAATCAGTACAAAACACACTGGTGCATTGCTTTGTTAAAGGGCCTCATTAATCATTTGCTAAAGTTTGATTGATCTCACAAAGTTTGTGATCAATGATTTATATTTCCTGTCAGCAGATATCAATTTGTGAAAGTTCAATAAATGGGAAATCTGTATTTATTGACAATAGAGTGTGAATCACCATTTTCCGTACATATTAAATCATCTAAAGAGAGCAGCTGGCTTGATGATCTGAGAACTGACTTTAAACAAATATGATAGAAAACAAAGTGAGGACAAATTGCCGGGTCCTGTTGTTTGGATCATTAGTAATTTCTCCCACATTCCTGCAGTTAATGAGGAAGGTGATTTCAGTGTTTTTCTGTTTGTCTGCAGATCCAGAACAAACACCACAGTAATTAGATTTCTCTGTTTGTGTTCAGAGGAAAAAGTGAGTGGAGAGCAGAAACGCTCCTCAGGCTTTTATTCTCCTTTTGCTCATTTTTACCTTCAAGAGATCTTCCATCTGTTTCATCAGTTTGTCAGAAAAGTCTGTTGTTTGATTGGTGTTACTCAGCAGTTCTGCCATGATGTCTTTGCTTTTCTCTTTGTGGTGGAGTTTGGCAGAAGTTTTATCAGTTTGTTAAATTTGCAGAAATTTGGGCCTTCTTAAAGGTGCTATGAGGAAGATTTATTTCCGAAGACATATAGACTGTGCTACCCATGAGCACGCACGGCGACTGTCGTAATGCTGCGTTCCAGTAACCTTGTAACTGGGAGTTAAATCATCTCCGACTTATTGGCGTTCCAGTTGAAGTCAGAAAAAAACATGCCAATCTACCAGGCTATTGTTAGCTGTTGTTAGCACGCCCTGCGTTGTTGTTCACAAATACCACATGAAGAATGATTATGATGATTATCACTATGGCAGCATTTTTGTAAATATAAGTCTAACAATACTATGTATACAGCTGATCTAGAGCAACACACCCCAGTCAGAAGTGCAAATAAATTGATTTTTACAGGAGCTAAATAACTGTTCACACTGGGGGTAACCATTCTCAATTGTCAACTCAGGGGTGGCGAGGTTTCTCTGAGTTCCCAGCAGGAAATTCCGACTTCGGGGGGCGTTCCAGTTGCAGTTTCCTACTCAGAACCCGGAAATTCCTACTTCTGACTACAACTGGAACGCACCATAAGACGTGACCCAAGCCAAAGCGTGTGTTTGTTGTGATGCTAATGAATGCAGCTCGGACCTTCCTCAGAACTCTGCATTGCTTTACAACTTCTTTTTTCAACAACTTACAGGATGCAAAGCGACGAGGTAATGTATCTCTCTCTAGTAACGTAGAGGTAGTTTTTGATGTGTGACAACAAGCAATTTTTGGAAAACTTAGTATCGTAGTTTTGCTGTCCGACCCGACCACGAAGATAAGGAGTAGCATTTATAGATAACCTATTTTGATGCTATAAAACTCATCTTTAAGTGTGTATTTCAATCAGGCATATATCTAAAAGTGAGACTTTTTTGTAATTACTTAGAAACTCCTCTTGGCATCTTTAAGTTGCATGATGATTTGGACAGTGATTAATAAGCACAGTCTACCAGCCTATCACAGGGCAGCACCTCAGTAAGTATCAGAATGGGACAGAAAGAGGATGCAACCATCTTTGTTGACGTGAGAGGAGGTGGTCTGGGTATTTCAGAAACAAATAAGTATTTCCAAGGGTGGCAGAGAATGGTTCAAAACAGCTAATATCCAGTGATAAGGAGTTCTTTCAGCCTTGTTGATGATAGAGGTCAAAAGAGAATGGCTATAGTGGTTGGAAAAACAACATTAATGGGATATGCCCATTTTTTAAAATCTTTTCTTAACTTGCCTCACTCCCAAGTCCATGACAAGCAGATAGACAACATACTTTCAACTGTGCATGCAGTAATAAGGAAGAGACAGAGTTTACCCACTGCTAATTAGCTTAGCTCAAACACTGGGAGTCAATGGGTAATGTTAGCCTGCCTCTGCCTACAGTCATCAGATAAACACTTAAGCAACTCTTAACAGTCCTGTGTGCTTGTTATGAGTCGTTTTTTTATTGCATTATGCTGCATTTCTTCTGCTATCATCATTTTATCTTCTACTCGTAACAGAGGCTGTTATCTTTTCTGCTGAGCTACAGATGAGTTTTTCATGAACGAGCCAAGTCTTCTCAACAGCTAATACAAGTGAATGATGAAAATCGATTCCCAGTTGTGAGAGAGCCGGTCGTTTGCAAGTCATCCTTTAAAGGTGCAGTGTGTAGAATTTGGCATTTAGCTACATTTAGAGTTCAGATTCTAGAATGAGCCTAATTGTAACCAAAACGTCACGTCGCTGAGCAACAGAACGCTGTGAAGACCAAAAGGGATTGTGAACATGGCACACAATTTTTGTTGTGTGTGTGTTTATAAACACAGTTTGAATCCCTAGGACAGAGTAACAACTTTCTATGCATCCACTGCCATCCTCTCCTCTTCTTCGCCTGACAGATTCGTGTTTCGTTCTTTTTGTCCCTGAAAACCATCCGTAGACAACATGGCGTATCAATATGTTGGCCTACACGAAACAGCGGCCCACAGTAATGTAAATTTTTTTATACAGCTTATTCTAACTAAATAAAAACTATAACAAACATGTTATGGGGATGATTGTACTGCTATTTTGACGGACTTTACATACAAATAGAAACATATATCTCCTATATTCACCGTTTCTGTTTGGCGAAATTCAGTGGATGTATAAAATGCCACATTCTACACACTGCACCTTTAATTTGCAGGCAATTTGCATTTAACTCAAATAACAGGCCTAACATCTGCAGACCATTTCTGAATGCACAGCAGCAGAAAAACGCACTGGATGCCACTCCTGTCAGAGAAGAAAGGGAAACTGAGGCTACAGTTAGCACAGGCTCACCAAGTGGTACAACAGGTTGAAAAAAACATTGCCTGTCTGATAACCAAACTTGCCTAACATAAAACAAATAAAAAACAAATAGCAGTGTAATCAAACTCATGAACACCCAGAGCTGCATGTGCTCCTGTCAGCTGCTGTTTCCATCTTCAGGGGGAAGTCAATCGTTCTCACTCCCTGAAATCGATCGACCCGCCTGAGACCAAACACTCAAAAGGCATCTATGAATTCCACTGTTTGTCTCCATGTGGTCTGTCTTTCAGGGCAGACCCAGGGAAGCCCAGCTGATCGATCAGATATTTGAGCGTCCCTGTGGGGTTAAAGGGAGAGTTCGCTGAACGCAGCCGAGGAGTAATTCAACCCCTCAGTCTGACCTCCAGGAAGATCCAAGGACAATCTTTTTCTCTTCGTAGCCAGTTTGATGATTGTTTTGCTGAAAAGGATAAATACGACAACAGCAGGGACCAGAATCACCCTGTTGGTGCAGGAGAGTGAGGGTGCAGTGGTGGTTAACTTGGCCTCTGAATTCACACCTCCCAAACCAGTTTCTCTGATTTCCTTGGGCTGCCTCTGTTCAACTTTTATTTGGTTGTTTAGTTGCTAAAGTTGATAAAGGTACTTTGTTTCTATTGTCAGCAAGTAAAAGTGCATGCACATTTACCTCGAGAGCAGCCAATATGGTTGTACTGCCCGACAAATCTGGAGCTTTTTGGTAAAAACATAAGCTAATGTTCATATATGCAAAAGAGAAGCATCCACAGAAAAGACTAAACCTGCTGTGACCGATGGAGGAGGCTCTGTTATGGTCTGGGGCTGCTTTGCTAACTCTGGCACACTCTTAAATCTCAAAACTGTTAAGGCCTTCTGGAGTGTAATGCAGTGGCGACTGCTGGTCAGTCAAGGAAGGGAAGCTAATTTTTTTCCGGCCTACATCATAAATTTGTTTATTTATTTAAATGTAAATTCTACCCTCCGTTCCTTTTCAATGTGAATGTGAGTGACAGCTGCAGCTGCTCGTTGGTGAAAAGAAAAAGTGACAAGAGAGAATCTTCAAACACAACACTAGTCGTTTTTAAGAAAGATAAAGTCACTGGTGATGAGTCCAGAAAAACTAAATGTAAAACTTAGAAGATGCTCCGGTTGAGGGTGATACTTCAAGGTCACTGATTTGCTCATTTCACTGTCAATCAAAAAGGGATTCGGCCTCAGACAGATCATCCAATCATCATGCAGAAGCCGAGCGTCCAGGCCAGCCCACTGCCTCATAGACCCCCAGAGACGCTGAGCGTCCGATGGGCGGGATAAAGCCCAGCGTTTATCCAATGACCATCCAGTTTCCACAGTGGAAAAACCCACTCTACACTTCCCCATCGAAGTCAGAAGACGCTCAGCGTCCGTCTGTGTTAAAGCGCTGAGACGCTGCAGGGATGATTGAGACGAAAGTCGCGCCAGTTACCTGTGATAAGTAGCTGATTCTGAACAAAAGATGAAGGTATTCTAGTGCATATTTAGTCAATGAAATGTACACACAGCAGTACATGTCACCACTTTTTTGGGGACATTTTAGGGGAAGCTGAGCTTCCCTTGCAGTCTTACAGCAATCGCCACTGGTGTAATGTGATGCCCAGTGTCAGAAAGCTTGGCCTCAGTCGCAGTGGATCCTCCAACAGGATAACGAAGGACCACCGTCAGCGGACCACCATTTTTGTCCAGCCAAGTTTTTTTTTAGTTCTGTTGATCTGCAGTCTAAAGGGAATGTATCTATGATTGCTTTTGTCTCAGCGCAGTTTCATTTTCTTCTTTAACAGAGGGATACCAACAGTTTATTTTTTAGGTATTACAAATTGGAGGAGAGAGGAAAGTGCTCTCCATTGTTATTACTCTTGATATCGATCAGACAGTCTGAGACCAAACAGTCAAAAAATCTCTGAGATCTCTGTCCCGGTCAGAGTAAAAGGTCTGATGTGAACTCCTAGATCAGCTGGACCTTCTCCCACTCAGACACCAGAGCCAGGTCAGACTCACAGTCAGGGTTCTGGTTTGTTCCAGGAGGTTTGAGGTTAATGAGGTCACAGCTGTGTGAAGGACGTTCAGCAGAACTTTGATGTCGGGACAGTTTTTAGTGTTCAGTGTGATTCATTATTCAGTGTCCTCGTCTGACGTTTGAATCACTGACCCCGGGGCGGCCTCGGGCTGGCCTCCAATTAAAGGAGTTGAAGAATCCAAGAGACCTGATCATTAGTCGGGGTAAGATGGATAAGGTATAACAAGCCTATAGATGGAGCTCAAACAAACACAAAGCAGAGCAGTTTGTCTTTCAAAGTGAGATCCAAAAGTGTTTTGGGGGATATTACAACTTTACAGGGGAGACTCATTCCTCCTCACATTTGAACTCCTGATTTAGATAATAATAGTAATAATTTCATTTATATAGCACCTTTGAAAACAGAAGTTTACAAAGTGCTTTAACAAACAAAACAAGGCAGAAAAAGGCAGAATTAAATCAACAATCAGTTCATCAGAGACCACGAGAGTCAGAGGAAAAAACACAGAGGGTCACGTTAACTAAAGCAACAAAATGAAGAAAATAGAATAAAATGGTAGGATTGAAACAGCTGGAATAATGCATAATGACAAGTAGATGATAAGACAGTAGATAGATTTACAGATAGAAGCTTTCATTCAGATCTTCTGGTTTATCTGTTGAGTTTTAAAAACATTAATTTCAGTCTGTACAGGACTAAATGTTCTTTACAGCGAGGAGGATCTGCACGAGGTGTGATGCAGACTGCAGATTTATACACATCAGTCACTGCTGTCCTCTGATCTGGAAACATCCTGAAGTGTTTTTACCAAGACTCATGGAAATTACACAGAACTGGATGTTCTCATGTCCTCCGGTTCCCATTGAGGTTCCTGTCATTTATCATTCAAACACTCCACAGTTATTCTAGTGAAGGGCTCCCCTCTTCATGTCTTTGGCATTTTTTAATCATCTATTTAACTTATTTTATATATTTGCATTAAAAGCAAAGAGCCCATGTGCTCTCAGATGTCTGAGTTATTTCTTACTTTCCATCATTCAGTGCCACATCAACGTTTATTCTTTCATTAATTATTCACATAAGATAAAAACCAGATGTGGAGATTTGTGGACCATCAGGATGAAGAGCAGGGGTGAAAATGGAGGAAGCAGGAATGACGTTTCACCTCATTAATAAGAAGAGCAGTGCAGGTCTGTCATGTAAAAGAGATCGGCAAAGGAGGAGAGAGAAAAAGAGGGGAAGCGTATGACGTGCAGAAGAGAGAATATGTAAATATGAAAGAGAGAAAGGATGAAGAGAGACATGTTGTGGTTTTACTGCCCGTCATAAATCTCTCCATTAAGCCGCCCTTTACTGCCAAGTGAAATTTATAGGAGACAACGAAGGGGAGGAGGGGGGAGATGACCGATAAATATTGAATTACTCATTCAATATTTAGGTTTTAATGTCTGTTTTAATGCACTGAGTCAACTTATGTATTCACTGTGTGTCTGAGAAATAACAGATGATAAGAGGTAAATTATTGAAGGGTGAAATTGATGTATTAATAATAAAGTTTTATGGGTTTTCTCGCTGCTTTTCAGGAAAAACTTGATACATCACAAACTCCCATCATGCATCTGTTAATGGTACACTGGAAGAAAAACAATCCTGAAGACTGGTGATTAAAAAATGTTGAGTTATGGCGTCTTTATTCATTTAACCTTTAGGGGTCCCATTTAGACTTCCCTTAGATGCCGGACTGTTGAGCAATTAAGAGCCTGAGGTCAATGAGAAGAAATTCAGCCTACAGAGCTTCAACAATGAGTGTCTTCAGTTCCCAAACATCAATGTGTTAAGGGAACGATGATAACAGTGGTAAACATGCCCCTATGGAAGCTTTCTGGGACCCAGCATCAGTTCCTTTCACCATTGTCTAAAGAAACAAAATAGGACTCCCCTACCAACCTGTTCATTGTTTCCTCTTGTATTGAGCACCTCACAGTCAGCTGCTGATACCGCATAAGCATTTGTTTGCAGGTGATAATTAATTGTGCATCTTTGAACTACTTTAAAACAGATATTTTCTCAAGGTTTGGTTAGTTCTGTTTTTTCTAGTTTGTTTTTTCCTTGTGATCTTTGGTTTAGACCTCTTCTTCCCTGTGTCTCTCTTGTTTTAATTAGACATGCTTTTATTTTCAACTTTTATCATCTCCCATTCTTAAAGGTGCTATGAGGAGAATCTATTTACGGCGACATAAAGACTCTGCTACCCATGAGCACGTGCGGCGACTGTCGTAAAGACGTGACCCAAGCCAAAGCGTGCGTTTGTTGTGATGCTAATGAATTCAGCTCGTACCTTCCTCAGAACTCTGCATTGCTTTACAACTTCTTTTACAACAACTTACAGGATGCAAAGTGACGAGGTAATGTATCTCTCTCCAGTTACATACCGGTAGTTTTTGATGTGTGACAACAAGCAATTTTGGAAAAACTTAGTATCGTAGTTTTGTAGCCGGCCACATATTGCTACTTACAGCCTGGTGCTTTAAGACGTGTCTGAATAATATAAATTTGCTCTAGTTTTAATGGTCTTGTTCCCTAAGTTGAGTATCCAGGCAAGTCCAGCCCTGTCTGACCCGACCACGAAGCTGAGGAATAGCATTTATAGATAACCTACTTTGATGCTATAAAGCTCATCCTTAAGTGTGTATTTCGATCAGGCATATATCTAAAAGTGAGACTTTTTTGTAATTACTTAGAAACTCATCATAGCATCTTTAACCTTGGAATTAGCGTGGGTTCAGTGTGTGCACTCATGCTTGTCTGCCTGGATACTCGGCCTGTTCAGCAAGGATCTGACTGAATCTCTATCATGCAGAAACATGTTCATTGTCGCGTAGAGTCACTCTTTTCTAGAGCCCACTTGTGTTTTTAACTCATTCTTAAAAATGCTATGAGGAGTTTCTAAGTAATTACAAAAAAGTCTCACTTTTAGATTTATGCCTGATGGAAATACACACTTAAAGATGAGTTTTATAGCTTCAAAATAGGTTATCTATAAATGCTATTCCTTAGCTTCGTCGTCGGGTCAGACAGGGCTGGACTGGCCTGGATACTCAACTTCAGGAACAAGACAATTAAAACTAGAGCAAATTTATATTATTCAGACACATCTTAGAGCACGGAGCTGTAAGTAGCGATATATAGCCGGCTACAAAACTACAATACTAAGTTTTTCCAAAAATTGCTTGTTGTCACTCATCAAAAACTACCGCTATGTAACTAGAAAGAGATACATTACCTCGTCGCTTTGCATCCTGTAAGTTGTTGAAAAAAGAAGTTGTAAAGCAATGCAGAGTTCTGAGGAAGGTCTGAGCTGCATTTATTAGCATCACAACAAACGCACGCTTTGGCTTGGGTCACCTCCTTACGACAGTCGCCGCGCATGCTCATGGGTAGCAGAGTCTTTATGTCGCCGGAAATAGATTCTCCTCATAGCACCTTTAAATGCTGTTTTTTGGTGGTGACAGTGGGACTGCTGCTGTAGCACCTCTGCTGTGGAGAAATGTAGCTTGTGAGATCACTACTGTACTACTTGATCAATAAATAACAAAACTACTGAAAGCTATTCCAACATGGAAACAGTGATGCTTCCACAAAGCTGTTGAAAAATTTAATTAAGCTTCTAATGGCTCTATTTATTTTGTTGTTACTGCTCATCACTGATTAGCCTTTGAATTTATTTACAGACTCCATGACAGTCCAGCTCTGACTGTAAGCACAGCTTGGTCAGCAGCTGCACCCCTCCTTCTCCCTCAATCAGTCTATTTATACCTCCACCTCATTCCTCCACCTTCACCTCTTCTTGCCCTCCATCAAAGTCTCTCCTGCCTCGCTCTGTGAACTGCATCTCTGTATTTTGGTTGACATGAATGAACGTAAAATAAAAACTGACACCTGCTCATTAAATAAGCACTGTAAACTGTGACTAAGGAGCTGGACGGACAGAGAGGGAGACGCGCAGACAGATGTCTCACAGCTCGTCTGTGAGCTGTAATTGGTTTGTCGCCTCGTCAAGTCACTGCTTGACACTCAGTGTAATGGACAGAGACATTCAATTTAGCCCAAACACAAGCTGAATGTCAATTACCTGCTGCACCGAGAGACGGGGGGGAGGGACAGAGAGAGACGTGGGGAGAAACAGAGGAAACGCATGAGTAAGGTGTATGGGAAAAAGAGCGAGACATGAAGAAATAGTCTTCAACCTATGGCAGAGAGCACTGGTCTATCAATTCAGTCTTTCTTCAGTTTTAGTCCATCCCAAGAGACAGGAAACAAAGCAAAAGATGGAGGAAAGATGGTTTAATAATTATGAGACATCTATTTTGTTACATGAACACGGCTGTTATTTAGCTTCTCAGTAGCTTAGTTATTTTAATGATCAAGTAGTGCAGTAGCGTCCTATCAAGCTACATTTCCAACAGAAAATATGTGGAGCAGCTGTGCAGCAGCAGAGTGCTCTGTTACAGTCCAAAAAACACACTTTTAATGATGAACAAATGATGCACAGACAATGATTTTAGAGGACAGTGACTGTGTTTATTCATAGGTTTGTGGTCTGATCTGTACAGCTTTTGTCCACATTATGAACACCCCACAGGTGTTTCCTGAATTAAATAACAATCAATCAAACAAACTTTATTTATATATCACTTTTCCTACAACACATGTGACTCAAAGTGCTTTCAGAAAAGAAAACAAGAGGAAAGGAGAAGGGAAAAAACAATTCCAAACTAGGCACCTGTCAGCGGAGCACATGAGCAACTTATTACAACAAACACAGAGACAAGCACAGCCAACAGGGGCGTTGACTTGAAAGGAAAACCTGCAACCTTGTCTAAGGTCAGGCGCCAAAAAGTCTCTATTGTCCGTTAAGTTCCTGTACAGGAAGACTTTTGTTGTATCTTTTTGTACTTTTTAACTCACTTAACATCACTTGGCTGTCCCAACTCCATTAGGTCCCAAAGTTGTAACGTTCGCATTGTTTATTTAGATCTTTGGACCGTCTCAGTGGATCTTTGTGAGGACAGCTGTGGACAGTTTCAGGTCAAACCTTTCCCTCACAGATTATTTTTAATCCAATCGTTAACTACAGTGCTTTTTGTATGAGTTGAAAATCACTGATTAATCTGAAACTTGTGGTTTAATCTTTTCGATTTTTACCTCCGCCAAGGAGGTTGTGTTTTCGGGAGAGTTTGTTTGTCTGTCTGTCTGTGAACAAAATTACTCAAAAAGTTATGGATGGATTTGTATGAAATTTTCAGGACACGTTCAGCATGGAAAAAGGAAGAATGATTCAATTTTGGTGTTGATCCGGATCAGCGTCTGGCCGCCATGATGAAAAATGTGATTTCTGTGAATAACTACCGAACAAAAATAGATATCATTATGAATCCAATTGCTAATGGTATGTTTTCATGGTCAAGGAATATAAATATTTAGATGAAATAAAGGTAGGGCTAATATTTATGGTGAAAATCACAATATGGGTGAGGACTGTGGCGCTGGCGGGGGTCTGCGCTCTCCAAGTGCTTTTCTAGTTTTTATATGCAATGGTACCAGTGATAGTTTAAGACCTCCATTTTGAGTCCCAGAGAAGGTGACAATTTCTTGTCAGTCTAGTGACCAACCAATGTCTTATTTTCATATTTCTTGATGATAGAGTCCAATCAGGAGCAGCAAAAGGTCAGCAAGATGCAAGGGCTATCTACAGTTTCCATAAAGAAGAAAAATGAAGTTGAGTGATGCTATGATACCCTTTTTAGGGCCTGATCTACTAAAAGTCAAGTATTAAAACGTGCAAACTTGATAGCATGCAAGGTTTGTCAGGAGCCCATCCATTTGTGTGTGCCACCCTGGGCAGAGATGATTACATCTGGTGAAGAACTGGATCTAAATACATGTCCAGGAATGTTTTAAAGTGTTTGTTAACACTGTGACCCGGGGCAGTTTTCAACATTCTTGCTAATAACTCTTCTAACAGTGTCAGGAAGGCCTTCACTGATGTTGGAGCTGTCTGAGCGCTTTAGTTCTCTCTATAGAGGCTGTATTTATCAGATGGTACACTTGCTGTAAACATCCAACACACCAGACCACCAACTCCCGTGGGAATAACCAGGGACAGGAGGCTGTTGCAAATGAAAGAAACAGCAGGAATTCATCCAGAAGTCTGAGCTTGTAAAGTTTGAGCTTCTTTAACGAGGGTAAAAATATTCCATGTTTGTTGCTGACAGATAACACAAGTCCTCATCATAAACGAGCCACTGGGAATCCTAAAAAAGACACTTTTTCTCTCCTCACTGATGTTTTTTTTTTGTTTCCTTTTCTGCTCAACAAAAATAAAAATGTGCTGGAAAAATGAAGTCAGCTGAGGGGACAAAGAAATAAGGAAACAGATTAGAGGGCGAGGAAATAATGACCCTGAGTAACACAGAGCAGAGGAGAACGAAATAAAGGTGAAGCAATAAAAATAGAGGATTTAACAGGGTTGAATGAATAAATCTGAGAGACGGAGATGGAGGGGAGATGGGGCGACAGTGTAAGAGAAAAAAAAAGACAATAAAGGAGATATCAAATCAATATTCAACAGACGAGAAAAAAAAAACCTGAAGGCACCGCATGGCAAATGATTTAAATAGAATTATTTCAACATTGATTCAGAGTGAACATTTGTGCAACATTTAATGAATATTTCGGTAACACTTTCTATGAAGCCCACATTTATATTGCATTATAACAGCATTCCATAATGCATAATAATGTCTCATAACTACACTTATAAGCAAACATAATGCTTCATGATGCTTTATATCAACAGTCATAAAACATTATGATGTCATTCATAATCATTATAATGACTTGTTCCATGGATGCTCATGAACACTACATCCATAATACTTTATGAGGTATAAAGCCCTGACAATCACAAAGCATTATGAGGACATTCATAATGCTTCATAACTACACTTATAATTCTTTATGATGCACTATATCAACAGTCATAAAACATTATGATATCACTTATAATGAACTATAGAGCTAGTCATTATAATTCATCATAAATTACATGATTTAACAGAGGATGGAGGAAAATGATTCAAAAGACAAGCGACATCTTTTATTTACATGAACACGGCTGTTCTTTAGCTTCTCAGTAGCTTAGTTATTTTAATGATCAAGTAGTGCAGTAGTGTCCTATCAAGCTACATTTCCAACAGAAAATATGTGGAGCAGCTGTGCAGCAGCAGAGTGCTCTGTTACAGTCCAAAAACACACTTTAATGATGAATAAATGATGCATAGACAATGATTTTGGAGGACAGTTACTGTGTGTTCATGTTTATTCATAGGTTTGTGGTCTGATCTGTACAGCTTTTGTCCACATTATGAACACCCCACAGGTGTTTCCTGAATTAAATAACAATCAATCAAACAAACTTTATTTATATATCACTTTTCCTACAACACATGTGACTCAAAGTGCTTTCAGAAAAGAAAACAAGAGGAAAGGAGAGGGAAAACAATTCCAAACTAGGCACCTGTCAGGGGAGCACATGAGCAACTTATTACAACAAACACAAAAATGAGTAATAATTCATTATAAATGACATAATATTTTATGACCGTTTATATAAAGCATCATGAAGCATTATTTTTGCTTATAAGTGTAGTTATGAGGCATTATGGATGCCATTATAATGCATTAGAAATGTGGGCTTCATGGCAAGTTTTAGCGATATTTATTTATTTTTTAATTAAGAGAACCTGTTCACTACCAAAAGACATCCACAAGAATCCAAAGCCTTGACATTTGACTGATGGCCTCCAAAATCAAATCAACTTTTTCTGACTTTAACCCTATAAAGCCAATTGTATCATATTTGATACATACTTTTATAATACCTCTATCTACTCAATATGATCAACAAACTACAAAAAAAAAACATCTGAATACAATCAGATAAATTATAAAAATGTCCTCAAATGGATTATCAGTTGCCAAAAACACCTAATGTATCAAATGAGATAAGAAAAATCTATATGTTGAATTTTACAGACATTTTGATTTTTATGGATTTTAGCAGAAAGTGAAACAAACATTTCAGCTCCAAAAAAATAGAATTTTCTGGCTTTAATCTATGATCTTGGGCCTTAAAGGGTTAAAGATGACTTGGACAAAGTTCAGAGAAAATCCCTGCAAACATGGCTGTAAGATCATTCATACTGAATTGTTTTCACAAGCAATGGGAACAAAAAAAATATGACCTTCACTTTTGACCATAGTCTTTTCAAATGTTGTCGTTTCCACCTTGTGTCAGAGTGAACACTTGTGAAGAGCTTATGGGTACTCTTGAATTGTTCTTGAGATATCCCTTTGACAAGAAAAGGAATGACTGAATACTGATTATATACTGCAATAGAGAACAAACAACATGCATTAAATAATGTGACCTTGACCATTGATCTGAGGCTTTTAAAATCGTACTATTTGAACATAAAGCTTGAATGAACATGTGTGCAAAGTTTAATACAGTGTTTCTCAACCTTTTTGTGGTCCTTGACCCCCGAAATATTTTTGATCTACCCTGAGGCCCCCCTCAAATGGTAAATTTTAAATGGACTTGAGCTTATATAGCGCAGTCTTTGACTACTCAAAGCTGCTTTACACCGCAGGTCACACCTACCCATTCACACCCATTCACTCTCACATTCACTCACTGATGGTTTTAATTTTCTATGTTAGTTATCCATCAGTATTTCTAACACGTTCACGCTCTTTCATTCCCATTTACACACTACTGACATATGGAGCCGAATTTGTTTCTTTAATATGCAATCAAAAAGAATAGATTTGAGGACAAAAAAAACATTGCAAACAAAATTATAATTTCAAAACTAAAAAAATATGTTTGTGATTAAAACTGTATCTTCATAAATCCACAAGTTTTATTTACAAATCCAAATATTGCTCTCATTAACCATAGATTTGTTTGCTTTTCCTGGACTTTTGTTTGCGCTTAAAGAACTTTTGTTTGCGCCTCTCAAAGTTTTGTTCGCGCTTCGTCCTAACTCTCATGGGCGGGGCCTCCTCTGAAAACTGTAAGAAGCCTCCTGATTGGTCAGCGTCCCTTAGAGTGATGGGGTGGCAACTTCCGCTTCCCAACACAGACGGCATTGTGGGAGAAATGGCGAGAGTAAGAAGGAGACAAACGTCGATAAACAGGAATGTTTTGCCTAACTTCTCTGTCTTTCTGATGCTTTAAGATTTCTCTTGTCACTCTTCTATTACTTTTTTCCCCAACCAGTAGAGACAGTGTCATTAGACATTATGTAGACCTACCAGCCGAGCGTTATGCGCTCGTCAGGCTCAACCCGGCTTCAGTAACAGTTTGATTAATTTCACAGATACTAACTTATTTATGGATAAACAAAACTTTACTTAGATATTCGATCAGAACAAATCATCAGGTGTGTGTGCTCACTATCCAACTGTGCCACCAACGCCCCAACACAAAGGGGAAGAGGGTCCATGGTCGTCTTCTTCTTCTTCTTCTTCCTCTTCTTTGTGTAACTGTGCCAATCATCATCTTCTTACTTTGTTTGAACACTAGCTTAATTTTCAGGTCAAACCTGAACCTTACAAATTAGTTAGTTTTTACACACCTTCCTGCATTATTAAGAAGTTGATGGCTTATGCCAACTGAAACAGTACAGAATCATACTTTGAAAAGGAGGCAGATTGTGTTACATTTGTATTATACAAACTTCAATAACAAAAATTACACTTGTGATTACATAAAGGTAAAGTCCTGTAATCCTCTGAAGTTCAGGTAGAAAAAGGTCTCAGGCACATTTGAGTAAATTAATCCTTAATTAATGTGGTGGAATCTTTTGAAAAAATATTTTTGTTTCAAGGACCCGAGCAATTACACCTGGTTTAATGGATGTCCCTCAAGCTATTCATGAGAAATCCCATTTACAAGCAAAGATATTATAATATGTTGTTTTCATGGCATTGACCCTCCCCCTTTTTACTTCTATAAGTACAGACGGACCATCTAAACAAACAGCTCCAGTCTCTGTGGAGGTCTAAGTGAAACAGAAAGTGTAGAAGAAGAAGAAGAAGCAGCGAGTTCAGGATGTTCAGAGGATGTCTGCTAAAGTCCCCTGACCTTTCATCCTGATTGCTGATGAAGAGATCAATCACTCCTCTGTCCTCGTCATCACATCATTAAACATGGCTGACCTCTACAGGCCCTCATGGTCTTTAATTTTCCTGTTTGGCTTTCACTCAACATCCTCCTCACCACCCACTGCGCTTTTTTATCCTCCTTTTTAAATGTCAAAAGAGAGGAGGATGGAAAGTAAGACCAGAAAGCTGAAGATGGGATGCTGATATTTGCAAATTGAATCACATATACTGTGTTTTGACTGGAGATCAGATTTTTTACTTCAGTGTACAGTCTCAAAGCAGAGCCTAAATCTCAAAAACAAGGAATGAACATAGAGCTCAATGACCCTAACTTTTGAGCTTTGACTTCAGAAGGAACAGACACTGATGAAGAGGGCAAACCAGGAGAGAGAGCAAAAGGAAAAACAAAAAAAAACATCAGTCATAATGACAGAAATGTGTTGTTTTGTGGCAAAGATATGGTTATATATACTTTTTATTTAACTGATTCTGGTTCATTCAAGCAAACCTGAGAAAGTGTGCAACAAAAACATTGAAAAAATAAATACACTGCTTCTGGGTGTAATTGTTTTGGTAAATCGATTTATATGCATTAGGAAAAGCAGTTCTGCTAACTTAAGCATTTCTTAAAAATTGCAGCCATTTGTCCCTCTGACCACGAGCACAAACTGAATATGAAACTGAGCTCAACTTCAGCCACATGCAGCCTCCAAATCTGAGAAGATTTAGATTTCTATTTGACAATAAGGAATATAAAACAGACAGAAATAGGCAAAACCAAAAGAGAAATACCACCGATTCCATCGAACAAAAACAACTCAGAACATCTCCTTAAGCATAACATTTTCTTGTTGACTAAAAAATCATTTATTATTTTTTAAGTTCTAAGACGGTTTCTATTGTTACTTAAAGAGACTGTGAGCAGTAATTACAAAAAAGTCTCACTTTTAGATATATGCCTGATTGAAATGCACACTTTAAGATGAGTTTTATAGCATCAAAATAGGTTATCTATAAATGCTATTCCTTAGCCTTGCAGTCAGGTCGGACAAGGCTGGACTGGCCTGGATACTCAATTTCAAGAACAAGACCATTAAAACTAGAGCAAATTTATATTATTCGGACACGTCTTAGAGCACCGGGCTGTAAGTAGAGATATATAGCCGGCTACAAAACTATGATACTAAGTTTTCCAAAAATTGCCAGTTGTCGCGCATCAAAAACTACTAGAAACTAGAAAGAGATACATTACCTCATCACTTTACATCCTGTAAGTTGTTAAAAAAAGAAGTTGTAAAGCAACGTAGAGTTCTGAGGAAGGTCTGAGCTGCATTTTTCACATCAAACACACGCTTTGGCTTCAGTCACGTCTTTGGTGCGTTCCAGTTGTAGTTAGAAGTTGGAATGTCCGGGTTCCGAGTAGGAAACTGCAGCTGGAACATTCCCCGAAGTCGGAATTTCCTACTATATAATGTCATTATAGACACTATATATGTGTATAGAGTCTGTGATGACATTATATACTTATATAATGTCTATGATGACATTAAATACGCATGCGTATATAGTGTCATTATAGATACTATATATGTATATAGTGTCTATGATGACTTTATATATGTATATAATGTCTATAATGACAATATATGTATATAATGTCATTATAGACATTATTTACGTATATAACTTTCTAGCGGCAGCCGCCTGGCAGCAGCCAATCACATCGAAGGGGGGAGAGAACCCGGAAACAGCAGGCTCTACCTTCATATAAAGATAATCAGGAGAAAAACTTGGCATGAGACAGCCTTTCACTTCAGAGTGTTTGGAGAGGGAGTGTTGTGAGGACTTTTGGGCAGGTCTGCTGTGACTTTAACCAAATCACCTCTCCATCACTGCAGCCTCGGACTCTATGCTTGTCCCGCGGTGCAGCAGACGCTTTAAAAACTGCTTTGCATTTGGGGGACTTATCCCACAGGGAGGCTGTTTTTGGGGTGGTTGCCGCGTGTTGGTGTGTAGGGGGACTTAAATAATAAAACTTGAATTGATGCTGCCTTTATCACGTCTTACGGTTAAAGCAGCAGTGATGGTATAGGACTGTCGAACAAATAAAGCAATTGTGTCTCTCTTTAGGAAATGAAAACGCTCGAGATCATTCCACCAAACAGAGATGCCCACACACAAATGTTGCTCTACTGATGACCTGTATTTTAAACTTTTTGTTTTTTAATATAACACGACTGAGGAATCAAGTTACCAAAGCAATCAAAATGCAGAAGTGTCTGCCCAACGTAGCTTTAGAGACAATGATCTCTATTTTATTTTGTAGTATTTTACTTTGATATCATGACACCATTTCCTTCTGTCATTTGGTGTAGAGTCTCCAAGACAGTCGGCTGAGAGTGGAGGTCTGCAGCTGGACTGTCTTGCTTTGTTTTTGTCTTTTTCCATCTCAATAAAATCACAATAACAATAATAAAATGAAACATTAAGAGGCATACTTTCTAATAGAAGATAAATTACACACTGGATTGAAACACTATTGACATTCATCAGCTTAAATCTGGACTGAAACATGAAAAATATCAGATGAACGTGAATAAATGTTCTAAATAAAGCATTAAAAGAGCCTTCATCTCCCATCATGATCATCTTCATGGATATTTGTCTTCTGTGATCAAACAGCACGCTCCATCGCTGAGAGTAAATCCATAAAAGTCAGCTGCAGATCTAAACTTATGATTCAACATTTGGCGGGGAGTCCTTTAGATTTTTATGAGGCTCATCAGAGGAGCTGTGAGTGGATTTATTCTTTTATGGAGGTGACACCGACCCTGAAATAACGAGGTGTAATGAAAGTTATTAGAAAACACATTTCAGCGAGTGTAACCTCCGTCCTCGCCGACACTCCTGCTCAGAAATATGACACGCTGGAGATGAATGTGAGATTTTTATGGAATATCCTTAATCGTCCTTCACACACAAAGCTGACATTGCTCTGTCTTTTTTTTTTATTTCCCATCCTCTGAGCTCTGACTCGGCTCCTCAATCTTTCATCTTCATAATAATATCTGCTTTTTCATCCTGCGTTTGTATTTGATGGAGGGTGAGAAAGGCAGAGAACGAGGAGCTCCACTTTCAATCTGCCGCGCTCGACTTTGAAGCCATCTTTGGCTTTTTGAAACGGAGGCAAAGTGGAAATAAAAGAGGAGCTTTAAAGGAGATATATGGAAGCAAAATGAACAAAGTGAGAGGGAGGGAGAGGAAGTGAGGGGAGGGGGTGCTGATGGAGGCAGAGAGGATATAAATGGTCTTATTCCTGCTCTCATGGGAGGAGGGGAAGACATGAAGGGAGGGGAAACACCTGGACACACCTGGATCATGAAGACTTAAAACAGCAGTAAGTCCGCCGCGGCCCCTCTGAGACCTGAGCCGGGCTTTAGTCTGTGAAATCTGATGAAACAGGAGCTGCTTTTGGACCAAACGGTCCTGCAGAAGTCCCTGGAGATCCGCGCACAGTCTGAGCCGTTTGTTTTGTTCTGCCAACAAAGAACTCTGAAGAGATGATGTTACAGCAGCGCCACAAACAAGGGAAGAAAAACGGAAGAATCCCCGGTCTTAGCTGTGTGTTTGTTTTGTGTTATTGTTTCCACAGACTGATCAGTGTGGTGAAACAGGCGTGTGTGTGTGGACTCTGTGTCTCAGAAAATGGACAAAAATTGACAGCTAGTCCAACAGCATACTGATCTGACACCTCACAGCCAAAAGCTGCTTTTCTTCAGCAGTAGGGGACGGGTTTGAACGTGTTTGGTGTGCAGAGACTTTTGGTTTACAAAGCTCGTTTCTCTCTCTACTGTTGAAATGGTTTTGATTCTTTTAGGGGGGTGTTGACCAAGCCTGGCCTCACTCAGGTGAAGGACTGAGAAAAACTGGACCGGGATTTTCTTTCCTCGAGTTGGTCAGTGTTAAAAACCAGGGATGTTAGATTCTCACATTTGGTGGTGGAATAGTCACCTCCTAAGCCCTTTCTTATCTACTTTTCCTTAACCTTGATGGAAAACATCATGAGGTTAAGGAAAGGAGAAAGGAGAATTCAGAAGGACATAGGAAAGGAAAACTGCCTTGCAGAGAGAATCCGACTACACTTTCACTACGCTACGTCATCATGTGACGGCGGATGGTACTGCTGCGGTGAAACTACAATTTGCCGAAGGTGGACTACAAAAGATGCATCATGCATCATGTATCATGACGAGGAATGTATATCGTTATGATTTTATTGATACCGATACAGATACCGATACTCCTTATCGGTATCGGTATTTATCGATACTCTTATCAATACTACAACATGTAATTTTGTGTACAAAATAAAGACTTTATAAGATATTATAAGACTCAACCTTTTTTTATTACCACAAGGTAATAATAAAGCTTCAACACAATAGAAGTAATGCATTACAAATGCTTCTCAGTGGCAAAAAGAAAGATAAGGAGATGGCAAAACCCCTTCATGCCGCCCAACAGACTGCATGTACAGACAGACCCATATATCAGTAGTGCTAAAATCGATGCTGTAACGATGATGACTTGGGCTCTCACTTCATATTAGATAGTTGTATAGCCGTTCGAACATGGGGATAAATATCTGTAACCGAATAGTAAATAAATATTTGAATGTACAATATTGAGTGTAGCTCCACATCAGGGCGCCTGGAGCAGTGGACCGTTTCATCCAACAGAGGACGCTCTGAGCACAGCTTGACCGTCAGTCACATCCGGTGCTCTCTTGACCTCACTAAACAAAGAGTTTCCGCTCCATTAAAAGCATTAACAGCTCTGATTCATCTGAAGAGAGCTGGGCCGTCGGCTTTTCATCCAAGTTATACGGCCGAATGCAGTGGCGCTTCGTCAAGTGTTTAACCCCGTGTGACTGTTTTGTTTTCAGCTGAGTTTTTACCGAAGGGGTGGATAATAGAGTCTCTGTCTCTGTTGGTGCTGCAGTCTTTAGTGTTAGCTGGGCTGCTAACTCTACTCGTGTTGCTATAGCAATCAAACAGCCGCACTCCTTTTGCTTTATACTAAGCGTGCACTCCAAGAGTTTGGTGATGTTGCTAGTATTTCCCTCCTTAGACGCAACTTCTCTCTGACAAAGATTGCATCGGGCCGAGTTTTCATTAACTTTGCTAAAGTGAGCCCAAACCTTCGAGTGGTTAGCCCTCACTGACATGCTTGAGCCGGACGGCGGCAGTGTCATAACTATATGACAGTTGAAGAGATGTTTAAGTTCCATTACCGGTTCAGTTTTTCCAGATTCTTAACGGTGTTCGTGTACCGACCCAATTGGGGACCGGTACATGAAAGTACCGGTCCATGGTATACATCCCTAATCATGACAATGTTGTTCCTTTCAGACAACATTGAAAGAAAAATCCTGGTAAACATTACATCTGCATAACTGATGTTGGAAGTGAGGATTTAAATAAATCTGTCCTCTCATTATCAACATGAACACCAACCAGTGCATGAAAATAAATGAACTGAATGAAAGAAAGACAGAAACTGTTAAGACCGCAATCTAATAGTGTACAAATTATTAATATTGAACCATGTTTAAAACATAATCAACATCAAATGTACCATATCCTGCTCTCTTCAGAGAATCGGACTACTGGAAAATTAAGGCAGGTTTTGGTAAACTTTAGAAAGGATCAAACAGCAATGGTAACTCACATGATCTGTGTGATTTGTTCGTCACTATTCGGTTGAATTTGGAAGCAGTCGGATAACGCACTGTTTATAAAAGCTGTTACCGTGGAGAATTGTGGGACAGAATAATCTCCTCTCCTTTTGTAAAGGATGGTCCGGTGTATCCTATGCTAACGGAGAGAATAAAGGAAGCATTGAACCACCTTTCCTATGCATTTAAACTATTCGAACAGCTCTAATCATGAACTACTTCCAGTTTATTTCACTCCGTTAGGAACCTTCCTAAGCAAAAATGACTATTCGACCGCACCCAGTATGTGCCCCACTCTCTGTGGGTGGTTGCGCCTGGTCTCTTCAATCAGCCTGTTTCCACAGCCTGTGCCTCGCTCTGTCTCTGCTAGCTAGAATGCTGAAAATACGCAGCAACTCTATTTTCAGCAGAAGCTGCTTCAGCTCTGCATAAGTTCCGCCAAGCAGATCAACCCAACACGAGAGAACAAGCCCTCAGAGTTTCAGAGTCAGTTCAAAATGCAATTGAAATAACTTTAAAATCATCAAAGTCATCAAAATCAATGTCAGACAGGAAATATAACCTGTTGATTACATGTTCCTCCTCTTGTTATCTTGTTAATTACCTCGAAAAGTTATGGGTTTTTTAGATCTGTAAGATTTTGTGATTCAAGCTTCAAGGCCGGTGAGCGAGGTTGCATGTCATTAGTCAGAGCTAAGTAGCTGCGCGGGCGGGACCCTCCACTGTTGGGCTATGCGGTGATTAAATGTTTGTAATCAACCTTCTTTGACAAGCTTCAGTCTGCAATGACTGTGAAAAGTGGCACAGTCCAATCAGCATCCTTTAGAGCAGGAAGAATGAGACGACAGCAGAAAGTGAGAGATTAGCATAAATGCTAACAGCTTCTGTTGCGGTTTGATCAGATCTGGACCACATTTCTTTATTTATTGAAAAACAAAAACCAACACTGAAACATTATTTAATAGAAAGCACATATTCAGTCAATTTCTGACATGTTTTAACAATAGTCTGTGGCTTTTGTTTGGGTTTTATGCCACAGCCGTGATGCACTCCTACTCCATTATCTGACTGGCCTGTAGTGAATATGACTGACAGAACAATCATCCAATCACCTGCTAGATTTTGTTAGAAGGTTCACTCCAAAACTCCTATGAGTCATTTCTCAGATGGACTAGTGAAATAACTTGAGCTGTCATGTGTCAGATTATTTTGAAATGCTGATATTTCCAAATAAATTATTGAAGATGTTGATAAAAATATTGATCCAGATGTTTCTTCTTAACAGCTCAAAGCCTCGACTTGACTGAATGTGTTGACGGTCTAATTAAGCGATAAACCAACATGAAGCAAGGAAAACATTTTATTCAAAAATGACTTTTGATTTATAAAAGTGGACATACAGAGACGATGATAAACCATTACAGTGCATTTTTA
Source organism: Scarus forsteni (assembly GCA_036419115.1). Taxonomy (NCBI): domain Eukaryota; kingdom Metazoa; phylum Chordata; class Actinopteri; order Labriformes; family Labridae; genus Scarus; species Scarus forsteni. The sequence goes on from JAZDUH010000500.1 coordinate 1,970,197, forward strand.
CATCCTGACAGTGTATAGGGTAAACTATATGGTCAATTTATTTAAATTAGTGGCTCTAAATTCCAGGAAAAAAGTTCATATCTGCAGTTACAGCAAGCTACTTTTATCTATATTCTACATTCGATCTCTCTAATTTTAATTTGTATTCTTTTTTTCAGTCGGGATGAACATATAATGTGTGGGAAAAAATACATGATTTCCAATTAATAATTGAAATTGCAGACATTTTGATAACAGAAACAATGTCAGATATATAACAACAAAACATCGACTTAATCACATCAAGTCAAACTTTATTTATATAGCACTTTTCATACAAAGATGTAGCACAAAGTGCTTTACAAACAGACAGATGAATTAAATGAAGGATTTATGACCCAAACCCACTCCACCCACCCACACCGCAATCCATACACAGAGTTGATAAAAAGCATCATAAATAAAAGACAATAATAAAGCACACAGCTGTAACCAGTACGAACTGAGGAAACACCATCTTGAAGGTTTTAAAATGAAAAAAACAACAGAGGTTCGGTAAAATTAAATATATCATAAAATAGAATAAGACAAATAATTCAAAAAAATAATAAAAATGAATAATAAATTGAAATGAAGTTAAAAATAGAAAAACTAGAAAATAAAATGAGGAAAGATAGAAAAGATAAAAATAAAATAAGATAAAAATTAAAGAAGTGGGCTGTAATTAGAATAAATAAAAGCACTAAAAGGTAATTCAGGTAAAAGCTAGACTAAAAAGGTAAGTTTTAAGTTTGTTTTTAAGTGCTCTTAAAGTAAAAGTTCAGTTTCTACAGCTTTCACATTGTTTATAGAATGAAGTAGAACAATATACTCACCCAGAAGGCTTTCCTGATCCAAACAGTGCTTCAGCAGATATTTAGATCCAAAATCGAGCGGCGGACATCCGTATAATGGTAGCACATGGGGCATGTATAGCGCCGCTCCTAAAACTGCATTAATCGTCCAAAAACTCGTTAGTTTCACCAATATTTCATCATGGTCCGCTCGGGCTACTCCTCCATTACAGTCTGTCGCCCCAGACATGTTTTGTAACTGTGCTGACCTCTGAACTGAAGAAGAAGAACACTTCCTTCGCACATGCGCAGTACTCTCTGGAGCGCTGCCTCCACGTCCTCCTTTCAATGAGCTCCTCATCTGTAAACTCTGGCTTGAAGCTGTAAGGACACCCATCATATTCAAAGTTCTCCTCCACAACATCTTCATCCGATAGATATTCGTCCATTTTGCACAAAACTGGAAGAAGAAAGTCGTTGTGTAGCCGGCTGTCTTCCCCTGAAACAATGAGCCGTACTGCGCATGTGCGGAAGCAAGCGCTCTTCTTCTTCAGTTCAGAGGTCAGCACAGTCACAAAACACACCTGGAGTGACACAGACTGTTGTGGAGGAGTAGCCCGAGCGGACCATGATGAAATATTGGTGAAACAAATGAGTTTTGGGACGATTAATGCAGTTTTAGGAGCGGCGCTGTACATGCCCCGTGTGCTACCATTATACGGATGTCCGCTGCTTGATTTTGGATCTAAATATCTCCTGAAGCACTGTTTGGATCAGGAAAGCCTTCTGGATGAGTATACTGTTCTACTTCATTCTATAAACAATGTGAAAGCTGTAGAGACTGAACTTATCCTTTAAGTGCTGAAGTTCAACTGCTTACTCAGTAGTGCCTATCATTAAGTGTTAATGGTAAAAGTGCCTGTCATGAAAGTGTGTATTAACATGTTCAAGTTTTTTTAATTTAGTTTGCAATTTAGATTTCTTATCAGCCAGGCTTTAACATCTTTTAAGAGAAGTTAGCACACTCAGACACTTACAGATGATACTGAATTTGTTTAACCTGTTGCTCTCGGCCGTCTGTTTTCTTGCTCACATCAATAGTTTTTTTAAGTCTGCAGGAGGAAAGTGCAGGCTGGTGATGATTCTCTTTCAGGTGTCAAACATTTATAATGACTGAACACCTGCAAAGGCTACCAGACACTCATTTAGCGGAGCATTCAGAGCTTTGAAATTAAACAGGCCTGTGTCTGCTAATGTATTTATGTGCTCTGAATTCTGATGTTATAGAGAGTGAGACATTCTCCGACTCGGTGTTCAGGGAAAAGGAATAATTGACTCTGTTGCTTGAACACTTACAGCATTTACTCCACTGACTGTCAATGGAGCCATATTTGTTAGCAGTATATTGATGTTAAAATAGAGTTTTAACAAAATGGAGGCCCATTGTGACAGCATGAGGCTTCAGTCTTCAGTGCAGATCTGACTGGATGTCTCTGGTGTGTTTGTTTCTTCATGGTGGTTATTTATGTGAGTCTCCAGCTGTGACGCTGATGTGTAGCATGTATGTGAGCCCACATCAAAGACATACAACAATAGATGCTGTTTGTGTGAATGTGTGTATAATCTCCATTATGAAGTTATTCACACCCTCACGTTAATACAGCTGCATGTTGGGATACACACGTGTGTTTATCTGCCTTTATGAGGACAGTCAGTGACAGAATGAGCAGTTTAAACAGAACAAGTAACAACAGACGTGAATCAAGTGTGAAATTTCTTTATGCTTTTAATAATAATACCCACAATAGTCATGGCTATGTCATTCAGGTCATGATTGCAAACATACAGTACAGGCCAAAAGTTTGGACACACCTTCTCTTTCAATGTGTTTTCTTTATTTTCATCACTATTTACGTTACTTCATTGCTTCAGTGAGAATCTACAATGTAATTAGTAATGTCCAGACTCAGTGACAGCTGGTGAAAAATATTCTTGGTGGGGCAGTACTGTGCAACACCCAGTTTTTAACAACCATCCCACTACGATTCGACACAAACTACAGGATACCTGTGCTTTGTAAAAGCGTTATTATTGATTCCAAATAAAAAATAACAAATTACAGAATGGTGCACACATATATCAGACACACACATAAATAAAGAAATGGTCAACCGTACACTGCTTAAAGGCTTACATAACCTATATAAAAAGAAATGAGTAAGGTGAACGTGTGCGCATGTGTAAATTAACAATAGCTATATACAAAGAAATGAGTAAGGGGAACATGTCTAATTGTCCACATTACTTTTTCTCCACATAAACAAACATACTTCTCTGTACCTTTTTTCAAGTCCTCCCGGTTCTGTTATACGTTGAACATGAACGAATTGTTTCTTGATACGCCAAGTGACGGTAAAATGCGGGTTTCCGGGCTATCACAAGTTGACACAGTCGAAAGTTTGACGTTTTATTCAAGCATCTAAGATATTTACCTATATATTACCTTTGGTTTATTTACGCCGTCAAATAAGTTGGTAATCCTTTAAAATCTTTCGTTGTCATGCTAAATGTTGTGAAGTCACTTCCACCACTAAGTAAGTAAATGGGTGTAAAGAGCAAATTTTTGTGTATAATATGGATTTGGGAGACGTTTGGATAGTAAACAAAAGGGTCCTTCAAAGCCCCCTTCACATCTGCCTGGACGGTCACCAGTTAATTTAACACCAGTTAATACCGCACACCGGCACCGACATGAGCCGAATTAACCCGAGGGGCGATTTCAGAAGCGCCCTTCGGAGATTATTTTCAATGACGCTGATCGGCCAAATTCACGCTGATATGCGCTTATCTTGCCCTAGTAACAGTCCCTTATTGGCTATTCGTCTTTTACTTTTGTGTTACATTAATGAAAATTAATGACTTTATATATTAATATGTATATATTTTTGTTTATGTTTATATTCATATTACACATTTGAATAAGTAATTTTTGGTAATATTCATTTTTTCAAAATAAAGTAAATACATTTAAAATCATACTCTCCACTGGGGGGGCGGCGCCCTAGTGCCCTCTATTGGCTAGCCGCCACTGTCCAGACTGTAAGTCACACTTTTTTTCATAGTTTGACTGGTCCTGGACTTATAGTCAGGTGTGAAGTGTAAATTGTAGATTTTAGATTTGTTTATTTTTGAAAGGAGGAAATGGGACAGTACATGTTAAAGGTGCTATGTGGAGAATCTATTACCAGCGACATAAAGATTCTACTACCCATGAGCACGCGCGGACAGTCGCATCTCCAGGGCTGTGTCCAAAATGGCATATTAACGTCCTACTTATACTAAGTGTGACGTCAAAATGAGTATGTAGTGTGTTCACATTAGATAGTATGAAAAGATTGAGTGTGCGAGAAATACCCGGATGTATACTATATTGGGAAAAATTTTAAGTATGCGAGGTGGGCATACTTGTCACACTCAAACGCCCCATAATGCATTGCGAGCCCAATAATGCATTGCGCCATGCAAGACCGACCGGCAGTCAGCTAAAGATCGGCAACTAGCAAACTTCCCATTTTCGAAATAAACGCGTCTTTTATTATCTCCTTTTAGTTCTTTAACACTTTTGTAATTGGGCTCTTGTTTTGGAGCTGACTGGAAGTTTCTTCGATAGCATAACGGGGCGTAGCGGAATGTCCGAAATGCCGAAATGAAATTTGTATCCGTACGTTTTATGGCTCAAATGACCACATTTTGGTATTCTATGTGGTGACTTTCTTGCCTAAAATGCTCTCTGAACTTTCAAATGTGGCAAATCAACAGAGATATTTGATAGCCTGGTGTGCTTCTGATTTTTGTTGTCGGTGGTTTGAAATGCAACATGGGAAACTTAGTAGTATACCACAGTGTGAACGGTTGGCATCCTTATCATACTTATAGTATGTAGTATACAGTATATACACATGAGTTTGTAGTATGTTAGTATGCCATTTCAGACACAGCCCAGGTGATGTGTCCTTGGGGCCCAAGTTGCTCCCACTGCTGCATCAGTGGTGTGTAAATGGGCATGAATGTGTTTGTGATACTGATGGATAACTAACATAGAAACTCAGAACCGCCAGTGAGTGAATGTGAAAGTGAATGGGTGTGAAGGGTAAGTGTGATCTGTGGTGTAAAAGCAGCTTTGAGTAGACAAAAAGACGAGAAATTCACAATATAAGCTCAAGTCCATTTACTCATCTAAACCACTACAGGAATGATTTTCTGACTCATCACCCCACCACAAACCCACCCCCTGCCCCTCTCCTTAACCCACCCCTCTGCCCTAACTCACTCAGCTAAACCACAAAACCATCTGTTTTTTACTCTGACATTATCCAGCTCAGTGGCTCCATAAGCTCCATACTTAAGATAATACTGTGCTCATATTACAACAGCAAACAGCATCATTCTTCAAAATGAAGTCATTCAGACTGCAGGGTGCACACTGTTATTTTCCCCAGAGTTATTTTGGCTCATATTTATTAGGAGTAATGGAACCACCCACGGAGAAAAAAAAAAAAAAAAAAAACAACAACAGGGAGAGAAACAGTTTTCCTGAAACAGCCTGAAGGTTTGAACCTGACTGTGGTCCTCACAAAGATAGAGAACCAGGACGTCTGCCTTCACGTTGTGTTTGGGGGTTTTATTTTCTGTCCTTTTGAATCTTTCATACTTCTGACATCTCAGCACCCTAACCCGGATTCTGACACACACACACACAGATTGTGCTGATGCTGCATACATCAGTAACACTTCAAACACCCGCCTTCACGTGTGCAGGATGTGCGGATCCTCGTGTCGGTTTGGTTGCATGTTTGCACGTTTTTCTGTTTGCGCGAGCGTCCATGAATTATTCATGTTTCCAAAGTGTTGATTTTTCATACGACTGACTTGCTGTACGCACACACACACTCACACAAACATTCAGCACACCGTCCACAGTCGTCCCTAACATATTCAAATCAGAATTATTCAGGCTTATAGGCGGGTCCACGGAAGAAACAGACGCTGACAAGCTGTCATTACTGCACCAACGTCTTCTTCAGCACCTGCAGGTTTGAAGACAGATGTCCTCCGAAGAGACACATTTTATGCTTCTGGAATTTACAGAAAATCAGGATTACATTTTTTTACAAACACCTCTCTCAGGACTCAAGGACACTGTGCAGAATTTAACAATAAATAAAACAATAATGAATAAAATCAACGAACAACAAGAGAAATGTTGAACAAAGTTATGGAGGTAAGAAAAAGATAATGAGAAGATGATTAGTGAAGAGGAATTCTTGAACAGGCGGGTTTAAAGTCTGGGACCTTGACCAAATGGAGGTGAAAAGATTTTGGGAACTAGAAAAGTACTCAGAGAGCGCAGACCTCTGCCAGCGCCAAAGTCCTCAGCCGTATTGTGATTTTGACCATAAATATTAGTCCTACCTTTATTTTATCAAAATATATGGATTCCTTGACCATGAAAACAAACCATTAGCAACTGGATTCATAATTGCCCCCACCAAGGAGGTTATGTTTTCGGGAGACTTTGTTTGTCCGTCTGTCTGTCCGTCTGTGAACAAAATAACTCAAAAAGTAGATGGATATTGATGAAATTTTCAGGAAATGTTCAGCATGGGTAAAGGAAGAACTGATTTGATTTTGGTGTTGATTCGGATCAGCGTCTGGCCACCATGGTGAAAAATGTGATTTCTGTGAATAACTACTGAACTAAAATAGATATCATTATGAATCAAATTGCTAATGGTATGTTTTCATGGTCAAGGAATCTAAATATTTAGATAAAATAAAGGTGGGACTTATATTTATGGTCAAAATCACAATATGGGTGAGGAATGCGGCGCTGGCGGAGGTCTGCGCTCTCAGAGTGCTTTTCTAGTAATATCTATTTTAGTTCAGTAGTTATTCACAAAAATCGCATTTTTTCGTCATGGCGGCCAGACACTGATCAGGATCAACACCAAAATCCAATCAGTTCTTCCTTTTCCCATGCTGAACATTTCCTGAAAATTTCATCAAAATCGAACCATAACTTTTTGAGTTATTTTGTTCACAGACAGACGGACAAACTATCCTTAAAACACAACCTCCTTGGCGGAGGTAATAAAACACAAGTGAAACATTCTCAAAAATGTTAAATTGTCTTGTGATTAAAAAGCCCTGATGTGTTTTCTTGCACGCAGCATCCACTTGTGGCACAAATGTGTGATTATTATCAATCAGGGTGCCATTGTACTTCTTTTGATGAAACATCTCACCCGAATGGTTTTCAGTGGTTAAAGTAGAAATGTCAACAAGATTTCCCCAAAAATCCACAAACATCTTTTTTGTTTTGGTGACATTAAAGTCTAGAAAAGAAGACTTAAACCACTTAATGAAATCATCAACCACAGGACCATTGACTGATTAACTAATGAGAGGATAACAGAGTCGTTATTTCACAATTTGATACAGACTCCAACAAGAAAAAACAATAATGGAGATTAAACACAACCTCTGGGATCCAGGAAATGATGAAACAATTTTAGATTATAAAGACATGGATACCGCTCCAGAAATCCTGTATCCATGTGCATGAAACGCCTACATTGACTTCGTCTCCGGGTGGATTTGAAGTCGGGGAGAGAGTCAGAGCTTCAGATGTCTGGTGGCAGATCAGCTGACAGCTCTGCTCCCCGTGGTGCTGGGGCAGGCAGAGGGCACAGCGAGGTGGATGGAGGAGGAGGAGGATCTGAGGGAGCTGAGGGCCGGAGTGGAGACGTGAAGGAGGTCAGACACAGATGAAGGGGCAGGACGAGGGATTTGTGGAGTCCTGTGTAAGAGCAGAAACTTCACAGAATACTGACCTCGCAGGAGACTTGTCTGTAATTTCCACAAACACTCACTGGCCACTTTATTAGGTACATGTTGCTAGCACCACTTTGGACCAACTATTGCCCTCAGAACTGCCTTGGCAAAGATTCAACAAGGTTCTGCTCAGAGTTTTTTGTGACATAGAGACATTATATCATCACATAGTCACTGCAGAATTGAGAATCTCCAAATCCCTCCGGTCTCAGACATGATTTGGTCTGTGGTCATGAAGGGATTGATGTGGACAGCAGCTACACTCAGGCTGTGGTGTTGCTCAGTTTGTAGTGGTCTGGTTTGGCATGGCACAGTTTGGTACAGTTTAGAGTGGTTAATCCTGATGTTGTTTGTGTTTCCACTTGAAGGCAAGAATCTGAGGAAGGGGGTGAGGGTCACACCAACTACATAAACAGCAAAGCAGTCTGAAGTAGAGCGCGATACTAGACGTGAGCACATCACCCCTGTGCTGTCGTCTCTCCACTGGCTTCCAGTTCTGAATTGAATTGATTTATTTATTTCGGTCATGTCAGCACACTTATACAACATCACACATTGTCAGTAGTTGATCATTTTGTACATGTCCGAAAGGGAAGACGGGAGAAGCAGAGCTTATCTAGTCCCGTCCCCATTTTCTCAATATTTAGTCTCCTCTTTTCCACATATCATCAGATTATTATAAATCTTTATTCCATTTACAGAAGTGTGACATAATTCTTGACTGTCTTTTATTGTCCGTATTTGACCTTTTATGACCAATCCTTTGTTCCACGTAAGGCAGAGTCCAATCCTTTGTTCCACGTAAGGCATAATTCATGAGTGTCTTTTGTTTTTTTTTTTTGTTTTTTTTTGTTAGTCCCGGTTAGTGATGTTGGGGTGGTGTGTCCGCGTTGCTTTTCTTTTTCCCAGGTTTCAAACATGTGTTAAACGTGCCACTCGTCGTCACTCTCCTCTTCACCCAGGCGTGCTCCTGCACTGTCGTCCCGGGCTCTGCTGCAGTTTTCAGCCATGCGGGCGTTTCCGCCTCCCAGTTACACCATCACTTCATTCACTATCATTGTTTAGGTACATTGAGTATTTCCTGCTGTCTTACAGACCAAACCAAAACCAGACCAAAATTCGTTGTAGAATTGATTTTAAACTTTTGTTGTTTGTTTTTAATGCCATTCACGGCCTGGCTCCTCTATATTTATCAGAGATTTTAACTTTTCACAGCTATACGAGGGCCTTGCGTTGTTCTGGCCAGTTTCTTTTGGACATTTCAAGGTCAAGATATAAACAGTGGGGGGACCGTTCTTTTGCTGTCACTGCACCTACATTGTGGAACAAGCTGCCCTCAAACATCCGCACCACGACTGACTTTTTTCTTTTTAAATCTAAACTAAAAACTCATTTTTATAGAATGGCTTTTAACCCTGACTAAGGCTTCTAGGTCTTATGCTCATGCTAGTTAGTTTTATTCTGTTTTATCTTTTCTGAATGGCTTTTAAGCACCTTGCTGCTGTGTCACGCCTTCTATTGCATTTTTATGTATCCTTTTCTTTTATGTATTGTTGTTGTGGTATCTTTTTATGTTGTTTTATCCATAGTGTTCTTATTTATTTTCTGGCACTACTGAAAGCACTTTGGGGGCCTCTTGGGTGACTGTAAAGGGCTTTAGAAATAAACATTGATATTTGGGATTGAATAAACAAAGAGCAACAACTCCAGCACTCAGTTTTTCATGTGGGCATGTTTTACAGAACTGCAGCTTGCTAGAAATGTTCTCTTTTTAGGACCGTTCTCTGTAAATCCCAGAACTGATTGCATATGTTCACAAGCATGCCACATGAGCTCTAATCAATTCTGCTTTTTACCTTCCCCTCCGAAACCTGCTTGATTCACCCTTCAATCAGAGCGAAGGTTTAACAGACTTAGGGCCTATGACAGCATAAAGTCTATAGTCTAAAAACACATTGTTTCCATCTGTATTTTTGGTTTTTGATCATGTAAATTCTCAGGGCAAAGCAAGGCACCGGTCAGAGAGGATGGATCATACAGTAAGTCATGATTGACAGGGAGCAGAGAGCATGAGCACATTTATTTATCTCAAACTTCAAAAAAAAAGAAAACAAAAGAAAATGCAGAAATAACAACAACAAACAAATCCAGCAAGTAATATGTAAACCAAACTGTACTGTTACTGTACATCAACAAATTCAACATGTGAGTACGAACACATGCACAGCAAACAGTTTGAGAAGGAACAGAAAGAAGCAAAGAGCTGATCGAGTCCTGCCCCCTACATTATAAGTTACTTACTATAATTACTTATGTTAATAGCAATCAGTGTTTTGGTCCAATGCCACGTTATTACTAAATTACCTGTATGAGTTTAGTAGTACTTTTCTATGGTGTCACTTAAATATTTGCATGTTACTGCACATTTTTAAAGTGACATCCAGTCTGATCCAGAGTTTGACTCCACAAACAGAAATGCACAAACTTTTAAGAGTTGAGTGAATGATGGGACAAATGATATTATGTCACCCCTTAGATTATAGCCCCCCTCTCTGGTTTTGGAATTCTTTTGCAAATTACCAGGTAAATTATTGTGCAATGCTTTATATAGCACTTGAGCTGTTTTCAGATTAACTGTCATAAAATGTTACACATGGTTTAACAGTGAGTTTATTTCAGATTGTACTGTGCTCATCATCACAGCAGTTGCAGAGACAGAGAGTCTTAGTGAGTCTGCGCAGTCAAGCTCTGACATGACAGTAAAGGTTTTGCCAATGTTTGTCTGCTATGCTTTTGTCCCTTTGTCTGTTACCTGTAGCTTTGGGACAGTCATAAAAGGATTTTGCAGACATTTTCAGGCCACAGGGTCCATGGCACAGGGCAGATTTCTTACAGTGATGTATTAATAAGACAACAGAAGAGGTTTGTGTGATACCATGCAAGGTTTTTGGGGATGAAAACTTTGTAGAAGTCTCTATTGGCCTGAATAACACCATCTGCTGGTGGGTCTGCTGGATGTCACTGTTTGCAGACCATGTTTCTAAGTCCATGTGGCAGTTTTCTATTGGTTGAGCACCCCTTTAAAAGGGCCTATTGCAGCCTAACATCTGTTTGCATGACTTCCTGATGAAGGCTTGATGCCCAAACACGTCAAAGTTTGTTTTTAAAGTCTACATGACCATACCGTCAAAATAAAGGCATTTTAATAGTATTAAGAGAGTGCCTTGGAGTCTCTTCTTTTTCTTTCAGTGATGTTTTAAAGGGACAGTTCAGTTCTTTTGAAGTGGGGTTGTAAGAGCTCCATATGGTCACTAAGTATGTATATGTTACCATCAACCTGCCAGGGGGTCTGCAGATGGAAATTAGCCCAATGGCTATAATCTGGCATATTTACATTTGTAAAAATGTTCCTTAATATGTGCTGTTCCCTCTTTAAAATAAATAAATAAATAATAATAATAATAAGTACATTAGATGCAGTAGAAAGTTCTCTCCTCTCCCTCAGTAAGCCACAGTCTGTAACTGTCGGAGACGGAAAAAAAAGACGATAACAGGAAAGTACCGTACCAAATTCAAAGGCTATTTTCTCCGCCTATAAGAACTCAAATCAAAAAATAATACCACAGTTTAAGGGTATGCTACATATGATTATTTTTAAGTGCATAAAGATTTCGGAAATATAAAGTTTGTCTGGACCTAAGCCAACTCATGCCAGTGCTTCTAGTTTCCCAACAAAATTAACTGTTTTGATACAGTACTGTGTGATCTAACAAAATCAAGCTCAGCAAACTCCCCTCAAAACTAATCCACATCCCTACATCCAGAATCTCAGAACTCAATAAAAGAGCAACAGCCTGCCTCGGCAGAACGATAGCCATGGACACAGAGCCAAACAACAGCACCGTTGGGCTTCAAAAAGTCTCTTTCTCTGTTGTCTTCATCACTTTTCTCTCCACGAAGACATCTTTGTTAGTTTTCTTAAGTCTGTGCATAACTTGCCTTGTAAAATTGTATTTGCTCTGATAGTGCTGGAAGATTTTAAGGTTTACATTTCTTATACAAGCTACATGACTCAGCACCACATTTTTGGCACATACACAATCCCAACTTTTCACATTTCAAACAGATCCAAGAGGAGATGATGCTTCTTATTTGCTCATTCTTTTGTTTTCCAATCCTCCTGTTTTACATTTAAATAGAGCAGAGCAGAAAATATGCAGCTCTGTGCAGCCAATTATTCCTGCAGATAACAAAACTCGTATTGTTTGTTTTTTTTAGGAATAACTTTGTGTCTGCAAACAGAGAGGAAACCTGCGGGATGAGCAGATTGTAATCTGTGATGTGGACGCAGAAGCACAACAAGGACGCCTGCGAATGTGAGCGGAAATATAATGAAGTCATTTACTCCAACGTTTATCAGGTGAAGACTCGGATTTTAGCAACACTGTTTAGTGCTTTAGGCTATCATCCTTCACCTCTGTACGTACAGGCGGTGTTATCGTTTAACACACAGATGTATGAGGTGGATCAGAAGGTGCTCCACCGCACATGACTCTATGTTCCTACACGCTGAAGATCTTTGTTTCTTTTCCTGTTTCTGTGAATTATTCAGAGAACATTTCTGCAGCTCTGACGACCTCAGTCAGATCAGCACAAAGTGCTTTTAACAGAAAACTCTGTCTGACCTCTGTGCTGCTCTCTGTTTTATTGTTTAATATTCTCTAAGCTCAACATCATAAATGTCTAAAGATGGCTCTGAAGGTATCTGCTTTCACTCGGGTCATAAGAGAGGAGCTTCTGAGTCCATGAGAGCTTCTTCAAACTCTGAAGTTTTATTCTTGTTTTTATTTTATGGTCTTGGAAACACTTTTAAAGTGAACCCCTCTGAAATAAAACTACTGAAGGTCTTGTTTTTGCTTTTGTAAGTAATGCTTTCACCTAAGACCCTCTGAGCTTAGTTTATCTTGCCAGAGGGTTTGACTCTGAACATGGCTTTGTGGTGTGACCCAGTGGGTTTGCTTTGACTGATAAAATTTGGCGGACACTGTTTCACTTAGTTTCTTTTCTTCACACTGGTCTTTGTCAGGCAGACAAAAGTTCAATCTAGCTCCCTGCCACTAGCTGGGGCTGTAGCTGCGGCTCTTATTAATGCCATCAGGCCGGTTGTTGAACCATGACAGGAGGTGAAATGCCATAAACTGTGAATGATTTGAATGAAGCCATGTGACGTCAGTTACGCCTGGCTCACACTGCAGGATTCTCGGCCCGATTTAACCCAGATTCAAGAAATCTGGTCGGGGACCAAAATTGGCCCCGATGTTCGGCTAAAATTATTTTCTAGTGTGAGCGGGTGACAGATGAATCTTAATCTTATCTCCCATGATCATCTCACAGACTCATCAGAGCCACCCCGATAATTTTCAAACATGTTTGATATTTATCTGGATGATTACGCAACTCGTATTCGCTGAGGATGATGGTAGCCAATCAGAGCGAGCCGCCTATGATGGCCGGAAATGACCGCGAGACATCAGAAGCAAGAATGGCGAGCACACAGAGCGATGAAATGAACAGTGGAGATGGTGGACAGTCTTGTCGACCTGCGGCAAGACCACAAAAGTTTATACAACTTTTCATGCAGAGATTATCACAACCGATGTGAAAAGGACAAGCATTGGAGAGAAATCGCATCAGCATTAAATATTCCATTTCTTGAAGTTGGCCGATTTAAAAACATCCAGGGGGATCACAGACTTTGTGAATTACCTGAATTAGGTGAAGTCGAGAACGAAGCACATTTTCTTCTGTACTGTCCTTTTGACGATGAGTTGAGAGCTCCTCTGATGAATGAAATGTATGTTAAAAGTCCTGATATTTGAATTTATTAAAGGATAGCCCCTTGAGATGCAGCATCTCATTTTCAAGGGGGTCTCTGAACAAACATATACAGAAAACTCAGGCCATACTACAACACATTCATATATAAACAAACAAAACATACAACAGCAGAACATACAACAGATACAGACATCTTGCTCGCCCTACTCCCGTACACAACCCCAACCAACATACGCCTAAAATGCAGAGTAGACAAAAATTATTAACACAGATCAAAAATGTGAACATAAGGAAATAAATCAGAAACATGAGCAGTTTGTTTGAGATGGACATGTAGAGACATTCTGAAATAATAAAAAGAAGTAGTAGAACGCAAAGAAAGAGGGAGATTATTCCAATCTGATGGGGCTTTGTACTGAAATGATCTTTTTCCAACTTCTTTTAAAATTCTAGGAACAAATGTATGTTTTGGTGTACTGATGATGACAAACTGAAATGGTTGTTCAGTTATAATATTTATAAGTTGGCATCCTTTATATCCAGAGCCTGGAAAAAAACATCGGGATAGTTTATTTCTATGACATTATTATTTCCTCTTTGTAAACGTCTACAATGATCTCTGAACTTGATGACTAAATAATGGTGTCTTGTAAGCCCGCTGGGCTGGGCATATTGTATATGCATGACACAATAATAAAAATAAAATCAATCAATCAATCATTATTCCAGGTGAAATAATAACGTGGCAGAGTGCTGCAGGTAATCACCCCGCGCTAATATCTAGGTCAACAGCACTCGCTCTCATGTGATATTGCTTGTATACATCTGTTGTAAAGGCACATTTTACCAGTTAACAGTAATAAAAGAGAAGGAAAAATGATTTGTTTGCCAGCAGTACCGCACTGGTAAAGTGCGGTAATAAATTGATTTTGATGGTCTTGGTCTTATCGCGGTCTCAACTCCCAAAAGTTTTGGTCTTGTCTTGGTCTTGGGTAAGTCTTGGTCTTGAGCACAACACTAGTGTCTGCTGTCTCAACTGTTTGGGCGTTTATGATGGTGAGGAGGAGCTGATCATAATTATTTAGTTTTACTGACATTGATCTGGAGATGGTTGTCCGTGCACGAGTTGGTGAAATGTGTGACTGTGTTGTGATAGTTCAGGGTTGATTGACTGTCAAGAGGATGGCTGCGTCGTTTGAGTATTTGAGATATGTTGCAGTGGGTTAGATGCTGAGGCAGTCGTTGGTGTAAAGTGTGTACAGGAATGGGCTTAACACACATCCCTGTGGAACCCCAGTGTTAATGGTGAAGGCCTCTAATGCAGTGATTCACAACCGAAGGTACGTCAATCACATTCATTAGAGGTCAGTCAGGCAAGTAGATGGGCGCAGCAATGCTAAGCTCTTCGGCCGCGTTTACATGGCGCCGAAAACGGTCAAATCCGATAAGTTTTCATTGCGTTTTGGCCTTGCGTCTACATGGAAACTCTTGAAAACGGACACTTTTGAAAACAGGCTCCAGAGTGGAAAGATTTGAATCCGCTCTCCATTTAGCTCCGTGTAAACCCGTATTAGAGCACTTCAGGGTGAAACACTGACATCACCGCGTGCGCAGTACTCTTTCAGGTGAAGGCTGCGCGCGAGTACCAAGAACAACATCAGCTTCGGCCGTTTGCCGGGTAACGTGTGAGCATCTTACCATGCTCGGTTTGTTACCCAGACAAAACTATCCACACAGATTTGTTGTCCGAACTGATTTGTTGTCCAGAAAAGAAACTCCTGTGTCTCTGTGCGTCTGCCTCTCTACAGGCCTACACTGCCATCTACTGACCTGGCACGCACACTACAGTGGATTAATTTGTCTCTGAGCATCGTCGTCTTAACGCAGAAGAATTCTAAAACGCAAAGGACAAATCTTTGCGTCTTTAAGTCAGGAGTTTCCATGTAAACGTAGCCTTAGAGCCACTTCGAGCAAACACACCACAAGATGTTGGATTTTATATCTGATAAAAGAGATACTGAAGTTGTTAGCATCAGTGCTAATCTCTGTATGAGCAGTCACTTCCTGCTGTCATCTCTCATGCAGCTCCCACCTCTTCCTGTTTTAAAAAATGCTGATTGACTGAGGGGCCAAATCGTTGTAGATTGAGCTTAGCAAGGTGGACCAGCCTGACATTAGGTGGATCCAACTGCACTGCACTGCAATGCACAGACAGGACTGAGATGATACAATCCCACAGCCAGGAGGACAGAGGACTGAAATTATGCAGTTTTAAGTGTCCTAACTTTAGGATTTGAGATGTCGTTTGGATGCCAAAGACCACAGAAGGAAGGCGCGTGTCAGCTCCATCAGGATGAGGATGAGTCACAGCTCTCGTCGGCACCCCTCAGTCTCAGATTAAATAATCCACCGTGGTGAGTCACAAAGTGAATGCAGGATGACACTGAGCGTAGAGTCACTATGAAGTGACACAGGAGGGCCTCCCATGATGCAGTGCTGCTTCACATTAAGCACCGCTCCCCTCCATGAGGCGACCGTCTAAGAAGCGAGCAGACGGATGAATAAAACATTCAGAGATGAAGGACGTCCAGCTGAGAGGGGATCAGATACACTCACATGCTTACATACAAACACACACACAGTGGTCGGTTCTATCCTCTTTATTTTGAAACCATCAGCGTCACTTCTTCTTCATGAATTTGTTATTTTGGGATGATACAGTCTTACATATAATTTAACCAGAGATCTTGACCCCCCGCCCACTCTAATTTGAATTGTTGGACAGTAAAAATGTGGAAAAAAGAATTTTTGACTCCATCCAGCAAACTGTAAACACACTGAAGCCGCCCACAGACACAGCTTGTAAATTCAGACTCCCTCTTAAGGCCTGATAATAAAACTTGTAAACTTTGTACCAGAGGCTCAGCACTGGAAAGAAACTGTTTGGGAGCAATGCTGCTGCTGCAGAGGATCAATATGAAACAGCAGTTTGGACACTGAATGTAAACTTGGTTCTAAACCTGAAAATGAAAACAGCACATTATTTTAATTTTATTCAAATACAGTAATCATTAACAAGGAGATAGAGGACTCTAAGATTTATTTGCAGGTCTTTTTTTTCTTGTTACAAAAATACTTGTTCATTCATGTTTTTTTACTTAGTTCTAAATTTAGTTCATTTTTTCTCGTTCTGTCAAAGGCTTTTGATACTGTGGACCATGCCATTTTAAAGCATAGGCTTCTTTGTTGGGGTCTGTCAGATCATGCAGTTTCCTGGTTCACAAATTATTTGAGTGACAGAACACAGTGTGTTAAATGTGACGGTCTGTGTTCTGAATTTGTGAGCGTCCACAAGGGGGTTCCACAAGGTTCAGTATTAGGGCCTCTCCTATTCATTATGTACATTAATGAATTAGGACAAAATGTGTCAGACCCCAATATATGTATGTAATATATATATTGTAATATATATAATATATATGTAATATTATTTCTTGATTGTAAATTGCCATAATTTTACTTTGTAACTTTGCTTCTCTTGTTTCGAGTGGTAAACAAGACAATTCCTGTTTCAACTCAAACAATATTTAAGCTAAGGCAGGGGATTTATCACTTAAAGATGCTATGAGGAGTTTCTAAGTAATTACAAAAAAGTCTCACTTTTAGATCTATGCCTGATGGAAATACACACTTTAAGATGAGTTTTATAGCATTTAAATAGGTTATCTATAAATGCTATTCCTTAGCTTCATGGTCGGGTCGGACAGGGCTGGACTGGCCGGGATACTCAACTTCGGAAACAAGACAATTAAAACTAGAGCAAATTTATATTATTTGGGTATGTCTTAGAGCACCGGGCTGTAAGTAGAGACATATAGCCTGCTACAAAACTATGATACTAAGTTTTCCAAAAATTGCTTGTTGTCATGCATCAAAAACTACCGCTACGTAACTAGAAAGAGATACATTACCTCGTCGCTTTGCATCCTGTAAGTTGTTGAAAAAAGAATTTGTAAAGCAATGCAGAGTTCAGAGGAAGGTCCAAGCTGCATTCATTAGCATCACAACAAACACACACTTTGGCTTGGGTCACGTCTTTACGACAGTCGCTGCGCATGCTCATGGGTAGCAGAGTCTTTATGTCACCAGAAATAGATTCTCCTCATAGCACCTTTAAGGGGGTTGCTAATGTTTGAAACTCACAAAGTCAGGACTAATCTAAAGTACAGATGTGTTTCAGTTTTGGGTGTAAAATTATGGAATGGACTAAACAATGAAATAAAGATGTGTAATTCTATTCCACCTTTAAGAAGACTTTACAAACTAAAAATTATCAAAGGTAACAATGAAATTGTGTTTTGGAATAATGTACTGGTACTGATGGTTATTGTGAATTATTCAGTTATTCTTATGGCAGTACAGGATGGGCTAAAATACGCCTCGGGGCTTCCGCCTATTCCTTTTTCGGTTTCTGTCTGCTTTCTTTTTTTTGTGTGTGTGTGTGTGTGTAAACATGATTTTATTTTTTTTGTTTTTAAACTGAAATAAAGCATTCATTCATGCATTCAAGTGACATACTCTATAAAAGAGTGCATCTCTGCAAACACAAGGTCTATTTGGATTATTTCGGTGTCATATTAAAAGTAGCACTTGAGAGATTTTTATGGATGTTGATGTGTAATTATCAGTATAAATGAAGATAGAAGTCAGAATAATTACTTTAAAAAAAACAGAACAATTTTCATTGTGAATATCTCTTGGAAATGATGCTGAAGTGGCTTTAAAACTCTAAAAATTATAATAGAATATCTTATAAAGTGATGCAGAGCAAAATTAGACAGGTTTTTTAAAAATATGGTTAGGCAAGGTTTTTGAAAAACTGTTCACTTTTTCTCATGATTTTGTTGGAGAGCTTTCCTGAAATCAGGTACTTTTGGAATGAAGAAGTTAAATTAAGCTTTTTTACTCTGATCAAGTGCTTATTCTGATTAATTGTGTCCATGAAAACATAGTTTATGATAAGATTTCTGCCTGTGAACACAGCAGAGGTGACCCCAGTCTGAGACACCACATCAAAAACCTGAAAACACCTCTAATCTATGAGAGTATTAGCTCTCCACATTAACAAGGACGGTAAGATCAGAGCAGAAACTCTTAACTGAAATCCTCGTCACAGTTGACGGAGCAGATTTTATTTTATGAACCTTAATCTGAGCAGCAAAAATAAGTCAAAATGAGTGGCTGTGCTTTGCTCTTTAGACGGAGGATTAATGTTTTCTCTGCTAACTCGCTGTAATTTGTGACATTCATCCTGCTCTTTAAACAGATTTGTGCACATGTGGAACCAAAAAATTCATCAGTGCTGACCAGAGTTTCTGTAAACCCGCAGTAATTACCTGCAGCTTAAGCACCGTGTGTGTTAGTGTGTGTTGGTGTGTGTGTGTTTGTGTGGTGGTGGGGGGGTCACTGTGAAGAGTGAACAAGCAGAGAAGAGTGTATTAACATCATTATGGTGATAAAATGAGGGCCTGTTGCTTATACAAAGTGTTTCTTTGTCATTTTGTTATGATACAACCTCTAATTAGTGTTCACGGTCATTGTGTGTATTCATAGTTAGGAAAGAGTGTGTGTGTCGTCCGCTCTCGGTGTGTGAGTGTAATCAAACAGGTCGTAAACAGGCTCACCTCCCTCTCCCTCCATCAGCTGAATCCCCTTAAAGCTGTAGTTTGTTTTTGGTGTCACTGGCCCAAAAAAATGTGATTAATTGTCAACATCTGAGTGCTGGAGCCACATGTGAGGTCATTAGACATCTGTGTCCCCTGCTTACTCTGGTTTAAAGGGATATGCCAACATTTTTTATGTTTTGCCTCACTTCTAAGTCAGTGAAAAGCAGATAGACATTACTCTTTCACCTGTGTGTGCAGAAACCAAGACGAGACAGACAGAACTCGTCCACCGCTAATTAGCTTAGCACTGGGAGTCAATGGGTAGGGGTAGCCTGCCTCTGCCTACAGTCAGCAGATAAACTTTTAAGTATCCCTAAGCTGTCCTTTATGGTTGTTGTGACTCGTTCATTTTACCCTGTTATGTTTTCTTTTTTTAGGGTCCTTTTAGGAACCCTATTGTTTTTGCTTCGTTACTTTCTTTGAAAATTTGATAAAATGAAAAAATTAAGCCCCAACATGCCAAAATGTGCTCTCTAGCGCCACCTATGAATGAACACCACTATAATGGCTGTAACTTCCACTAGGATTGTAGTAGACAGATGAAACCAACGTCAAAATGTCCGTCTCAAGACCCACAATTCTGCTATCTATCTGCTTTTCATGGACTCGGAAGTGAGGAAAGACACAAAAACAATAATGTGGGTGTATCCCTTTAAGCCTTTAGGAAATCTAAGCCAATCAGAGCTCAGCTCAGGATCAGTTCTATTATTGGGTAATATGCTGAGGTTCATATCTGAATGAGCATTAGCTGTTGTTTAAATGGTATAAATCCTTATTTTATTTGATTTTATGTAGACACGTGTAGTTTTTAGTAGTTTCCTTAGTCTCTTTAGATATTTTTTGTGCTTGATGCCAATGATTTGACCCTTCTTAAACAGACTAACATCTTTTCCATGACCACAGGATGTGTCTTTGATATGGTTGTTTAAGAAATGAGAAGCTACTCATAGCATCAGCTGGGGTTAAATAACTTGTTTCCATCTGAAAGATAATCACCCATGCAGTAATTATCCAATAGTAAACTCGTACCCATGTGGGTTGGTTATGCTTAAGGGGAGGGGTCAGCTGATCATCAGTCTTAATAATCACAAATTTGTGGGTATCAGTTTATTAGGTCCAAGCTAGATATTGACCTGATGTATTAGGCAGCTACTGCCACTGTAAACACTGGTAGAGGGAGGTTCTGATACTGCAGATGTTTGTCTTGTTCATAGAAAAGCACGATTAGAGGTCTTTAATGCAGAAGTTAAGAGTGATCTCCTTGTTTTCATGAACTTTAGAGGAGTTTTATAACACTTTATTAGGGGGGAAAGATTAATTAAAGTATACTCGGTTAATTCATCAGTCAACCTCTGAATAGATACACCAGTAACTGATAGCTGTGGCCCTGGTTCTTCCTGATGACCTTGCTCAGAAGCTCTGAAGTGGTTGAATTTCAGAATCTCTGCTCTTCTAATCCTTATTTTCAGGATTTTTCTGTTCTGGTGTCTTGAGCGTCTCTGCGGAGGGTTTTAGTGTTTTCCGGTTTTCTGAGTGGAATGGATTAGAAGTTAAACTCAGTGATGACCCAGCGTCCTGTTTGTTTCATTTCTCCTCAGATACTGACTCCCACACACTCTCTCTCAGTGAAGAGTGGGTTTTAAAGCCTCCAGCAGCTCTCCATGTTCCTCTGTTCACATCCATCTGATGTGCTCATGTTTATAAAGCTCAGCTGATCTCTGACAGACCACAAACGCACTGTATGGTGGTTAATACGGCATTTGAGGTCGCTTCACACATTTAGGGCAGTAAAACGTGACTATATCTTTAACTTTAAGGATGTATGTATATGTTTATATTAAAGGACATGCTAACATTTTGTTGTTTTCATATCTTCCCTCACTTCTGAGTCCATGACAAGCAGGTAGACACCATTATTTAGACTGTGCATGCAGTAACAGCGAAACATGGACAGAGCTCCCCCACCATTAGTTAGCTTAGCTCAAACACCAGGAGTCAATGGGTAGCATGCTAGCCTGCTTCTGCCTGCAGTCATTAGATAAACTTATCTCGGTCTAAAAGGCTGTTTAAGCTTGTCCTGGCTAATTTTTTTTGACTGGTTATCTTTTATTGTCTTCATTTTATCTAACTCCTTTGAATCCCAGTGCTACATGTTTGTTTACCTACTTCTGAGGTGGTTTTTGCGAGAGAAGTATCGTTCCGGAATAAGTCGAGTCTTTTGAACGGCTCTTTTAAGTGAAGTATATATACATACTGTATATTGATAGATCAATATCATTGGCTGTTGTTGGTCATTTTGGCACACTACATGAGTCAGAATGAACAATTTAATGGCAAACTGGTCCTGAACCAACTCAGACTATCAAGTTTATCTTGCACAACACCCAGATTCTGTGATAAGGAAATAGTCCGAATAGAAAACTCCGCTGTCTGTGTTAACACAAAGTGCGTTTCTATTACCCTTGGATATGTGCAAAATGTAAATAGTGCAATAAAAAACTGGTAATGGAAACACCTGAATTTCCAAAAAGCACTAAAATATTGCTAAAAAGTTTTTAAACTTTCATGAGGTGGTTTTTCAGACGTTTCGATATTCAAATATATCGCAAAAGCGCAATGGAAACACTTTTTTTTACGTCACAGGACGAGACGTAACTGGTCACATGATCACTTCTCTCGGAGTAAACATGGCACAGTGCGTTTGGACAGAGGAGGAGACGGAGACTTTTTTTGCCATAATTCTCAAGAAAAACACAACTGCCATACTGGACAGCAAACAACAGAGCCACAACAACGATGTAAACATGACAACATCTACACGCAACAGGTTTTGGGCGTCCATCCTCCTGCAGTGAAATCTTGCGGGATGACATTTGACAAGAGTTACGATGCTCCTGCCTAGAACAAACTAATATGTTCAAAGCAAAAATATACTTTGTCGAAATTTTAGGAATATTGCTTTTATTTTGCGGAAAACTGTAATGGAAACCTAGCTACAAATAGCACACCCAGATAATGAAAGGATAATTTTAGGTATTTTTTTGCAAGTGTGAATACATATGATTTTTTTTTCTTAAAGGTGCTATGAGGAGAATCTATTACCGGCGACATAAAGACTCTGCTACCCATGAGCACACGTGGTGACTGTTGTAATGCTGCGTTCCAGTAACCTCGGAACTGGGAGTGACATCATCTCTGACTTATTGGTGTTCCAGTTGAAGTCGGAAAAAAACATGCCGATCTACCAGGCTATAGTTAGCTGCTGTTAGCACGCCTGCGTTGTTGTTCATAAATATGACATGAAGAATGTGATACAACAATACTATGTATACAGCTGATCTAGAGCGACACACCCCAGTCAGAAGTGCAGATCAATTGATTATTACAGGAGCTAAATAACTGTTCACACTGGGGCATCCATCTTCGATTGTCAACTCGGGGGTTGCGAGGTTTCACCGAGTTCCCAGTAGGAAATTCCGACTTCGGGGAACGTTCCAGTTGCAGTTTCCTACTCAGAACTCGGAAATTCCTACTTCAGACTACAACTGGAATGCACCAAAAGACGTGACTCAAGCCAAAGCGTGCGTTTGTTGTGATGCTAATAAATGCAGCTCAGACCTTCCTCAGAACTCTGCATTGCTTTACAACTTCTTTTTTCAACAACTTACAGGATGCAAAGCAACGAGGTAATGTATCTCTTTCTAGTTACGTAGCGGTAGTTTTTGATGTGTGACAACAAGCAATTTTTGGAAAACTTAGTATCGTAGTTTTGTAGCCGGCTATATATCTCTACTTACAGCCCGGTGATCTAAGACGTGTCTGAATAATATAAATTTACTCTAGTTTTAACTGTCTTCTTCCTGAAGTTGAGTATCCCGGCCAGTCCAGCCCTGTCCGACCTGACCGCAAAGCTAAGGAATAGCATTTATAGATAACCTATTTTGATGCTATAAAACTCATCTTAATGTGTGTATTTCGATCAGGCATATATCTAAACGTGAGACTTTTTTATAATTACTTAGAAACTCCTCACAGTCCCTTGAAAGAAAGGTGTTGACCTTCACTTTTGTGTAGTGTCTTGAGGTAGCATTTGTTACGTGTTACTGCAAAACAAAAGATAGATTGATTTATTTATTGGTTCTAAAGTGTTCTTTAGGTATGGCACAAACACGACTTTGACAGATGGATAAGTGTCCCAAAAACATGATGCGTCTGTGTCTAGGTAGCTTGGGGTTGCAGAGGAGCAGATGAAATTATGAAAAGCTTTATGTAAGATGGCTGAAAATATGAGGAGCAAACCAGAGAAGGAAGAGGCGAACATATGAAAGAAGAGGAAAGAGTGTGGTGTAAAGGGCAGTGAGGATGATGAATGGGAGACGAGGATGAGGATGAAGAGTATGAATAAATGCATGAAGACAGACAGACAGAGAAAGAAGAATAAAGAGCAGCTGAGATAAATCAACAAAATGAGTTCAAGAACTATCTGTCAAAAAAATGAGTTTTCTAAATGTCAGCAGGAGGATTTATCTCCTCTGTCTGCTTCTCTGACTCCCTGAACATCCATCAGTCTTTTACAGTGGCTCGACTTTACTGGGGTATTTATTTCCCTGTCAACTTTTTACGTTAACCCTCCCCCTTTAAAAGGCTCATTACTTTGGCTTAAGAGTTTTTAAAGGAAAACACCAAGAGAGGTGGTCTTATAACACTTTAATATAGGACTTGATTGATGAATGCTGCTTGTTTATTTAATTTTATCCTTCCTGCTTTTCCACAAACATAAAAAGATATGTGTTTGTTATCACTGATAAACAGTGAAGCTTTGGTTTATGGGTGACCCTATTGGTCTGGATTTCTTCAGCAACCTTTTGTCCCTTTACAAAAACTAGACAGTAACTAATAAAACAAGTGCAGATGGACAAAAGTTAAACTTACATTTACTGACATTTTTATCAGCAATCAGAGCTACTTTGGTTGTGTGGAAAGGTTGGATGAGTTCAGAGGGACATCCAATTACAGCTGCCTTAGCTTGGTGGCGGTGGGATAAGTTGTGGGGCAATCCAATCAGAGCTGCTCTCTTTATGAATTGATATATTCATGTAGCGTAGGCTCACTGTTTGTTGTCAGTTCTGGTATTGTAACTGAGATGCTCTGCCACGTAGCCTAAGGCCTGGACCACACGTATATGGATATTTTTTTGAACAGATATCTTTGTCCTCGTTTCAAAAAAGTTCTTTGTCCACACCACAGAAATATCTCTGTCCATACGAAGAGGCAAAACTAAAACGTATCGCCTCTGAAGCCTGCAATGCCATGCCTGGCCGATAGGTGGCAGGTTAGCAAATGTGAAAACCATAGAAGAAGAACGTCATGAGCATGCACAGTCAAAAACAGGAAGAAGAAGCAGTCAACGAGGTAAGAACATGATAATACTTAACAGCATTACATTCATTAGTAGGGCTGTAATGAGTGCAAAAAGTGCAAAGAACACAGAGATAGCGCGGTAAATGTCAGCCATCATTCTTGTTGTTAGCAACTGTTGCTACAGTGACTTGTTGCTAGGCGCTTGATGTCATCGCGTCAGCACCAGCTCAGTTTAAAGGAACACCACACCCGAACCCAAACAACGATTTGGCCTCATTTTCTACTCACCCTCATGCTGAACAACACTGTGGAGTAGTTTTGGAACATCTAGGATGCAGCTGGAGATCTGGGGGCATACTCGCTGTCCACTGACATTGATATCATGACTTAGATAAGAGCCCGAACGAACAGTGTCCTTAAAAGTCCACAAAAAGTTGGCAATATTCCTCCATACTGTTAGTGCGCTGTAATCCAAGTGTCCTGAGCGGGTAACGTCCACCATTTACTCGAAACGACATCATTTAGCACATGTTTATAGCCTAATCAGTACTACTTCGCATTTCTATGTTACACTTACGGGTGCCTACGGGAGCCGCGGCTGACCAAACCAAAGGAACACGCACTCTGCAATAACTAGGAGCGTAGAACAAGAAAAAAGAACCCAAGAAATCCCACATTCTGCTGACCCCTCTTGTGTCTGTCCACGGCTCCGTCGCTCACAGCAGAATGTGGGATTTCATGTTCTGCGCTCCCAGTTATTGCAGAGTGCGCATTCGTTTGTTTGGTCAATGAGTAGAAAATGAGGCCAAATCGTTGTTTGGGTGTAGTGTTCCTTTAACACCGCTACACGGATCCACTCAACCAGATATTTTTTTATTTCTTCACTTTTTTCAGTTTTTAAAAATCTCTGTTTATGTGGGTGAGAGTTCGTGTGGTTGAGAGGCCCAACTGGACAGAAATTAGATTATTAGATGCTTCATTTTATCGTTGAGTAAACATGACTTCAGAAATTCAAGGAAACATAAAAATGCCGTACACTTTACACTTCAAAATTCTTTTGACTAAATTTACAGTAGATTTCATCAATTAAAACTGGGATGAAACAAAGACAATTTCGATGATTAGTTTATGAGTAAAACTCAAACATATTTTAGACAAAAGACTATAACTAAAACCGCATTAAAAAGAGCTGTCAAAATTAACACTACTTGCTAACTGTAAACTGAATCTCTCTTTTGGACCTGAATCTGAATCTACAAAACAGAAAATTAGAAAAAACTTATATTTATCTCTGTGGTTGAAGAACAAAATATTCTTTGGATGGTTGATGAGGACAAATGAAGAACTTTACAGTTACCTGGAGATAAAACATCAGGAAACAAAAAGAGAAATCCAAACAACAACACAAAAACTGCACAGCATCTCACTTGATGATTAATAATCAGCTTGGATGGGAATAAACAGAAATATCTCTGAGCTCAGAGACAGGCAGAGGGATTGGCCACGCATCTAATCCTTAAGGTAAAAAATTAAAAAAAGCTTACCCAGTCAGCTAATTATGTCTATGGGCTTTGCCCTGATGAAATATATAACCTATATATACTGTACAAAAGCCCATAGGCGCAAATCCCGGGGAGGACAGGAAAAGTTGTCCACAAAGTTGTCCCCCCAAAAAGTTCTGTTCAAATGAGATTTTTCTAGTAGTACAGTCACGTATTATTTTTTAATGAATTTTTGGGGCAATTTGTGCCTTTATTGATAGGACAGAGACAGTGGATAGGCTTGTGAAAGGGGGAGAGAGAGTGGGGGAAGATACTCAGATACTCTGCAGACTGGTCACAGGCTGGTTTCAAACCTGGACCGGCAGAAGCAGGTACGTGGGATGCCTGGTTGCTAACCACTCCGCCAAACCAGAACTCCATAGTAATGTATTTTGACGGTACAATACAAGTAACGCTACTTAAAACACATTGTCAGATTGTCGTAACATGCAAAGCAAAACTTCAACTCCTGTGTTTAAAGTCTGTCGGCATGTATTAAAATAACACAGCATGCAGCTAACAGGGTGTTAATTTTTTTTTTTTTTTTAATTCTAAGCACCCAAGTACCCCCCAGTGGAGGTCTGGACCGCACATTGGGAACCAAGGCTGCACCAGAAAGTTTTTACTGATCACACCCACCAAGTCCCTCCTTCCTCCTGAACCAACAGAGAAATACCGATTTGTAGCTCTCATTTATTTCTAGAATGTTTTTTATGTCTGTATTTATTAATCCTTTATACTTTTAGATCTCTTATTCCTCCCATTCTCATTTTCTTCCTCTCTTTTTCTCCTTATTTGTCACAATCTCTGGAGAATTTACACACTTTGGTTCCTTCCTCCTCTTAAAATATGCTCTCTATTCTCCGGCGGCACCTCCATTTTTCATAATTTGTTTTCATCTTTAGTCTTTTATTTCTCTGGTGTTTTGTCTTTATGAATAATGTCTCTTTCCTCTCTCAGTATATCTCTGTCTTCTGGTGGTCCTGCACAGAGAGTTTAAGTCTTGGTCTAAACCTTCTGCTGTGTTTCTAAACTTCCCTCCTCTGATGTTGACTCTTTAACATCCCTCTGAATGTTCCCTCTCTTAATTCCTCCTCCCTCCGTCCTTCTGTCCATCCCTGGAGTGCAGCTTGGAGCTTAAAGACTCAAATCTTCCTCATAAGCTGTTAAAAAGCCGACATTAAAGTGGAGCTTAAATCTGTGATCGAAGCTCTCTCTGCAGCCAGCTAATGAGACAGACTTCATTTATTCAGCAGCTTGAGCAAAATTCACGTTCAACAAAAGAAGAAACTGATGATTAAACGACAGGAAGGTCTTAGACATAGAATGGATTGTCACGTTCTTGTTCATTCAGTCAATGAACAGCTTTTATTTCATTTTGTTTTAAAAACACAGTGAGCAGCTCTTTTAGAAATTGTTTGAGCCTTTTGTAAAAAAATAAAGCTTCGTTTTGTGCCCTTTCTCCTGAAGGCCATCGAGCAGGTGTGGAAAAATCACAAAAGTGTTCATGTAAAAGTATAGTTAATTTTGAAGACACACATTTTATTTCTATGAAATTAGAAAACAACATGCAGGTTAAAGACCCCTTTTCACATAAGAAAAGAGCAAAGTTGAATTTGCCTTCAATTTACATCCTTAAATTTGGATATCAACAGTAATAGGCAGTAATATCACTACAAATAGCCTCATAAGAAGATTAACTACATTTTGTTTCTTGAGTCATATAGTTATTTAAAAGCTTAGTTAATTTATTAAACATACCCTTTAATTCTGTGGCCATATGAGAATCTTGCATAACAATAAATAATTAAAATACACAGAAACTTCATCAATAATTAGAACAAACATTTCATTTAGAAAAGAAAACAATCTGAGCAGAAGTATATTAATAGAAAACACAGGGTATTTGATCATTAATATGCTTTTATCGCTTTGAAGACGTTAAATCCAGTTTGTGATGGCTGTCTGGTTTATGGTTGTTGCTTTATGAAAAATTTATTTTAGTTTTTAAATTCTGCTCAGATTATTATTTCTTGAGTTTATTTAAGGCTTTTTTAACCTTAAGATAAGACTATTGACATGTCAGATGGACTATTGCAGATATCAACCACTGAAATATTACACTAGTCCATCTGGGAGAGAGTCTTTTGAAAGTGTTTTCAGGGGCAGAACCTTGAAAAACAACGACAGCTGGTGATTGGACGATCATTCTGCCAGTCACACTCGGCACAGAGCAATCATATCAAGCCACAGTATGGCATAGCAGCCCAACCCTAGCTTAAACTACATTTCCTTTCTTATGCAGCGTTCACACCGCAAGCGACCCAGCTACCAAAATTGCGTCGCTCACTGACGTAGTGTCGCGCGTCCATAAATACCTCATTTTGGTCACAGTTGCCATCGGTCGTCGCTTGGTGACGTCACATCCGCTCGAGTTTCACCATGATCATTTCATATATCATATATTAAGATGTATAAGCGGACATTATTCCAACTGTCAAACACAAAACACTGCAGCTGATGCCCTGCAGCATCATCATCTGTGAGTTCTCTGCGGTCCGTCTAGGCGGAACTAATGTCCTCACTGACTAATGTTTCCCACATGGACATGGATTGTTCCTCTACAGTCCGGATGAAAAACCGTCTGTCACGGGTACCATCACACACGTACACACCGCTGATTGGCTGTTGCCACACAGCCACACATGACATCACCTGAAAAGATCGACTTTGCTATGTGGTAGTGTGAAAAGCATCTGTCGCATCGCGGGAGGGTTAGCCCCGCCCCATCGCAGCTGTACATTGACTTTGCATGGAGAGTGATCGCCAAGGTAGCACAAGTAGAGTGGGGTGTGTAAGCACCTTAAGACTATAATCTTTAATAAAATTATAGCACACAGATGCACCATTTGCCACTTAAATGTGACCTGAACCTCGTCAGTAGCTGGGTTACCATTACAGTTTTTCACAAAATAAAAGTGATATTCCTAAAATTTCGACAAAGTATATTTGCGCTTTGAACGTGTTTCCATTGGAAGTTGTTCTAGGCAGGAGCGTCATAACTCTTGTGAAATATCATTCCGCGAGATTTCACTGCAGGAAGATGGATGCTAAGGCTTGTGGAACCCTTTCTCCCTCATTTCCGTTTCTATCTCCTTATAACACTCTGCATTCCTCTGTTGTTTGCTGTCTAGAATGGCAGTTGTGTTTTCTTGAGAATAATGGCAAGAAAAGTCTCCGTCTCCTCCTCTGTCCAAACGTACCATGCCATGTTTACTCCGAGAGAAGTGATCATGTGACCAGGTACATCACGTCCTGTGAAGTGTAATTACAGAAAAAGTGTTTCCATTGCACTTTTGCGATATATTTGAATATCGAAACGTCTGACTTGGTACCCAGACCAAGTCCTTACGGAGGGAGCTACTGCTGCCCCAGGTCTATCTGCTCTGCAAGGTTATAAGGCAAGGGGAGAATTCAGAAAGTCAAAGCAGCAAGAGGGTTAAATCTACTTTCTTGAGAAAGAGCCCATAGAAAGTGTTTGGGAATGGGCAGAGCCTTTCAGATTGGACAATCATTTTGTCAATCAACACTTATCACTGGTAGTATTAATATGTCGGAGTGAAGCAACATATGTCCACCATAGAAAAGCTTTAACCCTGATATTTGTTTTCCATTTCATAAAAAATTCTTATAAAACTGCTGCTGAAGCTGTTTTCTCGCTCCCTGGCAGTGACTGTTACACTCAGAAGAGAAAGTTTGGTCATGTTTCTTCATCATCTCCTCAAATAAACTCATGATTTGCAGCTGATTCTCTTGTAGCCTGCCTTATTAACCCGTTTCGTGCTGTGCTTTTATCATTTAAAGCTCTTCTGAATAGGCCACTGTTACTCT
Organism: Scarus forsteni; assembly: GCA_036419115.1. Taxonomy (NCBI): domain Eukaryota; kingdom Metazoa; phylum Chordata; class Actinopteri; order Labriformes; family Labridae; genus Scarus; species Scarus forsteni. The sequence goes on from JAZDUH010000500.1 coordinate 2,000,260, forward strand.
TCATTTCTCTGTTCTCTCTCTCTCCGTCCATCTCCTCTAATGTTCTGCATCATCGTCCTCACTGTTTGTATTAAAACCTTAATGTGACAGCCGGTAAGTTCTGATGAAATGCAGCGCAGCCTGTTTGTCAGACCGGATGTTCCAGACACAAAGTGTTTAGGAGAGTGAATGAAAAAGCTTTTTATGAGCTCTACATGCCGTAAAAGAGCAATCAGAGCAGAGAGGAGCTGACATTTATTCAGAGCGAAACGTCTCTGATTGTGACTTTAATAATCCTGAGTGCTGCAGACGCTGCTGGTCAGGCTGTTAAAACTGCTCACAGGAGCTCATTTAGACACTAAAGAGACAGAAACATGTGAGAGAGGAGGATTTACAGAGGAGAGGTGTGGAGACGAGCTCTCAGTAAATAAAGGAAGCAGGGAGGGACACCTGAGGAGACAGGGACATTCAGGGAAAGTTATTGAAGAAGAAGAAATGCCCCAAGAGCTCAGACCCCCGCCAAAGAATTTCCAATATGTTTACAAAAGTTGTTTTGAAGGTTTTTGAGAAATCTGCCTTTTCAAAACTCTTTCATTTATGTTAGAAAGTTGGACCAAACAACATATAGGTACCTGCATGTAAATAGAGATAAAGGGGGATAAAGAGGGAGATACGACAAATAAATTACGGATAACTAGGTTTTTCTTCCATTTACAATCCCCTTTCCAATCAACCCTATAAAGCCAATTGTATCATATTTGATACATACTTTTATAATACCTCTTTCTACTCAATATGATCAACAAATTACAAAAAAAACATCTGAATACAATCAGATAAATGATAAAAATGTCCTCAAATGTATTATCCGTTGCCAAAAACACCTAATGTATCAAATGAGATATGAAAAATCTATATGTTGAATTTTATGGACATTTAGATTTTTATGGATTTTAGCAGAAAGTGAAACAAACATTTCAGCTCCAAAAATGAGAATTTTCTGGCTATAATCTATGGTCTTGGGCTTTAAAGGGTTAAAAATGTGTGCTTTGTTGTGAAAAGAGTTACAAAAAGACAAGTACCATCTCTTACTGTTACCACATACTTTAAAATATTCCTGGATGGTTTCACCTGATGTAAAAGAAAGGGTTTGAGAATGGGAAAACCTTTCGAAAGCAAATCTACCTCCTGTCAATCACATTCATTACAAGCCAATCAGATAATGTAGTAGGACAGTACTGCTGTGGTGTAGAAACGTTAGCCACTTTGTAGAACAAACTATCATCAAATTGTGGAAGTGGAGCAGTAATATCCTTTCTGTTGACAAATGATTTCAGTGTTGTTTGTTTTTCATTTAATGAAGAAATGTAGTCCGCATCGCATAAATCTGCTAATGAAGCTGTTAGCATCCAGCAACACTTCCTGCTGTCATCAGTTTGTAGTTCCCACCTCTTCCTGCTCTGGAAGATGCTGATTGGGCCGTGCCACTTTGGAATGCTAACAATTGTTGTAAATTGGAGCTTGGCTAGATGGATCTGCCTGATCACAGGTGTTAAATCAGGATGATCCAGCTGCTATCTAGTGCTAATCCAGGTTTGAATCACCACCAGAACCGAATCACTTCATTCTTGTGCCATGGCCAACATTATCTGCAAATTTCACGAACATCAATTCAGGAATTATTTAGCGTAAAAGTGGAAAACTGCACTAACTCACAGTGTTAAGAAATACTTGTATATTGTTATTATTTTATCAATACCTATACAGATACTGATACTCCTTATCAGTATTGATACTTATCGATACTATTATCTATACTACAACACGTAATTTTGTGTAAAAAATAAAGACTTTACAAGATATTAAAAGATTCAACCTTTTTTTATTACCACAAGGTAAGAATAAAGCTTCAACAGAATAAAAGTAATGCACTACAAATGCTTCTCAGAGGCAAAGAGAAAGCTAAGGAGATGGCAAAACCCCTTCATGCTGCCCAACAGACTGCATGTACAGACAGACCCATATATCTTGTGGTGCTAAAATCAATGCTGTTATGATGACTACAAACTAGAGAAAAAAACGTGGCTTGACGGTGCTGCAGTCTTTAGTGTTAGCCAGGCTGCTAACTTTATTCGTGTTGCTATAGCAATCAAACAGCCCGCGCTTCTTTAGCTTTATACTATGCGCGCACTCCAAGTGTTTGGTGATGTTGCTAGAATTTCCCCCCTTTGACGCAACTTCTCTCTGACAAAGATTCCATCGGGCCGAGTTTTCATTAACTTTACTAAAGTGAGCCCAAACCTTCGAGCACTTAGCCCTCACCGACATGCTTGAGCCAGCTGCTTCATCACCTGTCGACGGCAGTAGTGACAGTTGAAGAGACGTTTAAGTACAGATAACAGTACAGTTATTCCAGATTCTTGACAGTATTCGGGTGCCGACCCAATTAGGGACCGGTATATTAAAGTACCGGTCCGAAGTATACATCCCTATTCCTGGATCCACATTCTGATTCAGCTCTCAAGTTCTGATCTCAGCTCAGAGTGAGACTTTTGCTCGCGGGGGTGGGGGGTCTGTTAAGTTGGTTATGCTTTGTGTTTCGTTAAGTGTGGCGGCTGTCATCAGTGATCTTCCTTAAGCACTTAAATCAGGTGCTGTTTTTTGCCCCCACAATTTCATGGGCCTTATTGTTACTTTGTGATGTTAGTATATTATGTCAAATGAAGATGGAGTTTTTAATTCAATTATAGCCAAACATTTCACATGTTGGTCGAGGAACTATTAACAAAACTAACTTAGCATTGATAATTCTGTTTTAATATGATGCCTGGCAGCCACAGTTTTTATGCCAATGTAATTAGACTTTGATTTACTGTTCAATGGTAGGTGTGGAGGGAGAACAAGAATAAGCTCTTGTTTTCCTTTTGTACAATAAGTGATTTCATGATTCAGCTCTAAAATCAAACAATAAGATGACTTACTGTGCTCATGGGGCAAGGCTGTCCCACTGTGCATGTGAAGTATGGTATTCCTCCTCATCTCGGAACATCGCTGCAGTCAGATCAATTATATCTTACAGCAGTGCTATTATCTGATTGGCTGATATAGTGCTGTATGTAATTTTTTTGATTGACTGATGATGTTATGTTTTCCCAGTAACGGGTAATCTAATTACTTTTTCATGCGTTACATGTTACCGTTACTGACAGTGAAATGTGGCGTGTTACTTTGCACCGATGCCAAGTAGCTGCTATCCAACCTGCCTAACCCCCAAATTCCACGGCATGCGGAGGCGCTGAATGATATGGACAAAATTTACCATCTCGATATTCATGCCAGATGTCTTGATATCGATACGATACGACTAGGAGTTCGGTGAAAACCAAGCATTTTTCAGAAAAATAAAAACATCATAACACAAAAGAATGTGGAAAGGGCAATTTTATTTATAAGAAATCTATATCATTTATATAATTGTTTTTTTGATATTAATATCTTGAATGTTCATATCTAGATATAGATATTTTAATGATATATCATTCAGCCCTAATCTAAATTTGGATTAAGATCGCCAAAAACATTTTACCAAGTCTTTCTTGTGCCATAAACAATTCCCTAAAAACGTCCTCTAAATTCAGCTTGTAACTTTTTTAGTCATTGGCTTCTCAAACGAAGAAACCAAAAAGCAAAAGAAGACCCTTCTTAGTACCGGTAATGACAGATATCAGCAGAGGAACAAGAAGAAGGGAAGACCACCTAATTCAGGAGCAAATATTTAAAAATGGAGCTGTCGTCAAGTCTTCATCTCCTGGGAGCTTAGCTTCATCCTAAAGCTCACTAAGTCCCTCCACCAGCCCCCCTAAACCTAACCCCCTAACCTGCAGCAGCAGAGATGATCCATACGGCCTGATGGAGTGTCAACAAACTGACAGGCTGAGGACTTCCTGAAACGACAGCTGGAGTCACCAGGATTAGTAAAATCAGGCTAATGCTGCCGTCAAACATTCATCTGAAGTCTGCTGCTCCTCAAACTGTCTCCATCTCACTCCACGTTTTTAAGATCTGGCTCAGAGTGGCCACCAAAAGACTTAGCAGGGATCGACAGAAGTACAGCTTAAAGACATGTACGATTTAGAGACGACATACGTGACGAAAACTTCATGAAAAATACATGAGCCTGAAAAAATGTCTTTTTAAGAGTTTGAGTTAAACCCTTAAACTCTGAGCACAGACGGACTTTTTAAACCAACATCATCTCAAGTAGATTAACAAATCATTTTTGACACCAGCACCAGAATTTTATCATCTCTGCTTTTCCACTTTTTGGTAAAAGTGGTAAATGGACTTTAGCTTAAAGGTGCTATGAAGAAAATCTATTTCTGGCGACTTAAAGACTCTGCTACCCATGAGCATGCGCGGCGACTGTCATAAAGATGTGGCCCAAGCCAAAGTGTGTGTTTGTTGTGATGCTAATGAATGCAGCTCATACCTTCCTCAGAACTCTGCATTGCTTTACAACTTCTTTTTTCAACAACTTACAGGATGTAAAGCGACGAGGTAATGTATCTCTTTCTAGTTACGTAGCGGTAGTTTTTGATGTGTGACAACAAGCAAGTTTTGAAAAACTTAGTATCGTAGTTTTGTAGCTGGCTATATATCGCTACTTACAGCCCGGTGCTCTAAGACATGTCCGAATAATATAAATTTGCTCTAGTTTTAATTGTCTTGTTCCCGAAGTTGAGTATCCAGGCCAGTCCAGCCCTGTCCGACCCGACCGGGAGGCTAAGGAATAGCATTTATAGATAACCTATTTTAATGCTATAAAACTCATCTTAAAGTGTGTATTTCCATCAGGCATATATCTAAAAGTGCGACTTTTTTGTAATTACTTAGAAACTCCTCATAGCACCTTTAACTAGCACTTTCTAGCTTCTTTTGACAGCCACTCACTGATGGTTCATTGTTTCTACGGCAGTTCTCCATCCGTACTTACTAACATATTCTCGCCTTTTCATACTTGTTTACACGCCACTGACGCAGCAGCTGGAGAACGGTCCGGTATCAAAGGCCTGGTAGTCCCATAGGCAGAGTTAAAACACAGAGGTGAACCCGTCATCTCTGCAGGAGGTCCTAAACCACGAAACAGCCTACCACCTCAAATCTGAAAGCCCTCGAACTTTCTTACTATTAAATCAAAACTTTAAACCTAATTTTTTTTAATAACTTTTTGACTTGGCTTCAACTTGTTTTTATTCATTATTATAATATATATTTTTTAATTAATTTATTTATTATTATCATCATCATCATCATTATTATTATTATTATTAATATTATTATTATTATTATTATCATTTTAAGATTTTAGATCGTATGTATTTTGCAATTCTTTTGTGATTGTTTTAATTGTTTCATTTAAAATTATTTGTACTTTAAATCCTTGACCTATTTTATGTCTCTGTAGTTGTATTTTATTGTTAACTTTTATTATAATTATTTGTCATTAGATTGTTCAATGTACTTTATAAGTCTTTCATCATTGTTTTTTTTATTTTTTATATTTTTCATTATTATTTCTGTTTGTAGCAGCTTTGAGTCTTTGTGAACCATTTAATCTGATGGATTATGGGACTTGATTGCGCTAAAAATTAAACATCATGTCACTGTTTTCAACAGCCAATCGGCTTTGAGCTATCATGCAGCAATGTTAAATGTTTTCAGATGAAAATGAAGTTTGATGATCTCAGATGAAATCAGTGCATAGATGTTTATATTGAACCACAAATATGTATGGATTCACATTACCTTATATTTCTTATCCTAATTTAATTATATCATCTTTAATTGCTGAGAATTTTTACCTTATTTGTAGAAAAAATCATAAAGATAACCTGCTGCTCTGAAAACTTCAGATGATTTGTCTTATATTCCATCTAGAAACACCTTTTTACCTCTTCAAGACCACATGAAGACTTTTAAGTAAAAACAAATAACACAACAGGCAAGCAAATAATCCAGATGTTGATCCTCTTCATCTTGAGGTCTCTGTGCTCGGTCCTGTAATCCCGTCCTGCATGTTGACCAAAGAGCGACCTGGTGATCATCCTGCTGATGATAACTGGTGGAGTAAACTTTCTGCTGAGTCATCATGAAGCTCCTGACCCTGAGAGGAGAAAGAGCGGGTCAGCAGAATTTAAGTGACAGCAGAGCGAGAGAGAGAGAGAGAGAGAGAGAGAGAGAGGGAGGGACGTGGCTGTTTGTCGCATTATATTTGCAAATCTCCGTGTGTACGTGTGGGTTATTGATGTGTGCTCGTGTATGTGTATGTGGGGCCATTTTTCAAACATTTGCATATAAATCTGAAAGCATTTGTTTTTCTTTGTCTCCAGCAGCTTTCATTTTCATATCCTGTGCTCAGTGTTGATGGACATGGACGATCGGCACACCTGTAATCATGCACAGAGATATAACGTCAGGGGGAAGGAACCGAGGCACTCCAAAGTGGACAAATATAAGGATTAATTTTACAAGAGAGCTCTGTGGTGATGGAGTCTAACACATGAAAACATACTCAGAGGTTAACAGCTGATGTGACCTTATTTAAACACAAACTAGTTGGAGATAAAGGAAGGAAGAGAGCTCAGTAAACCATTCAGTACAAACCAAATATCCAGAAAACATTCGCTCAGCATGTCAAAATCTTGTTTAACCTGGACAGCTCCATATGTCCAACACGGAAATGTTTAGTCCATCTGGGAGAGAGCCTTTTAAAAATATGTTTTCAGGGGCAGAACCTTCAAAAAAACTGCAGCTGGTGATTGGACGATTGTTCTGCCAGTCACACTCATCACAGACCAATCTTATCACGCCACAGTATGACACCTAGGCTGCGGTCGAAAAGTCATTTTTACTTAGGAGGGTTCCTAACGGAGTGAAATGATCCGGAAGTAGTTCGTGATTAGAGCTGTTCGAATACTTTAAATGCTTAGGAAAGGTAGCTCAATGCTTCCTTTATTAGCTCCTTTAGCATAGGATACACCGGACCATCCTTTACAAAAGGAGAGGAGATTATTCTGTACCACAATTCTCTGCGGCAACAGCTTTGAGTTACCACTGCTGTTCGATCCTTTCTAAAGTTTACCAAAACGTGCCTTAATTTTCCAGCTGTCTGATTCTCTGAAGAGAGCAGGATATGAGACATTTGATGTTGATTATGTTTTAAACTTGGTTCAATATTAATAATGTGTACATCATTAGATTGTGGTCTCAGCAGTTTCTGCCTTTCTTTCATTCAGTTCCCATTTATTTTCATGCACTGATTGGTGTTCATGTTGATAATGAGTAGACAGATTTATTTAGATCCTCACTTCCAACATCGGTTATGCAGATGTAATTTTTACCAGGTTATTATGTTCAATGTTGTTTGAAAGGAACAACATTGTCATGATACATAATGCATCTTTTGTAGTCCACCTTCGGAAAATTGTAGTTTCATCGCAGCAGTAACATCCACCATCACATGATGACGTAGTGCAGTTAAAATGTAGTCGGATTCTCTCTGCACAGCAGTTTTTCTTTCCTAAGTCCTTCTGAATTCTCCTTTCCTTAACCTCATGATGTTTTCCATTAGGGTTAAGGAAAAGTAGACAGGAAAGGGCTTAGGAGGTGACTATTCGACTGCAGCCTGAGGCCCTCCTCACATAAGGACGGCCCCGTATTGTCATTGCGTCGGCATCAAAACATGTATCACTGTTTACACATTGTATGAATTTATCGTATGAAATTTACATGACAACGCAAAATCCTATAGTACATACGCCCGGCCTAAAGGTGACACTGTGAAATTGCCACAAAGCACCAAAAACAGAAAATGCGCATGTACATACAAAACTGCTGTCGGGTTGCCCGTCTGGTTCTGCCCCGAGGTAGATTCCACGTCCACAAGTGCTCATGCACGCGTAACATTCTGCGTCTCTGCATGAGCACTTATTGCTGTTGTTGCCGTAGCTGGAGTTGTTGGTGTTCTGTGAGCAAATGTTGGTATAAAAGTCGTAGCAATATTTGTAGCTGCTGGAACAAGATCAGAATCAGCCCGGCTGCTGCCATTGTTGTTGTTGTTGTTGTTGTGAGAGACAGCGTGGTTTGGGGGGTGGGGAGGAGGAGGGGTGCTATAAGGTCACCACTTTTTCCGTACTTATCTGTTTATACCAACTACGGCATGAAGACGAATATGCAGATATCCACCTGCAGACCCGTTTTCAAAAAAGATGCGTAGTCATGGACAAATACGCATCTCCGTGTGTAAATATCACCACATAGTTTATTTTACCGGAGTCTTACAAATTCATACTCCTGTAAAGTCCACCTCAGTCTTCCACTGATGCTCCTTTTTATTACAATCATTACAATCTCTCACCTGTTTCAAATGAACCTGTTCACCTGTGGACTGTTCTTAAGAAGTCCTCAACTTTCCCAGTCTTTTGTTGCCCCTGTTCCAGCTTTAACGGAACCTACTGCAGACATAAAATCAAAATGAGTTAATATTTGCTAATAAAACAATGACGTTTATCAGTTTGAAGGTCAAACATGTCATCCTTGTTGTGTAATTGAAAGAAAATAGGTCTAAAAGGATTTGTGAATCATCAAATTCTGATTTATTTAAAGGTGCTATGAGGAGAATCTGTTACCGGCGACATTAAGACTCTGCTACCCATGAGCAGGTGCGGCGACTGTCGTAATGCTGCGTGACATCATCTCCAACTTATCGGCGTTCCAGTTGAAGTTGGAAAAAAACATGCCGATCTACCAGGCTATTGTTAGCTGTTGTTAGCATGCCCTGCATTGTTGTATGAAGAATGTGATTATCACTATGGCAGCATTTTTGTAAATATAAGTCTAACAATACTATGTATACAGCTGATCTAGAGTGACACACCCCAGTCAGAAGTGCAAATAAATTGATTATTACAGGAGCTAAATAACTGTTCACACTGGGGGCATCCATCTTTGATTGTCAACTCGGGGGTGGCGAGGTTTCACCGAGCTCCCAGGAGGAAATTCTGACTTCGGGTGACGTTCCAGTTGCAGTTTCCTACTCAGAACTCAAAATTCCTACTTCTGAATACAACTGGAACGCACCAAAAGACCCAAGCCAAAGCGTGTGTTTGTTGTGATGCTAATGAATGCAGCTCAGACCTTCCTCAGAACTCTGCATTCATTAGCAACTTCTTTTTTTCAACAACTGACAGGATGCAAAGCGACGAGGTAATGTATCTCTTTCTAGTTATGTAGCGGTAGTTTTTGAAGTGTGCCAACAAGCAGTTTTTGGAAAACTTAGTATCATGGTTTTGTAGCCGGCTATATATCTCTACTTACAGCCTGGTGCTCTAATTCGTGTCCGAATAATATAAATTTGCTTTAGTCTTAATTGTCTTGTTCCCGAAGTTGAGTATCCAGGCCAGTCCAGCCCTGTCCGACCAGACCGCGAAGCTAATGAATAGTATTTATATAACCTATTTTGATGCTATAAAACTCATCTTAAAGTGTGTATTTTGATCAGGCATATATCTAAAAGTGAGACTTTTTTATAATTACTTAGAAACTCCTCACAGTCCCTTTAAGGTTTATACAGCGTCCCAACTTCATTGGAACCGGGTTTCTAGCTTCACTGACTTGTAAACCTGCGGCAGACAATCTAGTCATCTATCACATTGTTTAGTCGGCTAATCACGTTCATCCTCGGTCCCACCGCTCCGTCGGCTCGAGGTTCCAGGGTTCATGTCTGCGGCTCAGACAGCAGCGGCAGACACCGGTTGGTTTTCTGTCCTCTGTGTTCGGCTCAAGGTGACTCCTCCACAGAAGCTGCTGCTGTGAACGCACACACTCACACAAACACACACACGCTGCAGGCACAAAGGTTTGTGATCTGATTAGCACCGTGATATAACACACACACAGCGTGGTGTGAAATATGATGTCTGCCGTTCCCTGCACATGTTAGGAGTGGATTTGCATCCAGAGAAATGACACATGAGCACAAAAGAGACACACAAACACACGAGCGATTTGAATAAAGATAAAGAAGGAGTGATCGCACACAAAAGACCGAATTACGACGTGAATCATAATCAGTGTAGTTCTGCTGTTGTGTCCTTTTGTCGGCCTATTGTGCTCGCTCTCCGTCCTCACTCTCACACACCAATCACCAGAGAGCCAAGTGTTTATTAGCTCCACGCCTGTGATATTAAAATGAACTCCAAGAGGAAAAAGGCGATAAAGGCGGAGAAGAGGAGGATGAAGATGAAGGGGGAAGAAGAGGAGATGAAGGAGACAAAGCAAGGGAGGAAGAGGGGGATTAAGGGAATAAAAGGGCGAGCGGCAGGAGGTCTGATTGGATTCATCCTCTGAATTTGTGATGAGCTGGTGTTCAGGAGCGCCGTGATTAATGTCGCTCCGTCAGCAGCCGTCAACAAACACAATTTAAATGAAGAATATGAGACCAGGAATGTGAGTGCAGCTTATTATTCGCTCTGTGCGTTTGTGTTGGTCTTTAATCCTGCAGATCGCTTTTGAAGGATCATTGCCTGGTTTCATGTACAACAAAAGGTAATCCCAGCATTTGAAAAACATTCACACGTCAGCGTATAGACCTGAGGAATCATTCAAATATCACTGAAAGTATGTTCCGGGTCAATTTTGCTGTGCTCCATGCAAGTCAACAGATCTAAGGTGAAAAAAATATCGACCGGGGTTAGATTTGACAGCACTTTTAATGTAGTTTTAGTCTTCAACTTAAAATATCTTTTAGTTTTAGTCATAGTTTAGTCATCTAACTTACTTTAATTTGAGTCTAGTTTTAATCAGTGAAATCCATCTAATAATTCTTTATTGAATGATAGTAAAGTTTAAATGTATACATTAAAGGGACTGTGAGGAGAATCTATTACCAGGGACATTAAGACTCTTTTACCCATGAGCACGCGCAGCGACTCTCGTAATGCTGCGTTCCAGTAACCTCGGAACTGGGAGTGACATCATCTCCAACTTGTCGGCGTTCCAGTTGAAGTCGGAAGAAAACATGCCGATCTACCAGGCTATTGTTAGCTGTTGTTAGCACGCCTGTGTTGTCGTTCACAAATATCACATGAAGAATGTGATTATCACTATGGCAGCATTTTTGTAAATATAAGTCTAACAATACTATGTATACAGCTGATCTAGAGCGACACACCCCAGTCAGAAGTCAGAAGTCATCTTCGATTGTCAATTTGGGTATGGCGAGGTTTCACCGAGTTCCCAGTAGGAAATTCTGACTTCGGGGGTCGTTACAGCTGCAGTTTCCTACTCGGAACTTGGGAATTCCTACTTCTGACTACAACTGGAACGCATCACAACACAACCGAAGTCAAAGTGTGCGTTTGTTGTGTTGTGGCCCGGACCTTCCTCAGAACTCTGCATTGATTTACAACTTCTTTTTTCAACAACTGACAGGATGCAAAGTGACGAGGTAATGTTTCTCTTTCTACTTACGTAGCGGTAGTTTTTGATGTTTGACAACAGGCAATTTTTGGAAAACTTAGTATCGTGGTTTTATAGCCGGCTATATATCGCTACTTACAGCCCGGTGCTCTAAGACGTGTCTGAATAATATAAATTTGCTCTAGTTTTAATTGTCTTGTTCCCGAAGTTGAGTATCCAGGCCAGTTCAGCCCTGACCGACCTGACCGGAAGGCTAAGGAATAGCATTTATAGATAACCTATTTTGATGCTATAAAACTCATCTCAAAGTGTGTATTTTGATCAGGCATATATCCAAAAGTGAGACTTTTTGTAATTACTTAGAAACTCCTCACAGTTCTTTTTAAAATATCTTTTAGTTTTAGTCATAGTTTTTTGAAGTGGGGTTGTATTTGAGTCTCCATGTGGTCCCTAAGTACATTAGATGCAAACATTAAAGGAAAGTTCAGTCTCCTCTTCCTCAGTATGAGCTCACAGTCACTAGTCAAGACAGTCTAGCTGCAGACCTCCACTCTCAGCCGACTAGCTTGCAGACTCTACAACTCCATCGTCAGAAGGAAGTGGCGTCATGATCACCTCCAATGTGAGAAGGAAATGGTGTCAGCGTTTTCGGTTACCATGGTAACTTGATTTGTCAGTCGTGTTTCATTAAAAAACACAGTTAAAAGGCAGCATCAATTCAAGGTTTTATCAGTTCACCCCTTCACACCGCTGCCGACAACATCTCCAAAACAGCCTCCCTGCTGGATGAGTCCATTAAATATAAAGTTTTTTAAAAGCGCCTGCTCTGAACGAGCATGGAGTCCGAGGCCGCAGGGACGGAGAGGTGATTCGGTGAACGTCACAGCAGGGCCCAAAGTCCTTCATAACACTCCCTCCTCAAACATTCTGAAGTGAAATGCTGTCTCATGCCAAGTTTTTCTCCCGATTATCTTTATATGAAGGTGGAGCAGTTTGGTAGAGCTCATTTAATGTTTGCTTTGTCCCGTGAAGTCGGCTATTTCGGATTCTCTCCTCTCCTTCGATGTGATTGGCTGCGGCCAGGTGCTGCCAGCGCAGGGCAAAGTGTATAGGCAGTATATACGTATATCATAAGTATATAATACCTATTGGATTGGGTGGGTTTGTTTATGTTGGAGAGAAATGTGTTATTGTTTTATGAGTTATGTACATGAGTTATGTGAGTTATATGAGTTATATACACGAGTTGTTGTATAGTTCAAAATTACGAGGTTCAGTGAATGCACCACCAGGAAAGGCAGCGGAGGTGTGTGTGCTTCTGTCCCGGAGAGGACGCATGTTGAGAGATGTATTTGGCGTGGTTAAATAAATAATAATAATAAATAAATTGTTGGCATCATGAGGACTCTTCACTTATCCCACCACCACCTAAGCTAAGGCAGCTGATGATTGATGTCCCTCTGAACTCATCCCTTTCCACACAACCAAAGTAGCTGTGGATTGGATTATTTCCTCACTCGTCTACAATTCTTTTTCCGGTTTGTCCGGGGAAAAGGACTGTTGATAAAAACCATGATGAAAGTATTTATATTTACGTCATGTCCGTCTCACGTTGGAGGTGGTTTCCGATTCACACTGGAGCAGCCATAGGCCGGCTGAGAGTGGAGGTCTGCAGCTGGACCCCTCTCCACTAAGTACATTAGATGCAGTGGAAAGTTCTCTCCTCTCCTTCAGTAAGCCACAGTCTGTAAGAGTCTGTGACAAAGAAATAGACGCTAACAGGAAAGTACCGTACCAAGAACAAAGGCTATTTTCTCTGCCTGCAAGAACCCAAATCAAAAAGTACTACCACAGTTTAAGAGTACACTGCATACGCGTGTTTTAAAGTGCATTAACCTTTCGAAAAATATAAAGTTTATCCGGACCTAAGCAGCACTTCTGCTAGCTGCTGAATCACTCTCAGCTAATGAAAACAAACAAGCTAGCGTCTTCAGACGCTGGCTGTAGCTTCGTGTAACTTCTATCAAGTATCGTAACTCTTTTGTTTTGACTCTAAGCAGTGTGAGGAAGAGACAGTGCAGGAAATTCAAAAAGGGATGATTATGACAGCGCTGATGAAGTCCCATTCACTTTGGAGTAAAGAGGATACCTGTATGTACTGGAGTTTACAGAAGAAGAGCTGCTGAAGATGGAGACCGAACAGACCGAAAGGGATACAGAGGAAACTGGACACTGTTTCCACGGACACTGGACATCTAGAAAGAGTCGGAAATACAAAGTGGTGCACATGTTTGAACTGCAAATAGCCAGAGGAAACAGGTAATATGGACGGCGGTGTTTCTCCTCAAACAGACTTCCCTGCTCTTCTGAATCCTGGAGTTTTGTGGACATTCTTCAGAAAAAACGTCCCAAACCTGAAGGACCTAATAACAGTTTCTCCTCAAAGTAAGTAATAATGATGTGTCAGTAACAAACAAGCAGAGTAGACAAGGCTGTTTATCAAACATATAGAGAGATGTATCTGTTTCTGCATCAAGGGAAGCATCACAAAAACCCCATCTCAGAAATATTTGTCATATAATGTGCTTTCAATTAGTCTACAGCAGGCATCTGAAGCCGCTAGCTTGTTCTGTTGACTACAGCTGAGGGAGGTGGCATGATTTAGTGGAGTGATACGTGACGTGAGTTGGCTTAGGTCCAGATAATCTTTATATTTTCGAAAGGTTAATGCACTTAAAAACACTCATATGTAGTGTACTATTAAACTTTGGTATTACTTTTTGATTTGAGTTCTTGTAGGCAGAGAAAATACCCTTTGTTCTTGGTATGGTACTTCCTGTTAGTGTTTATTTCTTCATCACAGGCTCTTAAACACTGTGGCTTGCTGAAGGAGAGGAGAGAACTTTCTACATAGCTTTTGTGTGAAATGCAGCCACCTTTATTTAGGCTACACAGTTACAACACCAGAACTGACAACAAATAGTGGACCTGCTCTACAAGAATATATCAATTCATAAAAAGAGCAGCTCTGATTGGATCGCTCCACAACTTATCCCACCACCACCAAGCTAAGGCAGCTGTGATTGGATGTCCCTCTGAACTCATCCAACCTTTCCACACAACCAAAGTAGCTGTGATTGGATATATTCCTCACTCGTCTCTAATTTCTTTTCCGGTTTGTCCGGGGGAAAAGGACTGTTGATAAAAAACTATGATGAAAGTAAATAGTCGACAAAAGACTGGTGCAGATGGAGAATTACAAGTAGCCAGGATCCAACGGCCCCCTGACTCACTGTGGGTGGATTTTTAGCATTTGGATTGATTGATTTTATTTTTATTATTGTGTCATGCATATACAATATGCCCAGCCCAGTGGGCTTACAAGACACCATTGTTTAGTCATCAAGTTCAGAGATCATTGTAGACGTTTACAAAGAGGAAATAATAATCTCATAAAGATAAACTGTCCCGATGTTTTTTTTCAGGCTCTGGATACAAGGGAGGCCAACTTATAAATATTATAACTAAACAACCATTTCAGTCTGTCATCATCAGTACATCAAAACATATCAGGACTTTTAACGTACATTTCATTCATCAGAGGAGCTCTCAACTCATCGTAAAAAGGACAGTACAGAAGAAAATGTGCTTCGTTCTCGACTTCACCTAATTTACATAATTCACAAAGTCTGTGTTCCTCCTAGATGTTTTTGAATCTGCCAACTTCAAGAGCAAGTGGGAGGATTCCTGTTCTCAACTGAGCAACTAAAGATCTTTGACTTCTTGTTAAAGCTGGGGTCGGCGATTTTGGAAAACTAGCATGAATTTGAAAGTAGCATCTCCTCAGGGCTCCACCTAACCGCCCGCCCACGCTCACATGCACGCGCGGGGCTGATATATCTATTCAACTCCAAACCCTCAGCACAACGTGTTTGTTTTACACTACACCAAGTCATGTCTCAGTCAGCGGTAAGAAAACACCAAACAAACATGTAAAGTTAGTTAGTACTCACAGCTGATGTTGATCGGGGTATAGGTAGTTCCTCTGACATTCTCCACACAGCTGTCAAGTCTCCCAATTGGCCATGAAACTACTGTATTTTCTGTATTCTATCCTCTTTCCCACCGTCCTCCTGTATCAGTATTCTCCCGTAAATCTCCCGTGTGATGATATAATGATAAAAACATTCCTCTGCCTCTCCAAACTGAACTCTGTCTCTAGCCTGAATGTGGCGGTAATGCCCCAAAATGATGGATGCCAACCGGCGTAAAACCGAAGAAGAAGAAAAAGCCTCGCGAGAACGTCCACCTGCAGTAGCCTGGGTGGCAGCTATCGCGAGATTAGAGCAGTAGAACAAACTTAGAAAAACAAAGAGTTTATTTTAGATTTCTTGTACACCTGTCTTAAAATGTGAGGGATACTGGAGCTTGGTTGGGGTTGTGGGACGGCTCACAACGGGCTTCCCTTATTTTCAAAGACAAAACTTGACAGGTAAGCTTTCTCCCGCGGACTCTGATACATATGAGCTCGGCCACACGCACTGAGTCTGTGCACGCCGGGAAAGTGCATTTGCAGCTGGCGGGCAGAATGGCGACGGGATTTGATTGGTTTAAAAACAGGTGTCCCGGCATGATTATTGGTTGGTGTTTTCCCTGTTTTACTCCTGCTGTAGATAGCGGATATTTTTCGCTCTGTTTTAAGAACACATTATGAGTTGATTACCATCGGGTCATACAGACCATTTTAACGAGAATTTAAAAAAGCGTATCTAAATCAAATCACAGACCCTAGCTTTAAATTAGCTGTTACGTAAGATTCATGGCCATAATTATGTTTAATTTGGATGTATGTTCTTAATTTTGCCTTTAACAAAATTTCATTGAGCCATTTTTGCTCAAACTTGGCAACAACCTTCTCCCTAATTTTGTTCACACTGTAAACAAGATTGTTTTGGTAGACACGTTACATTTGGATGTAGCATTCAGATGTTAAGATGGGTCAGATGGCACAGTTGGATAGTGCACTTGGTTTGTGATCGGGAGGCTGCAGGTTCAAACCCAGCTCTGGGCGACACATGGGGATTTGACCACTGCTCCACTGCTGCATCAGTGGTGTGTAAATGGGCATGAAAGGGTGTGAATGTGTTAAAGATACTGATGGATAACTAACATAGCAAACTCTGAACCATCAGTGAAGTGCGTGTAAATGGGTAGGTGTGACCTGTGGTGTAAAGCACCTTTGATTAGTCAAAAGAAAAGCACTGTATGAGCTCAAGTCCAAGTCCATTTATGACAAGAACGTGCAAACTCCACACAGAACGGCCCTGCGACCCTCGGGCTGTGGGGCAGCAGCACTACCTGCTGTGTCGCTGCAGATTTCTGAAGAACCTCACAGTTTGATTGGTTGTAATGTATGTTTATGCTGGAGCTTGAGCTGTGTGATGGAGCTCAAACACACACTTGTTCAGCTTTTCTCCTGCAGAATCATCACTTTATATGTGAGTGTAATCCATCAGAGCGAACATACACAAACACTGTATCTGTAAAACAGCCGAGGAGCAAACAGCTGAGGTGATGAACTGATCTGAGCATCACCAAACAACTCAGTCTTTACATTTCCGTCTGCAGAGAAGTCTTGCCAGGTCAGGGGTCTCCTCTTTGATTGTATTTGGGAGTCTTCACGGGTGCTTGGTAACCACCGCTTCAGGCTTTGTTGGAAACTGTTAGTAACTTTTATTACAGAGTGTTTTTATAACTCTCTAAAGCTGTGGGATCTTTAAACAGCAGCAGAGCCTCTCCGGTGTGCTGTAAAATCTCCTCTGATGTAAACTGGAGATTGCGGTGCATCCATACAGCTCACACATTAAGCAGCGGCAGCAGCAGCCTACACAGAATGAAATGCATGAAATAAATAAATGTATGAGCACCTTCATTTCACAGCTTTACATCACCGCGTACGCCGCCATCGAAACAATAAATCAGAGCCGTGCGAGCCTTCAGGGCCTAAACTTTCACACACGCAGTGAGTCACATCAACAAATGTCATCAAACACACCTTTAGAGGAGCTTTCATGAGGTTTCCCATGGCGTATGAAGGCATTAGTGTATGTGACTGTGTTTAATGTATGCCGGAATATATTACAACATCTGCATCATTTACACAACCCAGAGGTAAAATGTGTCGACTTGCAAAGAGCAGGTCCCATACGGTGCTTCATCAAAGCTAATGTTTCCATATAACACACATACGGGGTCCGAGAGCAGCTGCTGGGCATATACTTTTATTTAAATGAGTCTTCTGTGGATACGTTTTCAACAGAAACCTGCCGCAGAAGCTTTCACATCATATCTGAGCAACAAAAAGTTTTTCCGCCTGAAACTTTGTCCCTGCTGGCTGCCGTACCTTTGCTTGACCTTGAGTGTGTTGAATATTAAAACGGTGTTATCTCTCTTTACAGGTTTGGTTTGAAATATGCAGAGTCTGTGGGCTCAGGAATAGAATCAGAAATGCTCTTGGTTTGGGGTTGGTATTGTCCAGTGGGGTTACAGCAGTGTTAGCAGAAAGATGAAGTGTGTTTACATCAGGAGGAATGATGCTAGCAGCCATGCTACATGCTAGCTCAAGAATAAAGTCCTACTCTGTGGGCCAGACAGTCTATAATATGAAGCATCTGCACATATTTGTGTCCAGTAAAAACAGAAAATTCACTTTTTTTCCAAAGGTGAACCATGATTTCACTCAGAATTTCTTAAGTATTCAGTTAGACCATACTTGCCAACCTTGAGACCTCAGAATTAGGGAGATTTTCAAAGGGGTGGGGGGCATATACAAACAAAACAAGAACAATGAAATACTTGAATTTCACAGAGTTCATTTATTGGACAAAGAAAATAACAGTTCACAGTAACAAAGTAAAGTCACATAGCAAATTTGATAGCTGTCCACAGTACCCATGCAAAAGATGGTAAATACAAAAATGTCTTAATTAAATAAATAAATATAACCAAGAAAAAGGCATACATTGCATAGATTGGTGGTTAATCTATGCAACGTATGCTCAATAAATAAAAATACAAACAAAAAAGGCATACATTGTGCATACAAAATGTGCACGTAGCATATCCCGTCCCCTTTTCTGTCCCGGATAAACGGGAATTCTCTTTTCCACTCATTCTGGAATTTACACGAGTACTTTCTCTTCTTTTTTTTTTTTTTAAAGTTATTTTTTGGGGCTTTTATGGCCTTTATTTGATAGGACAGGTGAGAGAGACAGGAAAGCGGGTGAAGAGAGGGGGGATGACATGCAGCAAAGGGCTGTGGCCGGGATTCGAACCTGCAGCCGCTGCTGGGGGTTGGCAGCCCCCGTACATGGGGCGGACGCTCTACCAACTGAGCTAATGTCCACCCCGAGTACTTTCTCTTCTTACTCATTTCTTCTTCTGCTTCTTCTTCTTCTTCTTCTGTTCTGTTTGCCGCGCTTGAGTTCGAGCCGAGGTGTAACCGTTATTAATGTCCGGCCGGAAACGGCGCCCAGTCAGAAGAGAAGGATGGTGTAGCAATATTGTTGTCCGGGTGGAATATCGGGAGAAATTCGTGAGAATTGTGGGCCCGGGAGATTTTCGGGAGGGGCACTGAAATTCGGGACTCTCCCGGGAAAATCGGGAGGGTTGGCAACCTTGAGTTAGACAAGCTAACAACCCCTTTTCCCTGTAGAGAACATTTCTTTGTCAGTTTTTACCTAAATATTGGGGAGTTATCTCAAGGAACAAAAATACAAATTTTAATGCTTTCTCTGTGTTATTCCCTGAATACAAAAATAGACTAAAGATTTTTAAATTACCTTAAAGTTGCTAATGAGGAGTTTCTAAGTTATTACAAAAAAGTCTCACTTTTAGATGTATGCCCGATCAAAATACACACTTTAAGATGAGTTTTATAGCATCAAAATAGGTTATCTATAAATGCTATTCCTTAGCTTCGCGGTCTGGTCGGACAGGGCTGGACTGGCCTGGATACTCAACTTCGGGAACAAGACAATTAAAACTAGAGCAAATTTATATTATTCGGACACGTCTTAGAGCACTGGACTGTAAGTAGTGATATATAGCCAGCTACAAAACTACGATACTAAGTTTTCCAAAAATTGCTTGTTGTCACACATCAAAAAGTACCGCTACGTAACTAGAAAGAGATACATTACCTCGTCGCTTTGCATCCTGTAAGTTGTTGAAAAAAGAAGTTGTAAAGCAATACAGAGTTCTGTGGAAGGTCCGAGCTGCATTTTTATTAGCATCACAACAAACACATGCTTTGGCTTGGGTCACGTCTTTTACGACAGTTGCCACACGTGCTCAAGGGTAGCAGAGTCTTTATGTCGCTGGAAATAGATTCTCCTCATAGCACCTTTAAATGGTGATTACCTGAATCACCACCAAAATCTAATCATTTTAAAGTTGGGCCATTACCAGCACATCCTGAAAATTTCAGCAAAAACTGTCCTGGAGTTTTTGTGTAGTCTTGCTAACAAACAAACATATACATGTGAAAACATAACCTCCTAAGTAGGTAACAAAGCTGGTAACACATGTACGTTTCTCTTCCTCCTGGTCACACCAAAGCACCAAACATAAGTCCTCACTCTCAGGGATGATATCACTCTCCAGCTGATGGGTTCAGAGATTCTTAGTCCGGGCCTGACCTAAGGTCCCGGTCCAGACCTTTTCCTTTGGATCTCTGTAAAAGACAGTATCTGTGAAAGCTGGATCTCTGAAAGTCAGCAGAGTTTAACAGCTTTAATCTCTCATCTCGCTTTCTATCAAACTTCCTCCTGAGTTCAGTCTTCATCCCTGGATAATGTTTAATACCTAAAGACTCCTCTCAGTTTTTAAATCAGAATCTTTAGATCCACAGAGGCTGATTTAAAGAACTCTAAAGCTTAATGAAAGCCAGCAGATCATGGCTGAGGAAAGTTTATCTGGAACAGGAAGTGAGAGTCACAAACTGATTCTTGGATGAAAAATGAAAGGGATGATGGTTTTAGAGGAGAGGATACAGTTTCTGAGGGAAAATGATGATAACTGATCTTATATAACTGTTTTTGTGCTGTTCTTTTTGTCATCAGGAGATCCCTTAAAGGTGCTATCAGGCGAATCCATTACCGTCGACATTAAAACTCTGCTACCCATGAGCACGCGCGGCGACTGTCGTAATGCTGCGTTCCAGTAACCTCGGAACTGGGAGTGACATCATCTTCGACTTATCTGCGTTCCAGTTGAAGTCGTAAAAAAACATGCCGATCTACCAGGCTATTGTTAGCTGTTGTTAGCACGCCCTGTGTTGTTGTATGAAGAATGTGATTATCACTGTCAGAATTTTTGTAAATATAAGTCTAACAATACTATGTATACAGCTGATCTAGAGCGACACACCCCAGTCAGAAGTGCAAATAAATTGATTATTACAGGAGCTAAATAACTGTTCACACTGGGGGCATCCATCTTCGATTGTCAACTCTGGGGTGGCGAGGTTTCACCGAGTTCCCAATAGGAAATTCCGACTTCGGGGGACGTCTCAGTCGCAGTTTCCTACTTGGAACTCGGAAATTCCTACTTCTGACTACAACTGGAACGCACCAAAAGACCCAAGCCAAAGCGTGTGTTTGTTTTGATGCTAATAAATGCAGCTCGGACCTTCCTCAGAACTCTGCATTGCTTTACAACTTCTTTTTTCAACAACTTACAGGATGCAGAGCAACGAGGTAATGTATCTCTTTCTAGTTACGTAGCGGTAGTTTTTGATGTGTGACAACAAGCAATTTTTGGAAAACTTAGTATTGTAGTTTTGTAGCCAGTTGTCAGACCCGACCACTTAGCTAAGGAATAGCATTTATAGATAACCTATTTTGATGCTATAAAACTCATCTTAAAGTGTGTATTTCGATCAGGCATATTTCTAAAAGTGAGACTTGTTTGTAATTACTTAGAAACTCCTCATAGCATCTTTAATGTTAGTCTAAAATGTCCTCCAGGTATGACAACATGAAGAGAAAGTTCATGTTGTTGCAGTTCCTCAGATGTCCACTAGAGGCCTGCTCCAAAATAAGTATGTCCCCAAGAGGTCCCATGTTAAAATGTGCCCAAGAGAAATAAGCATGCTGTCATCTACTTGCTCACAGGCTGGTGCAAAAATGGACTTGAGTTTCTGAAGCACTTATTTGCTGAGATATTCAATTTTGAGCTACAATGTCCGGCCTTTTGGATCACCTGCTTTGTTTTGTTCGGATAGCTTTTACACTTATTATTATTCAGAAGTAAACAAGCACCCCCTGTTTTATTATTATTATTATTAACTGAACTTTCCAGAAAAAAAAAAGAAATAGGAAAAAAAAAAAGAACCAGTTTGAACATTAAATATCATGTTTATTTGTTGTGTATTCAGATTATATTGTACACAACAATTTGTCTTTTAAAGATTTACTGCAGTGTCAAAACCTTCAATTTCCAGGCACTCAGGTACTTTTATACTTTGCATAATTAGAACTGAAGTGACTTTGATAATTATAAATGTTAAACATTTAAAAATGAGGTGTTCTATAACTGCATTTGAATGAATCAATATAAATATTTGAATCATTTTAATCATGATTCAACATCATTATTTATTTAGAATAAGCAGTCATCTTTTTTTCATCCTCTCTGTATTTACAGCAAACATGGCCGAGTGCTGTGCAGCAGGTTAAACGGAAAACGCGACACTCACGAGATGTAATCAAGCAGAATCAGACATCTAGAAGTGTAGATTTCAGGATTATCACATTTTAATCCAACTATAATTTCCCCATCAAACCTTTATTTCCCCAGACATCCCCACTCCTCATATCCGGTAATTTGTTGGTTTTCTCGGCTTGGCAGCAGAGAGCGAAGAAGAGAAGGCGGGCGGACAGACGTGAGGCAGGCAGACGGACAGACAGCTGCTGTAGTCTATTATGATAATGAGGCAGGACTCTGATATGCAGCTGAGCACCGAGCAGATCCGGTTTATGGTCCCCGCGCTGCGTGCGAAGCGTCCTCTCCACTCTTCCTTTTTCCACTTTGCTCTAATTATCCTGCAGAGAAACAAACTCAATTTGTCAGCCGGAGATTTAATTGAGGCTTCCTCGTGGAAATCATTTCAGCGCTGTAAAGAGCGCCGTGGAGCGAGCAGGCCCCTTATTATTAGTACTTCCACTTACAGTGGCAGTAATTGCAGCAGAGCTAACACAGATGCTGTTTGACACGCTGATGGTAAACATGCTGTACTGTACAGGCTGAACATGTATGGATTATTATAGAGAACAAAAGGAAGAACTTTATAGATCATGTTGTTGACATGTTTCATGATTTTACAGAGATGTCTGCGTGACTGGAAACTTTATCAGGGATCATTTTAGAGGTCTAGGAGAGAAATAAAAACACAACCTTTGACACAGAGAGACTAAAGTCTTCTCCAGTCACAGTGACGACAATAATAACAATAATTATAAAAATTGTTATAATACCATCTAAACCATTGATGTTGGGGGTTGAAACCTGTCCGAGCTAACTGAGCAAGAGGAAGAGTGCACCGTGAACTGATCACCAGACAATCACAGCACGCACATATAGAGAGGGCAATCTGTGTGGAGTTTCATTTTCTCCATGCTTTAGTTTTTCTTCCTAAATTTTTGTTTCCTGCCATGGGAAAAAAAAATCATGTCAGAAAGGTTGATTATTGACACTTAATTCCCCTTTGTTTAAGTGTAAAATATCATACTTATATTAATAATAATGATAATAATAATGATAATAATAATAATAATAATAATAATGATAATAATTATTATTATATAGATAAATAAAAAATGATTACATATTGAAAATTTTAATAATAATGATAAAAATTCTAAAATTAATTTAAGTACTATTGTAGTATTATTTTGAGTGCTTTATTATGTTATTATAAAAATCTCCACTATTCTAATTTTTATGACAATAATAATAATGATGATAATAATAACAATAATAATAATAATGACAGTGATAAAAAGATTATTATTTGTATTATTATTTTTATTATCATTGGTATTATTATTATTATTACTGTTGTTTTAGTTGTACTTATTATAACTGTTATTATTTTTATTATTAGTATTATTATTATTATTATTATCATTGTTGTTATTATTATTATTACAACAGGTATAAGGATTAGATAAGGAAAGTTGTTACAACATGTAATACACACACCTCTGTCCAAACTTTTTTGAAATGTGTTGCAGGCATTATGCCAAAATGAGTGAATTTAAAAAGAAAAAGAAATTTAAAGGAAAAAAAAGAACCAGTTTGAACATTAAATATCATGTTGTTGTTGTGTATTCAGATTATTATAGGCAGAAAAATAAATCATTGTTTCCTGTTTTGATATGTTGTACACAACTTTCCAAATTTATTGGAATTTCGATTTGTAGGTTAATCATGGCTCTTTTATACTTTGCATAATTAGAACTGAAGTGACTTTGATAATTATAAATGTTAAACATTTAAAAATGAGGTGTTCTATAACTGCATTTGAATGAACCAATATAAATATTTGAATCATTTTAATCATGATTCAGCATCATTATTTATGGTGTATATGCTTTTTTTTTTATTTCACTACAACTTAATTGTTGCTTAAATCAAGAAAACACACTCTCTTTCTGAGATTAAATATAATATTTTAAGAATCAGGATCAGAAATTAGATTTCAGATATCACATTTTAGCCAAATATAATTAATTTATACCTCTATTCTGTTTCATATCTCATCATTCACCTCCTCCTCACCAGTCAGATCTCTCCTCTCATTACAGTGACTTTAAATTAGAAGGGGTGGAGTCAGGCGGAGGCAGCGCTGCCCTCTGATTGGCTGCTGTAGTCTATTATGATAATATTAAAAGAAAATATCTCTTTTTATCCATGTTGTTTTGAGTTATTGATTAGCAAAAGCTTCCATAATAATGATCATTTAGACCCTATAATCAAAGTAATTTTACTCATGATAATTCTGTGCCTCACTCATTCCCTCTCAGCTCGCTCGCGCTGGATTTATACCTGGAGAGTCTCGCGCAGGATTTTCCCCGCCGGTTCGGTTTTGTTGGATCTTAGCGGAGCTGTTGTGGATTACTGTGAGTGTGTGTTGTGCTGGACTCTTGACTCCTGGCTCCCTGAGGAGATGTGGACGCGCGGAGGTGAGTTTCTGTCTTTCTTTCTTTCTTCTTTTGCTGTTTTTGGTCAGAAAAGGAGGCTCGCGCCTCCGCGAGACACCCGGCAAACGTGTGACTGCCATGTCAGAGTGTGTGTGTGCAAGCACGGAGTGTGTGAGCCAGGAGCACTGGGATGCACCGGGTGGATTTTGTGCGTTTTGTGCGCATCATGCTGCACGTTTAGGTGCGTCTTTGTGCGTCTTTTGGGGGTTGGTGCGCGAATTTGGCTCCTTTGAGTGACGGCTGTCAGTCTGCCGGACAGCTGAGGAGGCAGGGGTGTGTGTTAGTGTGCATGAGTGAGTGTGTGTTAGGGCTGTGCCTTTACCCAGTCTGTGTGGATTTATGTCCAGACCAGAAGCAGGGTGAGACAATGTTACCTATTATCTGTGAGGATCATGATCATATAAACAGATCATGAGCTGCAATAAACAGTCCTCTCTTCTTTATGATCACATCACTATCAAACATATCAATTTTACTAATTAGCAAATTCTAGTGATAATATAGGACAGATCATTCTCTCTTGATCATAATAATGCCCTTTACAACCATCTATAGAGGTGGAACCATTGTGATATATCATCTAAATGAAATTGCTTCAAATGTATTTATGTTCATTAGAAAAATATGATAAAGTCAAATTTATGGTCTGGGCATCCATAATTATTATTATCATAAACAACGGGTTTAGTCCCCCTATGCAGCTCTGTAAAATAATAATAATAATAATTAAATAAAATAATATGAACTAGAAAGAGTGTTGCACTGATGATTTAACAGTTTGAGCAAATAACTCCAAGTAAGATTACTGAAGTTGTTTGAATTGATCCACAGGAGGATCTATTTTAATGACTGCATTTCATTTACATTTATGTTTTATTAAAAAATCAGATCATTTGGTTACTTTCTTGGAGGATATTTAAGACAGAAATGAGATGAAAATATTTGCTGTTGTTATCTGACCACATAAATCACCATAAATGCCCCGTGTATACAGATGTGCCATAACGCTTCATTAATTTAGGGATGAATAATAAGATTTATTGATACTAACACCACCACTGATTCTGTGTCCCTTCTGTTTGTTCTGTGTCTGAAAAAGGAAAACATGCCCCCCTTGATTTTCCATGCTGGTGTTTTTCACTCTTGCTTAAAATCAGACACCGACTCAGGATGTTGGACTGTCATTTTCTAAAACAAAGCTGAATTTATGACCACGAACTGTCTGCTGTGATCATAAATCAGACTTCTTTGTTACTGTTACTGCTGATGAGAGCGTGACGTCCTTGATTTGTAAAGCAGGCAGAGCAAAATGGAAGATATGATAAAAGAATTGATGACACAATGACAAAGTTGTCCTTTCCTTTGCCCCTTTTCATGACCATTACAGCTCCTGATGTTGACTTTAGAGACTATAAGATTAAATACATGGTCGTTCCTGCAAACAGCACACATGTATCAGTGTGACGGTGATGAACAATCATGGATGACCTGCTGCTGTGGACCTGCTCGATGTGCTCTGTGCTTCATCGACGACACCATTTAACATGAATTCAGATTTCTAGACCAGATAAACCCATTTTAATAGCATTTCAACTAGATGCTAATGTATCAGTCAACATCAGTCCATGTTGTTTTTGATTATTGATTATACATCCATAATAACGATCTGTTCAACCACATAGACATGAAGAACCTCTTGAAAAGAGATCCCACATCTCAAGAGGCTAACCTCGATTACATTTACGTTCAGTAGAAAAAAAAGAAAAGAAAAAAATATATAGATTAGGGCTGGGAGATTAATCCAAAAAATAATCGAAATCGACATTTAGACCCTATAATCAAAGTAATTTTACTCATGATAATTACTTATAGTCTACATTCACTTTCGCCAAGAGCGAAGGATGCACCACCAACATGAAGGAGACAAGCACCTATCTATCAGAGGACCTTGTAGCCCCCCAAAAATTCTGTCTCCACTAGGGCTGGGTTAAAAAAATCGATTTAATCAACTGAAATCGATTTTCCTTTAACTGGTTCATAATCGATCCATAAAATCCAAAGAGCGATCTTTTAACTTGGCTAGTTTTTTCTCCTTTGGATGTGCAGAGAAGCAGCCTGTGGCATCAACCCTGCTCGTCTCGTGTGATCAGCGTTTAGCGTTGTTTTCTACTGAACAGGATCTCATGAGATGTTACTGCAAACAAACATGGTGAAGCACTATATGGGCACCACTGGCAAGTTTAAAAGCTGATGTTTGGATGTACAGTATTTTAGATTTAACAAGTACAAAGGAAAACAAGTAATATGCAGAATATGCATGAATGAATATCATTAAAATATGATTAATGTAACTACTTTGGGTTTAGTTCTTCATGTTAAAACAATTTTTAATGATGTACCAGGTCAAAAGGTCACTTTTTAAATTTACAACACTATTTTAACTAAGATATCCCAGACTGAATAAATATCGAAGTAAATCGTAAATTGAATCGATTTGAGACCTTGTAATATCGAATCGAATCGATCCAGAAAATCTGAATCGATACCCAGCCCTAGTCTCCACTGTGTGGGTACATCCTGTGCAGAAGACATCGAGCAGAACGAAGTGAAGCGTAAATACTGCAGGAAGACCGTGTTGATGACCATCGCTATCACCACTAATTTGTTCCAGCATAGCATAAAATAAAAAGACCTTCAGTTAATGGTGATATTGAGATTAGGTAATATCGCCCAGCCCTAATATGGATAGACAGATAGCTAGATACAGATTTAGATTTTGATATTTAGATATAGATATATATATTTGAATTTGTTAAGTGCATTAAGATAACACTTGTCGATAATTGACGTTATAAAAATAAAGATCGATTGGTGTTATAAGGACATTGATTTGTTTATCAAGTTGTTATTGATTCTCAGCTGAAGTTGGATTTGATTCCCTAAATGTGCTATCACTAGATTTTGACTTTTTAAAAAGCTATATGCCAAGATTATTATATTACTTTTCTTCTCCGATTCGATTTTTTACTTTTTTTTAGGTGCTGATTCAATTTAAATTGCAATATTGCCAACTTTTGCAATCTTTAGTTAGCTTTTTAACACCAGCCAAAAAGTTGAACAACGATGATGCCTACAGACTATATCGGGAAAATTACAGATCACATGTGAGTCCGTTTTTAGGATTTATTCAGCAATATATTTTAACCAGCTGTTTATACTCTCTCTTCAAAAGCCCTGGTTGCATTTAAAAGTGGCTTATTAACATGGACTAAAATAAAGCACTTCAATTTGGAAAAACAAAAACTATTAAAAGTCGTCAAACTAAAAATCATCTATAATATAAACAGCTTTGTTAAAATATATTGTTGAATAAATCGAATCAGGAGAAAAGTGTATTGTCCCAGCCCTATTAACAAACTTTTAAACTGGAATGCACCAAAAGACCTGACAATTTTTGGAAAACGTATTATCGTAGTTTTGTAGCCGGCTATATATCGCTACTTACAGCCCGGTGCTCTAAGACGTGTTTGAATAATATAAACTTTGTTTTAATTGTCTTGTTCCTGAAGTTGAGTATCCAGGCCAGTCCAGCCCTGTCCGATCCGACCACTTAGCTAAGGAAAAACATTTATAGATAACCTATTTTGATGCTATAAAACTCATCTTAAAGTGTGTATTTACATCAGGCATATATCTAAAAGTGAGACTTTTTTGTAATTACTTAGAAACTCCTCATAGCATCTTTAAAAATTGTCAAACAGAAAAAATCCAGATACTTCTGTGAATCGATTTTTTTCTGCCACCCCTAGTTATATACTAGCCCTGTGCTCAAAATATCGATACGGCAAAATATCGTCATGCACTTCTTGGCGATACGTGTATCGATACGGATTCTACAGAATCGATACGGCCTCAATGTTTTGACGGTAAACTTTGGGTAATATTAACAATGGAAAAGTTCTAAATAGAAGCCAAGCTTCATGATGAAACACATGTTCCAAGTTTAAACTTAAGTCTACCATCTTTGGGGACCTGAACTAAAGTTCTTAAGTTAAAGAATTATTTAAAACTCATGCTTGTTCTTTCTCTTCTTGTAATAAAAACAAGAGTTGCTGGGAATTCCGTTAAAAGCGCAGTCAGTGTTCACAATTTATGTGTATCGAGATGCGTATCGTATCGTGGCTTCAGTATCGGGATACGTATCGTATCGTGTGGTTGCTGGAAATACCCAGCCCTAGTATATACTGCATATTATTGGAATGCATAGTTTTATTAAACCAAGATTTATCCAGAAAATCAGCAATAAAAAGTGACCTCAAATTATTTAATGAATTTTATTTCACGCTGTCATTATTTATTTATTTTGTTAATTTCATCATCAAAACTTGCAACAACAGTCTGTTACTTCGCTACATAAACAAACATCAGAACATAGTCTCTGATTTTAGACATCTGTTTTCTGTATCATTTATTCCTTTGGGGTTGTTTCCCATCCTAACTGTCATTGGGCAAGAGTTTGGGTCTACCTTACTGTTTGAGTCCCAATCACAGGGCTGATCTATAAAGACTCCGCACGGCCGAGGCCCTAACACAGACTAAAGCAGCAGTCCTTTCTCTGTGAGGCAGCAGCACCACCGTGCTCCCATCAGGAGGAACTCTGTGCTGCATTCAGCTGAAGTCCTGTGATGATTTTTGCTCTGTGTTCCACAGCCCTACAGCGTGTGTGTTTCTGTCACCCTCCTCAGCTCTTCCTCTCGGTGTCCGGACACTCTGAGCAGATCTTTCTGCTGACGGAGTCTTTATGGTTTGCAGGGAGCTGCTCCCCTCTCTTCCTCTTCAGATAACCTCTCCTTCGTCATTCTCTCGGCTCCTTTATCCTCACAATGCAGTCAATAAACTGTGAAACCTTTTGAGTGGACAGAACATGGACACAGATCTGTATGGCTTTCAGTGGGAGGACTCATTTATTGATAGAGTGAATTCTATAATCTTAGATCTACAGCCACATCATCAGTGTCTAGCATTAGTATCTACATTTTCAATTATTCTTTGTTGTTTTGGTACGTGTTGCACTGACCAACACACAAAACTGTTTAATTCCAAATATACAGGTAGGGATGGAAAAACATATTTGTTTTAAGAGTTACTTTAAATGTGGACATAGGAGCAGCGGCCCGAAAGCAACCCTCGAATGGCCTGAAATCGAAGTGATTGGGACTTATGTCTGGCGAGAAAAACAGAAAAAAAACTTTTACAAACACTGACTAGGTCTTACAAAAATTCAAACATTGCTACAGACATTGAATGCAACACATTCTGAAAGGTCGCTAGTAAGAATATTACTTTTAATGCACTTTCAAATGTGACCAAAAGATGGTGCTTTTAATCTGCACTTTTTTATGTTCATATGCATCTTGATATTACCTGTCAAAACGTGTTGAAGTTATCTGTTTGAAGTGTAAAATTTAAAGAAACAGTATTTTAGCATAAGTTTAGGTTAAGTTCTGCTCTTTATTGAGTTAAGGCTCTTTAGAATGTGGCATGAAATTAATAAACATCCAGTGTGTTATCTATTTGTGTTTCTTTTAAGTGGTAAACTGTGCTCACTGTCTGCCAAAAATGTCCGGCCCAGCTCATGTCCCAAGTCTGGAAATCTGGCCCAACTGAATTTCTGTTTGAATAGCCCTGATTTAAAGGGATGTGCCAACTGGGCCTGTGTTTAAAATATTGATCCAGCAAAATATCTTCATGCACTCCTTGGGGATACATGTGTTGATGCAAATTTTACAGAATCGATACAGTTGTTGTTAGTACACTTTGTGTAATGTTAACAATGGCACAGCTCAAAGTACAAGCCAAACCACATGGTTAAACACCTGTTCAGAATTTAAACTTAACTGTTAAAAGCGTAGTCAATGTTCACAGTTTATCTTAATTGGGATACTTATCATACCGTGGCATCAGGCCTGGACTACACATATATGGATAATTTGTTCACCAGATATCTTTATCCTTGTTTAAAAAAAAAAAAATGTCCACACCACAGAAACATCTCTGTCCATATGAAGAGGCAAAACTGAAAACGAACGCCTCTAAAGCCTGCAGTGCCATGCCCGGCCTATAGGTGGCAGGGTAGCAAAATGTGAAAACCACAGAAAAAGAACGGTATGAGCATGCGCAGTCAAAAACTGAAAGAAAATGTAGCCGCCTAATGGTCTAACCAAAAAAGCTGAGATTACTAGTAAGAAGGCGAAGGCGAATAAAACTACTGAAATAAAGTCTTATGTCATTTGTAGAGCTGTAATGAGGGCAAAAAGGGCATTGCACACAGATAGCACAGTACATGTCAGCCATCATCGTTGTTGTTGACAACCGTTGCTACAGTGGCTTGTTGCTAGGCGCTTGACACCAGCTCCTGACATCGCTACACAGATCCAATTTTACCGGATATTTTTTTATTTCTCCACTTTTTATCTGTTTTAAAATGTCTCCACATATGTGGGATAATTTGTCGTGGTAATGTGGTTGAAAAGTCCAATTGGACGGAAAAACGTGCGTTTAGGAAGATATCGTACTCGTGTAGTCCAGGCCTCAGTGTTGAGATACGTATTGTATTGTGTGATTTCTGGAAATACTCAGCCTTCTCTCCCAATCCATAACAAGCAGATAGACTCCATTCTTTTGACTGTGCATTCAGTAACAAGGAAGAGATGGACAGAGCTCACCCACAGCCATATAGCTTTGCTCAAATACTGGGAGTCAATGGGTAGTGTTAGCCATTGCTTACAGTCATCAGATAAACTCTTCAGCAACTCCAAAAGGACCTGCATGCTTGTTGTGACTCATGTACTGTGTTATGTTGGAGATAAGATTAGCACTTAATGTAATTTTTGAAAGAAATACAAACAAAACTTAACTGCAGGGCACATGTGCAAACCATCGCAGACATGTCCATGTGCCGCTAAGTGAACACGACATAATAAAACTGATGCTAGGTGTTGATAAGTGTTAAGTTACAGTGCTGATGTGACCAGAGTTTATGTTCCTCCAGTAAACCTGAATAATCCATCACCAGTGTTATCATAAAGTCAGCTCATCTACCCTCTTCAGGTGGATCAGCTGACCTGGTAAACAAACTTTTGATGACGTCATAGCCGCGCGACACAAAGGTACAGCTGACCTACTTTTAGCCGGCAGTGCTCAGCAACATGGCAGAATATTTATCTGATGCCGAAGAGTCAGACTACGACGACCGGTTTGAGTCTGAGTACAGGGACAAGGAGCTCCATGAGAGAAGGATGCAGAGGGAGAGAGACGAACAGCTGGCTCGAGAACAACAAACAGGAGCACGTCCACGACTCAATGCTAACTAGCGGTGCGCTTGTGGACAGTGTTCGTCTATAGCAACAGAAGAGGAGTGTGTTAGCTGTCAGAGTGGGACTTGAGACCGGCTGACACGCGTATGGATCTATCCAGGAATATATGTCTGACTACTCTGGAGGATTTCTCTGCAATGACAAGCCGGGCTGTGGTAGAGACGAGCGATTTTGCAGAGATTATGTCCCGCGCTGAAGCTCCGTTGCCGTGGACCCCGCTAAGTGCGGCTACATCGGTTGGATCTAAATAACTTCTGAAGGACTCCGAGCTGCACGATGTTTGTCTGAGTGAGTATATGAGCATGCACAAACCTAAAAATAAGGTCCAGGTGTCAAAATACCGGAGTTTCCCTTTAACTGCAGGGCACATGTGCAAACCACCGCAGACATGTCCATGTGCCGCTAAGTGAACATGTCATAATAAAACTGATGCTAGGTGTTGATAAGTGTTAAGTTACAGTGCTGATGTGACCAGAGTTTATGTTCCTCCAGTAATAAATTGGCACTCGTCACAGGACTTATGAAACTGGACAGCAGTGGTGTCATGTCCTGAGACACTTTAGCTTAATTGCTACTAGCAGCACAGGTTTAGTCACTCCTGTGCAAAAATTCATTAGCGAGGATACGAAGAGAAAAAGGCAACAATTAATTAAAGCTGTTTGTGCTCGAAACCGACATGTAGATTATACGGTAGACATCGTACGGCTCTTAAATATTTTCGTGAGAGATGTTGCTTCTCCAAAAGGGTAAAATCAAATCTGACCTGATGAGGCCCTCTGATTAAACTCTGATTAGATGTTTACATCCTGAGACTAGACAACATGAACACGACTCCTTTTATTGGCCTCTCATTAAAGCTCCTTGCTGCTCTTTAATAAGTCAAAATTGTTCGTTTACATCTGTGAATGTGAAATAAAGTGAAGAGGAGACACAGCAGCACTTCAGGAAGGATGGCATCCTGCTAATTAGGCTCTAATTAAGAGAAGGATATTCAATTATTCATGTTTGGATTTGTGCTGTCTTACATCAGATACAGATGGAGGCTGCTGCTGTGTGACTGGATATATTGTCAGTTTGTGGGATATGATTAATTTTTTAAAATGAGACGTAGAGGAACATGATATCAGTTATGCCAGTATATAGTGGTTCATATTAATAAAGGAAGATGTTACATGCCTGAAGTTCATACAAAAAACATCAACATCATCAGTCTGATCAGGGTTCGGCAGGGAGCTCCTCAGTGTCAAGGCATCAAGATTCACCCTGAGATGCTGAAGACTGAAGACATTGTTGGCTCTCATGGGTAACACATTTCGTAAGTGTTGCGTGGAGCTACCGCATTACTCAGAAGCGGTTTACATGAGGCCTAAAACGGTCAAATCCAATAAGTTTTCATAGCGTCTTGGCCTCCTGTTTACATTGAAACTCTTTGCGGATTGCCCGATTCTGTAAACTTTTGAAACCAGGCTCCACAGTGGAGAGTTTTTAATACGCTCTCCATGCAGTGCCATGTAAACCCATATATGCACTGCTATATACAGGCATAACGTGCGCAGTACTCTTTCACATGAAGGCTGCGCGCGCATACCAGGAAGAACAACAGCTTCTGCCATCTACCAAGTAATGTGCGTGCCACTTACCGTGCTCAGTTGTTGTTACCCAAACAGATTTGTCATTCAGAAAAGAAACACTTGCGTCTTTATGCCATCGCCACTGTTTGTGAAAAGTTTGTCTTCTTCTTACATGTATTGTAGCAGCCCTCCCTCCCCATCTACTGAACCGGCATGCATACTACAGCATTTTCATTCATCTCCAGCGTCTCTGTCTAAACATGGATCAACTTTAAATACACAAAGGCAAAATCTTTGCGTTTTAAAGTCAGAGAGTGTCCGTATAAACGTAGCCTTAGCTTCCCTGGGAAGACTCACTCCAGGGTGCAGGAAGGGAGTTTTTTTTTTTTTTTCTTAAATGTATATTTTTGGGCATTTTGTACCTTTATTGATAGGAGAGACACAGTGGATAGGCTTGTGAAAGGGGGAGAGAGAGTAGGGGAAGACATTCTGCAAACTGGTCACAGGCGGGATTCGAACCTGGACTGGCAGAAGCAAGTACATGGGGTGCTAACCACTACGCCAAACTAGCACCCCTAGGAAGGGAGGTTTTAGATAATTCTTGAACCACAAATCCAAAAGGAATAATGTGGTCTGCCCAAATCAAAGGGTAGTGGAACATCTTCTTGAAGGGGGCATAGGAGTCTTCTCATCCAGTCTACATTTGTGGATTTGATGATGGCCATTGAGCATGTCCCACGAGGGATGGTACTGTGGGACCATTCGGTCTTTGTGAAACTTAAATAAGAGATGTGTCCACAGTCTTGGTATGAAGTTGTATATGTTCTCCAAGCATGATGGTCATGAATGAGTGATTGAGGAACTCTGTAGAGTTTTTGCTTAACTTTTTCCCTTTGTTTTTTAGTAAATATTGTACACTTTTTCACTGTTGCCTTTGTTTTTAAGTTTCTTGCACTGCTAGATGGCAGAACGGCATAAATAAACAACACCAAATGCATTCTTCTGTCTATGCCTGAGTTTTTGAAAAGTTTTTGGGTGCTTCAAAGAAGGACACCGTGACACTTACAGATAGGGCAAAGTGTACTGGTATTCAGATGGAATCTCAAAGTAGATCTGCTGCCTAGATGACGTGGTTCGGGCATATGATGGGATGCCTCCTGGTACACTCCTTGTGAAGGTCTCCCAACGGGGGGGGACCCAGAGGCAAGTCTAGGAGCTGCTGGTGGGATTGTCTATCCTAACTAGGGATATATACCGCGGACCAGTACTTTAATGTATAGGTCCCTAATTGGGTCGGTACTCGAATACTGTTAAGAATCTGGAAAAACTGTACTGTTATCGGTACTTGAACGTCTCTTCAACTGTCAGGTAGTTATGACACTACCGCCGTCGACAGGTGATGACGCAGCTGCCTCAAGCATGTTGGTGAGGGCTAAGCGCTCGAAGGTTTGGGCTCACTTTCGTAAAGTTAATGAAAACTCGGCCCGATGCAATCTTTGTCAGAGAGAAGTTGCGTCCAAGGGGGGAAATACTAGCAACATCACCAAACACTTTGAGTGCGCTCATAGTATAAAGCTTAAGGAGTGCTGGCTGTTTGATTGCTATAGCAACATGAGTAAAGTTAGCAGCTCGGCTATCACTAAAGACTGCAGCACCGTGGTGGCGGCACCTGGGTTTGTTCCTGCTATGTCAAGTCACGGTAAATTTTGTCTAGTTTGCAGTCATCATTACAGCATTGATTTTAGCGCCACAAGATATATGGGTCAGTCTGTACAGGCAGTCTGTTGGGTGGCATGAAGGGGTTTTGCCATCTCCAAGCTTTCTTTTTGCCACAGAAGCATTTGTAATGCATTACTTCTATTCTGTTTAATCATTAGCTTGTGGTAATAAAAAAAAGGTTGAATCTTTTGATATCTTGTAATGTCTTAATTTTTTACACAAAATTATGTGTTCTACTATCGATACCGGATAAGGAGTATCGGTATCTGTATCGGTATCAATAAAATCATAACAATATACATCCCTAATCCTAACTCGCCTGGAAAAGCCTAAGAATCCTCCAGCAGGAACTAGAATAATTACAAAGGAGAGGGAAGTCTGGGCTGAACTGCTTGGATTGACTTCCTTTGTGACCTGATCCTTGATAAGCTCAGATGGATGGACACATGTTGAATTTTTGGAATTATTTTATAAATCACATCCCTGTTTCTGATATATTTATTCCATTTATTTAGTTTGGGAGCATTTTTCATAATGGTAAAAATTAAATAATATCAATCAAGTCGTTGATGTACAATCATGGAGTTTGATCAGCAGTTTAATTGGTAGTGTTAATTAGATTAGATTAGATTAGATAGATTAGGTTAGATTGTACTTTATTAATCCCTTTGGGAAAACTCCCTCAGGGAAATTATGATTCCAGTTGCATTATATAATTAATAAAAGATAATACTTGTAAGCTACTGCTGCTGCTCCTTCCCCTCCTCTGTCTTCCTGTTTCTCCTCATCCCCCCAATTGAGGAGTTATACAGTCTGATGACCTGAGAGACAAAGGAGTTTCTCAGTCTGCTGGTCCTGCACTTGGGGAGGAGCAGTCTTGCCCTGAACAGGCTCATCTGGTTGTTGATGGTCATGTGTAGAAGGTGATTGGCATCATCCAGAATGTCCAGCAGTTTGTCCAGTGTCCTCTTCTCTGCCACCATCACCAAAGAGTCCAGCTTCATGTCAACCACAGAGCCAGCCCTCCTGATCAGTTTTTCAATCCTGGGTGTGTCCTTGGTCCTTGAATATCTGATGAAACTGGCTCTTGGTAGCTGATGATAATGAAGCTGGCAGTTGGCGGCATCTCTCAAAAAAGAACAATCTGCTGGTATCCTCAGAAATTCCTCCCGGCAGCAGTGATGGTTGAAAACGATATCCATAGGATATATAAGAAAAAAGAGTCTTAATAAGAAGGAAGGTCATTAGAAGATCAAAAAAGGAAAACTTTTGATAATTGTTAAAAATGTAGGGAAAAAAAACACAAAAAAAACAGCTAAAAATGTGGAGAGCAAACTGGACAGGCTGCTGCTGTTTACAGCGCCATGGCAACTCTTTGTGTCAAGTGTCAAGGATTTGGGTTTTACTGTGGCATAAATGTTTTTTATCTTAACTAGAATCAGGTTAAGTTTGATATTTTGGTCTTGTAACAGCCCCTTTGGAGATATACAGTATATTGTGAACCCCCACCATAGTGGAAACCATAGATGTGATATTTAGTCTATGTTTCCCGGCCCTACGTTGCTGCAGTAATCATGAGCGAGCCCACCCATCAGTTAGAGAGCTGAACATACAGTGTGTGTTAGTGTTTCGTGTGAAGAGATTCTCATAGTGAAGGTTAAATGCTGTTTTTACAGTGTGTGTTGAGGACTGTTTTTACAGTGCGTGTGATCTGTTTTTAAAGCCTCACATTAATGTTTATGAGCCGGTTCACGGGTGAAAACATAAAAAAGATCATTCCTGTAAGGCTGTAAAATGCTCTGCTGCTCCTGAACGCACCTTCATTCATATTCAGTTCATGTCTTAATGGATTTTAAAAGAAGGGGAGCTCCCACTTTATGAGGGCAAGACATGTTTCCAGACCAAAGTCTCTCATTCTATAACCTGATTTTACTGATTCAGAGTCGAGTGGAAGAGACTCAATCACAGAGCCAGGTCTCGTTAAACCTGTTAGGATGTGATAGGATGATTTAATGATATTATTAAATTGTTGTTGAATCATCTCTGAGGGAATTAAAGGCATAAAACTCTTGTTAAAGTTTGCCAGTCAGTCTGAAGAGTAAGACATGAATTAATAATTCTGCGATTAAGTAAAAATTCAGCTTGAAGATTTGTTCGACTCATTTCTCTGGTTCTCTCGCTCTTGTCTGCTAATGAGCTCTGCAGAAACATTAATTTACACTCTGGAGCTGCTTCAGTCAGTGATTGTGTTGTTTTTGTGCCTTTGTGCAGGAATCAATCAGGGCTGAAGGCATTATGTTTTCAGGTAATCCCAACAAATCGTTCTTTTGAACACATTATCTCAGGGACGCCTGAATGCAGGAGCCAGACTAAATGATTTATGCCACCCATGGTCCAACGGGATGTTTGAATGGGTTCAGGACCCGTTGACCACAAAAAGCAGTCGTTCTCTTGTGTCATAATGACTGACAACAGCTGAGCTTCAGGGATGCCTCACGACTCAGCAAGGAAAGTTTAGAGGGTTTGATTTATGTCCTGCCTCGTCTCTCCACAGCTGAGACATTGGCCAATGAGAGGACAGAGAGCTCTGCATGTGCAACGCTGTAAACAAACTGAGGTTTGAGAGCCATGGACGGGGAAGAGGTTTGTAAAGCTCTGAACAACAGCATCTCTGCCCTGATGATGTGCTGTAAAGGAGCCACCACAGGCTGTAGGAAGAGAAATATTGAAGAGAAACAGCAGATTGAACTTGATGAGTAACTCATTAGGGATGCACGATATTTGGTTTTTGCAGATTTCAAATGTGCTGATTGTTTTTTTGTTTGTTTTTTGGGGGATCCTTTTGTGCCTTTATTGATAGGAGAGAGACAGTGGATAGGCTTGTGAAAGGGGGAGAGAAAGTAGGGGAAGCCACTCTGCAAGCTGGCCACAGGCTGGATTTGAACCCGGATCGGCTGAAGTATGTTTATGGGACGTGCCTGGTTGCTAACCACTCCACCAAACCAGCACCGCAGATCTGCTGATTTTTTAAATTTATCTCCTGCTCCTGCTCTTCTTGCACTTTTATTGATTATTTGTACATCCATACATTGCACTTTTAAATGACTTGGTAGTAATTTCCATTTTGGTATGAGCTCTAGACTAAACTTAGATAGTGGTTTTGTGTATGGTGTCTTTACCTCCGCCAAGGAGGTTATGTTTTCAGAAGAGTTTGTCTGTTTGTGAACAAAATAACTCAAAAAGTTATGGATGGATTTTAATGAAATTTTCAGGAATCATGGGAAAAGGAAGAAGTGATTCAATTTTGGATTCACCATGACGAAAAATGTGATTTTGGTGAATTAACCACTGAACTAAAATAGATATCATTATGAAACCAATTGCTAACAGTATGTTTTTATGGTCAAGGAATCTAAATGTTTAGATGAAATAAAGGTAGGAATAATATTTATGGTAAAAATCACAATATGGGAGCGGACTGTGGTGCTGGCGGAGGTCTGCGCTCTCCAGGTGCTTTTCTAGTTTAAAACTGTGTTGTTTTGTTTTTTAACCTTGATGTTGTTACCTTTACCTTTTGTGTGCCCTGCTTCAAAACTAACTTACCTTCACGGGACGAAAAAGAGATTCTGATTCAGTTGTGAAACAAGAAAAAACAGCATTTATCCCTGCAAAACTGAAACACTTGGTTTATAAATGTACCAATGCAGTGATGAGAAGGTGCATAAATATTGTGCATTTGTGTAATTTGCCGATATTCCAGACAATATATGGCTGATATTACAGCTGTAAAAATCTGCAAAACTTTTGATATCTTCAGATACAGTACTTAACTTTTTAGGCTGATATTTGCAGATTCTGGTATCAAACCAATTGAGCTGGAGCGATTCACATTTTTTGCAATTTTTTAGGTGCCGATTTGATTAAAATTGCAATTTTACGATATTGCCAATTTTTGCAATCTTCAGTTAGCTTTTTTTAACACCAGCGCAAAAGATGAACTATGATGATGCCTACAGACTATATCAGGAAAATACACATCCCATGTGAGTCAGTTTTTAGGATTTATGCAGCAATATATTTTAACCAGCTGTTTATACTCTCTCTTCAAAAGCCCGTGTTGGATTTAAAAGTGGCTTACTAACACAGACTAAAATGAAGCATTTAAATTTGGATTTTTTTTTACCCAGCCCCCGTAGCATATGTTAAGATAAAAACTGGTCCCTGTACAGATGTAGATGATGATCTCCAACAAAAAACGTAAGCGATATATAAATAAAGATGAACGAGTCATGATGAGGCTGCATCTGTGATTTGACTCTGGTCACCTAAATACTGTAAAGACACACCTCTTCTGTTAAGCTGAATGAAACCAAGTACAACTCAAATCTGATCTCGCCTTTTAGCCTGTTCTGTTAAGGTGTTATGATCTTAAATGTCTCCATGCTTTTTGAAGACCGCTCCTGCCCCACACACCAGCCAGCGTGCCCTCACTGCTGCTGGTCCTTTGTGTGTGTTAACCTTGGTGTGCGTTTAGACACAATAACCTGTGAGTCCCTGGCGGGCAGACGGGTGGACGCTGAGGTGGAGGAGGAGGATGATTTGATTTCAGAGCAGGAGGATTGGCCGCGTCGCCGTGAAAACCTGCAAACTGCTGCTTGTCATCAACCATTATGTTCTCGGCACAAATCTGAGCCGCGGGACTCGCCTTTTGTTCTAATCCTGTGTGAGTGTGAGTCTGGGTGCAGTGACTGTGGCACTGAAATGTTGTGATGATTGGACAATGATGCTTTATAGCTGCAGAGGTTTCTATTTTTCTGATAAGACAATGTTTTCTCAAATGAAGACCTTGACCGTGGGTTTATCTCAAGATGATGGTAGTGAAGGTTTGATGGTTTTAAATCAGAGGAGTCTCTAAATCCGTGGTTCTAAGATGGTGTGGCGGTGCAGGTGTTTTCGTAAAGAAATCCCTTTAACACCTGTAAGAGTTTGCAGTCAACAGAGTAGGTAAGTGCCCAGACCAAAAACATATCGTGCAAGTCTTCAACCTGAAAATCAATCATGTCTGACCTGATGGATGTAATGGTTACTAGGGGTGTAATGAAATGGTCAACTCACGAAACAATACGAAATACGAAACAGGGCTCACGATACGAAATACGATACAAAATAGAGACTACAGATAATCTCCAACAGTAGGAAGTTGTGCAAAAATCTCATTTTCTTTCTTCCTAATGCAGACATACAAAAAATATCGCTGCATCAGTAAAAATAAATGCTCTTTGAAAAAAAAACCAAAATTGTAGTTTTTCCTCCTTATTTAGACTACAGTGCAAATACAAACATAAAATCTCAAAAGTGTTTTGTTGTTGTAACAATCAGGATAAGTACATTCTTGAATAAAAAGGAAAACAAATAGCAGTCCTCAGAGCTGCAGTTTAGACCTATAAATGAACTTTGAACTATAATATTTAGCCTATAACAGTGCATATACTTCTGATCTTCAAGTATGATCAAATTCAGAGAGACAGAGAGTTTTATGTGGCAGAAAGCTGGGCCGGACAAATGAGAGTTTTGTAATACCATTAATGGTGTATTTATTTTCCACCGCTTATTTACAAACGTAATAACATTTAAAGCCGTTTGCTTTGTTAGCGGCCGGCACTGTTGCTGAAATTGGGTTTCTTTCCAATAAACAATGCAGATTAAACATAATAAACACTGTTACAAAACATAATAAAACTGCATATTGCACCCTTGCCTGTCCAGCAGAAAACAAGTAACTTCTGCGTCAGTCCTCAGACATAACTTTGTAAACAAGGCTCTTCACCTTGTAAAAGCAACACCAAAGGATGAGAGGTATTGACTTTGGATGGACAATAAAACTTTTCAGTTTTCAGGATTTCAGAAGTGATTAAGCTGTTTATTGATTTTTAGTTGGCAAAAGTGAATACAAAAGAAATTACAGACTGGTTAGTTACTGTCAATAAATTACATGATTAAATTATTAATTATATAGTATCAAATCATTAAAACTGTCATCTCAAGATACTCTATAATTATACATAAAGTGTTATAATACAGCAGATGAAAACCATGCTTTTCCCTTCATAGTAGGGCTGAACGATTTGGAAAAGTTTCATATCTCGATATTCATGCAAGAAATCTCGATAATGATACGATACGATATGACTACAGATTCGGTGAAAACCAAGCGGTGCATTCAAGAGCAATCGTAAAAATCAAATTTGTTGGGACTTCCAGAGCTGTACATGCAGGCTGAGTGCGGGGAAAATCTATATCATCTGTATCGTTGATTTTAGATATTAATATCTTGAATGTTTATATCTTGATATCAATATGATAGCGTATATCTTTCAGGCCTACTTCATAGACGCTCATATATGCATACAGAAAATCAGGGATGTAAGATATTGGATTTTTGCCGATATCCGATATGCCATTTTTTTTTTTAATTCATTATAGCAGTTACTCATACCTTTATTTCAGGTCAAGAGCACAAGCTCTGTGCTTAATAAAATTGACTTATTTATTGTAGTGTTACAGCGTATTATCACATGAACAGATATAAAACAAGAAAAAACAGCTTTTAACTCTTGCAAAAATGAAAAAAACCCTCGATATTTAAATGTACCCATGCAGTGATGAGAGGGCGCATCAATTTTGAACGTTTGCATAATTTGCCGATATTCCAGCCGATATATGGGCTGTAAATATCTGCTGATACGACACTTAACTTCTTAGGCTGATATCGTCTGATACTGATATTAAACTGATATTATTGTGCATCCCTGTATGAAATACATATATACAAATGTATACATACATCCAAATATTAAAAAAGTAGAGATGCATGATATTTTATTTCCGCAGATAT
This sequence comes from Scarus forsteni, assembly GCA_036419115.1. Lineage (NCBI taxonomy): Eukaryota > Metazoa > Chordata > Actinopteri > Labriformes > Labridae > Scarus > Scarus forsteni. The sequence goes on from JAZDUH010000500.1 coordinate 2,042,543, forward strand.
CTGATTGCAGGGGAAATTTTTAAATTTATTATCGCAAATACTAGAGCTGAAACGATTCCTCGAATACTCGCGAGTACTCGATTACAAAATATCCTCGAATTAAATTTTGTACCTCGAAGCCTCGTTTATATATAATTATGCATATAAAATATATATCTGGACTACTATATACAGTGCACGGTGTTTGACACGGACGGTCATTTCTGTGGCACAACGCGCCTGCTACCTCCACTGCTGCGCGGCTTGTGAAATCATGAAGGAAGAGAAAAGAGAGGGACAGAAAGGAGAGAGTCCGCAGAAGAAACGGCAGAGAGTGTCCCAAGTGTGTGGTCACTACAAGAAGGGACGAAAAGAAAACACAGTGCAGTGCGTCTGATGTCAAACTGAGTGAGCTTAGCACGTAGCTTAGCATGATAGCACGTCATTAGGGCTGCAACTATTACTATTACAGCATTTTAAATATGCTCATCACAGGCATGCCTCCTCTTTCCATGGTGGAGGACACAGGATTTAAGAACATGATCAAGGATTTCAATCCAAACTACATAATGCCCTCCAGAACACACTTCACAAATATAATTGCAGAATTATATTACTGCTTTGTAAATCAGTATTGTATTGGCTTTGTTTTAAGCCAGTACTAGTTTAAACTTTGAAAGTTGTTAAAATAAAAACCCTATTCTGAGGAATAAACGGCATTTGGTTGCTCATTTTGAAAACCCTAACATGTTGCATTGTATACAATTGATTTATTTGTTTAAAAACAAAAAAGTATATTTTGTTAGAGTACTCGAGTACTCGAAGAAATAATTGACAGAGTACTCGATTCAAAAAATACTCGATAGTTGCAGCTCTAGCTGATACCGATATAGTTCCTGATATTTTCAGTCAAAATCAAAGACAAGAGACCAGAGTTACCGGTGCAGCAGACCAATCACAGTGCTCACTGATTTTAAAGTACATTTTATCAGACCCAGATGGATGTCCGCCCAGGTTCAGACCCTCCATTGTCCCCATCACTACATGGCTCTGCATATGGAAACAGCTGTGAGGTCAGGACCAGGTCTTCATCCTCAGAGGTGGTTTTTGATGTGAGTCTCAGTCGGTCCTCTGAATTCAGCGTGAAGGCCAAACCCAAGCTGTAATCAGCCTGAAAATACGACTGCTGTCCTGAGGCTGCAGCTTTACTGCCAGCCCCCCCCTCCCCTGCCTCCCCTCCTCAGCCTGATGCCAGACTGTAATGGTATTTGACAGCCGCTCTGACAGGTGAAGTGTCTGTTTTACAGCAGATTGTCTCTCAGCCTCGGGTCATGTCTTTGAGTTTTCAAATGTTGTCTTGTTTCTAAATCTGCTCTTTTATCCATCCGCTTGTTTCGGCTCAGCTCTCGGTGTAATGTTGAATTTTGCTCTGGAATCTGCTGGGGGTGGGGGTTGTTTGCGTGATTTGTGTTTCTATTCTGTCATCCCTGCTTTTGTCCTTTGAGCCAGACAGGGCAGCAGAAAACAACAACAGGGACGATCACTGAAATACAAACAGTGTATGAACCCAGACTCCTGTATTATTTCATTATTTGAGTTCTAGAAAAATCTATCATCTAAAATAACTTTGATTTTGATTTCTGCATCTGTTGTTGGTGACATCTGCATCATCATCCATCTGGGACTCATATTATCCTAGTAATTAGTAATAGAGCCCGACCGATATGGATTTTTTGAGGCCGATGCCGATACCGATATTTGGCAGAAAAAAAATACCGATAACCGATAAATTGGCCAATTAATTTAAAACATATATATAATGCAATTTAAAAAAAAAAAGATCCTAAAACACAACAATGAATATATAAATTACAGGCAGAACATTTTATAGTTTTGGTTCTTTAGTATTTGTTTAACTTTACACCAGTAAGATAATTTAAAGTACAATAACATGCAAATAAGAAGCATTGAACTTCTGGTACATTAATTATATAACCTTAAAAAAGTCGCTCTGTATGTTGTACTTTTTGTTGATGAAAACTAAAGGCAAGATGTAGTAAAGGTAGAACAACTTCTAAAAAAGTTGTGAACAGATAACTGTGAGAGGAGAGCAACAAAAACACAGAGAAAACATTCTTTTCACGGGCATTTTTATTTTTCTTTGCAGCTCTAAAGCACAAAATAAAAAAAGGGTGCAAAACTGCAACAAAATTCCTGCAAAACTAAACAAATAACTTTTTTAAAAATGTAATTATATATATTATTTATGAACTCTTTGTCACACCTGCTGTTCAGTCCTTATTAGTTCATCAGAAGCAGGTTTTAGTTCAGGTAGAACCTCTTTTTTTATTTTAAACATGAGTTAATGTGCGTGAGGAAATTAAAAAGATGTTGTGGGACTCTGTACATATTTCACAAACTTATTTAAAGAGGCTGATTAAAGCCCCCAGCTATGTGAAGACTCTCCTGGATGTGTCTGTTTATGATGATGTCATATGCTCGGGGCAGCTATGCTAACGGCTATTTAGCTTGCTAGCTGGTTAGCTTAGCTGCTGTGTCGGAAATAAGCGGATAAAGCCAGATTTCCATCACAATCACAAGAAAACAGTCACTGCTAAACTGATCCCCTGCCATCAGAAGGTCCAGTTCGTCAGTATTGAGAATGACAGAGGAGGAAACCGTCAGGAAATTGTTTGGCGGAGCCCGGTCTGTCTGTGAGGCTGATCTGTAGCCGGGCAGAGGTCTCGCTGTGTCCAGCAGCAGCGGGACATGTACACGGCGGAAAATTGTTCGTCATGTCGGACCTTCAGGCTTTATCGAACAACTCAGTGTGAGTGTAGACCAGTTATCCATACACACAGCATCAACAGAGGGGTAAGAGCCGCTTCAATGATGCGCGTCTTCATGTTTCACAACGTCATCATTCTGCGCGGCTTGGACATCGAACAGAAATGAAAGCGTAAAAACTTTTTAGCGATATTTTCGTGCTTTTCGAAATTCAGGTGTTTCCATTACCAGTTTTTTATTGCACTATTTGCATTTTGCGCATATCCAAGGGTAATGGAAACTAGGGATGGGAATTGGGATTAAACTCATGATACACTGCACCTCGATATGCCCGGGTCACGATACAATACGTCACAATACAATATCAAAAAAGTAAAAAAGAAAAAATATTACTGTGTTATTACAGCTTATTTGTTTTTGTTTGAGTTGCACACAGGAAAACACAAGGCCTAACAGGCCAAACACAAACAATAACACTCTCTCTAACCCGAGAGAGGTTAGAGAGTGTATGCTAACGAGCGGTAGGCTCGTTTTCGCCGTCTACGTCTTTTTTAATGAGAAAGCCAAAATACTACCAGACAGATGACTTGTATCCAGGCGGAGCGTCCTCAATTTCGACCTCATTCGACTCCATCATTCAGCTTTTTGGAGGCAAGGTAGTTGGTGCTAATGTTTGTTGTTGTCACTTCTGGTCACATGTGCTATTACCGGACGTGATGTCTTTATTTCACGATCCATTTTTTTCAAACTCGATGCATTTCGTCACGTACTGTATCGCGATATATTGCCAAACGATATTTCATCCCATCCCTAATGGTGATTGTCAGAGTTCGTGACTTTGTTGGAAACATAAATACAAGTAGTGAAGTCATTTCCTTTACTGACCTCTGATCTGTTTAAATCATTTTCAACATGACTGTGATCCAAACTTTGTCTCAAACATGCTCCCTCCATATTAAAGAAATCAGATTTATGTCAATCACAACGCCAAAAAATCCCCACCAGCCCGTCCTCTAGACCCACCGCCGCATGGCGAGCGTCTGCCCCGGACAGGTGAGCACAGCTTCTTCAGAGCAGAGAGTGTGCTGAATTAATGAGACGAGTGGAGCTCTGGATGCTGAGGCTGTAGATTCATGTTGCTCTGCTTTTCTGTCCGTCGTCTTTTAGCTTCATTAGTCCAGAGAGGAAGAGATTCGCTGATGTCATGAACTCCAGTGAGTTACATCAGGGCTACACACACACACACAAACCTCACCGCTGAGGTCATGTCGGGGAGCCAGAGGACCATCCTGACACACACTCGCTCACAGACTAAAGTGTGGGTGTGTGTGTGATGTTTTAGTTGTGCTCAGCCAAACAAAACAGGGGAATCAAGAAGACAGGAAGTTCTCAGACCTGTTAATCTATGTGTGTGTTTGTGTGTGTGTGTAGCCGTGTGTGTTTGTGTGCCCTCCCATCTCTCTGGCTGCCGGGCTATGAGGTGTGATGAATCAAACGCACCTGACAGAGCTGATCTCTGCTCCATTTTTACCGTCTTTAATTTAATTCCTCTCTTCCGTACGCTCCTCGCCTCAATATCTCTTCTTCTTTTCACTTTGTTACAAAATTCGGTGATAACGTGACGCAACAGGATGAAAGCTGAGGGGGCTGCACGCTCCGTTCAAAGGGGATTTGTCTCTTATTTAATTATAATCTCAGATTGTAATCTTCATGAAGATAATGGAGACACTGAGAGTGAGACTTTGTTAAACATTGAGTTAGTGTTAGAGTTTTTATTGAACTCTACCAGAACTTAATACTTAACATTTAAAAACAAAACTGCAAATTGAGTTCTTGTTGAAAAAATCTGAAAACTGACACACTGTTATAGCCTCAGAGAACATACAGAAATATATATCTATATACATATTTCATAGGGGTGTAACGGTACACAAAAATGACGGTTCGGTACAGTATGGGAACAACGCAAAACCATTTGCTTGTTTAGCACATTTATTAAACCAAAAATTTGTAATTGTACAAACTGAAAACCAAAATATATTCCATGTACTGCATGGTAATACTAATAAGTTAAATAAAATAAATAAACAACAAATGTATGAAATTAAAAATAATGAGTTCTTTTTAAATTCCTGGCTTAAATGTGGATGACTGGGTACTTTATACCAGGGCTCAAATCACCTTTAGCATGTGTTTAAAACCAGTTACGCCTTGTTATTCTTGGAGGATTTGTTAGCAGACTGTCTAGCTTTGAACAGTGGCTACTCATAGTGAGGACAGTACAGTTTGGCTCCAGTGTCGTGTTGTCTGTTAAATAATCGGATCAACAATTGAATCAAGAAGTAAGGCCTGGTAAAACAGTTTCTGTGAAAGCTGTTTGGGGAATTATCAGTAGTTTTAGAGATTTAACAGCAGGAAGACACCTTTATATCCACAACAGAAGTTTTGCCTTGGATTTTTTTCAGATTGTTTAAAATTCTCCTTAAAACTCAACAACTGATATTTTGTAAACCGACTTAAGATCAGCCTTGAGTTTTCAATATAGCTGATAGCATGTATGTAGGATCATAAGTATCTCCTGAAGAAAGTCTTTGTTGTTTCGTGTTCTCAGAAACCTAGTGTTGTGCTCAAGACCACTCTATCCGAGACCAAGACTTGCCCAAGACCAATATGCACCAAGACCAAGACAAGACCAAGACTTTTGGGAGTCGAGATGGAGTCGAGACCAAGGCCGAGAAAAATTTTAACAACCATGACATGGTTGAACAGTTAAGGGGGGTGTCCATCAGTCACAAAAAAAACAAACACATAAAACTGAAGCTTTTGTTGTTTTACCAAGGGTTCCTCCTTCTTCACATTAATGAAGTTGAAGAACAGACCGAGACAAGACTGAGTAAAAATGCTCTTGAGTCCAAGACAAGACCAAGACCTTCAAACCTTCAAAACCTTCTCTCGAGACCAAGACCGGTCTTGAGTAACTTAGCTGTACAGAAACCCTTTACAAAAGCCCCTGATCCACACCTCGATCAGGATCCCCACTACCTCTGATTGATTGGTCCTTCCATTTATAACTTTTTAAGATACCCTGCTAACAGACAAAGCAACAAACAAATTTCCAAAGTCATGGTAAAATCTTGGGGAGTGTTCCAGGACTCGGGGTACACTATCAAGCTCAAGACATGATTTTTTTTTAGTTTTAAGGCAGTCTTTCTCCAGCTATTAGCCAAATAAATCACATATGTATCAATGTCTTGTGCTTCATCCTATCACTGCTGATTGTTTAAATGAATGTTTATTTTAGAGAATGAATTGTTTCTTAGTTTCTTTGTTTCTTAGTTAAAAGGAACAGATCATCTGAAGTAAAGGACAAACCTTAAAATCTTGCCCAAAATATGAATATCCTTATCAGCAGCGATAAGTTAGTAAATATCTATAAAAATCCAAAATGGAGCATCCCTAGTTCTTAACTCTGGCATTGCAACAGCTATTCAGCCCCATCATTTCTTTAAAAAACCTCTCATAATTCCTTGTTATGAATAAAACAGCAGCCAAAAACTCCAAACCTTAATCCTCTTGTTTTTTTGTGGATTTTAATACAACCCGCCTGCCCAGCACACAGCACTGCCAACAAACAAAGACTTTGTGTTCTGAAAAACTCTGAGAAGTTATTACTGCCTCATAAGAAACAACCTTTTAAGCAAATTCAGTGTCAGAGACTTTCTACAAATATCAGAGAGAAATGGAGAGTGGTGCTGGAGTATGAGAGCTCGTGCAGTTTCATCATGTTGAGGTAGAAAATCTAAACATGTCAAAAATGATTAGGATTGCTGGTCTATTCTGGACTAGGGCTGGAGGATATTGAGTTTTTAGAAATGGTGACATTTTTCCAAACAAGTTAGCAGTTTAGACAGCATATTTAATATCAATATAGTTTTTGATGGCTAAAATTAGCTTTAAGCAAACCATTTTAGGAATTTCTGTCTATCTCCTGCTCCACAAATGCTAAGTTTAAATCAACAAAACATCTTAAAAGAGTTATATTGTTACCTACCATTACCCACCTACCTTTCCATCCAGCCTTTTGTTGCACTGTGGCCTGGAAATACAAACCTAGCTTTGAGTAAAACCAGGCTGCAACCTCCAGGGTTATAAATGAAGGCCAAAGTCTAAAGCTGTAGTACCCCGAGTGTCCACTTGAGGCTGGCTGCGGAAAATTGACTCCTTAATGATTTTATGTGAGACAAAGACGTTACTTTTGGCCTTAGTGCTTATCTTTACAGACTGGTTTAAACAGCAGCTTCAGTCCATGTACTGAGGGAGCGTTTTTTTATATCGCACCACTTTTCTTTCATTTGGATTTCCATTTTTTTTCAAAATGTGGCATTGCGATTGGTCAGATGGCCTTCAGTCCTGCCTCCCCACAGCATTTCTGAATATGAATCGACTGAACTTAAGTTTTGGTTGAGATGCTGTATGGCAGCGTCCATAAAAGTCATCAACAGCGTTGTAAAGGATCGTATGACATGTCGCATCCGTTGCTCTTACAGTTTGTGGTTGGCAGCTCATCAGCATTTTGAGAGATAAAAAAAGCACATTAGTCTTTTGGGTGCTCAAATTAAAATGATGTATTTGATAAAATGATTTGTAACAGTATTCCATCTGGACTTGTAGATATTAACCTGTTTGAAGAACCGGATGTTGCGAGCAATGCTAGCATTAGCCTCTCTTTACTTGGTATTTCAGTGAACACTGTTTTAGCTCGTTAAGTTGTGCTATAACACCCTGCTTTTTGGTTAGTCTGCCTTTTTTGGTCCTTGTTTGGCTCAGATGGTCTCACCCACCACAAACCAAACTCAACTCTGCTAGGAAGCAAACTGAGACCACCTCTTTTTAGGGGGCTTTCACACCAGTGTTGCTTGGTCTAGACTTGTTGACTTTCCCCAGTTGATCTGAATCAATATTATAGATGGGAAACTTCTCCTGGACTGAGGGTCTGGATCGAACTGAACCACGGTCTGGTTCATGCCCAGGTTTGGACCTTCGCATCAATGACAGGAAATTAGCACATGACAGCCTGAAAAAGGAAATTATCACATAAACAAACTGAGCAGTGGAAGCACCACTGGGGAGAGGAGACTAAATGATGATTAGATTTTTGGTCAGATGTGAGATTGTCATCTAATGAAACACTCATAAGATGAACTTGGATCAGCTGTGCAAGTTGTCACTGTTGGTAGTAGAAAATCAACAATAATATGACGGTGGAAGACGAAAAGACGTTGTTCAAGGTGTTGACATCAGATGCTCACCAGTCAAATGACCAATCAGTGTACAGAAACACTCAGCACATAGATAATAAAGATACCACGTGGGTTTGTCACGTGAAGTCTCTTAGTCTGTTTGCAAAAATGACCCAAACAGATCAAACCAAATGTATTCAATGTAACGAAACACTGACTTTTGTCTCAATCTTGGTCTGGACGTTCACGTTTGAAAACACCTGTAGACTGACCAAAGATGCTAAGGACCAAACAACCTAAGCTAGCAACACCTGACTGTTGCTCAGAGTGATTCTGGGAAACTTTATGGTGTTTTTTCTGTTTGTGGTGTTTGCTCATCATGGCATAACCCTGCATGGAGTTCATTTGGTAGGTGTGAAAGCACCTTAAAATCTTTGGTGTTGCTTATTTGCTCATTTTGTCCCTCATTTGCTTTCACAGTAATCTGCTGAGTTGCTCAGTAACACAGACTCCATTTCTTATGTTGGTGTGTTCAGTATTTTTTGTGTTTTAATGATACATATTAAAATCAATTCATATTTAATAAAGATTCAATGAACAAAATAATACTTATATTTCCTTTTTACCTGGATTATTGCAGACACATAATCGAAGAAACTCTAAACGGGCCTGTGTGCTTGTGATTTTTTATTTTCTTCTTTTTGTTGTGTTATCTATTTAGACAAAGATTAGCACAGGCTAATGCTACCCATTGAATCGCAATGTTTGAGCTAAGCTAATTAGTAGTGGGCGAGCTCTGCTTGTGATTTTTTTATTTTCTTCTTTTTGTTACGTTATCTATTTAGACAAAGATTAGCACAGGCTTATGCTACCCATTGGCTTGCAATGTTTGAGCTAAGCTAATTAGCACTGGGTGAGCTCTGCCTGTCTTTTTCTTGTTACTGCACACACAAAAGAATATTGGTGTCTCCCTTTAGAGACAGACAGGAATAAGAAGCTAATATTGTATCTCCTGAACTTCTACAGAAATCAGACAGGAGACGTTTAAACTGTTGCTCACTGTCTGACACTAAGAGGAGATAAACCCCCCTCTCCTCCTCCTCCTCCTCTTCATCGTGTAGTTCAGTCATGTCTTCATCTGCTGAGTTGCTCTTGACTGATTTCATACTTTCTTCGGGCTCCCTCACCGCGCTGATTAATTCTCGCCTCAGGTTATCACACTGTGTGTTTGTAGCGTCTGAATCATGCATGAATGTTAAACAAGCGCTGCATAATACATTAAACACTCGCATGCATATTTTACAGTCCTGCTTCAGTCCCACGTGGTGGGGGATCCTCGGCTTTCTCTGCACGCTCAGCTGAGGGAGGAAAGGGCTCGGTTTTTAACACCATCCGATGATCTTTTAACACTGAGGCCAAACTGATACTGTACGTGTGTGTGTGTGTATTATAATACCTTTACACACAGCTGAAGAGCAATGATGTGAGTGTGACTAACACTTGTGTATGAACATCTGAAATGACTTTATTCCAACGTGTGCAATCACTGGCCACTTTATTAGGTACACTTTGCCTATTACTTCGTCAGATTCCCTTTTCCCATCAGAGCATCTTTTATTCTTCGTTGCCGGAAATGTTCCTCAGAGGTTTTGGCCCAGTCTGAGGTTATCAGCATCATTCCATGTTGTAAAGCTCACATTCCACCACATCCCAAAGGTGCTTCATTGGATTGAGATCTGCTGACTGTGGAGGTCACTGGGGTACAGGGGGATTAAGCTTTGTGTCTTGGTGCTTTATCCTGCTGCCTGAACAGTGAGCTCTTGTCCTTTACCAGAGGTCTTTACTTTCAGTTAGCTATATATACAGTACAGGCCAAAGGTTTGGACACACCTCCTCATTCAATGTGTTTTCTTTATTTTCATCGCTATAACATTGTAGATTCTCACTGAAGTAATGATGGCCATGTGTTTCTCTTAACTTAGCTGATTGGGTCTTCCATAAAATTAATTCTAACAGTTGTCTAATAGGGCTGTCGGCTGTGCATCAGCCTGACTTCTCAACAACACAAATGATGGTCCAACCCCATTAAAAAGGCAAGAAATTCCATTAATTAACCCTGGAAAGGCACACCTGAGAAGTGAAAACCATTTCAGGTGGCTACCTCTTGAAGCTCATAAAGAGAATGAAGAGTCTGCAAAGCAGTTATCAGAGCAAAGGGTGGATACTTTGAAAAAACTACAATATAAGACATGTTTTCATTTATTTCACACTTTTTTAAGTACATAATTCCACATGTGTTCATTCATAGTTTTGATACCTTCAGTGAGAATCTACAATGTAAATAGTGATGAAAATAAAGAAAACATGTTGAATGAGAAGGTGTGTCCAAACTTTTGGCCTGTACTGTATATATATATATATATCCATTCCGATTGTTAGTCAGCTTGCTATTTGTGTGACCAAGTTATTAAACAGGTATACCTATTAAGCATCTTCTTCTTGCTCTTTTAACAAACTAATAGAGGTATAGCTGCAGTTTGACCTAACTGTTCATGTAAATACTCTCAAGTAAGTCCTTACCTTTAAGATTACAGGGAAGCAGTCCCACTCCTAGGCCTTTCACGATAATCAATAAATCAATTAACTGCACCAAAGAGGCTGGATGAGAAGATGGCTCACTCTGTACATCTTTGTTAACACCGGAGTGCATTGGTTCTATAGCGGATTTAGCAGAGTGAGAATCTGTCTGTCATGCAATCTTTGAGGGATAGGCAGGGCTACTCGCTCGTACACACACACAGAGCTGAAATGAGCGTCCTGAGGAGTAACGAGCAAACAAACACAAATATGAATTAGGGATGTAACGGCTACCGGTAAAATGGTAAACTGCTATAAAATTCCCCTCGGTAATCATTACCGCGTCCTATAAAAATTACCGTTATACTGTGCTTGATAACCACAATAAGTCAAAAATGCAAGGTGATGCTGCTGGGAAACTGATAGAAGACAGTCACCCTGTCTAAACAGGAAGTTGCGGTGAAAGAAAAAGACGTGCATGGTTAAAACTACCGTAACTCCTCGAGTAAATGAACTGACCGAGCCGTAGTGGTAGAGAGGTAGAGAGAGAGAGACAGAGCGAGAAAAGATTCAGTGAGCCATACCCGAGAGAATTACCGGTGGTTTGTCAGTATTCTCTGTTTAAATAATGTATAAACCATGTAAATAATAGCATTAGGATCATTCTGGAGCGTGTTCTTGCCATTCTTTTGCTGTGTATTTGCCGTATTTTGAAATTGATCGTCTTTTTCCGTCAAAGTTCATGCTTTATGGATTTAATTGATCATACTCTGGAAAGATTAGAGGAGAAAATATCGAGGATATCTGCCATGGAGAGGGGAGACCAGAGACCAAAGTTGTTTATTTTCAATTGTTTCTAAAGAGAATCCTGTTTGAAGTTAAAATCTGTTGTTTTCTTTTCTTGTAATTACACACTGTTCAAGCATTTATAACATTATAATGAAAAATACATGCCAGAGTTTTTTACTTTTATTTCTAATGAAAGAAGGGTAAAAAAATGTACTCAAAGGGCATTTCTAGACACGTTTATTGACAAAAAAGACAAAAAAAAGAACTTTTAAAATTAAAGTATTAAAGGGGTTAAATGATTTCAATTTTGTGTTAAAGTACATTTTGAACATTTTGAGCACACTGCAACAATACCGCGATAATAATGATAACTGTGATAATTTTGGTCACAATAACCGTGATGCAAAATTTTCATATCGTTACATCCCTAATATGAAGGAAGGCACGAAAGCTACGGTTCCTAAGCCGGCTGCCACAGCCCCAGTGTGGGAATATTTTGGTTTTAAACAGAATGAACAAGGTGTGATCTCATGAACACCGACGAGCCGAAATGTCGCATTTATTTGAAAGTAGTGGTGACGAAGAAGGGGAGGTGCAGCGGAGCCTTTGGCCTTACAGTCGCTGCTTACTAAGGCGTTTGGTCTGCGTAGATGTAAATAAAAGCGCAAAATGTTGCACGCTCACAGACAGTGTTCACTACTTTGCAAAAGAAATGCAAAACTTCAATACGGTTTAAAAGCCAGCATTTTGGGAAATGTTACAAATATTTGACAGACAGTACAAATTGACTGGGGGAACGTACATGTCACAAACAATTCCTGAACTGTATAAACTCCATTTTATTTATTGTTTTTATTGTTGTGTGTGTTTTTATTGGAGTTTTGTTTTTTTTTTTCTTTACAGAGACAGGGTCGATTTTTTTATTGTTTTTGATTAGTATAATTATTTTCATTTACATGCAATTTTTCCTAATTTTTTCTCTTTTTTTTGTTTGTTAAATTTATTATATTGTTTGTTTCATTTATTTTATTTAAAAGATCTTTACCTTCCAATTACAGTTAGATACTCTTAAGAAATTAAAGTTTATTGCTTTTGATATGGTGTACTAACTTTATTATGATGTATTATAATTAAATTCATGAAAAAAATGATGTTTCAAAATAATGTTGACAATAATGTCGCAATAATTTTTGAACAATTATCGTCCAGCAACATTTGTTATCCTGACGGGCCTACCCACTCCCATTCTCCCCTCTTCATTTGTCATTCAGTGAAACCTGAAAACATTTTAACCTTCATTTCTTCTGCTGGTTTGATGCCCACTGGTAGAAAAACCCTCACATGCACGCACACACTTTGCAGGTGAGCCGTGTGCATCTCTGCAGCTCCTCTTCCTGCTTTATCGATCAGCTGTTGGCACAAACACGCTCACACACACTCGTCCTCTCCTGAGGTGTGTGCCTGAACTTCTTTTGTGTGTTTGTGTGCACGATGACCTCATGGTGCCTGCAGAGAAACAATCAATACTGTGCAGGAGATGTTTTCTGACATGAGTTTTAATCTGCTGTTTGCACAGAAAAATAATAAATTGAATTTAAAATGACCAAACTTTTTTATTTATTTGTGTTATTTATGTACAGAGCTGGATGAAATGATCTGGGTGAGTTTTTTTATCCAGACAAAACAGAAGAATTCTTAAATGCGGGAATGATGATGGAGAACCTAAAACCATTTACTGACACCATAAAACCTTAGCATTTGGATTAGACATGCAAACGCCATATGCATCGTGGAAATGATGTACATACGAGGCAGACTTCTGTTACATATGCCTCAAAAACAATTTAGAATTTTTCAGTTGATTATTTCTTCCCTTTTATAATGCCCATTGTTACTGTATGTTATATTGTTGGAAAGCATGATTAGTTACCCTTACGAGGTCCAGCTTGCAAGGTCATGCATTCATGGAATGAGCAACACAGTAAGCATGAGGGTGGCACCCAAAAAATGACAAAACACCCTCTGCTTTGATATAATAGTATGCTATATCTAATGCAATACCAATTAGTCCGATTGAAGAGGAGTATGGAATGTGAAGAAAAGAAATTGTCGTACCATCAAACATCTGAATACTGGAAACATGATATGCTTTGAGTCAAGCATACGTGGCACATCCTGTGTAGTAAACGCTGCAGAAATGCACATTTTCTTTGTGATTTGTTGCAACCCTGACTTGGGTGTCTGTAAACCGTAGAGCACAGCTTTGAAAATTCAAAACCACACCCACTATTTGACTCATGGGGATTTACATTTGACAGCCTGTTTTGTGCAGGGCTGAAACAGAGGGGTTTGAAGGCATGCCAAAATCCTATATGAAAGTGGATTTTTAGGCAAGGAACCTAAAAAAACATGTCCCGAGGATATCAGGGACTGTTGTTAAATTGTTCAGGAGAAAGTGAGAGCTTCAACAACAACAGAAACACTAAGAGTTTAGAAGAGTCTGTTTGTTTTTTGTCTTGTTTTTCTTCATGCAGAGAAACAAACAGAGACACAGAGGCTGCAGTGAAGATGTTATCCTGCTCAGTTTTGTCTCTAAAGTAAGAGAATCTTCATCTTCAGCTGATAAATCCTGCAGCAGGGCAGCAGGAATGTGATAAAAAGGCTTTTACTCCGAAAGTCAGACATCAGGATGACAGTGTGCGAGGACGGTCAGGAGGCATCTCTGAAACTTCACAGACAGAAAGCTTCACTGCAGCGAGGTGTCTGTGAGGTCTGTGCCTCCTCAAACACCATAGGAATGATTCAAGGTTGACCTGCAGAAAATTAAGAGCTTTAAGGGCAAAAATTGAGGTAACCGTGCCAACATTATGCCCTACTAGGGATGTAACGGAATGAGAAATTTGTATCACGGTTATTGGGACTAAAATTACAACGGTTATCATAATTGTCGCGGTATTGTTGCAGTGTGCTCAAAATGTTCAAAATGTACTATAACACAGAAACGAATACATTTAACCCCTTTAATATCAGAATTTTAACAGTTCTTTTGTCTTTTTTTGTCAATAATTGAGTCAGAAATGTCCTATCAGTAAATTTGTTTGAGCTTTTTTCATTCGAAATAAAAGTAAACAATTCTGGCAAGTATTTGTCATTATTATGTGAGAAATTCTTAAACTTTGTGTAATTACAAGAAAAGAAAAAAACAGATTTGTACTTTAAACAGGTTTCTCTTTATAAAAAAATGTAAATTAGCATGTTCAAAGTTTTGAGACAGCCAAAAATAAATTTATCCATTTTTACATACATCATACATTTTTGTTTGCCTATAGCATTAGTGTCCATGTTACAGCTCGTTATATTAGACCATATACAGGCCTTTTTTTAAATTTCTTTTTTGTTTTAATAACGATAGTCCCTAAAGCAATTAGCCCCCTTCATGACTCTCCTCTGGTCTCCCCTTTCCATGGCGGATGTCCTCAACATCTCCTTTAATATTTACAAATTACAATTGACCAAAATTGCAAACTATGACGGAAAAAGACGATCTATTATGACGAAATATGGCGAAACACATTGAAAAAATGGCAAAAGAATGAAAAGAACACACTCCAGATTGATACTAATGCTGTTATTTGCAACCTTTATACATTAGTTACACAGAAAATACTCATAAACTGCCTATAATTCACTCAGAGATGGCTCACTGAATCCTCTCTCTCTCTCTCTCTCTGCTCATTTACTCGAGGAGTTACAGCAGTTTTAATGACGTGCGTTTTTGTCTTTCACCGCAGCTTGGTGTTTTAGACAGGGTGACTGTCGTCAATCAGTTTCCACTCGACATCCTTGTAAAATCCAAACTTCGACCAGACTTTAGACTTTCGCCGTTTCGAGTGGGAAAACCTGTAAATCTGAGCAAAACTGCTGGACTTTTCAGAGGCCAAACATTGCAAACTACGCATGCGCGTCTCTGTTTGAGAGAGACAGCTTCATCGAGGGGCAGACACACTTAGTTTTGGCTTTTCTAGACGAAGAGCAGCATCACCGTGCGTTATTGACACAGTGTGGTGATCAAACACGGTATAATGTAAATTTTAATAGGACACGGTAATGATTACCATGGGAAATTTTACCGCGGTTTACCATTTTACTGGCAACCGTTACATCCCTATTCCCTACCTTTATTCTCAGTAACAGTGATTGAAACTTTTAAGGGAAATGGGATCCAGCTCTTACATTTGAGTTTATAGACTTGATTCTGGCATCAAATTCCATCCTTTTTTTCCCCAAAGTTTCCTCCAGGCTTCAGTTTTTCTTTTGCTATCAGAAAGAGCAGAAAAAGGAGCTGGCGCAGAAACAGAAGCTGAGCAGACGGCCGGTTAAAACACTCTGAGTTTGACAAACAGCAGCCGCCTCTCTCAGCAAACACCGAGCTGCAGCTGTGTTTGTCTGTGGTCCAACATCTGCTCAACAACTGTCACACACTCTCAGTCTGAGAGAGCGTGTGCGTTTCTTTGGCTGCTCCGACGTCAGAATAAATCCATCTCTGGTATCTGAAGTATTGGTGTGAGCTGAACCCACGGCCCTGACACTTTGTGTTATTTATTCATCCTGTACGCACTGTTTACTCTCTACGTTCTTTTGCTGCACGGACCAACGCAGCTGGGCCACAAATCAGATGGAGGAGCAGGAGATGGAAGATAACGCTGAGCTAACGCTAAACAATTTGGAACTTTGTGCTCAGTCTGGAGGAGTGTTTGGAAAAAACTAGAGTCTGCAGAGAATAACATGAAGAGGCTGAACTACAAACTAGGGATGGGAATTTCGACTAATTTCCCCGCCGACTAGTCTCAAATTTTATTTGTGACTAGTCGACTAGTCTATAAGCAAGAAAACTCGTAATTTAATACACATATTAAGTTAAAAGTTTAACATGCAAATGTGTATTTAGGAACTATTTTAGCCCAAACATTCAGGACAAACTGTTAATTTAAATTCTATTGATGTAACAACAACTGACTGAATAAAGTTGAACAATTTAAAGAGAAACACATTTCTGATACGTTTGCCAATGCAATGCATGGCATTTATTATAAATACTGCTTTGGTAGGAAACTTGGATGCAGCAGCATGACAATTCCAAACGTACAACATAGTAGCCTAGAATAGAATTTCCCTGAAATCTCTGGCACTTTAGACTAGTGCACGATTCAAGAAACTTTCATTTCTTAAGAATATTTAACTGTAATTGGAAGGTCAGGATATTTTAAATAAAATAAATTGAACAAAAAATATTGTAAATTTAACAAACAAAAAAGAGAAAAAAAAGCAATGAAAATGAATGGCCTATCTTTTAGCAAAATTGCATGTAAATAAAAATAATTATACTAGTCAAAAACAACAAACAATAGACCCTGTCTCTGTAAAGAAAAACAAAACTCACACAACAATAAAAACTCTGGCCTAAATGAAATGGAGTTTATACAGTTCAGGAATTGTGACATGTACTTTCTCCCAGTCAATTCGTACTATCTGTCAAACGTTTGTAACTGCTGACTTTTCAGCCGTATTGAAGGGCTGCACTTCTTTCGCAATGTAGTGAACGACACTGTCTGTGAGCGCTTCATTTTGGGCTTTTATCTATATGTTCTTTGCCGACCAAACACCTCAGTAAGTGTTGACTGTCAGGACAAAGGCTCCGCTGCACCTGCACATCTTCGTCGCCACTACTTTCAAACAAATGCGACATATCAGCTCGTAGGTGTTCATGTTCATCCTGTTTAAAACCAACACATTCTCACACTGGGGCAGCCGGCTTAAGAACCGTATCTTTTGTGCCACCATTCATATTAGCGTTTGTTTCCTCGTTACTCCTCAGGACGATCACTTCAGCTTTCTCCGTGTGTCCGCGCGAGCGGCCCCGTCTTCACCCCAAAGATCGCATGTTTGACAGATGCTCACTCGGCTATAAATCCGCTAAATCCGCTATAGAACCGATGCACCCCGGTGTTAAGAAAGATAGACGTAGTGAGGCATCTTGTCATTCAGCCTCTTTGGTAGTAAAAGAGGAGGAAAACAAACATGCAGGCTACTGCAGGTGGCATTTCTCGCCAGACGAGTGACAGTGTTTTTTTAATACGGGAGAATTATGGGAAAATATTAATACGGGAGGACGGCGGGAAAGAGGGGTAAAATACGGTAGTTTCCCGGCCAAAACGGGAGACTTGACAGCTATGCGCATAGGCGTGAAGAACAAGATGCATGATGCTTAATGTAGCGTTTAACCGACTAGTAAAATACTAAACGATTAATAAATAAGTAGGCGGTTAAACGATTAAACGACTAGTCGCGCACATCCCTACTACAAACCCTGATGTTAGCATGCTTAGCTCTTATCTGCAGACAGAAATAAAAGATTCTTGTTTGAAGCTCAAGGGTGCAGACAGAACTGATTTTTAAGGGTTTGGAGCCAAAATGTGAAAATTTCTGAACATTTTAGGAGTTTTGAGATATGTCATTGTTTTTTTTTTGTTTTTCACTTCTGGAATTAAAATAAATATAACCAAAATATTAGAGGTGGGAGAAAAAATCGATTAAGTATCAGGATTCTTTGTTTGACAATTTGATTATGAAATTGATTTTTTTCAAAATTTAAATGCTTCATTTTAGTCCATGTTACGCCACTTTTAAATGCAAACCAGGCTTTTAAAGAGAGAGTAAAAGAGCTGGTTAAAATATATTGCTGAATAAATCCTAAAAACGGACTCACATGTGATGTGTATTTTTCCTGATATAGTCTGTAGGCATCATCATAGTTCATCTTTTTTGCTGGTGTTAAAAAAGTTAACTAAAGATTGCAAAAATCTGCAATATCGTAGAGTCGCAATTTTAATCGAATCGGCACCTGAAAAATTGTAAAAAATCAAATTGGGAGAAAAGCGTATCATCCCAGCCCTACAAAATGTCCAAAAGTTTGTAAGACTTGGTAAAGATTCAGACTTATTAATTCAGACTACTAATTTAGGCCAATACTGATACAGTATTGTTACGGGTACATAAATAACTGAAAGCATTTTTAATTGGATCTATGTTATTCACACCAAGTGTTTTAACAGTAACAATGAAATCGAGCTTGATCAGCACTTGAAGCTACAAACACTGATTTAAAATCTAATGACATAAACCTGCTCTTTTTTTAGCTAATTATTTTAATTTTGTATTAACATGTAAAAATTCGCCAAACTCAGTGCTTTTAGATACATAAACACATATTTATATAACAGCGTCATGGGTTTGTTATACTCAGGAAACAACACATTTTACATTCAAGCCACTGTTGAGAAACAAGTGAACTGTGGCTGTGCCCGAAATGGCATACTAACTTACTACTCCTTCTAAGTGTGATGTCAAAATGAGTATGTGGTGTGTTCACATTAGATAGTATGAAAAGACTGAGTGTGTGAGAAATACGCAGATGTATACTATATCGGAAAAAATTTTAAGTATGCTTGGTGGGCTTACTAGTCACACTCAAACACCCCATAATGCATTGCGAGCCCCATAATGCATTGTGCCATGCAAGACCGACCGGTATTCAGCTAAAAATCGGCCACTAGCAAACTTCCCATTTTCAAAATAAACGCATCTTTTATGATCTCCTTTTAGTTCTTTTATGCTTTTGTAAATGGGCTCTTGTTTTTAAGCCGACTGGAAGTTTCTTCGATAGCATAATGGGGCGAAATGTCTGAAAAGCTGAAATGAAATTTGTATCCGTGTGTTTTATGGCTCAAATGACCACATTTTGGTATTCTACGTGGTGACTTTCTCGCCTAAAATGCTCTCTGAACTTTCAAATGTGGCGAATCAACAGAGATATTCGATAGCCTGGTGTGCTTCTGATTTTTGTCATTGGAGGTTTGAAATGCATCATGGGAAACTTAGTAGTATACTACAGTGTGAACGGTTGGCATCCTAATCATACTTATGGTATGTAGTATACAGTATATACACATGAGTTTGTAGTATGTAGTACGTTAGTATGCCATTTCGGACACAGCCTTTATCTGTTAGGATTAAAAGTTTGGTAAAAGTTTTAGCAACAAAAAAGCAAAAAGCTTGTGGAATATATTTCGCATCAATCCCCGCAATAAAGACATAATGATGGACAAAGCCTTTAAGAAAAACTTAGAGGGTACTGAACAAAGGTTTTGTCTCTCACAGTCAATAGCTGGGTTTCCATTATAGTTTTTCACAAAATAAATGCAATGTTCCTCAAATTGCGACAAAGTATGCTTGCGCTTTGAACGTGTTTCCATTTAAGTTTGTTTGAGCCAAGAGCGTCGTAACTTTCGTGAAATATCATCCCAAGAGATTTCACAGCAGGAAGATGGATGCCAGGGCTTGTCGAACTCTTTCTCCCTCATTTCCGTTTCTATCTCTTTCTAACACTCTGCATTCCTCTGTTGTTTGCTGTCTAGAATGGCAGTTGTGTTTTCTCGAGAATAATGGCAAGAAAAGTCTCCGTCTCCTCCTCTGTCCAAACGTACCATGCCATGTTTAGAAGTGATCATGTGACCAGGTACGTCAAGGTCTTGTGACATATAATTGCGAAAAAGGTGTTTCCATTGCACTTTTGTGATTGGATTGGATATCAAAACGTCTGAAAAACCACCTCATGAAAGCGTAAAAATTTTAGTGCTTATTCGAAATTCAGGTGTTTCCATTACCATTTATTTATTGCCCTATTTACTTTTTGTGCACATCCAAGGAGAAATGCACTTAGTGAGACCAACCAGGGTGCTGCAGTTCTTCTGGCCTCCAGCATAACAGATCCGAACTCTGATCTTCTGCCTCTTTTTCCTGAAAAGGACAAAGCCTGACAGTTTCTGACCATAAACAGACTTTTCACTTGAAGCTTTGCAAGAAGGATCTACAGACATGGAGTCTGGCTGATCCAGCTACTTTGGAATTTAAGAAGCTCCAAAAGCAATTCCATTTCCATTAAAGTATCATGTATTCTTTTGTTTAGTCTCTCTGTCTTCAGAGCAGCGAACAAAAGGCGGTCTCGTTGTTTCAGCTGATCGTGTAGAGTTTTAACGAAAACAGGGAAATCCTGATCCCATCGACGAGGAGGCTTTGTAGCAACATGTTTGTGACCGTTGCATCTCCAGCTGTTCCCTGAAAACATGCATCATGTGTTGTAGCGTCTAACATCGATCACTGAACTTACTCTGAGCTGCTGGAACAAAAAATGATTTTTTTCCACCTCTATAGAAAAATCCTGAAGACATAAAAAGTCATTTCCATGTAATTTTCTTCCATCACTCAGAAGTTATTGTGTGAAAGTGCTCAGACAGTCACAGAAAAGCGTCCTCAGCTCAGACGGGAAAGTGAAAATTGTGAAAGCGGAGACAAGAAAATGAGGAGGAAGAGGGGATGAGAGGAGGGCAGAGACGTTAACAGTTTGATTTCTATAATGCTCTGTTGTTTTTCTGATAAAAGATGAATTACTCAAATCAGCTGATTGTGAATTTTCTTCAGCATGGTTCTTGGTTATTTTGATGTGGTTTGGATGGATTTTGACGGCTTTGAAAGAGAAGAATAAATCCGTGTTTATTAGTTTTTATCGTCACAATGTGGTGTGTGTGTTTCTGTCAAACTGAAATTTGGCGCAGAGTGGACTGAGAGTGTGAATCAAAAAAATCAGGCGTCAAACTTTGATCATTTTTCTTAAACTGCTGCTCAATGCAAAAAGGGATTATTGTTAATGCCAGCACTGCGTGGTGCTGTTGAATGTATGTGTCGACCATGTTTGCAGTTTGAACAGTTTACCACCAGAATGTATGACTTTTTCCTCAAATCTCTTCTTTTATGAGCTTTACATATTATGAGGAAAACTGACACTTAATTTTTGATTTGAAAATCTTTATTTGAAACATAAAAAAAAGTATAAAAACTAACAAACTGAATGACAACAAAAAAAAGAAAACATTACAGAAATTCTTTAGCTGTGTTCGAAATCGTTCCCTATCATGGATATAGTGAATTATATAATGTGTTCGCCATTTTGTAGTGTTGTTCGAACTTTCAGCAGTTAATTTTATTCACTATATAGTGCACTACAAAATACCCACAAATGCACAGCAAAAATGAGTGTACATACAATGTACCCTTTATTATACTTCCGCATACCACAGTGCAATGCGTCGTGTTTTTCCATAGAAAAAGACGAGAAAGAAGGCTGTTAGGTGCTGCTTTCATTCATTAAAAAATGTTAAAGTATCTTTTTTTTTTTTTTAAAGTTATTTTTCGGGCTTTTTGGCCTTTATTTGATAGGACAGCTGGAGAATGACAGGAAAGCGGGTGAAGAGAGGGGGGAAGACATGCAGCAAAGGGCTGTGGCCAGGATTCGAACCTACTGCCGCTGCTGGGGTTTGGAAGTCCCCGTACATGGGCGGACGCTCTACCAACTGAGCTAATGTCCGCCCAGTTAAAGTATCTTTAACACATTCGTAGCGTAGCTCTTTTTATGTCTTTAAAATTTGCTACTAATCCTCATAGCACGCGGTTTGTTGTGATTTTTGGCGCGCCCACTTCCGTCACAGGAATATCCGGCTCATCTACTGACACTATGACAGTGCTTCTCAATTTTTTTCTGTTAAGCCTCCCCTAGGAAGAAGAAAACATTTCGTGCCCCCCCTATTCTCCACTGCGCCTTTAAATAGTATCATTTGTCTAAAAAATTGTTATAAGTACACCTCTGCATAACGTAGTGTCCGTATTAACATTAAATAATACAAAAAAGAAGAAATATAGATCAACTTACGACAAAGAATAACTTTATTAACAGTGTTTTTTAGTCTGTAACAGAAGAGATTTAAAGTGCATCATTTGCCTGAAATTCGAAAAAAATAAATACATCTTTATAGCTCTTGGCTTCACAAATTAAGGCGGCTGTACTGCCCTTTCTACACGTTCCAGCGTGTAGAGTTAGATAGCCAGATAACAGTTCACAAAAGTCTCCAATAAACACACGAGGCTTGACTTTTCTTGGATTTACTGAAGCTTGATGTGATAGTTTTCAACTTTGTAAACTGAAATACACAGAAAATAACGCTTAATCAGCACAAACATAGAATGTATGTACTAGTTCCAAAACATCCTCATAAAGAAACATTTCAACACATGAAAGTATAGCTAACTTGACAAGCTAACCTTGGCTGCAACACAAAACAATAGCTGCTATCATTAGCATTAGCAAGCGAGTGCATGGTAAAATATAACAACCAAAACAGCCGCAGTAAAGATAGATAGTAAAGGAAGTTTTTCAGTGAAAACTTGCCGACTGTTGCTTAACTGTTAAACAATGCATAGTGTCTTTACTGAGTAAACACGCTGGACTTTCCTCATCTCCCACCGTAGTCACAGTGAAGCCAAGCGCTACATACGCTTAGTCATTTTTCCTCATCTTGGCTTTCGGGAGACTTTCGTTTGTATCCTTATCTCCGCCTTTCTTTACATTCCTGTGACATATTTTTCCATGCTGTCTCTCGAGGGTTTGTTTACTGCGCTTCATATTTCCTGCTCCGTGCTGTGTTTGCGCTGGCTTGGTGCAAAAAACCCCAAAATCCACCATAGATAGAATACTCCATGCACACACTCTGACAATGACAGCGACACTGCCACCTACTGAAGTGGATGTGCAATTACACTTTGTTCTAGTACGGCCCAAAAACCATGTTTCCCTGTGTTACATGTGCCCCCACCAGGCATCGCACCGCGCCCAACTAAGGACTGCACTGAGGTTTAGAAAATTTCAGTGTGGTGTCCGAAATGTCTTTTGGTCATTCCCTATGTAGTCCACTATTTCATTTAAACTACATAGGGAATAGTGAGTGAATGAATGGACGATTTTGAACACAGCTTTTAAATGTTAATGCTGTTCGAGGTTCAAAATGGAGCAACACATACGAAAAAAATCATTTTTCTAATTAGCGTTTGCCATGATGGCGGATTTGTCATCGTTGCAAGATGCTCTTGTTTGGTCACGTTCACACAGACGTCACCTTCTGACTAAAGATGCCACAACTTGTCAATGTAGTTGCCAAAATTCAATGACATAAATGATCTATGATGGATTTTTGTCGTTGGATAGCTGTTAAATTACATCATCCCATGCTTTAAGTGTAATACGTGGACAGTAAGTTGTTGTCTGTGTGCAGTTTTTAGAGCAGAAACACCAGTCAGAGCATATTTGTTGTGCGCCTGAGGACAGCTGGTCGTCTTCCTGCTGTGAAACTTCAGACGTTGTTTAGTCTTTTTCTCTTCGTGGAGATGAGACGACTGTGGGAGGAGTGTGAACACTAACAGCCGACGTGCGAATATTGGACCTGAAAGTTTAGACACAATGGTAGTACTTTTATTTCCTCCTCCTTTTCTCAGATCTGTCTCCTCTAATAAACAGAACAATACAACGCAGGCCGAGTTTAAAAAAAAGCTGCAGATCACAAACCAACCAGCCGGAGTGAGAGTCATTGATTTTTTTCTTGTATTGATCAGTAAACAGGAGATTTTCCAGAATCAGATCAAGAATCCTGAGCTTCAAACACTTTAAAGCCTGACTTCCTCTTTGAAAAAGCCATTGCAAGGTTGAATTTTTTATCGATTTGAATATCAGTGAATTTGTTTTATCTCAAAAATAGATTTTAAAGATTGAGAACATCAGAACAAAAGCACTAATTAAATCAGACACCCCTCACAAACAAACACGAATGGCAGAATAAACCAAACACAACAAAACCCTCAGAAAGAAGAGCTGAAGAACCAATGCTGCTCATGAAGTGAAAAACTTAAAGAGACTGTGAGGAGTTTCTAAGTAATTACAAAAAAGTCTCACTTTTAGATATATGCCTGATGGAAATACACACTTTAAGATGAGTTTTATGGCATCAAAATAGGTTATCTATAAATGCTATTCCTTAGCCTTTCGGTCGGGTCAGACAGGGCTGGACTGGCCTGGATACTCAACTTCGGAACAAGACAATTAAAACTAGAGCAAATTTATATTATTCGGACACGTCTTAGAGCACTGGGCTGTAAGTAGAGATATATAGCCGGCTACAAAACTACGACACTAAGTTCTCCAAAATTTGCTTGTTGTCACACATCAAAAACTACCACTACATAACTAGAGATACATTACCTTGTCGCTTTGCATCCTGTAAGTTGTTGAAAAAAGAAGTTGGAAAGCAATGCAGAGTTCTGAGGAAGGTCCGAGCTGCATTCATTAGCATCACAACAAACACGCTTTGGCTTCGGTCACGTCTTTTGGTGCGTTCCAGTTGTAGTCAGAAGTCGGAATTTCCGAGTTCCGAGTTGGAAACTGCAACTGGAACGTCCCCCAAAGTCTGAATTTCCTCCTGGGCACGCGGTGAAACCTCGCCACCCCCAAGTTGACAATCAAAGATGGATGCCCCCAGTGTGAACAGTTATTTAGCTCCTGCAATAATCAATTTATTTGCACTTCTGACTGGGGTGTGTCGCTCTAGATCAGCTGTATACATAGTATTGTTAGACTTCTATTTACAAAAATGCTGCCATAGTGATAATCACATTCTTCATGTGATATTTGTGAACAAAAACGCAGGCATGCTAACAACAGCTAACAATAGCCTGGTAGATAGGCTTGTTTTTTTCAGACTTCAACTGGAACGCTGATAACTCCGAGATGATGTCACTCCCATTTCCTAGGTTACTGGAACGCAGCATTACGACAGTCGCCGCGCGTGTTCATGGGTAGCAGAGTCTTTTACATTGCCGGTAATAGATTCTCCTCACAGTCCCTTTAAAGGAACGTCATGATCACCTAAAACTAAAACACAAACAACCCAGACCCAGGCACCGGGTCCTAAAATACGAAGGGCCCTCATCATAGGGCCAGAAGCATAGCACACCAACCCAACCAACATCCAACATGGATCCATCATCCCCCTCCCCAACAAAATGGGGGTCATAATCCCTAGCAAAAGTGTATCTGGTTTTCCAGTGGTTATGTCTCCTCTTTTTGAAGCATTCAGAGCCTCTCTGTTACTGCTGATTGACGGGCTGTCTGTTATGAAATGCACTGAAGAGGCCACTTCAGCTCAGTCTACGCTTGTTTTTCTGTTTGTGAGTGTTGCTAAGGAAACCCAATCCCTTCCACAGGCTCTATAGCTGTGTTCAAAACCATTTACTCACTCACTATTCCCTATGTGGTTTTAATAAGGGCTGAACGATTTGAGAAAATAATGTAATTGCGATTTTTTTCCACAATATCGCGATTTACTCTGCAATTGTTTTAATGTTCCTCATCTTATGTATTCTTAAGAAAACAGAAGCAGTAGATCTTTTAATAGTTAAACCAATATGACATTAAATTAATCTAAGGATAAAAGATTTGAGAAAAAGTGGAGAAGTGAAGAACAGAAGCAAAATAGGTATGAAATTGTAAAAACTGGGTAAAAATGGTATGAAAGTGGGAAAAGGTTAATAAATAGGTGCAAAATAGATATGAAAAGGCAAAAAAATGGGGAAAAATTGGCAAAAAAAAATCCAAAAGTGGATTAGGAAAATTGATTATGGCAGCATAATTGGGAATTAAATTTGAAATTAAATTTCAAAAACCATGCAAAAATTCAAAAAATGGTTCTGACAGTGGCCAAAAAAAGATGAATGGGGGCAAAATAGGTGGTAAAAATGGGGTTTAAAAAAGGTAAAAATGGTCTAAAAGTGGGGAAAAAAAGTGTATGAATAAAGGTAAAAAATTAGGCATGAAATTGCAAAAAGCTACATCACAATGCCAAAATGTTTAACACATTTTGGGCTAAAAATATTGAACCTTCTGCGATTTGAAAATTGCAATAAGCCATGTTGCGATTTAATCTAATTTGCAATTTATTGTTCAGCCCTAGTTTTAATAGTGAATTACATAGGCACTACATTGACATTTTCTAACCCTTTCATGCATGGTGTCCACTACAGTAGACAGATATTTGGAATCAATTTTATACCCTTTAGGTTGCAATATCATGTCCAACTACCCGTTTGTACTCCCAAACCCTTGTCTTAACTTTATATCAATATTATCTTTTATCTTTGCACTTTTTTTTCTTTATGTTGCATTCAAAATCCATACAGCCACCTAAAGGCAAATTTGGTATCTGGTAGTTAGATTTCACAAAATTTTGGATTTCTTATTTTAAATATCGGTGTAATTCACAAGTGAGTAGTTTGATTAAACAGCAATAATAAATACACTTGAGTTTAAGTGTGTATATACTATAGACTCCTTTTGTGGCTCAAAAATGCATCTCTGCAGTATTTTTTTTACTAAAATGCAGTGTAGTCTTTTCACAACAGGGGTACTTCTGCCCTATACAGACCTGTTGTGTTGTCTTGTGTCAGAAAATTTCATTGAGGATGAGACATAGAAAGCTTTAATCAGCACGGGTTGTGCAGTACGACAACTTTAGGGGACAACAGTGGTCCTGGATTTTGAAGCTGTTATTCTTGTGGTCCTGGACTAAAAAGACTGTGAACCTCTGATTGACGGTGGGTTCTGAAAGTGCTCGGAAGAATGAAAACCTGCTCTCTGACAGAAATGAAGAGGTTGGTGGAAAAGGAACAGAAGATAATAACTGTGTTCCAAACAGTTCCCTATCACGGATATAGTGCACTATATAGTGTGTTTTGTATTTTGTAATGTTGTTCGAATTCTCCGCAGTTAATTTCATTCACTCATTCATAGTGCACTAAAAAATACCCACAATGCACAGCAAATGTGAGTGTACATACGATGTACCCTATATTGTACTCCCATTTACCACAATGCAATGCGGTAGTTTTTTTCCGTAGAAGAAGAAAAGAAAGAAGGCTGCTAGGATCTGCTTCATTCATAACTGTGCAAAATGTTAAAGTATCTTTAACATGTTCGTAACTTGGCTCTTTTACGTCTTTTAGCGTCTGAAAACCACTTCAAAATTTGCTACCTATCCTCCTGAGTGCCCGGTTTGTTTACGTGAATTTTGGCGCATCCATTTCCTGCATTATTGACAAATTATTTACAAACACCTTACAAACGTCCAGGATAAATGCAGTTACAAAAATTATGGAATTTCAAAGGTACATAACGATTAACATAAAATAAAAAAATCGTCACATAATCTACTGATGCTATGACATTCAACAATTTCAGTGTAGTGTCCGAAATGTCGTGTGGTCATTTCCTATGTAGTCCACTACTTCATTTACACTACATAGGGAATAGTGAGAGAGTGAATGTGTGGACAATTTTGAACACAGCTATTGTTTTATGCAGATGATACGAGATTCTTCATGAGTCAGCCTTCACCTTTTTGACACCAGTTCTGCAGTATTTTTACGCTTCTTGTCCTTTTCTGCCCCCTGTTTTAATTCTGATAATTATGGTCTGTTATTGTCCTGATTTCAGACCTGATATATTAAATAAAAGCAGTTGATGGAGGGCTGGATGTACTTATCTTTACGTTTGTAAGTCTAAGCATGGCAGGCCTGAAACTTCAGCTTCACTCAGCAGCTGTGCAGAAAAACAGGAAGTTAAGAGACGAAAACAGGAAAGGGCATAATGTCAGTGTGCTGACCAGGCGCTTTCTCTCACAGTAAAGGAAAAGCTGCTCCTATGCGAGTTTAGATTGTTTTCATTCCTCTAAAATAAGTTGAGGATGGTGTGTAGATTCAGGTCTGGGTGTGTGGTGTTTCGGTAGAGGCTCCTTTTGTGTTTTTATGTTCTGCCTGTCTGCTCACGCACATCCATCGCCGCTTTCTCCTGTCCGCTCTGTCATGTTTTTGTATGTTCTGCTTCCCCGCTCGTTCCCCCGCGCTCTCTCTCTACTCTTTCCCTCGCTCGCCCCCTCATAGTGTCGCCGGGGTCTCGGGTAAATTGTGTCTGCGAGATGAAGACAGATGAAATTTCTTTGCGGCGAGTCAGAGGCCGGCCGCGGCGCTGCTGCTGTGTGACCATCAGACATGTGGCCTGCAGCGCTCTTTGATTTCATTTGTCTGACCTTTACATGCGCGGGGGGGTCGGAGGGGGCGAGGGGGTGCATTTCATCAGGCGGAGGGCATCACCAGCAGCAGTTTGTGTCCGACCGCCTCACAGCTTCTCTGTTATTGTACTGGAATCTGTTCGCGGCTGAAAGTCATCCTTTTATATGTCCACAAAAACTGCTCAATGACTTACGGTTAGAAATTCGATCAATGGGGAGAGAACCGTGGTGTGTCAAGTAGGGCTGCAACTAACGATTATTTCATAATCGATTAATCGGGCTATTATTTAAATGATTAATCGATTAATCAGATACATTTATGCAATTTCCTTTACAATTTAGCTTAAAGTTGTTTTAGGTATTTGCTAAATAACAATAAAGACAATAAAAAAAAAATTTCTTCAGTAATATTACAGCTTTTTTTCTTTTCTTGACTCACTGTGCAGAACTGTAAGTACATTAACAGACTTGTTTGCATGTTGTTCAAATAAATGCACACAAACTTCCTTTTTTACTTGAAACAAAGCAGGCAAATAAGTAGCAGTCTGGTCTATAAAGTATTCAATAAAATAAGGTGCTGCTGAATGGAACAAACAAAAATAATCTTTATACTGAGGCAGCCTTGCAATGTTTGCAAGTGATCGTTTGCTTTGCTTTGTTGAGCGTGAAATGCTCCCAGCTTTTGGAGGTTTTTGGTCGTTTGCGAGATGATGATGACGTGCATCAGGGCTGGGTGTTTCCAGCAACTTCACGATACAATACGTATCCCGATACATGTAAATTGTGAACATTGACTATGCTTTAAGCAAAATTCTTGACAAGTGTAGTTTTTTCCTATAAAAAGAAAAAGAACAAGGATGAGTTTTAAGTGGTTCTACAACTTGAGAGACATAAATTCAGATCCTCAAAGATGGTAGACCTAAGTTCAAATTTAGAACATATACTTCATTATGTAGCTCGTCTTCTGCCTTGAACTGTGCCATTGTTAACATTAGCCAAAGTGTATTTACAACAACTGTCAAAATATTTAGGCCGTATCGATTCTGTAGAATCCATATTGATACACGTATCCCAAAGGAGTGCGATACGATATTTTGCCGTAACGATATTTTAAGCACAGGCCTACAGCACATTTGGCCTAGCTGAGCCTCGCCTTATTGTTGGAGAGCCTCTGTGATGACACATTCAGGGCTCCATCTGATTGGTTAAACACTGCAGTGCAGTGCAAAGCAATGATTATAGACAAACATAATTCATAGAGCTTGTAGCACGATGTGTTTCACGTCCCTGAACTCCAGTTGGGGGTTTTTCCAGCCTCAGAGTCCGGGTCGTGTCCAGTCATCTTTGAGGTTAGCTGTCAGTTTTTCAGCCTGGTCAGCAGCTCCAGCCTCTGATCTGACAGACGGCTGCGGGCTGATCATAACGAGGAGCAGATCTGATGTACAGTTTCTCCTCTGAGGGCCGAACATCATTACCTGCTTCTCTGAAGAGCCTCCCGCTGATGGTGATAAAAGAAGCTTGTGGCAGATAAAGAAAAATGTGTCTTCACGGCATCTTTAAGCTCGGGAATGTGAAGTTCTCCCGTGCGTTATCAGCTTCTTTAGAGCCCTCTGAGTCTGTTTCAACACGCTCCGTTCGCCCGCGTTCAGTGTGTCAGGAATGCATGAAAAGC
This sequence comes from Scarus forsteni, assembly GCA_036419115.1. Classification (NCBI taxonomy): domain Eukaryota; kingdom Metazoa; phylum Chordata; class Actinopteri; order Labriformes; family Labridae; genus Scarus; species Scarus forsteni. Next base: position 2,072,644 of record JAZDUH010000500.1, read on the forward strand.
TTTAATCTGACCTGTGAGAGTGTTGGCTGACCTCCAAGCTTCCAGAGCACCTCCATGCCAAACATGTGCGGAGCGGCTGTGGAGCATTTCTCACTCAAACTGTGTGCATCTCAGCTTGTGGTGTGTATCTGTGTGTGTGTGTGTTTTGTGTGTGTACTGCTCATTTTTCGGTTTGTCCTCGTTTGTGTCTTCTCTTTTATCTGAAATAAATCTTTCGCTGACCCCTCTCTCCCCTCTTTAACACACTTTATTTTCTCTGTACTATCCACACATACGCACAGAGAGCACAGTGTGTATTAGTCCAAAGCGTCTTGTGTGTTAATTAGCAGCAGATTGACCCGTTTGCTTCTGCAGGAACAGAAAGCTGCTTGTTGCTCATTAACGGTCGTATTCATGCTAATCAGAGCTGTTTCTGGGATTCTTATGAACAAGACTGTGGGTTTGTGTGAGTTTAACCTCCTTTTTAAATCCTTCACATTTCAGAAAGCTGATTATTAATCAAATGTGGGTTACAATGAAAACACCTGAGGGCTGCAGGAACTGTTCGTAGGGGTGTCCCGATCCAATATCGATATCAATATTGTCTATCGGTCCAATATCAGCAAATAAACAAATATCAGATTGTATCGGCCTTCATCTAAATACCTGATTTGAGAACTCTGATACAAGTAATCCATTCTAGTTTATATTTCATATACAGTCCTGCTCAGTATTATTGGCATTCCTTCATTATTTTGATTACTTTAACAGTATCTTCAGAAATAAATTGAAATGTACCAAATTTATGTCATCAGGATCTTTTAATTGAAGGTCCAAAATACTTTAACAAAAACAAAACATTTTTACAAGTTACATATTGTGATTTCAAAGACGGAACTGAAAAAAAGCATGTGCAGCAATAATTGCACCCCTCTTCAGTATTTTGTTGCACACCCTTTGGCACTGATGACAGCCTCCAAATGTTTTTGTAGCCATCTATAAGCTTCTTGCACTTCTCAGCTGGTATTTTCTCCCACTCTTCCTATGCAGATTGTTCAAGCTCTTGAACATTTGCAGGTTTCTTTTCCCCAATGGCAGATTTCAGCCATACCAAAGATTTTCAATCAGATTGAGATCAGGACTCATTGCTGGCCATTTTAAAACAGTCCATTTTTTTTCCTTTCCATCCATTCCTGCGTGCTTTTGGATGTGTGCTTTGGGTCTTTGTCTTGCTGGAGGGCCCACGATCTTCGACTCAAACCAAGTGTTCTTACACTTGGTAGGACATTTTGCCTCGTGTTTAAGATGGTATTAGCTTGGCATTTTAATGTGCGTCAGTTATCATTATCAGGTCGGTTCCTCGTACTTTGTAACGTTAATGTAAATGCTTTTTTTATTTACAGCTCTGTTGGACCCATTGTTAAACTGCCCTAAAGTTAACGTGAGGGCTGTAGTTAATTTATTAGGTTGTGGTTCATTTTAGTTACTGGTTTTCATGTTGAAGAAATTTTTGAAACAACTACAATGTTACAATACAAACAGTTGAATGTTGTTTTGATATATATCTGTTCAATTTTATATATTGAGAATAAATTTACATTGAAAAAATTGGTACCGTTGAGTACCGATACAGATTCCCAGGTACCGGGCATCGGTATGGTATCGGTTCAAATGTGAAAGGGACCCACCCCTACTATCTGCATGGACTAGGAGAGGCAACAAAATGAATTGTTGGTGTGTGAAATGACCATGAGATGAAACTGATTAGCTTATAACAGACTCTAGAGTCGACCGCAGACGTTCACACATTCATTAATAGATAAACGTGATGTGTTCATGCTCCCTGCAGCTCTGCTCTCGATAACAGGAGTATGTGTGCACTCTGTGTGTAGTGTGAAACAGTGTGTGATATATGTTGAAGGTCAGCTTTAGATTTAAAGCCGCAGCGTGTTCTGAGCGTGTGCGGAGGCGGTAACCTGCTGAGGCTTTAACACTGCCGGAGTAAATCTGCATGAGGTGACACTTCTGACAGTTTTCTGCCTCAGATTTACACGTATTAACCCCGAGACGGTGCGGGGTGTGCGAGCGTGAAGCAGGACCGTGTAACCCTGCACATCCTCACGCCTGACGCACTCGGATTAGATTCACTCTGCTGAGGCTGCGTGGAGAATCCTGCATGAGCCCCTGTTTAAAGATGAGTTTACTGGAGAGGAAAACCTGAAGAAGTGCAGATGTTTTTCAAGATGATGCTCTTGTTTGCTTCTTCTGTTTAGCTCACTGTAAAAACCTCTGCTGCAGTCGTCCATAACAGTTTACACAGCTGCTTAAGGCCCACTCACACTTCAACGTGTAGTAGCTAACGGTGAGAAATTATGTAGGTCTCACTGCACTTTTTGGTCAGTTTTGCTGTGTTGTCACAGGTAGATGACTCTAAAATGGAGAAAAACATGCTGGGCTAGTTTGTTGTCCTTATATCCTTATATTCTAAGGATGCATCAACAGTATCAGTAGTCATGTTTGTGACAAAAAGCCACAGATTGTCGTGTTGCGCTCAAAATGACGTCATCGCAGTGCCACTCAGCTGTTTAGAGCCGGGTAGAGTCAAGTAGAGTAGAGTAGGGCTAATGGAAAAGGGCCATAAGTCCCTCTTCAAGAAAACACAATATTTTAGCAGCACGTCACTACAGTTATTGTAATTACACTGTGATAACAAACTTTAGACAAAGTTTAGGACAAATACACAAATTATTCCTGTCTGCCTGCACACTAAAAGGCCTCCCTGTCCTTACATGAGCCTTCACTTTTATAACCTTTTAGTTTAATTAAACTATTTACTTATGAATAAAGCCAACTTTTTTAATTAAACATGAGGTGAAATCTGAACAGGCATAATACTTAGAATATACCCTTTAGGTCAGGGGTTCTCAACTGGTTAGGACCCACCATCAATACTTCATGACACATTGTGTCCCAAATTGAGGAAACTTTGCAAGCTCTTTAATGTCTTTAATAAAAAGATTAAGCCGTTTTAACCCGAGGTAGAACTGAATTTCACAGTATGCCAACACACAAAAAAATATGTGGAATCAAATGACCAACATCTTGTGCTGCTAGAGAGGGAAATACCCTTTAACACTTAATTATCAGCATTTTTATTAAACCCAAAAAGTGCATTACAGGAACACAAGGTTTCAAAGCTAAAATGTAGCTGTGATATCCCTGCATCAGTGGATACACACTGAACAGCTCTGCATTAATAACGTTCAAACAGCAGCACTAAATAAGCCTTTTTAACAGACTCAACAGAGCTTTCATGCACAAACATGAAATGAAACAGTCCAGCTAATGAGAGGTGGTTTTAAAAGTCTGTGAAAAATTTTGTGTTGCCTAAGTATCCATTCAATGAATCTATGAAAGCACTTTTCATTTAAAACATATGTTAATTAGCATTACAGGGTACCATCAGCATCTATTATTAAGGATTATAAATAGATAACACTGCACTGCCTAAAAAAAATCTCCTTCAAAATAAAAGCACAGGATTTTTTATGCTAACATTTATTTTTGCTGAGGCAATGGCTTTTGGCTGAATGTTAAATGTTCGACGACCCACACGTTGAGAGTCACTGCATCAGTGCATAATGTCAACTGGAGTGGGATGATGGATTTTTGGTCACAGATAAAATTTACAAGAACATTTATTTAAAATTTTCCACTTATTCCTGAAAGGCCTGGAGCATTTCTAGCTCTGTCTGCCATTTTGGATCTATGATGTTATATCTAAATCTGACAAAAAGACACAAAGATCATATTATTATTGGCAGTTCAACAGTTGGTAGTTTGGACATGATACAGCAACTTAAATGTCATAAAGGTATTTAAAGATTGATCCACTGTTGTGAACTCCATGCATGACAGGGCTTTTGCATGATTAAGCCTGTCACAATAATCAATAAATCAATTAACCGCACAATAAATAAAAGCATCCTCAGTAAGTTTGCCGGCCTCGATAAGTTGACACATGCATGCATGTTTGTTTTCCTCCTCTCTTCCTACCAAACAGGCTGGATTAGAAGATGGCTCACTCTGTGCAACTTTCTCAACACCTGGGTGCGTTGGTTCTATAGGGTGTTTTAGCAGATTTGTAGTAGAGTGAGCATCTGTCATTCATACAATCTTTGTGGGGGAGGCGGGGGCACTGGCATGTACACACGGAGAGAGCTGAAGTGAGCGTCCCGAGGAGAAACAAGGAAACAAACACTGATATGAATGATGGCACGAAAGCTACGGTTCCTAAGCCGGCTGCCACAGCCCCAGTGGGAGAATATTTTGGCTTTAAACAGAATGAACAAGATGTGAGCGGATGAACACCGTTGAGCTGATATGTTGTATTTGTTTGAGAGTAGTGGTGACGAAGTAGGGAAGGTGCAGCGGAGCTTTCGTCCTGACAGTGAGTGCTTACTGAGGCGTTTGGTCGGCAAAGTAAATACAAATAAAACAGCGCAAAATGGTGCAAGTTCAAAGGCCATGTCGTTCACTATGTTGCCAAAGAAATGCAGCCCTTCAATACCGTTGAAAAGCCAGACATATTACGAACATTTGACAGACAGTACATATTGACTGGGAGAACATACATACATGTCACAAATAATTCAGGAACTGTATAAACTCTGTTTTATTTATTGTTTTTTTTTTCTTTACAGAGACAGGGGCTATTTTTTTATTGTTTTTGATTAGTATAATGATTTTTATTCACATGCATTTTTTTCTCCCAAAAGAGAGTCCATTTCATTTTCATTGGGTTTTTCCCTCTCTCTTTTTTTTTTGGGTTAAATTTATTATATTTTTGTTTAATTGGTTTTAGTAAAAAGCTCTTGACCTTCCAATTACAGTTAAATACTCTTAAGAAATTAAAGTTAATTGCTTTTGATACGGTGTACTCACTTTATTATGACATATACAATTATTACATTAATGAAAAATGATTGATGATGATAAAAACATTTCTGAAGGCACCCCGACAGATGGACCTCTGTTGGAAAGGTGGATCTACATTTCTGTCCCTCGTTATTGTGACCTCAATCTTGTGAGCACAGTATTTCAAGAATGTTAAGTGGATTTCTGTCAAATTTGGCACCAAACTTCTGATTAGGTTTTGGAGATCAATGGTCACTGAGGCCTCAAACTTCCTGCTGGTCATTGTGTTTTTTTGGGAGCATAAATCTTTATCCCAGAAGATGGATTCATTTTTTTCCCTGAACGTCTCTGATAAAACGCATGAAGAGTCTTGAATCCTTTTAGAAAATACTGATCATTACAAATAATGGATTAATTCACTGTAACAGCATCTGAAAGTGTGAAAGTTTAGTGTGACAGCCTTAATCCTCTGGAGCAAACAGAAGCATGAGCTGGAGTTTATTTGAAAGCAGCTGATCTCCAGTCTGCACGCCACCAACCAAATCACAGCCAAATCTGATCTGACTGACATTTGCATGAATCAAACCCACACACCAACTCACTTCCTCTCTCTGCAGCCTCTCCTCTCCTCTCCTCTCCTCTCTCATCTGTTGTTCCTTTATTTCTTAAATTTTCTCCCCGACTGCCTGCCCTCCTCGGCTCATCTGTTGAAACCTGCCGGCCTCGGTCTGTCCGTCCGTCTCCTCCTCTCCAGCCCGCGGCTCCACACTCGGCTCGTCTCCATTGAAGTGACAGCTGCAGCAGACGGCCCGCTCCCTGCAGCTCAGAGCCATGATCTGTCTGAGAGGAGGAGGGTGTTTTAAAATGTGAAGATGGTGATAGTCTGAGCCCGAGGACGAGCAGATCTCTCCGTGCTGGTGTTGGATAACAGCTTCATTTGCACTCTTAATGACGGCAGCTCTTCACTCTGTTTTCTGCTCTGATGAGACTCTTCAGCGCCTCGTCGAGCCGCTCGCTGACGGCGTTCTGCTGATGAAGAGCCTCTGCTGCTCCTCCTCTCTGCTCTCCATCCAGCTGTGAGCACATTTGTCGTGCTCAGATTTTTATTTCGGCTCAAGAGTTGGGACATGATTGGAAAATCAAACATTTAGAATGATCCAAATGTTCTCAGGACTAAATACAGCAGTTTGATAAATTCACTTTGTTCAGTTATGACAGAGTTATGGTAAACTTTGGGAATATTTATGGACGCTTTCACACCTGGCATGTTTGGTCTGGGCTAAACCACTTCTGGTTTGGAGAGTCTGCTCGATCTGTGTCGGAGAAAACACTCATGCAGATGATGACACAGTCAAAAGAGCCAAACTCTGATCCGTTTGAGAACAGGGGTCTCCGTTGACTTTGTGATCAAACCAAAGTTCAGTTTGCGGTGGGTGTGAAATCCTCCTGAATCAAACAAAGACCAAATAAGAAAGGCAAAAAGCAGAGAGTTGTTGACTTTGGGTAAAAATGAAACAATTAACTCAATCAGGACCGTAGTGTAGAGACACCGTCCCCCACAAAACATCCAATAGAGAAGCAGCAGCAGTGGGAGACCCTTCTCTACCTGAATTTACACGAGATGAATAAAGTGTCCATCCATCCATCCATCCATCCATCTATCCACCCATTCATTCATTTATCCTTCCATCTATCCATTCATCCATCCTTCCAACCACCCATTCATCCATCCATCAATTGATTCATCCGCTTTTCTATTTTTCCATAAATCCATCCATCCATCCACCCGTTGATTCATCCAGGCATCTATTTATCCATACATCCTTCCATCCACCCATTCAACCATCCATCCATCTATCCATCCACCCATCCATTCGCCCATCCATCCATCCACCCACCCATTCATCCATCCATCAATTGATTCATCCACCTATCTATTTTTCCATATATCCATCCATCCACCCATTTATTCACCCTTCCATCCATCCCTCCATCCATCCATCAATTGACTCATCCACTCATCCATATATCCATCCATCCACCCGTTCACCCATCCACCCATCATCCATCCTTTCACCATCCATTCATTCATCCTTCAATCTAGCCATCCACCCATCCATCTATCTATCCATCCGCCATCCATTCATTCATCCTTCCATCTATCTATCTATATATCCATCCACCCATCCATCCTCCCACTTAGCCATCCATCCATTCATTCATCCTTCCATCTATCTATCCCTCATCCATCTATCCATCCACCCACCCATTTGTCCACTCATCCATTGATTCATCCACTCACCTATTTATCCATATATCCGTCCATCCACCCACTCATCCATCCATCCATCCATCCATCCACCCATCCATGCATTCACCAATCCACCCACTCACTCATCCACTCATCCATTCATCCATATATCTATCCATCCACCCATCATCCATCCATACATCCATCCACCATCCATTCATTCATCCTTCTATCTATCTATCCATCCACCCATCCATGCATTCACCCATCCATCCACCCACTTAGCCATCCATCCATTCATTCATCCTTCCATCTATCTATCTCTCATCCATCTATCCATCCACCCACCCATTCGTCCACTCATCCATTGATTCATCCACTCACCTATTTATCCATGCATCCACCCATCCACTCACTCACCCATTCGTCCACTCATCCATTGATTCATCCACTCACCTATTTATCCATGCATCCACCCATCCACTCACTCATCCATCTATCCATCCTTCCTTCCATCTATCAATCTATCCATCCATCCATCCATCCATCCATCCTTCCACCCATTCATGCATTCACTCATCCATCCACCCATTCATCCATCCATCCATTGATTCATCCAGAGTGTGGCGAACGTGTTTTTTCCAAAAACTACAAAAGGTGATGCAGACGATCCAGAATCAGAGACTCGGTCTGAACTTTCTCCTCACAGTGGCTGAAAGCTCAGGGAGCTCGAGCCAATCAGAAAGTCAACAGGAAGCCATGATCGTATTCATGTGTGTTTGTGTGTGTTGTGTGACAGATGTGTGTTGTTGATAAATACAAACACATCACCCTCTCCTCGTCTGTAGTGAGTTCTGAAAACATGATTCTGGTTCAGTTTCTTAATGATCGACTGCTGCGTGTCTTAGCTACGCTGCAGGGGATTCTGGGTAACGGCGAGGCTGTAGGCTGTGATCTGAAAGAGGTTTAAGAATCAGTATGCTGCTGAAACAGACTCATCATGGAGAGTAATGGAGTGTGTTGTTCTGTTTGTGTGAAGAATAAAAATCATTAATGACAAACACAATCAGAGATCTGATGAAGGGTTTGGACCGAAGAGAATATCTGGATCAGGACTTCACCCACAGAGACATACAAAGAGAAACAGGTCCAAATGTCTGAAAGAAATTTGTGTTTCTCTGCTTAAAGGGATAGTTCAGTTTTTTGAAGTGGGGTTGTATGAGCTCCATATGACCACTAAGTACATTAGATACAGTAGAAAGTTCTCTCTTCTCTCAGTAAGCCACAGTCTGTAACCGTCGAAAAAAAGACGCTAACAGGAAAGTACCGTACCAAGAACAAAGGGTATTTTCTCCGCCTGCAAGAACTCAAATCAAAAAGTAATACCACAGTTTAAGAGTATGCTACATATGAGTGTTTTTAAGTACATTAACCTTTCAGAAATATAAATCTTTTTCTCTAGTTTCTCTAGTACAAAGAAGGAAAAAAAAATCAAAATAGATTTAAAAATAGAGAATAAAATTAAATTAAATATAAATGAAGGTAACTCTTGACAAATGCAGTTTATATACAAAACATACACCAGGCACAAACATTTGTTCACATCAATGTTGACATAGTTGAAATTTTGCTCATTGCAACTTTTTATATACACAATTTGTAAAAGTGTTGTCTCCATTGTGGTTGAGGATCAGTACTGGTATTCTATTGTATAACCTAGATAGCATTCTGAGAGCAAAAACCTCCACCAAGGTAGCTCAGATACTGATGTTACATCTATGAGCATTGGTTTCATGATAAAGTTACCATCATAAATATGATTCATGACCTTGAGAATCCACACCTAACACTCTGAATCTTGAGATCATTAGGTCTTCAGGAAGTTCTCTGTTAACAGTTCCAAAAGTTAAAACAAAAACTTACGGTGAGGCATTTTTTTACTACTATGGCCCCCGCTTATGGAACAGCCTACCTGTAGACCTGAGGGCTGCACCTAATATTAACGTCTTTAAAAACAAACTCAAAACCTACCATTTTAGTTAGGGGTGTGAAAAAATATTGGTATCGCAATATATCGTGATATTTTGACTCCCGATACAATATCGATATTTCAAATCTTAGTATCGATATTTTTGTAAAAAATAAAAACTCATATTTTATCAGAATTGGAAATGAAATACAACTTATAAATATGTATTTACAGGTTTTGTTTCATGCAGTTTATTCAGTTCAGACGGTGACAACAGAAATATGTGATTTTTTTTACTTACTGTTGTGCTGTCAATAGCAGCAGTTTGTTCCTCATGTGTTCAGTTACAGTTTGAGCTGCTCTGCAGGTTTGGATGCTTTCAGTACTTTGTTAAAGGGAAAACAAGAATAATTTCTTTCCAACATTAATTCAGGTGACTTGATGCACTCTGTGTTTTCAAGTTAAGTGTATTTATGTAACACTGTAGTTGATATATTTCAATTACAATAAAATGGAAAAGTTAAAAATTCACTTCTCTAGGTTTTCCCTAGTTTACTGTATAATATCGCAAAATATCGCAATGTTGTGATATCGTGATATATTGTGATATTATCGTATCGTGACCAAAGTATCGTGATACGTATCGTATCGTGAAGCTCTTGCCAATACCCATCCCTAATTTTAGTCGAGCTTTTACCTGAATTACCTTTTAGTGTTTTTATCTATTCTACTTACAGCCCACTCTTTTATTATTTTCTTATTTTATTTATGTTTGCTATCTTTCCTTATTTTATTTTCTCATTTTTCTATCTTTTTTTTTATTTTTTTAACTTCATTTCAATTTATTATTTATTCGTATTATTTTTTAAAATTCTTTTATTTAATTTTATTTTATGATGTATTTAATTTTACACTTTTAACCTAACCTCCAGTGTTTTCTCATTTTTAAACCTTTAAAATGGCGTTTCCATACGCACTGGGTACATCAGTGTGCTTTATTATTGTCTTTTATTTATGAAGCTTTTCATCAACACTGTGTATGGATTGCGGTGTGGGTGGGTTCAAGGGCCGGGTGGAGTGGGTTTGGGTCATATATAGGGATGGGTACCTTTCACATTTGAACCGATACCATACCGATGCCCGGTACCTGGGAATCTGTATCGGTACTCAACGGTACCAATTTTCGGTACTTTTGCGTGTGTTTATGGGGTAATAAATATCAATTTGTTTAATATTAAGATCTCAAATTTTTTCAATGTCAATTTATTTCTCAGTATATAAAATTTGACAGATATATATATCAAAACAACATTCAACTGTTTGTATTGTAACACTGTTTGTATTGGTAACTGTAGTTGTCCCAAAAAACTTCTTCTTCAACATGAACAATGTATGTTGACTGAGCCCGCGCTTTGATGTGTCATTACGCTTATTGTGCTGTGCTTCGCTCAAGTCCGGTGGACATTCACCTACTACCCAATAGTATGCCTGCTTCTCTTTTCCTCCCTCACAGTCACAAGGATGCAGGTAGGTACCTAAACATGGCACCGCTGATTTGAATCGTACACACCTACTACAGAATTCGGACGGTACCTCTTAAAGTACCGAATTCGGTACCCATCCTAGTCATGTATCTTTTATTTTAATTTATCCGTCTGTTTGTAAAGCACTTTGTGCTACATTTTTTGTATGAAAAGTGCTATATAAATAAAGTTTAATTGATTGATTGATCATTATTCGACAGTTGTTGAGCAAAAATGATCATTCACTAAAGGCGGTTATCTAAATCACCACCAAAATCTAATCGCTTTTAATTTGGGCCTTTACCAACATTGCCTGAAAATTTCAACAAAATCTGTCCTGTAGTTTTTAGCATAATTTTGCTAACAAGCAGGTAAAAAATGCTGGTTTCACCCGTCACTGCTCATCATCACAGTGACATGTGGACACTACCATACTGTATGTTCCACATGTAGCTTGTTGGTACCGGGTCACCCTGCCCACAGATAAAGCCTCCTCACTACTGCTGCTCTACCTCACAGCCCCTCTCCTCCAGTGTGTCTCCTCTGGTGTAATAATGTGTCTTTTGAAATCCGACTAAAACAGATCGTTGTGAATAATGAATGTTTGTCAGACTGACTCTGTGTGAGACGTCACCGCTGAGAGCTCTGCTGCAAACAAACAGTGAAGTCTAGTTTTCCAATTAAGGAGCTAATTAGAGCCGAGGCGTGAACAAACGTCAGGATTTGAAATCCCCTGCAAGCTTCCTGAAATTGCTGAAATACGTCTGAATAATGTAATAAGAGGAAATGGAGCTCACCTTTTGAAAAGTGCTGCAGGTTGAGCTCTTCATCTGCAGCTAACGCGGTTTTATGTGCATGATTCTGGAGGTAATGGAGTTCCTGGTTGTGCAGGGTGAGCCGTGAATTGGTTCGAGTCTTTGGTCAAACGCTGCAGAAGCACTCTCTGAGCTTCAGGCCTGAATCCTGAGTGAAGCTCTTGTTTAATTCTGCTCTCGACTTTGTGGATTTTCTTCTTTCTTCATGTCGTGGACTTCAAAGTGCTTCAGCCCGACTGGCACACGGGTGCGGCAGGAATACATAAAACCCATCAGCGCACTCTCCTCTCCGCCGCCGTCCGGCCATTTCACAGCCAATCTTCTGAACCAAAGTGATCTGTGAGTGACAGGCGGCGAGGAAACGAGACTTCTGTCAGAAATGCTCAGACTGCTGTAAAGAAAGTGGACTTTCACTTTCTCCACAGCAGAAAACAGCTCTTATTTTTCTGCAGGCACTCAGCTCTTCTTACAACATTTATCAAAAAGTTCTGCGCAGAAGGAAACTTGTCTGAAAGGGATCAACAATGCTCACAGAGAAGTGTTAAGGTTGGTTTGTGGAGCTTCAAAGTGCAGCTTTTTTTCCACTTTTTCTTTTCTATTCATCTGAGGGAAACTTTAATACTGTAAAACTTTTAAGTCAAAAACCAAAATCAAAGCTTTTCATAATGTTTTAAGGAGAAAGATGTAAGGTGCCATCAGCTCGGTGGTCATGCCTTAGAGGCTGTTTGTGGGTGGCTGTGAAAATTTGGCCTGCTGCCCTGCTCTGCTACTTCTCAGCTGTTCTCCATTATCTCCATACTGTCATAATAGTGGAAAAAGCAAGAAAATATATCTTTAAAATCACTAAAGTGGGATCCAGCGTTGAAATGAATTGAAATCCAGTCATTATCGGCTGATAGTCACTTGACATACTGATTGTTCCTTCGGCCACCAGGTTACTTGTCGCTCATGTTAGGGCTGGGCAATTAATCGAAAAGTAATTGAAATCGACATTTAGACCCTATAATCGAAGTAGTTTTGCTCATGTCGATTGACCACGCCCCCTCCATACAGTCTACGTTCACTTTTGCCAAGAGCGACGGACGTGGCACCAACATGGAGGAGACAAGTGCAAATCTATCAGAGGATCTAGTAGCCAAGAAAAATACCGTCTCAATTGTTTGGGCGCATTTTGGATTCTGTGCAGACGACATAAAGCAGAAAGAAGTTAAGTGTAAATACTGCAGGAAGACATGCCGATGACTGTTGGTATCACCACTAATGTGTTCCAGCATAGCATAAAATAATCATTCATTAATCGTAATCGAGGTAAGAGCTTCAATTAATTGTGATATTGAGATTAGGTAATATCACCCAGCCCTAGTTCATATGTTTCATCTTCGTGATGTAAACATGTTCAGCAGTTATCGATTCATCACAGCCTTGGTAAAGCCTCCAAAACATTGGCCACGGTTACATGAGGATTTTTAATTCTGAATCAATCATTCAGAAATAAAGAATTCAGAATTAAAGATATTTTCTTCATTTTTACATGGAAATAACAATTCTGAATGAAGGTTTACATGGAAAATAAGTTTATTCATCTTTATTCAAGGCCTGGCGGTTGGGAATGGTTCTGATTGGACAGGGGCGGATGTGATATTGTGGCGTATTTACGTCTACCGGAAGAAAAATTCCAGTTCAGTCTCCGTCACGGAAACCTCGTCCAACTTGGACGCTACAGCTTCAAAAAGGTCCACATTTTAATTCTTACGTCCCTCCATGCTTTCATTACTTCAAAATTTTCTTAGGCTCCTATTAAACAAAATTTCTTTGCTTGCGTGGAAGGGCGGCACGGTGGCGCCTCACAGCAAGAAGGTTCCCGGTTTGATTCCCGGGTTAGACAGGGGCCTTTCTGTGGAAAATTTGCATGTTCTTCCCGTGCATGCATGGGTTCGCTCCGGGCACTCCGAGCGTGAATGGTTGTCTGTCTCTCTATGTGGCCGTGCAATTGATTGGCAACCGGAGCAGGATGTACCCTTTTTCAGAATAATCAATTTCATTTGGAATTAGGTGTTTACAAGGTGATTTTTAATCTTTTTAAGAGGATATAAGTTTTATTCGGTATTAAAAGGGGAATTAAGGTCTTCATGTAAATGTGAACATTGCTTTCACTCCTGTTATGAGGCTTTTTTCCTTCACAGTTTTCATGTAACCTCCAAAGTCTGTTGTCATTGGTGATTGAAGTTTGGCCTGTTGCCCACTTCTGCTTTACATTTCTGTAATGGTTTTCAACTCTGTCTTCTGTTTACCATCAGAATAATGGCACAAAAGCAGGAAAATACAACTTTTATAAAGGTAAAGTAAAATCTGAAGCTGAAAACAAGCATTAAAGCTGAAACTATAAGCAGGATAGGTGCCCTACTTGATTGAAAGCCAAACATTTTTGGCTGATATTCTTTAAAGTAGAACTCATCGTGCCTGTGGTTACCTGTAGCTCATATGTTAAACCTTTCAGTTGTTAACATGTCCATCACTTATCCACTCATTTGCTGCTTCTGCTGCAGTGTCTTCTTCTTAAATCAGCCTTGGTAAAATCCCCCAAACATTGTTTTCACTCTTGTTATGAGGCTTTTTCTTCATCGTATTATCTTGACTTGGCTCGACTTTTCAGTTATTTTGCTTTTCCATTAGGGATCATACCTGGTACCTGGCAAAGTTTTTCCTATCACCTCCAGAGGCTGTCTTCATGCTCACTGTGTCAACAAATGGGCCTCTTTGGGAACCAGGTTTTGATGCTCATCCAAAGGGATTTAAACATGATTAATAACCCACCACGTCAGCACTAATTAGATTAGTTTTCTTGACTTAATTTGTTTTTCTTGACTGAAAACAGCCGTTGGTGATGGCTTTCTTTGCATGTGAAGGCAAATCCATTTGTAGCATGCACACTCATTGAATAACTGGTTGATTCTGAGAGTTCTGACAAGTTTAGGATTGAATAAAAATACACTGTCAGACAGTTTGCATCAACAGCTTGGTGGCTTTATTCTGATTCAGTCTGGAAAAAGGTGTATTTCATTTGAATCGTTTCATACTCAAGTCCAGTCTGTTGGGCCATGGCTGGTCATTACATCACAGTCAGCAGTCCTATGAGTTTGAGTTGTACAATATGGGAAGAAAGAAGGCAAACTTATATAATCTCATGAACAACAGGTATTAATCGTTCTATTTGCGACTGTACAGATGAGCATATTTAGCAATGCAAGACACCCCTTGTGCTGTAAGTGTAAGTAAACACTTCCTATGGAGAAAAGGGACTTTTAACACTCAGCAGAGGACCATAGGAGACACCAGACAGCATGGGAACTTATTAAATTATAACACCCGCAGAGGAGTCTGCGGAGAAGGCAGACTCTAAAGGGATGAGTTTTCCAGCTTGAATGAGCTGGACTGATACAGTCTGAGGATCTCTACGAGTCTTTGAATCGGTCCATGCTGTTGAGTTATTGTGCTGAAGCGACAGTGAGTGATATTTGTGGATATGTTGTTAATATTTTCATAGTTTTCATAGATATTTCATTGATACTTCGATAGTTTGTTGTGCCTGTTCATCAGAAACATTATTAAGTAGTACTTTGTATAGCTCAGTCTGTAAGGGCTTGAGCTAAGGCTGAAGGTGCAGGGTTTGAATCTTTATACCTTCAAACTAGGCCTGTCACAGTAACAAACTTTGCTGGACGAAAACTGTCCAAAAAATTATTGCCGATAAACAACATTATATATTCTTTTGACACATCAGTTTTTCATAAATGTAATTATAATATATGTCATATTAAAGTGAGTACACCATATCAAAAGCAATAAACTTAAATTTCTTAAGTGTATTTAACTGTTATTGAAAGGTCAACAGCATTTTATTAAAATATATTAAACAAATAACATAATACATTTAACAAACAAAAAGAGAAAAAAAAACAATGAAAATGACGTGGACTCTATCAGGGGAAAAAATGCATGTGAATAAAAATCATTATACTAATCAAAAACAATAAAAAATAGACCCTGTCTCTGTAAAGTCAAAAAACTCCAATAGAAAGCGCACAACAATAAATAACAATAAATAAAATGGAGTTTATACAGTTTCAGAATTGTTTGTGACATGTACGTTCTCCCAGTCAATTTGTACTATCTGTCAAACATTCGTAACATTTCTCGAAATGCTGGCTTTTTTGCTGAGCACGCACCATTTTACACTTTTATTTATATTTACTTTGCCAACCAAACGCCCCAGTAAGCGCCAACTGTCAAGGACAAAGGCTCCGCAGCCCCTCCCCTTCTTCGTCGTCACTACTTCCAAACAAATACGACATATCAACTCGTCTGTGTTCATGAGCTCAGACCTTGTTGATTCTGTTTAAAACCAATATATTCCCACACTGGGACTGTGGCATTTGGCTTAGGAACCGTAGCTTTCATACCATCATTCCTCAGGACGCTCACTTCAGCTCTCTGTGTGTGTATGCGCAAGCAGCCCGCCTCCCCCACAAAGATTGAATGAATGACAGATGCTCACCGCGCTATAAATCCGCGAAAACACCAAATAGAACCAACGCACCCAGGTGTTTCGAGTGGTAAACTGCAACTGGAACGTTCCCCGAAGTCAGAATTTCCTACTGGGAACTCGGTGAAACCTCGCCGCCCCCGAGTTGACAATCGAAGATGGATGCCCCCAGTGTGAACAGTTATTTAGCTCCTGTAATAATCCATTTATTTGCACTTCTGACTGGGGTGTGTCGCTCTGGATCAGCTGTATACATAGTAATGTTAGACTACTATTTACAAAAATGCTGCCATAGTGATAATCACATTCTTCATGTGATATTTGTGAACAACAACGCAGGGCGTGCTAACAACAGCTAACAATAGCCTGGTAGATCGGCTTGTTTTTCTCCAACTTCAACTGGAATATACCGTTATACCTTTGTGCAGTTGTAAATGTTCCCCAGCCTGGAACATTCCTCATGGAGCAGTCTCTCTTTAAGAACCCTTTTGTGACTTTGAAATCCTTCTCTGTCTCTGATGTTGCCTCTATGAGTGATTATTTTCACGGTTTTATTGAAGTCTTAGATTCTTGCCGCTACTCCTTCTTGAGTTTTGACAGTTCTGGCATCAGATTTTCTGCTTCACCGAGCTGATCACTGATTATGCCATCACACCTCCATGAAGCCAAAACTGCGGTTAGAAATAATAAACTAACCAAGCCCTGATTTTGGGAAACCTCACCCCTGATAAAATAACCTGTCAAGCTCTGATAAGGCCTCGGGGTGGTGCGCTGTAAAATTTGGCAAAGGTGGCGGCCTCATCGTTTATTATGCAGGAGAATCCTCCTGATGTTTGTGTGCAGAGCTTTGATTTGTTCTGCCGTACTGTCAACACTTCTCCACCTTTGTGTTTGTGTGTGTGTGATTCACATCAACCGATCTGTGTGTCCCAGTTCTCAAGGAAACCTGCACCTTTCCCACAATGCACTTGGATAAAGATGAAAGCACAGCAGCTTCACCTGAACCCTCTCCTCACTCACCTCTTTCTTCTTCTCCTCTTTTTTTTGTGCAGACTTATAAAACTTAACAAAGGACTTAAACAGGACTGGAGCATTTGGAGTTTGGACTTCTTCCTGGATTTGGAGATTTCCAGCTGTGATTGGCACTCGTGAGGCTGCTTGTGATTGGACCAATCTGAACAAAAGGTAAGAAGCCTTTGTTATCCATTTTGGGGAGCAGGGTAAGGTAAGGTTAAAAAAAAAATAGATCAGCAGGAAGAGTCAACGTGGCATTAGAATCAATTATGAAATGAATAGCTGCCATTAGATATGCACTGATAGCTCTTGATAACTCAACAGATTGCATCTAAAACTGACAGGTTTATCCACATCATCTGCTGATGTCTGGTGTTTTTAAGAGGAGCCAATACCAAGGATCCCCTTCGTGAAAAGTAGTTTATTCAAGTGTACCAAAGTATGCTTCTTTTATATTTATACTTCAACTGAGGCAGTATACTTGAAGTTTACTTTTTATGTACTTATTTTAAACTTGAAAACAGTATAGTGAAGTATACTTTGCTTATTATCATGAGTATGAAGAAAAGTCTAAGGCTAAGTACATTACTACGTAGACTTAAGATGCCTACAAGCTAGGGATGCACCAAAATGAAAATTTGTGGCCGAAGCCGAATAAAATATAAACGCTTGGCTGAATACCAAATACTGAATGTCCAATGCGGAGGCTAAACAGTTCACTATTTTTTTGATGGTGCATAAATAGCTTAGAGTACATTTTTAGACAGCAAAGCAAAGTTTTTCATTCATATTAGGCCTTCAAACAAAACAAAACATGCATTAAAAAAATACTACAGTGCACAACAAATAAATTATTAACCTTTTGACACAAGTCTGCTTAGCCACAACCACACACAATGACGTATTTGATATTGTCATTGCGTGACATGGTACTATTCGGCCTTGCTATTACCTCACTCCACCGAAGGCCAACTGTAGCTTTTTTTTGCAATATTCCGCCGAATATGTTCGGTCACCGAATATTCGGTGCATCCCTACTACAAACCAAACGTGACTTGAGGGTTAACCCTCTGGGGATGCGTTGGCCGTGTTCAAGGTGATCACTTCACTCGTCGCTTGTTGCCAAAGTTGAAAAAGTTTATCTTTTCAAGCGAAGTTGTGTGTGGCTGTGAGGCAACAGCCAATCAGTGGCGTGTGCATGTGTGGCGGTACCTGTGACAGACAGTTTTTATTCTGGGCTTCAGAGTAACAATCTATGTCAGTGTGGGAAACAGTCTGTGAGTTCATTAGCTCCACCTACACAGACTGCAGAGAACTGACAGATGCTGCTGCTGCAGGCCATCAGCTGCAGAGTTTTGTGGTTGGTAGATGAGTGAAAATGATGTCAGCTTATACATCCTATTATATCATTTATGATATGATCGCAGTGTAACTCAAACAGACGTGACATCACAGAGCTGTGCCGCTTTGCAGCAGTGACCAAAATGAGGTATTTATGGACAAGCGACACAATTTCAGTGGGCAAAGTGATTTTAATCACTAAATCACTTGTGCAAATAATGGTGGCTAATGTCGGTAGCCTGTGGTCATCATGGTTACTTAGTTATACTTAGCAAAATATGCTCTTCTCATGAGTTTACTTCTTAGGGATTGTCTTTGACGAGGTTCATGTTACATATAAGTTTTAGATAATACATCTGTGTGGCATAATTTAATGTGAAACGATGGCCTTAAGGTAGTTAATCGATCGGCTAATGGCTTTTAGCCGCCACGGCTAACGGCCTACAAGGGCAAACAACATTTAACAGCCGTTAGCTTTTAGCCATAGTGGCTAACTGTTGTTAGCTGCTACAGCTAACAGCCATTAACTGCTGTTTGCCCTTGTAAGCCGTCAGCTGTAGCAGCTAAAGGTTAGCCGGCTAAAGGTTAGCCGCTACATATGCTACGTCATAGCAGCGCTGCTTGATATGGATGGGTCTGTGATGAGTGGGATGAGCCAAACGATCGTCCAATCACAAGCTGCTGTTATTTTCGAAGGTTCTTCCCCTGAAAACATTTTCGCTCCTCCCCAGATGGATTACTGAAATCTGGAACTGTCCATCTGTCATGTCAGGTTATACTTTTACTGCCATGCAAATATCTGAAAAGAAGTTATAAAAGTAGTTTTTTTAGTTTCAATCCCACACCCACTTGTACTCACACTGCTTGGTACTGCAAACTGACCCACTACCTGCAAGTTTTTTAATGTCAGATCACAACATCAGACCCTGATCTTTCCCACGACTCTTCATTACCCACAACATACTCATGACCACCTCCACACAAGAAACAGGAATGCAGTATTCGGCCTTCAAATGCTGCATGTGAGGCCGTTAGACTCAACAGTTTGGAAATCTTTGGGAAAGTTTAGTAGGACCAGGGTCATGTGTCCGATTTGTGGCTCGTAAATTTTTGTTTGTTATCTCTGACTTGAAGGTTTCATGAATAAAGTTCCCGCCCGGTTTCACACGTTACACAACGCAGAAACAGAGAGCGATAAAGGAGTTCATCCTGCTGTAATATTTTTACTGTGACAGCCTGACTAAGTGCCTTCTGCTAACCTGCTTCCATGTTCAGGTTCAGACTAATATCAGAGCTACAAACAGAAAGACTCTGGGCCAGGGTGCACAGGAAACTATTATTTATAGAAGTGAGATAAAAGTTCTGTCAGAAAATTAAAAAATGAACAAAACCAGGGTGAAGTGCCACGTAGAAGCTGATAACAGGCTCCACAAAACAGGAAAATAATTCAGGAAATAGTCTGTTCCAACAAAAAGAGTCCAAACTGCAGCTTATATTTTAGTGTGTGTTTGTCTGTGTGTGTTTTCTATGACATGAAAAATGGCTGTGATGAACACGGGGTTTGAGCTGCTCTTTTGCTTCAGGGACTTTGTGTGTGTGTGGGACTTGGAGATTTCCCAGGATGCCTCGGGGCGATGCTGGGATCTCATGGGAAGATTTGAGGTTAAAGATTTGCTTGAACTTGAAAAGCGTTCACACATACATAAACATCTGAGGATGTTTCTGAGATGAGAGAGTTTCTAATCATTTTATATGATGCACAAACACACATCCAGAGTCTGTGCTGGTGCTGCTGGAGTTATTTCATGATAAATTGTCTTTAGAAAGTATAATTTGTTTATTTATCTGTGAAGAGCCCACATTCTGCTTTTTGTCTCCTCATGGGCGAGAGTTTGTTTTTACGAAATAGTTTTCGTTTTGTCCTTTACATCGCAGCCGTAGCATCGCTTACTACATTAGCTGATTGGCCCGTAAACAGGGCAAATGTAGGAAAATGCTAAAGGCTCCGTGGCCCTACATAAAAACGAGAAAAAATCGCCTTTAATATAAATATACCAAAACTAGTTATATTATTATCAGTGTTAATTTTGTTGACTAATTATTGTCGGCATAGTTTTCATCAACAACCTTTTTTTCCCAACAAAAACTAGACAGTAACTAATAAAAAAAGAGCACATGGACAAAAGTTAAACTAAATTTGCTAATATTTTCCTCACCAAATAAAACTAGACTAGAATGTTTGACACCAACCACATTTAGTGCGCACCAAAGAAGTTTTGGCCCAGGGTTTGGTACGTTAGTATCAATGTAAATGCAACCACTGCGCTTTGGTGTTCACCAAATCCAAGACCTCCATGAAGGGGTGGTCTCGATCCATCTCCCTACATTTGGTGCGGTTTCACTGGTGTGAAACAAAGTGGTCCGAACCAATCTACTATTGATGCATTACTTTCTGTTAATCCCGCGGTTGAATCTTTTGCTTACCCAATTTGTTGATTTGTTAATTCTGGTTTAGGATTACGATGATTTACGAAGGTCCAGAAGGTCGCTGATGCCGTCTCAAACATGATAGAAAAACACATTTGAAGGAAAATTTAGAAGAGAGCAAAATGTAAACATTGGTTGTTTGGTGTAGGAAATGGTTACCATGGTAGCTTCTTCTTCGTTCTCCTCCGTAGCAGGTTTGGTAACCAGTTACGTGCATATCACCCCCTGCTGTTTCAAACTGAGTAAATACACAAGTGGGCCTGGGCACGGTTCGATGTTGCAAGTGTGAATGCAAGCTAGCGGGGGAGGGGGAGGGGGGCGAACCGCGCTGCAGCACGGTTCGAAACAAGTGGTTTAGCAAGTAGCTTTGTGGTGGTGGGATAAGCTGCGGAGCGATCCAATCAGCTGCTCTCTTTATGAATTGATATATTCATGTAGAGCAGGTTCACTGCTTGTTGTCAGTTCTGGTATTGTAACTAAGATGCTCTGCTAGGTAGCCTAAATAAAGGTGACTGCATTTCACACAAAAGTTCAATTTGCTTCTCTTAATTTAAAAATTCAAACTTTCAGCATTCAATAAAAGGGCTATTAGAGGTTTCATTTTATTCAAGTGTAAAACATGTCTTCAGAAATTCAGGGAAACATAAAAAATACTTACTCTTTACACCTCATGTTTAGTCTACTAAATTTACAGCAGATTTTGTCGACTAAAATGTGAAATTTCATCCACTAAAACCAGGCTAAATTCAAAACAATTTAGATGACTAGATTATGAAAAGAATTAAGATATTTTAGGCAAAAGACTATAACAAAAACTAAATTAAAAGTGCTGCTCCCCTACCTACTCTTACCTGCTCCCTCTGCAAGCTGCTTTTCAGCCCTCCTCCACCCCAGCTCCTCTGATGCTTGTTTGGGGGGGAATTTTTCTGCTTCTCTCCCTGCTTCATGCTTCCCTTATAGAGGAATGATAGAACTAAAAGATGTTTTAGGCAAAAGACTACAACTGCAACTTTAGTATAGTTAACTCTGATAACTATTAAGTCCTAAAATAGAAACTCTCATTTTGATTCAAATGTAAACTAAAGCCCAATTAATATTTCTAAATAAGTTAATACCAAATTTTTGATTTATTTATAATTTGTTAAGCATATTAATTAGGTGGTTTCTTATAATTAGAGACAATGGTAAAATAATGCTATTTGACTTCTTTAGTACCCTCGATGATGGTGGGAGCCACATTGGTACGAGCCCGTAGTAATTGTGGTTGATGGTATGGTCGTCCAATCTCTTGACGAGTTTGCTTTAGAAAGCTTCTGCCCAGTCCTGAAAAATGACTTTCTATATGCTGTTTCCCAGATAGACAGGTGAATTATTCATTTGTTGAAGAGAAATGACATGAAACCTCTACCACCTTCTTCTTCTCCTCCTCTGAGAACATTGTGACATCACTACGTCGTCCCTGACGGTGACTCACCACAGACCTTCACTCCTCCGGCTCTCTGTGTGTTAAAAATAGAGTCCGACCATAAAGCTTTACCGCCAGTACAAACTCTAAATCATCAAATTTTCAGCAGCGCGAGGCGTTTTTCAAAGTGCAGCTTGTTGTAGATGAAAAACGACGAGCCGAGTCGTCTTTTCTTCAGTCTGAAGGGTCGTGTTATTGAAGCACTTCACCTCGGCCGAGGAGGCGTAGAAAAGACTCCGCCGATCTCCTCTGTGTGGCAGCACAAAGAGATGATGGAAAAGATCTAGTGGTCTCCACAAAGGAAAGCTCTCAGACGCTGACCCTGACCAGCGACAGGCCGACTTCTCCCAGGCTCCTGCAGACAACACGCTCCTCTGTTGGACAATAATCCTCACCGTGTGGAGAGGGAAGCCCACAGTGTGCTCCTCGTCAATGAGGCTTTATCTCCGTTTACATTTCAGGAGCTCCAGAAGGAAACTCCTCTGCAGATCCCAGCAAGACAACAAACAGGCCTCAGTTTGAGGCTGGAAACATAAAAACAGCCAAAGAAAGCAGAGCAGAGTGATGTGCCTGTAGATAATGGCTCTGATTTTATCATTTTATTGGATCACTATTATTATTTATTTTGTTTTTTGTCGTTCTTTTTCAGCTTCTGCTGCAGTGACAGTCAGGGAGATAACTCCGTGATTCTCTTTAACCTTCACGCCACAGTCTGCTCCAAGGCAGTGATTCCCAACCTTTGTTGTCTTGTGTACCCCCTGAGCCTTATTGTCATGCCATGAGTACCCCGTCACTGAGATGTTTTGATTATTCTTCAAAGGAGATAGTCACAAAACTGATTGATAAATGAAAATACTTTATTTTATCTCCTTAATTTGAAAATTTAGTTCTCAGATATTGTCTTCTTTTAACTCAAATAAAAGACAATAATAATAATAATAAGAAGAAATAATTATAATATGTGGCCTTGAAAATAGATATGTTGTCTAAATAAAAAGATACAAAATCAAAATAATCAACCCACCTTTGTTATATGTCACTATTGTAATGTTTACCATAAAACACTGGCGCTCCTTTGAATAAGACCTCTTTTAACAGGCATTTAAACTTTAAAAATCAGGAATAAAACACAAAAAATAGTTTCCCTGTGGGCTTTTCGTAACCCTCTCCTGAATCCATATTTGCCTGGCTGCAGGTTCGCAGCTGTTTTCATTTTAGCTTGGCTCAAGTTATTGTTGCCCCTGGAAAACTAGTTGTAGCGCACACATACAATTCTTATCTCAGTACTTCCAAGTTGGAAGTAAATTATCACACTTTTCCAGGTACCCCATGTAATGTTCTCGCGTACCCCTTGGGGTACACATACCCCTGGTTGGGAATCACTGCTCTAAGGGGTTGTGGTTTGGTTTTTAAGGACAGATAGGGTGGCACATGAGTGGGTTCCCTCACACAGTGTTTTTTCTCAGGGCCTTTTCCTCTTCAGATTTGGCCATATTAGGCCTTTAAAACAAGGCCTAATATGGCCAAATCTGGAGAGTTTTCATTGCGTTTTGGCCTCCCGTTGTACATGGGAACGGTACCAGGAGTCCTTAAATCCATAAGCTTTTGAAACCAGGTTCCAGGGTGGAGAGTTTTCAAAAAGCTCCTCCATGCAGCTCCGTGTAAACCAGAGTCAGAACATTTCAGGGTGAAACGCCACAGTACTCTTTCACATGAAGGCTATGTGTGCATATCATAGACTGTAAAAAACATGGACGTCATGTCGCTGGGCTTTTGTGAAGTCGCCACAAAACTGCTCCCCCTGGTGACTGGCTGCAGTATAGGTCAACTCTCCGTCTCCCCCATTTATCTGGACGGGCCGTAGTGAAACTTCAAAAAATTAATATACCTCGTAGAAATATTTCTCCCATCCGTATGCTGTGGTGACATTAAAGTATTATTGGGCTGCGTTTTTTCCAAGTCCTCTTTTTTCTGAAAAGTTTCTTTTTCATAAGTTATTAGAGTTTAAAAAATAACTGCGGTTTACGGCAGTTTTACAATGGTTGTGTACGCAGTATGCTGCAGAGTCTTGCGACCGTTTATGACAGCTGCGTCCAGATATGGTCCAGATTCTCTACTGGCTGCACAATGGCGGCACCCTAACGGGGGATATTATGGCTTCAAAACCGTTACATGGTAGAAGGCGGAGCCACGCTATCCAGTTCTTATAATACATCCATGGTGCATACCAGGAACAACAACAGCTTTGGTCGTCTACCGAGCAACATGTGTGCTGCTTACCTTGCTCGGTTTGTTATCCAGACAAAACTATCCAGACAGATTTTATGTCCTGAAAAGAAACTCCTGCGTCTTTGTGCGTTCACTTGCCATTGTTGTTTGTGAAAAGTTTTTCTTCTTCAACCTTCATCACCATCGACTAAACTGGTATGTATTCTACAGCGGTTTCATTTGTTTCTTGCGTCTCCGTCTGATCACGAATCAAGTTTGAATACGCAAAGGAAAAGTCTTTGCGTCTCTGTGTAAACAGTGCTTTTTCTCTGCCACTTTTACCTCACAGGCATCATGAAGCATCTGCGCCTTAGCTCAGTAAAGTCTTCAGGTGTGAAACTTAAAACCAGCTGAACGGAGAGAAGAAGCAGATCAGTCCTCCGATCGTCACGGTGACGCTCAGCCTCAGACACGTCAGCTCACACAGGAACATTTTCTAATCAGCTCATTAATGAACTCATTTAATCAACTCATTAGCACAGCAGGCTGTGAGCGATACTTTATCATGTGCTCCTGCCTCCTGCAGTCGATGATAAGACACTTCAGATTATCAGAGGTGAGTTTCAGATGAGGTACAGTACTGTAGAGAGAGGGGAGGGTCTGTTTGTCCGTCTGTGTGAGGACCAGCAGGGTCCAGCTCCATGAAGAAGACACAAAGTAATATTTATGGAAGAAGTAGTGTCTTCTTACAATGGTGATATTTATTATAGAAAAAGTGTCTTCTTAAAATGTTGATATTTATACAAAGAACCAAAAACATAGAGAGAAAATCAAAGCTATGGTGTAAAAACAAAAAGTGAAGACAGCCATTTGTGATAAAAAGTCTTATACCTCATTTTTGTTGTTTAAATTTTTGACTTGAATAGTGTATGACATTTAAACATTAAAGGCAGGAGAGGCATGAACCTGATTGTGAAGTTAAGTTAAACTGAGGACAATCAGCAGAAAGAAGACTTCTGTTCAAAGTGGGACTATTAGTTAATAGGGCTGAACAATTAATTGCAAATTCGATGAAATCTCAATGTGGCTTGTTGTAATTTTCAAACTGCAGACAGTGCAATATTTTTAACCCAAAATGTGTTGATCATTTTGGCATTGTGATGTAGTTTCTTGCAATTTCATGCCTATTTTGACCTTTTTTAACCCAGTTTTTACAACTTAATGCCTATCTTGCTCCCATTCATCTTTTTTTTTGTTTGGCCACTGTCAGACCATGTTTGGAATTTTTACATAGTTTTTGAAATTTACTCCCAATTTTGCTGCTAAAATCAATTTTCCTTAGTCACTTTTGAATTTTTTGCCACTTTTTGCAATTTCATACCTATTTTGCTTCTGTTCTTCACTTCTCCACTTTTTCTCAAATCTTTTATCCTTAGATTGATTTAATGTCATATTGGTTTTACTATAAAATGACCTACTGCTTATGTTTGTTCAAGAATACATAAGATGAGGAACATTAAAACAATCGCAGAGTAAATCGCAATATTGGGGAAAAATATCGCAATTAGATTATTTTCTCAAATTGTTCAGCCTTAATGCTACGGCCACACCTGACGCGAATTGGCGAATGTAAATGTCTGTAATGCCTGTGACGCGCCACGCGTAATGCCCGAGGCTGGACGCTGGACCATTTTGACAAGCTGAGGGACGACACGTGTCACTGCGCAGGCGGAGTAGAGAGCCCGCTCATTATGAACAGATCTGGCCCGCCTATACTTTGTTTGTGTGCATATTCATCTCTCAACAAACCTCTACACTCAATCCTTGAGGGGCCTGCTGCCTCTTCCAGGTAATCCACCTCCACTGGCCCTGCCTGGCTGTTCCCTGTGACCTCATCCTCGACCCCCGACCCATGTTCCCGGAGGTCTCCCTGCAAATAATAAAGGGGTCGAGGAAAGAGAGGACCACAGAGAATCTCCATCTTTTCACGGGCTCTGCCGCTGCCCTCTCCTTTTTTCTTGCTCCCTCCTCCTTTCCTTCAGGTAGGTGTCCCTGAGGCTCTTCCATCTTTTACGACAAAACTCCACTGAGAAAAACACAGTCGGACTCAGTGATGACCGGTGCAGGCAAATCCAGCTGGAAAAGAACCCCATTAAATCAATGACATCGGGGGGGAATGTCATCGCTGATTGGCTGCCGTGGCACAGCGTCACGCGAATTTGCTTCGAAAGTTTAATATTTTGGACTCGAGCGTCGAGGCGTTTGACGCCCCAAACACACAGAGCCAAATGCGTCCGACACACCGCCCGGGGCGAATCTGCGTCTAAACGCGTATTTGCAATGAGTTTGTATGTGATCTAGACACGCATCTTTGCTAATTTGCGTCCGGTGTGGCCGCAACATAATAGTTAAAGGAATTAAATTTGTTCAAAAATCTGAGCAGCTGTGTCAGTTGTAGCTTGGTGTTACCAATTTGGACTTTGGGGGTGCTGGTTTGGCGGGATAGTTAGCAACCATGCACGTCCCATGTACATGCTTCTGCTGGTCCAGGTTGGAATCCAGCCTGTGACCAGTTTCCAGAGTGTCTTCCCCTACTCTCTCTTCCCCTTTTAAAAGCCCATTCACTGTCTCTCTCCTGCCAATAAAGGCACAAAATGCCCCAAAAATACATTAAAAAAATCTGAGCAGTAGAGGGACTGAGGACAATTTTAGTAGGTCAGGACATCCCTGCAAAGTGAGGACATTTGTTCAAGAGGGAAATCATTTTTGTTTAATGAGCAAATATGTCCAAAGGGAACAGATTTATCCAAACTCGGAAAATGTGTGTAAATCCAGGACATTTGTCCAAAGGGACAACATTTGTCCTAATAATAAACATTTGTCTGAAGGTAGGGCACTTATTCATATTGAAGACTTTAGGTCAAATATTATGTCCTAAAGACTACATTTGTCCAAAGTGAGAGAATTTTCATAAAATGAGTAGATAAGAAGTTAGGACATCTGTCCAAAGGGACAACATCTCTCCAAAGCGAGGGTATGTGTCTAAAAGGACATTGTTTAGCCCAGGGGTGTCTAAACTGTGGCCCGGGGGCCAAATGCGGCCCGCTGCCCATTTTTAATCGGCCCTCACAACAGTTGAGGAATCAAGACATTTTGATTACAGCTGCAAATACCATCAATCATGCACATTTTCTACTGAATTTACTTTGCCACAAGGTCTCATTTACAAAGTATATTGCAATATTCATCTCCAAGCACCAACATTCTTGCAGTTTACTCTTGTTTGTGTCTGAAAGTGAAGACAAGATGTCAGTGTCCCCCATCTCTGCTGCTCAAAAGGTCTCGTCTGTACTAGCTGTGAATCTAGTAATAGACCGGGGTTACAAAGACCACTTGACAGGTGATAAACCACCCCTGAACCTTTAAATTTTAACTTCAATACACTAAAAGTGAGGAAAATTGCTCAGTTGTCCATGTATTCCTCTTAATGCGGCCCTCGATGTAAAAAGTTTGGACACCCCTGGTTTAGCCAAAGTGAGGTCAGTTGTCCAAATTGAGGATATTCGTCCATATTGAGGACAAATACCAAAATAGAAATCATTTGTCCAAAGAGATAAAACTTTTTCAAAGTTAAAGACGTTTGTCCAAAGTTGGGAACATTTGTAAAACAGGAAGACATCTGCCGCAAGTGTGGACAATTGTCCTTGGTGAGAACGTTTTTCAAAACGGTTAACATTTGTTTAAAGAGAGGACACAAATGTCTCTGTATTCTTTTTGAGACATTTGTCCAAATGAAGGACATTTGATCAAAGTAAGAACATTTGGCTAACATAAGGACACACCTGTGAAGTGAGGACAATTGTTCAAAGTGCACAGATCTTTAATGAGACATGTTCAGTGAGTGGACATGTGTGCGACTTGAGGATTTTTTTTTATTTGGGTTAGACATTTGTCCAAAAGACAGGACCACTGTGTGGAGTGGTCATGATATCTGCTTATTAAGTGAAGATGTGTAAATATGTGTTAATGGTTTTGGACATGTGTCTAAAATGAGGACAGTCCTGTTACAGACGACTTTTTAGAAAAGCCTGAAGCAAAGAGGCTCTACAGGACGTTTGACCAAAATAAATCGAAAGCTAAGTGAGGACATTTATGTGAAATGAGCAAATCATGAAATGGAGGACATGAGTGAATACTCAGAGATGTTTTTCATTGTGAGGACGTCTCTGAGTGATTTCCCGTCCAGTCTGAGTTTTTCAGTGAGACATTTTTATAAACGTCGGGAACATTTTTCTGAAGCAGAGAAAATCACAGACTGAGCTTTTAAGAGCAGGGACATTTGGTGAAGTAAAGATGCCGTCAGAGGCAAGGACACGGCTCAGAAAAGAAAACTGCATCAGATTTAAGGACAGACTTAAGGACAAAATTAAGGACAGATTCAAGGACAGACTTGAGGACTAAGTTGAGGACAGATTTAAGGAATCAGTTAAGGAGATATTAAAGAACAGATTTGAAGACTAAGTTAAGGACAGACTTAAAGACTGAGTGAAGGAAAGACCTAAGGGTAAATTTACAGACGAATTTAAGGCCAGATTTAGGGACAGACTTAAAGAAAGTTTAAAGACAGTCTTAAGGACTGAGTTAAGGACAGACAAAGAACAAATAAAAGGACAGACTTAAAGGTGCTATGAGGAGAATCTATTACCAGCGAAATAAAGACTCTGCTACCCATGAGCACGTGCGGCAACTGTCGTAATGCTGCGTTCCAGTAACCTCGGAACTGGGAGTGACATCATCTCTGACTTATCGGCGTTCCAGTTGAAGTCGGAAAAAAACATGCCGATCTACCAGGCTATTGTTAGCTATCGTAAGCTCGGTGGTGGCGAGGTTTCACCGAGTTCCCAGTAGGAAATTCAGACTTCGGGGGACGTTCCAGTTGCAGCTTCCTACTCAGAACCCGGAAATTCCTACTTCTGACTACAACTGGAACGCACCAAAAGACGTGACCCAAGCCAAAGCGTGTGTTTGTTGTGATGCTCGTGAATGCAGCTCGGACCTTCCTCAGAACTCTGCATTGCTTTACAACTTCTTTTTTCAACAACTTATAGGATGCAAAGCAATGCGGTAATGTATCTCTTTCTAGTTACGTAGCGGTAGTTTTTGATGTGTGACAACAAGCAATTTTTGGAAAACTTAGTATGGTAGTTTTGTAGCCGGCTATATATCGCTGCTTACATCCCGGTGCTCTAAGATGTGTCCGAATAATATAAATTTGCTTTAGTTTTAATTGTCTTGTTCCTGAAGTTGAGTATCCAGTCCAGTTCAGCCCTGTCTGACCCGACCGCGAAGCTAAGGAATAGCATTTATAGATAACCTATTTTGATGCTATAAAACTCATCTTAAAGTGTGGATTTGGATCAGGCATATATCTAAAAGTGAGACTTTTTTGTCATTACTTAGAAACTCCTCACAGTCCCTTTAAGGACAAATTTGAAGACAGACTTAAAAACATGTTTAAGCACAGACTTAAGGACAGATTAAAAGATAGTCTATCGTGGTTATCTTTAAAAATCAGAGCCTGGTCTTCACTTAAAGGATCTGGGACTCTGCACAGACCTCAGTCTCTGTCTCTGTGGAGGTCTGATCCAGGACGCTCTGGTTCATGTTTTTACAAGCTGATCATTTTGACGCTGTGATCTTTTGACTCTGAGGTTTTGACCTCTGTGGGGTCATCTCCAGGTCACAGTGACATTTCTCTGCTGCTGCACTCAGTCTGTTTTCTTTATTCTCAGTCTGTGGGTGAACCGTGAACAGGCTTTTATAACTGCACCGAGGTTTGTTTGTGTTTTTGTGACTCTATGGCGGGTTGGAAGTTCAGACAAAGGTGGATTTCTGTAGAAAGTTCAATGAATGTTTGAATATTTGTGGATTGAGTGCTCAGGGGGCTCTCAGTCAGAACAGAAACAAAAAGGTGACGTGGAGATGGGAGTGTGCTGCTCGGGTTTACCTGTGAGGGGTGGAGATGAGGGGGGCGAGGTGGTGTGGATGTACAATGATACCCACACCTGCATGGAAAAACTGTTCATCAGTTGGCTTCTTTTTTTTTGAGTGGCGGTAAGTCATGTTGGGGGGTGGGCTGCTACCACGGGTGAAGAAAAGCAGATGTGCCTCAAGCTCCGCCTACCTCAGGTGGTTATTTAAATTAACCCTCATACCTGACACCAGAAAGACCTCAATTCCTGAAAAGTGAAGTGGATTAAAAAATTTTCTAAGAAAAAAATTGAACACAAATATTAACATGTTTAATTAATAAGGAATTTTAGAAGGGGATAAAAATGTCCCCTTTAAGACTCTGAGTAAAAATTATTAGCTACACAGCTGTGTTTAAAATATGAAAAATATTGTTTGTAGTTTATTTCATTAATATTTTCTTGAATTTGTATTTTTTATGACTGGAGAGCGTGGTCAAATGTTGGAGGTCAATACTAACAAAAAGAACAGTAACTTATAGTATTACCTTGCATCATTACTTGATATATATATATTATATTATATTATATCATATTTTATATATATACACATATATTTGGTGAGTGCCTTGCCATATTTATTGTTGTGATTTGCTATTTATTGCCTTAAACTTTATCATGAACTTGTATAATTATGACGAGTGCTGGTCACCCTTGTAAATAAGATCCTGATCTCAATGGGTTTTATCTGGTTAAATTAAGGTTAAATAAATAAGAAATAAATACACAATATACAAATATCACTAGGCCTGTCATGATAACCAATAAATCAGTTAACCGCAAGATAAATAAAAGTTTGCGGGCCTCGATAAACTGACACATACATGCGTGTTTGTTTTCCTCCTCTCTTTCTTCCAAAGAGGCTGAATGAGAAGATGGTTCACTCTGTGCAACTTTCTCAACACCTGGTGTGTTGGCTATAATGATTTTTATTTACATGCAACTTTTCCCAAAAGAGAGTTAATCATTATCATTATTTTTTTGCTCTTTTTTTGTTTGTTAAACTTTTTATATTGCTTTTTTAAATTTATTTTATTTAAAAGATCTTGACCATCCAATTATGGTTAAATACTCTTAAGAAATTAAAGTTTATTGCTTTTGATATGGTGTACTCACTTTATTATGACATATAAGTACAATAATGAAAATAATATTGACAATAATATCGTTTATTGGCAATAATTTTTTTGACAGTTATCGTCCAGCAGAATTTGTTATGGTGGCAGGCCTAAGTATCACGAAGTAATCAGAGTTTTCAGAGCTACTTGGCGGACGGTTAGATGCAGTATTTTCAGTTTGATGCACAGTGCTGATGCGCCTTAAGTTTATGACCCCCTCCTTTGCAAGAACTGATGCATGTTCGTTCCAGTGTGGTTGGGTGATGCCGGACAGCAATATGGACAATCTCAAATGTTATTAATTGTCAGGTTCTCAGCAGAACCAGGTCTGAACCTGGTCTGATTTTGGTGTCAAATCCCTCCTGCTGTGCTTTGAAGTGTCGGCTCGACTCTTCAGCATTCCTCTCACCTTCTGCCGTCTTAATTCTGCCTCTGTAGGCGTATCAGAGGTGTCAGTAAAGCTCGGTCTCCTCCTGAAACAGAGACCATAATAAAACCTTGTCGTCTCTCTTTGTACTTTCGCAGGAGGAGAAATCTGGTTTGATGGGAGCAGCGTCTCCTCGTCTTAACATCGACCTGCCTCCTATTTTTAACATCGGCTCGTCAGGCGCCCGCTGAGAGCTGCTTTGATATCTGCCTCCTCGCCACACTCTCACTTTCTTCTTCTTCTCTGCTCTGAATGCGCGCGCTCCTGCGTCTGTCTGCGTCCGTTTGTCGCTTCAGTTTATCTGTCTCTTATCGGAGTGACAGGCGAGAAGCTGCAGATAGAGACGAGGGAGCATTAGAGTCGGAGGAATATCTCTCAGATATGACAGCCAACGCTTCCTGAAATCTCTCTTCTCTGAATTTAACAGCAGGTTTGGGTTCTGTTCAGGAGCTTTGAAGGACTGAGGGGAGGTTCAGCCGAGGAGAAACGATCGGACTGCGGTTTGGAAATCAAAGTTAGACCCAGAAAAGATGGAAACTTCATCAAATGTGCTGAGTGAAACTTCAGGATCAGATATGACGCAGGAGGCGACCTTTTCACCTCTGCGGTCTGTTAGCTTTGAGTTTCAGAAATGCTAACTTTGTTTTAGTTTTAATATTTTCACACTCAGGATCTAAAAGTAAATTTTCCCTCTTATTGGCAAAGTTGGCAGGAAGATAAAAAGAGCGCCAGCCAAACCGAATTTTTTACAAAATAATAATTGTGTGTGTGTCAGACACATTTGTTTTAGTGCATTTAATTGAGTTTTGGTAACAAACAGAGCTGATCATTTTATCGGATCAGAAAATTAAGAACTGCAAAAAACATTCTCATTTCCTGGTGTTAACAAAGTTCATCACCAGCACTTTTACAAAGTAAAAATCCATCTCAAAGTTTTGTTCATTTCCAAAAACAATGACTACTCTTAGTATGACTTTGAAATTTGAATCTGCTCAATAAATGACTGTTCATGTTGCACAAGGATGAAAAACTTAAGTTACTGAGAGGATCATATTTAACTTATTTAAGTAACTTAAAAGGATGATTAAAGCTTTTGCATCAAAGTGATTTTAGACCTAAATTAATAAATTCAAACTTTATTTACTTTTGGATTATTCTTTATTAGCTTTTGAAGAGCATCGAAACCTTTTAAAAAAATCTATTTTTGTTTTTGCTCAGTATATTGCTTCCTCTTATTATCTTAGCGTTGTGGAAATACAAAAGTTTGCCCATTTTGGGCTCCTGAACCATTTCACTTTGATTTTTTATTTTGGTTTTGTTTGTCCTTCAGGTGTTACTGTCTAACTATCATGCAGAAGTGCATGTTTGATGTAGAAAATTCAATTTAGTGATTTGTAGTCAAGCTATTGAAACATATTTTATGCTAATCATTGTTTCTGAAGACAACAATAGGCTGATTATTTCTCTACCTTCTTACAGAGAATCACACATATTCCAATAATCAAAGATTATTATAACACTTTTTCTATTTTTAATATTTTCATGACAAATGTTTTTTTGTTTGTGGTAACAATTTGTAACCTTGTGCTCCAATCAGAGAGGAGGTGGAGCTACACGTGAGCTTCGCTAGCAGTTTTATCAGATCTGGACCGCATGTTTGTGTTAAACAAATATCAACACAAAAATATCATTTGTATTGTTTTTTCATTTGATAAAGGAATGTCATGGTCAGATGAAACTGCTACTGAAGCTGTTAGCATCTATGCTAATCACTTCCTGTTGTCATCTCACTTATAGCTCCGCCTCTTCCTGCTTTATGGGGCTCTGATTAGCTTAAATGCTGAAGTGTTTTGGTGTGGAGCCGGGGAAAATTGACCTGTCTGATTACAGACTGAATCTGGCTGATCCAGCAGGTTTAAGGTTAAATAGTGGTTAACTTACTCATTGTAGAAAAAATGCACAGATGCTGAGGGTGAGACCAGGAGGGTCCTCTTGATGGTTTGACAGGACCACCCTCGTTCCAGACCTTCTCTGTCAGTTCTACTCTGTGATCCTCGGAGGATCAGGAGGAAGAAGCAGCAGTTCCAGCTGCAGAGCTTCAGACTCAGCATCTTTATACAAACATTCACCTGCCATCCTCAATTTCCTGATCAAATGAAATATCAGTCTCCACTGACGGCTGTTTATATTAGATCCTGCTCACTGATCATTTTCTATTGAAGTTTCAGTGGAACCAGCAGACAGTTGAATGTCTCATCACATCAGCAGTGAGGAGAAATAAACTTTGATCTGAATGAGCCTGATTCAGTGTTGCCAGATTGTTCTACTGAAATAAGCACAGAGGTCGATAAATGTAAGCCCAAAACAAGAAACCTCCAGCTATATTATTTTTCTAATGCCATATTCCTTTTTTTTAAGAGAAGGCTTAGTAAAGTGTGTAGTTACATTTTCATCTGAGTTACATTTCAATTTCACAGTTGCATTTTTTTTCTCTTAATTTACTTGTACAACATTGTTTTGTTTGGTGGAGTTGTGAAGGGAGGAGCTACTGTTTTTTAACTCTGTTTACACTAAACAGTCTGTCTAACCTTGATTTTTGTTACCAAACAGACAAAATTAGGGTTTGTGTAAGTTTTATTTTGATCTTGTACAGCTTTAATTTGATAAAAACATAAAAAGCTACGCTAGAAATAAATTTAATTCTGGCAATAAGGATTTATTTTGGTGGAAACATCATTTTCCCTCCTGTTTACTGTAAAATTTACATTTGTGTTTGGAGTAGGGATGTAACGGTTACTGGTAAATAGTAAACCGCGGAAAATTTCCCACAGTAATCATTACTGTGTCCTATTAAAATTGCCGTTATACCATGTTTGTAGGGATGGGAATCAAAAACCAATTCCAGTTGAGAATCATTAACAGCTCCATCAAAGAATCGATATCATTAATCTTTTTGCTTATAAAAAAACAATTAGTATCTACATTAGGAATAAATTTAGTTCCTTCCACTGACAGGGTTCAGACGCATCAGAATTGTAGCTTAATTTTCATTGGACCTACTGCACAACCTTAAGTGACTTGCAGAAGCAGATATCTATGCTGTGATGTCTTTGACATTGTTGCCACTGAAAATCAGACCAACATTTGCCCACTCGCAAAATCTGCAGGAATCGATAAGGGAATTGTTAAAGAATTGGATCGGTTAGCAGGATCGTTAACAGCATCGGTATTGATAAAATCTTATCAATTCCCATCCCTACGTGTTCGATCACCACACTGCCTTAGTTACGCTTGGTGATGCTGCTCTTTGACTGGAAAAGCCTGAACTATGCATCTGTCCTTGATTAAGCAGCCTCACGCAAGGCACGCATGCGCAGTTTGCACTGTTTGGCCTCTGTGTCTGAGTGAAAGAGACACTACAGTGGAGACTTTTCCTCTCAAAATGGACTCTGAAGTCTGGTTGAATTTTGGATTTTACGACGATGCAGATGGGAAACTGACAGAAGACAGTCTTCCTGTCTAAACACGAAGCTGCGGTGAAAGAAAAAGACGTACGCGATTAAAACTGCTGTAACTCCTCGAGTGAATTTAACTGACCGAGCTGTAGAGGTAGAGAGAGAGAGAGAAGATTCAGTGAGCCATACCTGAGAGAATAACAGGTTGTTATCAGTATTTTCTGTCTAAATAATGTAAAAACCTTGTAAATAACAGCATTAGGATCGATCTGGAGTGTGTTCTTGCCGTTCTTTTGCCGCATATTCGCCGTATTTTGAAATAGATCATCTTTTTCCGTCAAAGTTTGTGTTTTATGGATTTAATCAATTGTAATTTGTAAATATTAAAGAAGATGTCGAGGAGATCTGCCATTGAAAGGGGAGACCAGAGGAGAGTCGTAAATAGAGCTAATTGCTTCAGGGACTATCGTCAGTAAAACAAAATAAATAAATGAATAAATAAAAAGGCCTGGACATGGTCTAATATAACGAGCTGTAACAAGAACAGGCAAAGGCTGCAGGCAAACAAAAATGTGGGAGTGTATGTAAAATAGGTTACATTTATTTTTGGCTGTCTCAAAACTTTGAACATGTTCGTTTACAATTGTTTATGAAGAGAATCCTGTTTAAAGTTCATATCTGTTTTTTCTTTTCTTGTAATTACACACAGTTAAAGCATTTATTACATAATAATGATAAATATATGCTGGACTTGTTTGCTTTTATTTCCAATGAAAGAAGGGTTAAAAATGTACTCAAAGGGCATTTCTTGACACATTTATTGACAAAAAAGACAAAAGAACTGTTAAAAGTATAATATGAAAGGGGTTAAATGATTTCAATTCTGTGTAAAAGTACTTTTTGAACATTTTGAGCACACTGCAACAATACCGCCATAATAATGATAACCGTGATACAAAATTTTCATATCGTTACATCCCTAGTTTGAAGTGGGACAAAATAACTTGCATTACTTCTTCATTGAGTTTATTTTGGTAGTAGAGTGAGCTTTAGATCCGTCCTGGGTTTTGGGAGCACAACAAGCACAAATGAGCAACTGCACTTTTGGAACAAGCCTAACAATAGGCAACTCCACAACTACCAATATTTACATGCAACTTTTTAACAACAGAAGCCCAAAGTCACTTAACTTTAGTCTGATGGTTTCCTGAGAGAGTGGGCAACAGAGGACTCAGCTCACCGCTCGCTCTAATCTGAAGTTTAAAGAGAAGAGGAAGGTGTGGCATGTTTTTTCTTCTTCTTTGGTTGCTGTTGTGATAATTGGGTCACATCGTGCTGTAGATGAAACAGTCGTCCCGTAACTACCTGAAAAGTCTGAAGATCGTCTTCTCTCATCCTCTGCTTCTCTTCATCACCACAAAGAGCTCTGCTTCTGTCACAATGCTTTCTGGGTAATTAGACGCTCTGTTCTCCTCTCTGTTTATAATGGTCTCTTCTTCTTCTGCAGTTTTATGGACTGATGAGTTGATTGTCTTTGTTTCTGTTTCTCATTTGTTCCGTGATGTGACCTGAATAATGCTCATGTGTGGATTTGAAGTAAAGATTTGAGTTTTGAAGTGAGCTCGCTTAAGAAAAAGTTTAAATAAAGAAACACTGAAATACAAAACTAAAGCAGCATGGATTGTGTTAGAGTTTGCATGCTCTTCCTGTGCATGTGTGGGTTTACTCTCGTGCTTGTGAGGTTCATTGGTGACTCTAATTCGCCCTTACTTGTGAATGTTTGTGAATAGTTGTTTGTTT
The DNA here is from genome assembly GCA_036419115.1 of Scarus forsteni. Classification (NCBI taxonomy): domain Eukaryota; kingdom Metazoa; phylum Chordata; class Actinopteri; order Labriformes; family Labridae; genus Scarus; species Scarus forsteni. The sequence continues at coordinate 2,109,985 of JAZDUH010000500.1, forward strand.
TTATGTGTCAGGCCTGTGATTGGCTGGTAGCTTGTGCAGAATGTACTTTACCATTTCACCAAATGGTCCCCCAACACATAGCTGTGTAGAGCGAAAGCACAGACTCTGGTTCCAGTTCTGCTTATTAGTTTTGGTTTTTAGTCATTCCAAATTCTGATTCTGCATTTTTGGAAAATAAAATATGATGTTGTTTATTTAAGGAATTAAAATCTGCCTGCTGATAGTATTGGCCTTGTCAGAATCTTAATAATTAAAGTTTTATCACAAGACACTTCACAATAAAGCATAAAACTCTATTTCATTGATACACATAAGTGCAGAGATACATACTGTATATGCTAGGGGTGTAACGGTACATGTATCCATGCCAAACTGCTTGAAACGGACGTTTGATCCAGTACAGTGCTGTACTAGAGCAGTAATGGCCCTTTTCCACTAGCACGCCTTATCCCTACTCTACTCGGCCCTACTAGATTTGCAGCGTGTTTCCACTAGCCTGGTACCTCCTAAAAACAAGCTAGTTTTAGTACCTACTCCACTCTGGTTCCAAGCGAGCTGAGTCGATACTAAAAGATGATGTCACTGACTACGGCTACTACGGTCAGACAATGTCGTCATCGATGAGTCATGAGCACGACGACCTAGCATGCTAGCAGTAGCTACCGTTAGCTTACCCTCATACGTCTTTTCTTTGCAGCTCGATTGCTCTCGTCCTCGGCTTCATTCTGTTGTATAGCTTCCAAAACTCTCCTGTGCTTCTCAAGGGGTATTTCTTCTTCCACCTGCAGCCTTCTTCTGCTTTCCTTTTTTACTCAGTTTGTGACAAAAAGCCACAGATTGTTGTGTCGCGCTCAAAATGACGTCATCGCAGTGCCGCTCAGCTGTTTACAGTGACACTGCACCCCGTTGGGCAGGCGACTGGGGCTAATGGAAAAGCAGCACAAGGTGAGTAGAGTAGAGTAGGGCTAATGGAAAAGGGCCATAAGTTTACGTTAGCCGCTGCACACGGCTCTTTAATATTCACGGGGGTACTCGTCTACGATTGGCGTGGTTAGGGAAGGCTTTTTAATATTCATGAGGAAAGTGGTCTGTGATTCGTGCTCTTGCGATCATGTACATGTCATGTGGACGTGACGTCTCACGGCGAACCCATCAGAAGACGAATATCAAAGAGCTTCCATAACCACAAAAGCTTGTGTCTGAATTGTGCATCGTGGATACTGCTAGCGACCAACCGGAGCTTGGAGACCCTCTCCTGTCGTTGAAATCTGTTTGGGAACACTTTGGCTTCCTGGTGAAATATTACAATGGAGAAAGACAGGTGGTTAAAACAACTGTGGTGTGCCGATACTGTTCAAATGAGGTCGGGGAATTTTCCGACAGCTTGTCAAACATACCAGCTCACCTGAAACGGCGCCACTCAAGTGTAAAGATTTCTGCGGTAAGGAAAAAAAAACACTGTAGTGCAAATTCAACTGGCGTCTGCATTCAAGCAGCCTCTCCCTGACAATTCAGATCAGGCCAAAGCGATAACAGCATCCATCAGCGTTTTTATAGCATCGGATCTAAAGGTGATTGAGCCCCGGTATAAAGTACCCAGTCGTCCACATTTGAGCCAGGAATTTAAAAAGAAACTCATTATTTTTAATTTCATACATTTGTTGCTTATTTATTTTATTTAACTTATTAGTATTACCAAGCAGCACATTGAATATATTTAGGTTTTCAGTTTTTTATAATTACAAATTTTTTGATTTAATAAACGGGCTAAAAAAACAAATGGCTTTGCATTCTTCCCATACTGTACCTTAAAATGTACTGAACCGTGACCCCAAACTGAGATACGAACCGAACCATCATTTTTGTGTACCGTTACACCCCTAATATATATATATAACAAATGCATACATCCAACACCCAATATAAATCCATATAGCCAATCATGGATCCTTCCATCATGGCGGCAAGAAAAAACCTTCTGTTACGCAGCAGGAAATCTTGAATGTGGATCCCAGTCTCATGATGAACAGCAAATCCACACAATGCGAAGGAAGGGAGGTAAGTGGAGACAAGTGGACTAAAGTAAGAGCTAAAGTTAGTGACAGATCCATGAACCAATCATAGACCTGCCGTCAACAAATTTGTTTCTACTGAAAACAAATTTATTAGAGGCTAGCCTCTTGAGATGAAACATCTTGTTTTCAGAAGGGTCCTCATGTCTGATGTTGATATAAAAGACAAAAAAAATCAATTATATTCTGTTAAGTTCTGTTTGGGAGACTTAAAACCTCCTTGATCAGTCTTTGTGAGAATGGCTGATGGTTTAATTCCAACGACACACCTCTACATGCAAACTCACATTTAGAAACAGACTGACATGCAAGTTGGGCTTTAGAAGGTAAACTTGTTGACCTGTTAATCTGTGATAAAGACCACCACCCATCCTCCACCCTGACACCTTTCCCCCAACGACCCCTATAATCTGATCAGAGAAGAGGGAGCTACCATCATTTATTAGAAACATGAAACACGGAGACCTGAAGGTCAAACTGACTCTCTGTGGTGAATCTGTTGTGTTTTCATTGAAGAAATGAGACAAACTGCAGAGACACAACGATTCAAAAGCTGACTGTTGTTTGTGATTGGCTCATCAGCTGCCTGCTGCGCTCTGATTGGTTAATCCTGATAAGATCTGGACTCTGATTGGGGCCAAAGGTGAAACCACAATCAGGGATCAGTGATAAGGGATTACTTTGCGGATGGATGTCTCCAGGTTTTTCTTCACTGAACGGCTGAAAAGGAATTTAACAACAATTGTGGTCCAGAAATAGAGAGAGCAGATTGGTGATAAACTACGTATGTGCATAGTTTCTTTTTTCAATCAAACTTTATTTGTATGGCACTTTTTATACAACATTTTGTAGCACAAACTGCTTCACACAGAAATGAAGAAAATAAAATAATAAAAAGTAAGAAATCAAATACAATGAAAAAAATTATATAACCCACCCCCACCTTTGCAATCCACATACAGCACACGCACTCACTTACACACACACACACACAAAGACATGAAGAAGAGATTCTGACAGAAAGTAAGAGGACTGAAGAAGGCCATCTTTCTTTAAAATGAGGAAACATGGGGTGCTGGTTTGGTGGAGTGGTTAGCAGCCAGGCACCCCATGTGCATGCTTCTGCCGGTCCAGGTTCGAATCCCACCTGTGACCAGTTTGCAGAGTGTCTTCCCCTACTCTCTCACCCCCTTTCACAAGCCTATCCACTGTCTCTCTCCTATCAATAAAGGCACAAAATGCCCAAAAAATACATTTAAAAAAAAAGAGGAAACACTGGAAAATAACGATAACAAAAAATAACTAAAATAACAATAAGAAAAAGATAAATAAAAATAAAATAAAAATCTCGATAAGAAATAAAATTAAAATAAATACATATAAAAATAAAAAGGTAAATAAAATGCATATTTAAATAGCAATATGGTATAAATATGGTATAAATCCCAACTAAATTCAATCAAAAAAACATATTAAGGGGGTTGAAATGAATATGTAAATAAGATTTAAAAAAAAAAAGAAGAATAATAGTCATAATAATAATTATATTAATAATGATGATGCTGCTGATAATACTGATAACTATAATAATAATGATAACAATAATAACGATGATAATAACGATAATAATAATGATAACAATAATAACAATAATGATAATGATAATAATAATGATTATAACAATAACAATAAGAATATTAATAACAATAATAATAACTATATATTAATAATAATATAATTATTAATATTATAATTATAATAATAATAACAGAAACAGTAACAATAATAATAACAATATAATATTTACAATAATACAAATTATAATAATAACAATAATAATAATAATACAATTGTTTATAATAACAACAATAACAATAATAATACAACGATAACAATAATGATAACATTAATAATAACAATATATTAGTAATAATAATAACAACAATAATAATAGCAATAATAATAAATATGATCAGCTATAAGCTAGACTAAAAAGGTAGGTCTTGAGTTTGCTTTGTATAAATATGAACGGTCAGTGCTGCTCTCAGGTCTTCAGGTAGACTGTTGCACAGGGCCATAATATTAAAATGATGCTTCACCGTTTGTTTTAACTTTGGGTTTTATCAAAAGGCCACCACCTGAAGACCTGAGGGCTCCACTGGGTTCAAAGGGTAAAAGCAGATTGGATAAATAAAAAGGAGCAAAACCATTGAGGGATTTAAAAACTAGTAAAAGAACCTTCAAATCTGTCCTTAAAGACACAGGTAGCCAATGCAGAGACTTTAAAATCAGGGCGATGTGGGCTCTCTTTCTGGTCTTTGTCAGCATGCGAGCAGCTGAATTTTGAAGCAGTTGAAGCTGTGAGATGTTTTTTTTTCCTGAAATGTAAGTTCTAACTAACCCTCCTGGAGCTTCTCTCTAATCCTGAAAGTTTAATTTCAATCACTTTTTGATTTTGTCGTGATTATTTCCTGGATTCACACCACTGCTCTTTAGATTAAACGTGTGTCAGACAGCTCTGTGGGAGTTTGTGTGAGGAGGATTTCATTAGTGATTATTTAGTTCATTTTAATGACCTCTGACCCCTCAGAGGAAGGTGCCGTTTGGCATCAGTCCCTCCATCACACCGAGGAGGAGGATGGGAGAGGAAGAACGTGATTCTGAGGCAGCGTTCAGTGTTTTGGTGGCCGAGGAGTGTTTTTATTTGGCAGGCTGAGGAGTGAGATTTAAAGCTGTGAGTGAAAGCAGAATTTGGCAGGAGATGGTTTCCTTAGTCCACGATGTTTGAGCCAGGAGGGTCAGCTGTAAAAATAAGAAACTAAAGAAGAAGAGACGTCTTCTGACTCAAACTGAGTCACTTCAGCTTGTCCTCAGTACAGACGCAGAACAGTTTGAGTGTCAATATTTGCAGCATTTTTCACTTAAGAAATCACATAACCAAACATCTGTCAGACGGGGATGTTTCCTGGACAGATGTTTGGATTGGTTTAGTCAGATGGAGATCTCAGCAGCTCTTTTTGTAGGAAAATCGACTTTTTTATGATATTATCTGTAAAACAGGAGGAGGGATGAAGATGATGCACCTCCTGAACGTTTATCTCAATGTGTTTAGCTGTTAAAGCCAATTCTGTTGTTTGCAGGATCTTAATTGACTGATTGAGAAGCCATCTGAGAGATTTCAGCTTAAAGTAAATTAGATTTGTCTCTCTGATGAGATCTCTGATTCAGCCTGTCCAAACTGTTGTTGGTAAGTCCATCAGGTGAAGTTTGTTTGTCAAACATCAGCAGGCTTTGTGCATCAGATGATAAAATCGAAATGGTCAATTTGGCCCTGACAACATTCAACCCTTCACCATGGTTTGAGTAACTGCCCATTTTCATGCTCATACCATGAACAATCACTTTCTGGTGTGAGATAAATTCAATTATATTCCTGCTCTGGATCAAGACTTCCAATCATAATCATCGGACATGTTTGATATGAATGAATGTTTATTTCGAACTTAAATGGAAAATGTACATATGTATACCTCCATACAAATCCAAAAAATAAAATATAAAGGTATGCAAAGGCAAATATACGGTGGCGTATTGCATTCACTTGAAAATAAAAAAAAAATCCACCTGTTTTTATGAGATGCTATCTCGTAAAAAAAGGAATTCATTTATTTTTGATTTTCCTGTTTTTACGAGATACTATCTTGTAAAAACAGGATTCCCCCTGACGCTTTGCTTCGAGACTGGCTGCTGCATTTATCAACCAGATACGTGGTCAACACAGGTAAGGTAGGCCCGCCGTACTGGTCCAACTGATCATGTACAAAAACCGCAATGTCGAGCAGATTCAAGTGGGCTTTGCGTCGGAACAAATGCAGATTCCTCAAGTGTCCGCGCAATGTGGACAAACTATTAACAATACCATCTACACCGCTCAAAGACACAAGTATCTCCCAATGTTTCAAAACGGCGAGAAATAAAACTGAATAAGGTCTAACATGCGCATGTTCAAGACCTTATGATTCCTTACTATCTCATAAAAACAGGAAAATCGAAAAGAAATCATTTTCTGTTTTTATGAGATAGTATCTTGTAAAAACAGAAAATTCAAAAATAAATAAATTTCTGTTTTTACAAGATAGTATCTCGTAAATACAGGAAAATCGAAAAATAAATAAATATATCCTGTTTTTACGAGATAGTGTCTCATAAAAACAGGCGGATTTCATTTATTTTCAAGTGAATGCAATATGCCACCGTACAAATAACAATTACAGCATTTTTCTACTGTCATTAATCTGTGCAAGAAAATATATCAGATTCAGTTTGAAATGGGTGTAGGAAGAAGTAACACACTTATCTAGTCCCACCCCTTTTTCATTTAAAAAATGTCTTAAAAATGTCTTAAATTCATCCTGAAGCCTCTTCATAGCCAACAATATAATTAGCAACGAAAGCAACAGCAAGCTCAGACAGATAATAGCAATAACAACAAATTTCAAAACAAAGACAATAATGACACATATCAGAACTGAATGGGCAGGAATATGGCACCATATGGATTCCAATAGGGTGAGTGTATTGCGATATGAATAAGGTAATAGTCTGTCTTCAGTGCTCTTTAATGTAATTAAAATCCCAAATAGACCCTTTAGTATATGCTACACAGATTGTATTTACTAGTCCATCTGGGAAAGAGCCCAAAGAAAGTGTTGGGGGGGCTTTCAGAAGCATATCCAGCAGGTGGTTGGACAATTGTTCTGTCAATCACATTCATTTTGGGCCAATTAGATGTTGCAGTTGGCGGGCACTACTGCAGCAGTGTAAAGAAAAATAATTAAGCTGCCTTGTAGAACAAATTCTTTTCGAAATATGTGAAAATCTGGAGCAAAAACTGCCTTTCTGTTGAGAAATGTAGTCCAGATCTGATAAAACTGCTACTGAAGCTGTTAGCATGTATGCTAATCTCTGTGAGAACGTTTCCTGCTGTCATCTCCCTCATAGCTCTCACTTCCTGTTTTAAAGAGATCTGATTGGCCTGTGCGTCTGCAGACTGAGCTAAATCGTTGTATATTGTGTCCTCATGTCCATATGGTTGTAAATATATTTTTTATGGAGATATCATTAATAACAAGCATGGATAGAGAGGTCATTCTAATATTTACATTAACATCTGTAATGATTATAAACTGGAGAGGGCTGATGCTGATTAATATAGCAGCATCTAAATGAACTGCCATTAAATTTGGTTTAGCTGGTCTAAAAAAACAATGTCCTGAATACTTAAACTGGCCATTTTATTTATCATCTTTAGCCTAACTAAACAGAGTAATGTTGTACAAAGTTATTCAGCAGCAAAGGCTTTTCTTAGTCCAGAAACAAGGGACATTTTGAAGTCCACATGCTCTCAAATAGATATATCATTTTGGGAGAATTTGCCAAAATTACACCAAGGATTAGGGGGCACCATATTAAATATTTGCTGTTATCCTGTATGCTAGTACATCCAAAGTTATTATTGCTGATATCGATGTTTTTTGTCAAAAACAAGCAATTTTTGTTGATGTAAAGAAAGAAAACCAGCATTTTATTATTTATTAAAGTAGACTTTGATTTATAAAAGTGGTCATTGAGTCATGACAAGGTAAACTACTGTCTTCATGTTTACATTCAGCCAATATTAAAGTCAATATATGGAATTTTGATGAATGATTTATTAGGCCAAAATGTTGGCTAAATGTTACGATTTGCCAATACTGATATTGGTCTGATAATATTGTTTATCCCTGCTAAAAATGATTTAAAACCTCAAAAAAGACATTCAGCTAAATCCTAACTTTAACTCTTAAGTGGTGTTGAGAAAGAAATGTTATGTGAGACTCTCATATCTCATGAAATGGTGGTTCTGGGTGCATATGACTTATGACCCTTTTCCATTAGCCCTACTCTACTCTCTTCGACTCTACCCGGCTCTACTCTACTCGCCTTGTGCTGCTTTTCCATTAGCCCCAGTCGCCTGCCTAACGGGGTGCAGAGTCGCTGTAAACAGCTGAGCGGAACTGCGGTGACGTAATTTTGAGCGCCACACAACAATCTGTGGCTTTTTGTCACAAACCAAGTAAAAAAGGAAAACAGAAGAAGGCTGCAGGTGGCAAGAAGAAATACCCCTTGAGAAGCACAGGAGAGTTTTGGAAGCTATACAACAGAATGAAGCCGAGGACGAGAGCAATCGAGCTGCAAAGAAAGACGTATGAGGGTAAGCTAATGGTAGCTAGCATGCTAGGCCGTCACGCTCATGACTCATCGATGATGACATTGTCTGGCAATCAGTAGCCGGCAGTCGGTGACGTCATCTTTTAGTATCGACTCATCTCACTTGGAACCAGAGCAGAGTAGGTACTAAAACTAGCTTGTTTGAGGAGGTACCAGGCTAGTGGAAACACGCTGCAAATTGAGTAGGACCGAGTAGAGGCGCCAAGGCGTGCTAGTGGAAAAGGGCCATTACACTCTAAGTTCAGAATTTTTGCTTTTAGAAGTAGATTTGGGGAAAGAACTTTCAGATTGGTCTCACAGATCAGTGTGGAAAGTATCAGATAAATTGGGGTCTTAAACCCCAATAGATGAAGATTGTCCCCTCTTGCTCAGACCTAACCTGCAGTTGTACTCACAGGATGGGACAGAAATGTTAGCACCGCTCCCTGTGAACACGCTACACACTGATCTAAATGAACCTGACTGCACCCCAAACATTAGACGGCTGAGGGGGTGGGGGTTTGGGGGTGGGTGTCTGACCCTCTCTCAGGTCAGGGATTAAGGACAGAGGGATTATCTGATGTCAGTCCTGTAGAAGAACAGAGACGACCTGCTGAAACCCCCCACAGATACACGACAACATGGACGACCTCAAGTCAAACGCAGACACTTCAGCTTTCACAGAGTTCGGCTGAGAGTGTGGTCCCTTTAAGATGTCACAGAACGACCAATCAAATCCAGAGCCTCTCAGATGTAGGAGAGGCTTTATGCTATTGTATGGTAATGTTTTGGTTACCATTTAAATTATGATGAAATGAGAGATCATACAAATGTTCAAGACTCAGCTTGTTTTAGAAGATTCTTTAAAGGAAACACGTTAACCCATCGTCTGTGCTCAGCAAAGTCGACAATGTGCAATTTTGTTTCAGGTTGTTATTCTTTTTAGTGCCATCTTTTTTTCCATCACATGGAGATTGTTGTCCTGCAAACTGTCACGACATTAATGGCCCTTTTCCACTAGCATGCCTTGGCCCTACTCTACTCGGCCTGACTCTATTTGCAGCGTGTTTCCACTAGCCTGGTACCTCCTAAAACAAGTTAGTTTTAGTACCTACTCCGCTCTGGTTCCAAGCGAGTTGAGTCGATACTAAAAGATGACGTCATCGACTGCCGGGTACTTATTGGTCAGACAATGTCGCCATCAATGAGTCATGAGTGCGACAACCTAGCATGTTAGCGTTAGCTACCATTAGCATACCCTCATACGTCTTTTCTTTGCTGCTCAATTGCTCTCGTCCTCGGCTTCATTCTGTTGTATAGCTTCCAAAACTCTCCTGTGCTTCTCAGGGGTATTTCTTCTTGCCACCTGCAGCCTTCTTCTGCTTTCCTTTTTTACTCGGTTTGTGACAAAAAGCCACAGATTACTGCATCACGCTCAAAATGATATCACCGCAGTGCCACTGAGCTGTTTACAGCGACACTGCATCCCGTTTGGCAGGCGACTGGGGCTAATGGAAAAGCAGCACAAGGCGAGTAGAGTAGAGCCGGGTGGAGTCGAGGAGAGTAGAGTAGGGCTAATGGAAAAGGGCCATAAGTCAAGAAAGAAAGAAAAAACTCCTTCATTGACAGCCTTTAGTTATGTGACCATTTACACAAGAAGAGTCAGCTAGCATGTGGAGCTGTGGCACAGGCTTATTGACAGTTTATCTCTTCCCGTTGATAATTTATCCAGTGAAAACAGTCAGAAAACAGGGACATTTCTCTCTGAGCTCTAAGGCAAAGGCCCTGTGGACGCTAATGCAGCACCCTTGAAACTGAACATTCTTGATAAAACATCATTACTTATGGTTTGTATGATGTTAGAGCAGGAAGAGGTGGAGCTATGACAGCAGGAAGTGAGTACTCGCACAGGTGGTTGAAAACGCAGGCTTCAGGCGCATGGTGAGCGCAATGGTTTGTGTTCAACCTCAAATGTTAAGTGTAAAGCTAAAAAAGCGGTCAAAGAAACTGTTCAGAACAGGCCACTTGTTGCACTTTTCAACTCTATTGTGCATAGTAATACCATTGCACTTTATTTACTTCTCAAAGGCCTGTAAGCTACAGTTTACACTGTTCTAATTAAAAGAAACTAATTTTCTCACATCTTTGAATAATTTTGTCCAGCATTTACAAGCTGTAGACTCTGTCTCTGCCTCGTCAGAGCCATATATTGTGTATTTGATGCTTTCATTTTTCAGTTCAGTTAAATCAATCCAAGTCAATGGAACGGTCACAAGATGTCACCAAAATCACACTTTCCCCCTAAAATCTTGCAGAAAATGATGAAATTGTGTCAAATCGTATCATTGGCTGAATATCGTGATATATATCGTATCGTGAGTTGAATATCGTGATATATATCGTATCGTGAGTTGAATATCGTATATCATATCATATTGTAAAATCAGATTATCGCTACAGCCCTAATAGATAGATAGATAGATAGATAGATAGATAGATAGATAGATAGATAGATAGATAGATAGATAGATAGATAGATAGATAGATAGATCATACTCAGATAGGTACAGTCCTGCTCAGTATTATTGGCACCCTTTCATTATTTTGATTACTTTAACAGTATCTTCTAAATTGGAACGTACCAAATTTATGTCATCAGGATCTTTTAATTGAAGATCCAAAATATTTAACAAAAAAAACAAACTATTTTTACAAGTTACATATTTTAATTTCAAAGACAGAACTGAAAAAAAGCATGTGCAGCAATAATGGCACCCCTCTTCAGTATTTTGTTGCACACCCTTTGGCACTGATGACATCCTCCGAATGTTTCTTGTAGCCATCTATGAGCTTCTTGCACTTCTCAGCTGGTATTTTTTTTCCACTCTTCCTATGCAAATAGTTCATGCTCTTGAACATTTGCAGGTTTCTTTTCCCCAATGACAGATTTCAGCCATGCCAAAGATTGTCAATCAGATTGAGATCAGGACTCATTACTGGCAATTTTAAAACAGGCCATTTTTTTCCTTTTCACTCATTCCTGTGTGCTTTTGGATGTGTGCTTTGGGTCTTTGTCTTACTGGAGGGCCCATGGTCTTCGACTCAAACCAAGTGTTCTTATGCTTGGTTGGACATTTCGCTAAAATTTCCTGATAATTCTCTGATTTCATGATTCCTGTGATACGGCCAAGGCCTCCAGTACCCGATGCAGCAAAGCAGCCCCAAACCATTATGGAACCTTCACCATGTTTAATTGTTGGTAGGGTGTTCTTTTCCTTGTAGGCTTCAAGTGGTTGCAATAAAAACTGCCTATTCTAAATATGACTGCATGATCATAGAAGCTAAAGAAGTATAATTTACAAACCTTAATATGTGAACATTACTTCTGCCAAGTTTGAGTCTGATAAAGAGATGCAGAGCAAAGTTAGAGAGGTTTGTAAAGAAACTGTACTGTCACATTGTGTACTTAAACTTCATGGGCGCCAATAATGATGAATAGATAGATAGATAGATAGATAGATAGATAGATAGATAGATAGATAGATAGATAGATAGATAGATAGATAGATAGATAGATAGATAGATAGATATCAAAAAGAGTGACTTCTGAATCCACCACTGATCAGAAAGTCACAATCACTCATGATTTTAAATGACCATGTTCAGGACGTGCCTGATAGATGTTTGTAAAGTTTGTCCTGAAGTTTAGATCAAACTCCTGCAGCTCTGTTCCAGACCCCAGCAGGTCCATGTTCTCCGCCCTCCTGAAGCCACATTTGCTCTTTTCTCTGATGCAGCCGCCGATTGAGAGCTGCGGGATTCTCATTAGCATTAGCTTTAGCATTGCTGAAATACCTTCACAGGCAGCCGGCGTCATGTGCTGCTGTTTGGCAGAGAGGGGAAGCATTTTATCACAGTGCACACTCACAGCCGTATATTAGCGCTGGTGGGGGGGCAGTCAGGAGGGTTTAGGGCATTTTCCACCCGGGGGGGATCAAGACTGGAGGGAAACGGGGAGGAGGTCGAATCTTATCGGATTAAATCCAAAGACAGACGAACAGCCACCCCCCCACCCCTCCCGCCTTCACCACCAACTGCTGAAGGACACACACACACATTTAGACCCCACTCCACACACACACAGGGAGATTAACCCCTTCAGCCTTTTAAAGTCTCAGAGTGGGGGCCATGTGTACAATGAATGGCTGATTGTTTAATGGACGTCACGTCTGATAAACAAACAACAAGGACGGACAAGAAGAAGAGGGACGAACAAACAAACAAGCCAGATTTAACCTTCAGCTGTGGCTCAATGACACAAGCACAGTCCTCTTCAGAAGCTGCCTCTCTGATGGTTTGAACAGAGTTGTTAATATCAAATTGATTTAAAAAATCAGTTTCTAATTCAAGGTTACAAAGTGATTCACAGATACAGCTGCTCAGTTAATCGCTAAACAAATGAAGCAGCAAAATGACAGTGCAACATTCAGATCACCAGAGGCTGCAGTTATTTGATCAAGGTAAAAATGTCATGATGAAGAAATGAGGCGCTGCAGAGGGATGCTGCCTCATTTCTGTGGCTCCGCAGATGAAACAAAACATGTTGCTTGGTGAAAATCCAGAGAAATGTTGCAACATCCTGATTTATTCATTAAAAAGTACGTTTGGATACAAGAATTAATCATTCACATTCACTGTTTGGAATATTACAACCAAAATACTTACCAGAATAATTATAAAAAGATTTTTTTGGACACATTAAGCTACAGTTTGACTAACAATATTATATAACAGGCATGTCAGGAAGTAAACAAAAGGGTAAAGATAGAAAGATGACTGTTTCAGGTGTTTGTTTTTGTTTTAAAGCTGCAGCTCAGTAGAAAAACAAACACACATATTACATTTGGATAGTTTCATGTTCCTGATTCATAAATCATTGGAGCATCCTGATTAGTGTTACCACCAATTAATCACAACATAATGACAATGGAAAAAAGAAAAACATGACAGAAAAAAACAAAGAAATTATAGCAAGATGAGAAGAAAAGCTAAAACAAAAAAAAAGCTAAGATATAGAAGAAATTATTTCTGATTTTAAAAAATCAATCATGTTTAATATGGACAGTGTAGTGTTAAAGATACTATGAGGAGTTTCTAAGTAATTACAAAAAAGTCACTTTTAGATATATGCCTGATGGAAATACACACTTTAAGATGAGTTTTATAGCATCAAAATAGGTTATCTATAAATGCTATTCCTTAGCTTCGTGGTCGGGTCGGACAGGGCTGGACTGGCCTGGATACTCAACTTCAGGAACAAGACAATTAAAACTAGAGCAAATTTATATTATTCAGACACGTCTTAGAGCACCGGGCTGTAAGTAGCGATATATAGCTGGCTACAAAACTGCGATACTAAGTTTTGCATCCTGTAAGTTGTTGAAAAAAGAAGTTGTAAAGCAATGCAGAGTTCTGAGGAAGGTCCGAGCTGCATTCATTAGCAACACAACAAACGCACGCTTTGGCTTGGGTCACGTCTTTACAACAGTCACCGCACGTGCATCTGGGTAGCAGAGTCTTTATGTTGCTGGAAATAAATTCTCCTCATAGCACCTTTAAAAATGAAAAAGTAATGAAAATATGTTAACATGACAGCTAAGATGGTTACAATGCTGATTTAAATACAGTTAATAAAATCTGGAAAATATGATCTATTCAATGGCAGCTGTAAACAAATGAGTCTTTAACCTTGATTTTTAAAAACTGATAGTTTCAACAGGATAAACTTCATCTGTTTCCCCACAACTTCAGTTTCTGGAGGCATGTGAGAACTTCTGGAAGCTATAGTCTTCTCTCTTTAAGCTTTTTAAAAGCAGACTGAAGGAAGATGAAGCAGGTTTCAGAATCTTCGACTGATGCTGAAACTTTGTAAACGTGCTGCTGCCTGTCTTGTCTTGTAAATGAGGTTCTTCATCTTAATGAGGTTTTCCTGGTTGAGTTGAATTTTCACACAGCTGTGTTTCGAGTGGGGCCAAGCCAAGGCAGAGCCACACCAATGCTCTAAACTGACCTCATCTCCTCATAGCCAGTGTTGCTTTTACTACTTTTAATCTCACTTAAGGAATTGCTGAAAAAAGCCAAATTGAGGTAATGTCATTGAAATTCATTTGAATATTGTGGCAGATCAAAAGATTGGTCTTTACCCTCTAAAAAGTGAAGCACAAGAAGCCCAATAAAATTTTTCTAGTTTTAATGGACCAATCATGGGACAGAGGTGGAGCTGCAGGGGTGACGACAATAGGAAGTTTGAAAACAACAGTGGCTGTAAATGCAGAAAGATCTGCTGTTTTATCAGAAATGGACTCGATTTCTCCTTTAAAAGAGGAGAAAGGAGCATCACTGCAAGCTGTTTTATGGGATATTATGATTTTGCTCTTCTCCCGACCAGAGATCACTGCCGTGAAACTGAGGTAGACTCGGAAATGCTGCGCTAACAACACCGAGTTGTAGTCATGGTTACCCTATGATATGAAATCTGCCCTCCTCAGAAGTTTATTGGGAGAACTTGGTGGGTTTTGTCTTAAATGAGATTCATGTCAAACATAGCAGACGACACATCTGTGTTTTATCATTTAATGTAAGATAAGACGATAGTCCAAGGACTGAAGTACTCGTAGTTTAAGCTAACAACAGGGTCGAGCTGCGACGCCATACTGTGGCTTGATATGATTGGTCTGTGAAGAGTGTGACAAGCAGACTGATTGTCCAATCACCAGCTGCTCTGGTATTTTAAGGTGTTACCCTCTGAAAATACCAAAACAGTGAAATCAGATAAAAAATTAGATTAGCGAGATTAACCCTTTCATGCATGCATTACTCGATCGCAAGGGAATACTTTTTAATGCTTCTTTTTAACTTTATACAAGTCAAAAATCATGATCATTTTTTTCAATGTTTTGTTTTGAAGTAGTTTTACATCTGTCCAGTTCACCGTGCATCAAAATAGTTTTTTGGAACTTGATATAGATCCACAAACACTTATGAATTGCACCAAAATTTAAAATAAAAATGAACAAAATTATGTGAAGTTGAAATTCTAAATACCAAATTTTCCTTCTGTTTTGGATTTTGGATGCAATATCTCAATATGGTAAAAAAAAAAATACAAAGATAATATTTATTTGAAACTGGAGTCAATGGTTTGGGGGTTTACCAACTGATAGTTGGACATTTCTATGTAAGTGTCCTCCCTGTAAACGATTGGAAGCATGCTCAGACCACCTCTTTAAGGTGAGCTCAGCGCGGTTTTCTTTACTGAAACAGAGGGGGACTGCTGTATTCTTAAAGACTCAAACAAGCCGTGCCAAACAGTGAACTGGCACCGGCATCTATGATTATTTAAACTCCCATAAATCAGAACGAGCTTGTTTAAGCTCTGATGGTTAATCTGCGATGGATTTTAGATCGGTTGAAGCAGGATTAAGCAGCACTTATCTCCTGCGACCGCCCAGGGAGGCCGTCTCCGAGGGTCAAAATGTGTGAAAACAAAGACTGTTTAAAAACCAGGGCCGCTGCTTTAATACAAGAGAGACTGGTATTAAAAAAAGATCATAATGTGATGTCTGAAATGTTTCACCATTGAATAATTTAAGTTCCTCAGCAGGAATTGTGTTGAATTAAACCGGAAGAATGAGTGTTTATAGGCCATAAATATTCACATATATGATTAAAATATTCTCATTAATTGGTCTTTTTATAAATTTTGTCCCACTTTTGAAGTTTGAAGCACACAGCCGTTATGACCGTGAGAACTTCAGGAGCAGAAATGCTAATTCACAGGATGGTTTTGATCTTGGAGCTTTAAATACTTAGTTGTTTGTTTGTTGTTTGTCGGCGTGTGTCCTCGCTCCG
Organism: Scarus forsteni; assembly: GCA_036419115.1. Lineage (NCBI taxonomy): Eukaryota > Metazoa > Chordata > Actinopteri > Labriformes > Labridae > Scarus > Scarus forsteni. The sequence continues at coordinate 2,126,217 of JAZDUH010000500.1, forward strand.
TCTGTGTTTCTGTCCCACTTTTGTCCATTTTTTCACCCCCAAACTTTTCCATTCTCTGACCTGGTTTCCTTAAGCAGCTCAGAAACAAAAAGGCTCTCCCGTCACACGTCAGCTGCTCCGCTCTGACAGCGTGGAAAAGAGACGGAGGCTGCTTCAGCGTTTGGGGAGAATTCCTGGTCACCTGGTCGTGGAGGTGACCCACTTACAGCAGGAATTATTAATTTGTTTTCTTCATACATAAAAAAAATGTCCCACATCGTGAGTTTCCTTCTGTCTGCCCCAGAAAAACTGGAGCTGAGGAGAAACTCTGAACGTTCGACGTGCTCGCAGCTCATCTGGGAGTTTTATTAAAAAGAGGAAAGATCATTACTGAAGGTGATCTTTCTCTGAAGTCTGGAGGGTCTGGTCTGTTAAAGTGCTCTCATTTTGTCAAAGTAAAAGACTTAAGAGGCAGAAATGTTCAGCACAAGGAGGTGATATTTCTCCTTAATGCTGAGACTTGGAAAAAAAGAGACAATCTTTGGATTAAACACTGCGGTAAGACACAGCGGACCTTCTGTTTATGCTGCTTTATAATGCATGTAAAATTACTTAAAGGTGCAGTGTGTAGAATGTGGCATTTTATACATCCACTGCATTTCGCCAAACAGAAACGGTGAAGATAACAGAGATATAATGTTTCTATTTGTATGTAAAGTCCGTCAAAATAGGAGTACAATCGTCCCCATAAAACGTTTGTTTTATTTTTAGTTAGAAAAATCTTTATAAAAAAAACTACATTACTGCGGGCCGCTGTTTTGTGTAGGCCGATATATTGATCCGCTGTTGTCTACGGGTGGTTTTTATCTACCTGGAATGCAGGTGAAGAAGAGGAGAGGATGGCAGTGGATGCATAGAAAGTTGTTACTCTGTCCTGGGGATTCAAACTGTGTGTATAAACACACACACACAACATAAATTGTGTGCTGTGTTCAGGATCCTTTTTGGTCTTCACAGGATTCCGTTGCTCAGCGACGTGACATTTGGCTACGGTTAGGTTCATTCTAGAATCTGAATGCTAGATGTCGCTAAAATGCCAAATTGTACACACTGCACCTTTAAAGGTGCAGTTTGAACAAAAAGGATCCTGAACACGGCATCAATGACTTAAGTGACATGGTTTATAACCATTAGTTTTATAGATTATAGGTCAGTTGTTAGCTGCAGATTGTAGGTTTTGTAAACTTGTAGTAACACAAACCAACATTAGCGCATTAATGCTAATCAGATCAAGCCTGATGCGGATTTGGTGAAATAAGTTAAAGAAGAGAGAGAGAGAGTACAATGTGGCGGAAAGCTGGGTCGGACGGATGAGAGTTCTGTAATATGATTAATGGCGTATTTATTTTCCACCGCTTATGGGCGTTATTGACAAACGTAAAAACGTTTAAAGCCGTTTGTTTTGTTTGCGGCTGGCACTGTTGCTGAAATTGGGTTTCTTTCTAATAAACGATACAATTTAAACATAATAAATACTGTTACAAAACGTAATAAAACTGCATATTGCACACTTACCTGTCCAGCAGAAAACAAGCAACTTCAGCATCAGTCTTCAGACATAACTTTGTAAACAAGGCACTCCCCCTTGTAAAAGCAACACCAATGTTTATCCTTGTTTTCTGACGTTTTTTGTCACGATTCAGCTTCATTTCGTCGTGCTTTCTTTTTTTCGAAAGAAGTTGACGGACTCTTGACTCTCGAGTGATTTTGAATTAATGTGGTCCTCCATTTCCAAAGCTTTAACTGTAAAATACACACAGTTTAAATCCCTAGTGCAAAGTAACAACTGTCTATACATCCACCGCTGCCCTCTCTCCTCTTCTATGCCTGCATTCCAGGTAGAATTCAGAACCGGCGGATTGATTCGCGTTTCGTTCTTTTTGTCCCTAAAATCCACCCGTAGCCAACATGGCAGATCGTAATGTCGGCCTACATGAACGCGGCCCGCAGTAATCTAATTTTTAAAGCTTTTTCTAACTAAATAAAAATAAAAGAAACGATTAATGGGGATGATTGTACTCCTACTTTACATACAAATAGAAACATTATACCCTATATTCACCGTTTGTTTGGCGAAATGCTGCCACATTCTACACACTGCACCTTTAAATGAGGTTTTTAACATAAAAAACTGGCAGAAAAAAGGTTAAGTTCATAAGTTTTGTAGAGCTCCTTTCACATGAGTATCTGTCTGTTTTTTTGCTGAAAAAAAATCATGAGACTTCAACCAAATTTCTGAGAGAATGCCAAGTAGAGAACAGGCTGTAGTCCTCTGGCATTAGAGACTAAAATAAGACTTGAACAGTAAAAATATGTACGAATCATACAAATATTTGCAGACATAGCCATGGAAGAACTCTACATTTGTTAAAATAGAGCACAAACCTTCACCGAGGCTTTCACTGTAATTATGTGTGTGCCTCTGATCCAGACCAAGATTGAGATTTAACTCCAGACTGAAAGACATAATAGAAAATATCTTCAGTTAGAATAATGTGTTTTTATTCAGCATCAGGAACAAATTTTGAAAAACTCCCAGGGGTGGCACAGTGGTGTAGTTATTGTGCTGATCTCACTGCGAGAAGGTTTCTGGTTCAAACCAGTGTGTTAATTTTGTTGGCTAATTATTTTCATTTACAACCTTTCATTATGTAAAACAAGAGCACATGGACAAAAACTAAAACTAAATTAACTGACATTTTCATCAACGAGTAAAACTAGATGAAAATGTTTGACAGACTTAATCCAATCAGACCTTATTTGGTCTTGTAGGAAGTAGAAACAAGTTAGGAATACATCCAATCACAGCTACTTTGGTTGTGTGGAAAGGTTGGATGAGTTCAGAGGGACATCCAATCACAGCTGCCTTATGCTGCGTTCACACCGGACGCGAATTGGCGTCAATGGACGCCCGTAACGCCTGTGACACGCCGCGCTTAACACCCGAGGCTGGACGCTGGACATTTTGACAAGCTGAGGGACGACGCGCGTCCTGGCGCAGGCGCAGTAGAGAACCGGAGCTTGTCGGACTCAGTGATAACCCGTGCAGGCAAATCCAGCTGGAAACGAATATTTACAGAACTTACCTTCAAAACCTGTCTCCTCAGAAACTTTCTCCCAAGCCTGCTCCTCTTTGTTCCAGTCTCTGTAGAGTGCACACGTCGAGTAGTAGAGCTCCGGATGATAGCAAACACCGCAGATAAACCTCTCCTCCATCTTTGAGAGGGGGTTTGAGCAGGAACAGGAGACCGGGGCGTCACACGTCATCAAATCAAACCTGTCTGTCTCCTCGGTGACTTTCACCCAAGCCTGCTCCCTTTTGTTCCGCTCTCTGTAGAGTACACACGCCGAATAGTATAGCTCTGGATGATAGCAAACAGCGCAGATAAACCTCTCCTCCATCTTACAGAGGGCTTTGAGCGGGAGCAGGGGGACGTAGCGTCATACGCCATCAAATCAATGACGCCGGGGATGTCATCTTTGATTGGCTGCCGCGCCACAGCATCAAGCGAACTGGCGTTGAAAGTTCAATATTTTCAACTCGAGCGTCGAGGCGTCGGGGCGTCGAGGGCGTCAAATGCCTTGACGCTTGACGCCTCAAACGCGCCGGACGCTCCAAACGCACCGCTCCAAACGCGTCCAACGCGCCGCCCGGGGCGAATCTGCGTCAAGACGCGCCTTTGCATTGACTTTGTATGTAATCTCGACGCGCGTCGACGCAAATTCGCGTCCGGTGTGAACACACCATTAGCTTGGTGGTGGTGGGATAAGTTGTGGAGCGATCCAATCAGAGCTGCTCTCTTTATGAATTGATGTATTCATGTAGAGCAGGTTCACTGTTTGTTGTCAGTTCTCTTGTTGTATCTTAGATGCTCTGTCAGGTAGCCTAAATAAAGGTGACTGCATTTCACACAAAAGTTCAATTTGAGCATTCAATAAAGGGTTATTAGTAGGGGTGTAATGAAATGATACGAAATACGAAACAGGGCTCACGATATGAAACACTCACAATACAAAATAAAGATTATAGAAAATCCCCAACAGTAGGAGGTTGTGCAAAAATCTCATTTTCTTTATTTTCTTCCTAAAAATATTGCTGCATCAGTACAAAATAAATGCTCTTTGAAATAAGACTAAATTGTAGTTTTTTCCTCTTATTCAGACTACAGTGCAAATACAAACATAAAATCTCACTAAAAAGTGCTTTGTTGTTGTAACAATCAGGATAACTACATTCTTGAATGAAAAGGAAAACAAATAGCAGTCCTCAGAGCTGCAGTTTAGACCTATAAATGTCTGAACTGTGAACTATAATATTTAGCCTATAACAGTGCATATACTTCTGATCTTCAAGTATGATCAAATTCTGTCAACTCAACAGTAGATGCAAAAATCAAATATTGTTTTTTATGCAGACTTACACAAACATACAGTTGCTGCCTGCCTCCAGTTCAAAGTAGTTGGTAGTTGTACTCGCCGCAGTATACGGTGAACTGTAGCGTCATATTTTGCACACAGTTGTTTTGTCTGCAATCTTCTCACCGCTCTCTCGTCTTTTACATGGGAAGCCAAAGTAGGTCCACACAACTGATTTATTTGACGAAGGAGCGTCAGCTAATTCCTCGACCTCGTCTTCCTCCATATTGAAGCGAGTGTTTTGCTACGGTAGGCGAGGAGGGTAAAAAATCACCAGTCTCCGTGGTGCGTGGTGCCCCTTAGCATTTTTTATTTTGTGCTTGTATTTTGTGCATCTTTGAATTTTATTTCATCATTTTTTATTTCGCGAACTTTTGTGGCACGAAATTTCGTTACACACCTAGTTATTAGATGTTTTATTTTTTCAAGTGTAAACATGACTTCAGAAATTCAAGGAAACATAAAAAATGCTGTAGGCTTTACACTTCATATTTTAGTCCACTAAATTTACAGTAGGTTTAATTGACTAAAACTAGACTGAAATTAAAACAATGTAGAAGACTAAAGTTTGACTAAAAGTGTTTTAGACAAAACACTGAAACCAAAACTAAACCAAGAAGTGCTGTCAAAATTTCTACTGCAAGTTTGATTGATTGATTGATTAATTAGAAGCAGTAAAATCTGTTGAAAACGGCACCTCCACCACCCTCAGAACTCAGTTCAGTCACATGGTTGACGTTTGAGTTTGAAGGCTTTGTAGAGAACTGAATTGTGCGGTTTGGTCTAGAACTTTGAGTTTGATAAAACGATTTAAAGTTGCCTCTTCAACTGCCTGGTCCTGTTTGTAGGGAAGAGTATAAGGACCATTTAAGATGGAAAAAATAGTTTTCAGCAGGTCAAGATTAAAGTCTAAATGACGAGAATAAAGTCGATATTTAAAGATTGAAGTTGAATTAGCAGGACTGAAGTTAAAATGTAGACAAAATTGAAATACATTTTCATGATAAAAGTGAAAATGATGGGATTAAAGTTAGTGTTGAGAAAAAAAAGTCTAAATTTGAGAATAACATCGTCATAAAATGTATTTTGACTTTACTCTCCACATTTACACTTTTATCACAAAACTGTATTGTGACTTTATTCTTGTCATTTCTATTTTAACCTCGAAATTTATACTTTAATCTCAACTTCCCCAAAGTTATTTTCTCCATCTCCATTCTCTTCCGTACTGTTTTTCAACATGAACGCAATGAAAACAGGCAGGACAGAGAGACCTGGACCACACAAATATGGATATATTGCTAAATGCACATTTTTCTGTCCAGTTGGGCCTCTCAACCACACGAACACAGCGATTTCACCCACATAACCGGAAGTTTTTTAAAACGTATTAGAATGTGAAGAAATGAAAAATATCCGGTTGAGTGGATCTGTGTAGCGGTGTTAAACGGAGCTGGTGTTGACGCGATGACATCAAGCGCCTAGCAACAAGTCACTGTAGCAACGGTTGCTAACAACAAGAACAGTGGCCGACATTTACTGCGCTATCTCTGTGTTCTTTGCACTTTTTGCGCTCACTACAGCTCTACAAATGAATGTAATGTTGTTGCATCGAAGGCACTCCACTGCTGCGCAACGTCGGCGTCTGCTGCACGCAGTCTTAATATCATCTTACTCTGTTGACTGCTTCTTCTTCCTGTTTTTGACTGCCCATGCTCATAACATTCTTCTTCTATGGTTTTCACATTTTTCTAACCTGCCACTTATCGGCCAGGCGTGGCACTGCAGGCTTCAGAGGCAATCGTTTTCAGTTTTGCCTATTCGTATGGACAGAGATGTTTCTGTGGTGTGGACAGAGATTTTTTTTATAAAAAGGACAAAGATATCCGGTCAGGTCAAGTCCAAAAGAAAAGAGCTTTACAGAAAACAGCAGATCTGAAGGACATAAAACTCCAAACTTCATGCACGTGAAGCTCTGAGAACAAGAACATTCAAGGTTATCAGCTTCACTTTTAAGGGAAAAGAGTTTGGGACCAAAAAAAAGACCTCCTCTGGTGTTTAAAGCAGAGGATTGTGGGTATTTCCATGCAGTCACAGCTCAGAGACATTCTTAAAGATCTATTTTAGTTTGATCAGATTCAGAAATCAGTCAAGGGATATTTTAATCTGAGTGAAATCAGCCGGCACACCGCTCAGAGCTCTGCGGCAGCTTCAGCTCCTCCGACTGATTTCGACTCTGCTGCGGGTTTCAGAGGTTTAACGGGAGATGATAAAAACTGCAGCGACGTGCTCTGACGCTGTGGTTGTTTCAGTAAATCTGTGATATCTCAACAGAGGAGCTGAAAGAGGCAGAAGACCAAATAGTTTCTGTTTGACTAGTTTGTAGTCGTGTTTCTTTATTGGCCAAGTTTCATGACGTGAAACCTCAATCACTTCAAGAGATCCTCTTTAAATTTGAACCATTATCCACTCGACTTCAGCAGAACAGAGCAGATTTTAGAGGTTACTGTTATAATGTCAAGGTCATGGAGCCTCATGTGTGATTTTGGTTGCAAACATTTCAACAATATTTTAAGGGATTTCATTTGGACTTACACATCTATGCAGGCTTTTGAGTAATGTTCGAACATTCGAGAGAAGGCAAATGGCTTCAGAGGAAAATGAGTCATAAACAGGAAAAAATTCACAAGTTTATTTTTCGACATCTTTCCCTGCAGCTTTTCTGTCTAATGCCTTCCTCTACAGCTCTTTTTCTCTGATGCTTCCTCTTGACTCCTTCTTTTCCTTAAGTTTCTTTCCTACTCACCTATTTTTAACTCTTTGTTCTGAGTCCTTCGTATCTGATTTGTTAAAAAAAATTAGAAATGCAAACAGCATCTCAAACTCAGACTGGGAGGAGAGTTGCATGTTCCTGTCCGATGAATCCCTTTCTCTTTTTTTAAACTCCTTTTGGACATATGGCTTCCTTAATGGCTTGTTTTCCCTCTGTCCTTTTCAGACTCTTTTTTAAGACTCAGATTTGGCTTCTTTTTCACTGATGTCTTTTTTGTCTGGTGTTTATTTTCTAACTCTTCTTCATTTCTTTTTTGGCAAACGAATTCCTTTAATAAGCCTCTTGAGATTCTTTTTCCAACTCTTCGTACTTCTCTTTGGCCTCTGACTCTGGCTTCTTTTCCCCTGTTATTTATGATCTCTTTCTTCCTGTCTCCTTTTTGACTCAGTTTTTGGCTCATTAATTACTTTAAAGGTGCTATGAGGAGAATCTGTTATCGGCGACATAAAGACTCTGCTACCCATGAGCAGGCGCGGCGACTGTCGTAATGCTGCTTTCCAGTAACCTCGGAACTGGGAGTGACATCATCTCCGACTTATCTGCGTTCCAGTTGAAGTCGGAAAAAAACATGCCGATCTACCAGGCTATTGTTAGCTGTTGTTAGCACGCCCTGTGTTGTTGTTCACAAATATCACATGAAGAATGTGATTATCACTATGGCAGCATTTTTGTAAATATAAGTCTAACAATACTATGTATACAGCTGATCTAGAGCGACACACCCCAGTCAGAAGTGCAAATAAATTGATTATTACAGGAGCTAAATAACTGTTCACACTGGGGGCATCCATCTTTGATTGTCAGCTCGGGGGTGGCGAGGTTTCATCGAGTTCCTAGTAGGAAATTCCGACGTTCCAGTTGCAGTTTCCTACTCGAAACTTGGAAATTCTGACTCCTGACTACAACTGGAATGCACCAAAAGATGTGACCCAAACTAAAGCGTGCGTTTGTTGTGATGCTAATGAATGCAACTCTGCATTGCTTTACAACTTCTTTTTTCAACAACTTACAGGATGCAAAGCGACGAGATAATGTATCTCTTTCTAGTTACATAGCGGTAGTTTCAAATGCGTGACAACAAGCAATTTTTGGAAAACTTAGTATTGTAGTTTTGTAGTCGGCTATATATGGCTACTTACAGCCCGGTGCTCTAAGACGTGTATGAATAATATAAATTTGCTCTAGCTTTAATTGTCTTGTTCCTGAAGTTGAGTCTCCAGGCCAGTCCAGCCCTGTTTGACCCGACCGGAAAGCTAACGAATAGCATTTATAGATAACATATTTTGATGCTATAAAACTCATCTAAAAGTGTGTATTTCAATCCGGCATATATCTAAAAGTGAGATTTTTTGTAATTACTTAAAAACTCCTCACAGTCCCTTTAAAAAAAAAACTTTCTGACTTTTTATGACTCACTTTCTGGCTCGTTTGTCTTTTTCAACGACTTTCTTTTCGACTATTTCTTGACTCCTTTTTTTGTCTCATGACTTACTTCGATACTTTATCTGACTCATTTTTTCCAGACACCTCTTTGACATATGATTCATTGTTCACAATGACCTTTTTATCTAATGCACTCTGTCTGACTACTTTTCTTCAGGCTCTTTTTTTACCTATGGCTTTTTTTTCTCGTCTTTTTTTATGCCTGATGTCTTTCTTCCTGACACTTTTCACTAATGAACTCCTCTAATATCGTCTTTTCTGACTCTGTTTTCTGAATCTTTTTCTCTATACTTTATTTTTACTCTTTTTTTCTACACAAGACTTCCTCTCCTCCTTCCTTTTTGATGACTTTTTGTGTTTGATGCCTTATTTTACACTATTGTTTTCTGGATCTTTTTCCCGAATCTTTTTTGTCATATGGCTTATTTTCTGGCTCCTTTTTTCCCTGTTGCCTTTTTGTCTGGTGTCTTTCCTAATTACTAGGGGTGTAATGGTAAATGTATCCGTACCGAACCGCTCAAAACGGACGTTCGGTTCGGTACAGTACTGTACTCGAATGAGTACAGAAAGTTTACGTTAGCCGCTGCACATGGCTCTTTAATATTCACGGGGGTACTCGTCTACGATTGGCGTGGTTAGGGAAGGCTTTTTAATATTCATGAGGAAAGTGGTCTGTGATTCGTGCTCTTGCGGTCATGTACATATCATGTAGACTTGACGTCTCACGGCGAGCCAATCAGAAGACGAATAATAAAGAGCTTCTGTAACCACAAAAGCTTGTGTCTGAATTGTGCTTCATGGCTACTGCTAGCGACCAACCGGGGCTTGGAGACCCTCCCCCGTCGCTGAAATCTCTTGTTTGGGAACACTTTGGCTTCCTGGTGAAATATTGCAACGGAGAAAGACAGGTGGCATAAAACGATGGCGGTGTGCTGATACTGTTCATCTGAGGTCGGGTATTTTCTGACAGCATGTCAAACATGCTAACTCACCTGAAACGGCACCACTCAAGTGTAAAAATTTCCACCGTTAGGAAAAAAAACGCTGTAGTGCAAATTCAACTGCCATCTGCATTCAAGCAGACAGTTCAGATTGGACCAAAGAAATAACAGCATCCATCTGCATTTTTATAGCATCAGATACAAGATATTATTCAGTTGTGGAAAATGCTGGTTTTAAACACATGCTAAAGGCGATTGAGTCCTGGTATAAAGCACCCTGTCGTCCACATTTAAGCCAGGAATTTAAAAAAGAAACTCATTATTTTCAATTTACATTTGTTGCTTATTTATTTTATTTAACTTAGTATTACCAAGCAGCACATTGAATATATTTTGGTTTTAAGTTTGTATAATGACAAATTTTTGGTTTAATAAAAGTGCTAAACAAGCAAATGGTTTTGCGTTGTTCCCATACTGTACTGAAAATGTACCAAACCGTGACCCCAAAGCCGAGGTACGTACCGAACCGTCATTTTTTTGTACTGTTACACCCCTACTAATTACTCTTTTTTTAATGCTTTTTTTGTCTAATGAATTCCTTTAATATCTGCTTTTCCAACTCTTTTTTGCCATATTACTTCCTTTCCTGATTGATATTTTTCTCTGATGTCTTTTATGTCAAGTTTTATGTTTCTGACTCTTTCTTGAATCCTATTTTGTCCAAGAAATTCACATGATAATGCTTTTTCTGACTCCTTTTTTACTTTATGATGCTATTGATGTGAATTGAAGAGGTTCCTGTCAACTGCTCGGTTAGAGCACATAGCAGCTCCTGCGTCAGCGCAGATTCACTTTATCGCAATTGCTAATATTTCCCAAAACAGTTTAGTTTCTTGCACCTAAATCTGGTCTTTGAGAGTGTTTTGTCACTGATTCTAACAGTAAAGAGTTTAATACTTAAAACCAAATTACTTTCTAATTAGTTTTGTTCAAACTTTGAGGTTAAAAAAACATCTCTGCGAGGGCCTCCAGTCTGATACTCGCGCTGACAGCTGTTAGCTTTCGCCCTGAATCTAAATCTGGGCGTGAATCACCTACTTCAGCTCTTCTCCCTTCTCCTTCCCCGTCATCCCCCTCTCTCTCTCCCGCTCTCTCTCTTGCTCTCTCGCCCCCTGGCTGCAGATCGAGCTCTCTCTAATTCAATCAGAGTGTTTCGTAGCCTTGGAGTGAGAGATTGCGTGTTCATTAAAAAAATCCTGATTAGTCCAGAAGACTGATTACTCTCCCGCCCGTGTGTGTTTGTGTGTGTGCGTGCACGTGTGTGTGTGTTTGTGTGCGGGTGGCTGCCCATTAGTCTCCTACTTGAAGCCCCCCTCCTGCCCTCTCATTTGTCTAATGGATGAAGACTTAAGCCCCCCTTTAAAACACAAACGTGCACGCCCACAGCACGCGCACGCAGATCCATTAATTAGCTTAAGTGGACCCTCAGGCTTCCTCTTCCTCCTCCTCTCCATTCTTCCTCTCCTTCCTCCTCCCCGCTCCACCTTTTCCCCCCCTCTCTTCCTGGAAAACAACAGCTCCGAACATCAATCCTTCCTCCCCGTCGATGTGTTTCTCCCGCGGTCACAAACTCTCATTAGCAGTCGAGTGATTTATTCCTTTTGTGGGATGAATTTGAGCTTCAGAGAAACGTTGTCACACGCTTCTTCATCCTTGAAAGGTTTCCAGGCAGGTTTCCAGCTTTTCCTGCCTAATTCCTACATTTATCCTTCAAAGTGGCTCCACTGTGAGCGAGCAGGGATTTGGGGGGAGCGTTGGGGACCTTGACTCCGCCCCTTGACCTCCTCCGTCTCTCTCTCGACGTGTGAGGTCACAGCCTGATTGGCAGCTTCCTCACAGAGGGGGAAATTCAACAGCAGCAGCAGCAGTGCTGAGGTTTTGTCCTCGGGGAGATTTTACTTTAGCTCTGCTTCAGAAGACGCCGGCGGAGCGATTATTAGTGAGGCGGAATGTGGGGGACGGTGCTCAACACGAGGCCCAGGGGCTGGCGAGGGGAGGGGGCACAGAGGGTGGCAGAGGCGTCCAAGGGAAAGGACAAAGAAGGTCGACAACAAAAGGAAAAACAGTCGAGTCAGCGTTAAATCCTCCAGACTTACAAACTCTGTAACAATAAAAATCTGATCAGATGCCACAAACAAACATAAATCAGGTAGAAATTCAGTCGGGCCAAATTTTCAGACTTACACGAGCTGGGCCGAACATTTTTGGCAGACAGTGAGCAAAGTTTACCACTTAAAAAAAAACCAAAAATAGATAATAAACACACTGGATCTTTATTAATTTATTGCCACATTCAAAAGAGCAAAACTCAATAAAGGGCAGAACGTAAAGGTGCTATGAGGAGAATCTATTACCGGCGACATTAAGACTCTGCTACCCATGAGCACGCGCAGCGACTGTCGTAATGCTGCGTTCCTGTAACCTCGGAACTGGGAGTGACATCACCTCCAACTTATCGGTGTTCCAGAAAAAAACATGCCGATCTACCAGGCTATTGTTAGCTGTTGTTAGCACGCCCTGTGTTGTTGTTCACAAATATCACATGAAGAATGTGATTATCACTATGGCAGCATTTTTGTAAATATAGGTCTAACAATACGATGTGTACAGCTGATCTAGAGCGACACACCCCAGTCAGAAGTGCAAATAAATTGATTATTACAGGAGCTAAATAACTGTTCACACTGGGGGCATCCATCTTCGATTGTCAACTCGGGGGTGGCGAGGTTTCACTGAGTTCCCAGTAGGAAATTCCGACTTCGGGGGACGTTCCAGTTCAAAGTAGTTCCTATTATTTTCTTATTATTCTTATTCTTATTTTATTAGTCTTATTATTAGTATTATTAGTATTGTTATGATATGATTATAATAACAATAATTATAATAATAATTATTATTAATATTATTGTTGTTGTTGTTGTTATATTATTATTATTATTATTAATATAAATAATAAAAACAATAATTATAATAAATTGTATTTGAAACACCATTGTGTTTGATACAAATCTCAAAGTGCAACAGCTATTGAAGTACAGCAGAATGAAATAGAGATAAAAAATTATAGTTAAATTAAAAATAATTAATTAAATAATAAAATAATAAAAACATTAATTCTAAACTCAGGGGAGGAGGGAGCTGATCCCAGGATGGAGACCAAAGTCCTGGACACAGAAGAATTCCCTTCAACAGATCAAGTCCAGACTTTGTCTTCACTCCTCAGAGTTTCTGAAGGACCAAAACAAATCAGGCTGTGCTCTTAGAAACAGTGCAGCCGTGCATTGTGGGTAAAAGCAGAACAGGATGAGTGTGTGAGGGTTGAATGTGTGTGAAAGTGCAGCGGTCATCGCAGAGGAATGCTGGGAAAGTGCAAAAGACGGGAACAAAGTTTATCAAGTCGGTGCGGAAATGCGAGGCACGACATTCCTGACTGTGAGCCTATCACCCTGTAACTACACACACACACACACACACTGACACACACTGACACACACACTAACACACACTGACACACTCTCATGGAGCACATTCATGACCTCTGCTCGGCTCCAAAATAGACAAACAATATTTATTTGACAAAGTCGGACTGCAGCAGCTCAGTGCTGCCATGTAAAACAGACAGTCTGAGGTCTAAGAGCAGATTAATAAAACAGGGGGAGGCTCTTAAAGATAACTTTGAAAAACAGCACCAGGAGACGGAAGAAACAGTCGTCAAGAACTTAATGTCCTGAAACTCTAAACTGAAAATGAAACACTCTGAGTTTGAACATGTAACAGACTGATCTGTCCAGCTGCTCCTCTCATTGTTTCGACCTTTGACAGCCTTTTTTTTTAAATTATTGTAGAATAATACAAGATTATATATTCAGGTTTTAACCAAAAATCTGAGCCTCCTGTGTGAAGAGAGCTTAAAAAAAGCCCTTAACACGTCTCCATTTCAGCACCAAGGACAGAGTCGTCCTCATCCAGGGCTGTGATGCTGCTGACGCCTCAGAGGTGATAAAAAAGTTTAAAGTCTGTTTGTCCGTCTGAGCTGAGCTGATCATGGCGATCGAAGCAGATCAGAAGTTTCTGAAACACTCAGATCAGCCATCGAACATGTCCCAAGGTCATTTAAATCACCTTTCTTCAGGTTGCATTTACCACATCTCCATACCTAAACTGGATTAGATTAGATTGTACTTTATTCATCCCTTTAGAAAACTCAAACTTAAACTCAAGTCAATTTATATAGCACTTTTCATACGTATATGCATGCAGCCCAAAGTGCTTTACATAGCAGGAGAACCTGGACATGACATCATTATGTGAGAAGAGTAAAAGTAAACAAAAGTCAAAACAAACTCAATGCAAAAAAACAATAAAATTTTAAAAGAAGACTTAAAAGCAAAATAAAATACATTAAAAACAAATTAAAAAATAAAGTGTTTTCCTTAAAATAATAAAATAGATACAAATTTTAAAAAAAGGATAAAAATATATGAAAACACAAATCCTATAAAAACAGAAATTAAAAAGTTGTGATAAAAGCAATCATAGTGTTAATTGTAATAATAATAGTGTTAATGGTAATAATGCAGTCTGGATGCCGTGTGACTGTCTGATTAGCTATTAGTGTGAACATGAAGTTCAGTCAGTCTTTTCAGTATAGAACCAATTCATAGCAAGAGTTACAACACACCGTTCTGGTAATTACAAAGAGCAATTTTTGTTTTTATGTAAATATTAGGGGTGCATGATTTGGATTTTTACCGATATCCAATATTCCGATATTTTTTTAAATTCATTATTGCCGATACCAATACTGATATTTCAATTCAAGAGCAGAAGCTCTGTGCTTAATAAAATGGACTTGTTGTTTCAGTGTTACACCGTATTGTCACATGAACAGATGTACAACAAGAAAAACAGCTTTTAACTCTTTTAAAAACAAAACTCTTGGTATTTAAATGTCCCCATGCAGTGATGAGAAGGTGCATCAATTCTGAACATTTGTATAATTTGACGATATTCCAGCCGATATGTGGTTGATATGTGTGGCCAATATATTGGCTGTAAATATCTGCAAAAATTTCAATATTGGTCAATGCGATACTTACCTTTTAAGGCTGATCTCGGCTGATACGATATATAAAAAATGATATATATAATATAATATAGTGCATCCCTCACAAATATATGTAGACGCTCTTTAAGACAAATGATGTTTTTAATAATAATAAACTTTATTTCCTATTGTTATCAATGAATTTTCAAAGCTACCATTTTCCAAAAAAGAAAGAGATGATGTTATATTGTGGTTATTTTCTTTCATTCCTGAACAGAAAATGAGTTTTAGTTGTTGAACGTTCTGTCTGATTAATGTCTGATGTCTGAGTAAAACCCAGTGAGCGGCTGTTTAAAAGATGATTTCAGTTTGAAGTTCTTGATTCATGTTTGAAATGTTGGTCCAGTGAAAACTGCAATTTTTATCTTTTAACAGGTTTAAAGAATTTCTGAAATATTTATGTTATCCCATTTTAATGACGGCTGGTCTGATAAGATTAAGTCATATTTAAATCTAGAAAAGCACTCGGAGCGCCAGCACCACAGTCCTCAGCCATATTGTGATTTTCACCATAAATATTAGTCCTACCTTTATTTCATGTAAATATTTAGATTCCTTGACCATGAAAACATACCATGAGCAATTGGATTCATAATGATATCTATTTTAGTTCAGGAGATATTCACAAAATCACATCTTTCATCATGGCGGCCAGACGATCATTCAGATCACTCTCAAAATCTAATAATTTGTTCCATGTCCCAATACGGACATTTCCAGAAAATTTCATCAAAATCCGTCCGTAACTTTTTGAGTTCTGTGGCTAACAGAGAAACAAACAAACAAACAAACAAACAAACAAACAGACCCCAACAATAACAGACCCTCCTTTGGCGAGGTCACTAACAGGACGTGCTCACTGTTTTGGTGTAAACACAGACTCATGCCTTAAAAATGTCAAAGCCTGTCCTGTTTTACTTACAGACATTTTTTGGACCTTTTAATTGTTCTAAGCTCTGTCCTTCATCACTGTCTCTCAGCCCTCTGTCTCAAGGTCATTGTGTCCTTGTGAACACACACACCTGAACACGTTTGTGCTGTTTTGTCACAGTGTGTGTTTGTTTCATTGCACAGCAGTGCATCTTTTCCATTTTTACCCCCCTGTTGTTTTTCCTTTCTCCCGTTTTTCCACCTCGTCACTCCTCCATCTTTTCTCCACCTCCTCCTGCGACCTTTTGTCCTCTAATCCCTCCTTCTTGTTTCTGTCCTCGTCTCCCCCTTTCCTTGTTTTCTCCTCCTCATCCTCTCCTCTTGTTGTTTTTCAGCTCCCAGGTGATAACCACTGGTTGCTATGGAGCTGCCAGCTGGTTGCTAGGTGGTCCAGATTATGTGATTTGCTGCTCTGTGGGTCTGTGATTGTGCCGAGTCATTGTGTGCAGTCTTTGACCTTTATTAATCTGTTTTGGTCTTTAATTTGATCCAGTAATACAGAACAACAAAAGGCCACAGGAAAAAAGACACAATCAAACCATTTAAAGACTTCAGTCCTCAGAAAGTCCCGAATGTTTCTGCCTCCAAGTCAGAAGTCAAATTTGATCCACTCTTTTTGTCCTTAAATAGAAAAACTTAGCCGCTGCAGGCAGGACGGTTCGTTTTTAAACACAAACAGAAAACAAACCCTGAAATGGTCGATATATCTCCAAAAATCTTTAGTTCTCAACCTCAAAGATCGAGTTTGAGAAGAAAAGTCAGCCAAAATCTTTAAGGGTGGAATATATTTTAAGGAGACACAAAAACAGATCCTTTATTTCACTTTGTTTTTGTTGTTGCTGCTTGAGAAAAAAAAGAGACTTGATAAAAGATCCTGATGTATTGACTGATTTCTGTTTTTGGTTTGGATTCTTCGGAACATAAAAAGTGACTTTACATCAGGTTTGTTTCACTCCATATATCTGCCACAGAACTATTTCACTAGTCCATCTGGGTAGGAGCCCTTTAAATTTGTTTTCAGGGACAGAACGTTAAAAAAAAACACAAGCTTGTGATTGGACAATCGTTTGGCTCGTCACATTCATCACAGACCAATCCACATCAAGCAGGGTTGCCTCCTATAATGTAGCATACATAGCGGCTAATGTAGCGGCTGACAGCTAACAACAGTTAATGACCGTTAGCCGTTATGGCTAACTTAGCCGCTAACAGCTAACAACAGTTAAAGCTATAGTGCGTAACTTCAGTCGCCCACCAGCGGAATTCTGCTTTCTTACAACAATAAAGCCGGCGCTTCCATATGACGTACGCCCAGGCTGCTAACATTACAACATTACGTTCATAGCACCATTTACAAGAAAATAATAAAGTACTTATATAATTATAAACCAAGTCACTTACTTACCCAACAGCAGCAAGGCAACATCTGTGTCTGCCCTCAGCCCAATTTCTGCCTTCAAGGCTCTCCACCGAGGAAAAGCCTCGTCAATGCAAATCCGCGTTTGCCTTCTCCGTCGGTCCCTTTCCTTCTTCGCTAGCAATCCTTCAGCCAAACGTCCAGGCTTTTTTGTGGTAGGATCCACTTCTGGACTGTGTCTCAGCCGTTTCTTTGTCTTCTCCGCCATGTCGCTTCCTCGTTCTGCCTGCGCTCTGCTTGTTGCTACCATGGTTGCTATGAGACTCTCCGTTCGACCTCCCCCTCCCTTCTTGTTGTGACGTAAAACGCGTAATTTCCTGCGCCAGCGCGGGAATGTCGCCGGTCGACAAGCAAAGCAAAAATTGTATATATTGAAAAATACCGCGAGATGTTAGAGGAGCCGATCGGCTTAATCTGCATTGTGTCATCTCCTCTAGTAGTGGCTTGGCTGAAACGGACATTCACAGACATGTAGAAGTTACGCACTATAGTTTTAATGACCGTTAGCCGTTAACTTAGCTTTGAAAAAAATTATCAAAAGTGCTGTGATAAGAATGAAAACACTAAGGTAATGGCAATATGTTCAAACAGGGGACTAAAACACTTTAGAAGAACTTAAATCAAGAGGATAAACTCCTGAAAAATAGTTCTGAAGTTAAAACAGGATAAGATCAAACCCAAATTAAACTGAGAACGTTACATTCAGGTAAAAGCCGGACTAAAGAGGGAGGTCTCAAGTTTGTTTTTCAAAACATTAACATTAGGAGGATTAGATCAGGTCTTCATGGCTGTTCCATCGTGGTAATAAACCGGAAGTTTTTGTTTTGAGTTTTGGGAACTGTTAACAGAGGACTTCCTGGAGAACTGAGGGCTCTACTGGGCTCAACAGGTAAAAGCACAAATAAGAAGTGACAACACAATTTAAAGTTTCAGAAACCAGTAAAAGAATCATCAAATCTGATCTAAAAGAAGTGGGTAGCCAATGCAGAGACTTTAAAATCAGTGTAATGTGATCTCTCTTTCTGGTCCATGCACCTGAGTTCTGGATTAATGTCTCTGTGTTGGCCTGAGACTACTTTCCCTAAAATGTTGATGATTTCTTCACCTTGGTGGATGTCAGCTACCATAAGCCGATGTGTGAACGCGGCATAAGCCTTCCTGACCTTCAGTATAACATCTGTCGGTTTTAAACCTTTCCTAAATTTAGAAATATCCCTAAGGTCAGCCCTGCAGCACTTTATTGATTCAAGTCTAAAAGTTCCTCCAGTTAAAGTCTTCCAGCTCCAAACACTCTTAGCATTAGCCGTTAGCGCTGTGTCACTGCAGTCTTTCATGTTTAGCTGAGGGCAGCTCGCGGTGACAGGCTGAGGCTAACAGGGCCAACTCTGTGGCTCTATTATTGTATTATTCATAGAGAATCAGCCTCGGGCCGCCATCAATTATTCATACACACCTTCCTGCCAGGTAAGAGTGTGTGTCTCTGCGTGTCCCAAACTTTCATCACATTCACACTCGGCCGTTGTATGATTTAAATCTCATCATGGATTTGGTAAAAAGATCAAACTGAAATGCTAATTTGTCCCTTTTTTGTGATCTGAGGGGTGGACTGGCAGAAAAGGGCCCGGGTTCAGCTGTAAGTGGTTTTTGTTGTTTGGTGCAGACGGGAGCTGCTGTGACATTCACAGGAAATGAAACAGTGAGGAGTGACAGCATGAAGAGCCGGCTGTCCATCACAGTCTCAAACACTCGTGTCTGTTCTCATGTCGACTCGTGTTGGAGGTTCCTTTGTTTTATTCTGCAGAGACACCGCGGTGGGCAACTGGTGACCTGAGGCCTGAATGTGGCCCTCCTGCTGTCAGAGTGGTCTGATGGTGAATATTGAACATCCATCCATCCATCCATCCATCCATCCACTAATCAGTCCATCCACTCATCAGTCCATCCATCTATCAATCCATCCGTCTGTCCCTCCGTCCGTCCACTCATCCATCCTTTCATCCATAGATCATACCAACCCATCCATCATCCATAATCCATCCATCCACTCATCAGTCCATACATCCATCCATCTACCCATCCAACCATCCATCCCTCCATCCGTCTGTCCACTCATCCATCCGTTCATCCATCAACCAACCCATCCATCATCCATAATCCATCCATCCACTGAACAGTCCATTCATCCATTCATCTACCCAACCAGCCATCCATCCATCCAGTCACTCATCTGTCGCATCCAACATACATCATCTATATATTTATCCATTCATCCAACCATCCATCCATCCATCCATCCATCCACTTATCCATCCATCCATTCACCAATCCATTCTACCATTCATCTATCCATCCACTCATCCATCCATCCATCCATCCATCCAATTATCCAACCATCCATCCACTTATCCATCCACTCATTCACCACTCCATTCTACCATCCACCTATCCATCCACCTATCCATCCGTCCATTCATCCATCCACCCATCTATCTAACCACTCATCCATCCATCAATCCACCTACCATTTACCAATCCATCTGTCCAGTTATTCATCCACCCATCGATCAATCATCCATTCGTTAATCCATCCATCAACCATCCATCCATTCATCCACTCATCCATCCACCCATCCACCTATCCATCCACTCATCCATCCATTCATCTGCCAATCCATCCACCCATTCATTCATCCATCATCCACTCATCCAACTATCCATCCATTAATCCATCCATTCATTCATCCATCCATTTTACCACCCATCCATCCATCTAGCAATCCTTCGCCCATTCATTCATCCATCCATCCATCAACCAATCATCTATTCATCCACCAATCCATCCATCCATCCATCCATCCATCCATCCATCCATCTATCCATCCTTTATCTACAGATGGAGCCATGTTCCATAACTGAGTCTCGACTGGTCTGTTACTGAAACATGCTGGGACCTGCCCAATGTCCCGACTGTAATAGGATCACCCACAATCACATGACAGCAACATAGAAACTGGTCAATGCTGCTCCAATAAAGACAGGCAAGTGAGGCTCGTGCACTACCTGCTTCTTTTGCTCAAAACAAACCAAGAGTTGAACTGAAGGCTAAACCTTTTTTTTTTTCTTTTTAAGACCTTCTTTGCAAAAATGACATTGTTTTGAGTCATGCAGTGTTAATTTGACTGATTATTTTGCCACAGTTTCCACTAAAAACCTTTTTCCCCTGACAAAAACAAGACTATTATTTAAAAAAACAAGCACATGGACAGAAACTTAAAATAAAGTAACTGACATTTTCATCAACAAATAAAATCGAGACTAATTTGGTCATGTAGAAAGTAGAGACAAGTTAGGAATATATCCAATCACAGCTTCTTTGGTTGGTCGTGGTGGGATAAGTTGTGGAGTAATCCGATCAGAGCTGCTCTCTTTTTAGAATTGATTCATGTAGAGCAGGTTCACTGTTTGTTGTCAGTTCTGGTATTGTAACTGTGATGCTCTGCCAGGTAGCCTAAACAACATGACTTCAGAAATTCATGAAAACTTAAAAAAAAAAATACCTTACTCTTTACACATTATATTTTAGTCAACTAAATTTACAGTAGATTTCATCAACTGAATGTTGTGAAATTTCATCAACTAAAGCTAGACAAGAAACAAAACCATTTCAATAACTAAATTGTGACTAAAACTAAAGATCTTTTGGGCAAAAGACTACAACTAAAACTAAATTATAAAGTCCTATCAAAATAAAAAACTGGATTAATGTGCCTGGAATTTTGCTCACCTGCAGTAATGTGGCGCCCCTCTCCATTGGCACCATATAGAATCTCTTAAAAGCAAAGTTCTTACAATTGTCTTCAATTCTGAAGATAACATATCACCACATTAACATGCTTAACAAATTACAAATAAATACAAAATCTGACTTATTTGATATTATCATTTGTATTAACATGGCATTACATTTGAATCACTGTGAGCTTTTCCTAATAGAGTTAATAGTAAAAACTAGTTTTCATATGATTATTAAATTATTTTTCCTGATTTTGTGTTGTCCCGTGGAGGCCACAGTGCCGTTAGCATTTGCCCCTTTGGTCAGTTGGTTCTGATTAAATGTGAAGTCATGTGCATGCCCTCGATATGGTGATCATAAAATAAAACAAGCAAGCTGATATGTAAAAGGAATTATCTTAAAACGGGACAAAACTCTCAGTTTTTACTCCACAGACAGAAAAGCTGCAGGGAGCCTGCGATCCTCAGAGCTTTTGTGTTTAAATGTGTGCAGATAAAGTAAAAGCGTGACATATTTAGCTAAGCGAGCGTCTCCTTGGGCTCTATCTGCTGTTCACAGGTTCATCTAATAAATCACAAAAATGTCCTGGGAGAGTTTAGAGTAAATATGTCGGCGGGATTTTAAATAAAAGTTCATTTCTGAGGAAGAAAGTCGGAAAGTCGGCCTGCAGCGACCCGAAACTTTGATTAGATTAAAATGTTTGAGGCTTTTTATTCAAAGGGGACGAGGACTCGCACGCACGCACCTGATTAAAACTCCGAGCGTGCAGAAGTCTGTGCGCGCCCATGTTGACTTTCTGTCCTTCATTTACCCAGAATTCATTTTGAGCTGCCATGGGGGATTGTGGGTAGATCTGATTGGTGCTTATCTAATTTGCCAGCTGAAGGGGGGATTAGTTTGGGCACACACACACAAACACACAAACAGTGTCAAAGTCCTGAACTTTCCCCTTTTCCAATGTTTTAGGAGGGAAAAATCCACATGGCATTTTTTTATTCAGACGGCAGAATTATCCTCTAATTAAAAAAAAAAACATCATGCAGACAAATGACACGACTGAGTGGAGTCAGACTGACATGTGGTCAGTTTTCCACCTGCAGATCAGCGAGTGCCCTCACCCACTGGGACCCTCTTTACCCCTTTAACTCTTTTAGCTCCAGGACACTTTGTGCTAGTTTCAGTTCACCTGGACTGATTTTGTAATATTGAATGAAGAACATGAACCCTTTCATCAGAATCAAGTTTAAACCTCATGTTTTTCAGGACAGCCTGAGCTCTCAGAATACAGTATTTATGCTGTAATGATGTCAGGTTGGTGTTTTTAAAAGTCTTTTTAAAAGACAGTGAACACAAACAAAACCTAGAAAATGTCATCAGCTCATACTCCAAGGTGGAGAGGACGTTAGGTGCCTTCATAGAATCATTATCGGATGATTTTGTATTAAAAAAAAACAAAATAAAATCATGATTGGTTGATCAAAATGCTAGCCCGACCTAATGTGGCGCCTAAGGAAAATTTCATATGGCCCCGCCCCCTTCTCAATAAATGATTTACATGTGTTTACAAAAGAAATTGAAAAGCATCATTTTTAACATTGTTTTATATTTATCAGATAACATGTCACCCATTTAACATCCTTAATAAATTAAAAAAAAAGAAAAAATCTGAAAATTAAAAAAAATACCCTACCACAAAACAAAAATACTGTTAAAGATGCTATGAGGAGTTTTAAGTAATTACAAAAAAGTCTCACTTTTAGATATATGCCTGATGGAAATACACACTTTAAGGTGAGTTTTATAGCATCAAAATAGGTTATCTATAAATGCTATTCCTTAGCTTCGCGGTCAGGGCTGGACTGGCCTGGATACTCAACTTCAGGAACAAGACAATTAAAACTAGAGCAAATTTATATTATTCGGACACGTCTTAGAGCACCGGGCTGTAAGTAGCGATATATAGTCAGCTACAAAACTACGATAATAAGTTTTCCAAAAATTACTTGTTGTCACACATCAAAAACTACCGCTATGTACCTTTGGTCACGTTTTTTGGTGTGTGCCAGTTGTAGTCAGAAGTCGGAATTTCCGACCGAACTTGGTGAAACCTCGCCACCCCCGAGTTGACAATCAAAGATGGATGCCCCCAGTGTGAACAGTTATTTAGCTCCTGTAATAATCCATTTATTTGCACTTCTGACTGGGGTTTGTCGCTCTAGATCAGCTGTATACATAGTATTGTTAGACTTATATTTACAAAAATGCTGCCATAGTGATAATCACATTCTTCATGTGATATTTGTGAACAACAATGCAGGCGTGCTAACAACAGCTAGCAATAGCCTGGTAGATTGGCATGCTCTTTTCCAACTTCAACTGGAACGCCGATAAGTCGGAGATGATGTCACTCCCAGTTCCGAGGTTACTGGAACGCAGCATTACGACAGTCGCCACGTGTGCTCATGGGTGGCAAAGTCTTTATGTCACCGGAAATAGATTCTCCTGATAGCACCTTTAAATAATAAAAAGAAGAAGAAGAATTAAGGATACACCGAATATTTGGTAACCAAATATATTAGGCCGAATATTACAAAAAAAAACATATTCGGTCTTCGGTGGAGTGAGGTAATAGCAAGGCCGAATAGTACCGTGTGACGCAATGATGAAATCAAATATGTCATTTCGTGTGACTGTGGCTAAGCAGACTTGTGTCACAAGAACAATTATTCATTTGTTGTGGGTTAATCCACTTCAATGCACTTTAGTATTTTTTAATGCATGTTTTGTTTTCTTTTGTTTGAAGGCCTAATATAAATGAAAAACTTTGTTGTGCTATTTTTGAAAAGCAGAGGCTACTGGAATATTTAAAAAATGTCATAATATTCAATAAACAATTACTTTCTTGCTCTTGCACTATTGAAAAATATAGTTAACTTCTTAGCCTCTGCATTGGATATTCGGTAATCAGCCAAGCGTTTATATTTTATTCGGCTTCGGCTTCGGCCATAAATTTTCATTTTGGTGCATCCCTAATAATAATAATGATGATGGAAATGATAATCATAATGATAATGATACATTTTTAAATACAACCATCAACATTGAACAGTTTAAATAACCACAGAGACTTAATTGGTATTAAAATGTGTCATAATGAGAATTGGGCTTTGCCTTATATTTGAATTAATGTGAGCTTTTCCATTTTAAGAGTTGTTTGTTATAGTTTTAATAAAAGTTTATTTTAGGGGATTTTGTCTTGGTCTTGGGTTTGTTCTTGCTTTGCTGTGCTCTCTTCATCCTCGGTGATGATGGTGTTTTCTGATGCACTGACTGCTGTTAAGTCTCGGGATTAAAGTCCAAGCTTCATGCAATCACTGCTGAAAACACTTGGGTATCCTCCAATTTGTCACAAAATGTCTCCACAAGTTTTTTTTTTTCTTTTAATCAGGAGTCAAAAGTTTTGGGACAGCTTTGGCACAAACTTTTGTTGTGTTTAATTTTCCTGCAGACTTTGCAGACCTGTCTCTTCAGCAGAGGAGACCATTTCTGCTCTAATTCTTGTTGAATAATAAGAATTATTTGTTCCGTGTTTTGAATGTTTTCAGAAGTTTTTGATGTGCATGGGCACCCAGGACATTCAGGACAATATCATAGAAATGGAGTGATGATCGTGTGAGTTTTTACTGCTCAATGTTAGTTTGGTTGTTTGTTTGTTTGTTAGCGAGATTGTGCAACAGCTACAGGACCGATTTTGCTAAAATTTTAAGGAGATGTTGGTAATGGCCCAACTTAAAAATGATCAGATTTTGGTGGTGATCCAGATAACTGCCATTAGCATACAACCGTTTTTACTCTATAACTGCATAACTAATAATGATATCGACATGATTCTAGGTGCTAAGTGTGTTTTCAGGGTCAATGAATCATATTGTGATGGTAACTTTATCATGGAGGTATGGCTTATAGATGGAACAGCAATATGTGATCTACCTTTGTGGAGGTTTGTGATTGCCTAGTGCTTTCCAATTCTGCCTTTTACTCTCAGAATTACTGACATGTTTGCAGATTACTTCTAACACAGCAGATAATTGCATGTAGACTGCGCCCTCTGTTGGTGTCCTCCAGTAAGGCATGTCACATGCAAACAAAATCACTCATGATGCCACAAACACAAGAAAAGACTGCTGGTGTTTCCGGCTTTATTCCCGTCACATCATCATGTGTTTTCATAGCTTTAAAGGATAAGTTTGGTTTCTACAGCTTTCACATTGTTTATAGAATGAAGTAGAACAATATACTCACCCAGAAGGTGAGTCCTGATCCAAACAGTGCTTCGGGAGATATTTAGATCCAAAATCGAGCGGCGGACATCCGTATAATGTTAGCACACGGGGCATGTATAGCGCTGCTCCTAAAACTGCATTAATCGTCCAAAAACTCATTAGTTTCACCAATATTTCATCATGGTCCACACACGCTACTCCTCCAAGACAGTCCGGGGTCGCTCCACCCATGTTTTCATGACTGTGCTGACCTCTGAACTGAAAACTTTCTTTACAGCTGCCGCGCATGCGCAGTACGGCTCATTGTTTCAGGGGCGACCACCGGCTACTCAACAACTTTCTTCTTCCTGTTTTGTGTAAACTGGACAAATATCTATCGGATGAAGATGTTGTGGATGAGAACTTTGAATATGACCTTACAGTTTCAAGCCAGAGTTTACAGATGAGGAGCTCATGGAAAGGAGAGCAGCTGGCCAGAGAGCAGTCTTCAGTTCAGAGGTCAACACAGTCATAAAAAAATGTCTGGAGAGACACAGACTGTCTTGGAGGAGTAGCGCAAGCAGACCATGATGAAATATTGGTGAAACTAATGAGTTTTTGGACGATTAATGCAGTTTTAGGAGTGGCGCTATACATGCCCCGTCCGCTACCATTATACGGATGTCCGCCGCTCGATTTTGGATCTAAATATCTCCCGAAGCACTGTTTGGATCAGGAAAGACTTCTGGGTGAGTATATTGTTCTACTTCATTCTTTAAACAATGTGAAAGCTGTAGAAACCGAACTTATCCTTTAATATTACATTGGTACATTTCTGAACTCTTGATGTCTCAGGCTGGTTGCAGCTCTTTCACTTCCTGTTGATGAGTGATCGGATGAATGATCAGATGTCTGTACCTGGCTCCGTAGGTAACGGTCTCCTGAGCAGATTGGTGCTTCTGGCTCACGCCAAAGACTGAAAATAGAAGAACTAACTAGAAAGAGAGCGCTTTTCTGCAGTGTGTGGTGAAAGCTCTGCTCCTAACAGAGATGTTCATGTTAATGCTTTTAAAATCCCGTCTCCTCTTCAGCTCATAATACAAAATCTGAAACTCACGTCTTGTTTAGCAGCAAATGTGATTTTAAGAAGCAGGATTAATGTTCTGTCATCTGCTCCTGGTCTTTAGTCCTCTCTTCCTCTCCTTCTCTCCTCTGTTCTCTTCCTCTTTGAGTCTAATGTCTGTTTTATTTTTAGTCTTTCCAATCATCACTCTGTCTCTGTCACTGTCCCTCCATCAGAGTTAATAGTGTGTCTGATGTGTCTATTTATCTGAAATGATGCAGAAAGAAACAGACGACAGGCCATTAACACGCACAGAAACACACAAGGGGACCAGCTGATGTTTATAGTCCAGATTGCAGTTAATAGCGGTTTCATAATGTCGTGAATGCAGAGCCGTGACAGATTCGCGAGTGTGTGCGTGTTGTGTCTGCAGTATGTCTTCCATAATCTTCCATCAGAGACTTCATTTATTTCCATTTAAATCAAATCCAGGCACTAAAACCATCTCTGAGTCCGACAGCATTATCAGATGTTGATAAACGAAGCCATCTGCTGAAGCGTTAAAGGGCTGCAGTACCCTCAGTGTCCACCAGAGGCTGCAGCCAGAAGTGAGAGGCCCCCTTAAAGGCCCATAATAAACTGTTTACGCATTGAATTAATGAACATGTTAACAGCCTGGCATGAAAATAAATGTCCTGATGTCTGAAGGATGATTAATTTTGAGAGTGATAGGATCACCCGTCTGGATATGCCATGATGAAAAATGGGATTTTTTTTTTTTTTTTTTTTTTTTTTTTTTTATTAAGATTTTTTTTTTTTTTTTTTTTTTTTGTGTTTTTTTTTTTTGTTAGGGGTTTTTTTTTTTTTTGTGTTCTTTTGGTTTTTTTTTTTTTTTTTTTTTTTTTTTTTTTTTTTTTTTTTTTTTTTTTTTTTTTTTTTTTTTTTTTTTTGTTCGTTATTGCTTGTCTCTGTTTTTTTGTTTGTCAGTTTGTATGTCCGTTTCTCTGTTAGCAACATAGCTCAGAAAGTTATGGACAGATTTCGATGAAATTTTCAGGGAATGTCCAAATTGGGACAAGGAACAAATGATTTGATTTTGAGAGTGATGCGGATCACCCGTCTGGATATGCCATGATGAAAAATGGGATTTTCACGAATAACTACCAAACTAAAATTGGTACCATTATGAATCCAGTTGCTAATGGTATGTTTTCAAGGTCAAGGAACCTATATATTTAGATAAAATAAAGGTAGGACTAATATTTATGGTGAAAATCACAATATGGGTGAGGACTGTGGCACTTTTCTCGTTTTATTGATTAATCAAATATGGAGACTAAAAGTGTTACATAATTCAGTATTATATGTTGACTGATCTGTATAACAAGTGATCACTGTTTCCTGTAGCTGATTCTCAAGGGACAAGGCTTCAGCTGATCTAAATCTTGTTACCCACCAGGGCTGCAACGATGCTAAAGACGAAATCACTGTTTGTTACAAATTCCACGGTTAATGTTTATAATTATATATGTTAATATAACCTAGGAATTATTTACTATTAACAGTACAAATAATAATGATAACAAAAACAAATCCATCCATCCAGATGTTGCTTATCCATTTTGGGTTGCGAGGCTTGGAGTCTATCCCAGCTAACAATGGGCAAGAGTTAGCCTTGCAGAGCAGACAGACCAGCCCGATTCTGAAATTATGCATCTCTGTCTTGCCAGCCTCCATTGTCCAAAGGTTTCACTCAGCTAAATGTTTAACGGCCCAATCAGGGAAGAGAGGCGGGAGCAGTGGGAGCTGTGGGCGTGATGACAACAGGAAGTGACTTGACAGGAATAAACATCATTTCTTGTTGTACAAATAATGGCAGCTAATGTTGGTCAGCCTGTGGTCATCATGGTTACTCAGTTATGCTCGTCGAAATATGCTGTCCTCAGAAGCTGTGTGGTATAATTCAATGTGAAACAATCATCTTAAGGTAGTTTAGCTATCTGTAATGGCTAACAGCTAACAAGAGCAAACAACAGTTAATGGCAATTAGCCATTAGCTGTAGCCGCTAACAGTTAGCAGTTAGCTGCTACGTTTAGCCGCTAGATATGCTACGTCATAGTAGGGATGGGATGAAATATCGTTTGGCAATATATCGCGATAAAGTACGTGATGAAATGCATCGAGTTTGAAAAAAATGGATCGCGAAATAAAGATGTCACGTCCGGCAATCGCGCATGTGACCAGAAGTGATGACAACAAACATTAGCACCAACTACTTTGCCTCCAAAAAGCCGAATGATGGAATCGAATGAGGTTGAAATTGAGGATGCTCCACCTGGATACAAGTCATCTGTCTGGCAGTATTTTGGCTTTCTCATTAAAAAAGATGAAGACGGGGAAAAAGAGCCTACCGCTCGTTAGCATACACTCTCTCTAACCTCTCTAGGGTTAGAGAGAGTGTTATTTGTTTGTGTTTGGCATGTTAGGCCTTGTGTTTTCCTGTGTGCAAGTCAAACAAAAACAAAAAGTTGTAATTACACTAATATTTTTTCTTTTTTACTTTTTTGATATTATATCGTGGCATATCGTATTGTAACCCGGGCATATCGAGGTGCAGTGTATCGTGAGTTTAAGTGTATCATCACATCCCTACGCCATAGCAGCGCTGCTTTATATGGATTGGTCGGTGATGAATGTGATGTGCCAAACGATCGTCCAATCAAAAGCTGCTGTTGTTTTTGAAGGTTCTGCCCCTGAAAACATTCTCGCAGGGCTCCTCCCCAGGTGGATTAGTGAAATATTTCCAAATGGAACTGTCCATCTGGCATGTCAGGTTAGGCAAGAGACCTGTACACTCAGAACCTGCACCAGCCAATTTCAGGACCTCATAGAGAGACAAACAACCACTCACACTCACACTTAATTTCCTTAATTTTCGAGCTACCAGTTAATCTATCTGCACGTTTTCGGTCAGTTTTGCTTTTTGGTTTCTTGCTACAAGGCAAAAGCACTACCTGCTGTACCACTGTGCAATCCATAGAAAAACATAATAGAAAAAAATAACAAAAATAGTAAATATGATTTTGTATAAACACATATATCTTTTGTTCCCTGTCATGCCTCGAGTTTTAACAGAGGTTCAACAGAAACAGATGAAACTATTTTATATTCTGACCTGAGCATGAGAAAATGTCACTGCAGTGAACCTTTAAATCCTCCTGTTTTAGGTGCTCAAAACAGTTTTTGTGCTTTAAAAAGACGAGTGAGGACAAACTCTCTGTCCTTGTCTCAAACTCAGATACACCTAACACACTCTCCCTCTCTCTCAGCGTCTTCGTCTGGTTCTGTATCGGAGTGTTTCAGTGTTTATTTCCGTCAGAGAAACATTCAGCTCTGACAGTCTGCAGAAACACCAGCTGCATACATTTAGACCTGTGTGTGCAGATCCTTCTCCCCTCCGTAAAAACCCTACACACCTAAAAAAAAAAAATGCTCTGAACACCCAGCTGTCAGTCAGGCTCTGGATGTGTTGTGTGTATAAATGTTTCCTGACAGCCCGATGTTCTAACTCTGACTGTTCAGACTGAAGGTCAATCACTGCTGCTCCCCTGATCAGATCTTTAACACACTCTGTCTGTGGCGGTACACATCAGCGCGCCGATCAAAAGTGTGTCGAGACATCATTTTAGACATTGCTTGTAAAAAAAAAAAAACCTCAGTGACCTTGTATGTTACTGCACTCTGTGTTTTTTCAGTTTTTCTGATGAAGATTCATCCAGTGTCCTACTTGCTGGGTATTTCATCATTTTTCCACCTTAAGAGACCAGGCAGAAAATCAGTCAATCTAATATCTAGCAGAGTTTCTCTAAATGGAACAAGAAAGTGTTTGGATCCACTAGGGCTGAACAATTAATTGCAAATTAGATTAAATCGCAATATGGCTTGTTGCAATGTTCAAATCGCAGGTTCATTTTTTTTAGGCCAAAATGTGTTGAACATTTTGGCATTGTGATGTAGTTTTTTGCAATTTCATTCCTATTTTTTTAACTCTATCCATACACTTTTTCCCCACTTTTGGACCATTTTTACCTTTTTTTTAACCCAGTTTTTAGGACTTAATGCCTATTTTGCCCGCATTCATCCTTTTTTGGCCACTGTCAGAACCATTTTTGGAATTTTTACATGGTTTTTGAAATTTATTTTCAAATTGAATTCCCAATTTTGCTGCCATAATCAATTTTCCTCAGCCAATTTTGGATTTTTTGCCAATTTTTCCCCATTTTCTTTGCAATTTCATACCTGTTTTGCACCTATCTATTTACCTTTTCCGCTTTCGTACTATTTTTACCCAGTTTTCACAGTGTCATACCTATTTTGCTTCTGTTCTTCACTTCCTCACTTTTCTTCAAATCTTTTATCCTTAGATTAATTTAATGTCATATTGGTTTTACTATAAAAAAGATCTACTGTTTATGTTTGTTTAAGAATACATAAGATGAGGAACATTAAAACAATTGCAGAGTAAATTGCAATTTTGGGGGAAAAAAAATCGCAATTTTCAAATCGTTCAGCCCTAGGATCCACCACCTGTATATCAAGAATTATTAATTTATTCATTTATTTATGTCGAGGATAGCCCCTTGAGATGGACTGTCTCATTTTCAAGGGGGTCCTTACAGGATATATATACAGTAAAAATAGTATAAACAAAACAAACAGTCATGCATCTACACAACGCTCTCAAATGCTAAGTCAGTCCCCCATCAAACTGGCTCAGTCTGAAAAGCAAAGTGTGAACAACAGTCTGTGCACATAGATCTGTAGAAAGGAGCTCTGTTTTCATCTGTTTACATGTGATATTTAGTCATGGGCAGGTAAAACAAAAAAGTAACTGCTTTAAAACATGACAACCAACACAAGAGAGAGAATCAAAAACAAAAGCAAGGACTTTGTAGATGAGTAAATTGAGTAAATTAAGATTTAAAAAGAGGAAAAGACATATTAGTGAATCAAGGAGAGTTTTTTTTAAGTTAAAGGTGTTGATCACAAGAAATGGTTGTTGCATAAATATGACCAAAAGTGAAAGTGCAGTCGAATTCCTCTTTTTCCCTCCTTTTCTTGGCCCTGTAACATTTCCATTGGGATTAAGGGAAGTGGATAGGAAAGGACTTAGGAAGGACTTTCGAATGTACCCATAGGCGGAGTCTGTATGGCTATGACATCTTAAACCTGTGTAGATAGAGTCTCTCTGCTCGCACAGTCTTTACTTTTGATGAAATGTTTGAGCTTTCTTTAATCTAACATGAATTTTTCTCTCTTTTTTCCATGTGTGTCCTCACCCTGACTGTGTCTCTCCACCAGGTAAGTCCAACACAAATTTTTTCATGTCTTTTTGGCTTTTCTGCACCTCAGAGTGGCGAGGTTTACTGAAAATTCCTATCAGCCTGCGAAACACCAAACTCTTTTTTACAGCTCTTTCATTTTAAGGCACATGGAGGGCACCTAAAATGTACCTGGGTTCATCTTCACAAATATTGTGTGGACAATTTTCATTCTTTAAGAAGTGAGAGCAGTGTTTTGTGGTGTCACATATAGTCCCAGCTTGGGTTAAATTGAGCTGTTCTCCTTCCAGAGTATGGCTAATAAATACATGTTTTGATTGTGTTTAAAAAAAAATCACACTTACATGAAAAAAGGTTTCAGCCTGTGCTGGAAAATTGCTCTGTGTGTCCTCAAAGTGTAGTATTTTTACAGAGAAGTTGCTTCCTGGGAATTTCATTTGCTTTAACTCTCAGGGGCGGCTGGTCCATAGTGGGCGATAGTGCATCGCCCTCCTTAATCCACGTGAAAAAAATGAAGAGAATGGAGTTTATAGTGCCTTGATTGTTCCTGTCTAAGTCTTCATATTATTGTTTAATCAGCAGCCCGACTATCGCTGCGATGTCACTGTCCAACCAGCGGCCCCGCCCCCTTGGGGCGATTTCAGTCAGAGTCGAAATCGCCCCAGCCGCTCTCATAGACTTACATGGAGAGACTCTTTTTTTCAAATTTTGGACCTCACAATGCATTTCTATGCTCGGACAGCGCTGCAGCATGAGAGAGATGATTCAAAGTTAACGTGAATGATTTATCGGTGGATTATCAGTATTTTCGGAGTAAATAGTGTGCAAGTATTACAAATAATAGCATTAGTTTAACTCTGGGGGGTTTCCTTGTTGTTCTTTTGGCTAATTTTTGCCGTTTATTTGCCGTTTTTGCCGTGTATTCGCCATATTTTTACCGTGTTTTGCCGTATATTCACCGTTACGTGCACATGTTAACATACACACTAAAACCAAGGACGGGTATAAAAGCAAATTCCAGTTGAGGATTGATAAAAACTCCCTAAAAGAACAATAGAAGAGAACATATTGAGAAATGACAGAGGGAGGAAAGGGGAGAAGCAGTGAACTGTGCAGAAAAATCCCTCCATGGATGTGAGGACAGCAAACTTGGACTCTGTCTTCATCTGGACAGGAACTGCTTCATGAACTTATTGTCAATTAAAAACACCTGAACATGGTCTAATATAACAAACTGTAACATGGACACTAAATACAGTAGGCCAACAGAATGTTTGAGTGTATGCTAATATTTTTTTATCATCTCAAAAACATTTGTACATGTTCATTTACAATTTTTATAAAGAAAAACCTGTTGAAAATTCATATCAGTTTTCTTTTCTTGTAATTACACACTTAGCATTTATTAGATAATTCTGCCAAATACTTGCCAGACTTGTTTACATTTATTTGTTATGAACATAGGATGAATAAAATTTGTCGAAAGAACATTTCCATGGACATTTAAGACATTTTTTGACAAAGAAAGACCAGGCTGTTATAATTACAGTATTCAAAGAGTTATTTGGGACCACCTAATAAGTAAGTGTGTACTGTGGAACCAATTGTATAGCTTTTTAGACATTAACTTGATTTAGCTTTACAAAAATACTGTACAGTATGTGCATGTTATGTCTGGTGTTGCCATCAACAGGGAAAACAAATCAAACAATGTAACTATAACACTGTAAAGTAAGCTATCTGCCTTAAATTATTATTAGCCTCAAAGTGTAGTATTTTTACAGAGAAGTTGCTTCCTGGGAATTTCATTTGCTTTAACTCTTAAAAAAAACTCTTCACGCATGCTTGATTTTTTGATTCTGCTCAGGCAGATGCAGGGCGAGTCTGAGCAAATACAGGAGCGTTTTTGTGCAGAAGCAGGGATTTGAGTGAATGTTTCATAAAATCTGCAATCAACCAGTCAAGGAAGCTGAAAAACCTCGCTTTTCAATAAAATGGAAATGATTGCTGCCTTACTTTCAAGATAGACCTAAATGTAAATGTGAAGCTGCTGCCTGACGGGCTGGAGTGCTGAATTATTCCAGGTGCTGTCGTCGGTACTGAAGCAGCAGGATTCTATGGGTCAGTTTATTTTTTAAGCACATTTTACCATCTTTTTAGATTAGTTTTGGGGCTGCAGAGACAAATAGATGATACAGATTGTATGATCCCACATGTGTCCCTAAATGACGCCCAAAGATAGCCCATGCACGGAAGGAAGAACGGATCCAACATATTTCAATCCTGTGAAAAAAATGAAGTCTTTCTCTTTTGATTGCTCCTCTTCAGTGTCTGGGGACGGCTGATTAGCGACGTGCAGTTCCTAAGATGATTGTAGGTGCTCACAAGCGTAACCCAACATGTAAACTTTGGCTGAACGATGTTTCACTGTGGCATCACAGGATGTGCAATGTAGGGATGGGTACCTTTCATATTTGAACCGATACCATACTGATGCCCGGTATTTATTTGTTTAATATTAAGATCTCAGATTTTTTCAATGCAAATTTATTTCTCAGTACAGTGTTTCCCCTAGGTTCATTGCGCGTGGTCTGTCAAAAATGCTCCGTAATATCATAATTAAAGAGCATTTAGATCTGAATAAATAGTGAGCACTGAATTTTGTTCACTTTTTTGTCAATGGAGCACTTTTTCATACAACTACAACATTCTCAAAAAAAAATTAAAATACACTGCATAAATATAAAAAGTAGCTATTAAAAAACAGGAAGAATGTAACGTTTCATGTAACCATGTAAGTTCAGCAGGTGGAGAGAAGATGAATCATGCTTTATAAAGTTATAGCAAGTGACTGACAAGGAGAAACTACATGCTGAAAGTTTCCTACACTGCTAGCTGTACTTCCCTTCTTAGTAAGGGCAGTTGGCCTAAAAACACTGAGATTTTTGTTTGGGGAGATTGTTTGGTAAGCTTCTGGTCATCTATTAATGTTTGTTTAAATTGTTTTTATTTTTTTTACCATTATGGTCGCTCCTTCCTCCGCCGCCTGAGTGTGTGTGTGTGTGTGTGTGTGCGTCTTTATGCTCCCCTTCACACTGCCGCGCGGCAACGCGTCACCTCCAGTCATTTCAATGAGAGACAGGCGGCAGACAGCAAGCAGTTTTGACCGCCGTAGTAGGACCCAGAAGCGGCTGCCGCCCAAGAGCACACGCACAGATTTTGTCCTGCTGCTCACAGTCCAGTGTGTTGAACTTCCTGGCTGCAGTCGCCTGGCAGCAGCCAATCATATCGAACTATCGAAGAACTGGATGTGGGAAAGCATTCCTACTGAATTGTTTTTAGGGAAGGGAGTGTTGTGAGACACTTTTAGGTGGCCTCTGCTCTGACGTTCGCTGAATCACAGCTACGTCTCGGACCGCGGTGGCAGCAGCCGCTTGAAAAAAGACTGCATGTCGGGGGCACTCCGCCTGCAGAGAGACAGTTTGGTTGCCGCGCGGCTTATCAGTGTTGCGCGAGAGGAGCAGGGGAGGAGGCGTTTGTCAGAGCAGATGGGAAAAATGTATTTTATTGAATGTAAGCAAACCATCGCGACACAACTATGGGCAAGATAGTTATCTGCCTCAGCACCCGCGACACCCGACTTAATGCAGGACTCTGCTGTGAAGGCGGCGACATGATGCTGCGGTGGTGTATTTACAGTTTAAAAAAAAAAAAATTTGAAGAAGCGGCGGGTAGGATTTAGGAGTGGCGGGCTGCCACTCCTAAATGAGTGTAGAGGAAACACTGCAATACATAAAATTTGACAGATATATATCAAAACAACATTCAACTGTTTGTATTGTAACACCGTAGTTGTCCCAAGAACTTCTTCAACATGAACAACATACTGTGTTCAAGTCCGGTATGGAAATTCACCTACTCTATCAAATAGTATGCCTACTTCTTCCACTCCCTCACAGTCACAAGGATGCGTTTAGGTACCTAAACATGGCACCTTTTGATTTTACGTGAATTGGTACTCGGTAGTACCTACAGAATTCGGTCGGTACCTCTTAAAGTATCGAATTCGGTACCCATCCCAAGTGCAACGTCTGTCACATGACTCAGCACAGCATGCTGCCATATGTGTGATGATTGATGAAGACAAAAGCTTCACATTTTAATTTCTTTGACTGCAATGAAATAAATGTATAATATTTAAACTCCTGCCTTGTAGATACGTCTATTTTTGAGGGCACTCTTGCATTTCTGACAATGTTTAAAGTACATTTTCAGAGCAGCTTTGTGTTTAAAAATTCTTCAGGGTCAGGGTTTTGGACTCCTGAGCATCTGCTGTTGCAGTGAAAACATATTTAAAGAAAGTGTCTTCAACAAAAGCCTTTTTATTCATATTTTCACTAAAAACACACATACAGAATGGGTTTATGGCCAAAAGAAGGCCAAAGAAAGGCCCTTCACTTCTTACAAGTCTGTATTCTCTAAATTAAACATTTAACTTACAAGAAACACCGACATGAGCACTGTGGTTTTTTCTCAGTAAGCTCACTGATGTTGATTAAAACAGACCTCTAGAGAGCAATCAGCAGACCATGAGAGGTTAGGAAAACACTTTACCACACACCTTCATGAGAGCCCACGGTGCAGGTCACAGCACAAATAGACACAGATATCTAAAAAATGATTTAAGTACTGTGGTCTCAGATTAGATCTGAGTCAGATAAATTACATTTGGAAATGTTATCTCAATCTTATTCCTCCCTTTTATAGTACTAAACAGTAGGGCTGAACTATTACTTGCAGATTAGATTAAAACACAATATGGCCTGTTGCAATTTTCAAATCACAGAAGGTTCAATATTTTTAGCCCAAAATGTGTTGAACATTTTGGCATTTTTATGTAGTTTTGTGCAATTTCATGCCTATTTTTTACATCTATTCATACACTTTTGTCCCACTGTTGGACCATTTTTATCATTTTTAACCCCATTATTACAACATTATGTCTATTTTGCCCCCATTCATCTTTTTTGGCCACTGTCAGAACCATTTTTGGAATTTTTACAGGTTTTTTGAAATTTAATTTCAAATTTAATTCCCAATTTTTCAGCCATAATCAATTTTCCCAAGCCACTTTTGGATTTTTTGCCTATTTTTTTTTTGCAATTTATATCTATTTTGCACTTATTTATTAACCTTTTTCCGCTTTGGTACCATTTTTACCCAGTTTTTGCAATTTCATACATATTTTGCTTCTGTTCTTCACTTCTCCACTTTTTCTCAAATCTTTTATCCTTAGATTAATTTAATGTCATATTGGTTTTACTATAAAAAGATCTACTGCTTATGTTTGTTTGAGAATACATAAGATGAGGAACATTAAAACAATTGCAGAGTAAATCGCAATATTGGGGGAAAAAATTGCAATTAGATTATTTTCTCAAATCGTTCAGCCCTACTAATCAGTACATATTTCATATAGTTGGAAAGTATGTCAGGATTGTGTATTGTTTGTTCATGTAATCAACAACAAAGCTAAATATGAGGGGAGAGAGCTCCAAGAAAAAAAGTGTCTAATTCTCCTCTTCCTCTGAGGGTGTAAAGGGTGAGGACCAGTCTTCCTGTGGTGTTGTCTTCCTTGGACGCCCACTCTGCAGTTTGTCTTTGACTTCAGTAGTCTTCTGGAACTTGGTCCTTAGTTCAGAAATAGTACCAGAGCTGACATCTAAAAAATTTTGCTACTCTATAGCAGTGATTCCCTAACTGGGGTACTCGTAGCTAACCTGACAAGCCAGATGGACAGCTCCATATATCTGCCACAGAAATATTTCACCAGTTCATCTGGGTAGGAGCCCTTTAAATTTGTTTTCAGAGGCAGAACGTAAAAAAAAAACACAAGCTTGTGATTGGACAACCGTTTGGCTTGTCACATTCATCACAGACCAATCCACATCAAGCAGGGTTGCCTCCTATGATGTAGCAATGTTTTCATTGAATTTGTCTTTTTTTTTCTTTTATATATGCATTTTATTTTATTATTTTGTTTATATTGGTTGCTGATGCTGCTCAATGATTTTTGAAGACTGTATGATCAAAATGTGCCTGTTTGTTACTTGAAATGGCTGAATAAAGAATTGAAAAAAAATGTAGCATACATTGCGGCTAACTTAGCCGCTAACAGCTAACAACAGTTAATGACTGTTAGCTGTTAGCCGCTAATTTAGCCGCTAACAGCTAATAACAGTTAATGGCTGTTAGCCGTTAGCTGCTAACTTAGCTGCTAACAGCTAACGGCCTTATATTATCGTCTTACACTAAATTGCACCACACAGATGATTCATGTAACACGTATATGTGACATGAACCTCATCAAAGACAATCCCTACAAGTAAACTTCTGAGGAGGGCAGATTTTGCCAAGTTTTACTAAGTATCTATGAGGACAATAGGCTTATCGGCAAGTCCGTTCTCAACTTCCGGTTTTCAACTTCCGGTTGTCATCACGTCCGCATTCTGCTGCTCCTGCCTCTCTTCCCTGATTGAGCCGTTAAGAATTCAGCCGAGTGAATTCGTTGGACAACGGAGGCTGGCAAGACGGACCTGCAGGATTTCAGAATCAGGCAGGTCTATCTGCTCTACAAGGCTAACTCGTAGCCCAGCGGGTACACAAATACCTGTCAGGTTTCAGTACTTAAAGTTCAAACCGACAAATGTTTGCATTGTGAGATTTGTTAAAGTCCTAAAGTGTTGGCAGAGAGGCTGGAGGCATCTTGAAGAAGGAATATTGAATTGTCAAAGGCTCTTGTAATAACATTAGTTCAATCAGACGGCCTTCTCAATAAAGCTGTGGTGAGTGTTGAGGAGCGTGAATGGATGCAAAACCATGAATGTAGAATCGCTGTAGTATTAATATGTGTGTTTATGCAGCGTCATTGTTTATCCAAACACATCCAAGCATCTGCGAATTATCAACTTTTTGGATCAGATTAGGAAACTTCCCATCTTTGTCTGTGCTCCTTAAAAAATATAAAGTGTGACAGCGGTGAGGCTGCCAGCGCCGCTTAACTTCCCTTCACTGAGCTTCAACAGCTAATCTGCCAGATGGTGGACTGAACGTGCGCGGAGATGGAGAAATTCCCAGGTTAACTTTTCTGAACACAGCCCAAAACATTCAGCCAGCAGACAGCACAGGCAGGTGGGAGGCTTTACGGCGTCTGAGCGAGGACGCCGCTGGGACAGAAAGAGACAGTGTTTTTTGGTTAAAAGGAAAGAAATGATCAACCGTCTCTTCATCGCGTCTCCGCCGCGGCGAGCGTTGCACTTCTCCGCTGCTCGGGGAGTTTTCATCAGATTTGAACATCCCTTTCAGCCTGGAGATTTGATTCTTTAAAATGAGCGATTGATCGTGACGGGATTTGATTTTCCTGCCGAATGCAGCAGCAGGCTTCATGTGAGGCTCCCCGTCCAGAGAGAAATAATCTGATATTGATCGGCCGAGTCTAAATGAAGGATTTAGAGTTTAAGTTTCATCAAAGAGCCTCTTAGTGCTCAGTCTCATCGATCTGCTCCCTGTTTGGATGAATCTTTTGATTATTATTTAACACACTGTGCTGAACCAGGAGTCTAAAACATGTGTGCGCACATCAGTCTGGCCTGAGTCAATCCAAGAGGCATCACTGGAAGTTGGGCTAAATCAGGTTTTTAAAATAAGTTTACTTTTGTATTTAAACATTTTAATTTGACAAGGAGCTCTGAGTTTGCTCCAGAGGCTTTGACCTAAAAGCCTGGACCAGAGGGACAGTCCTGCATTTGTGAAGTGGGGTTGAATGGGGGACATGGCTTTTGCCTGAACATGAGCATTCGTAATGGAGTTCAGCTCTGCATCTGTACAGAAAGAGCTGGCATGGAAGCAATACCTACTGTATAAATCAATCAGTCTTTGTTTGTAATGCGGCAATTCATAACATGTGTTATCTGGACACACTTAACTATGGTGCAGGCCGAAGACAAACTCTTCACTTTATAGATACATACAGTCCTACTCACCATTATTGGCACCCGTGAAGTTTAAGTACACAATGTCACACTCATCATCATGCAGTCATTTTAGAATAGGCAGTTTTAATTGCAACCACGCAAGTCTACAAGGAAAAGAACACCCTACCAACAATTAAGCATGGTGGAGGTTCCATAATGGTTTGGGGCTGCTTTGCTGCATCAGGTACTGGAGACCTTGACCATATTACAGGAATCATGAAATCAGAGAATTGTCAAGAAATTTTAGAGCGAAATGTCCTACCCAGTGTAAGAACACTTGGTTTGAGTTGAAGATCATGGGCCCTGCAGTAAGACAAAGATCCAAAGCACACATCCAAAAGCACGCAGGACTGGTTGGAAAGGGAAAAAAATGGCCTGTTTTAAAATTGCCAGCAATGAGTCCTGATCTCAATCCGACCAAAAATCTTTGGTATGGCTGAAATCTACCATTGGGGAAAAGAAACCTGCAAATGTTCAAGAGCTTGAACAATTTGTATAGGAAGAGTGGGAGAAAATACCAGCTGAGAAGTTCAAGAAGCTTATAGATGGCTACAAGAAACATTTGGAGGCTGTCATCAGTGCCATCAGGTGCCATTTTTGCTGCACATGCTTTTTTCAGTTCCGTCTTTAAAATTCTAATATGTAACTTGTAAAAAAAAATTTGTGCAAGTATTTTGGACCTTCAGTCAAAAGATCCTGGTGACATAAATTTGGAACATTTCAATTTATTTCTGAAGATATGGTTAAAGTAATGAAAATAATGAAGGGGTGCCCATAATCCTGAGCAGGACTGTATATATAAATACACATAAATATATATATATATATGTATTTGTATGCACACATACATTCAGACATGTTTCCATCCAGGCAAAGACTTAAAATGATAACTTATGACAGCGACAAACCCATGGATGCCCAGGTCTTAAATTGAGATTTGACCTACCTTGACCTACCCTTACTCCAGTTGTTAGTTGTGGCGCTGTTTGAAAAGTAAACACTGAATGTTTACATCGTTTTCATATTGGTAGGCTCTCTCAGATCACTTTTTCAGGTCTGTGTTTCTTTACTTTGTTTTTTTTTTTACTGTGAAAATAGAGCAGTTTTCTGTGCTCTTGCAGACAAGGCTGCCTACATCCATAACATAATATTAGCATCATAAATTACAGCATAGACTTGATGCAAAAGAGTTCAGTTCTGTTTATTTTTGGAAAAATTGTTGATAATATTGGGGTAAAGCATGTTTTGTGTAGCCTCTGTCACTTTATAAATCCTTTCAAGGGACAAAGAAAAAATTATGTAAATTGTAAATCAACACTTGCTGGTGTTCACAAGCCAGTTAGATCAAAACAGCTTTTTTTGTTGACTAATTATTTTCATCAACAACCTTTTTTGACTGACATGAAACAAACAGTAATTATTAAAAACAAGAGCACTTGGACAAAATTCTAAAACTAAATCAACTGACATTTTCATCAACAAATAAAAACTAGACTAAAATGTCTGACGGAGGCTTAATCAGACCTAATGTGGTCATGTAGAATGTAGAGACGAGTTAGGAATATATCCAATCACAGCTACTTTGGTTGTGTTAAAGGTTGGATGAGTTCAGAGGGACATCCAGTCACAGCTGCCTTAGCTTGGTGGTGGTGGGATAAGTTGTGGAGCGATCCAATCAGAGCTGCTCTCTTTATGAATTGATATATTCATGTAGAGCAGGTTCACTGTTTGTTGTCAGTTCTGGTATTGTAACTGAGATGCTATGCCAGGTAGCCTAAATAAGGGTGACTGCATTTCACACAAAAGTTACATTTGTTTCTGTTTATGAATACATTCAAACTTGTATTCAATAAAGGCTTATAAGATGTTTCGTTTTATCCAAGACTGAAACATGACTTCAGAAATTCAAGGGAATATAAAATGTTGTGAAATTTGATCAACTAAAAACTAGATCAAAATGAAAGATGACAACTATATGACTAAAACTTTAAGATATTTAGGGCAACAGACTTTAACTAGACCTACATTAAAAAGTGCCAAATGAGCACTGGCCCAAACATCAGAAAATTTATGGACATGCCTGAAGGATATCAGTGTTGCCCACCTGATGCTAACATGGTTCTGCGTGGCCTGACTTAGCTTAACGTGACTCGACATTTCCTTCTATTAACTGGGCAAAGCATCAGTTTGTGAATGCAGCTTTAACAAGACAAACAATAACAGTGGGCAAAGTTTATCCTTGAAATACTCATCTTATGACACCAGTGAATTTAGAATCCGAGTAAAGAACTGTAAAATTAATGAATCAAAACATAATTGTAACAAGACAGTGCCTAAACTGGTTTGTTTGAATTGCTGGTGTGTAGCTAAGTGAGGTGTTGGCTAAAGAACATTCATTCTGATCTCTGGGGGGGCGACGGTCTGATCCCAGCGAGGGGGGACAGAGAGCGGATTAAGCAACGAGAGAGGGACCAGTGTGTGTGTGCACCAGTCTCTGTGTGTCCTGCTGTGTTTTCAGATCTGTGTAATCAGATTACCTGCAGGTTTAGACTGAGAGTCGCCGTCTCATCTCCGTCTCATCCCTTCATCCTCTCCCTCCTCTCTTTATTTCTCTCTCCTTCTCCCCCTCCTCTTCATCTTCTTCACTATTGATTGCCTTGTGACTCCTCTTCTGTCTCGCTCTCGGCCTCTTCCTTCCATCCTGTTTGTTATCTTTTGGTTGTCACAGCAGCGGCAGCAGCAGCCGCAGTGTCCCAGCATGCTCAGCAGGGGGATCAGACTGTTCATTAGACAAGGGTCTGCAGTGAGGCTGTGTGTGTCTGCAGGAAAAAGAGACTGATGGGTGTGTGTAGAGGAGGTAGAGGGATGATGGAGACCTGATGATGATGATGATGAGGAGGAGGATGATGATGGGGTACTGGTTTGGACATTCAGGTCAGACCTCTACTCAAACTGCTGGTGGTGATTTATGGTCTCAGTTAAGAACCTTCTGCACTCAGAATTGAATAAAGACATCATAACTGAATTCAGGGTGGTTAGAATACTGGTATAATAACCTTGCAGTGCAGCTGGATCCGCCTTATTCATTGTATGTAATCAGGCAGATCCATCTTTTGAGTGGCCTGTAGCGGCAAGGCCAAATTAGAGTCATAAGAGGAGGAGGAGGAGGTGGAGCTACTAGCATGAGGACAGCAAGAAGTGGCTGCTTGTACAAAAATTAGCATAGATGCTAACAGCTTATGTAGCGGTTTTATCCACTCTGGACTGCATTCTCTATTACATGAAAAACTGATCACAAGACCATAAAGCGTCAGTATGTTTTGGCAAGAGTTGGTTCCACAAATTTGATTATGTTTTTTATATTATATAATAGTAGTTGTACCTGCAAATACATTATGTGATTTGCTCGCAATAAATGTAATTGACAAAATGGTCACCCAGTCAGCTGCCAGTAATGCTTTTGAAAGATTCTGCCCTTCCCCAACACCTTGTATGGGTCCTTTTCCACATGAACCAGTTGAACATATTGAACCATAGTTGTAACTGTTGTTATTATTCAGGAATATCAGTATTTATCCTATACTTTGGCGGTTAAAGTGTAAGACTAAAGCTGCATTCACACTGAACACAACTTTGCGACCATAATGACATGACACTGAAGTCGCTCAGTGACGTCACGTCCACTAGGGTTGATCACATCATAAATCATATAATAGGATGTATAAGCTGACATTTTTGTGACCATATCCTTTTCACTCACCTACCAACCACAAAACACTGCAGCTGATGGCCCTGCAGCAGCATCGCCTGTCAATTTTCTGTGGTTCTGTTTAGGCGGAACAAATGTCCTCACTAAGTGCGTTTCCATTACCCTTGGACATGCGCAAAATGTAAATAGTACAATAAAAAACTGGTAATGGAAACACCTGAATTTCGAAAAAGCACTAAAATATCGCTAAAAAGTTTTTACGCTTTCATGAGGTGGTTTTTCCAGACGTTTCAATATTCAAATATATCGCAAAAACGCAATGGAAACACTTTTTC
This sequence comes from Scarus forsteni, assembly GCA_036419115.1. NCBI lineage: Eukaryota > Metazoa > Chordata > Actinopteri > Labriformes > Labridae > Scarus > Scarus forsteni. Next base: position 2,169,941 of record JAZDUH010000500.1, read on the forward strand.
TGCAATTATATGTCACAGGACATGACGTACCTGGTCACATGATCACTTCTCTCGGAGGAAACATGGCGCGGTACATTTGGACAGAGGAGGAGACGGACACTTTTCTTCGGGAGGGTTAACATTGACTTTACATGGAGAGTGGTAGATGAGGTCGCTGAGGTTGCATAGTCATGTTCGGTGTGTAGGCAACTTAAGGCACCCATTAATGGGCAAATTGTTGTGTTTGGTTGTCAAACTTGCTGTTGTTAAAACATCACAACTGCATTGCCTGCATTGTAAAGTCAGACAGGCATGCCTCCCTGTGCTTTACATTTTGTGGACGTAATCAGTCTTATGCTGCATTCACACCGCAAGCGACCCAGCTACCAAAATCACGTCGCCCACTGACGTAGCGTCGCGAGTCCAGACATACCTCATTTTAGTCACTGTTGCCGTCGGCCATCGCTCGGTGATGTCACGTCCACTCGAGTTTCACCACGATCATATCATATATCATGTAACAGGATGTATAAGCGGACATTATTCCAGCTGTATCCTTTTCATTCACTTATCAACTACAAAACACTGCAGCTGATGCCCTGCAGCAGCATTATCTGTGAGTTTACCGCGGCCCGTCTAGGCGTAACTAATGTCCTCACTGACTAATGTTTCCCACACGGACATGGATTGTTACTCTATAGTCCGGATGAATGACTGTCTGCCTCGGGTACCGTCACACGTGCACACACATGCTGATTGATCAACTTTTTTTACTTTTACATCGCGCGACAAGCTATGTGGTAGTGTGAAAAGCGGCTGTCGCATCGCAGGAGGGTTAGCCCCGCCCCATCGCGGCTGTACATTGACTTTGCATGAAGAGTGATCGCCGAGGTAGTACAAGTAGCGTCCGGTGTGAACGCAGCTTAAAACAACATGCCCACCTTTAAGAGACAAGACAAAATAATGATCATTTTCTTGATTTACCAAACCTTCCTTTGACTTTTGACTTGTTCAGACTCATTTCTAAAAATGTTGGTACGAGCTGGAACTATGGACTTTTTTTACTCAACCATATTTGTCCCTCTCTGTGCACAAAGTTCTTCCTCTTCTTATTTCCCACATTTATATTTGTCACATTTTCTGACCAAAACTGCCACCCTGTTTCCTTTAACAAGCAGCAGCATCACTCATCGGGACAGTTGCCTCTAAATTTAAGACAAATGTGTCAAAGTCGCAAACATTATTTCCACATTATTCGTTTTCCTGGCTCTCGTCCTGGGGCTTATAGATATGCGTCATGCAGGTGCTGAATGTTAGAGACAAAAACAACAAGCAGAGCTGCTGCAGAGTTGAGTCACAGTTATAAAAATAAAAGAAAAATATTTTAGCTAACAAAAAAAAAGTCATTTCGTCCAGTCAGCAGAGATGGACAGGTTATTATGAGGCTGAATTATCAAAGCCTCTAAATTGGAATTAATATTAGCATGACGTTCTCTATGTGTTTTAAATTAGATTCAAACATTAATGAAATGATCAGCAGACTCCCACCAAAGAGTTTTCACAAATAGCTTGTATGTAGTTTTGTCTGGACCTTTTTTTTTTTTAAAGATTTTATCAATCAAAACAATTATTTTTTGTTTGCAATGGAAAACAATCTATTCATTTTCTATTTGAGTTCTGATGCTTGTGGGAGCCATAACACTCGAATAATTAAATGGATTCTCCTCAAACTTTGAAATTTATTTGTTGTTAAATACAAGAGGTCTTTTTTGTCCATAAGCCCTGCAGTTAAAACAGTATAACTGGAATGACTTCATGTTTGATCATTTTCACAGCAAATCACCCATCAGCCATAAAAAGCCAACATTTAACCATGAGACTGAGCAGAAAGGAGTCAAACCAGTGATGGAAAACATGGCACCCTCAGGGAGAAGAAGCCCAAAATAACTCAGCTGCCCATTTGGCTGTGTGGGTGGTCAGGGCTGATTTGACTTTTCACAAACAAGAAATACAAAACATAAATAGTAAACCAATACCATGTTGATTGGACAAACTAGTTATTCAGTTTAGTTATTTTCATAAAATCTGGTTGCTATGATGAACCTCTGGATCAAAACTGTCCTGTGCACGGCTGTAGCTGATGACTCCTGCATTAATGGATGCTCATCAGTTCAGGCACAAAACTGCTACGGACTGTCATCTGGAGTAATATATTACTATGATATATATATGACTGCCAATATATGACGTCAGCATCGTTATGGACGCTGTCGTACTGAATGTGTCATCTAAACCAAACTGTGGCTCCACCCACACAAAGACAGAGAGGCCACATTGAGGCAGGACTTAAGAAAGTCTGATCAATAGTAACTCTGAATTTCCAACACCGTGCATCCTCAATCAAAGAAAAATAGGAGCGAAATAAGAAATCATATCCTTCACAGGGAAAGCCCAGAGACGTGTTAATAGTTTTACTGAAGCCATGTTTTGAACAAGGATGTAGATATGTTTATTTAGGCTGTAAATAAACATTTTCCTCTGCACACAATCATGTGGTGGTCAGGTTTCTGCAGCCAGCCTCAAGTGGACAATCGGAGTACTGCAGCTTTTGGCTTCCATTTGACTGGACTAGGCTGAGCTGGTTCCTCTTCTTTTTCTGTTGTTTACTGGTGCTGTTTACTATAGTGTAAAGTGCTTTACTGCAACCTACTGGACTAAAGCTTGGGCCAGAGCAACTAGTTTTCATTTTTTAAGAAAATACTGCGTATTGAATAGGTAGATAATTAAAATTATATACAACAATTTTTACCTGATTCAATTTTAACAATTTTCTGTCTGTTTTTATACTTAATTTAAATCCTCTTGATTCTTTTTTCTTAGGTCTCATCATACGTTGACATTTTTTGCACAACCTTACTAAGGTCAAATTTCTTGCATGTGCAAATGTACTTAGATTAGATTAGATTAGATTAGATTAGATAATATTGCATTAATCCCCTTGGAAAACTTTTTCAGGGGAATTCAGAACTCAATAAAAACAAAAATCATTTGGTAATAAATGCTAATTATTATTAAAATTATCATTTTCATATTAGTGTAATTTTAGTTCATAGTGTTTTGCATGGAAGCAGAAAAGTGATTGATAAAGTATTAAGAAATAACATCAATATTTATGATAGAGTTTTACAACTACTTAGCAAATAAACGCTCACCAGATGTTAATTTACGAAGCAGCACTCAACTGTGACAGTAATTATTATAGCAGATATCAAAATCAACATTAAGGTTGATTAGAAAATGTATGAGAGAATAAGAAAAAGACAGAAAAGATACAGAAAATAATTCCAAAAGGTTAAAGAATCAATTATGTACATGTTAAATAAAAATGTTATTAAAATCAAAATGATATATGTGAAATTGTTCAAATTGTATTATGGTGATGAAAATACACAATGATACTAGAATTATATTTAATAAAGAAAAACATAAAGTTAACTAAATATACTGTAAAATAAGGTAAAAGCAACTTAAATAAACCAATCTACATTTGAGGTGGAAAAATGTGATTATAGTCACTGTGCTACTCAATTATTTCTAATGTTGCTATCTTGCATCAATGACAAATTTATAACTATTCTATTCAATTTAGAAATCTCCTCTAATTTTTTCCCTGCTTTACGGGAAAAACACAACATTTTTATATAATAGAAAATACATTCAAGCAGTCTTGGGTTGTTTGTTTTGCTCATTTCGTTTAAGAGGAAATGAATATAAAATAGAAATGCAGAGATGCGTCTGTTTTTGAAGCCCTACGATGGGATTTTCTGTTTTATCCTGGTTAAAGAGGATGAAACATATAAGTGAGTATCATCTGCATAAGGGGACAGAGAGCCTGTGTGTAAAGTCTGCACACTCAAACTACATTCATGGATCTAGCCGTCCTTTCAAAATAAAACACCTGTCAGTTTCTGTTAATTAAAAAAAGAGTAAAACAGTCATTGTTTCTGCGAGCTGATGCTTAACAGTCCAGTCGTGGCCTTGGTTGGTTCATTGGTTCATTTTTAACGTGGCTTCTGCATTAAGATCTGCTGAGTGTGTCCGTTTGGGAAGTTTTATTACCCTGCTCGTGTCTACCTGCCTGCTTGTGTGTGGCCTTTATTATGTCTGAGCCTGTGTGGCTGTGGGGAGGGGGCGTGTGGAGATGGATGGCCTCACAAACACACACACACACGCACATGCACACACACACGCAACTCTCTCATGTGCTGAGTATTTAAGAGCTGGCGATGTGTCACACATTATTGGAAGGACAAATTAATGGAGCTCAGATCTGATGTGTTCTCGGTTCTTTGCTCGGTTGCTCTGGACTAAAGTCAATTTGTGTGGTGGGGTGTGTGTGTGTGTGTTGTGTGTGTGTCTCTGTGTGTTATAGTCATTCTGTGCAGATGAGGGATGCTCCTTCAGAGTCCTCTCAGCTGTAAAAGCACAGTGTGTTCAGTTTGTTGATGAAGCTGAAATGAGATCTCTGCACTCTCCCTCAAATAACAACCTGACACCACACGTCTCAAACATTTTCTCCGCTTCACTTCATAAACTTTGAACAACGAACAATCATCACAAACATTCTGGGTCTGCTTTGAAACACAATACACCGAAGAAAGAAATGCTATATTTTGAAAGATAATTGGACAATTTTCTCTTAAATTGGTTTTGATCTTAACAGAAGATGTACAGAGAGTCTTGAAGTGACTGTGAGTGTTTTTTTAACAAGCAGAAACATGAAGCCAATGCTGCAGTGCCAAAAACTGCAGATTCTGTGTGATGATGGCTGCAGAAAACATGGAAATGACACGACTGTGTTTGGCCTAAATAAACATACGTACAGCCTCGTTCAACAAACAGATGGAGACTGAATATTTGATGTATCTAAACGCTGTCACTGTACGAGGAGTGATTTTTTTTATATCAGTAATGATTGACAAACCAAATCGCTGTTGGTCAGACAGCATCGAGACCAACACGGCCTCTCTGCCTGTGAGCAGGTTGATCTGAAGTTCAGTCGAGAGGGCAGTATGACTGCTTTCAGGGATTTGAATCAACACATTTCCAATGGCTTCCAAAGAAAGCAGTTTTAATGGCATCTCTTCCCTGTCAGTCAAACCTTTTTTCTCCTTTTTTCCGCAAATTTAATATTCATTTTCATGACAGATCTGTTTAAATTCAAAACCTAAATCTCCAGGTTTGATACTGAAAGTTGTCTGAAAAATCTTAAAACTGGACAGGATGTGTGTAATATCTACGCCAAGGAGGTAATGTTTTTGCCAGAGCTTGTTCATTTAAGAGAAGGATCATTTTTTAAGCTTGAAGGTTGAACCTGGATGTAATTTGCAGTGTATGTTGTGGGGGTGGCAGAAAAATCGATTCGCATAAGTATCAGGATTTTTTTGTTTGTCGATTTTTTTTGGTTCAAAAATCAATTTTTCCAAATTAAATGCTTCATTTTAGTCTGTGTTAAAAAGCCACTTTTAAATGCAATCCAGGCTTTTGAAGAGAGTATAAACAGCTGGTTATAATATATAATATATATTGCTGAATCAATCCTAAATACAGACTCACATGTGATGTGTCTTTTTCCTGATATAGTCTGTAGGCATCATCATTGTTCATGTTTTTTCACTGGTGTTAAAAAAGCTAACAAAAGGTCGGAAAAATCATCAATATCGTAGAATCGCAATTTAAATCAAATCGGCACCCAAAAAAATTCATAAAAAATCAAATCAAATCCACTCGTGCTACTCCTCCAAGACAGTCACAGTCACAAAAACATGGGTGGAGCGACCCTGGACTGTCTTGGAGGAGTAGTGTGAGCGGACCATGATGAAATATTGGTGAAACTAATGAGTTTTTGGACGATTAATGCAGTTTTAGGAGTGGCACTATACATGCCCCGTCCGCTACCATTATATGGATGTCCGCCTCTCGATTTTAGATCTAAATATCTCCCGAAGCACTGTTTGGATCAGGAAAGCCTTCTGGGTGAGTATATTGTTCTACTTCATTCTATAAACAATGTGAAAGCTGTAGAAACCGAACTTATCCTTAAAATGGTCCTAACACGCCGTCAAACGCCTTCACACAAAAATTTATAAAATCATTCCTCCCCGAAATAATACATATGTTCCATGTAAAATGCTGCTTCTGGCAGTATCTTTGCAGATTAATAACTGAAATTTCAACATGTACTCATGGTTTATTTGTTTTGTGCAATTTAAATTAAGTTTGGAAAATAAATCAGCTGTAGCCTACTTCTGCTGGAAGCCAGCATAGTATACTACAAAATAAACCGAACAGAGCAGTCATACTACAGACTACATTCAAGTGTAGTGGGCAGTATGCAGTGCCTACTACATACTACTTTCATAGGCAGTATGTAGTAGGCGAATTTGAAAATGGCCTGAGCCTTCATGGCAGCTGCCCCTCCACACTCCTCCCTCCGTCTGAAGTCTTCTGGTCCCTCAACAGTCATAAGTGCTCAAATCTGTTGGAGAAGGATCCTGTTGGTGTGAACGGGCTTCAGATGATGCATGGTTTGAATAATGGAGGACAACCGTCGTTACTGTGTGACAAATAAACGTCTCTAACAGAGTCATTAGTGAGCCAGCTCTGCAGGCTTCAGTCCAATCAAAAAGCTGCTCTCTGGTGTTCGAGACGACTCTGAAAACACAATAAATCTCCTCAGAACAAGCCAGAAGTCGTTTTGTGCGGACGGCTGAGCGAGACGCACACACACACACTCGCAGGGTGACATTCAGCGTGTGGTCGATCTGTCTTTGTTAGGGCTGCTGCTCCCTCAGCTTGTTAGTCTGAGAGATGTCGCCCAGCAGGAAATGTCACGCTGTTAACGTGTGTGTGTGCGCACAGGTGTGTGTCTGTGTGTGTGTGCAGGTGTGTGTTCTTTAATGTCCCAAACAAACAGTGGTCCCAAATAAATTCATAAATAAAAAATGTCCTGAAGTGACTTGGTCAACACTGGAGGAGCAAAGCTTGTTTCTGTGTGTCTGTGTGTGCATGTTTGTGTGTTTTCATTGTTAAATTCAGTGGAAACCTGCAAAAACAAACAAATTCATACAGTAAACATGTCACTCAGTGATTTGTTCTTTTTTAGTCAAAACTAAACTGCAATTTTCTACTTTTTGTTTCATTTATTTTTATATATTTCATTTTCTTACCCATGTAAAGCACTGTCCGACACAAACTCCTGTATGAAAAGTGCTATACAAATAAAGTTTGATTGATTGATTGATTGAAAGCTGATCAGTCTGATTTTTGTATGTCCAGAAGTTGAGGGGGATTCTTTAATGAGGATCTAATCTTTCTGTTTTTTAGCTGGTGAAGTTTTTTATTTATTTATTTCCTCAAACACATACCAAACTGATCTCACAGTCTATAACTGTCTAAGTTTTTTTTTGTCTGTTTTTGGTTTGGGTGTGAACTCATAAAGTTGTGAATGTATTTTGGTGACATTTTAGGCGATGTTGGTCATGGAACAAGGAAGAAGTGATTCAGTTTTGATGGTGATCTGTATCCAGATGTGGAAACAAGTATCTTCTAAAAGAATTGTGAACATTTCGAGATATGACAGGGCAGTTTTATACATTTTTAGTAATTACTTAATAACTCCTCTACAGGTTTTTAGGACATTTTTAGAGTCTGTTAATAATGGCACAAGCAAGACGTGATTCGATTTCGGTACACTGCAAATCTTACGAGTGAAAAAATCTGGAGTTAAGCCAAAAACAGTGAAAGCCTTAAATTTCTGGGGTTTATTCAAACACGCAGACTCCAGGCTGTGCTTGCAGGTACTTTTTGGGGGTGTTAAAAAATAAGTCTATTCAGAAAGTGTTAAGGAGGGTTGTACACTTGTTTGGAGTTCATTCCTAATGGATGTATTGCGGCAACAGCCAGCGCTTAGTTTAGTTTAGTTTATTTGTTTAGCTCAAGTTTTGTACAAGTACAAAAGTGAGCAAGGTGGGAACGAAGCCTCTGCAGGCTTGTACAGAGTTCCACACCTGCCCATAACAATCTAATGACATGCAGGCTAAAAACTCAGCAAAAAACAAAAGACAAAACAAGAGAAGAACAAGTGAAAAACACTACAAACCAAAGAAGCAATAACACAGTACATATAAAATTCAGGAAAGACGCAGCCAGAGCAAGAAACACACAATTAGAAGGACGAGGACAGGGATCAGGCTGGAAACAGAAGTTTCTTCAAATGCTTTTTGAAAGCAGGTGTCTTGAAGTCCGCAGGGCTCTCAAGTGCAACCATTTGGGTCGCATATGCGACCAAAATTTGTAAGAGTGCACCTAACATTTTTTGTTGGTCGCACCGGTGCACCTGCCGCTCCCCGGGTGAAAACACTGACTGCTGTCGCAAGCCCCTCATCTCTCTCTCTCCGATCAAAAGTTTAGAAGTTGAGAAAGCACATTTCGAAATACCTACAAACGTTATACAGCCTATTAAAGTTGACAAAGGTAACGGCGGTAGCAGAAAATCTGCTAAAACAGGACAAAACCCCACGCCTGCAGTCTCTCTCTGTCTCTCTGTTTAAGGGACAGCGCACGCACGCATGCATGCACACACACAGCCCTCAGTAATCATCCAATCAGCTGTCAGTATGCAAAGGAGCCCAGACTCTGCGGTGTCAGGCTACAGCAGGAAGACACAGCGAAGCTCCGCCAAATCGTCGTAGTGACAGTCAGATAATTAATAATTAAATACAATAACAAGTAAAAACAAAGTAAAGTTTAATATAACATCTATATCTGCACAGTCCTTTCTCCTGTTAAAGGGGAGTTTAATCACACATGCACAGAGATGATTGTTCACGTCGACTGAGGACAAATGATCTGACTGACAGCCCCCGACTGTTCATTAAGCTGTAAATAAAAAAATATATAATATTATAATATAATTTAAAAAAGTCAGAAATGTTCTGCCCTGAAAGTTTTTTTCAAAAATTAGTTTGAAAGTCATTTTTTATTGTTTATCTTAGTTTCAGTTTTGTGAATATTGACTATAATGTGTGAAGTCTTATTCTAGGTCCAAATTTATTAGAGAGTAAGACCATCCAGTTAAATGTTCTGTTGTTGGTTGTTAAAATATGGATATTTATTTCATTTTTCAGCACAGTATAGCACCTTAAACATTAGCTTTTATTATTTTGAAATATTTTATTTAACTTGAGATATTTGAATTTGAAATATTATTTTCAGTTCAGTAAAACACTTTAACTCTATAATGCCAATTGTATCATATTTGATACATACTTTTATAAAACCTCTATCTACACAATTTGATCATCAAATGACAAAAAAAATCAGAATAAAATCAGATAAATGATAAAAATGCCCTCAAATGGATTATCAGTTGCCACAAACACCTAATGTATCAAATGAGATACGAGAAATATATATGTAGAATTTTATGGATTTTCTGATTTTTGTAGGATTTTACCAGAAAGTGAAATAAAAATGTAATCTCCAAAAAATAGAATTTTCTGGCTATCATCTACGGTCTTGGACCTTAAAGGGTTAAGAACAAGCACTTTTATTTGAAGATGTTTTATGCTGCTTTATGTTTTAGTTTAAAGTTGTAAATTTCATTCAGTGAAGCACTTTAAACGCTCTGTTTTAGATTAAATGTATAATTTTGCTTCAAATAAAGACGAGTATTTCTTTACATCTTAGTCTTGTTTAAAAAGCATTTACATTATAAAATTTATGGAGAGCAATAAAATGGTGACCTTATGGCGTTAAAGGCGACACTGAAAAATTTGGGTGCACCTAAATTTTGTGCTGGTGCACCTTGAAATTTTTTTTAGGTGCACCGTTGCAACCAACTCAAAAAGTTAGTCGAGAGCCCTGGTCCGTGTGTGGGGTAAGAGAAGACTGTTGTTGCTGTGCCTGGTTTGATATGTGTGTACCTATGTGGTGGGGATGAACAAATCCTTAAAGGTGTCTGGAAGATTTTGTATCTTATATACAATGTATAAACTTATGCATGAGTAAACATGTTTAATAAACATTTACCTTGTCAATGGGGAGTACCTTATATTTTTTAAAAAGGGGTGCAGAGGGAGCATATCTATTTGAGTGTGATAGAAATCTGAGATTGACATCTTGAACTTTGTCGAGAGAGGTAACAGTGCTGTTTTGTCTCTAAAGCAAATGTAAAAATATAATTATACGTTTGAAATATTTACTACAACTACAAGCGACAGAAATTCACTTAAATATTGACCCATTATAGGGATGTGTTTAATCTAATCTAACACTAAAGGAAAGTATGTCAAAGTAACAGTTAGCTTACTTTCCGTCAATGTTAGATTCAACACGTCCGCGGTTATTTAAGTTCATTATTTCTTAAACATTTGAATAGCACTTCTTCTGTTTTTGAAAGAGTGGACATAAACTTTGAGTTAAAAAGGGGGAGTAGCATTTTAACTCCCTCAACAGTTCAATTTTAACTCCTGTGAAGTATTAAAAAATCAACTCCCAGAAAAGAGTAACTTTGGCTAAAGCTTAGAGTTTATTCGATGGTCTCACATGTACACTCAAACTGAGTTGATTTTGACTTTTTGAGAGTTTATTCCTAAGAACTGAATTTGCTGTGTAGTGATCTGTATCCAGACAAATTAATCGATTTGTTAACAGTGTGAGAAAGTGAAGTTCCACATTTTTGCAAATAACTCCAAAAGTTCTCGGCAGATTTTCATGACATTTTAAGAGGGAAATGACCGTGGCAGCAGGGAGAAGTGGGTTGATTTTGGAGGTGATTTGCGCTCTTGAAACACTTTTAATTTTTAATTTTCTGTAAAGCAGAAATAAATTATCTCTTCTGAAACTCATTTGTTACCCGACAACTAAAAGTAATTCTTATATCCCAGTGTTAACTATTTTAGCTCTGCTGTTGTTTTTTTCCAGCATTTTTGAGTTAATTTCTTTATAGATTGTGAAAATGGATAATCTGAACTCTAATGCTGCATTCACACCGGACACTACTTGTACTACCTCGGCGATCACTCTCCATGCAAAGTCAATGTACAGCCACGATGGAGCGGGGCTAACCCTCCCGTGATGCGACAGCCTCTTTTCACACTGCCACATAGCTTGTCGCGCGATGTCAATGTAAAAAAAAAGTTGATCTTTTCAGACGATGGTTTGTGTGGCTGTGCGGCAACAGCCAATCAGTGGTGTGTGCGTGTGACGGTGCCTGTGACAAACAGTTATACAGAGGAACAATTTATGTCCATGTGGGAAACATTAGTCAGTGAGGACATTAGTTCCGCCAAGACAGACCATGGGAAACTCACAGATGATGCTGCTGCAGGACATCAGCTGCAGTGTTTTGTGGTTGATAAGTGAATGAAAAGGATACAGCTGGAATAATGTCCGCTTATACATCCTATTATATGATATATGATATGATTGCGGTGAAACTCGAGTGGACGTGACGTCACCGAGCGGCAGTTGACGGCAACGGTGACCAAATGGAGGTATTTATGGACACGTCAGTGGGCGACGCGATTTTGGTAGCTGGGTCGCTTGCGGTGTGAATGCAGCATAAAACTGATTGAGGAAGGTAGTGAATAGGTCTTGGTGGTGATCTCAGGGTTTTTCTGTATGTGTCTATATGTGTTTCTTGTGTGAACAGGTTTAATGGTTGTAAACCCTGCAGAAGTGGCAGAGGAGCTCTTTAATGGAGGCAAAAGAAGATGTGCCATTTTAAATACTCTTGCTGAACTAGTATCCCTGCTGGTAATATACATTTCAAGTTAGCTGTCCTGAAATAAGATATTTTCTCACACTCTAAACAACATCACTAAATGAACTGTTGAAGTAGGATTTATATTTTTGGACCTCTTTGTTTAAAATTCAGCCGTGGTTTCATTCCTCTCAGAGTCTGAACATTTGTCCCCCTGTGTGGTTTAGGACCCGACAGCGTCTCAGTTTTGGTCCCATTTTGAGCTCATTTGAAGCGTGACAGGTCCCTCTCTTGTCCTGAAGAGATCAGCAGGTTCCTGCTCAAACATTAAATCTCTCCTGTGAGTTGTTGTCCTGTCGACTGAAGCAGCCCAGAGAAGATCCCTCGACCTGTGAAACTTCTGACAGAACAGCTTTTAAAGCTTTTCTGCGGCTCTGCCTCCGTGTGTCTCTGAATCAGACGGCCTGTCTGGTGGATGGTGGTCGGAGGAAAATTGTCCACTTCAGCTCAGTGAAAATCTCCTGGGCCCGCTGTCAGGCCGTTATTTAAGATGATAGGATACGACCGGGCTGTGTTTAGCACAATGGTGAGGAGCAGCAGCAGCGTGGCGGTGATGTGAAAGCGACTACTGAAGCTAAACTGAATGCTGCTGTCTTCAAATGTTTTACTGCAATTTGACAAACAGCTATCTTCAAATCGCAGCTCTTATCACACCTCTAACCATCTTTTATCAAGTAGGACATTCAGACATGCTCTCCCTGTTTTTGTGTTTCTGCTTAAGCCCACAGAGACGATCTTAGTGAGAAGGCTTCAGGAGAAACTTTGAGATTAGGCTGGAAATGTCACGGAGGCTCCAGACTAAAATATCACAATGATAGATATTTTAGGACATTATAGCCGTAGTGACATGACAGCTGGGAAAAGTCAGGAAGGATCTGTTGGGTGAGTTCAGTCGTAGACAGAAGAGTGTTAATCATCGTGGCTCTGAAGGTTGTTTTACTCCACATCTTTTCAGACACATATCTGTGGCATTTATCAGTCGGAGGGGGAGCAAGGGACGATGAAGAGGAGAGAAAGGAGAAAAGAAACAGTTTGTTTTTTCAGCCTGAGTGTCTCTCTGTAAACAGCCTTAATGTGCCTCCAGAGTGCATCCATTTCCAGTGAATAACATTATTTTATGCTCTTCCTCTTCTCCTGTGATGCTGTCAGCCTCCAGCCTCTGTGAAGTTTCCTTTTTTACCACATTTCGCTCTTCCATTTATTAAAGTCTGGGCTAAACTATGAATATTTAGGGGCACTACTTAAATGACACCAGATTTCTAAACAGAGCATGTTAAAGGATAATTTTGGTTTCCATAGCTTTCACATTGTTTATAGAATGAAGTAAAACAATATACTCACCCAGAAGGCTTTCCTGATCCAAACAGTGCTTCGGGAGATATTTAGATCCAAAATCGAGCGGTGGACATCTGTATAATGGTAGCACACGGGGCATGTACATCGCCGCTCCTAAAACTGCATTGATCGTCCAAAAACTCAATAGTTTCACCAATATTTCATCATGGTCCGCTCGGGCTACTCCTCAAAGACAGTCCGATGGGGCTCCACCCATGTTTTTGTGACTGTGGTGACCTCTGTGCTGAGAAAGTTGCACAGAGTGACCCATCTTCTCATCCAGCCTGTTTGGTAGAAAGAGAGGAGGACAACAAACATGCATGCGCATGTCAACTTATCGAGGCCAGCAAACTTACCGAGGATGTTTTTATTTATCTTGCGGTTGTTGATTTATTGATTATCGGGGCAGTCCTACCTGTGCTTCAAATGTGTTGAACTTTTTCTACCAGGACTTACAATTATTCAACACAAGTGCATGGCAGTGCAAAATGTTTTTTAGTGAGTGAGAATGTGTTAACAAGCTGTGTCTAACCAGGTAAAAAGTGCTTCTGGTTTTGCAATAACGTGTCTGATTAAGTAAATGGGTTAAGGCTGCTAATGAATTTAGTTCAGACAGTAGGTTTTAGTGTTTTAGGGAGTTGGAAATACTGCAGTAATCTGTTTATGGTAGTAAAGGGTTGAGGTGTTTGTGGTCTTTTGATAAAGCAAACTGCCAAGAACAAGAGGGCAGATGTTTTGTTTTTAAAGAGTTCAGTATTTGGAGGATAACCCCCTTATAGGTCGGGTCAGGTGTGGGAGCTTATGCCGCTTTGACACTTCGCCAAAATCAACTTTGTCCCTGTACTGCTCCGTCCTGCTGACTGCCATCGTCCCGTTCGGTGTCAGGCCCATGTTCCGGCTCTTTAGGTAACCTTATGATGCAAGGTCGCCCCTGTGGCGGGTCCAACTCACAGGATCAGAGGCACCCAGGATACGGGGAGCTGGATTAGGTTCAGGAGAGGGCTTGAGGTGCTTGAAGAATTTCTGCCTCCTTTGAGCTTGTCAGATTTAGACACATGGTTTATGGCCAAAGATACTCAAAATGCCTTGAGGGGAAGTTGTCAGGAAAGAGTCCAGTTGGCATTTCTGGGACTAGCTAGTGTCCAGGCCTCACAAAAGTAAAGAAATACAGAAGGACCAGAGACCTGCAGACTTTCTTCTGCATGTAGATACAGTGAGCACCACACTACCCCTCTGTAAATGAGGCAAAGTCTGGGATTGATCAGTCTCACAGTTTTCTGATTTTCTAACTTGGATTTTAGTGCTTCTGTAGATAACAGGGTGCTCCCGCAGAAATTCACCAGACACAGAAGGATAGTGGGTTTCATTTATTATGACGCTGTTCTGAGCAGAATTTTAACTGCTCTATATCACAGAAAATCACTTTGTCACCACAGCTCATTGTTTTCCATCCTCCCTGAAAGCTCTTCTCCTGCTGGGGCTTAAAGGATCGATAAAATATCAAACTCGAGGTGTTAAAGATTGTTGTTGCTTTTTTACTCTCGGCACCAGAAAAGTACAAAAACAGATTCTCACTGGAATCCCCAGAGCTTTGTGAGGACATGAATTCTCTACGTGGTTTGATCCAGGAGAGCTGGTATGTGTCATCACAGTGTCACCAGCCCGGGAGCAAGGGTTCGTCATCACCAGTGTGTTTGTTTACGGTTTACAGTTTACCTGGATCACACCTGCTCCCCCTTCCAGCTCCACTTCTACCTGTATGTCTGTCAGCCCGTCTCTCTTTCATGGAGGTTAAAAATAACTCTTCACTTGGTTCAGAGTCCCCATTGGTCTTTTTGCTACTTCCTGGAGAGATGTAATTGGCAAGAGGACGGGGGCGAGACACATCTCCATGGAAACCAGCATCCAAGAAGCTTAATAGGAAAGAGAGGAGGCTGTGTGCTTCTCTCACACCAACAGGTGACCACTTAACCCTCTTGCAGGGTCCTTGACCAAAAGTAGCAGCAATAATACGAGAAAAGAGAAGAATACATTAACCTCATGTGGTAAAAGAAACAGCAAATCAGAGGTCCTCATATACAGTAATAGTCTCCTGTTGACCGCTGCAAGTGACTTGAGCTGGATGGCAAAAATGGTGCGGATGCATGCAGCTTAATGGACGATTACATTAAATAAACAAAACTGTCCTCTTGGTGAACTTAAACCCACAAATCCAACCATAGTTATATACTCCTGTGTAGTGGACCATTCTGACAAGGTTTTAAGTGCCAGTTTTATTTCTTTGAGTCACTTTATGGAGCTTAGAATATCATATACAACAGTAGGATTTTGCGGGCTAACGTTAATGCTAGCTTGTTATTTAAGACATAGCTGTGTCTTTATCCAATGAACAATCAGTGTAAGCCAAATACTTATTCCAGGGGAAAACTTTAATTCAGCTCTTTTGGTTTGTCTTTGAGCTTGAAAAACATTTAATTGAGTTTGTACAAGAATAAATGTTGATTTTAGCATGGAGGATCTGCATGACAAGTGCCATTGACTTCACATTTACACACATCAGCCGCTGCAGTCCTCTGATCCTGAAACTTCCTAAGTGTTTTTACCATTTCACTGTGAGATATTTTGCCAAATTTGATGACATAAGCCCAAATGTATGCACCTGCATCAATAGGTAGCCTGGATGTCCTCTTGTACTCCAGTTCCCATTGAGATTTCTGCCATTTTTTATTCAAACCAGCCAAATCTTCATCAGCAGATTCCTCTTTTCTATGTTCATATAAACCGTGGTTCAAAGTCCCTGGAAAGATCATTTTATCTTGCTGGACAGTGGTTGTTTTTCCTCTTTTGAGCCTTCCTGTAACCGCCAATCCACATGCTGTCTGACTGCTGTGCAGTGGCTTTTCCAGTCCGGTCTGCGCTTGTTTTTCTGATTGTGAGTCTTCTTAAGGTGACAAGACTCATCTGACAGACTTTGTGACATTTCGGTTATGTGTTTTAAAGGGTTCTTTTTGAAAGACAGAGAGGTTTGTTTACCTGCTTAACTAGTTTCAACCCTCTTCCGGGGTGTTCGTCAGAAGCGTCACGTGATGGTGAAGTGACGTGTCATGGGCTGCTTTTATGGATTTACCAGTCAGCAGGGAAGCTTGTCTATGAACCGGGACGACGGAGCATACACCCTATCCCACACCTGGGACGCGGTCCTGGAGAAGGCGCCAGTCAGTAGGGGGCGCAAGCTTCCCTGCTGACTGGTAAATCCATAAAAGCAGCCCATGACACGTCACTTCACCATCACGTGACGCTTCTGACGAAGACCCCGGAAGAGGGTTGAAACTAGTTAAGCAGGTAAACAAACCTCTCTGTCTTTCAAAAAGAACCCTTTAAAACAGTAAAACTAAGAAGACAGTATGAACCTTTTTAAGCTATTTCGGTTATGTGTTAGTGATTCTTTCTATTTCTTTATTTGCATGAAAATGCATCTCTGCAGTAATTATCAGCTTACATACGTTGTAGTCTATTGAAAACAGCAGTTCTTCCGCCGTCGACAGAAGTGAGTACCATCATATTTGTCACGTGTCTGCAAATGCTTAATAAGACCAAAGACAGAAACCTTGATTTGAGAAGGACAGGGGGATGGTAAGACTCTATCAGTGTGTAGAGAGCCCCTACATACAAATAGGTGGGGGATACTTTACCTGTGTCTCTACTAAGCTGTCCAGTTCAGTTGAACACAATATGGTATGCAATCACAGCTGTTATGACTGTGAAATGAGGAGAAATGGTACCCAAGTAACCATTCACTCCGTTTAATCCTTGTTTCCACTGAGTGGTCTGGTATGGTTGGCCTTGATTGTGTTTCCACCGCCAGCTGTACCTTCATTTGAAGACGGACGTATGAGCCGGGAAGAGAGGGTCACGCCAGCTCCATAAATGCGTGAAATTCACATCTGCCTGACAAAGTGAAGCCATCAGAAGTAGAGCGGAATTGTTACACAAAGCAATAGAAAAGGATTGTCAATGCTCCAGCTCTCTATGGACAGCAGCAGTAAACAGATCACTCTGAATCCCTGCTTACTTGAAAATGTGTATGTATTTTTGTTTGGAATTGTTTTTTCAGACCAATCAACAGACTGTGTTCCAGAATTGTTTGTGACATGTACTTTCTCGCAGTCAATCCGTACTGTCTGTCAAATGTTTGTAACATTTCTGGCTTTTAAACTGTATTGAAGGGCTGCATTCCTTTTGCGATGTAGCGAACAAAACTGTTTGTGAGCGTGCACCATTTTGCGCTTTTACTTATATTGACTTTGCCGACCAAACGCCTCAGTAAGCGCTGACTGTCAGGACGAAGGCTCCACTGCACCCCCCCTTCTCCGTCGTTACTGTTTTTTTTTCTTTTGTCTGAAATAAACTGAAACTGAAACTGAACTACTTTCAGAAAAATTCAACATATCAGCTTGTCAGTGTTTCATGAGCTCACACCTTGTTCATTCTGTTTAAAATCAAAATATTCGTTTGTTTCCTCGTTACTCCTCACGACGCTCACTTCAGCTCTCTCCGTGTGTATGCTCGAGTGGCCCCGCCTCCCCCCAAAAGATTGCATGAGTGACAGATGTTCACTCCGCTATAAATCAGCTAAATCCGCTTTAGAACCGATGCAGTCTCTTTCTCTTTAGTCTCTTTGGTAGAAAGAGAGGAGGAAAACAAACATGGATGAACGTGTCAGTTTATCCAGGCCAGCAAATGTACCGAGGACGTTTTTATTTATCGTGCGGTTAATTGATTTATTGATTATCGTGACAGGCCTAATGGATGAAGGTAGTAGTTGCTGATGCCTCCATGTGAAACATAAAAACAAACTGAAACACCATTTAGAGGTTTAATTCTGTACGCATTTGTTTTAAACTAAGAAAAAGGCCGTTTTCGAATTCGCCTACTATACTCGCAGTGCGTACTGATTCGACCAAAATGTAGTATGCAGTATACAGTATGCGAACAAAAGCGAAGTTGCAGTATGCAAAAAATCCCCGGATGACGTACTGATTCAGAAAAAAATTCACAATTTGCATCAGACCAGTCTGCTTCGCCTACTGTTACCCACAATGCAAAGCAGCTGAAGCAAAGCTTCAACAACTGGCAGCACACGGAAATAAATATACAAGCCACTAATTGTTATCTTTACCTTTTCAACGCGTAATAGTGTGTAATAAGTTGTAAAGAGGTCAGTTGTTGATGTTTTCTGTTAACGGTTCGTAACGGCCAGACGGTGGTGCTACGTACGTCCTATACCTGCGGCATTATTAGCATAAACCACCAACAAGTCTGACATTTTACCGTTATGTTCTGTATTTTTCCTCTTTATTTCCACCACCCTAAATGTTCCTGCTTCTCCTCATTCTTAATACTGTATTGTGCGTGTGATGTTTATTCTTGAACTGTTTTTTTCTTTTAAGTGGTCCTAATACGCCATCGTACACCATCACATAAGAATATATAAAATAATTCCTCTCCGAAATAATACGTATTCTCCACCATTGACTATTTCATTTAAAATGCTGCTTTTGGCAATATCTTTGCAGATTAATAACTGAAATGTCAACATGTACTCATGGTTTGTTTGTTTTGTACAATTGAAATAAAGTTTGGGAAATAAATAAGCTGTAGCCTACTTCCGCTTTGCTCGAACTGGAAACCAGCGTAGCATACTGCAAAATAAACCTAACAGAACAATCATACTACATACTGCATTTAAGTGCAGGCAGTATGCAGTGCCTACTACATACTACTTTCATATGCAGTATGTAGTAGGCGAATTCGAAAACGGCCAAAGTCAAGAGCCCAATGTCTTCATAATATCTATAATTTAAGACTCATTACAGGAAGCTTGTTAAGACATTTCATTCTTAAGTATCTTTTAATGTGTCAGATCCCATCTGTTCAAATATTAGTTATTGATGTTATGTTTCGCCTTTAAGGGTTTTGTTTTGAATAGGTACAACATAATCATGCTGATGTTTCATTTGTGGCTGCCTTGATGTGTCTCATATTCTAGTGTCGATCATTAATCCCTCGTCATTTTCTCCAAGAACGTCTTAATCATCCTGTTAGGAACAGCTCTTATTGATTGTTCTCATCTCATTTACTCTTCTGATTTATTTTTTCACTTCAAGCTTCTTGTCATTTTTTTTGGGAAGGATCCTCAGGTCGGGCTTTAACTTTAGCCCCTGTGTGTGACCGAACCTCTTGTCCATCGGGTCCTCCCAGTTGGTTAAATCCGTCTCTGGACCAGAATGTTGGATGATAAAGGCCCTTTTATTTCCTGTTGTTGCATCATGTGACATTGTTGTGGTCATTTTAATGCCTTTGCCTGTTGTTACAGTAATGTTGTCATTTGTTACCGTAAAATGAAATCTTTATGATCTGACCTGTCGCGCTGAGGTCACTTCTCTTCAGTGACAGCTCGGCGTCTGTCGGCTGACGTCGTCTCTGCTCTGAGTAAAGACAGAGGGACAGATGGAGGAGACACTTGTCTGCTGTGCTTCAGTCCTGCTGGAAACTGATCAAATCAGAGGCTTTAACAGAGATTTGAGATCCGCCGCCGGCCGAGCTGTCAGCAGTTAGTCACTGTTATTATTTATTACAGTGAGTGCTGGTGAAATAAACAGTCTGTACGGCAGAGAGCTACGAGGGAGGCTCGCTGTTGTCTCGCTGCTTCAAACAAACATCAGTCTGAGTCCTGAAGCTGTGACAACAACCGTTAATGCAGAAAACATCTCAACTTAGAGCCGTTTTGTAACAGCAGTCCACATGAGAACACATATGTTCCAAAGGTTTAAAGTTTAAGATGGATTTTTGGTTTGTAGGATTGTCAACACATGATTTAGTTAGTTAGTTATTTAGTTAGTGATTTATTTCATTCATATATCTGAAATAAAACATTTTCATGAGTTAAAATATATTGAACATATACCAGCATAGACGTTATATTTCTTGCAATGAATGTCATAAAAAATGATTCGGCCTCCATAAGATTAAAAAAAACAAAGTGATTTAATCTGAATCATAGTGAGTCACTGTGTTTAAACTGATTTAATGTACCATAAGCTGCTCTCTGCCCCTCAGTTGTGATATCAATGCATTTCCTCTGAAGATGTAAAAACTACATTTTATTTAACACCAGAGAAATGATCTACATCTAAAGAATTCGTCAAGGTGAACAGGTAGAAAATGTCCCATTCACTCGGTTATAATAAGTGCTGACTTTATACAAAGATAAATCCACATTCACCTGCAGTTCTCTGAGGTACAAGTTTGCTTAATCATGGACTTCAAGATCTTCTCTGGTCTATTTCCCACATTCACACCCGTTCACTCTCGCCTTCACCTTCATGATTATTAACTAACACATTCACACCACTTCATTTGCACGTCACTGACGCACCTCATTAGACTGAACCACTAAAGCCCCATGATCAGAAAAATCCAGGATTTACTGCCTCATGATCTTTGAGAATTCAACTTTACCAAGATGTCCCAAACACCCCCTTTATCTGCCCCACTTTATTTTGAGGTCTTTCCTCCCATTAGTCCTCTTTTTTTTTCAAGATTTTGATTCTCTAATTAAACAAAGACAGTACCACTTTAAAACAGAAAGTCGTTTTAGTTTTCAGTCAAAGTTCAATGGTAACTTAAAGCTAGGGTTGGCGATTTGATTTAGAGACTTAGAGATTTAGACTTTTTGTAATACTGGTTAAAATGGTCTTTATGACCCGATGGTAATCAACTCATAATGTGTTCTTAAAACAGAGCGAAAAATATCCGCTATCTACAGCAGGAGTAAAACAGGGAAAACACCAACCAATAATCATGCCGGGATACCTTTTTTTACACCAATCAAATCCCGTCACCATTCTGCGTGCCTGCTGCGCGTGCATTTTCCCGGCGTGCACGGACAGTGCGTGTAGCATGTAGCATGTAGCATGTAGCATGTAGTATGTAGGGAACAGACTCCGCTGGAGAATGCTTACCTTTCAAGTTTTGTCTTTGAAAACAAGGGAAGTCCGCTGTGAGCCGTCCCACAACACCAACCAAGCTCCAGTATCCCTCACATTTTAAGACAGATGTACAAGAAATCTAAAAGAAACTCTTTATTTTTCTAAGTTTGTTCCGCTGTTTGCTCTAATCTCGTGAGAACTGCCATCCATGCTACTGCAGGTGGCAGTTCTCGCGAGACTTCTTCTTCTTCGGTGGTTGGCATCCTTCATTTTGGAGCATTACCGCCCCCTCAGGCTAGAGACAGAGCTCAGTTTGGAGAGGCAGAGGAATGCTTTTATTATTATATCACCACACGGGAGATTTACAGGAGAATACTGATACAGGAGGACGGGAGAAAAGAGGAGAAAATACGGAAAATACAGTAGTTTAATGGCCAGAACGGGAGATTTGACAGCAATGTGGAGAATGTCAGAGGAACTACCTTTACCCCGATCAACATGGGCTGTGAGTACTAACTAACTTTACATGTTTGTTTGGTGTTTTCTTACCGCTGACTGAGACATGACTTGGTGTAGTGTAAAACAAACACGTTGTGCTGAGGGTTTGGAGTTGAATCAGTCTTCTGGATATAGCGGCTGCGCGCGTGCATGTGAGCGGGGGGTGGGGCTAGGCGGAGCCCTGAGGAGATGCTACTTTCAAATTCATGCTAGTTTTCCAAAATCGCCAACCCCAGCTTTAATTATCCTGAGTTTAATCTTTGACTGTAATGAAACAGACTCGATTTAACCCTATAAAGCCAATTGTATCATATTTGATACATACTTTTATAATACCTCGATCTCCTCAATATGATCAACAAATTACAAAAACAACATCTGAATACAATCAGATAAGTGATAAAAATGTCCTCAAATGGATTATCAGTTGCCAAAAACACCTAATGTATCAAATGAGATATGAAAAATCTATATGTTGAATTTTATGGACATTTTGATTTTTGTAGGATTTTAGCAGAAAGTGAAACAAACATTTCAGCTCCAAAAATATTAGAATTTTCTGGCTATAATCTATGGTCTTGGGCATTAAAGAGTCGATGCTGTTTGATGTTCAAAATGGAGGTGGAAGAAGTTCGGCTTATCTTGTCCTACTCCATTTTTCATCAGTGTATCACTAATCAATCAGCAACAAAATATAAAAAAAAATAGTTTTTCATTTGAAAAAAGAAAAATAAAACAGTAGGGTAGAAGAAGACACAGTTTATAATCATCCACTTTTACCAATACCTTCCTGTTGTAGATTAATACATTTGCTGAAAACAAGTTTTTTATACATGTTTTTGAATTGTATGTTTTTACTCAGTTTGATGTCATCGTCAATATTATTCCACAAAACCCCCCTACAACGCAAAATAAATTAAGATTTGTTCGAGAAAAGTGCTTTTTCATGTTTAGTGTCCTTCTATAGTACATTTTTGTGGTGTGGGGGTTGTGGCATCGAGTATTATTGAGGTATTATAAAAGTATGTATCAAATATGATACGATTATTAACACTTAAGGAACTTCTGTAAATAATGTTTTCATTTTTATTTTTGTTGTTTTGTCTGTTTTTCAGCTTTAATTCTTTATTATTCCTTGTGAAATTTTTTTTACTCATTTCTTGTACAGTATGTTTTTGTTTTGTTTTGTTTTTTTTGCCAGATTTGGGGTTAATATGTTGACGCTGTTAGTTATACTGTTCATGGTTAAATCATTGTGATCAAATAAAAAAATATATGTTCAAAAAATTCTTAATTATTCCTATGTTCAAAATAAGATTATCAAATTAAATTAAATAATACTCAAACACCAAAACAGACCCATTCTACTTTAACTGAAACTCTTCTTGAGATCTCCAAACATCCGGCCTTATTTACAGAAACACTGATGAATACGTGAAGGTTTTTCCATTTCTCATCATCAGTCTGTAACGCCTCCCTGAACACCCTCTTAACCTCTCCCCTCAATCAGATCTCCCAGCATGCACCACAGTGTCTGCGGCCCCGTCCTGACCATCTGTCAGTCACCATGTCAGGATAAAGTGTTCGGGGACAAAAGTTCAAACTGGTTTCCAGCTCCTCACCTCCTCCACCAATCACGTCACAGTTATCACTGTTAGCCAATCATGTGCCTGGTTTCTCTCCCACCCCCACACCCCCTCCCTGCCTGCGTTAAGCTCCTGTCTCGGGCATCAGTTGACCTTTTTGACCTTGAACCCTCGACCCAACGCTACAGGGAGGAGGTCTGGCCTATTTTAAAGCGCTCTGCTCTGAACCTCAACAAACAGGGCCAGTTTTCCAGCCCGCCCTGACCTTTGGCCCGTGGACTGCTGGGTAAAACACCAATTTAAGTTCATGTTGTTTGTTGTTGGCAACACTTTTCTCCATCTGTGACCTCTCCAACCTCCAACTCTCCCTAACTACCTCCCAAAGTCTGTCTTAGAAAAGGAACTTCTTCGAAAAACCTGCTGCTGTGCAAGACTCTGGTTAAAATCACTGCACTTTAGAGCAAACAGATAGATAAACAAATAAACAAAACAGACTTAAAAAATACACATTTTATCATTTTATCTCCACACTGTTGTCTTATGTTCCTGCCTGCTGTCAAAGCCCTTTGTAAACCGATTTTTACCCCCGCCAAGGAGGTTATGTTTTCGGGAGAGTTTGTCCGTCTGTCCGTCCCTCTGTGAACAAAATAACTCAAAAAGTAGTGGATGGATTTTGATGAAATTTTCAGGAAATATTCAGCATGGGAAAAGGAAGAACTGATTCGATTTCGGTGTTGATCCGGATCAGCGTCTGGCCGCCATGGCGAAAAATGTGATTTCTGTGAATAACTACTGAACCAAGGTAGATATCATTTTGAATCCAGTTGCTAATGGTATGTTTTCATGGTCAAGGAATCTAAATATTTACATGAAATAAAGGTAGGACTAATATATATGGTCAAAATGACAATATGGCTGAGGACTGTGGCGCTGGCGGAGGTCTGCGCTCTCTGAGTGCTTTCTAGTTTTAAAAGTGCTATACAATTAAAGTATAATAATAATTATTATTATTATATTAAATAATAATATTATTATTATTATTATTATTACTGTTATTATTATTAATTAATTATATTCTGGTGTAATTGCACAGCTGTAAATAAACTTGATTTTTCTCAATTCAAGTCTTATGTGGAAAAAAAATTCTGCCAAAATTTGGTATAGAGTAAATTAATTTTAAAAAGAGATGGATCATGTTAATAGTTCACAATTTATCCAATCCACTTTATTTATGGAGCACGTTGCAGAATCAAGTTTACAAAAATCCTTACTCACACCCCTGCTGTGGACTCATATTGTGAGATACCTACTGATTCTCAACCTGCTCTTTTTTACATTTGTTATTGTTGGAATTTGATTAGTACTTCAGTTTTTTAATTAAAATTATTTCATATTCCAGATTGTTCTTGCGCCAAACTTTTTATTTTTGTATGTCTTGAAAAAAAAACGCGATGTGCTGTGAGTTACAGGTGAAAGATCGCTCTTGATTTACCATTGTAGGAGTCATAAAGACATTTTTTGAGATTTAATGTTGCTTTGGAATCTACACATTAATTCAATGCTGTCACTTCTAGTCCCACACCAGTTGATGCCACGACCCTCAAACTGTGAAAATAAGATATGAGGATAAAAAAATAAATCTGAGACCAAAAAAATTGGATCTGAAAATATGAATCCTGCAACTAAAAAAAATGACACAGCACATGTAAACATATATTTTAAAGAAAAATAATTAAAATATTTACAGAGCTGAATCAAAAGTGTTTTTAAACTGAAAAAAATCTCTTACACTTGATTTTAGATAGATTTTGTGTGTGTATTAATTTCTTAATCATCTTCCTTTTAAAATTACAGTATTTTTAGCCTGGATTTTGCTTCACAGTGCCACAAAACAATATGGTTGCTGGTTCTTTCTGTGTGGAGTTTTCTTATTTTCCAGCCCAGTGTTGGCAATCAGAGTCCCCCCACCACCCTGCCAGGAATGAAGTATCACACTTTTATGTTTTGGTTTGATTTGATGCACTGTGCTGATGTGCGCCGAGTTTGTCTTCCCACCTGGAAAAGCTGATCTAAGTTCTTGCACCAGCAAAGTTATGACAAAAGATCATGGGACAAGAGACACAAAACTCATTTGTCATATTAATGAGATCAAACTGATTCATCTTTGGGTTTTAAAGGTGTCAGACAGAGCTCCTGAAAAAAACCTGGATTTAGGATACACATCAGAATCAGAATCTGTTATTTCCAAATGCATTGGCACATACAAGGAATTTGACTTTGTTAAATGATACAAAAACAATCAATGTTTAATTTAAATAAGAATAAAGGGTCAGTAGGAATAAATATAGTGCAACAGTGCAAAATTGAATTGGGTGTATATCAAAATTTTACAAAATATACAATACAGGACAGGCCACAAGTTTGGACACACCTTCTCATTCAACATGTTTTCTTTATTTTCATCACTATTCACATTGTAGATTCTCACTGAAGGTATCAAAACTGTGAATGAACACGTGGAATTATGTACTTAACAAAAAAGTGTGAAATAACTGAAAACATGTCTTATATTCTAGTTTTTTCAAAGTATCCACCCTTTGCTCTGATTACTGCTTTGCAGACTTTTGATCATTCTCTTTGTGAGCTTTAAGAGGTAGTCACCTGAAATGGTTTTCTCTTCTCAGGTGTGCCTTTCCAGGGTTCATTAATAGAATTTCTTGCCTTATTAATGGGTTTGGACCATCATTTGTGTTGTTCAGAAGTCAGGCTGATGCACAGCCAACAGCCCTATTAGACAACTGTTAGAGTTAATATTATGGCAAAAACCAATCAGCTAAGTTAAGAGACACAAGTGGCCATCATTACTTCAGTGAGAATCTACAATGTAATTAGTGCTGAAAATAAAGAAAGTGCATTGAATGAGAGGGTGTGTCCAAACTTTGGCCAGTACTGGAGATGCAAATAAAGAAGAATATCACAACCAACAATATATAAAATGTTGCAGTAACGGAGCTGTACAGATGGACACTGACCTTCTTATAAATAAATCTAGACACAATGTGTGTGTTTAAGACAAATATTTGGCTGGGTTCGGTTTATGTCTGGTAGTCTAACATTAGAGGAGGGGAGAGTCACTAATGGGCCTTTTCCACTAGCACGCCTTGGCCCTACTCGATTTGCAGCGTGTTTCCACTAGCCTGGTACCTCCTAAAACAAGCTAGTTTTAGTACCTACTCCGCTCTGGTTCCAAGTGAGCTGAGTTGATACTAAAAGATGACGTCACCGACTGCCGGCTACTGATTGGCCAGACAATGTCGTCATCGATGAGTCATGAGTGCGACAACTTAGCATGCTAGCGGTAGCTACCATTAGCTTACCCTCATACGTCTTTTCTTTGCAGCTCGATTGCTCTCGTCCTCGGCTTCATTCTGTTGTATAGCTTCCAAAACTCTCCTGTGCTTCTCAAGGGGTATTTCTTCTTGCCACCTGCAGCCTTCTTCTGCTTTCCTGTTTTACTCTGTTTGTGACAAAAAACCATAGATTACTGCATCACGCTCAAAATGGCGTCTTCGCAGTGCCGCTTAGCTGTTTAAAGCGACACTGCACCTCGTTGAGCAGGCGACAGGGGCTGATGGAAAAGCAGCACAAGGCGAGTAGAGTAGAGCTGGGTAGAGTCGAGTAGAGTAGAGTAGGGCTAGTGGAAAAGGGCCAAAGGAGTCCATGTCATGAATCTAGGTCCACATAGTGAACTGAATTTCACAGCCGTACTTTCTCAACCATCATTTAAATAATGATGTTCTGATTTGTTCTGCTGAATAGAATGATCTGTGCCAATAACGTTTTAAACATTCAGGAGTTCTCATCTTTTTAAGCGTCACATCATGTTCTGAGAGAAACAATTCCATCATCACATCAGCAGGAAAGATTCAGATTTACATAAAGCAGCGGGGACATGAAGATCTTTGTCTTCTGATTCATATTTAGCAGATCGGAGCAGAGAAACTTGATCAGCATGGACAATCGAGACTCCCTAAATCAGTAATTCACAAAGTCAGGATGGGAGCAGCTAGCCTATTAACGCACATTTCACTGAGGAGTCATGAGGTCATTCAGGTTTCAGGCTTATTTTCATCTGTCTTTTCATAATTTGTCCCTCTGTCACTGTGCAGGTGAGGCACAAACATAACGGCATATTAGCTGAATTCCCAACATCAATCAGAATAGGGATGTAACAGTTACTGGTAAAATGATAAACCGTGGTAATGTTTCCCACGGTTATCATTATAGTTCGGTTATAATTAATTACTGAGTTTCCAAGTTTGATCACCACACTGTGTCAATAAACCACTGTGATGCTGCTCATTGTCTGAAAAAGGCGGAACTATGTGTCTGCTACTCAGTAAAGCAACAGATGGAGCCGCGCATGCACAGTTTGCGTTGTTTGGCGTCTGAGACTGACAGCGAAAGTCATCCCAAAAACACACTACAGTGGAGATTTTTCCTCTCAAAATGGACTCAGAACTCTGGTTGAATTTTGGATTTTAAAAGGATGCCACGGGGAAACTGATTGAAGACGGCCACCCTGTCAAAAACACAAAGCTGCATCGGAAGAAAAAGACGCGTGTGAACTACGTGAATTATAGGCAATTTATTAGTATTTTCCGTCTAAATAATGTATAATTCTTGTAAATAATAGCATTCGTATCATTCTGGAGTGTGTTTTTGCAGTTCTTTTGCAGTTTATTCGCTGTATTTTGTAATTGATCGTCCTTTTCCATCATAGTTCGTGTTTTATGGATTTCATCAATCGTAATTTGGAAATATCGGAGGCGGAGATCTGCCAGGGAGAGGGGGAGACCAGAGGAGAGTCATGGAAAGGGACTAACTGAACAGGAACGCCCTCAGGGACTATCATCAGAAAAAACGCCTGGACATGGTCTAATATAACGAGCTGGACATGGACACTAATGCTGCAGGCAAACTAAAATGTGTGTGTAAAATAGGTAAAGATTATTATTGGTGATCTCAAAACTTTGAACATGTTCATTTACAATTTTTTTATGAAAAGAAACATGTTTAAAGTTTAAATATGTTTTTTTTCTTTTCTTGTAACTACACACTGTTTAAACATTAATAGCATAATAATGACAAATACTTGCCAGAATTGTTTACTTTTATTTTTTCTCATGACAAAAGGGTAAAAAATATACTCAAAGGACATTTCCTGACACATTTATTGACAAAAAAAGACAAAAAGACCTGTTATAATTATAATATCAAAGGAGTTAAATGATTTCAAGTGTGTGTAATAGTACTTTTTAAACTTTTTGAGCGCACTGCAACAATATCGTGATAATAATGGTAACTGTGATAAGAAATTTTCATACCGTTACATCCCTAAATCAGAATAACCATGTTTCTGATTTTTGCCTAACCAAGCAGCACTTGCTCTGCTCTCTCTTGTCTTGATCTCCTCTGTTTCATCTCTTAATCATTTCAGTCCACTCGTCTTTGCTTTCTAATTAACACATCGATTCGCTTCGACTCATCCATCCAAAAGAGGGCTATCAGCTGTCTGAATAGATTCAACCTTCTGTTTTCATTTATCAGCCCTTCTCCTTATATGCATCTTGGCAAAATTCTGTCACTTTGTGGCTTTTCATTTTCTTGTCGTTTTCACGTCAACAAGGCCTGCAGTAGGGCTGAACGATTGTAGGAAAAGATTGAATTGCGATTTTTCTGGCAGATATTGCAATTCACAATTTTTTTTCAAATCAAACTTCAGTGCAAAATTCACTTTGTTTACAGTAAAGACAACAGTAAGGAAATAAATGATGAAAAACACTTAACACATTAATCACCTTCAATAGTGATGATAATCTGTTTTCATTAACTTCTACTCCTAAACAGAGGCTTTGTGTTGTTGACCTGCTTACCAGCACTTTTACCATATAGATTGTCTACAAATTTGTAAAACAGTATGTGTATAATACTTGACACAACAGATCCTGAGTCAGTCAGGAGTGCTGCAAAAAAATTGCTGCTTTGGCGATCACAAAATTGCATTGTCTAAAATTGCGATTTCGATCTGAAAACGATAAATTGTTCAGCCCTAGCCTGCAGGATGTGTTTTAACTTCACATCCTTTAAAACACCCTCTTAACTCTTAGCTTGTCACTGCCCCCCTCTGCAGATAGACACCATTAGCTTAGCTTAGCTTAAGTTTCTCTCTGCAATTCACGTGCAAACACTAAGTGTCTGATACCTGGCTAATAATGCTAATAGTAGCTAGCACTTAGCATTAAAACTAGCCAAATTAACTGTCAAATCAACTCTAGATTTACTCTGGCGCGTGTTGCATGGAAGTATTGTGCTTGCGAAGTTTACCTCGTTCCATTTTCTCTGTTTTTGTCAGTTTTTATCTTTTTTTTCAGAACTTTTTTCTCACACACGTCAATCCGGCCGTCTCTGTGTATCACTTGTGAAAAAGGAAGTGAGGTTGGACAGGACTTCCTAATAAGCACACAACTGATTGGTTAGAGGTGGATACTCTCAGAGTCGAGCCTAAACCTGATTGGACGAAGACTCCTACATGAGTGTCAATGCAGAGTGAAGCATTACTGAACACATAAGTTAGAAATTAGATATTTAATACTTTTTTAACAAGTAAATGAAATTAAACCAAAAGAAATTAAATATTATATAAATACCTCATCTTTCTTTCAGATAATTTATTTTTGCTAATAAACTCTGTAAGCCATATTTTATGTGTGTTACACAAACACTGGGAGTATATGGGTAGTGTTAGCCTGCTTCTGCCTACAGTCATCAGATAAACTCTTCAGCAACTCTAAACAGTCCTGTGTGCCTGTTGTGACTCATTTTTTTACCCCTTCATACTATGGTATCTGGCATTATCTTCATATTATTTTTCTACCCCTAAACAGAGGCTTTGTTTTGTTTGACCTATTCCCGCCGGGGTTTTTCAGGATTGGTTTTGCCTCCCTGTAAAGGTGACTACTCGCTTTCCAACGATATCAAACACAACATCAAATTTGTTTTATTAAAGAGGAGAAATTATAGACCAGAGTATCATCTCTGTTTATATACACTCAACAAAAATATAAACGCAACACTTTTGTTTTTGGTCCCATTTTTCATGAGATGGACTTAAAGATCTAAAATTCATTCCAGATACACAATATTACCATTTCTTTCAAATGTTGTTCACAAATCTGTCTAAATGTGTGATAGTGAGCACTTCTGCTTTGCTGAGATAATCCATCCCACCTCACAGGTGTGCCACATCAAGATGCTCATCAGACACCATGATTAGTGCACAGGTGTGCCTTAGACTGTCCACAATAAAAGGCCACCCTGAAATGTGCATTTTTTTTGCTTTATTGGGGGTCTGGGGACTCAGAACCAGTCAGTATCTGGTGTGACCACCATTTGCCTCATGCAGTGCAACACATCTTCTTCGCATAGAGTTTATCAGATTGTCAATTGTGGCCTGTGGAATGTTGGTCCACTCCTCTTCAATGGCAGTTGATGGATATTGGTGGGAACTGGTACATGCTGTCGTATACGCCGGTCAAGGGCATCCCGACGATCTGGAGTCAGGTTAAGATCCCGATGAGGATGACAAGCATGCAGTTGAGCTTCCCTGAGACGGTTTCTGACAGTTTGTGCAGAAATTCTTTGGTTATGCAAACCAATTGTTTCAGCAGCTGTCTGAGTGGCTGGTCTCAGACGATCTTGGAGGTGAACCTGCTGGATGTGGAGGTCCTGGGCTGGTGTGGTTACATGTGGTCTGCGATTGTGTGGCCGGTTGGATGTACTGCCATATTCTCTGAAACGCCTTTGGAGACGGTTTATGGTGGAGAAATGAACATTCAATGCACGAGCAACAGATCTGGTTGACATTCCTGCTGTCAGCATGCCAGTTGCATGCTCCCTCAATGCTTGCGACATCTGTGGCATTTTGCTGTGAGACAAAACTGCACATTTCAGGGTGGCCTTTTATTGTGGGCAGTCTAAGGCACACCTGTGCACTAATCATGACGTCAGATCAGCATCTTGATGTGGCACACCTGTGAGGTGGAATGGATTATCTCAGCAAAGCAGAAGTGCTCACTATCAAACATTTAGACAGATTTGTGAACAACATTTGAGAGAAATGGTAATATTGTGTATCTAGAATGAATTTTAGATCTTTAAGTCCATCTCATGAAAAATGGGACCAAAAACAAAAGTGTTGCGTTTATATTTTTGTTGAGTATATATATGCTTTTCTGATGCTGAACTAACCTGCTCTTTTAAATGTGTTAGATATTTTAGTATTGTGAAGAATTTCTGAACATGAAGTGACTTTTTCTTTCACCTTAGTGGTTGGCTGTATGACTTTAAGTAGATTTTTTTAGCAGCAGCATGTGGATAATTAAATCAGCCATGTGAATTACATCTCATTTATCAGCACATCGTCTAATGAGATGGAGTGATGGAGAGATGAGACGAGATGAAGATGAGGAGGAGGAGGAGGAGGAGGGTTAATTAATGAAAACAGGAGATTGGATCTATTCAGAGAGCTGATGGGCCTCTATCTTCTTTTGGATTGAAAAGATGAGGAAGAAGAAGAAGCGGATCGATGCATTAATTAGAAAGTAAAGACGAGTGGACTGCGGTGATGAAGAGGCCAAACAGAGGACATCAAGACAAGAGAGAGCAGAACAAGTGCTGCATGATTAGGCAAAAATCAACACAGAGGATATTTTTGATTGGTATAAATAAACAATTTTGTGTGAGTGCCTCAAATGCTCTCATGTTTATGGCAAATTCTGATTCACCATCTGAACTTTACAGCAGAAATCAAAGCTCATTAAACCAGGACATTTTTTTAATCACTTCTGTGAGTCTGTGTGAGGTTTTACCTCAGTTTCCTGTTTGCAGCAGACAGGAGTGGCACCCGGTGTGGTTTAAGTTGCTGTAGCCCGTCCGATTCAAGATTCAATGTGTTGTGAGTTCAGAAATAATCGTCTGAATACCCTAGTTACAACTAGAGTTTCTACAAATTACTGTTGCCTTTCTATCATCTTGAACCGCTCTAATTGTTCTCCTACATCAACAAGGCATATTTTCCCAGAGAAGTGATGCTCACTGGATATTTCCTCTTTTTCAGACCATTCTCTGTCAACTTTTTAGACTTTTGACCGCACGAATACGATTTATATTCTTAAATGCACATTTTTCCTTCCAATTGGGCTTCTCAACCACACGAGGGATTTCACCAATTTAAATGGAGATATTTAAAGGAGACATATCATGCTGATATATGATTTAATACTTACATATAATATAATAAATTTGAAAACAAGACCTTACACCCCCTTAATTTTCAAAAAATGAGATATTGTATTTTTTCTGATATCCTAGAACGAGATTTGATGCCTCTGAAAATAGGTCATTGCGAGATGTCCGCGAGATTTCAAACGTCGTGACGACACGAGGTACCTTTCTTTTTATTGGAGTAATCTGATAAAACACTTCCTCCTCTGTGATGTCCGTCACAAAACCGTCACCAAGGAACACATCCAGCAGCAGCAGTATATAGATCCCTAGCTCACACACACTCATTACCAGCTCTGGCCTGCAGGGGGACTCAATACGCGGTCGCTGCTTTGAGCCTGCCGGAAAATACAGTAGAAGAAGAATGACAGGCTGGCTCTACCCCCGATAGAATTGACCAATCAGAGCACAAAGGGCTGAGACGTTGCGAGGTAACTTTAGGTCAGCCTGGAAACTGAGTGTTTCAACAAGAGCTTGATAATGGCCTAAAATGAGGATTTTGAGAACGCTGTTGTGGGGCAATGGAGGAACTAAATGACTTGTACTGAGGGCAGAAATGCTTTACAGGCATCCTAGTCTGGCATAGTGAAAAGGAGAAACAAGCATGATATGTCTCCTTTAAAATGTTTAAACAAGTGGAAGAATAAAAACAATCTCAGGTTGAGTTGATCCGTGTAGCGCTGTTAAACGGAGCTGGTGTTGACGCGATAACATCAAGCGCCTAGCAACAAGCTACCGTAGCAACGGCTGTCAACAACAATGGCCAACATGTACCGTGTGCAATGCCCTTTTTGTCCTCATTACAGCTCTACAAATGTCAAAAGACTCTTTTTTTTTTGTCATTTTCTTACCGGTAACTTCAGCTGTATATCTATCAGACTGCTTCTTCTTCTGTGGTTTTCACATTTTTCTAACCTGCCACCTATCGGCCTGTTGTATGGACTTTTTAAACAAGGACAATGATATCCAGTTAAAAAAATTTCCATATATTTGTAGTCCAGGCCTCAGACCAGCCCGTCTGGCACCAACAACTTTGACATGATCTATTATCCTTTAACTCCCCTTTCTTCTCTTTCCTGATACTCAGTTTGAGCTTATTATAATATTATTAAATGTAATTAAATGAAATTGCTGTCATGTGATTGGCTGATTCACGTTAACAAACCTGTTTGTCTCATGATGTTTTGGGGCGTTTGCTGAGGGCTCAGACATAAATTTGTTACAAGCTGGATTACGAGGAGGACAAAGTGAGAAAAATAAGAGCTGGTAAAATCTTTTTGTCCTGGACTTTACTAAAATAAAAATAAAATAGAGACAGGAAGAGGGAGAAGGTGAGGAGGAGCCTGAGGTCGTTAATTAATGAAAACAGGAGATAAAGGGATCTATTCATGAGCAGCTCAGAGGAGGAGAATGAGGGAGGGATGTTCATTAAAGAAAGAACAACATCAAGCAGAGGCAGGAAGAAGAAGAAAGAGAGTTCACGACCTGACCAGGATGGGCTTGTTAACCTGGCTCTTTGTTGCCATGGTGACAAGCAGAATGGGTGGTGTTACATCACAGTGACATGGACCTTTGTCCTCACATAGTGAGAATGACAGAGTTTGATTGATTATTTCATGATCTTTTATTGATCAACATTAAGGCCGAGCACTTGTTCTAATGACATCGATCCTTTTCTCTGAAACTGCGTAATGTTCCTTTAATTTATGATTCTGTCCAGGCGAACTCAGTGCTGAAAAGGTAATAAATCACTTAGTTGATCTTCGGAGGAAAATCAATATGTTTGAAATGATCAGTGGAGAGTCATCGGCCGAATCGGGGGCAACAGCGAGGTGAATCTAAAATCAGTGATTAGAGTTTTTATGACGGTTTTCGTGCTGCTGATCGGAGCAGCAGGGTAAAATCTGAGTTACACTGTGAGGAGAGTTTGCAAAAATCAAATCTCAAAGCTGAAATCTGTGCTGAATGAAGGTTAAAGAGTGATGTTTATTTATTTCACTCTTTATCATGCAGTTTGATTAAACTAAAGTGAGATATTTGCTCTGTTTGAGTGATCTGAGTGTTAAACAGAGACAAGCAGACTGAAACCTGTCTCTCTGTTTTTACTCTTTCTTCATTAAGGTTCAAATGTGCTCACGTTGTTTTAGATATACTTAAAATATTAACCCTTTAACTACCAGCTCAACTGTTTGGCAGAGATCATCATTAAATTCAGAGATATTTAGTGTTTTAAAAAACAGAACAAACTAGAAAAGCACTCGGAGAGCGCAGACCTCAACCAGCACCACAGTCCTCAGCCACATTGTGATTTTTAACATAAATATTAGTCCTACCTTTATTTCATGTAAATATTTAGATTCCTCGACCATGAAAACAAACCATTAGCAACTGGTTTCATGGGTTATTCCGCCAAAAGAGTGAAATTTGCTTGTCTTAACTCTTCAAAATTAAACTTCATGTTCTCATTCAATTTCAAAATAGAATTTAGTAATATACACATTTACTCATTCAAAATGAGTACTCGTCAATCTCAGGCTACTTTATTTAATTTATTGCAACTTTCGACAGTTTATTATCATTGCAATTTTTTCACTGCTGTTACCAAAACTCAAATGCCATTTTAAACCATGAATAAGTAAAATTATAATAGGAATATCAACCACATACAATGTTTGCCCCTTAGAAAAAGAGTTAATTTAGAAGAAATGGTTGGTTACACGATGAAAACACGAATATTTATGAAGAAAAGCATGAAAGCTGAGCTATAGCTAACATACACAGTTTCATATTTGTTAATTTAATATTGTTTGTGATGTTAGCAGGGATGTTCTTTGGGACTACTTTCCATTTTTTTCAACCAAAGTGATCCAAAATAATTAAACAATAAACATGCTTCTGAATTACATTAATAAACAAGCGCTAACTCCTGAAGGCAAAGGTGATTCTACCTTATTTTTTTTACTTAGTTAATTATTCGCATTATAATTTTAAGTGCTATTCTTAGTCTAAAAACAACAAAGGTAACATAAGGCAGTAAAAAAATATATATAGTTCGAAACAAGCAAACATGACTATGTAGAGGTGCTAAGAGCTTATCCGATGACTGTAGGCACAGGCAGGCTAGCACTACCCATTGACTCCCATTGTTTGAGCTAAGCTAATTAGCAGTAGGCATGAGGAGAATGGTGTCTATCTGCTCTTCTTGGATTCAGCTTCTTTGTTACTTACAGATACTGAAAAACCATTAAGAAGTTTTTGTACATGATGAGTGAGAAATGTTTGTGGTTGAGAATAGATTTTGGATTCAACACTGTTAAGTGTGGATGTAGGACGAAGATGAAAGTTTCCGTGATCTTTGGAGTCTTTTAAAGCCGACTGTATCTTTAGAGTCTCTAAAGTTCCCTTTGAGCTGCAGCCCAGTTTACTTACTTAAAGTTTGATTTATGGTTGCTGTGTTTGGTCGGTATTATTTATCAGTTATGTTGTTAATGAAAAGTCTTTGGCAGGACAAGCTCCGTGTTCCTGCCAGTAAAGCCCGGGGCTGTTTGTATTTTACAGATTATATAAAGTCAGAATGAGGCTGAGAGTGAAGGAGACGGATGCTTTAACAGAGAGAGGAAGGAAGAAAAGAGGAGACAGAGACGTGAAGAAGTGAAGTATGTCGGGGCGATGATAAAAGTCAATCCATAACCGCTGAAAAGAAAAAGAGAGCGAGGAGCGCGGCTGTCGCAGAGGATTAACCTCCGAAAACGATCACAGGACGGATTAGTTTGAGACAGGATCAGATTTAGGTTCAGAACGATTTAATATGTTGAATGACGTGTAATGAAATAGGAACAGAGGGATCAACGGAAAACAAATCAAATCTGTCTGACATGAAGTCTAATACCATCATAATGTTACCGCGGAAACCAAAGACTGCAGGGCCAATCAGAGGGTCACATTCATGCTGTGAGGACGATGGCGCCGGTTTTCGTATGCTGTGAATTTTATCAGGAAATTATGGTTGAAATCACAAATAGAAAATGAAAAGAGGAAGAAAAGTGTTCCTGAAGTGAAAGATTTGAGTTGGCAGAGAGTTCTGTGGAGTTGTGTAACTCCATTTTTTTTTTTAATTAAGCTTCGATCCTTGATGTAAGAGTTTAAAAAACTGAGGTTAATGTAAAAATGTAAGAATTAAAAGAGATCTTAAGGTCAAACTGTTTTAAAAAAGAAGTCAGACATGCCAAGGGCTTCTGTGCTCCCGAAAACAGGCACAGTTGGTTTGGTTTTGCAACAAAAGGCAAATAAGGGCGAACATATCTGTATCTGTCTGGATCGGCTGTAAGTGGGATGAGTGGACTGAAATGATACAAAACTCTTCAAATCAAATCAAATCAAACCTTATTTATAAAGCACTTTTCATACTTAGAAGCAACACAAAGTGCCTCACAAGGGTTAGACAGAGACATATCCAGACACACACTTGCAGACATCAACATACACACACACACCTGCGCCCATACACATTCATACTAGCTGTACAGAGAGAGAGAGAGAGACATGGCTGAGCACTGAGCACTGAGGACTGTGGCAAGGAATAAGCTACCCTTTGGGGCCATCAACACTGAGGAGGGCTCCTGGCCCACGAGGAGCGCAGCTGGAGACTTCCCCGCCCCACACAGACACGAAGCCCCACACCACAGTGCAGGGGCCTCCGGCCATGCAGGCGGAGCCATCCCCCAGCAGTGGCCCCACAAGTGGACCAGGAGCAGCTCCCAGCATGGAGAGCCCCCATGAGGAAGCACTGGAGCTAAAAACCATCATACTAAAACAGTAATAAAAATATAAGAAAAGGGGGGCATAAAGAAGAGAGATAAAATAACATAAAATGGATAACTGAAATAACAAAAAAAATTAAGAATTAAATAAATAATAAAAGAATAAATAACTCGATTAAATCAATATAAAGCATGATTAAAAAGGTGGGTTTTAAGCCTCTTTTTAAAAGTATCAACAGACTCTTGTCCAAGATTTATAAAAAATGAAACCACAGTTACAAAAAGTTTTTTTTCTAAATCAAAGACTATTTTAAAAGTTGTATCTATCATTGCCCAAGTTTGGTTTGGTTCCATCAATCAATCCATCAATTAATACATTCATATGCAGTATAGACTATTCAATCAGTTATCCATCCTTCATCCATCTTCCTGTGCAACCATCCTCACACCTGTGCATTTATTCATCCATCCATTCATTCACTTATCTATCCATTGCTTCATTGCTTCACATACCATCATTTCATTTAGTCATCCATCTTTAAGGTTGTATCTATTCATCCCCCGTGTATTATTCAATGTTTTCATCCATCCATCATCCATCTTTTCCATTTCTCTGTCCATCAGTTGACTTCTACATCATCTTTCCATTTGTTAATTTAGACAGACCAGTCGAAATATGAAATTTTCACTTTTATCTGTCCGTTGATTTAAAAATGCATCCAGAAACCATTTTTGATTAACTTTCCATTCTTTCATCCAGTCATCCATCTTAATGCCAAATCATCTTTGCATCTATCTGTTGTATCAGTCTTTATCATTTAATCCATCCATCCATCCTAAACGTCCTACTACTCACCTAAACATCCATCCATTCATTAACTAATAAACAAGTCCTTTCCACCATCCATCTTTTTTTATACATCAACACTTCATCTGCCCATTGATTTATGAATTAATCTATTAAAACATCATCCATCCATCAATCTATTATCCATCCATCTGAAAGTCCTACTACTCACTTAAACATCCATCCATTCAGTCACTAATAAACAAGTCCTTTCCACCAGCCATCTTTTTTTATACATCAATACTTCATCTGCCCATTGATTTATGAATCAATCTATTAAAACATCATCCATCCATCAATCTATTATCCATCCATCTGAAAGTCCTACTACTCACTTAAACATCCATCCATTCAGTCACTAATAAACAAGTCCTTTCCACCATCCATCTTTTTTTATACATCAACACTTCATCTGCCCATTGATTTATGAATTAATCTATTAAAACATCATCCATCCATCCATCTATTATCCATCCATCTGAAAGTCCTACTACTCACCTAAACATCCATCCATTCATTAACTAATAAACAAGTCCTTTCCACCATCCATCTTTTTTTATACATCAACACTTCATCTGCCCATTGATTTATGAATTAATCTATTAAAACATCATCCAGCCATCAATCTATTATACATCCATCTGAAAGTCCTACTATTCACTTATACATCCATCCATTCAGTCACTAATAATCAAGTCCAACCCATCATCCATCTATTTAAACATCTGCTACTTATCTGTCCATTGATTTATAAATCAGTCTATTAAAACATCATCCATCCATCAATCTATTCATCCATCCATCTGAAAGTCCTACTATTTACTTATACATCCATCCATCCATCCATTCACCAACAGACAAGTCCATCCCACCATCCATCCTTTTTTATACATCAACACTTAATGTACCCATTGATTTATGAATCAGTCTATTAAAACATCATCCATCCATCCATCCTTAAAGTCCTACTATTCACTTATACATCCATCCATTCACTAATAGACAAGTCCATCCCACCATCCATCCTGTTTTCACATCAACACTTCATCTGTCCATTGATTTATGAACCAATCTATTAAACATCATCCATCCATCAATCAATCAATCAATCAAACTGTATTTATATAGCACTTCTCTTACAACATATGTAACTCAAAGTGCATCCATCAATCTTTCCATCCATCCATCTTAAAGACCTACTATCCACTTATACATCCATCCATCCATCCATTGACTAATAGACAAGTCTATCCCACCATCCATCCTTTTTTTTTACACTTACTACTTATCTGTCCATTGATTTATGACTCCATCTATTTAAACATCATCCATCCATCGATCTATTCATCCATCCATCTATTTTAAAGTCCTACAATTCACTTTTACATCCATCCATCCATTCACAAAAAGACAGGACTATCCCACCATCCATCCTTTTTTTTTTACACCTACTACTTATCTGTCCATTGATTTATGACTCCATCTATTTAAACATCATCCATCCATCAATCTATTCATCCATCCATTCATTTATCCATCAGTATATACATTGCTTCATGTATGCACACTTCATTCTTACGTTTTATCCGTCTTAATACTAATTCATCTTTTCATCTATTTATGGTTGTAACAATCCATTCGTCCATCCATCTCTTACTTAATACATTCATGCAAACATGATTCATACAAGCATCCATCCATCATCTTTATACTATATATTATCTTCTTTATAAGTCATCCATCTTTTTATCCATCCTATCAATAAAACGGCATCCATCCGTCTTAATGCAACAGGAAATCTACCATCTGAATGACTTTGGCAACATGAGGATGTTTTGTTCAATTATTTTCAGGGGTCATTACAGGACAAACTCCTTCTGAGTTTTCATCCAATCAACTTGAACTTTGATGTAAACAAGAAGACGGACTTTGCAAAGTCGGGGCCTTGTTGATGTTTTTTATTTGTTTGCTTGCTTTTTTCTTATCTTAATATTTGTTGACTGGAATAAATCTGAATAATAAATAAGCCACGGTTGTTATATTTGTTTTTGTTCATACATTTTTCATGGAGAAAGAGATGCTACGCCCTGATTGGCTCGCTATCATGCTAATATGGCCACATCTGTACAGCAGTGAATATTTCTGTCGTCTCCGCTCAGCGTCAGCGTGTCATGTGTCTTTGAGCCGCGGTGCATTCTCCCATGATGCCCCTGTGCCTGACCTTGTTAGGAGAGGTTGTCTGTAATTGGACGCTGCTGGTCTAAATGGTTCCCATTAGCATCAGTGAAGGTTAACTCATGCAAAACTTCCTGCCACCGCCTCGCTAACAAGCTCAACCAGTTAGCTTTAGTTAGGATGAATATGTGTAGAGAGGAGAGCCGAGCGGAGGTGGCTATCCAAATGAAACGTGTGACTGTGACTGAAGCCTCTTCTTCACGCTCCTTAACAGCAAATCCATCAGAGGATCCAAGCAGAGGAGGGCGGAAACATGTGGCTGTTTAATTTCCCTCTCTCTGCATGTTAATCTCATGTTAGCGTGTTTATCTTCCGACTTGGCTCGCCGCTTTTTCTATGAATGAAATCAGCCGGAGTGATCGGCTGCAGGCCAAAAGAACAGCTGATTAGATTTCAGTCGCTCTGGATTTGTGCCATCAGTCGAGCTCTAAAACCTTCAGAGACTCTGAATCCAAACCTGCGGCTGGAGAAATCCAATTATCCCGTTCAGCAACAAGAGGCGCGTCTTTGTTTTTAACCGCAAAGCTTCTTTTAATCTCATTGGAGCATCCTGATGGAATTAGATGGAAATTCCCCTGAAATGAAACTGGGTGATATACACAAACATGCGACTTTATGTTTTATTTATGGATGGTTAAGGAGATCAGATGGAAGTATTCCAGATTCATCACTGCAAATACGTCAAAGCAATAAGTCAGTCTGAGATATGACTGCTTCAGAATCTTTTCCCCAACGGAATAAAAATCAGACTTTCAGATAAATCGCAATAAGTGGAATGATTATGCTAATTCTATCAGGGGCCTCCTAAATACACAGCTGTTTTAAAGAAGGCAAACTGTGAAAAGAGGTTAAAGAGGACATATCATGCTTGTTTCTCCTTTTCACTATGCCAGACTAGGATGCCTGTAAAGCATTTCTACCCTCAGTACAAGTCACTTAGTTCCTTCATTGCCCCACAATAGCGTTCTCAATATCCTCATTTTAGGCCATTATCAAGGTCTTGTTGAAACACTTCGTCTCAAGGATGACCTAAAGTTACCTCGCAATGTCACAGCCCTTTGTGCTCTGATTGGTCAGTTCTATCGGGGGCTGAGCCAGCCTGTCCTTCTTCTTCTGCTGTATTTTCCGGCAGGCTCAAAGCAGCGACCGCGTATTGAGTCCCCCTACAGGCCAGAGCTGGTAATGAGTGAGTGTGAGCTAGGGACCTATATACTGCTGGTTGGTGGATGTGTTCCTCGGTGAGGGTTTGGGGCTAATGGACATCACAGAGGAGGAAGTGTTTTATCAGATTACTCCAATAAAAAGAAAGGTACCTCGTGATGTCATGACGTTTGAAATCTTGCGGACATCTCGCAATGACCTATTTTCAGAGGCATCAAATCTCGTTCTAGGATATCAGAAAAAATACAATATCTAATTTTTTGAAAATTAAGGGGGTGCAAGGTCTTGTTTTCAAATTTATTCTATTATATGTAAGTATTAAATCATGCATCAGCATGATATGTCCTCTTTAATAAATACATGAGGTAGTTTTTTTTTACTGATCAGACTCAAGTGAGATACCTGGACTTGACTTGCACCCAATTGTGTCTTAGCTCTTTAATGCCTGAAAACACAAGTTATGGACAGGAGAGTCTAATTTTTGGAGCTGAAATGTTTATTTCACTTTCTACTAGGGATGTAACGGTAAGAAAAATTCATATCACGGTTATTGGGACCAAAATTATCATGGTTATCATTATTATCGCGGTATAGTTGCAGTGTGCTAAAATTTTCAAAGAGTACTTTTACACAGTCTTGAAATCATTTAACCCCTTTAATGTTATAATTTTAACAGTCCTTTGTCTTTTTTGTCAATAATTGTGTCAGGAAATGTCCTGTAAGTAAATTTGTTTAAACTTTTTTTCATTAGAAATAAAAGTAAACAATTCTTGCAAGTATTTGTCATTATTTTGTGATAAATGCTTAAACTGTGTGTAATTACAAGAATAGAAAAAAAAAAAATTGTACTTCATTTGTACAACAAGCTGCGCATGCGCGCCTCTGTTTGCGACACACGGCTGCTTCATCGAGGGGCAGACGCACATAGGTTCGCCTTTCAAGGCAAAGAGCAGCATCACCGTGAGTTACTGACACAGGGTGGTGATCAAACACGGTATAACGGTAATTTTCAAAAGACAGGGTAATTATTACCGTGGGAAATTTTACCGCGGTTTACCATCATACCGGTAACTGTTACATCCCTACTTTCTACTAAAATCCTAAAAACATCAAAATTTCCCAAAAATGTAACTTTTTTTTTTGTTTTTTTTTTGTAGCTCATTCGTTACATTTGTTGTTTTTGGCAACTGATAATACCACAATACGTAGATTTTTATTATATGGACATATAATGTATATATTGATTTCTCTGAAGTGCTTTTTTATACTGAGGATGTTTTTGTTTGTTGTCATGGTGATTAATATGAAGAAGGGGGTTACTATTACCCATGAATTTACATTGTTTCCATGAATAATGACAGTGCGTATTGAGTTATAATTTAGTATTTTATCTGATTTGTAAGAAAGGGGCAGGACTAGATAAGCTTTTTTGCTTCTTTCTGTTCCTTCTCAAACTGTTTGCTGTGCATGTGTTTGTGCTCACATGCTGAATTTGTTGATGTACAGTAACAGTACAGTTTGGTTTACATATTACTTGTTGGATTTGGTTGTTGTATGTTATTTCTTTATTTCCTTTTGTTTTCTTTTTTAAAGTTTGAGATAAATAAATAAATATTCAAGGACTATGAGGACATTTTTATCATTTATCTAATTGAATTCAGTTGTGTTTTTTAGTAAGTTGTTGGGTCATATTGATTAGATGAAGGTATCATAAATGCACGTATCAAAAATATGATACAACAGATAATTAAGGGTTGAGTCCTGATTTTGTACTTGCCCCTAAAAGACTTAGATTCAACCCCGACTCAAGACTAACACCGAAGAATTATTTTGGCATGTCTGCCTGATTGTAAATAAGGGCTGCCTGTACCAGCTTTACCTTCTGTTGCACTAGCAGCAATACAGACGAGGAAATGGAGTTAGCCCTTAAACTAGCCACGACTTTAGTTCCGTTAATGTTCTCCCCAATGAAGACAAATAAGTCTGTTGTGCCCTCAGACAATGATAGAGACTTAAGTCACGTTTCCACCAAGTGGTCCGGTATGGATCGGCATACTGGCCTGATCCTGTTTGTGTTTCCACAGCCTACCGAACCCTACTTGGCAGGTGGCGTATAAGCCGGATGCCGATAGCATGACGTCATATTAACGCGACACCGCGTACCTGGCTATTAAATACAACGGAGAAGAAAACGCGACACTGTAAACAAAG
This sequence comes from Scarus forsteni, assembly GCA_036419115.1. NCBI lineage: Eukaryota > Metazoa > Chordata > Actinopteri > Labriformes > Labridae > Scarus > Scarus forsteni. Next base: position 2,213,716 of record JAZDUH010000500.1, read on the forward strand.
AGCAACGATGAAAGACATCCAGCAATTCTTCTATTTTGTGATGAGCATGTGGCTTTTTGTTGCCAAGTGCAACCAAGCTTTGTTTCAGAGAAGGCTGTGTGCCTCGAGAGTTATCTTCATGAAGACAAGTGGAGATTTAAACATGGCGGGTTATGAGTTGTTCCACTGTCGCACGAAGTGACGTCTCCTTCGACCAATCAATGGACTGCAGTGTTTCTAGCTCCACCTTCTGGGGTTGGATCAGTATGCTTGGCACCCCAACAGAAGGTCCCAGAAAGTAGAACGGTATGGTTCACTTATAAGGGGTCCTGTCCCGGTTTTAGGCTATGGAAATGCCACAAAAAGCGAGCCGTACCAAGACGAACTGAACACTCTGCTGGAAACGGGGCTTGTACAAAGACATTCACTTTCCTTGATTTGTGGTGTAAAGGATGAAACACTCACAGAGAATTCAAGTTTCAGGACATGGTGGATCATCAGCATCGCCTTTTGCTATGTTAGCAGTTTGTAGCTACTTCCTGTTTCCAGAGGCAGAAGTAAAAAGGATTTAATACCTGTTTAAGATGAATGTAAAAGTAAGGTTCATGATAAGAGTTTAATATTGAATGATGACCTGGTGGTTAACTTCGGACATTTTTTTTGAGTATTTTAAAAGCATTTGTCTGGATTCATAATCATTTTCTCTACAACTGAGCAAAGGTTAAGTGTGTTTACTCTAAAATCATTTAGGAGGTTGAAGTTTAAAATGAATCATAATTACTTGTGGACCTGAAAATTAGGGTGTTCATCAGAGCTGACGGGTTTTTATTGCTGAATTAAGGATCACAATTATTGTTAAGCATCAAGATCTTTGGGTTATTTTCTGCCTATTCATCCAACGTGGAGAGGAAACCTGATTTGTTTTTACTATTATGTGGTGTACTTGTCCTAGACTGACCCCGTAAGATGATATACTACTTGTTAATAGTTGTGATGCACTGCCTGGTCAGATGAGCTGTACAGTATTTAAGCTCTTCTTGCATCTGTTTATTTTTGAGTCTGAGTCTGTTTTTATAGAGACTAATACACATATCATAAAACACAACTAACAAAATATATCTTGTACTGCCTGCTTTTGAATTTGAAAGTGTTAGCAAACTGCTAACAAGGACTACAAAAATGACCTGGGACTCTCAAGCAAACATTTCCGATTAATTTTAATAAGATTAATTCATACCCTGTTGCCATATCCATGAAGACCAGTTTGACCAGATCACCTAATGATGAGGAAATTCTCAAATAAGATGTTACAAAAGGAGTTTACTGGAAAACCTGACACTACCTCCAAGCTGTACCGCCATGTTGTAGTTCCATATTAGCATAAGCTAGCTTTTTACTGTCACTGATTAAATTTATTTTTAAAAATCTTAAATGAGTAGGTTAATTTGTTGAGATTTTCACACAGAACAGGATGTTTAAGTTGCTTAGTTTTGTTTCGGGCCTTATTATCATCAAATATCAAAAACAAGAGAACCAGTACTATGCTAACTTCTGCTTTAGCTTACAAAAACACATCAACTCCTTAACACTCTGTTGTTCTGTCACTCAATGGTGGCTGTTTGCTGACGTTGCTGTCAACAAAGATAGGTTGGAAAGTGAGATTACTCCACAGAAAAATCAGCTCAAGAGAAAAATCTTAATACGTATGATGTGAATTAATGAATATCAGACCATTAAGCTGGGGTCGGTGATTTTGGAAAACTAGCATGAATTTGAAAGTAGCATCTCCTCAGGGCTCCGCCTTGCCCCCCCGCTCGCCTGCACGCGCGCGGCTGATAAATCCAGACGACTGATTCAACTCCAAACCCTCAGCACAACGTGTTTGTTTTACACTACACCAAGTCATGTCTCAGTCAGCGGTAAGAAAACACCAAACAAACATGGAAAGTTAGTTAGTACTCACAGCCGATGTTGATCGGAGTATAGGTAGTTTCTCGACATTCTCCACATAGCTGTCAAATCTCCCGTTTTGGCCATGAAACTACCGTATTTTCTGTATTTTATCCTCTTTCCCGCCGTCCTCCTGTATCAGCATTCTCCTGTAAATCTCCCGTGTGGTGATATAATAATAAAAACATTCCTCTGCCTCTCCAAACTGAGCTCTGTCACTAGCCTGAAGGGGGCGGTAATGCTCCAAAATGATGGATGCCAACCGCCATAAAACCAAAGAAGAAGAAAAAGCCTCGCGAGAACGGCCAGCTGCAGTAGCCTGGGTGGCAGCTATCGCGAGATTAGAGCAGCAGAACAAACTTAGAAAAACAAAGTTTATTTTAGATTTCTTGTACATCTGTCTTAAAATGTGAGGGATACTGGAGCTTGGTTGGGGTTGTGAGACGGCTCACGGCGGGCTTCCCTTATTTTCAAAGACAAAACTTGAAAGGTAAGCATTCTCCTGCGGACTCTGATACGTATGAGCTCGGCTACGCTGTGCACGCCGGGAAAATGCATGCGCAATAGGCGGGCAGAATGGCGATGGGATTTGATTGGTTTAAAAACAGGTGTCCCGGCATGATGATTGGTCGGGGTTTTCCCTGTTTTACTCCTGCTGTAGTTAGCAGATATTTTTCGCTCTGTTTAAAGAACACACTATGAGTTGATTACCATCGGGTCATAAAGACCATTTTAAAGAGAATTAAAAAAAGTGTATCTAAATCAAATCGCAGACCCTAGCTTTAAATCTTAGTGAACATTTATGCCACAAAATTTGGGGGCTACTTCAATTACCGTTAGTTATTTTCATGCCATTTAGTAAATCTATTGAAACAAAAAGTTAATGTCATTTCTGTCTTTGAACATTTTGGCCATCTGTGCATAATTTTGTATATTTAATTTTAAGGTCCTCTCTGATCTTTCTTTGGCTGCGGATTACAGCAATTGAACTCATTTACAAAGAGGAATGATTCAGCTGTCTCATAGACATTGGATTTATTATCTTTTTGTTTTTTTGTGTTTTTCAGCACGACTGTGGGGGTCCACCCCCGCCTCCACAGCTCCTGTTTACTTCCTGGATTACAGTGAGGACGTCCTGTAGCTGTACGACCTTCATCTGACCTGCTGGAGGCTTCAACTGTCCATCACAGCAGATTTTTACTCTGTGAGTTTTCTGTCATTTTTATTAAATTAACAGTTTGAGTATTTGTATTTTTTCACCATTGAACAACAAAACATGGCTGCAGTCCAGCCTGAGCGGAGAAGCTTTTAATCATACAGAGAGATTACTTAAAGATGCTATGAGGAGTTTCTAAGTAATTACAAAAAAGTCTCACTTTTAGATATATGCCTGATTGAAATACACACTTTAAGATGAGTTTTATAGCATCTAAATAGGTTATCTATAAATGCTATTCCTTAGCTTTGCGGTCAGGGCTGGACTGGCCTGGATACTCAACTTCGGGAACAAGACAATTAAAACTAGAGCAAATTTATATTATTCGGACCCGTCTTAGAGCACTGGGTTGTAAGTAGCGATATATAGCTGGCTACAAAACTACGATACTAAATTTTCCAAAAATTGCTTGTTGTCACACATCAAAAACTACCGCTACGTAACTAGAGAGATACGTTACCTTGTCGCTTTGCATCCTGTAAGTTGTTGAAAAAAGAAGTTGTAAAGCAATGCAGAGTTCTGAGGAAGGTCCGAGCTGCATTCATTGGCATCACAACAAACACACGCCTTGGCACGTGCTCATGGGTAGCAGAGTCTTTATGTCGCCGGAAATAGATTCTCCTCATAGCACCTTTAAGAAATCAAAAACTAATGTATTAAATGAGGTGTGTTTAAATCTTTAGAGCAGAGGATCAGTCAGAGTATCGTCTGACTCATTTACTCTCACTATCTCAGTTACACTTTAATAAAAGGCATTTAGACACAGAGGCACACACACACTGTTGAGTCACTTTTGAAAGTGTTTCTGCTCGACAACACTCTGCTCACCTGGGAGAGGGCCATGGACGAAGGCCACGAGACATAAAAACAGGCACACACTCAGTCTTACACACACAGATACACACAGTGACAGTAAAAACTGGGGAAGCGTGGCAGTGAAATCCTTGATATGAGAGAAGTGGGGTTTACTTCCCTCGATCCCTCTGAAGAAAAATAGGAGAAGAAAGATGGTTGAGTTAAAGATGAGAGGGAAGATTTTAGAGGATGGTTTATTATATTTTCCCCCTAATGTCAAAATAATAGTAGGTCTTACTGTTAAAGCGCCAATAATATGCTTTATGTTTACAAGTTTGCTCTGCATGATAGAGAACGTGTCTGCAGCATCAATCACATTTGGCAAAGCAGAGCAGATTGATTGTGATTATTGTTTGAATATTGGCTGTGTTGCTGTTTTTCTTTTTCTTTTGGACTGGAGTTTGGGGGTTGGTGAAGAACCCAGATCAGCCATTAATAATTTTTTGTTCATAGGTTTTGTAAGTAGTTTATTTTTTTTTGTTCTGTCACTTGCATATTTTTTTCCACTGTTGGGAGATTGGTGCAATAAAACCCCTGAAAAGGTACCTTTCTGACCACGCCATATTGCTTTTCAGGAAGAACCCCGTGACAACTGGTTTACATTGTAGCACAGCAGGTGGCAGTATTGTGCAATATTTAGCCATTGCCATCCACCAGAAAACAAGAAGAAATAAAATCTGCTCAGGCGGGTGTAACATACTACAAAAATTAAACAAGAAAACATGCTGTTTGGCAGTCAAACTAAACACCACTCTAAAAACAATATGCTGAATTTGATGGTTTCAGTGAATGAACAGCTGGATTAGGAGTTGGAGCTGGATCTCAGTTTTTCTCAAAGTTTGTTTTAACATTAGTGATTGTGAATATACTCTGGAAGTCATCAAAAATGGTCGTATGAACCTGAATTAATGTGGGGTCTTTGGCCTTTTGGCTTCATTTTAACATTCAGGCTCTCTTATTTCAGCATTTGTTAGAATAAACAAAGTTTGTGAGTGTTGACTTTAAGCTTTAAAGGGACTGTGAGGAGAATCTGTTTCCAGCGACAATAAGACTCTGTTACCCATGAGCACGCGCTGCGACTGTCGTAAAGCTGCGTTCCAGTAACCTCGGAACTGGGAGTGACGTCATCTCCGACTTATCGGCGTTCCAGTTGAAGTCGGAAAAAAACATGCTGATCTACCAGGCTATTGTTAGCTGTTGTTAGCACGCCCTGCATTGTTGTTCACAAATATCACATGAAGAATGTGATTATCACTATGGCAGCATTTTTGTAAATATAAGTCTAACAGTACGATGTATACAGGGGGACGTTCCAGTTTTAGTTTCCTACTCGGAACTCGGAAATTCCTGTTTCTGACTACAACTTGAACGCACCACAAGCAAAAGCGTGTGTTTGTTGTTATGCTAATGAATGCAGCTCGGACCTTCCTCAGAAATCTGCATTGCTTTACAACTTATTTTTTCAACAACTTACAGGATACAAAGTGATGAGGTAATGTACCAGACCACTTAGCTAAGGAATAGCATTTATAGATAACCTATTTTGATGCTATAAAACTCATCTTAAAGTGTGTATTTCGATCAGGCATATATCTAAAAGTGAGACTTTTTTGTAATTACTTAGAAACTCCTCACAGTCCCTTTAAATGAAGACACAGATCTGTGTTTCAATAAAAATGGTGCATAATTAGGTAAATTTGGAAGGTCATTAAGATAGATTATTTAGTGGAGCAAAAGCACAAGGCATCAGAAAATGAAAAAACACTTTGGTAAAACGGAGACTCTAATTATCGTGCTTCATTAGTTTGACCTCCACAGAGCTCGGGTCAGACGGCTCAGTTTGTGTGACTCACATCTGAACCGGAGACAACAGATCCAAACCGGCATTTTAATCATCTTAGAGATTCTCACTGTGAAAATCACAGGCAGCAAAATGAACTGGAGCCAGTCTTATTTTGGCGAGCGTCCTCTCCGCTCCGATCCAAAACCAGGAACAGACAAAGAGCTCGTTCAAGAGGCATGAAATCAGGATTTCGCAGCTTCAAAATGTGTCGCTGTGCCTGGTTTCACTGAGCCCGCAGGTCGGTTACAGATCGCATTAGTTCACTTATCGCTGCAGTGTTTGATTATCAACGGTTTGATTATCAACAGTTTTTATTTTAACACAATAAACTCATAAAAGTGAGGAGGAGGAGCAGCTGCAGGACAACAGCTCCTCTGCCCTCCTCTGTTTATTCTTCCATTTATTCTTCATTGCATCATTCGTTTAGGTGGTCTCTCTCTCTCTCTCTCTCTCTCTCTCTCTCTCTCTCTCTTTCTTTATCTCACTCTCTCTCTCCAACAAAGTGTGTTGTAGAGTTTGTCCTTCAGCCGCACACACACACACACACACTCTCTCTGCTGGGGTGGGAGAAGCTGTTGGATTGCCTGTCAGGATGAAAACTGATTCCACTTTCTCAGTCTGGCAGTCAGGGTGCCCATTCAAGGCCAAAACACACACACACACACTCACATGTACACGCACTTAGCTTAAATACACACTCTCCCTCGTGGCACAGTGTGCAGCACACCCACCCACACACTCACACACACACACTCGGGTAAGGCTCACGCAGACGTGGGTTCGTGCTTTGCTCCCAGGGATGTGTGTCCTCGCAGTGAGCCGGTGATCTGTGTGTTTAAATGTAAATCTGCAGGTCCAGGACACAAACAGAATATTTATGGATATTAGCGGCTTCAGAAGTCAGAGCTTCATCCATCTGGGAGCCCAGTGGCGATAATCTGATGGGGATATTCTGAGGGATTGATGGCCAAATCTTAAGGGCTTTGGGTGACACCAATGTTCAGCTCTGAAGCATGGAAGCTGCAGACATGTTTATATCTGATTTATTATGGGACCTGATGTGGATTAGGTGGTGTTTTAAAGGGATGATTTGGGATTTTTTGAAGGGGATTTGCATTAGGTACATGGCATTAGCCAAGAGCATAAGTGACTGTCATAATGCTGCGATCCAGTAACCTCCGAACTGAGAGTGACATCATCTCCGACTTATCGGCGTTCCAGTTGAAGTCGGAAAAAAACATGCTGATCTACCAGGCTATTGTTAGCTGTTGTTTGCACGCCCTGCGTTGTTGTTCACAAATATCACATGAAGAATGTGATTATCACTATGGCAGCATTTTTGTAAATATAAGTCTAACAATACTATGTATACAGCTGATCTAGAGCGACACACCCCAGTCAGAAGTGCAAATAAATTGATTATTACAGGAGCTAAATAACTGTTCACACTGGGGGCATCCATCTTCCATTGTCAACTCGGGGGTGGCGAGGTTTCACCGAGTTCCCAGTATGAAATTCAGACTTCGGGGGACGTTCCAGTTGCAGTTTCCTACTCAGAACTCGGAAATTCCTACTTCTGACTACAACTGGAACACACCAAAAGACGTGACTCAAGCCAAAGCGTGTGTTTGTTGTGATGCTAATGAATGCAGCTCGGACCTTCCTCAGAACTCTGCATTGCTTTACAACTTCTTTTTTCAACAACTTACAGGATGCAAAGCGATGAGGTAATGTATCTCTTTCTAGTTACGTAGTGGTAGTTTTTGATGTGTGACAACAAGCAATTTTTGGAAAATTTAGTATTGTAGTTTTGTAGCCGGCTATATATCTCTACTTACAGCCCGGTGCTCTAAGACGTGTCCGAATAATATAAATTTGCTCTAGTTTTAATTGTCTTGTTCCCGAAGTTGAGTATCCAGGCCAGTCCAGCCCTGTTCGACCCGACCGAGAAGCTAAAGAATAGCATTTATAGATAACATACTTTGATGCTATAAAACTCATCTTAAAGTGTGTATTTCGATCAGGCATATATCTAAAAGTGAGACTTTTTTGTAATTGCTTAGAAACTCCTCATAGCATCTCTAAAATCCTTTGTACACACAACATAAAAGCATCTATTTTGGTTAATTATGGTCATGAAGTTAAATTGACTCAGTTTTTAAGGTAATCTGTTCGGACTTTTTTTTTTTTTAGGTGAGGTTTACTATTTGAATGTTACAGTGTACAGGAGCTGGAGCTATATATTGCTACAGGCTGTGTCCACATGAATGTATTCTTAAATTCTGTTAATTACCTTGTAAATTTTCATAGCATGCACCTTTTTTGCAACTTCTACGCAGCAGTTGTTTTATATTTTCATACCCATTCCCACCACCATGTCCGACTGGTGTTGTGGTTTATTTTGTGGCTGTGTTATCTGGTGCTGTGGTGCAGGCTTGTTGAGTAAATATTTCTTTGTTTATATTTTCATTTAAGATATTGACAGTCATAATCATATCTTGCTGTATAATTATTTGACTGAGTCTTGTCAGCAGTGTTTGTGTCATCCAAGTGTTTTAATCCAGAGGACGTTGCATAGAGTGACATCAACCTCTGAGTGTGACGTTTGAGCCCAAAAGGCTGTTTTCCCCACCCATACAGAGACTCCAAAACCATCACCTTGGCTAGGGCTCGGCAGTATGGCCAAAAATATGGCCATATTTTTTTTGTTCCACAAAATTTGATTTACGATTCTAGTAAATTTTTTTTGCATTTCACATAAAAACCTACAGGTGACACTAAAAGACAGGAAAAAAAGTGTTGCTTTTAGATTAAAAACATGTTCTGAATCTCAGCAGAATTTCCCTTTTATAGTTAAGTTGCATGCTTGTATTTTTTTCTTAAAATATTGATGATGTAGTTTGATGGTAGGCAGCTTTCTCTACATGGTTACCAGATTCTGAGCTAATTTCACCGTACATCGACAGGAAACTCTCTGATCAGTGTTTAATTTCATTAAAAAAATTATAAGCCTAAACATCTGCTTGTGCAAAACCTTACAGAGGCTACCACAATGAATACTGTAAATTTTCAGTATTTGTATTTTAAACATTGTGACACCTTACAAGAAGAGGAAGTGTAAGTCAAGAAAATAAATCATGATTTTTTTTTAGTTTTTAAATCTTCAGTATAATCAATTTATTACCCAGCCCTTACCTTAGCTCAGGGGTGGGAAACTTTAATTACCAAGAGGGCCACATAAAACCATTTTCCCAGCCTGAGGGCCACATTGTTATAAATTTTCAGAAACTCTCGATGATGAAAAAGAACGTGGGATAAACAAACTTACGAGAAAATAGATTTGTCATAAAATTAGAATACCAATATTCATATATTACAACATAAATACAAGTTATTATGCATAATCAAATGAACTTGACATAGAATTCAAGCAAATTTAGCTCATATACATGGGATTAAAGCCATTGAAGCTTTTTTCAAATCAGTCAAAAGAAGAGTTATTCAAATTTTTAGAGCTCAAATATTTTGCTGCTGCCATTTTTTAGATATAGTGTTGAGTAATACTTAATATAATGTTAAAGGCTTCATGAAAGAGATTAAAAGACACTTTAATAGCAAAGTAAGGTTGTAAATAACATACATAAGATTATATAGATTTATTTCTATCGGATATCTGAGTTTTCTTCATATTTACAGCTGCTGGTTTTTGGGAATGACTGGTGGGCCACATTTTGTGATGTGGAGGGCCGCACTTGACCCCCGGGCCGCCACTTGCCCACCCCTGCCTTAGCTAATATTTTCCAAAATATGGGTCTTTAGTGAATTAAAATGCCATTTATTTTTGGACAGAGAGACAAACTGCACTAACAAACCTCCATTGTTAAAAAAAAATAGCAGCCCTAGATGATATGAATGCAGAAAGATTAGTCTTTAATTCAACCTTCCCAAGTCTATGGGCTCAACAGTGCCCCCAGGTGGTAACCCTCCAGCTGTTGCTTTTATCTCTGTAGCCACACAGCAGATCTTAATGGGGACAACTGTGTATGGATACAGTCCTGGGACATCCTTTACAGGTAAATTTGATGACAGGTTTGACTTCAGCTCTCAGCACTTCATCTGAGTTTCTCCTCCAGTGATTGTTTTGTGAAAACTTTGTCTCCAGGTTTTTAGCCTGTTTACTCAAACAGATGTCTTTTCTTCCTCATCTACCTCAGAGGAGAAAGTTTTCTCAGATATTTCAGGCTCTTTTGTTTGGAGAGTTCTTTTAAAGCTCCTCTCATTTCTCCCTCAGAGGACTTAACCTGACTCTCAGCTGCAGCTCTATAGCATGAACTTCTGCTGCTGATGGTCCAAAATTTCTCCTCCTCTGATGAAAATGTCAAAGTTATGAGGAGCCCGTGGTCATGACATATTTGGGAGCAGAGCAGGTTATGATCCTCACGGTGCACCATCCACAGAGCTGGGTGTCACTTAATGCTAGTCACACATTCCCGTTTCTCATGGCGATTGTGCACGATTGACGAGGCTGGTGTGATCGCTATGATACGGGATGAAAAGACTGTCTCACCACTGGACACACCCCGTAAATACACCGTCAGTACCGCTTCTATGGCGCTTCGCTCCAGCTAGGTAAATACAATAATATGATGAGGATTCCATGAATTTCCATCCCGCTGACACGACGTCAGCCCCGCTCGAGCTCAGTTCGCATCATGTAAGCCCCAATCGAGCCCCGTCGCTTGCACCGTCTTGAACGGGACACAGTCGGGGCACAAACAGATACATCCTTGTCAGTCGTCCTCATAAAGCTTTCAGGATTGAGCCACGATCAGCTCGACTGAGCTCCGTACATGCCACGCTAATACCGTTCGCATTAGGACTGCATTAGGCTTCCATCCCGCTATACTGAGAGCGGCGATTCTCCACGACAGTTTTGAACAGTTCAAAGCTGTCAGGACCCTTCCACGATCCCCACCTTCATCCTCGACTATACAACGCTGATCCAGACCAAGTAGCGCATGCATCACGACCAAAGCACGCTTTATCAGGATTATGATAATCGTGCACAATCGCCATGAGAAACGGGAATGTGTGACTGGGGCTTTAGAGCAGGTGGAGACAGGAGAGCTCAGAGAAAAACAATAAGATGAAATCATCAGTCCTTAAAAACCCTAAAAATCTCATTTGCATTGCGTAAGTAAACACAGCAGCTACTTTAAGTGGAGCCTTTATGTTGAAACAAATGCTCACTTTTAACATTCACTATAATGTAGTGTTAATTTTGACAGCACTATTAAATTCATTTTTAGTTATAGTCTTCTGCCCAAATTATCTTTGAGTTAGAGTCTTAATTTAGTGATCTAACTTGTTTTAATTTTAGTCGAGTTTAGTCGAGTTAAGTCAACTAAAATAAGAAGTGTAAAGTGCAAGGCATTTCTTATGCTTTCTTGAATTTCTTGTGTCATGTTTTACACTTGGAAAAATTCAGTCACCTGTCTCGTGTCATTATTTTATCGCCTTATTAGCTCTGCTACGGTGTCAAAGCCGAGTAAAAAAACACCAATAGGCCATAAAGTAACGTCAGCTTTGTCTACAGACCATGCAGCAGAACTTGAGATGTGTGCATAGTAATGAAATCTGCTGTGATTGGATCTACTGCATTCCTAACTCAATTCTACTTTCTACAGATTAAATTGAGTCTGATTGGATTTAGTCTCTGTCAAACATTTTAGTCCAGTTTTTATTTGCTGAGGAAAATTTCAGCAAACTAGTTTTAGTGCTAGTTTCTGTCCATGTGCAGTTGTTTTTTTGTTACTGTCTCATCTTTGTTATCAAAAGCAAGTGTAAAACTGCATGAAGCAGAAATATTCCACATGTTCCTGTGTCACGATCCTTCAGCAGTTTGCATCAGTTTATGCCAGACACCAGGCGGACATGCTCAGTCTAGGTATTTAAAGCAAAGCTAAAAATCCTTCTTGTTTCCGTCGTTTTTGGATCCTTAATCTGTTTTTATCTCTGATGTCCTGTCATGTTTCCTGTCTTTTTTTGTTCAGCTGTTTTTCAGAACTTTCTATTTGTGTTTTAGCCAAAGCACAGCTCTAAATCAAAAGAACTTTGTAACCATAATTATTATTATCATTGTTATTTCTCTATCGCATACATTGTTGATGTTTTGGATGAGACGCAGTATTGCTGTTAAAGGGAGGGTCATGTCTGAAGAGAAAGAGGGAGAAAAGTTTTGCATGTCGTAGACACTGCTGCATGCAAGTAGCTACAACTAGTAGATTGGAAAACTTTAAATATGTGTATTCTATTTTTAAAACAAAGGAGGAAACCTGTGCTTCATACATACTTGTTTAGGTGTGGATGTGTCCTCAGACTGCATTTTTTTAACTGGCACATATGTAGTGACGTCTTAACCCCTGCAAGTTTCATCAGATGTTCTATTTTTTAATGGGCTGAAATTGTCATCATTTGATATCTTTATTCTATATTTGATGTGTCTCTAAACTGAAAATGGAGTGCATAAAATCCCTGTGAGCTTCTTCACTTAGTGAAGAAATGATCTTTTGGTAAACAAAATTATCATAAAAATGTGTATAATTGCAGAACATCCCCCCTGTGGACTTTTATAAATGATGAATCTGCTTCATTCTGAGTTTGTTTGCTGTACAGCAGCACAAACAAACACACAAAAGATAAATTAGTTTACTTATTTGTAATTTAGCTTCATTTTGTCATCTTAAATATTCCACATTTCGTCTCACTGCCTGGTCAGTGCAGGTGACCGAAGACCACACACCCCTCTGTCCTCCACCCTCAGCTCTGGAGCTCCTGAATTTGCCTCCACGCCAGCGGCCTTAATCACATTACCAATTATCAGCCTTCATAATAAACACCTCTGCGAGCGGCTGCGACCCCTCTGACACCAATCTCATTAAAACCTCAGAGTCGTCCTGACGTTCTCCCAATAACCGTTAATCCAGCGGCTCCGGGGTCGTGGAGGTGATCCAGCGGCAACGTCCGCTTGCTGGCTCGCCGATTTGTGGCTCTAAGTGTTTGGCGTACAAACAGGAAGCTGATTTCCATCAATTATCTAAATGAAAACAGCAGCAATATTTCAAATGGGAGGACGTGGTTTGCTTGAAGAATACAGATGGTCCACTTAGTGCTGGTGCATTATTGGAGCAGAAGGCGGAGTGATGGATGGAGGGAGTGAAGAAACACACCAATCAGGATGTTTTGAGGCCGAAACACGCAGCAGTGACAGATTAAAGTGGCATTTACAGATGTTTTCATGTTCCCTTTCATGTGCTTAAATCGTATGTATTTTTAAAGTGAGCCAAATGCAAAGGGAGCTGGAGATGCATCACCTGAAAAAGATCAAATCAGAGATGTGATGTTATGGAGGTCAATGGGGAACAACCATCTTTTTTTTTTATTAAACTGTGTTTTTAATTTCATAAGATGAATCAATATAGACCTGCAAACTTACTGGCCTGTATATCGAGGCCGGTAAGTTTGCCGGCCTCAAGAAATTGACGTGCATAGGTAGGGATGGGAATTGATAAGATTTTATCAATACCAATGCTGTTAACGATCCTGCTAATCGATCCAATTCTTAAACGATTCCCTTATCGATTCCTACAGATTTTGCGAGTGGGCAAATGTTGGTCTGATTTTCAGTGGCAACAATGTCAAACACGTCACAGCATAGATATCTGCTTCTGCTAGTTGCTGATGTTTCCACTCACTTAAGGTTGTGTAGTAGGTGCAATGAAAATTAAGCTACATTCTGATGTTTCTGAGCCCTGTCAGTGGAAGGAATTGATAAGGGAATTGATAAGCAAAAAGATTAATGTTATCGATTCTTTGATGGAGCTGTTAACGATTCTCAACTGGAATTGGTTTTCGATTCCCATCCCTATGCATAGGTGTTTGTTTCCCTCCTCTCTCAACCAAACAGGCTGGATGAGAAGATGGTTCACTCCGTCTATCTTTCTCAATGCCTGGGCGCGTTGGTTCTACAGAGGAATGAGCAGGGTTAGGGTTAGTGATCCATCTGTGATTCATTCAATCTTTGAGGGGGAGAAGGGGCCACACACACGAACGCACATACAGAGAGCCAGAGAAAAATAGATGACAAGCACATTGTATTTCTTAAATCTTCCTGAAAATAAGAGTCTACTCTTGTTGGATTACTGTAAGGCTTTTCATACGAAAGAGTGTCACGATACGATATTGGTGTCGGCCCGATATCAGTAAAAAAAACAAATATTGGATTATATTGGCCTGCATCTAAAACATCAGACATAAGCACTTCGATACAAGCAGTCCATTCTAATTTATTTTCACTTATTTAATTCAGTTGTAGAACACGCTTATGTTAAAGTTAAGCACAGTGGTTGTTTTGGAATTTTAAAAAATATGTTTAAGTTTATAGGATTTATAGGGGTTACTTTTCAGGGTCTTCTAATTTATTTTTTATTTATTTAATTGTAATATATTCTTATGTTTAAAGTGATCATTTATTTAACCCCTTGGTTAATAACAAATGGGTCAGTTTTTCTCAAACCTGCTATTGCTGACTACTGTTTTCTGTTTGAGTAATCTCACTTGATTAAGCCTTTTCTTACAGTCTGTACTACAAAATAAGTCATAAAGTATGTATGATTCCTGCTGATATTGTATTGGATTGATATCGGTATCGGCCAATACTCAAGGCTGCAATGTTGGTATCGTATTGGAGGTGAAATAGTTGTATTGGGACACTTGAAACATTTACAGCAGCAACAACTTAACACAACAGACTGTATTTATGAGCAGGGAGGATCAGAAAGACACAGACATCACTGACTCGGGTATGAGCTAAAACTTATCCAGAACTTTGAAAATAGTTATTTTTAAAAACATCTTCCTCTTGTCATGGCAGCTTTTCCCACACTGACTTTTACAAGCATCTGTCTCTGCTCTCATGCCCACAAGAGTGAGATTTGAAAGGCTTGAGAGGGAGCAGTGATCATGGAGTGATGGGGATGAAAAGCCAAAATATATCAGCAGCAGCCTGTCCATCTCTGATGACTGTACCTGGTTTCAGTGTAATTTTAAAACAACTCAATCTGAAATCACCTAAAAACAGATAACAAACTCTGTCAAACTAGGGCTGAATAATTAATTGCAAATTAGATTAAATCGCAATATGGCTTGTTGCAATTTTCAAATCGCAGAAGGTTCAATATTTTTAGCCCAAAATGTGTTGAACATTTTGGCATTGTGATGTAGTTTTTTGCAATTTCATGCCTATTTTTTACCTCTATTCATACACTTTTTTCCCACTTTTGGACCATTTGTACCTTTTTCTAACCCTGTTTTTACAACTTTATGCCTATTTTGCCCCCCCTTCATCTGTTTTTGGCCACTGTCAGAACCATTTTTGGAATTTTACATGTTTTTTTAAATTTAATTTTAAATTTTATTCCCAATTTTGCTGCCATAATCAATTTTCCTAAGCCACTTTTGGGTTTTTTTGCCAGTTTTCCCAATTTTTTTTGCAATTTCATACCTATTTTGCACCTATTTATTAACCTTTTTCCGCTTTCATACCATTTTTACCCAGTTTTTACAATTTCATACCTATTTTGCTTCTGTTCTTCACTTCTCCACCTTTTCTCTTTTATCCTTACATTAATTTAATGTCATATTGGTTTTACTATAAAATGATCTACTGCTTATGTATGTTTAAGAATACATAAGATGAGGAACATTAAAACGATTGCAAAGTAAATCGCAATATTGGGGGAAAAAATCGCAATTAGATTATTTTCTCAAATCGTTCAGCCCTATTTCAGACTGTTAGCTACAGCAAGTGTTAAAGTCCAATCACAGGACTTTGGGGACTAAAGGGTTAAACATGTCCGGATTGATGTGTTACCTCCCTCTGAAAGCTGCTTGATATTGATTAATCCATCCCTTAATGTGTAATCGATCAAGTTCCATCCTCTCCATCAGACGGTGGATGGAGCAGATCGGATTTATGATCCAATCTGAAAATCAGCCTTTTCTATAAATCAGTGTAAACCTCCGCTTTCTGTTTGAGCCCTGTCTGACGGATTAGTCCCGTCGTATAAATGACAGATTGTCCCCGCCGGCAGGAAGATCATGTTCAGGCGGCACGAAACACGCTACCACGAGAAGGAGAACAAGATGTTTCAATTATCTTAATGAGTACGGGTCTGACTGACGGGATCGCAGTGAGTGCCTCCATTTACTCTCTCCAAGAGTCAGGGGGAGAAAAACGAGATTGTTTCAGCTTTTTCTGCAACATCAGGGGTATGTGGGTGAGACCAAAACAAAACCAAAAGAGAGTTTGGAGAGCAACCCGTGGAAGGGTGATGAAGAAATCAAGGTTTGGATGTGACAGATGGAGGGGGATGGAGGGGAAAGTAGAAAGCAAACAGCCGCAGAACTCAACAAAGACGAGATCAGAAAGAATTAAATACGGTGAAAGTTTGACTGCAAATGGACGCATTTATCAAACGAAGAGAGAGAATCTGAGTAAACAGGTGAATGTTTAAAAGTCTTAATTCTGTCTTTATCTTTCTGATGCAATAGAGCAGCTGTTTCAGAGACAGTTTTACCAACATGAAGGCGAATGGCAGAAGAACAAACAAATGTTCTTGTTTATGAGCCGATGGGATTTAATTCCTTTTATTTGCACCTTGAATTGTCTGAGCCGAGTCAGTTTGAGCTCTAATTTGGAGATGTTAACATTTATTTAAGGACATAAAGAGGATTCAGCCTGAGGTGTCAGAGCTGATTGTTTTAGAAATTCAAGTCTGATGGTCTAAGGTTGGGCTGAAGTCTGTTTTTCCACTGAATGTATTATGCACCAAACTGAACTAAACCAGAGCACTCAGTGGAAACAAGGCAAATGTGGATCCTGTCCTGGTAGCTTAACTGGACTGAATCCTGATTGTGCTCATGGGCTAGCATGTGGGCCTTGCCTTAGTGGTATCACAAAGAGGTTTTGATGTCCCAACAAACTTAAAACCAAACCAAAAAACATGCAACTGCTAGAGCAGTGCAGAGGTGGACCCTTCGCCACCTAGCAAACACCTTCAATAGAACCAGCTGCCCCCTTTTTGATGCTGCCTTAGAGGTGGGAAAATTCTGTAAGCATGAAATTTCTATTTCCTGAACTGTTTTAGAAAAGTTTTCAACAGATTTTGATTCCATATTCAGGGAATGTTGTGCATGCCATACACGAGATGATGTTGAAAATACCTTGGTAGAGGTTGGTGCTCTAAAAGCTCTTCTAGTTAAAGCAGAGTTTTCATGTATTCCTTATTTACTCATACAAATTTATCATGTCATGCATAAAATTGAGTATCATGAACATGATATCCACTAACAGCTTAATATTTCTGTAGGTTTTGCTTTTTTCAGTGTTGTTTTGGAAGATTTTGTGATTTTCTGCATTCAAGTTATCTTTTCATATAAATTACTTGACTGGTAGGTTGTATTGACGGACCTGGTGGGATTATAATTCAGCCCCCAAATCATTTGTTACCCACTCGTGTGCTAAATAATGCAACAAGTCCTTATTAATTTAAACCAGTGAGTTATTCAAAGAAAGTCCAACCCCAAATTAAGTGTATGAAACTAAAATATTTAACCACAGAAAGTTTGGTATCCATACAGTTAGTGTTTTTATTTCTGCTGTCATTATGTGATGTTTTAATATGAGCTCTAACGGGGATTGACTCAGTTTAAGAAAGCCCTCAAGTGGACATACAAGGAACTGCAGCTCTGCACTTTTCCACAGTCAACTCTCTTAACCCTAACCTAGATTTTTGTTTTCTCCACTTAATCTTCCCATGTGCTGCACTCCCAATTTGAGCTCCTAAACTCAGGAAGGAGGTATAGGACCTCTTTCTGCGCACTAAACCGTTACAAAAACTCATTTATCCCACATGCTATAAGCTTAATTAACAAGCAACTAGAGGGACGCAAACAGACAAGCCGGAGGACTTGAGGGCTCCCATTACGGAAGTCATGTAATGTCTGGGGATGGGCAGTGTGGGGTGTGCATATGCCTGTAAGTCTTTATGGTTTTTGGGTGGGTGTTGTGTTTTGTCTGCACTGTATGTTGTTTACACTGTATTGTCTATTGTATGTAGCAGCATGGGGGGGGCATGTCCTCCAAGACAAGTTTCTCCTACGGGGGACCAAATAAATTAAAATTCAATTCAATTCAATTCAACCAAACTCAAAAAGCTAGGTGATGAATTAAGATCAAGGTGCACATTTAAAGATGCTATGAGGAGTTTTTAAGTAATTTCAAAAAAGTCTCACTTTTAGATATATGCCTGATGGAAATACACACTTTAAGATGAGTTTTATAGCATCAAAATAGGTTATCTATAAATGCTATTCCTTAGCTTTGCGGTCGGGTCGGACAGGGCTGGACTGGCCTGGATACTAAACTGGATACTTCGGGAACAAGACAATTAAAACTAGAGCAAATTTATATTATTCAGACACGTCTTAGAGCACCGGGCTGTAAGTAGCGATATATAGCCGGCTACAAAACTACGATACTAAGTTTTCCAAAAATGGCTTGTTGTCACGCATCAAAAACTACCGCAACGTAACTAGAAAGAGATACATTACCTCGTCGCTTTGCATCCTGTAAGTCGTTGAAAAAAGAAGTTGTAAAGCAATGAGGAAGGTCCGAGTTGCATTTATTAGCATCACAACAAACGCACTCTATGGCTTGGGTCATGTCTTTACGACAGTCGCCACGCGTGCTCATGGGTATCAGAGTCTTTATTTCGCTGGAAATAGATTCTCCTCATAGCACCTTTAAGCATATAAAGTTAATTCAATTGTTATTTCATTATTTGCCATTTTATAGGCCGAATAAAAGCTACTTGGATCTCTGATTATGGTATAACAAAGAGCAGGTCCCAAAATCCTCTGCTTCAATTTGAGTCTCAGTTGATTAGTTCTTACTTCAATAACGCTAAATCATGACAAGTGGTCAGACACTTCACAAGAGAGGAGGTAATAAATATATATAATATAATATATAAATATTCTCATTTTTATTATCTTTGCCAAGGTGGCTATGAATCTCAAAAATAAGGATAATCAGAATTCATAGTCTTGCATCATTACTTTGATTTTAATCGTGAATCCAAAATTCGTAACTGTCCCATCCTTGTATGTGAGTGTCATGTAGCTCAAATACAAAGCAATCACATGAGCAGCTCGATGAGCGACGTCCCGCCTCGGGACTCTGTGGAGTTACCAAAGCTGATGATCAAGAGAAGACAGACTCAACCACTGCACCATGATATTTCCTCATTCCTTCAACACGGACTAAAACACAGAATAAGGTTGTTATTCTTCGCTCTCCCCATCCCCTTCATCCTCCCCTGTCCTCCTTTTCTCCTCTCCGTCACTCCTCTTATTCTCCCTCCTCTTGTTTCTCTCCCTGAAGCTCAGAAACAAACGGCCTCAGAATAATGATTTGGGGTTTTCAGGGAGAACAACGTGACAGACAGAAGAAGAGGCGCAGCACAGAATAAAGATGGTGTTTCTCCTCCTCAGGGGTTACCTAGTGCCTCCTCCTCCTCCTCCTCTCTCCTTCGACATCACTCTATGACGAAGCAAATTAAGAAAAAAAATGGAGCTCGGCGTGAAGGTGACATGCTCCTCTCTTATCTGCTCCTCCATCTTGTCCTCCTCGTTCTGTCAGAGCGGGATACAAATGAAAAACAGAGGTGGCCACAAAAGTCAAGAGGCATCCTCCTCCTCCTACTCCTCCTCCTCCTCCTTTTTTCATATATACAGTATACTTGGAACAGCAAAAGAAGGTGTTGCTGTCTTGTCTCACCTCTTTTTTTCTCCAGCTCTCTCTGTGCTCAACAGGGTTGTCAAAAAACACCTCAAAAAGTTTGGCGGTGTTATTTTGGTTCATCATTTCTCTCTTTTACTAACTCCAAAGATTGGAAAACCTGAGTAACATGGCACACCAGATAGCCTGTTTGATTTATTACACTTGTCCAGCTGGGAAAGAGCTCATAGAAAGTGTTTGGGAATGGGCAGAACTCTTCTATAACGTATCTGGGAGGTGATTGGACTATCTTTTCATTATTTAGTTAAAGACCAATCAGATAATGTAGAAGGCGGGAGCTACTGTTGAGGTTGTAAATGACAAAACGTGAGCCATTTCTTGGAACAAACTAAATCAGGGCTCCAGACTAACTTTTTACATTGGTTGCAACAGTGCACATAAAAAAAAATTAGGGTGCACCAGCACAAAAATTAGGTACACCTAAATTTCTCATAGTGTCACCTTTAACGCCATAAGTCACCATTTTATCAATCTCCATAACTTAGATACACACACACACACATATATATATATATCTATATCTATATATATATATATATATACAGTCATGGAAAAAATTATTAGACCACCCTTGTTTTCTTCAATTTCTTGTTCATTCTAATATCTGGTACCACTAAACGTATAATACAATGAACACAACAAAAAATGCAGCTGGTCACATAATACTTTATGTCCTATTCGACATTCTTAAGCTTAATTGATTCCCAGGGTATATAAGAGGCCATTTCATGTCACAAGCAGCACTGCACATGCAAAGGCCTAGAGTGGTTTCCTGCTTACATTCAAGCCGTAGCACAACTCAGAAGTTGTCAGCTCTCACATAATGCCTAAAACAAAAGAATTATGTGAAGCCACAAAGGCAGCCATCTTGGCACTGCAGGAAATTGGCATGAGTGAGAGACAGGTAGCGAAAAAAACTGAAGACCTCCCAGACAACCGTTCATTACAACAAAAAACAAGCTGAACATGGCACTACCAAATTGCTACCTGGCCGTGGCAGGAAACGCGTCTTTCTACCCCACGAGATGACCGTGCACTCATCCGTTCCTGTGTCAGGAATCGTCGTCAGACCTCCAGGGACCTTAAAAATGAGTGGGCACTGTCGAGAAATGTGACTTGTTCAGCAAGGACAGTTCGAAACCGACTTGTTGAAGCTGGTTTGAAGTCACACAGAGCATGCAAGAAGCCCTTCATCAACGAAAGGCAGAGGAAGGCCCGGTTACTCTTTGCTCGAGACCACAAGGATTGGACTGTTGATGATTGGGCTAAGGTTCTCTTCAGTGATGAATCCAATTTTGAATTGATGCCCACTCCAGCCAACTTACTGGTTAGGAGGAAGCCTGGAGAAGCTTACAACCCAGACTGTCTTGCCCCTACAGTAAAACATGGGGTGGATCAGTCATGATCTGGGGTTGTTTCAGTCTGAGTGGAACAGGGCAAATGCAATTGTGTGAAGGCCGAATGAACCAGGTCATGTACAGGACTACCCTTGAAAACAGTCTTCTTCCATCAGCTGGAAAACTCTTTCCTGCCTCGAATGACTGGATTTTCCAACAAGACAATGCCCCTTGCCACACGGCAAGGTCAGTTAAAGCCTGGACGGAGAACCACAACATTCGCACCATGCCTTGGCCTGCTCAATCACCAGATCTTAATCCAATTGAAAACCTGTGGAAAATCATCAAACTCAAAATGGAGAACCACAAGCCCAAAAACAAAGAAAATTTGTTTGAATTTGTCCAACAGGAATGGGCTGCTGTGACAGCAGAACAATGTCAGAAGCTGGTGGAGAGCATGCCAAGACGCATGGCTGCAGTCATCAAAAACAATGGTTATGCAATCAAGTATTAAGTCTTGTGTGTATCATGTGTTTAAAGTAAACAGAAAAGAAAACATGGAATGCTTAAAAGTGGTGTTTTTGGCGGTACAATGCCATAGCTATTGATGTAAGAATTTAAGTAATTTTGGTTATTATCAAGAAAACCATGGAAAATGAATAGTTCTTAGTTCTTAAATTAAACTCTCATGAGCTATTTTTGTTGTTATCATTATAATTGTCCAAACAAATGTACCTTTAGTTGAGCCAGGCATTAAAATTAACAAGAAATTGAAGAAAACAAGGGTGGTCTAATAATTTTTTCCATGACTGTATATATATATATATATATATATATATATATATATATATATATATATATATATATATATATATATATAATGTAAATGAGTAAAGAAATACTAGTCTTTATTTACTCTGTTTCACTTGTTTTTGTTGGTAATTATTAATTATCTGACAGTCACTAAGACCAATCTGGCAGAGCTTCACTGCTTCTTCAGAGTTACCGCTCCATACTGAAGCCTGACACCACAGTCACTAACAGCTGATTAGTTGATTACTTAGGGCTGTGTGTGTGTGCGCGTACATGCGTGTGTGTGCATGTGTTTGGGCGGGTCTACAGCCTAAATCCTGTGAAGATGCAACGCAGAGAGGAGCAGGTGTTATGTCTTGTCCATTTTTGGCAGATTTTTCCGCTACTGCCGTTACTTTTGTCAACTTAAATTTGTAAGAGTGTGCCTAACATTTTTTCTTGGTGCACCAGTGCGCCCTAGAAAAAATGTTAGGTGCACTCTCACAACTTTTGGGTGCATGTGCGCCCAAAATGGTTGCACTCTGAGGTCCTGTAAATATTTTGAAAGTGCAGTGAAAATATTTTTTCCATCAAGAAGTGCTTTCAGTGGTTTTTGTTTTACATTCAGTTAAGAAGTACAGTCTAGATTTGACAAAACTGGTACTGAAGATGTTCATCTCTGTATGAGCAGTCACTTAACTGTAGCTGAACCAGAGAGCCCATCTCTCACGGCTGGATGTTAAAGTTTAACGAAGATCGAAATGATAAGTGGGTGAGCAACGTAGTTCATGTAAAATGTAGACGTTATTTTTTAAATATATATTTGACATGAGTAAAATTTTCAGCTGTGAAATATACCAAAAGTTTTAGCCCTTAGTTGACAGTAATCCATGTATGGTTCGTTCTTTCGTTATTCTGTTTCAAAACAAAATCAAAAAAACGAAAAAACGGACTTGTTTTTTTGTTTCTCTGTTTTAAAACCAAAACAGAAAAACGGAATAACAGAAAAACAGAAAAACGACGTTTTTCTGTTCTGGTTTTAAAAATGGAAAAACGAAAAATAAAAAAAATAAAAAGATTTTGTTCATATTCTTTCTTTTTGTGAATTTTGGCTATTGCAGTATTGAGGAAAATTAATGAAGGCGGCTTTTAACAGCTTTATATAAAAATAAGACAAATAACTCACACTGAAGGTTTATACAGACATGTTCCTGAGCTTTTTTATAAGAAACAGGTCGCTGACGATCCACTGCACTCCATCTCATCCGCGCGCATTTGCGTACTCTCGTGAGTGTATGAGACAGCATCAGTCAGTGCACAGTCTGCTACTGTCTGATCTGCTCACAGATAAACCAAGAAACATCAGAACAGATGATGAAAATAAGCTTTTTTTTCTCTCGCTTTTCACCTGTTCCGCGCGCTATGACTCATTTCATGCGTAACGGCTTTGCGCCTTTCTCTTCCGCAGGGCTCTCTGATCAGTAAAGAGGCATTTAGAATTATCAGAAATAAAATAGCCTTTACCCATAATTACTTCAGTGTCGGCTCACTTAATGTGACATCAGGTGTAAAAACACCAGATTGTGCTATGGGAACTTCTCCAACATTGCGCAGCATGTTTTTGGTTTCTTCGTGTTATTTAGACCCTCTTCACGTCAGCCATGAAACTGTTTCACCACCACAGAAGCACTTTGGTTAATCAGATGTGCACTGATTAGTTTTATAACTTAAAAAAAAAACTCATCCATGTTTAAAATCAAAATATCCCATAAAGAATTTAAACAAAATCTTGTATGTTTATTTTTCGTTTTTCCATTTTTAAAACCAGAAAAGGAAAAACGTTGTTTTTCTGTTTTCTGTTATTCCGTTTTTCTGTTTTGGTTTTAAAACAGAAAAACAAAAAAACAAGACCGTTTTTTCGTTTTTTTGATTTTGTTTTGAAACAGAATAACTAAAGAACGAACCATACACGGATTGACAGTACTCTTGTGGTCCTGTTACGTTTTGATTACAAATGTTCATGCCGCTGTCTCAGACAGCAGGTGGTAGTAGACGCGCTGTTCCACCACCGCTGTAATGGCAGCCGCTGATAATGGCGGCGCCCACAGAGCAGCCGTAGGATTGTTCTATACAAGAAAAATACTGAATGTGGTTGAGTTGTAAAGAAATAATAATTAGAATAAAAATTTTTTTATTTATTATCATCTCTATTACAATAATCATTACTGACACACCATCATATCAAATGAAGCAGTTTTAATATCGTGAGCTGACTTGCTGATCTATTTTTTAGTGTCTAATGTTTAAGCTTATCAGAATCAGAAATACTTGAAGACAAGAAAATTAGATAGGCAGGTTGCAACATGCAGAATCTTTAAGCAGTATTGACTTTATTGATATTTTAAAAATGACTTTTTAAAATAGCCTGCCCCTCTCTGCTTTCCTCTCATGCATCATCTAGTTTGTTCATCCTGGGTCTGCATTAATATGAACATTTTTTAACACATGAATCACTGTAAATGTAAATTTGATTAGGCTTCCTCTTCTTCCATTATCATCTCTGCTCTAGACATGTTTCAAAGCCGAAACAGAAACGATCCAGGCCCTCCTCAGGAAGCGGAGTATTTTTGGAGCAGCCATTGTGTCTCATGTTTCCCCTCCATTACCGATGTGTTAGTGAAGAGGGTGAAAGGGGAGTTACAAGAGTGCTAAAAGCTCCGAGCTAACAGTTATACACGTACGATTACACACTGACAAACACACTCTCAGGTATTTTAAAGTGATACCACTGCTGTCAGCGTGAATCCAGACAATAAAGCACCTCAAACATTGACAGAGTTAAACAGAATAATCTTTTTTTAATTATAGATTTAAAGCAGAAGTGTCAGAAATGTCAGAAAAAGGGAAACTAAGAACGGAAATGGAGTGAGAATGGAACAACAGGTGTTCCAGTGATATTTTGCATGACATTTGGTTTGTTGAGCCTCAGATTCAAGGTGAAGAATAGCTACGTTTTCACCTACGCTCCAGTTCAGTTTGGCTCACTTTAATAGTCTTCATTGTTGGAGAAGGAGAAAAATGTTCACAGATTACCCCCCACTTTTCGGCAATCCCTCTGGATGACGTCAAAGTTTACATCTTGTATGTTTTCCACCAGCAGAGAAGCATCACGGTAAATCATTTGACAGGGAATCCATATCATGTTACCTAACACTTTAAATTTTAAATTACATGAGTTGTTTTTTAACCAAACAGTCTGCTTCAGCTCAGCTCAGTGCAGCACACTTTTACAGGTGTCTTTACGGACAGATCAGGAGAAGAAGTACTCAAATAACTGACCTACGCTGTCCCATGTTTTAACCCCTCTCTGAGAGGGTGATGAACTTACCAAACTGACCCCAAATGGTTGATTAGTCCAGAAAATCACCAATTCTTATGCGATAGCAGGAGAAATGAAAGTATGTTTTTTTTTTTAACTTTAAACAGATAAGTCCCATTGAGATCAGGATCTTATTCACCAAGGCTACCTGGTCAAAAGGTCAGCAGTTAAATAAATTCAAGACAAGATCAAGGCAATGAATTACAAACAATAAATATGGGGAAAAAAGAAAAAATGCATCAGAAACGATTAAAAACTCAGGCGTTGCTCAGAGAACTGAGAACACTGCCTAGTAGGGGTGAAACGAAATGGTCAACTCATGAAACGAAACGAAATACGAAACAGGGCTCACGATACGAAATACTCTCCAGTTCAAAGTAGTTGGTAGTTGTACTCGCCGCAGTTTACGGTGGACTGTAGCGGCATATTTTGCATACGGTTGTTGTTTTGTCCGCAATCTTCTCACCGTTCTCTCGTCTTTTACATGGAAAGCCAAAATAGGTCCACACAACCGATTTATTTGACGAAGGAGCGCCAGCTAATTCCTCGACCTCGTCCTCCTCCGTATTGATGCAAGTGTTTTGTTACGGTAGGTGAGGAGGGTAAAAAATCACCAGCGCCCCTTCGTTTTTTATTTCTTGCTTTTATTTCGTGCGTCTTTGAATTTTATTTCATCATTTTTTACTTCACGAAATTTTGTGGCACGAAATTTCGTTACACCCCTACTGCCTAGTGAGTAAAATGAAACGAAAAGCTTTGGCTGAAACCAGTTCTGACATTTTCAGTTCTCTCTGTTCAGTTTTCTAGCTGGTGGGGGCAGAACGACACAAAGCTCATTTCCCAATTCAGGTCAGATTATTGTCATATTTAGTTAAACTGCACAAGAGCGTGAGGCATAGGTGCTCCTCGATTTCTGCAGATACCTCACTATGTTCAAATTAATCTGATTTGTTCTCTGCTGTTACTGTGAAGGTCTTTATCTACTCTACTGCAGATAGTGTCATGCAGTAGCAGTGCAACCTTTTTTCCCCTGACAAAAATTAGACTATAACTTAACAAGTGCACATGGACTAAAACTAAAACTAAATTAAACAACATTTTCGTCAACAATTAAAAACTCAGTTTGAATGTGAGACTTAATCCAATCAGGCAAAATTTGGTCATGCAGAAAGTAGAGACAAGTTAGGAATACATCCAATCACAGCCACTTTGGTTGTGTTAAAAGTTGGATGAGTTCAGAGGGACATCCAATCACAGCTGCCTTCGCTTGGTGGTGGTGGGATAAGTTGTGGAGCGATCCAATCAGAGCTGCTCTCTTTATGAATTGATATATTCATGTAGAGCAGGTTCACTGTTTGTTGTCAGTTCTTGTATTGTAACTGAGATGCTTTGCCAGGTAGCCTAAATAAAGGTGACTGCACTTCACACACAAGTTGAATTTATTTGTTCATTTATACATTCAAACTTTACTAGAATTCAGTAAAGGATTATTTCTCTTCATATTTTAGTCTACTAAGTTTACAGTAGATCTCATCGACTAAAACTAGACTAAAATGTAAACAAGTTAGTTGTCTCAATTATGGCAAAACTAAAAGATGTTTAGACAAAAGACTATAACTGAAGCTAAATCAAAACTGCCTAGATCCAGGGTCCGCAATAGGCGGACCCCGGTCCACATCCGGACCGCTGACCACCTCTTTGTGGACCCAGGGCAGAATAAAAACCACAGCACGCCACTCTCTCTGACTGACTGACGGGAGGTTAGACCGGCCGAGAGAGGAGAGGGAGAGAGAGAGAGCGAGCGTGTGTGTGTCTGTGTGACTGGGCGCGCGCTCACACTTGCATTATGGGCTTTCATTCCCATGACAACGATGCGCTGATCGGCCGATAACTACGCACGCCGTCAGTCACACACTCTCCTCCTTCGGTGTGTTTTCTTTGCGCGGCAGAAGCAGCGCTAACGTCTTGCAGCAGGAACATTGCTCACAACCGGCACCTGACCTCATAATGGCAAGTCAGAGAAAGGTGGACACTGAATACGCTGATTTAATGACGAATGGACCGACAAATATATGAGTCCTCCTTCGAGCGCAAAGTCAATGTGTCTTTTGTGCGAAAGTAGGCTACTGTTGCTCTGATAAAAAGTGAAAACATTAAACGCCATTATGAAAAGCGCCACTGCGATTTTGATAGAGATTAGGCTACACCCCAAACTCTTTAATTGTTTTCCAGAGAACAGTGTGAGGGTTTAGTTTTGTTATTTTAGCTAAAAGGAAAGGGACACTTTGTTTTACTTTTGAGATGTGTGTGAACATTTGAATTCTCAAGACACTTGATTCACCTTTAGTGAACATTGTTATTTATTTTTATTTTATTGAGTAATACTAAGTAAGAAAGAATATCAGTGTGATACTGAAAATAAATGTTTTTGTGCCTTCCAATAACCCCTGATTATTACTGTACAGTACACCCAGCCTAAAACTACAAAAAAACCATTAAAAAATAGTAAAAAAAAAAAAAAAAGGCCAATATTTTGATGGCACACACACTGTGGACCCTTGACCTCCTCAAAATTTATTTTCCAGACCTTTTACATTTCTAATTGAGAACCCCTGGCCTAGATACTCTCCTCCAGGTCCACATCCCTGCCCTCAAGTAGCTGATGGTGGAAACCAAACAAGATCCAGTTTATGCTCCAAACTGTCGTGAACCAAACCAGACCACTCAGCGTAAAAAGAAAAACATGGATCTTGTCTTGGTAGCTGGTCTGGACCAGATCTCATTCTTGCAGGGCTTCTGTAGGGGGACTTTGGAGCAGTGTAGAGCTTGATGGTTGTCTTTTTGTTTGTTAAATACCGAAGCATGTTGTGTAAAGAACCTGCTGAAGTCCCAGGGTTTTATTGTTGGCCCGGTGTCAAGAAAGCAAACACAGAATTTAAAGACTTAACTACACGTCCTTCATTCAGCCTGTTGTTACCTCCTGAAGTGTGTGTTCCAGTTTGGTGTGTGTTCTGTTCCTTAAATCATTAATTTGCTGCTCGGAGCTAAAGCAGCCCCGATGTCAATTCTCATTCGACAAGACGAGTGCGAGACTAACTGCCCAGTCTAATGAGTGAAGAGAGAGAGAAGGAGGTAGAGAAAGAGAGATTCAGTGTTTTTAATATTCAGCTGGACCTCAGTGTGAGGACTCAGGAGGAGCTCTTGTCATGATGTAACACTGAGACTGTTTATTTGTTTTCAGGTAAAAATAGCCGATCGATTATTAAGCTGGGGTTTGAGTTTGACATCCAAACGTGGTTCAGCACAAACTCTGCCGGTAAAATGAGACGATGGAGGGAAAGAATAAAGAGCGGGACTGAGTGGGGGACAATATGGCAGCATCAAGCAGCCTGGAGGACTGTGCTCCGTGTCTTTAAGTGAATGATTGTGTGTTTGTGTTTGTGTGTGTGTGTTTGTGTTCACAGTCAACACCATCCTAAAGGAGAAATCATCAAGCTAATGCTAATGTGTGTAATTGATTGCAGGTTTTGCTCTGTGACCCGACAGGTTAATACACGGCTAACCGCTAGGCTAAATGCTAATCCCTCATGATTTATAGCTGCACTAGACAGAGGGTGACCCTGCAGGGATGAAACCGCGCACACCTTACACACACACACACACACACACACACACACTGTGCAGCTCCATTAATTTCATACTACTACAGTCTGCGAAACCCATGTTTGAAACAAGAATAGTATAAACAGATATTAAATACACTTGTGTTTTAGTTTGGAGATAAAGTTTTGATATAGGGATAAGCAAAGATGTTCAGAAAAACAATACAACATCAATTAATGTCCACTTACATATTACATGTAAGCAGGTAAGCATCTTGATTTAAAGTAGAATGTTTTGTGTTTTATATTATGTCTGATTTATTCCTGAGTTGGACAAGATGGAAATAAATGACCTACAAACTTCAGCCTATTTTGGTTATTGACAAGTTGGTTTTTTTTTTTTAGCATTTTTACTCAACTAAACTTATCTAACTAAACAATTCTAGTAAGGCACCACATAAAATCTGTAAGATAATGTTACATTTGTTACATGCTATACCTTATTACAAAGAAAATTACAAAAAGAGGATAAAATGCTCTTTAACATTATAAATCATTCTTTTTCAAATTATAAAATACTATCAGTCACAAGCATTGTGCATAGAAAAAGCAAATAAATTATCTGATGGTTATACCAATACTGATTTGTGATGAACGGCTCTTCACACTGAATATGACTAACAAACACATTCAAAGACAGAACAGCAGCAGAGTAACAAGAAACAAGGTGGATGGAAACTGCAGCATATAAAAATGTAAGTCAACATTTGGACGATCAGCTTTCTCTTTTAAAGGCTCTAAACTCTGGATTTCATTACCAACCGAAATCAAATTAACCAAAGATTTAAAGCCCTTCTCTACCAAAGTCAAGTGCTAAAAGCAAACCAGAGCTGTAATCATTCGTAGTCTGTCATGTTATTTACTTATTTTTAACTTGTTTGTAGAATTACTTGTTTTTATGTAACATGTATTATATGTTATTCTGGAAACTTGTGTGCTAGGAAAGAGTTGGAAATTAGCATTTGCTATAAACTCTCTGTGCAGCACATCAGGCTCATGCTCCATTATGGAACTATGTTAAACTGCATTGTCCCTAACAAATAAATAAATTCAAATTCAAACAAGGATGAATGAATAAATTAAGTGTTATTGTGAAGTTTGTCTGTTTTATGATTTTCAAAGATATAATCAGCTGATAAAAACCATTCTGTGTGTTATTGAGGAGAAATCCAAGGAAAATTTTTCCCGAATTTCTGTGTATTTTAGGCAGCTGGTTTTGATTCATTGATTTTGTTTCCACCTACCTGTTTCACACACAGACTCTTTGGGATCCGTCTAATCGCTGTTTCTATTGTAAGCAGATTATAACATTATTACATTCTAGATTGTTGATGGATCGATCCATCCATCATCGATTATGTATTTCCCTTTTGGGATCGTGAGGAGCTGGAGCCTTTCCCAGCTGACATTGGGTGAGAGGCTCCACACTCTGAACCAATCACAGAGTCACATAGACAGAACAACAACCATTCACTCTCACACTCACACATAGGAGCAACATGGAGTCATCAGTCAACCATATGAGCATGTTTTTGATCTGTGGAAGGAGGCTTGAGTGCCCAGAGAAAACCCACACAAAAGCCCTGTTTCCACCAAGTGGTCCGGTATGGATCAAGACGGTTTGGCTCAGGCCGGATCGGTAAAGCCTGATCCTGTTTCCGTTTCCACAGCCAACTGAACCCTACTTTATCGGCGGAGTATTATCCGGATGCCGATCGCATGACGTCATAGCAGCACGACTCCATGTGCCCGGCTATTAAATACAACGAAGAAGAAAACGCGACACAGTAAACAAAGAGCACTGATGGAAGACATCCAACAATTCTTTTTTGTTATCAGCATGTGGCTTTTTGTTACGAAGCTCAACCAAGATTTTTTTTTCAGAGAAGGCTGTGTGACGCGAGAGTTATCTTCACGAAGACGAGTGGAGATTTAAACGTGGCAGGGTTATCTGTTGTTCCACTGTCGCACGGGGAGTGACGTCTCCTTCGACCAACCAACAGACTGTAGCGTTTCCAGCTCCACCTTCTGGGGTTGGATCGGTATGCCTGGCACCCTAACAGAAGGGTCCCAAAAAGTAGGATGGTGCGGTTCGGTTATAAGGGATCCTGTCCCAGTTTTAGGCTATGGAAACGCCACAAAAAGCGACCCGTACCAAGACGGACCGAACTGAACCCTCTGGTGGAAATGGAGCTTTACACAGGGAGAATATGCTAACTCCACACAGAAAAGCCCTGACCATACAGGGATCAAACCAGCAACCTCCTTGCGCTGAGGCACATGCACTTCCATCATAGTTTTGGTTCATAGATCTGACTTCTCTCTCTCTCTCTCTTCCTTACAGCCCACGCCCACCATGACCTGCTGACATCACCAAACCCCGCCCCCTCCACCTTCTCCCCTCTCTGTCTCTCCTGAATAATGGCTCCATCCAATTGGCTGTCGCCGTGGCGGCCGCCAGTGCTGCTGCTCGTTCTCTCCTCGTGTTTCCTGTCCGAGGCGGCCTCAACCATGACCACGCCTTTCCCCAAAGACCTGGAGCCAATCAGCGTGGTCACCTCAGAGCGTGAGTACAGACTCAAAGACCCACTGACGTTTAGAGATCATTTCACTTCACAGGAAGGATTCTTCGTCTGATTAGAGAGTCCCATCACTCTCAGGTCTGTGATTGATTTTGTTCTGATTGTGGAGCAGAAACTTAAACACAGGTTACTGAATTAGTTTTGTTTTGGGAGGTAATTGAGTTTTATACCAGTGAACCTAATGCAGCAGATCTCATTAGATTGAAAAATGTTTATGGACACAGACTTTTAGAAGGAGCAAGACTTACAAAACAAGCACAGAAATGGTCAATGCTCCTGTTGGTTTCATGTCATTTTTCAATCCTGCTGCATTTTATTTTGGCTCAATGAAGCCCTAGATCAGTGATCCCCAACTGGCGGCCTGGGGGCCACATCAGGCCCCTCAGAGCTTTCCATCTAGCCCTCTAAGTATTATTTTACAGAAGAGGATTTGGGCCACTGCAAAGGAAGATTTTGAGGAGATTTAGCTTTTTCTTTGACTGTGAAAAATTAACAATATATGCAATGTTAAGTATGGATTTATTCTTAAAATTCTTGCTTTTCTCCTCACAATTTCTGCTTAAATTTGTAATTTTCTACTTCTTGATTTAATCTTAGAATTCTGAGTAGTCCCCCTGCAATACTTAAAGTAATCTAAAAAAAAATCCTTCCTGAATTCTGACTTTTTGCAGACTTAAAAGCAACTTCAACCTTAAATATTATTTTCTTTTTGAAGTTTTTGTTTGCCCTTTTCCTCTTTTGTATCACTAAACATGAGGATATGTGCAGAGTAAAAAATGTTTTGTTTTAAGGACAGCTTTTCATCATTTGATACCTTCAACTATTACTGAAACTCCATGCAGCTGCTTCAGGACTGGTGCACCAAAACACTTCATTATAATTGTTTTTAATTATTATGAAGTGTTTTCTTAAAGATGCTAGGAGGAGTTTCTAAGTAATTACAAATAAGTCTGACTTTTAGATATATGCCTGATCAAAATACACACTTTAAGATGAGTTTTATAGCATCAAAATAGGTTATCTATAAATGCTATGCCTTAGCCTTCCGGTCGAATCGGACAGAGCTGGACTGGCCTGGACACTCAACTTCAGGAACAAGACAATTAAAACTAGAGCAAATTTATATTAATTGGACACGTCTTAGAGCACCGGGCTGTAAGTAGCGATATATATAGCCGGCTACAAAACAAAGATATTAAGTTTCCAAAAAAAGATACATTACCTCGTTGCTTTGCATCCTGTAAGTTGTTGAAAAAAGAAGTTGTAAAGCAATGCAGAGTTCTGAGGAAGGTCCGGGCTACATTCATTAGCATCACAACAAACGCACGCTTTGGCTTGGGTCACGTCTTTTGGTGCTTTCCAGTTGTAGTCAGAAGTAGGAATTTCCAAGTTCCGAGTTGGAAACTGCAACTGGAACGCCCCCCGAAGTCGGAATTGCTAACAACAGCTAACAATAACCTGGTAAATCTGCATGTTTTTTTCCGACTTCAACTGGAACGCCGATAAGTCGGAGATGATGTCACTCCCAGTTCCGAGGTTACTGGAAGGCAGCATTACGACAGTCGCTGCGCTTGCTCATGGGTAGCAGAGTCTTTATGTTGTCGGAAATAGATTCTCCTCATAGCACCTTTAAATCTGGCCCCCGGAGCATATGCCAAGGAAAAAACTGGCCCTTATATAAATGTAGTTCATGATCGCTGCCCTAGATTTTGAGTTTTGAGGAGAAGAAAAGAAAATTATCCATTTATAAAATTTCTGTTCATATTTTACCCACAGCAATACATTAAGAAGTCCTGATTATTTCCTGCCTCTTTGAAAAAGTCCTCCACTTCTCTTTAAGTTGATGATTAAAGTTGTAAGTCTCTGGAGTCTTGAAGTACCCATTTAACTTTCTTTATAAGTATTATGTCAAACTTTTTAGATGTAATTAGATTTAAAGTGATGTACTTCATTGTCTTTAGAGGAAATGTGCCTCAGGCATTTGAACCGGCGCTTAATCCAGCTCAGCTCAACTCAAAGAGACACAAAAACAAACATCTCACGACTGGAAACCATAAATACAAATCACAGAGCCCAGAGTAACAGTCAGAGACGAGGAGTGCTCACTCTAAATGAGACTTTCTCCTTTATAGCTTCATTAATAACTTCATTTGTAAGTTTCAGAGTGTCTTGTCCTCCAGTTTTTTATGTAAGTAAAAACTCTCCTCCATCCAGAAAAAGACTGACTCCAGGAAAGCGTGCTGCTCTTCTGAACCCATGCTGTTTTGTAACTCCGTGTTCAGGTCAGCACATCCTGCCAAAAAGCCGTTCTCCTCAGAGTAAGAGAAGAATGTGTTCCAGGTTTATGAATTATGTCAGTTTAAAAAGTGCTCCTGTCTGAAAGCAAACTTTCTCTCCATCCATAAATCAACAAACATTTGCATAATGCAACAAAAAAGAATTCATAAATGTCAGAATGTTTCATAAATACTTACTGACATTCAGATGGTATAGTTCTTTTTCCTCTGTTAAAGGACGATTGGCAGCCTTGTTTTAAGAGGCCATATCATGCTTTTTTACGTTATCTGCACTTCAGTGTGTTTGACATGTTTCTCCTTCATGGTAGAGCACCATGCGCTGCCTAAATGTCTCATTCCCCTGCCATCCAAACATACCTACCAGTGTGACATCATACAGTTGTTGTGTTGTCAATTTTAGCCCAATGGAATAAAGTAGAGCAGAATAGCTTTCATTGTCATTGCGCCTTGGTTCAAGAACATTTTTAGAGCTCTACATACAAAACAGTGAACAGTGTGAAAACAGA
This sequence comes from Scarus forsteni, assembly GCA_036419115.1. Classification (NCBI taxonomy): domain Eukaryota; kingdom Metazoa; phylum Chordata; class Actinopteri; order Labriformes; family Labridae; genus Scarus; species Scarus forsteni. The sequence continues at coordinate 2,248,035 of JAZDUH010000500.1, forward strand.
ATATAAATAAAAAAGCAATTGTCATTAAAGAGGTAAAAATAGAAAGGTAAGAACAGCTAAAGGTGTAGTGTGTAGAAGTTGGCAGCATTTCGTCAAACAGAAAGTGAATAAAGGATATCATGTTTCGATTGGTTTATAAAGTTCGTCGGAATCGGTGAACAATCATCTCCATAAAACTTTCATTTTCTTTTTATTAAGTTAGAAAAAGCTTTTTATATTTATGTACGTTTATGGTGAGTTTTGGGGACAAATACAGCAAAACAGCTTAATTTTGTTTGCTTTTGTTACTAAAAGTTTACAAAACCTGTAATCATCATCTTAACTGACCTATAATGTATAAAAAAAAAAAAAGTTACAAACATGAATGTAAAACCCTCACTTCATAACTGTCGTAAATGATGCCCTGTTCATGATCCTTTTTGTTCTTCACCGGCTCCCGTCACTTACTGATGTGATGTTTTATTACCAGACAGGCTCATTCCAAAATCTGAACGCTAGATGTCACTAAAATTCAAGTTTCCACATACTAGACCTTTAAGAGAAGTGGATGATATTTACAACGGACTGGTATTTACAGATGAAAAAGAGGTTCAAGCAGAGTAGATTAGGGATGTAACGGTTACCGGTAAAATGGTAAACGCGGTAAAATTTCCCACAGTAATCATTACCGTTTCCTCTTAAAATGACCGTGTTTGATCACCAGTGCCTCAGTAACGCACGGTGATGCTGCTTTAAAACTGGAAAAGCCTGAACTATGTTATCTGTCCTCGATTAAGCAGCCTCACACAAGGCGTGCATGTGCAGTTTGCATTGTATGCACTCTGAGTCTGAGAGCGAAAGTTAGAGACACTACAGCGGGGACTTTTCCTCTCAAAATGCACTCTTAAGTCTGGTTAAATTTTGGATTTTACAAGGATGCCGAGGGGAAACTGATAGAAGACAGTCTCCCTGTTAAACATGAAGCTGCGGCGAAACAAAAAGACGTGCGTGGTTAAAACAGCTGTAACTCCTTGAGTAAATTAACCGACCGAGCTGTAGAGGTAGAGAGAGAGATAAGATTCAGTGAGCCATACCTGAGAGAGTAACAGGTGGTTATCAGTATTTTCTTTCTAAATAATGTATGAATCTTGTAAATAACAGCATTTGGATCATTCTGGAGTGTGTTCTTGCTGTTCTTTTGACGTATATTCGCCGTATTTTGAAAAAGATTGTCTTTTCCCATCAAAGTTTGTGTTTTATAGATTTAATTGATCGTAATTTGGAAATATTCATGAAGGAAATGTCGAGGAGATCTATCAGGGAGAGGGGAGACCAGAGGAGAGTCATGAAGGGGGCTAACTGCTTCAGGGACTGTCCTCAGTAAAACAAAAGAAATAAATGAATTAAAAGACCTGGACATGTTCAATATAACGAGCTTTAACATGGACACTAATGCTGCAGGCAAACTAAAATGTGCGAGTGTTTGTAAAATAGGTTACATTTATGTTTGACCGTCTCAAAACTTTGAACATGTTCATTAACAATTGTTTATGAAGAGAAACCTGTTTAAAGTTCAAATCTGTTTTTTCTTTTCTTGTAATTACACACAGTTAAAGCATTTATTACATAATAATGATAAATATATGCTAGACTTGTTTACTTTTATTTCTCATGAAAGAAGGGTAAAAAAATGTACTCAAAGGGCATTTATTGACAAAAAAGACGAAAGAACTGTTATGATTATCATATTAAAGGGGTTAAATGATTTTAATTCTGTGTAAAAGTACTTCTTGAACATTTTGAGCACACTGCAACAATACCGCGATAATAATGATAACCGTGATAAAAAATTTTCATATCGTTGCATCCCTGAAGAGATACGTTCAGAGTTTTAAGGTGCAAAACAAGACAAATACACTTTTATAGGCATCAAATATGGATCTGACTCAGGACCACACATGAAAGTGGACTAGATTTGATTGGTCAAAGAATCAGATTTGGGCCTCATGTGGGTAAAAAAGTTGGATTGAGGCCACTTTTCCCAGAGAATACAGCACTATAAGGATTGTCTACATGTGAAAACAGGTTTTTTGAACTTAAGTGATTGTGAAGATACTGTAGCAGTCATCAAAAACAAACACATGAACCTAATTTAAGGCAAAAAGTGACCTTTGAAGAAGCAACGAGGCCAGGGCAGCAAAAATCTAACAGTGTTTTCATAAATCATTTTCCACAAAAAAATGCAAATGCGTGTATAGATGAAGCCACTACCTGGGTGAGCTCTAAAGCTTTAAACTAGAACAGCAGTTTTTAAAGTGCTTTTGCTCAGAGCACACCGAGGATCAAGGTAAAATCTGAGGGCACATCGTATTTATATCCATGAAAATAGTATTTTTAATATGAAATGCAGTTTGTGATTATTCTGTGCATGTATTTTTTTATTCTTCAAGCTTAAGGAATATATCAGACAAGCATATTTTTTACAAACTATGTAAGATTGGATGTATTAAGATTTCTTTTCTCCTCCTTTGATGTTACAATATAAAAAGTCAAGATGACAGTTTACACTCACCTGACAGTTTGTCTTTTCTGAGCCGACCTTGAACACATCATAGTGTTATCATATGCTTGGCTGTTAAGTAGGGCTGAACAATTATTTGCAAATTAGATTAAATCGCAATATGGCTTGTTGCAATTTTCAAATCGCAGGAGGTTCAATAATGTGTTGAACATTTTGGCATTGTGATGTAGTTTTTTGCAATTTCATGACTATTTTTTTCACCTCTATTCATACACATTTTTTTCTCCACTTTTGGACCATTAACCTCTTTTTTAACCCCGTTTTTACAACTTTATGCCTATTTTAGGAAAATGATTTATCTTGATTTATGATTTATCCCCCATTCATCTTTTTTGGCCACTGTCAGAACCATTTTTGGAATTTTTACATGGTTTTTGAAATTTAATTTCATATTTAATTTCAAATTTTGCTGCCATAATCAATTTTCCTTAGCCACTTTTGGATGTTTTTTTTGCCAATTTTCCCCCTTTTTTTTCAATTTCATACTTATTTTGCACCTATTTATTAACCTTTTTCCGCTTTCATACCATTTTTACCCAGTTTTTATAATTTCATACCTATTTTGCTTCTGTTCTTCATTTCCCCACTTTTTCTCAAATCTTTTATACTTAGATTAATTTAATGTCATATTGGTTTCACTATAAAAGATCTACTGCTTATGTTTGTTTAAGAATACATAAGATGAGGAACATTAAAACAATTGCAGAGTAAATCGCAATTAGATTATTTTCTCAAATCGTTCAACCCTACTGTTGAGTGAGGAAATTAACTATGGCTCTGCAGATTTCAATAACAGTCTTTTGTTGAAGTTTGTGAGATTACTGGTCTGCATCTAGTAAAGCTGTAGAAAAACGCTCAGCTTTTCTTTGTCAGGGTTAAAACTGAGCCTTAGCGTGTGCAGTTGTTAGCTACATTGGCTTTATGTTTTAGCAGGAGCAGGAGACAAAGATGTTTCATTAAGTCTGAATTAAAATGCTTATGTTTAAAGGGGACATATCATGCCTGTTTCTCCTTTTCACTATGCCAGACTAGGATGCCTGTAAAGCATTTCTGCCCTCAGTACAAGTCATTTAGTTCCTTCATTGCCCCACAATAGTGTTATCAAAGTCCTCATTTTAGGTCATTATCAAGCGCTTGTTGAAACACTCAGATCTCAGGATGACCTACAGTTACCTCGCAACGTCACAGCCCTTTGTGCTCTGACTGGTCAGTTCTATCGGGGGCTGAGCCAGCCTGTCCTTCTTCTTCTACTGTATTTTCCGGCAGGCTCAAAGCAGTGACCGCGTATTGAGTCCCCCTACAGGCCAGAGCTGGTAATGAGTGAGTGTGAGCTAGGGAGCTATATACTGCTGCTGGTGGATGTGTTCCTCGGTGACGGTTTTGTGGCTAACGGACATCACAGAGGAGGAAGTGTTTTATCAGATTACTCCAATAAAAAGAAAGGTAACTCGTGTCGTCACGATGATTTAAGTCTCACGGACATCTCGCAATGACCTGTTTTCAGAGGCATCAAATCTCGTTCTAGGATATCAGAAATAATACAATATCTCATTTTTTGAAAATTAAGGGGGTGTAAGGTCTTGTCTTCAAATTTATTCTATTATATGTAAGTATTAAATCATGCATCAGCATGATATGTCTCCTTTAAGGTGTCTTTATTCTTTTTTTCTCTGCAGAGTCGAATCAGTTTCCAGGATTTCAAGGTCTGCTCCAGGACAATGACACACTGCGTCTGGGCCTAGACTTCCAGAGGCTGCTGCGGATTAACCGCATGTTGTACATCGCTGCCAGGTCAGGGCTCACACTCTCATTTACACACCGTCCAGGCAGGTCAGCGAGTTCATGTCGGACACTTAATTAATCGCCCCAAAAAATTAACATACTTTTATACAAACAACAGGACAGAGGGGAGCAGATTTTTCATGTGGGAACAAATTACTTCTGTTATTTTATATTCTTTGAACATCTCCGGAGTAAATAAATCAAATTTTGAAATCAGAAGAAATCCTGATGCAAGCCAAAACTCTCCAGGACTGATTTCTCCACAGATTGATGCAACTTTTCATCACTCATGTCTGTTTTTGAGGGCTTATGCAGGATGTTTACTTTAGACCAAAACAAAATAATAACTTTCAGCAGTATTAAATTTTGTGATTCTTTATTTTCGCTTTGAAATCATGACATAATAAGTGCAGAATAATTAACTCTGACATGATTAAATGTGAACTTATTCTTAAGAATTCGGCCCACAGACTGAGTGTAATGATTTATGGAAACATAACAGCAGGAGAGGATTTTGAAGCCAAAGTCAAATTTAAAATTTTGTTCTAGTGCTTCTGACAAAAGGAGGTACATCGTGTACTTGGTTAGAGCAAAAACAAAAATTCAAATAACATTATAGCCAAAAAAAGACCTCTTTCCATAAAATTGAGCAGAGTTGAGCAGGTATTTGGGTTCGTCTCTCTCTGCTGTTATTGGATTTCCTGCGATGCTTTGTGTGGGATGCCAACAGGACCTGGGTGTGTTTATCCTTTACTCATATCATCACCTCCTAATTTGTTACTCTCAGTCTGAGAGTCGGCACAAACAAACAAAAAAAAACTTCTGGGTTTTGTATTTATGCAGAGCTCATGGTTCTTGTACTTATGCAAGGAAGTGCATGGAGCACCAGAGTCTGGACAACCGCAACAGAGTCTGGGGATCAAACAATATAACACAAGATGAATTTCTTTTTTCTTTCTTTTTCCCTTTTCTTTATTTATCTCAAACAAAAAACAACCAAAAAAAGTAATAAATAATACATTTGCAGACCAGACACTGTACATGTCCGTCAAATAAAACACACCTGTGAGAGAAAACATATGTATGTTAACTTAAAATAAAACACTTTAAGAAGGGACAGAGAGAAGCAGTGAGCTTATCTAGTTCTGCACCTTCCTTGCAAATTAAATCCAGTAATGAATTAACATCACACTTTATTATTAGCTGCCATTATTCATGTACTAAGGTAAATACAAAGGCAACAGCCTCATTTTACGTATTAAATCAAAAATTACAATAATAAGTGTGCAGGTTTATATGAAGGATGAAGAGATTTTTTTATAAAAATAATAATAATAATTAAAATAATAATAATAATAACAACAACATAGCACTTCAGAGAATGTAATTGTACATATAATATACACATATATAACTACATGTTGTACATTTAATATATATACATAAACTTGTTAATATTCAGCGTAAAAAAAGAACAGATACAAAGAATTAAAGATTCCATGTCCTGGTGTGTTTGACTAAACCCCAGGAAGTAGAAAGTAGATATTTTAAGGGGCATTTGTTTTAAAGAGCCAGCGAGTGGCTCTGGGTGATGACGTAACGGGAATAGAGTGGCGTCTCTTTTCTCAGCTGTGCGTTTCACCCCTTCTCCTTGGCCCTTAAAAACAGAGGGCTAAGGGGAAGGAGTAAGACAATGGGGAAGGGTTAAGGGGTAGAATTGGGATTCACCCTTAAACATTTCCTATGTGGCATGTTACTTTGAATTCTACTTTATCTTTGGTCTTGTGAGTCCATGTGAAGCTCTGACTCTGTTTTCACTCCTCAGGGATCACGTGTTTGCAGTGAACCTGACGTTGGCGTCGGAGAAGTTTGTACCTCAGCTGGTGAGTCAAAGGAAATTTCTGTATCATTCTGTGCACCAAAACTGGATCATGGGAACAATAATGTCCCTTTGTTACCTCAGATAGGTCTGTTTTTATAAGAGGTAAGTGTAAGACAAATTCCCTTCTTCATTTTCAGGTGTAGGCTCAGAGTTCTGCACATATAGAAGATCATGACCACGCTGCAGGGGCTAGCTCCTTTATCATTTACTTTAGATCATGACCCAACATCACACAGACTCCTCTGAGCCACAGATCTCCCCTGGCTTTAGTCTCATATTAAATCATTTTCCTAAAAGTGTGCAGAAGAGCATCAAACCTGACATCTAACGGCACAACAACACGTCCTTTTCACTCTCTGAACACAGTCTCTGTAAATGTGAGAGCAGCAGAACAAAACGGCAGCAGCTCCTCGCGCTCACAAAAGACATGCTTCTTTTGATCCCAACACCTCCTTGTCATCAAAGCGAGAGGTTACAGGGTGGCTCCTGGCTGTAATGGGCCTCCCAGTGCATTGTGGGTAGGCCTGCAGAAGTTCTTTGATGTGAGGATGTTACTCTCGTTATCCGCGATCCGACCTCTGCAGCGCGGCGGACGATCACATCACGACCCGCTCGGCACGCTGGGCTTCTAAAGGTTTTATATCTGTAATTATGAAGCAGTGTTCTTTGATTTAACATCACAACCCCGGTGAAGTTTCAAACTGAGAGAACGAAATGTCCCTCTGTGAGGCTGAGATCATCGTCAGCCTCAAAAGTTTCATGTGATGTACCAGAAATATTTCAGTTCAGCAGAGAAACAGTTGATTTCTTGGCTGACCTCGTGAAAAACCAACAGTAAAACAAAAAGTGTACTCACAGCACGATTTATATGCCTCACCTATTCAAGCTCTCTCAGTAATCAGCCAATAACATGGCAGCAATCACTACATTTTAGCAGATTAGATTGGATTAGATTACATTAGATTAGATAGTACTTTATTAACACCTTTGGAAAAAGCTTAGGAAAATTGAGAATCAGTAGCAGTTTATGGTTACAGATAGAAAGATACACAAAAAGAAGAAACATAGATCTAAAGAAAACTATTAATAAATAAACATAAGTATAAATAAAATAAAATAGAACAAAATAAAAATATAGCAATATACTGCTACAGGCTGACATGGACCATATAAGCATAATCTGTTTTGCATGAGAATGCATGCATGCTTTGGTCTGAATTTTTCTGAAACTCGTGATCGAAATGTATTTTTATGCCCAGCCATCTCTAAGGTTTGAAGAGAATGGTCTGAAAAGGAGAAAATATCCAGTAGGAGGTAATTCTCTAGCAGAGAACTTCATGTTGAGGCCAGAGTTCAGAGAAAAATGGCTGTAGTCATCACATGAAAAGGCAATTGTAACTCAAAAAAAATATCCGTACAACGAAGGAAGGCAGAAGATCATTACTGTGTGAACAACACAACAGATAAGCTGAAGACCACATAGGGTACCACCACTGTCAGCTAATAACAGGAAACAAAGGCTGCAGTTCAGTCTCTAAATTGGACAATAGAAGATTGTAACCTCCACTAAGGTAGCTCACATGTTGCTGTTACATGTATAAACAATAGCTCCATGATAAAGTTACTCTCATAATATTATTGATGATCCTGAAAACCCCACACCTAACACTCAGAATCATGTTGATATCATTATTAGTTATACATTTATTGAGCAAAAATCAGTGTTTGCTTATGACGATTATTTGCTCTCACCAACAAAATCGAATCATTTTAAGTTGGGCCATTACCAACATCTCCTAAAGAATTTCAATTTTCAACTCTGCCCAGTAATTTCTGTAAAACAGACAAACAAACAGATACTGGCAAAAACATAGCCTTCTTGGCGGAGGTGAAAATCCTGCCTGGTCTTATGAGTCTCCATTTCTCAGCTGGCAGGATCAGAATTTGGTGTAAACAGCATGAAAGTATGGATCCATTCTGCTGAGGATCAACGATTTAGGCTGGTGGTGGTGCAGTCATGTGGGGATATTTTCTTAGCACGTGCAGAGCACCATCTACAGGTCACAGCCTACCTGGTTGTTATTGCTGACCATGTCCATCCCGTCATGACCCCAGTGGACAGTATTCATTTGGCTGCTACCAGCAGGATAACGAGCCATGCCACAAAGCTCAATGGTGCAGTCATGTGGGGATATCGAGCACCACCATCTACAGGTCACAGCCCACCTGGTTGTTATTGCTGACCATGTCCATCCCGTGCCATGACCCCAGTGGACAGTATTCATTGCACCTACTACACAACCTTAAGTGAGTGGAAAACCAGCAACTTGCAGAAGCAGATATCTATGGTGTGATGTGTTTGACATTGTTGCCACTGAGAATCAGATCAACATTTACTGAACTCCTTCCATGGTCACCAGCACCAGCTTTGCATAACATTTATCTTAGATTTTGATGTAGGGTCCACACTATCACTAGATATGGCATCATCTCAAGTACATCCTCAAGCATATTCAGGGCTCTATACATATGTTTTATTTGATCCAAAATTATGTTTCAATATTTGCCATATGCCATTATTTTCAGGTTTACTTTTTTAGAGAATTCAATTTTCAATGTTTTATGCAAATTAAACCCAGAGACACAGTATAAAGTAATTAAATATAATCAATCAGTCTTCAGGTGGTCCTTGCACATATCTTTATGGGTCCAGAATTTAATCCCCTGACACATAATAATCTTTGGGAAACTGCTCTGCCCTGAACTTTTGAGTTAGCCAGGAGTTCTGTAGCTATGCCAACTTCGCCTGTGTCTCAGGTGGCCACTTCGACATGTTTACATTGTTAGTTAAGGTGAAAGAAAGTAAAGTGTGCATTGCCCTCAGCCTTAGTGACCCCCTCGGAGCATTTTCCTGTGAGGTACATGCCTATTGATTCCTAAAAAATAACTTTTATGTAACATGTCAGCCATTTCCGTGATATTCTAACCTGACAAGCCAGATGGACAGCTCCATATATCTGCCACAGAAATATTTCACCAGTCCATCTGGGTAGGAGCCCTTTAAATTTGTTTTCAGGGGCAGAACGTTAAAAAAAAACACAAGATTGTGATTGGACAATCGTTTGGCCCGTCACATTCATCACAGACCAATCCACATCAAGCAGGGTTGCCTCCTATAATGTAGCATACATAGCGGCTAATGTAGCGGCTAATGTCTAACAACAGTTCATGGATGTTAGCCACAGTGGCTAACTTAGCCGCTAACAGCTAACAACAGTTAAAGACCGTTAGTCGTTAGCCGCTTACTTAGCTGCTAACAGCTAACGGCCTTATACTATCGTCTTACACTAAATTGTACCACACAGATGATTCATTTAACACTTATATGTGACATGAACCTCGTCAAAGACAATCTCTACAAGTAAACTTCTGAGGAGGGCAGATTTCGCCAAGTTTCACAAGGTAGCAATGAGGACAACAGGCTAATAGGCATGTCTGTTCTCAACTTCCGGTTGTCGTCATGTCCGCATTATGTAGCTCCCGACTCTCTTCCTTGATTGGGCCGTTAAGAATTCAGCTGAGTGAATTCGTTGGACAACGGAGGCTGTCAAGACGGACCTGCAGGATTTCAGAATCAGGCAGGTCTGTCTGCTCTGTAAGGCTAGTGATATTCCACCTTTATATTGAATTCTGGTTTTTGTCTGCAGTTCCATGATTGCAGATTTTATAGGGCTCTTCATATTTAAGTTAAAAGTTTAGTGTCACAACCGTCAACTAATGCACCAAATAAAGACCTAGTAGTGGGGAAGTTTGCCTAACCATAAGTGGTCCGGCATGAAAGTCTCTCCCATTCAGCAGACCAATCAGAAGGCCTAAATAGGCTCTGTGTGACTGTGGTTGTTTTTTCCCTTTGGGACTTCATTTTTACTGAAAGTATGCTAAATTCTCCGATAATAACACAATGACTCCCTGCATCTGGCTCTGACTCACAGCCCCCCGTACGTGATTGCATTTACTTCTCATCAGAGTTCTTTCTGTCGCCTCTCCGTGTGAGAAAATTACACCTCACAGAGTGAATCTGAAGTCTTTTCTTTTTGTGTTTCAGAAGCTTACATGGAAGTCCAAAGACGTCAGCAAGTGCACAGTCAGAGGGAAGAACAGCGTGAGTTCTCTTCTTTTCCTTCTTCTTCTACATTTTCTGCTTCTTGTAGCTTGAAGTTTTACTGAAGAAGCACAGAGTCAAATATGTGGGAGACCTCAGACAGAGTAATGTTTCATCTCAGACAGATTTGATAGCCGAGGGGCGATGGTATTTTCTGTTAAGGTCACTGACATTCAAGATTAAATCAGAAAGATTTGCACTGGCTCTGATTTTCTGAAGACAAGCCATCCCGTCAAAGATTAGATTTGCTTTTGGTATGTCGTCAGATGAATGAGGGTGGTCAAATTGTTCTGTTTGTATGTTTGTTTCAGGACGAGTGCTACAACTACGTCAAAGTTCTGGTGCCTCGAAATGACGAGACGCTTTTTGCCTGTGGGACGAATGCCTTCAACCCAACCTGCAGGAACTACAAGGTAACGCATGTCCTTGTTTAACCTTGAGAAAGTACACCTCTTTGACAAGCCCTGCAGAACAACTTTAAGGGTTTTGTTCAGTTGAGGGATGATTTAGAGACCCCCCACCTTGATATTAACATGTTCTTACACATTGATTAAGATTTTGGCTCACACTTGATGGCTATTGATTTGTGACTTCCTGAGGCAGCACTTAGGGGAAGTGGCTTAATGCAGAACTTAACACCCTGTCAGGCTTGACCGCACCTCTTAACATATTCAGAAAAATGCTCCAGCACCATTATGCCCCACTATTTTTCTTTTAACACTCTGTTGGTAGCTCCTTGACAACAAATCCCCAAGGCAGGGAGGCTGTTTTCAGGGCGTAACAAACTTTTTCTTTGTCTTGTAGCTTCAAATACACCAACTTCTTTCTGTTTACGTCTATAATGTCATTCAAAAATGCAATAAAAGCAATGAAATTATCCTGTCTTTATCCAGTAGAGCCACGTGGGTGAACAAAAATGGCCAAGGTTGTTACCCAAACTTACATTCAAACAATCACAAATCAATCTTTTTTGTATAAAGCCAGTTCATAACAAGTGTTATCTCAAGGTACTTTACGATAGAGCAGACTGAAGACAAACTACACTTATGTGCATATATACGTATAATAATACATGTGTATATACAGATACAGACATCCAGGGATGTATCCATCCAGGCAGAGACAAAGGGACTATAAAGTAAGAATTTATGATAGTGACAAACCCATGGATGCTCAGATCATAAATCCATATCACATTAGTCTCTGCTGAATATAGATTCTATCAATCTTTATCTGTATGGCACCATATTTGTACCACATTGTGCTTCCATAGTCTTGATGAACCGAAAGTGTGAACGCAGCAGCAAATAATCAGGAAAATTCTCTGAGGGTGAGTGGGGAGGGGTGATGACGTTCACGTTTTTTTTGTAGAGGGTGAAGTTAATTTGATTGCACAGAGAGCAATACTTACTCAAATGTTTGATTGGAAGGGGTGTAACGGTACATGTATCCATGCCGAACTGCTCGAAACGGACGTTCAGTTCGGTACAGTGCTGTACTCGAACGAGTACAGTAAGTTTACGTTAGCCGCTGCACATGGCTCTTTAATATTCACGGGGGTACTCATCTGCGATTGGCGTGGTTAGGGAAGGCTTTTTAATACTCATGAGGAAAGTGGTCTGTGATTCAAGCTCTCGCGATCATGAACATATCATGTGGACGTGATGTCCCACGGCGAGCCAATCAGAAGACGAATATCAAAGAGCTTCCGTAACCACAAAAACTTGTGTCTGAGTTGTGCATAATGGCTACTGCTAGTGACCAACCAGAGCTTGGAGACCCTCCCCCGTCGCTGAAATCTCCTGTATGGGAACGCTTTGGCTTTCTGGTGAAATATTGCAATGGAGAGAGACAAGTGGATAAAACGAAGGCGATGTGCTGATACTGTTCAACTGAGGTCGGGTATTTTCTGACAGCATGTCAAACATGCTAACTCACCTGAAACGGCACCACTCAAGTGTAAAGACTTCCGCACTGTATTGCAAATTCAACTGCCATCTGCATTCAAGCAGCCTCCCCCTGACAATTCAGATCAGGCCAAAGCGATAACAGCATCCATCAGTTTTTATAGCATTGGATCTAAAGGTGATTGAGTCCCAGTATAAAGTACCCAGTCGTCCACATTTGAGCCAGGAATTTAAAAAGAAACTCATTATTTTTTATTTTATACATTTGTTGTCTATTGATTTTATTTAACTTATTAGTATTACCAAGCCGGACATTGAATATATTTTTGTTTTCAGTTTGTCTAACCACAAATTTTTGGTTTAATAAACGTGCTAAACAAGCAAATGGTTTTGCGTTGTTCCCTTACTGTACCGAAAACGTACCGAACCGTGACCCCAAAACCGAGGTACGTACCGAACCTTGATTTGTGTGCCCTTACACCCCTAGTGATTGGACATTTGAAAGTATTGTTTCTAGTGCACATTATCAAAGTTCTGTGGGACACCTGCTCATGCAAACAAGGAGCTGCTGTTGGATATGGAGCTGAAACACTGCAGCTTTCACTCTCCAGTGCTTTGTATTAATTTCTACATGCTACAGTGCTGCTCTCAACTCTTCAATCAATGCTTTTAAACATGGATCACTTGTATCAACACTTCTCCCTGCCAGGAAAGAATACTCCCTACTGAGAGGAGCAAGTGTGAACAACCATGTTAGGGAATTATCCAGGAAGACTACCAGGACATAATCCTGACAATATCAGGGATGCATGTGTGAAAAGGGCTTGTGATTGTCCCAAATACAGAAGCTTCATTGGTCAAACCAGAGGCAGACATGAAAATCAAACATGCAAGACTTCCTAGAGCGATCTGTTGCTGTCAGTCACCGTGACACAACATGTAACAAAAAAATGATTTTCATGGCGAAAGTGTCCAGAAACCCAAAGACTGTTTGGTTGGGAAATAATCATGCACAAACGGTGTCTGATTTCCTCACTGCAAAATCATATCACTGATATCAGACATGATTTAAATTTCTGAATATCAAAATGTTCTCTTAGCTTTGTTCTCGCAGATCAAGTCACTTTCCTGTCACAAAGAAAACAGTCAAGATAACCTTGGGAAGCATAAAAAAATCCAGGGATTTACATCAGCATAAAGAGTGGAATCAGCAGCCAAATCCTCCTGATTATCTTTTCGCAGCTAAGATGTCTATCAAGCTTCACACAGATGATGTTACGCTTTACTGTTCTGCCAATTCTGCTCAACTTTCTCCTGAGACTCAAAAACTTTATTTTGAACTCTTTTTTATTTACTCACTGCTCTGTAAGAAGTACTAATAGCCTTTTTAACCTTTCATTCACCTTTTCTCTTTATTTTTTTCAATAATTATATGGTACTCATAAATATGTTTCTATATGTGGCCTGACCTTGAATGCACCACAGATTGCTGTGATTGTCCTTGGTCCTCCAGGGTCTATAATCAGAGCTGTGTCCTCAGCAGAGGGTCTGTAACTCAGAAATAACAGAGCTAATCAGAGCAGAGCAGAAGGAGAGGCTTTTAAATAAAAGCAGCTCTCAGACTAACATTTTTACAAAAAGACAAATTACAAAGAGAAGTACTCAATCATATTCTTTGTACATCATCCAAAGCTCAGGATGCTCAGGATGCTTTTTGTTGCTGATGCTGATTACCACTGGCTTAGTCTGGAAATTCTCTCAACCATCAATTTGAAGGTTATGTGATTGAGCTCTGATCCGACTGTTTTGTTTGAGCAGGACACTCGGCCCTAAGCTGCTTCCACTGCTGGGTCAGTGGTTTGTAAATGGAAAGAGCGTGAATGTGTTAGGACCGTCACCTTTAACTCGATATTTGAATATCCATTCAAACTTCATGTAAAGCTCAGTATTCAAGCAACAACTATTCACTGAATTAAAAATATACAGAGCAGCAGCACATTAGGGGGGCTGAGGAAATGAACCGCTTGAACCAACAGAGGGCTGTCCCAGCTTAACCCAATCATCCACAGGTTTATTTTCCTTTCACAAACAGTTTGGGGCATTTTTGGCCTTGATTGAGTCAGCATCTGCCTCTTGCTTTCTTAACTTCAACAACAAGAAAGTACACCTCCAGAAAAATGTAAGACAGACAAAGCAACTTTGAGCAGACAGTAATGATGCTGTGGAAGCACTCTGGGCTCCACACCTCTGATGACAAAAAACTAACAAAGACTGAATAAGAATAATAATAATACATTTTATTTAATGATGCCTTTCATGACACTCAAGGTCACCTTACAAAACATGAAAAGTGCATTTAAATAAGCATAAATCCAAGTGTAAAACAAACAATACAATACAATAGACAGTGCAAAAGATCAGAGGGAGTGGGGGAGCTTAAACAAATGAGTTTTGAGTCTCGTTTTAAAGAGGGTAAGGTAAGATACAGGTAAGATTACATGCCAAGCAGCTGGCCCACTCCTCAACCATGACAAATGAGTGGGCCCATTTGATGGCCTTCCACCCGCTTCAGTCCTTGTTAAATGCTTGGCCTTGTGTGACTGCATCCTTCCAAACAAGCTTCCTGCAGAAGGTGCAGGAAAAGCCATCATGGATTTCAAGATTTATAGGCAAGGACATGTAGCCAACCAATGTGGCCAAGGAAGATGTAAATAGTAAGATGACCAATTGGAATTGCCTTGTTTCCGCGTTGGAGGCGGGCCGGTGAGGGGCAGTGTTGAATATCTTTAAATTTTAGTGTGTATGCTTGAAAGTTGTTCAAATTAGATTTTTGAGTAAAGTTACAGCCCTAGCTGATATACTGATGCACAACCTACATAGATACGTATTCCAGGTCAAGTCCTGATACCATCTATTATTTATTAATGAGACTGACCAGAACTGATCATCATCAAAAACATTTTTTGAACATTTGCTCACAGATGAGTATGAAGCTCTTACAGTTGGTCATGTGGGCTCATAGCAAAGTCTCTGATAGCCCATATCACTGAGGTATGTCCAATTAGTCCCTCCAACAGACAGGATTTTAGGCCCTCATCAACAGTGTTGGGGAAGTTACTTTTAAAAAGTAGTGTTTGCTCGTTACTTGTTACTTCTTAAAAAAGTAACTTGTTACTTTGCTTAGTTACCCTCAATGAAAATAACTTTACGTTCACGTTACGTCACGTTACTTCTTACTTTTATGTTACTTTTACATTGCTCGGCTTTGAAAAAGTATACAAAAAGTTCTGCTGCAGAGAACATAACAGTTATTTGGGCTTTGTTTTGCAAAATCATGTCACATACCCTGTGGAACGAGAGCTCCTGCCCAGTGTTTCCACATTTTGCTTCTGTAAGACGCAACCTGGTCAATAAAAACAACCCCAAAATGGGCAACCTCCAGACATTTCCTTTCCTAATGTGATATATTACATTTTCAAAAGAGAAATATACATAAAGTGTGTTAATTTTCGTCTACATTACATTGCAATATCACAGTGCCAATCGTCTTTTCAAAAAAAGAATGTCGTTTATAATAAGCAGACCTGGCAAATTTGGCTCTGGAGCATGCACCTTGTGTGTGAGTGTGTTTTGGGGCGTATGCAAAAACCAGGAAACGAGGAAGTGGTATATCATTGGGAGATGGGAGATAATCACGAGTATTTGCACTGACAGAAAGGCACCAAGAAGCAATTTCCCATATAGAAACAAGCCCAAAAAAACGCGACCGGCGGCCTTGACTCACAAGATTTGTGTCCCTTTGAAACGTATAACAAGCAGACTTGGCAACGCTGTTCATGTCTAATGCGAGCCGCTGAAAAGGCAGCTTCGGTGTCAGATCTGTCTGTGGGAAAAGTAACGTCGCGCAGCATTAAAAAAGAAACTACGTTTCGTTACCAAATTTTAAGTAGTAGTGCGTTTACTTTTTACCAGAAAAAGTAGTTACGTTACTGTAACGCGTTACACACAACGCTGTCCATGAAGTCCAAAAAACAAATGTAGACTAGATAAGCAAACTGCCATGCTCCCCCAAGAAGCCCTGCAAGGGTAAAACGCTGGTCCACTGTCCCACGGCAAGGATGAATTCCACATTGTTCCTCAATTCAGCCTTTTACAATCAGTCTGATCCTCATTTCTGGCACCCTGGAGTGATCTTTTCTCGGGAGGCTGAGTAGCATAATACCATGGTAAATAAAGAACACATTCCACTCTTTTTTGGCCCAAACCTCTCCGCAGCCTCCTGTGGATGCGTTTTGAATATCCACGCTAATGTTAAAGACCGTATGTACAGGTCTCGTCTTATAGGTGAAGGGGGAATAATGGGCTTTGATTGTGTTATAAAGTAGCTACAGTTTACGTTTGACCTTCCCAGACTGTCAGTATTGTTCGTACAGTAAGTTTGTGCTCCTTTGTATGAGTACTTAATTATGACCGAGTCTACTCATTGAGCGTTCTTGCTAACCTGCCCATTATGCTCTCAGCTGTTACGTTTCCACACACACAAAGCTGACGTCGGGTTAATGAGCAGAGAGAGCACCGGGATGCTGAGGACAAGGAGACTTTTATTCTCTCAGAATCCCCCTCCCTCTCTTATTCAGTTTCACCTGCTGCTAATTGAAAGTGTCAGCAGCTTTAGAGGCCTCGTCAAAGCCAGACAAAACACCCTCACGAAAGCCACAATTTCAGGTGTCAATCCAAACTCCTGTCCCTTTTTTTTTTTTACTCCTTCAGCCTGCTGAGCGCTGCTTGTTTGATTGACAGGCGCTGACCCCCTTTTGTAGACGCTTCCTGAGCCTTGAAACCTCCGGCGGCAGGAAAAACAACACGTTCACCTGAGGAGCGAGAGCTGGAGCTAAATCCAGATATGAAGTGCTCAGAAACACGGAGATGCCAGATTCTGTTTTTTGTTTCATAGTGGAAAATAAAATCTAAACATGGAGGAATGTGAAACTTTGTCAGGGTGTAGCAGTTTTTAAGGCTACTGGAGCTATTAGACTGATTTTCAAGTTCATACACCTACTTAAAAATTTGAAGATTTTGGATATTATCAGAATTTTAAACCTTGACATAATCCAAGTGAAGAGTTCAGTGACTTTGATACTGTTTGATAAAAGCAACAAAAACGGATTCCTTGGTGACGTTTTTCACTCTTACATCGAGGAAATCTATGGAAAACTCCTGTGCTTTCTAAACTGTAAAGTAATAGCCATCTTTTCTGTGTTATGAAGCTTCCTAAATTGTCTACTCTTTCAACACGAGTCAATCAATCAATCAATCAAACTTTATTTATACAGCACTTTTCCTACAACATATGTAACTCAAAGGGCTCTAATTTCGTAGACCAGGCGCAGATGCGGCGCACCTGCCCTGCGCCCTGTCTGCGCCTCGCCGAGAGGGTGTGTCAAGCACTCTTTGCAAGTTTCCTGCTGTGGGAAGAGAGGCGCAATCCAGGCGCAGAGAGGCGCATCCATGCCTCCGTCCCTGCCCCTCCGCGCAAGTGCCAGAGAGGGAGGAGAAAAGGCGTGAGTGGGTTTAACACAGCCAAGTGCTGTCTTCACCAATCAAATGAGCCCCTCTCCTTGTCTTTAAATGCGCTGCAGCCGAGGTGCAGCATCTGATTGGTCTGAATGATCCCCGCCACCACGGTTACACTGTGCTGGAAAGACGAGGTAGTGGAGACGGTCAAAACCGCTGTCCCTTCAGCAACTGGGAGAACGGTCTGATCATTGGGGCTCGCATCGTAGGCCACCGTGTGGGCCAGCTCCCGGGATAGATGTAATCTGTTCCTTTGTTATTAGTAGGAGTACAAAAGGGAGACAGTTACACAGCAGCAGGCTTATCCATTTAAATGCTTGTGATCCACCTGCACTCCTGGTCTGTCATCGCCAAATAGCAGTGCTTTTGGTGATATGCTGTATATTCTCTCGGTATCTCCTCCTTGCAATTATGTAGCCTACTACATCTTTTTAGATCACGTTAAAAATAAACAATATTTTTAACGTTGGGGTTGGGGAGGCAGACAGCTGGGGCGTTGAGAGAGAGAGTTTCTGTTCCAGAGCAAAGTTCACAGGATGAGGGAGTGGAGGGGGGGGGGGATCAAGCCTCTGTTAGCAAAAAAATTCCAGGAGAGTAGATATGTCTGCTCAGGGACAGACAGACGGGAGCCAAAACAGATAGAGATTAGGAATAGATTGGGTCAGACAAATTGTAATTTTCCAACAGCCTTTCTAGTCTTTTGGTCTCTCACAATGATGTTCCGAATGCGTGGGCCCAGTCCGCCGAGCCAAGCTGTCAACTTCTCCAAGGTGTTGTCCTGCATTGAGAAAAATAGCTTGAGGTCGCTTGTTTTGGGCTTGTTTTTATTAACCTGGTTGCTTATTTCAATAGAAAAATCTTGCAGCGCTGACACCAATTCAGTTTATTAGACTATAAAACAATTAACATCCTAGTTAATCAGCTGTTGTTTTTTTTTTTGGTAAAGGATTTAAAAAATGTGTTTTAGTTAAAAAATGTCATCTTATTATGAATGACCTCTCCTGGCCCACCTGAGGTGCCCTGCTCCACAGTTTGTAAAGCATTGTCATCCAAGCTTCAAACAGGCTGCCTGTATTTGGGATCTCCCTGTTTCTGATGGATCTGATGACACTTCAAATGGCCTCTCTTTATTTATTAGCTATAGCAAATGAAAATGACACAACTGGTGTAGATGAAGAGAAAAACAGTCCAAGAAAACAATTACTGTCATCAATCAATCCCACTTTAGGATGGATCTGAACAGAGCGAAGGTGATAGAAAAAAGAATTGAAAAGAGAGAACGAGGCCGACAGAAAGAGAGCCAGGTCAAAAAGAACAGCGCTCAGAGCTAAAAACAGCCTCGGCTCCCTGAGGGTAAAAAAAAGCAGACAGGTATATTTATGAGCCTTTTCAGGAGGCTAAACGCTCCCACAGCCTCAGGCCCGCGTTAGCGATTCAGCTAACGTAGCTGCTGAACACTGAGTTATCAGCACAGCTGCCAGGACGACAAAGAAGTATTATCAGAGCCAAGTTAACATGACAATAATATTATGTATAATTAACCCTCAAACTACAGGCTGTGAATAAAAAGTGCAGCCAACTTGTTAGCGAGCTGTTGTTGTCAGTGGCTTTTTCTCCTTTTGCTAACTGCAGCTAACTGCAGCCAACAGAGGAAAGGGGGTCAAAATTCAACAAGCTGGAGGCAGAAAACCACCTCCTGTTGAGACACAGTTCAAAATCCATCTAAATGTGAATTGATTTTTCCACCAGTGATGGTAAACTGGGACAAGGACGGTGATCTTAAAAAGCCCTAATCAAGCCTAAATTGTTGATCAGCTCGGCTGTAATTACCGAAGGCCACCTAACCACGTGAAGCTGATGAAGGCTGCAGATCAGTGGGTCAAACTTGCTGCAGATAGATGTTGTCTAGGTATTTATAAAGTGTTCAAATAAACAGTACCTTGAACATTTCTCAATATTTTAGTTTTAAAATTATATTGTAGCTATTATTAAACGTTTCATTCAATAGAATCAAACAACCAATTGTTGTTGTTGTTTTTTCACATAGCAGAAAATAATTACTTAGACTACAATGGCATGTCATTTACTTAAGCTTTTTTTTAGTTCCTTATCATGTTATTTTTGTAATATTTATTTTATTTAAGCACAAAATAATGAGAGACTGTCTTGTCTTTACATTTTAGAGAATGAAATAAATTCTAGATGCACATTAATAACTAAATAGAAAATGAATTTGAGCTTATAAAGCTCTTTTCTAGTCTCTTGTGACTCAAGGCAGCTTACACGGTAGGTGACATCTACCCATTCACTCTCATATTCATTTGCTGATGGTCTAAGTATCTATGTCAGAGATCTATCAGTATCCACTAACACATTCACACCCATTCATATGTCCATGTGGACTAAACGCATGTGAGATTAATAACTTGTGCGTATATGCCTGAATTAGTCTTTGTGTGGACAGCTCCGTAATCAGTGTAGTAGCTTTATGTAGCTATGGAGCTACAGCATAGTGGTCAGACTAAGTAGAAACTGCAGCATTTAAATATATTAAAATCTTGTTTTAACTTCATGTTTGAGATTCTCCTTTTATTAAATGATCTGATCAAGTCGGTGCTCGTGGCTTTGGCAGCGGTGTAGGCTCCCCAGTGTCCCCATTGTAGTCATTGTTAGCAGTTTGTTAGCAACTGTCCATCGAAACAAACCAAAACACTTAAAAATGTAAACGCAGGGGCAATATCAGATGTATTGTATTGTTTCAGATCAAACATTAAAATCCTGTGTGCTTGTGTTCATCACAAACCTTATTTTAGGCTTTTATCCAAAGCTGATTGTGAGTCTCATTAACTTTCAAGGTTGGGAACCAGGAGGTGCTAAATGCTAACTCACTTCTGCGTTTCCGACTTCTTTCCTGCACCACTCTGGCTGCGGTCGAATAGTCATTTTTGCTTAGGAATGCTCCTAAAGGAGTGAAATGAAGTTTGTGATTAGAGCTGTTCGAATAATTTTAATGCATAGGAAAGGTGGCTCAATGCTTCCTTTATTATCTCCTTTAGCATAGGATACACCGGACCATCTTTTACGAAAGGAGAGGAGACTATTCTGTCCCACAATTCTCCGCGGCAACAGCTTTTATAAACAGCGTGTAGTCCAACATTTTCCAAACTCAACCAAATAATGACAAACAAATCACTCGGACCATGTGAGGTACCACTGCTGTTCAATCCTTTCTAAATTTCACGAAGACGTGCCTTAACTTTTCAGCAATCTGATTCTCTGAAGAGAGCAGGATATGAGACATTTGATGTTGATTATGTTTTAAACATGGTTCAATATTAATAATTAGGGATGGGACAATACACTTAAACTCACGATACGCTGCACCTCGATATGCCCGGGTCAAGATACGATACGTCACTGTACAATATCAAAAAAGAAAAAATATTACTGTGTAATTACAACTTATTTGTTTTTGTTTGAGTTGCACACAGGAAAACACAAGGCCTAACAGGCCAAACACAAACTATAACACTCTCTCTAACCCGAGAGAGGTTAGAGAGAGTGTATGCTTACGAGCGGTAGGCTTGTTTTTTCGCCAGGGTCGTCTTAATATTTTTATGGTAACGCTGAAGATGGTGATTCATGTTTGTTTTGTTGGAGGCGGTGTACAGAATGACAGCATAGCAAACTTTACGTACGTCTTAGTTTTGTCAGTTACTTTGTCATCTTCGTCTTTGTTAATGAGAAAGCCAAAATACTGCCAGACAGATGACTTGTATCCAGGCGGAGCGTCCTCAATTTCGACCTCATTCGACTCCATCATTCGGCTTTTTGTAGGCAAGGTAGTTGGTGCTAATGTTTGTTGTCGTAACTTCTGGTCACATGCGCTGTTATGGGACGTGACGTCTTTATTTCGTGATCCATTTCTTTCAAACTTGATGCATTTTGTCCCGTTCTGTATCGCGATATTTTGCCAAATGATATTTCATCCCATCCCTATTGATAATGTATACACCATTAGATTGTGGTCTAGACAATTTCTGTCTTTCTTTCATTCAGTTCATTTATTTTCATGCACTGATTGGTGTTCATGTTGATAATGAGTAGACAAATTTATTTAAATCCTCACTTCCAACATCGATTATGCAGATGTAATTTTTACCAGGTTTTTATGTTCAATGTTGTTTGAAAGAAACAACATTGTCATGATACATGAGCACTTCTGTGATGCGTCTTTTGTAGTCCACCTTTGGAAAATTGTAGTTTCACCGCAGCAGTAACATCCGCCGTCACATGATGACGTAGCTTAGTGAAAGTGTAATCGGATTCTCTCTGCACGGCAGTTTTCCTTTCCTAAGTCCTTCTGAATTCTCCTTCCTCCTTTCCTTAACCTCATGACGTTTTCCAACAGGGTTAAGGAAAAGTAGATAGGAAAGGGCTTAGGAGGACAGCCTCTGTCTCATGGTACTCCGACAGTGAAACCCTGATAAGATGTGAACAAAACACGACCTCCTGATTTAAAAACCAAACCCCTCACAGAGCGCGCTTACTCATCTTTCAGAAACACTGTCATCATTTTTATTAGCTTCAAAATCCCTCTCCTTTATTTATTTTCTATTTCTGATCGGGTGGCTGCTTTTGTGCAGTGTCTTAATTGTTTATTAAATGTCAAAGTAAAATCTGACACATTACGACAACAGTGCTGAAATAAAAAGAGCTCTTTGACTTTGTTTTGCTCTCTCGTTGGTGTCAGACTGTGACAGCAGGCGAGCAGGTCACACTGTGTCTTTGAACTGATATTAAAATCACCTCGGCTGTCTGTAGATCTGTCTGCGTATTATTAGCTCTCAAACAGTTACATGTAGAGACTCCCCGCTGAGCGCTGACAGACATCAGCTGATTATCCTCTCTGCTGACACACTATGACCCAAATTAGCACATTGTATTTGCAAATTATCACGCTATAGGCTGCTGACAGTTTGAAGAGATGGCAGCTGTAAAGAAGAGGAACCTAAATGCTCACAACTAGGCTGAAAAATGCTTTTTATATTAAAGGATGCAAGTCATGAAACAGGAGTTTGATGTTTCTCGTCTCTTGATGGTCTAAGCCTGCAGCAGCATAACTAGAAGCTGGTAAAAGCTGAAAGTAGGAGTGATTTGTTCCGTCTTTATTCTTCAGTTTTTAGTGTATAATGTTTTACTGTTTTCTCTCCTCTCAGATGACGAGCTTGGAGCAGGTTGGGGAGGAGCTGGTCGGTCAGGCTCGATGTCCCTTTGAGTCTGTTCAGTCCAACGTGGGTCTGTTTGCTGGTGAGTAATGATGAGTTACAGCTAAGGTCAGCCACTGCATTTGTTAATGGGGCAGTTTTTTTTCGTCATATCTCACAGGGGCCTGTTTTTTCGATAGAGAAGGGAATCAATAATCAATTCCAGCTGAGAATCATTAACAGTCCCATCAAATAATCTCATATCATGAGCCTTTTTGCTCATTTATTTATTTTTATTTATATATTTATTTAATGTGGACATTGCACATTAATGAACATCTATTCAAAAACAATAGATGTAAATATGCCGGATTATTAGCCTTGCAGAGCAGATGGACCTGCCTGATTCTGAAATCATGCATCTCCGTCTTGCCAGCCTCCATTGTCCAACGGTTTCACTCAGCTAATTGCTTAACAGCCAAATCAGGAAAGAGACACGGGAGCAGCAGGAGCTGCGTGTGCGATGACAACAGGAAGTGACTTGACAGGGTGTGAAGTCACTTCCTGTTGTACAAATAATGCCGGCTAATGTCGGTTAGCCTGTGGTCAACATTGTTACTCAGTTATGAGTAGTAAACTGTGTTCATGGGCTCACACCTTGTTCATTCTGTTTGAAACCAAAATATTCCCACACTGGGGCTGCGGCATTCAGCTTTGGAACCCTAGCTTTCGTGCCTTCCTTAATATCAGTGTTTGTTTCCCCGTTAATCCTCATGACACTCTCTTCAGGCCTCTGTGTGTGCACGCGTGAGCCGCCTCGCCTCCCCCTAAAAGATTGAATGAATGACAAATGCTCACTCCGCTATAAATCAGCTATAGAACCAATGCACCAAGGTGTTGAGAAAGTTACACCGAGTGATCCATCTTCTCATCCAGCCTGTTTGGTAGAGAGAGAGGAGGAAAACAAACATGCATGCACGTGTCAACTTATCGAGGACGTTTTTATTCATCGTGAGGTTAATTGATTTATTGATATTGTGACAGGCCTGTGATCTAATAAAGAGATCATTAGTTAAGAACTTAATGTTTCATTCTTTAGATTTATGTTTCTCTTAGCCTGTAATGGCATGTCTACCGTAACTTAATTCGACTCCAATGTACTTTTTGTTTAAATTTTGGCTAGTTAAGGCTGATGGGTAGATTTCTGTAAAACAAACACAACTTAGTTTGAGATGAAACTTTTCTTCAAATAGAATCAATGAATAAAATGTTAAAAAAAAATCATGAAAGTCCCTGAATTCTTTGAGAATGCAGACCAGACGAATGTTTGAAAGAAATAAAACACCTGCCCTGAGGAAAAAGAAATCTGCTCAAATGACATCACAAACTGAAGTTTGTGTTTTCCTGAATCGACTGTGCTTGTCTCAGAAAAGTGTCTGAGCAGATGTTTTTAGGGTCTCAGTAAGAATTTTAAAATGTGTATTTGTCTTTCAGGGGGAGATTTCTACTCAGCCACCATGACAGATTTCCTGGCCAGTGATGCCGTCATCTACAGAAGTCTGGGAGAAGGCCGACCTGTCCTCAGGACCGTCAAGTACGACTCGAAATGGCTCAGAGGTACGCTGCAGAGACTTTTACGGGAAATGGTACCCACTCAAAACCAGGATTCACTTTTTTCCCTTTAACATCTAACAACATCTTAACCCTGTAATGCCAATTGTATCATATTTGATACATACTTTTATGATACCTCTATCTACTCAATATGATCAACAATTTACAAAAAAACATCTGAATACAATCAGATAAATGATAAAAATGTCCTCAAATGGATTATCAGTTGCCAAAAACACCTAATGTATCAAATGAGGTACAAAAAATCTATATGTTGAATTTAATGGACATTTTTATATTTTAAGAATTTTAGCAGAAAGTGAAACAAACATTTCAGCTCCAAAAAAATAGAATTTTCTGGCTATAATCTATGGTCTTGGGCTTTAAAGGGCTAATGTAGGTCTTAAATGTAGTTCTCATAATTAAAAAAATATCTTGACTGTTTTAATTTCAGTTATTTGAATATGATTTGGTTTGTAATGTCTAGGCTACCATAACATTTTATACTGTTATGGATTCATGTATGAAACTTTTAATACCAAAGAGATTAAAGAAAAAAACTGTGACTTTTAAATCACACTAAACTTTTTACAAATCACATTCAGATCTCTTTAGAGCAAGCTTTTTCACATTTAAATATATTCAACTCAAACCTTGGCTAATGTGAGAAAAAATAAATGTGACGAGAAAATAACTGAAATATTTACTTTTCATCCTCCAGCTGTTTTTTGGCCTTTATAGAAACATGAGTGCCACTCTTGGATGAAATTCCTGTCTCAAATGTTTTAAAGGGCTACATAACTTTACTCAAACTTTCTTTTGGATGGATTACATAACCTGAAATCACTGAGCTTTATACAGTTTGTTTAGTCTGAACTGAGCTGGGAAAGAAGGTCTTTAGGTTCTCTGCACCTTCTGCATGGAATAATCTGCAGACTGAATTTATCTGCAGAGCTTTGTGTCTGAATGTCTTTAAATCTGCAATGAAAGTTCTGGAATACAGAAGTTCTGAATGTCGCTGTTTTAACTGATGGCTTTTTATTGTTTTCCTAGCTTCTTTTGTACTGTATTGAGTCGTGTTATGTTACTGAAGACCGGTCTCAAGACCACATTTTAAAGGTCTTGGTCTTGTTTCGGACTCAAGAGCTTTTTTACTCGGTCTTGTCTCGGTCTCGGACTGGCCAGACTCAGGAATTTCCATCAAGACAGATCAAGACCAGCACTGATCTGCTGTTCTTCAACTTCATTAATGTAAATAAGGAAAAAGCTTCAGTTCATGTGTTATTTCCTCCCGTGATGACTGCAACCTTCCCGGTGTTGTGACTGAGGGACACCCCTTTAACTGTTCAACCTTGTCATGGTTTTGAAAATAGATTTTAGTGATCTTGGTCTTGTCACGATCTCGGCTCGTCTCGGTCTCAGTCTTGACTCCCAAAAGTCTTGGTCTTGTCTTGGTTTTGGTGCATTCTGGTCTCTGGCAAGTCTTGGTCTCGAATAATGTGGTCTTGAACACAACACTAGTATTGAGTCTGTTTGACTGTTGAAACTGTGTTTGCTACCATTCTTGGTCAGGCCTCCCTTGGAAAAGAGATCTGCTGATCTTAAAGGGACTAGGCTGGTTAGCAAAAAAAGGTTAAATAAGATAAATATGTTAGTAATTTTGGAAAGTGACAAATCCCTATCTTTAGGCGCCAAAGTCACAAAATTGCGAAAAGCAACATTGCTGGATAAAACAGGCCATAGCTGTTAAAATAGTGCTGAATAGTGTCACTACTTTTCACCAGCAGATAGTGGACAGGTGACAGGTTTCTATTCAAAGTTTTGGCCTATATTTATTTTGAAACACACACACCGGACCGAGGGACGCGAGTGTGGCTATAGAGCGGAGCAGAGAGAGAGGGAAAGAGAGACACGCACAGAGTTATAGAGTGAGTAAGAGTACTCACGATGCTGAGGGGGCTTTGTCAAGTACTGGCTGACTCTGAATCTGAGGAATATTTACAAGTGCGGGAGCGGGTCCGCGCGCCATTACAGTCCCCAAGCAGCACATACCGAGGCCGATGCTTTGCCTCTCTGTGGCCGGGTTGGAAGTAATTGGCGATTGCCGAGGAGGGGACGTGGTCTGGGAAGCAGGGAAGCTCAAAACACCACGAAAAGTGACGGTGATAGCGGGAATGAGAAAGACCGCGGAGCTCTGAGCAGACAAGGGAGAAGCTGGGGGAAAAAGCACAGTGAAGGCAGCAGAGGCGTTCATGGTCGGCCCGTAAATTACAGTGATGATGATGGCAGGGTTCACTTAGGGATGAGGAAGAGTACAGCAAGTGGATCAGAGATTTTAATGAGCCTGTTGGGTATTGTGGAGACAGAATTCTGACAAATTTTGAGCCTTGGTCTTTTTTGTTTTTTTGGATGGTGAATTCTGAAGCCAATCACAAATGAGACAGATATGCTCACCAGTTCTTAGAGAGAGAAAACTCAAAACCAAACTCCAAATTTCATGGCTGGTATGATGTCACAGTCAGTGAGATGAAAGCTTTCATGTCATTTTATTTGTGTATATTTTCTGATATGGCTGCCACCTGATGATGTCATAATATGCAAATTAGTTGACTGAAAAACTCTGGTGCCTAAAGGGTTAATTAGCCACTTTTAAATGCAATCCAGGCTTTTGAAAAGAGAGTATAAACAGCTGGTTCAAATATATTACTGAATAAATCCTAAAAACGGACAAAATCGAATTGGGAGAGAAGTGAATCGTCCCAGCCCTAATAAATACAGATCTTTACTAATGAAACTCTGTCCATCAAGGCTGGATTAAATCTTTTTAGTCAATATATATTTGAGCAGAAGCCTTTTTTGGATTGAGAAAAGTGTGGTCTTCCAAATCTGTCCACCTATTGGATAATAAAACCATGTTTTTGGTAAGTATTCCGATAATGAGGGGTATGATGAAGGGCATAATATTAACTAAACCAACAACCAAAGCTTTTTGTTTGACTCTTTTTTGCTCTTTCCCTGTCCAGCACTTGTAAGCAATGCAGAGGCAGAAAACCATCAGACAGAAGATCTGTTTTTGTTTCTTTGGGAGGTACCACTCCTACTTACATAACTGATGTAATAACAGTGTAAAATGGTTAAAAACATCATTTAGGATAAATACAGTGAAATGCTGTACCCTGCATCTCCTCATTTATTTCTGACTCATCAAACTTTTTCTAAAAGCTGGCATCCGAGCATCAGGAGCTGTGAAAGACTTCACCTTCACTCACTAAATATCAGCCGTGCTCAAATACAGCCGCCACTTACAGCCTGAATAAAGTCTCTATTGAAACAGCGAGCGGCGTGGAGCTCAGCAGAGCCTCAGACATCCTCGTGTGTTCTCTGAAAAGGCTGGAAGTCAGCTGGTGTGAGTAAAGTTGTGGATTCAAGTGAAAGAAAACAGCGATTATATCACCTCGTAAGTGTTTGTACGTGTCGAACACCACACTCTGAAGGTGAAGAGCCTCACTGAGAGACGATGAGGAGAGTTTTTACCTTGGAAATAAAATCAATGAAATCTCAGAAATCCCCTCTCCTCCCTGCTCTCTTTCTCTCCGCAGAGCCACACTTCCTGCACGCCATCGACTATGGGAACTACGTTTACTTTTTCCTCAGCGAGATCGCGGTGGAGTACACAGCCCTGGGCAAGGTGAGAGTGTGTTTATTTATGCATGTGTGTGTTCCAAATCATAGCTGGACTCGTTTTGGACTCCTGGACCTCCAAATTTGAACCTCCACTTTCCAGTTATTTTCTGTTTTTGGTGCTGCAAGTGTGGGATGAAATCAATATAGCACATCGTCATGACTCCGATGACCCTGAAATAAAGTGAGGGCTGATGTGCTGGCCTTGAAAGTAGCATTTTTTTTTTTTAAAGATTTCTCTATATTAGACCCAATAGCTCAAAAATAACCCTTCAGTTTATCCAGTATCTGTGCTTCTTATGCCTTTTGGAGCCACTGGGGTCTGGAGCCTGTACCTGGGCGAGAGAGAGGGTACTTCCTGGACTGATATCCAGTCACATTAGACCACCACATAGGGTCAAACAACCAAGTCAAGAAGTTGTAACAACCTACTTCGTTTAAGAAGGTTGTTCTTTTATGGGCATTCCCTGTTTTGGTAGAAACAACTGCATCATGCTTACCTGAAAGAGGTGACCTCCTCTTGCCTCCTGTCAGTCCGGTGCAGTTAAATTAGGACCAGTGTTGGGCATAAATGTAATTAGTTACCAGGTAAAGTAATTAATGCGTTACTTTTTTAAAAAAGCTTTTACTGCTTTAACTGTGTTTTCATCTCTCTCTCCCTCCTTGTTGTTGCCTGCTGCAGCAGCTCTGACATCATCAGTTCTCTGTGTTTTTGGTCACTAGATTCTAGATTTACTTAAAACAGACACACACTTTGCTTTAGGACATAATGTACACTTCACATGTGTGTTCTTGCCTTTTACTTCCTGTATTTCCATCCTGAAAAATCCAGTTTTAGCTCCACAGACCGCTTTGGAATCGCAGTTGCTGCAGCTGACCGTGTTGCCAGGTTTTGCGATTGAAATAAGCATTTTTGATGACAGGAACGCGTTTTAATTTTTTTCATCCCCGTTACTTTTTAATTTCAAGGTCATATTTCTTCTTTTTTGTCTCTTAAGTTACTTATTAAACATCCATTTGTTTAGAGGTGTGTCACAACCAAGAACATTCTTTCATTATACAAAAGTGAAGCGAGGGGCTGCTGTTATTTATAACTCAGTTATTGCTAAACAGTCGGTATAATCTTGATTTTTGTAACCAAAAAAACATGTCAGGATTTTATCTAAGTTGTACCTTAATCCTCTACAGCTTTATTATGGAGAAGACAGTAGTAACTACATTAGGAATCAATTTAAATCTGGCAGTATGGATTTATTTTAGGTGGAAACACTTTTTACCGTAATTTTAAATTTGTGTTAGGTTGAGATAAAATAATTTTAATAACTTCTGAATTGGGTTTATGTTGATGGTAGATCATGCACCAGATTCCTCCTGAGTTTGAGGGCACAACAAGCCTAAATGAGTAACTGCACTATTGGTATCAGCCCAAAAAAGTGCAACCCACAACTCCAAATATACACAAGAAGAAGCCAAAAGACGCTTATAATAAGCGAACCTGGCACTTCTGGCATCGCATTGTCTTCTGTGTCTGTCAACAGCACAGCTCCTGTCTGTGTCTGGCTGAGCGAGGCAGGTCGGATAACAGCTGCTGGACACTGGTGCAAAGTAACGCGCCACATTTCACTGCCAGTAACGATAACAGCGTTGTAACGCATGAAAAGTAATTAATTAGATTACCCTTTACAAGGAAAACATAATGGCGTTAGTAGCACCATTATTTCTTACGCCGTTACTCACAACACTGTTTAGGAATAATCAACATGCAGTGACAGTTTCTGAGTGGATACTTCTACAGGTGTTATGGTGTAATAAGTTACCATGCTATCTGGTGTCTTGCTGTAGACACCGACGAGTGTTTAAAGCTCTTCTTTGCATGTTAAGTTTGTTTACATTTATATCATATCAAACAATGATGAATACTGTCATCATATCTTCATAAGACATCCTTTTGTTTTTAGCTCAGCATGCTAACTTCTCATAATGCAGTGTGAAACTGGAGCCACTGCAAACGCTGGCTGTGATGTCATGACATCGGATCAACCCTTCCTTTCTGTGTGATATGGCCCCTTCAGGATACTCCCATGTGAACAACTGAAATGGAAAAAGCAATAATCTGTAGGTGTAGAGAGTCACCAATCAACAAACCAGCATGTTTCATCCGTGGGAGGAATATTATAATAATATGAATATAATTATTATTATTATTATTTATGCAGCACTTCAAAAACAGAGGCTCACACAGCGCTTAAAATTCATGCAGACTGTCAGCCCACTTCTCCATGATGGATTTAATACAGATTTTATTTACTCTGATAATCACACTGAGTATTTTCAGATCTCACTGCACATTGTAAATACTAAGAGAAGTATTGTTTGACCAAATTTTATTAACACTACTTTCCAGCTGTTTTTATTTGTATTTTTTTTGTCTTGACTTATTTATATTTATTCTTACTTTCTGTTGATTGTTTTAAGCACCAACTAACCAACTCAGATATCTTGTATGTGTAAATGTATTTGGCAATAAATACAGAATCTGACTGATTCTGATGCAAAACACAAAAAGGACAAAACATTAGGCACAAGGACAAATTACAAAGAACCAAAACCCCCAAACTTTCATCAAAGAAAACGACTGAAGAGAAGAAACATGAGAAACACACAATCCAAAAGTCACACGAGAATTATAGACAATATAGGAACCTAACTTCACTAAGATACCCATGCATGCACAGGGAGAACATGTTTTAGGGCAGCACAATAAATCACAATTTATCCTTTTGAAGTACAGACTTTTATAATAAACATGTTGGAAAAAAGTGATGAAGAATTATTTTCGCTAAAGCTTCTTAAGAAATATCACTGGTACATGTCTACCTAAATTATCAAAACACCAAAAAAAAAAGTTTTGCATTATATTATTGTCATATAACACAGATCTAATGGTTTAATTATGGTCTTACAGTTTTAATTCACAGTTTTTCACAATAAAATGAAGAAGGAATGAAATTGGCAACTTTACTTTATCGAAGGTTATTTATTTGAGACATTCTTAACAAATAAGCAAATACACATTTTAGAATAGAATGTGTCATAAACAGTGTTGGGGAAGTTACTTTTAAAAAGTAGTGTTTGCTCGTTACTCGTTACATCTGAAAAAGTAACTCTTTACTATACTTAGTTACCCTCTATGAAGAGTAACTTCTCAAGTTACTTTTCCGTTACTTTTACATTGCTTGATCATGGACAGAACCCCATATCTATTCCTAAATGTGAAGGCCTACAAAAAGTTCTACTACAGAGAACATAACAGTTTTTGTGCTCTTTATTTTACAAAATGTCACATACCCTGTGGAATGAGAGCTCCTGCCCAGTGTTTCCACATTTTGCTTCTGAAATAAGCAACCTGGTCAATAAAAATAAGCCCAAAATAAGCAACCTCCAGCTATTTCCTTTCCTAATGTGATATACTACTTTTTAAAAAGAGAAGTCTACACAAAGTGTGTTAATTTTCGTCTACATTACATTTCAATATCACAGTGCTAAGTATCTATTCAAGAAAAGACCGTCGCTTATAACAAGCAGACCTGGCAACTTTGGCTCTGGAGCATGCGCCATGTGCGTGAGTGTGTTTGGGGGCGTGCATATAACCAGGAAATGAGGAAGTGGACAAACTGCCTACCGCAGTCGTGTTTTCCTTTATGTTAGGAGCTGGAAGATAATCAGGGGGATACACACAGACTTAAGAGCCCCAAGAAGCAACTTCACGTCTAGAAACAAGCCCAAAAAACCACAACCTCCGGCCGTGACTCACAAGATTTTCAGCCTTTAGACGCTTATAACGAGCGGACTTGGCAACGCTGCTCGTGTCTGTGCGAGCAGCTGAGAAGGCAGCTTCAGTGTCAGATCTGTCCGAGGGAAATGTAACGTCGCGCTGCATTAAAAAAGAAACTACGTTTCGTTACCAAATTTTCAACAGTAGCACGTTACTTCACTTTTTACCTGAAAAAGTAGTTTCGTTACTGTAACGCGTTACTTTCTAACGCGTTACACACAACACTGGTCATAACTAGGGATGTAACGGTTACTGGTAAAATGGTAAACCGTGGTAAAATTTCCCACAGTAATCATTTCCGCGTCCTATTAAAATTACAATTAAACCGTGTTTGATTACCACACTGTGTCAATAACGCACGGTGATGCTGCTCTTTGCCTGGAAAAGCCTGAACTGCTCCGATGAGGCAGCCCTCTCACGCAGACGGGGCGCATGTGCAGTTTGTAATGTTTGACCTCTGAGAAGTACTGTACAGCAATTGCAGCCTTGCTCAGACTTACGGGTTTTGCCACTCGAAACGGACAATGTTTAAAGTTTGGTCGAAGTTTGGATTTTACAAAGAC
Organism: Scarus forsteni; assembly: GCA_036419115.1. Taxonomy (NCBI): domain Eukaryota; kingdom Metazoa; phylum Chordata; class Actinopteri; order Labriformes; family Labridae; genus Scarus; species Scarus forsteni. The sequence goes on from JAZDUH010000500.1 coordinate 2,280,802, forward strand.
GTCGAGGAGAAACTGACTGACGACAGTTACCCTGTCTAAAACACCAAGCTACGGTGAAAGTGTTCGTGATTAAAACTGCTGTAACTCCTCGAGTAAACGAGCAGACAGAGAGAGAGAGAGGATTCAGAGAGACACACCTGAGTGAATTATAGGTGGTTTATCAGGATTTTCTGTGGGAATAATGTATCAAGGTTGTAAATAACAGCATTGGTGTCAATCTGGAGTGAGTTCTTGACATTCTTTCGCCATTTATTATCCGTTTTTCGCCATATTTCGTTGTAATAGATCGTCTTTTTCCATCATAGTTGGTGTTTTATGGACTCAGTCAGTCGTAATTTGGAAATATTAAAGAAGATGTGGAGGAGATCTGCCATGGAAAGGGGGGACGAGAGGAGAGTCATTAAAGGGGCTAACTGCTTCAGGGACTATCGTTAGTAAAACAAAAATTTAAAAAAAAGCATGGTCTAATATAACAAGCTGTACCATGGACACTAAAATGTGTGAGTGTATGTAAAATAGGTTAGGATTATTTTTTGTTATCTTAAAACTTTTAACGTTCATTTTCTTTTTTGTGTGAAGAGAATCCTGTTTAAAGTTCAAATCTGTTTTTTTTTCTTGTAATTACACACAATGACAAATACTTGCCAGAATTTTTTACTTCTATTTCTCATTAAAAAAATTTAAACAAATTTACTTATAGGACATTCCCTGACAAAGTTATTGACAAAAAAGACAAAAGGACTGTTAAAATTATAATATGAAAGGGATTAAATGGTTTCATGATATGAAATTTTCATACCGTTACATCCCTAGTCATAACTAAAAATGCAGTGATTTGATTTTTATGTGTTAATGAATCCATCAAGCTGATAGTTTTGATCATATGGTCTCTGCTGCTGTCAAAATCAGCAGCAAGCTGAAGTTGTCATGGGAAAAATGAAGTTTAAAATGTGATTCTTTTGTTGAAAACCTCCCTTGTCTTTGTGTTTGGTAGTTTTCTGCAGGGGAGTGGTGCAGATGGTCAGGCAGTGATCCAAAGATGGTCCAGCAGCGTTATATGCTCGTTCTGTGCTGTCACAGCAGCTCACATAACACCTCTGTGTTTGTAAATTGTTATATTTCACCCAGCAGGCGCAGTAAAGCAATCTCTCTTTTTCTTTCTCTCTCTCCAGGTGGTGTTTTCTCGAGTCGCCCGGGTCTGTAAAAATGATAACGGAGGATCACCGAGAGTTCTGGAGAGATACTGGACGTCTTTCCTCAAAGTAACCTCACACTCAGCTCCACGTGAATATCAGTCTAAGGTGACGACCCTGCTCTGTCATTGTTTCTGACTGTGTTTGTGTTTCTGCAGGCCCGTCTGAACTGCTCTGTTCCTGGAGACTCATTCTTCTACTTTGACGTCCTTCAGTCTCTAACTAATGTTCTCCAGATCAACCAGAGACCGGCTGTGGTCGGGGTCTTTACCACGCAGGCCAACAGGTATATGACACTGAGTGTTTCTTTGTGAGGCTGATTCTGAAGCTTCTGTGAAGAGTTCTAGCTGGTTGAGGGGCTCACATCTGCATTAATGTCTCCTTATGAGTGAGAGTATAAGCGTTAAGGCTGATCGTTTCTGTATATATGTATTTTATATCAATGAAGGCTGCTGCACAACATGTAACAGACACATATTTTTCAGCACCTCACCGTTATACTGAACGTTTCTGTAAAGAGTTTTTTAGTGGGGTTGCTTGAAGCCTGTTGCACTGGTAAATACGACTGATTCAAAAGAACCCGGCTAAATTTGTCACTGAGAAGAGATAGCTGGATATTGATATTGATGATTTCTTTTAGATGGAGTGTTTTTAGGGGAATTTAAGGATTTTAATATCAGTAATTTGATTATTTGGGATGTAAGGATGCATGGTCTAGCAGATTATCTTTCAAAGGGGCTGATAAATGTAATTTGAGAAAATCATCTTTATTAGAACAGCTTCTGATCTTTGTCTCCGAACATTTATCTGCAGGCATTTACTTAGTCGTCTTTTCCGTGCTCTCTTGTGTCTTTGCGCTCCTGCAGCATCCCAGGCTCTGCAGTCTGTGCTTTCTACATGGACGACATCGAGAAAGTCTTCAACGGGAAGTTTAAAGAGCAGCGCACCAGCGACTCGTCCTGGACTCCTGTGCCTGATGAACAAGTCCCCAGACCAAGGTGAGACCGCGGGCAGATCGACAAGTCAGGAAAACGATGATGACGTCAAACCAGGACGTCCAGAATGAGCATTTAAGTGATAATAAAACTTCTCTTTTCTTCAGACCTGGATCATGTGCAGGTGATGGTCCAGCTGCAGACTACAAGTCTTCAGTCCAGTTTCCTGATGAGACTCTGACGTTTATAAAGTCCTACCCTCTGATGGATGAAGCAGTTCCCTCCGTCAACGACCGGCCTGTCTTCACCAGGACCTCCAGCAGGTACCTCCTAAGTTTTAATTTTTTATTTTTGTACCTAATCCTCCGCAGACACTGACCCATCTCTTGTCTTTTTTGTACATGACTTTTCTTTTAAGGGCCTGTTTACACGACAACCAAAACAGAGAATTTTCGTTGCGTTAACTCCTTCTGTTTACGCGAAAATGGTGCCCGAAGCGCCTGAATCTGCAAACTTTGGGTCCAGAGTGAAAAGTTTTGAAGATGTTTTCGTTGTGATCTCTGTGTAAACAGGTTATCAAGGAAAACAGGGGTTTATGGCACATGTGCAGTACTTTTCAGATAAAGGTTAAAAACCACAACAAGAACAGCCAAGGTTGGCTAACAAGTAACATGAGTGATGTTAACAGTGCTTTGTTATCCAGACAATTGGACTGGAATCATAGGGACTCGGACTTGGGAGGTTAAAAACTTAACTCAACTGGGACTTGGGGAAAAAAGTCTCTAGACTCGACCTGACTTGAGACATCATGATTCAGAAAATTGCACGCACTCAGGCTTTATATGAAGAGCCAAACAGAAGATATACGCCTCTCTTTCTTTTTAGGTTCACTTTATTGATGCTCCAATTCACAGTACATTTGCCCGTCACCTATTATTGTCCTGCACACAACACAGTACTACACACATACGTTCCTGCCACACACCCGCTTCTGCTACAGTGATGGTCAGTGGGCAGGGTGCACGGGACGCGTTTTTCAAAATGGCAACCGCTATGTCTTCTGTGCCCAAAGTTTTCTTTGCATATAAAGACTTTCAATCATAAAGAAAACGAAGACACGCCAAGTGCATGACCTGCAACACTTTAATAAGTGAAAAAGAGGGCACATCATCGAGGACACATGAGGCCAAGTAAGTGAACCCTGCAAACGTTAGCCAGGTAGCTAACATTCCTGCCATAGGTCAATATGGCAGGAGCGTTAGCCCGACCTGTGGTCAGTATGAAGCTAGCAACGCTAACATTAGTAAAGAGGGTGGCCCACAACAGAAAAAACTTGGGACTTGCTTGAGACCTGGATCAAATGACTCAAGATTTTCTTGGGACTCAGATTGGAGGGACTTGGGCAATTTTCTGTAGTTATCTTCAACAAAATGTGGATTTGCTTCAATACTGTGACCAGCGAAGATGCCTTTCCTGTATTTGCCAACTACTGGCCTGGCATGCACGCCACTGTGTTTTCAGTTGGTCTCGTGGATTCGTATGAATGCTCATCATTACCACACTGTCTTTTTGTGGCCACAAAGCACTTTGAAAACCCAAAGGAAACTTTGCCATTTTCATTGTGTTGTTAACAGGCCCTAAATTTAACAAAAACATCTCAAACTCTGTTGGATTTTGAGCAGCAGGGAGAGGAGATGAGCTTCTGCTTCACGCCTGTCTTCATGTTTTATCAGATTCACATCGGTTGATAAGATTTGTTTGTTACAGAGCAGAATCTTTTCTTCCTTCCTGCTCTGCGACGTAGTGATGGATGATTAGATCTACATTTAGTGTTTGTAGACATTCACAAACAGCTCTGCTACATGATTTATAAGATACAACAGAATGATGGGAGTCGTCAAATGTCAGAGCCGCTGATCTGTGGAGTCATCATCAGAGGCTCTTCATCTGTGACGGGACTCTTTGAGCACATCTCTGAATCCAAATGTGACGATTAGCCTGGGCTGATGTAAAGTTTCAGCTCAGAGAAGTTTAATATCCTCAGCCAGCAGCCAGCTCCTGCTTTATATCCGACAGGCTGAAATGATTGAGAGAGAGATCAGGGGTGTCAAGAGAAAAGTGTAAAATGCCACCTGTGCCCCGGAGAGCAGAGTCTGACAGTTCCTGCAGCTCTGAAAGGCAGTGAGTGCACCGTCCTGACCCGGAGCGTCAAGGATAATCATCGTGATCTGCTTTGATTAGTCCTCTGGAAATCTCTGACCTTTTCTAATCAGCGTCTGCAGGTTTCAGATGAGTTTCTGACAGAGTTTAATTATTATTGCGGGACGGCAGTGAGACTCCTAATTCAGTGTTGGAGTTATCGTCCCCTCAGCAGAAGGACCGAGCTGACCCACATTAATGATGAGACCACGTCTGCGGGGAGAAGATCCTCTCTCCGTGTTACAGAGAGTCAGTCACACTCAGGTGTTCAGACCTGCTGCACCTATATCACTGCTGTACTACATTTCCTAGCATGCCCAGGGGTGTAAACCAATAAAGCTTCATTTCTACGGTTGTAAGTTAAGTACAGTAAGCTGGATCTTATAGGTGCAGGAGTTAAGCAGGAAGACAGTAAATGAGACAGCCACATGACAGTGTGACATCACAGTGGTAGAGTAAACACGGAGCAACAATGGAGGGCAATCCTTGATCTTTCCTCTTTTCGTGGTGCTGTTCACAACAAGAAATCAAACTTTGTTTTAGAGCAGGGGTGGGCAACTATCAATACGAAAAGGGCCACATCAATTTTTTTTAAGTGCTCGAGGGCCACACTGTTACATTTTATTAGCACAGTCAACAAAGAAAAATGTGTAAATGATCAAAGAATTACAAAGACAAAGCTTAACCAAGGATTTTATAAACACTTAAATATTCTAACTCAAACACAATTAACCCTCTGAATCCCAAGCTATTTCTGAGCGTTTTCTGCTTCTGTCATATTTTTACTCACTGTGGTCTCATTTTTCTCTGTAAAATGAAGTCCAGCACCTCTATGGATTCAGGACAACCATGGCTATAAGCTGATGTAACTCAATTATGTCTTTATGCAGTGTAACAAAATTTAAAGGCTGTAAATCATCAGAAAAAAGAGAATTGAAAATTTAATTTTTCTGATTTTCTGATTTTAAAAAATTCTAAAAATAGGGTGGGAGTATATACAACACACTTTCAGGTACCCTCAAGCATAATGAACACAGGGAAAAAGTGGTGTGGTTCTACCTTTAAGGAAACTACACATTCTGGGACCTTATAAGTTGATTGGAATTTTAGGCCGTTTTTGCTTCTGTCACATTTTTACTCACTGTGGACTCATTTTTCACTGCAATATCAAGTTCTACACCTCTGTGTGCTCAGGAGAACTAGGGCTGAAGCCAGATATAATTCAACAATGTCTCATAGCAATATAACATAACCAGAATGCAAGAAACTATTCAATAAAGAAAAACGGACAGTGACAATGAAAACTATGAATAACTATGTACAAGGCAACAGGACTCCCCTGAAACTGTTTCAAGGGACCCCCTGAAACTGTTTCGGGGTGTCCTGCTGCCCTGAAACAGTCTCTGGAGACACAGAGCCGACGTATGAAACATGCTGATTGGTGATGAACAGACAGAGGCTGAAATGACACCAGGCAAATGGAAGGCAATATTCAAATAATTCTTTAGAAGTAAATACAGGATGTATATCTATCATTCAAGGCTTGTTAAAAGCTGTAAGATGTGTAAAATTATTTGTTTTTTACAGAATCGAGCTAGAGCAAACGGTTTATTTTCTGCAGATTTTTGAAGTGGACGTGCGAATAAATGCGATGTTGATGGCAGTCGCGCAAAATCATCAGTCTTTTCCGCCATTGTTCGGAATGTTGCCGACGTCATGTGTGATACATTCAGGTACCCTCGGAAACTTGATAATCTGACGAAAACGCCACTTTTTACGGCTTTTTAATAGGACAAACGGTTTGTAAATGCCAGTCGTTTTAAAATAAGTGCGTTTTTGAACCCGCCAGCAGGTTTGGGATCCAGAGGGTTAAAAATTAAGAATGATTCAAATGAGCATGACACATAATTAAAGCTAATTTACGCATCTTTTTAATGCAATAATAAAACTAATGTTTACCAGTTTTTAAAGCTCAAATATATTACTATTACCATTGTTTCCAAATATGGTATTTACCAATACCATAAATTATGTTTTAATGCCTCATAAGATATTTTAGAGACACAATCATAGCCAAGTGAGAACTTTATAATTACTTGTGAAAAAAAGCATGTATCAGAGATCTAAGGTTAATGAAAAAATTTTATCACATATCCAAATTCATGCATTATATGGTACTGGTTACTCATGATGAATCATATTTAGCAACTGTTGTTTTGTTTTTTTCATTTTTCCAGTTTGTTTTGTTTTTTGTGGAAATGACTGGTGGGCCGCATTGAGCAAGGTGAAGGGCCACATATGGCCCCTGGGCCACCAGTTGCCCACCCCTGTTTTAGAGGAAGATGAAAGCATGAAGGAGAAATACTGAGGAGAATATAAGAAAGCTTGATAAACTGTAGGATTAGGACCACTGAAAAAAGGAATCATATCTTTGAAAACCTGTGGATAAAATCTGAGTTTAGGAGACATATTGAAAATTCTGAGATTGAAGTCAAAATTCTGAGGAAAAAAGTTTGAAAAAAGTAAAAACTCTTATTTAATTCCAGAACTTTAACTTTAATGTCAAAGTGTTTTAAATTCTGATAATAAAGCTGAATTATGACTTTAACTATGGACTGTTCCTCAGAATACTGATTTTTTTTCTCTAGAAATTTTGAATTTAACGTCAGACATTTTTCCCAGTTAAAATCTGATTTAAATCGAATTCTAACTTTCATCTCAGAATTATTATATCATTTTTCCTCTGATGTATGAAATTAATGTCAACATTCTGGGTAGTTCTCTCAGAATCATGACTTCTTTCCTGAAATTATTAATTAATCTTCCGAAATTCAGACTTTAAATTCTGAGAAAATTAAGTTTGAGTTCTGACTTCCTTTTTTTAAAACACTGACTTTTCTCAAAAGTCTTTCTTCTCTTTTTCTGACCTTTTTAAATAATACCGATTTTAAACTCTTTTTCACAAACTTTTAAACTTTTGATGTTTTTTAACCCTACTTTTTTTTTTTTTCCCTGCGGACCTTTTCCTCTTTTGTCTTTTTGGACCTGGGATGGGGAAGCTAACGTTCTTTTGGCCAGTCAGTAACCTGCAGGGTGATTAGCTCCACCCTTTGAGGCTGAATTTCCATACAATGTACCCAAACAGAATGGTTCTAAAACCAGTGGGACGAATCAAATAACTTGTTTGGGCTCCTTTACCAACATTTGATTGTAAAAAACACAATAGTTACATACTTAAAGATGCTATGAGGAGTTTTAAGTAATTACAAAAAGTCTCACTTTTAGATATATGCCTGATCGAAACACGCACTTTAAGATGAGTTTAATAGCATCAAAATAGGTTAATCTATAAATGCTGTACCTTCGCGGTCGGTTCGGACAGTGCTGGACTGGCCTGGATACTCAACTTCGGGAACAAGACAATTAAAACTAGAGCAAATTTACGTACACCTAGAGAAACTAACTAGAGCACCGGGCTGTAAGTAGCGATATATAGCCAGCTACAAAACTACGATGCTAAGCATTCCAAAAATTGCCTGTTGTCACACATCAAAAACTACCGCTACGTAACTAGAAAGAGATACATTACCTCGTCTGAAAAAAGAAGTTGTAAAGCAATACAGAGTTCTGAGGAAGGTCCAAGCTGCATTTATTAGCATCACAACAAACACACGCTTTGGCTTGGGTCACGTCTTTATGACCGTCCCCGCGCGTGCTCATGGGTAGCAGGGCCTTATGTTACCGGAAATAGATTTTCCTCATAGCACCTTTAAAGAATCCAAACTGAGCTACACTGATTGGTCCCTTAAATATCAAAGGTGACACCATCTTACTGAGGTCGATCATACCTATTAACCTTTAGTTAGCAGGCTGTTATAGAGTAACTCCACATCAAATCAGATATGTTGCTACCATGTTCTCAAATGTCTTTCAGTTTCTTCTCCATCACCCAGAGTCATTTTTACCCCCTTAGGTCCAAGCTGACTGAAATCGTGGTGGACGTCTCAGCCGGCCCGAGCAAAGACCGGACTGTGATGTTCCTGGGCTCGGACGACGGCAGAGTCCTGAAAGTCCTGGCCAGCACACATCCCAACGACAGCTTTGGCTCCAAACTGCTGGAGGACATTGACGTCTACAACCCATCAAAGTTTGTATTAAACCTTCTGCTGCTCATACGTAAGGATCAGAGACCATGCTGGTGTCATTATTACCTGCTCTCTGTGTTCAGGTGTAACGTCCAGGGTCAGGAGGACCGGAGAGTTCTGGGACTGGAGCTGGATAAAGACCATCACGCCTTGTTTGTTGCCTTTACAAGCTGCGTCATCAGAGTGCCGCTTAGCCGCTGCCCCCAACATGGAACCTGTAAAAAGTAAGACTTTAATTTCTGTTCTAATCAACACTGTCACTGTTTATGACTTTCATTTTTTGCATAAAACTGTGCTAAATGTCACCTTCCATGTTGGTAAGTGGGTTATAAACTTTTAACAACATGAAAGAGCAAAAGAAGAATTTATTAAAAGGGCAATGCTATATTAGACCACACAGTAGTAGAGCTTTTTTTTTTATTTCCTAAAACAAAAGCAATTTGGAGATTGGAGATACATATAAAATACATTATAATACATTAAACAAGAAGTGCTTCCCTCCTCAATCCTCTGCCCAAGCTTTTCTTATGTTGTCGGCTAAGTTATTGTCAAAAATCAAAGACGGTTCCTCTTGGACCCGAACCACCAGATGGATTGTTCACAATATTTCACTAGTCCATCCAAAAAAGAGACAAAAGAAAGTGTTTGGGAATGGGCAGAACCTTTCAAAAGCATATCCAGCAGGTGATTTGTTCTGTTAATTACATTTATTATGGACCAATCAGATTGTGTTGTAGGTGGGCACTACTGCTGTGGTCTAAACAACAGAAAGTGATCTACTTTGTGGAGTGGAAAACAAATCTAACCATATCATCAAGAAATTGGTAGTGTTGATGTTTGTCTTCATTTATTAAAGAAATATGGTCCAGATCTGGTAAAGCTGCCTCTGAAGCTGTTAGCATCTATGCTAATCTCTGTACAAGCAGTCCCTTCCTGCTGTCATCTCACTTGTAGCTCCCACTCCTTCCTGGACTCTGATTGGGCTGCTCACAATCGTTGCAGATTGGAGTTTGGCAAGAAGGTTCTGTCTGATTATACACACTAGCCCAAATGATAGTGCCTTCACACAAAAGTGCCGTAACCATCTGAACTCAAGACCATCACTGAGTCCAATATCTTCACCACCAGGCTTAAGTCTTGGCTCAAAACAAAACAATCCGGTTGTTAAAGAATACTGTGTGCATGTGAAGCAGGATTTATTTATTTATTTAATTGAGTATTATTTTTAATAGTGTTAGTTTTTAAAAGTTTTAGTTTGTTTTTTAATAGATTTTGTTAATGTTTCTCTGTAATTTCTTGTGTTTTTATATGATGTAATTTCTTGTTTCATGTAATGTAGAAAGGCCCAACCAGGGACAGGAGTTGAGAATTAGCCTTGGCTATAAACTCCACTTGCATGACATCAGCCACAAATAGTTTTTTTTGACTATGTACAATTGCAATGTCCCTGCCAAATAAACAAATAAATAAAATAAGAAGGTTCTATATTTACATGCAAGGATTCACATTAATTCTGTGAGGCTGTAATATTTGTGTCAACTCATGCTACAACACAACTTGGATGTGCATGATTTTGTGCATTCCCAACATACACACACTGTATGAGAGACACTTGCACCGCTCCTGTCTCCCGCTGAACCTGCATGCCTCCTTCTCTCTAATATCACGCCTCTGTTACTACGTCTGGAGACAGAACAAAAGGAAGTCAACTGGTTTTCTCTATTACACCACCAGGATGTTCACAAAGGAGGCAAAATGTCCCAGAGAGGTTAATATCACACCTTGAAATGTTAGTATGAATTGGGTTACTGAATCAGGCAGGTCCAACTGCACTGCAAGGTTACCTTTCTCCCAATGTTAACAAAAGACCAATGTTCCCTGTAGATGTCATCCCAATCTGTTGGAAACACCAAAGTTATTATAAACAAAAGTGGAAACTGCTCTATCTTGTTTTGTAAGCATATTCTTAAAATAAATTCCTGGATTTATCAGTGCTTTTCTTGTGACATTTTCAAAATTGCTTAAAAAAATTAAATCAAAATCCATTGGTAACTTTTCGGACAAAACAGGCAAATGCTGGCAAAAACATAACCACCTCAGCAGAAGTAATTAATGCTATTAAGGGCTGTCATTGTAATTATTTCTTCCACAGAGAGCTAGGCCTCTGTTGTGGAGCAGAAAATGTTCTGTATGTACGCAGATGACACTATTATTTATGTTATTGTTGGGGTAAAATGGGTAGAGGACATTTGGAAAACTTTCAGAATAAGATGCATTTAAAGATGCACATAGAGCAAGTTTTTGGCATTTTTTTATTGAAGTAAAGATTTCTTTATTCTGGAAAACACTGTGGTATCAAGGCAAAGAGAAGTCCCCTTTATGAGGCAAAACTGGAGTTTCCTGATGCGCATAATCAGCAAAAGCCTATCTGGAAAACTTCCAAAATCAGAATTGGGTGAATCGTTTTAAATGTTAATATGTGGAGCTTAATTCTGCAACACAATCAATATTACAGCAGTTTGAGCCGAGGGGAAAATGGGGATGCCGGGTGTGAATAGCTGAATGTGAGTAGAAAGAATCCCATTTTAAAGATGTCATTAAACTGAACAGAGCTTTCCACCAGAATTAGAGCACATTCATCACACACACACATCAACTGTCAGTAATCAGACTCATGTTAATTACAGAGCGGGAAGCCGGTAGATGAGATGCAGAAACAGCTGCAGGTTCAGAGAGATGCCAGCAGCTGTGTCTCCATCACGAAACTCCCTCTCTGTTTAAAGTGAGAGCAGAGCTGCAGATGGAGGTGTGGACTCAGAGTGGACCTTAGAGATGGTACACTGACATCAGACCTTTAGGCTTTTAATGATCAGGATCAATACACATTTTCTAACTGATATTTTATTAGTCAAGTGAGTCAGTTTAGCCTTATCAAGACTTGAGTATTGTCTCACAGAGTGGTTTAATTCTTCAAAATAAGAGCTACTGTAATTTCTCGATTATAACACGCACCCCATTTCTTCACGATTTTTGGCTGGAAAAACTCTGTACTTGAATATAACACGCACCCAATTTGTGCCCAAACCTTACTCTCTTATGGCCCTTTTCCATTAGCCCTACTCTACTCTACTCGACTCTACTCTACTCTACTCGCCTTGTGCTGCTTTTCCATTAGCCCCAGTCGCCTGCCCAACGGGATGCAGTGTTGCTGTAAATGTAGATTTAATGATTTATTTTCAAAGCCGAGATGGATTGAAACCTAAAATTTAACATATTGGCTGGCAAAGTCTGTTTATATCTGATTCAGAACTTACCAAATTTGGACAAAGAGTTAAGTGCCAAGTCTCCTGGGAGTGAGAGCAGGATTTAACATAATGATGATGATCATAAGTGATCACGTCCGATCTTTGATTTGAAAGTTAATATCAGCTGCCAGAAATATCAGGCTGTCCGCGAAATGTATGCTCTGATAATTAAAAAAGACAGAAAGAAAATACTCTATAAATGATCATATTCCAGCACTCTTTCTGGTTCACAGTGATGATTTTATGCAAATGACGTGACCACGATTTACCAACATCATTTCTCTTCGTGGTCATTTCCCTTTCTTCCCTCGCCGTCTCCCCTCGCTCCCTTCAGCTCAGTTTCTTCACAAACTCGGTGGCACACGCGTCATTCAGATCGTCTCCAAGCCTGTCGCCCAGCTCCATTTAGTTCACACTCTGCCAGCAACACACAGACACACACAAACACAAACACACCCCATCCTCATGCCAAACACACAGTTCACCGCCAGGCCAGCCAGAACAGCTGTGTGTGTTTGTGAGCGCCGTCGTGTGTTTGTTGCAGATGGACGTCTTTTCAGGCCCGCACGTGGCAGCGGGAGCAGAGCTCGGCGTCTTTGGACTTTTCTTTTGTCCATGTTTGCTGTTTGTTTCCTGTCTTTTTGTGTCTGTTTTTGTTTGGCTGTTTGTTTTTATTATATGGTGAAAGGAAAAAACTCAACAAAACAGAAAACACAACAACAAATTGTGATAGCACAACTACAGATGGAATAAAAAGATCCAAAAATTTTTTAAACAAGCTGAGTGGTTGCTTCCATGACTTTTTATATCTAAAATACCTTATTTTGTTTTTTTCATTGGTATTCTGTTTTTTATTTAATGCTGTTTTCATTTTCCTCATTGAACATTTTTCCTATATTCTTGTGTTTTTATGTTTTTCTGATAAAAAAAATAGATTTCTGCCCTAATGTTAGGTTTTTTAAGTGTTGTTATGTTGTTTAATTGGTTATTGGGTGTTTTGATTAGTTTTGTAACTTAGCTTGTGTCAGTGTTCTTGTTTTGTCTGTGTTTTTTATGGTGCTGTTGTGTTTTTAAGACCTTTCATTGGTAGTTTTTGATGTTATTTGTGATAAATAATCTAATGTTTTATATGTTGTTGGCATATTCTTGATTGATTGTTAATTAATGGTGCTATGTTCTTATGTTGTTTTGTGTTTGATTAGTTCCTTTTGAGTTTAATGTTTTTGTTGTTGTTATGTTCTTTTTTGTTGTTCTTTACAGTAATTGTTTTAATTTATCTGTTTTTAAGATTTGTTTTTGTGTTTTTGTATTTGTGCAGTGTTTTTTAATGCCTTGCAGTTTTTAAATTTGTTGTTTGTTTTGTTTGTTGTTTTATTTTTTCGTTGTTAATTGTTATTGTATGTTTTGTTGTGTGAATGTTTTTGTTTCTTACTCCTGGTTATTTGTTTTATTTTGTGTTGTGTATTTGATCTGCTGTTTGTGCTGTTGATGTGTTTTTGGCATATTTTCTTACCAGTTATTGTTTCTTATGGTTTTTAATTGTCTGCGTGTTTTTCTACCCCTTTAATGGTTTTTATTTTTTGTTGTGTTATTTTGTTGTTGTATGGATTTATTTGTTAATATTGTTGATGTTTATTTTATCTTATTGTTTTAATTTTTAATTAAGGACAAGTTTTTCATCAGTATTTGAGTTTTGTTTTTTGCTGTTTGTTGTGTTTCAATTCATTGTTTTGTTTTTTGTTATTGTCTCGCAGTTTTTAAATTTGTTGTTTGTTTTGTTTGTTGTTTTATTTTCATTGGTTATTTCTTTATGCTTTGTCATTGCATTTTTTGGTGTGTGTAAGCTTAAGTTACATATGGTTTTATGTTTTTCTTTTCTTACTCTGGTTTGTTTATTTTATTTTGTGTTGTGTATTTGATCTTCTGTTTGTGCTGTTGATGTGTTTTGTTTGTTTTTTTGGATTATTTTCTTTCTTATTTGTCTGTGTGTTTTCATACTCATTTTCATGGTTTATTTTTTTGTTGTTGTTTTATTATTTCGTTGTTGTGTAGATTCATTTGTTAATATTGTTTATGGTTTTTTGATTTTGCTTGTTTTTTTGTTCAATTAAGGTCCAGTTTTGCATTAGTATTTGAGTCTTGTTTTTTTTTGTTTGTGGTGTTTTTAATTTTTTGCTGTTGTTGTTTTTATTTGCTATATTGTGTTCTTTAGCTCTGTGATTGTTTAAATTTAATATTATATATATATATATATATATGTTTTGTTACCCTGATTGTTATTTTTGTGTTTTTATTGCTGTCTGCTACTTTTTAATTTGTTGTGTTTGAATCATTTTGCTTTCTGATTTGTCTTTGTGTTTTTTAATTGTGGTTGTGTTTTTTGTTATAGTTCCACATCCTTTCAAACTGTTTTAAAAATGATTATTTTTATTTTAAAAAATAGTAATTCTCCCTCCTCTCTCCTCAGAGCCTGCCTGGCCTCTCGTGACCCGTACTGCATCTGGCTTCGGAGCGGGAGCTGTGCCAACATGGCGCCTGGTTTCAAGTATGTGTCACTTCCTCTTTCTCTCCCTCTCCAGATATTTCCTTTTCCTTCTTCCTCTCAGCCGTCATCAATCTGACAGCTAATAAAGCTCTGACGGCTGGAGTCGTATATCTGCCGCGGCGAGCGATGGCTCGTATATCTGAGAGATGTAAATCCATGATGGCTTTCACGCCGCAGCCGCAGAGGGAGGATGGATGGAGAAACATAATGGGAACTAATGTTAAAATGGGTGTCAGCGGGAATGTAGTGCAGCCACTTTGAGGCTGTAAATCTCCCGATATAAAACTTTTGGAGAAGGAGTCGGACTGCAGATCAGTTTGTTTCCTGACAGCAGGAAGCGTCGGAGTTTATGTTTGTGGCACTTCAGCCTTAAATCTACTCCTACGATAACTTAGTTTTACTCTTTGTCTGACAGAATCATTTACAGAAACTCAGTTTGGGGTTTAATGGTGTGTGATTATTTTGAAATGGAAGTTTCACCTGCTGACTGCAGATTTGTCTGCACGTCCTCAAATGCTCAAATGCCAGCGGGGGTTTGGAGCTCTCTGTTCCAGGTTTAATGATGTTTACTTCTGAGATTTGAAAATCTTACACTTAATAACCACTTTTTTGATGCTTGATATGATACTAGAATTTGCTTGATAGTACAAATAGCCAATTAACCAATCATATTGCAGCCACTCAGTGCATTTAGACATGTAGACATGATCAAGATAGATAGATAGATAGATAGATAGATAGATAGACAGACAGACAGACAGACAGACAGACAGACAGACAGACAGACAGACAGACAGACAGACTGACTGACTGACTGACTGACTGACTGACTGACTGACTGACTGACTGACTGACTGACTGACAGACAGACAGACAGACAGACAGACAGACAGACAACAGTAACTCAAGTAGACACTTGTTCCGACCAAGGTGTGTATAAGACAATTATTGGGCATATGACACAGTAAATCTTAGCAGATGGACTAGTGCAGCAGAAAACAACACCAGGTGCCACTCCTGTCTGCTGAGAACTGAAAACTGAAGCTGCAGTTCACCAACCCGACACCTCAGCTAGACAGTTCGATATACTGGGGCGTCGGTGGCGCAGTTGGATAGTGCGCTTGGTCAGTGATTGGGAGGTTGCAGGTTCAAGCCCAGCTCCAGGCGACACATGGCGATGTGTCCTTGGGCAAGACACTTACTGCTTACTGCTCCCACTGCTGCGTCAGTGGCGTGTAAATGGGCATGAAAGGGCATGAATGTGTTAGAAATACTGATGGATAACTAACATAGAAATCCTGAACCATCAGTGAGTGAATGTGAGAGCGAATGGGTGTGAATGGGTAAGTGTGACCTGCGGTGTAAAGCAGCTTTGAGTAGTCCAAGACTAGAAAAGCGCTATATAAGCTCAAGTCCATTTACTACTGAGGGTATATTCCACTAATGGCCCTTTTCCACTAGCACGCCTTGGCCCTACTCTACTCGGCTCTACTCGATTTGCAGCGTGTTTCCACTAGCGTGATACCTCCTAAAACAAGCTAGTTTTAATACCTACTCCGCTCTGGTTCCAAGCGAGCAGAGTCGATACTAAAAGATGACGTCACCGACTGCCGGCTACTGATTGGTCAGACAATGTCGTCATCGATGAGTCACTCAGCATGCAGTAGCTATGCTAGCTCGCTAGCCTCGACCTCAGCTTCATTCTGTTGTATAGCTTCCAAAACTCTCCTGTGCTTCTCAAGGGGTATTTCTTCTTGCCACCTGCAGCCTTCTTCTGCTTTCCTTTTTTACTCAGTTTGTGACAAAAAGCCACAGATTGTTGTGTCGCGCTCAAAATGACGTAACCGCAGTGCCGCTCAGCTGTTTACAACGACACTGCAACCCGTTGGGCAGGTGACTGGGGCTAATGGAAAAGCAGCACAAGGCAAGTAGAGTAGAGCCGGGTAGAGTCAAGTAGAGTAGAGTAGGGCTAATGGAAAAGGGCCATATGTTATCTGGATAGCAGCTCATATGAAGTATTTGGGGAGGGCTGAACTTTAAAACTGCCGGATTAGAGACATTAGATGAAACAGACATGGTCAAATATTCAAACAGGCTGGGGTGCTGGTTTGGCAGAGTAGTTGGTGACCACGGGCGTCCCATGTGCATTCTTCTGCCAGCCTGTGACCAGTTTGCAGTGTCTTCCCCTACTCTCTCACCCTATTACACAGGCCTATCCACTGTCATTCTCTCTCCTGTCTATAAAGGCACATGCGCAGTTTGCAATGTTTGGCCTCTGAGAAGTCCTGTACAGCAGCTGGAGCCCCGCTCAGACTTACAGGTTTTCCCACTCGATACGGACAAAGTCTAAAGTCTAGTCAAAGTTTGGATTTTACAAGGATGTCGAGGGGAAACTGAGTGTCACCCTGTCTAAAACACCAAGCTGAAGTGAAAGACAAAAATGTGCGTGATTAAAACTGCTGTAACTCCTCGAGTAAACAAGCAGAGAGAGAGAGAGAGGATTCAGTGAGCCATGCATGAGTGAATTATAGGTGGTTTATCAGTATTTTCTGTGGGAATAATGTGTAAAGGTTGTGAATAACAGCATTAGTATCAGTCTGGAGTGTGTTCTTCACCCTTTTTTGCAGTTTTTTCGCCGTATTTTTTCGTAATAGATCATCTTTTTCTGTCGTAGTTCATGTTTTATGGATTTCATCAGTCGTAATTTGTAAATATTACAGAAGGGGGCTTATTGCTTTCGGGACTATCATTAGTAAAACAAAAAATCAAAACAAATAATAAAGATCGGTACATGGTAAGTATAAAGCAGTGTAACATGGACACTAATGCTGCGGGCAAACAAAGTGTAAGTGTATATAAAATAGTTTATTTCTGGTCATTTCAAAACTTTTAACTGTTAATTTGCAATTATTTATAAAGAGAATACTCTTTAAAGTTTAAATCCGTTTTTCTTTTCTTGTAATGACACACTGTTTAAAGCAATGATAACATAATAATGACAAATACTTGCCAGAATTGTTAACTTTTATTTCTCATTAAAAAATGTAAACAAATGTACTTATAGGATATTTCCTGACACAGTTATTGACAAAAAAAGACCAAATAACTGGTAAACTTATAATATGAAAGGGAGTAAATGGTTTAAAGACTGTGTTAAAGTACTTTTTGAACATTTTGAGCACAATGCAACCATAAAGCGATGATAAAGATAAGTGTGATGTGAAATTTTCATACCGTTACATCCCTACTTAGTACTAACTTCTAAAAGTCACAGCCTACCTGGTTATTGTTGCTTAACATTTCCATCCCTTTATGACCACAGTGTGCCCTTTTTTTAGATAGTTACTCCCAGCTGGAGAATATTAAATCATCTCAAACTATTTTCTTGAACATGACAATGAGTTTTTGTACTCCACTGGCCTCTAAAGTTTCTAGATCACAATCCAATAGATCACATTTGGGATGCGATTTGAAATTCTCATCATTGGTGTCCAGCTCCGTGATGCTATCTGGTCTCTACGGAGTCCCAGCCTGGGTCTAGTGAGGTGCACCTAATAAAAATGTCCTGTATAAGCACTTCAATGCAGCCGTTACTTAGACTGTATTGTGTCCATGCTGCAGAAAAACGTCTCTTTGTGTGTGGCTGTCCACCTGCAGGAGTCTCTAACTGATGATATTTACAGATGAGGAGGCTGCAGATGCTCCGCTGGATTCCAACAACTCCTCCCCCGAGGGTTGGATATGAAAATAATATCACTTCGATTGGTGGGGGGAGCGGAGAAATGGAGAAATAACCGCCGTTTTGGCCGCAGATCGATTGTCATGAAGTGTTGTGGAGTGGGCGAGCTACCTGACACTTTGGAGTTATTGATCCGGGCGGGAGGGGGGTGACGCGAGGGAACACATTTAATTTCTCCAGCTACTTTCTGCAGGGCGTGTGTGCGTGTCACAGTTTGCTGTCTGTGTGTGTCACAGTTTGTTGTGTGTGTGTGAATGTTGCTAAAATCTCATCTCGTCGGAGCATATTGATGGACCGGGGCACAGAAACACGGGGGATTTCATCTTCAGGCTCCACTTTCGTGTCTTGAATTTAGAGTTCGACTAAAAGCTTCGGGGGGATTTAAAGGAGAGTCTCTGCAGGATTAAATACAACCCATCGACACTTTAAATTACCAAAGACGTTCCTCCCAAATGCACCACGTTTAAGCACAGACACCAATTTATCATCCTTTACTTCCTCTGGCAGATGGAGGCTTGTCTACTGTTTACACACAGGGCAGATTGCAGACTAATTTAAACCCAAAGTCATTCTCCGTAATGCACTTTGTATAAGGTTATACTAATCTTGTTATTTTATATTTGGAGCTTGCACAAAATGTTGAAGCTATGGAGCATCGAGAGGTGAACAAACACCAAGTTATCAAACTGAAACAGTGGTTCAGTCTTTGTGGATGTCTGTAGTCACTGATGTGATCACATCCCACTTCCATCCATTTTTTCTTCCCTTATTTTTAAGTAATATATTGAATTCTATAAATCAGTCAATCTCAATCAGTCTTTATGTGTATAGTGCCAATTCATAACAAGCATGATCTTAAGATACTTTACAACAGAGCAGGCTGAAGACAAACTCTTTAATTTATGGATACACATTTCATGACCCATGGGATTCCCCCCAAAAAAGTCAGCCTCTATCAGGAAGTTGAGCTCTCTCATGTGCCTGATTGCCATTTAGTTAGTCACATCATGTAGTGTTAAATATACATAAAGCTACATCCAGAGCAGAGGTGAATGAGTGCATGAGCACAAGGTTTAACAGGGATTTTATCTCTGGTTGTACTTTTCTGTTTACAGCTGTTATCAGGTCCATTTGTTAGGGACCCTGCTCGGGGAGCCATGGGATAGGAATATTCTTGCAGCATCATTCGATATCACGATGCCATTCTGCTTTCCTGCGCCTCAGATCGTGAGATGTTTCAATGGAGAATTCTTGATAGCGGACCGGGATTATCTTTGTTTTTTGCATGGTTGTAGACATAGACAAGTAGACATAGATACATAGTGAGTAAATGAGTAAGTATCTGTGAGTGAGGATCTCGGTCTTCATGCTGTCTGCGAGTGCATGCTTCTGACCAGTGTTGGGAGTAACGGCGCTAGAAATAACGACGTTACTAACACCGCTATGTTTTCCCAGTAATGGGTAATCTAATTAATTACTTTCTCATGCATTACAACGCCATTACCGTTACTGACAGTGAAATGTGGCGCTTTACTTTGCACTGATGTCAAGCAGCTGTTATCTGACCTGCCTAACCCCCAAATTCCACAGCACGCGGAAGCGCCGCACCACGGCCATGGAAACACATGGTTATGTCTGTGTGTCCACACATTGTCAAGCTCAAGCTAACTCAATTTGCGCTTTTATTTCTGGCAGTAGGCCAGTCTTACTCTGTGGGGTTCTTCTGCATGTGTATGAATAGCAAACTTAAATATGGATCAAGTAAGTCCATAACTCAAATAATGATTCATGATACATGAATTGGTCCATGACTAAATTGATTGATACATAAGTTGAAAATTCATGCTGTCAACAGGGACAGAGAGCCTGAGTGTAAAGTCTGCACAGCTAGGCTACATGGACAGATGCAAGGCTCTCATCCTTTCAAAATAAAACAGCCTTTGGTCTCAGTTATTCAACTGAAGGGTAATTAGATTAAATGGTATTTAATTATCTGCTGTCCTACACTGGTCAGTTTTAAAACAGCCTCTAGTGGACACAGGATGTCCTGCAGTTTGTAGCATCAGTGTCTCGGCCTCCTGGAATCAGCACTAAATGCTGAGGAGTGATCAATAATCAGGTCGATTAAGTCTTTGGGATCATATCTTAAGAGCATCAGACTGAGTCATCAGGTGTCACTACGATCCACAGCAGCTCCTCGCTCCTTGTCTTCGTCTCCGTCTTCATATTTCTCAGCCGGCGTTTTATAAATGAAGTCTGTCTCTGAGCCTCAACACTGTCGTCAAACATGAACTCCATCAGCGTCAGGCAGAACTATTCCAGCAGGCATACATGATCCGTCTATAGATCAGGGCTCACTGTGAGTGTGACAGCTCCCCTCCCGACATGTCACTTCACATCGATCTGTGAGTCACCGAGCCTGCGGGTGGGGTCGTGTGTCTTTTCTGGAAGAGAGACAACTTTTCTACGGTTAGTGAGAGGACAAGTCTTCATGTTAGTCGTGCTGAAGTCACTGGGAGCCTGTGAACTTTTGTCTTTCTGTCTTAAACTTCAACTGCTGTACAAAGTTGTCAAACTAGAGACTGAACTTTGTTATCCTGGCAAATCTGTTAATCCAGCTGTCGAGACACATCCATGTATTTTCTACACTTTTGTGTTTTAAGAAAATTATTTTTAGAACAGAAATACAATTCATTACTTTATTTTAGTCAAGGGGAAAAGGGTTTCATGTCTGAGGTATTTTAAGACCAAATAACTAGCTCATTCTGGGCTTCACATGGACCCTTGATTCTCCCCCCGGGGGTCTCAGAGAGGTGTGAAGCTCTGTCAGCTTTGAGGTTGTCAGAAGTGATCATCTTGGCAGGCCTTCTGGCAGCCATATGAGACCAGAGATTGACTGTTCTGGTTTGACTGGGCAGGAAGCTGTCAGACATTTTCTGTAGGAGACTGTCTTCAGTTCTGAGGTGCTAAAAGGGTTAGGAAACGCGGGGTGTTGTCTTCTTGTGATGCAGACTTTGCAACCCCCATGATGTGGAACTTGGCCTCCAGTTTGTGAATTAAAAGTCAATTCCAGTTGGGAACTGATAACAACTCCCTAAAAGAATTGATATTATTTGTGTTTTTGCTTAACGTTTCTCTTATCAACTCCTTCCACTTTATCCTGGATGCTTTATAAGTAAAGAACGTCATGGTCTAAAGAACTTTAAGAACAACCACAGCTGTACATAAATAAAATAAAACAATTTAAAACAATGGACAAAAAAGCCTGTATAAACTCTAGAAGAGTTCTTTCATTGCTCATTAAAAACAATTTAAAAACAATAAAACAAGTTACTAAAAAAAACATACTAGAACATTAAAACAGAAGCACAGTCTTATGTGGGGTTAAAGCCAAAGAGTTTTAAGATGAGCTTTAAAAACAAACAGGCTTGTCTAATGTGGACATCATAGGCAGTCAGGAGGAATGAGAACCACAACTTCAGAAATGTGATCATGGCCAACAGCAGACAGCGGTGGATTAATTTTCCAAACAAGATGGTTACTGAACATTTAGTGTGTAAAAACACAATAAATTTGAAGACGCCGTTATTTCTGCAGCACTGGATTAAATATAGAGAGCGATGGGTCTGACATTTTTGCTGCTGAAAACCTCTTTGGGTCGACTCTGCCCAGGCAGAAAATCCAAGAGGAATCGTGAAGAGATCCGATAAGGAAGTGAATCAATAAGGAGAGTCGTTAATTGCATTGGTTTCAATTAAACCAATCAGTTCCCATTCATATTCAAGATAGTGCTGCATCTTAGTTTGTACAACACAACGTTGAAGTTGCCCAAGGGAGGAGCCAGAAGCTCAAAACAAGAATCAATAGCAGCAGCAATAAAAAAGAAAAGATTTTTCGTGGGCACAGTTCACATACTCGGTTCATCTGCTTGTCCCTCACAAATGTTGCAGTATTAAAGAAGGGATGTAAACAGACTTATAAAGATAGAAAAATTATTACCAAGAGGCAAAGTTACAACAAAGAAATAGTCTAACAAACACTGATTTTCTTATGTTTTTGATTACTTTAACATTATTTAATGTTTACATTTCTTCAAAAAATTATATAGCACTGATTAAGTGTAGGGGGACATAGTGGCAGCGCAGGTAGTGCACATGCCTCATAGCAAGAAAGGTTGTAAGTTCAAACTCTGTGGCAGTCAGGGCCATTCTGTGTTCTCCTAGTTCATTCATGGGTTCCCTCCAAGCACTCTGGCTTCGTCCCACAGACCAAAACATACTCATTAGGTTGATTGGTGACTTCAAATTGTCCTTAGGTATTATCATAAATGGTTGTCTGTGTTTGATGTGGCCCTGTGATTAGCTGACAATTGTTCAGGATATACCCCACCTCTTGATTTGAGAGGTTAGCCATATAGGGCTTACCTCTCAGATCAAGAGAGGCGCAGGCGTGGTGCACCTCATGCAGTGAGGCGCACCCACACCTCTGTCCCTTCCCCTCCGCACAAATGCCAGAGAGGGTTTAACACAGCCGAGTGTTGTCTTCACCAATCAAATGAATGCTTTTCTTTGCCTTTAAATGCGCTGTGGGCGAGGCGCAGTGACTGATTGGTCTGAATGATCCATGCCACCGCACAGTGTGCCGGAAAAACCCAGTAGCAGAGACGGTCAGAGCCACTGTCACTGTGACAGCAACTAATAGAGTGGAGGGGCCATCGGGGCGCAATTGGGAGGCCATGGGGGGTGTCACCGTGTGGGTGTTTTTTGGCCCGAAATTGTCACTGCAGCAACCTGAATCTGTCGGCATCTCCCCCTGGTGCGCTGTCACACCCATCTCGGCACAGCCGACCTACCAAATTGTCAAATTGGCTGCGCACGGTGGTGCGCCAGACGAAATTAACACAAAGCGGGGTGGCGCAAAGTGCGCTGCGCCTCGCAATTAGGGCCCACAGAATTAAATGTATGTTCAGCTTATTTAGCCTTCGTAACATAAGCTGCCCATCTCCAGATTTGTTGTTCCTATGCACCCCCTCCTCATGTTTGCCCTTTAGCTTTAATTAAATGGGGTTAAGGTTAGAGAAAACTTTTTATCACCAGGTCACTCCCTCCACTTTTGACCCCTGCCGTTTTGTCAAGTTGTGAGCAAACACCTCCACTGCGCACAAACAGAAGAGACAGAAATGTGTTGATCTGCAGACAGGAGTGGCAGCTTTAATACAAACAGCTGCAGAGAGGAGACACTGCAGGGAGATTAAAACAGACAGGAAGAGCCCGAGGAGATGAAGAGAGACCAGGAAGGAGACACAGAGGGAGGGAGAAGGTGTGATGCAAGAGGTAGAAAGGTGAAGGAAGGAGAGCAAAGAAGGAGACACAGAGGATCAGAGAACAGATAGAGATCTCAGTGTGTGAGGGGAGAGAAAATCAAGAAAAACAAACATGTTGAAAGATAAAAAAAAGTCTGTTTATTCTCAGATGGACGGGTTTGATGTTGTGTTTACGTCCCAGGTGTTGATGTGATTTATATTACTTTGGTTTGGCCTGCTCTGGGTTTGATTTAGTACCCCTGACGTTGAGCTTCGGTGGATTCACGGGCGTAAAGAGTGAGCAGATTTACAGCTTTTATTACACAGTCATTCATCTTCTTTGCCTGAACTCCTCTCCAATAATGAAAATGTCAACCTTGTCTCATAAAATCTATTTATTTATCACTCATTTGTTTTGCTAAATATGTTTTAAAGAAAGCACAGACCTCATCTGTGGGGCTTTTGGTGTAGTTGGTTAAAATGTTTATTAATTGAAGGACTTTAAACAATTTACAGCCCCTTTCACATGGCACCACAGTCCTGGGAATTTCATAATAAATTCAAGGATAAGCAACATGTGTGAATGCAGACTGTATGCAGCTGTATTATAAACTAGACTTAAAGCCTTTACTCACCAAAGAGAATGCAAATATATATCTGAGACGATTTTGACGCATCATTCTCTGCATTAAAGGTGCATATTTGCTTATACATTCAAAACCGACTCAAGTAACAGAGACCTGTGGCAGACTTCAATCAATGGGTAAATATTCTGTAAAGGAGAAGAGAACCAGTTAAATCATTTAATACAGAAGCTGAAGCTGATCCACAGCTGCTTCAGGATAGATGGACCATGCTGTGTTTCATTCGTCCATCTGGGCAACAGCCCCTAAAAATGTTTGGAAATGGGCAAAACCTGTTAATAGCATAACCAGCAGATGATTGACTGATAATGATGATATACATGCAAAAAAAATAACAAATGTTTTGGTCAGATGTCTTAAATGAAATTGAACAAATGTTAGGTAAAGCAGGACACACAGAAAGACAGACTCTTCTATTAGAAATACGTCCCAGAAATTTAAAAAACAAATTGGACCTAATCCTAAGAAAAACACCATGAAAGCAAATCACAAGAAACTGGGAAAAGGCTGAATCTCCTAACTTGAAAAAGTGGTTAAAACAGTGGACAGCTTTTCTAGAAAGGTAAAAATAACCCATAAAATAAATAGGAAAGAAGATTGTTTGAAAAAAGGCGGGCCTCCTTTCAGATGAAGTTCAAAACTGACTCGGTAAATGTGAAATAATATCAGATTTATTAAGTTTCTCCCTTTTCATGAATATCTTATAAATTAATTAATCTGATAAATGATACAGAACGCCAATTTATTCATTTATTAAAAATAGGGCTGTCACTTTAGTGAATTAATTAGATTAATTAATTACACCGCAAATTAATGCGTTATAAAAATTAATCACAAGATTAATCATAGCACACAAACTTTTTGATATTGTCCAGCTGGAGGACCCGTACATGTCAGTGGCACGTCACTTCACACATGCTCACTAGTCAAACCATCAAAGCCCAGGTGACAACAGGAATGGCATATTTAAGACTTAGTCTTATTATTTATTTATTTTTTTAATTTATTTTTCTATATTTGTACTACATTCTTTAATAATGCATCAGGCCTAATTGTTTTGCAGGATGTCCTCCACCTTTTTCTTATTTTGAATTTGATTTATGAAACACACTTAAAGTGTAATTTGAGTTGCCTGATTGAGCTTAGAATTTTATGGACAAGTTGCCCTGACTTTGGTTTTATTTAGTCACCAATAAAAATGTGTATTTACAAATCTTCACTTCTTAGTGTATTCATTTGATTAGTCATGCACTACAATTTTGTAATGTCCTAGAATTCAAATTCTTAGTAACACTTTCTATGAAGGTCTTGTTTATAATGCATTAGAAGCACATGCATAAGACGTTATAATGCATGTATAATGCTTAATAAGTGTCATTATAATTGTGTATAACCATGTATAAGAATTTGTACCAAGGTTTATAAAGTATTACAAGTGTGGACATAATGTATTATAATCAAGTCTTTATAATGTTTTATACCTGCATACTCTATGCAGGTATAAAACATTAAAAAGCCTTTAGCCTTATAAAGCCTACATTATAAAGCCTTTATAAAACATTATAAAGGCACACTTGTAATATTTTATAAACCTTTGTACAAGTTCTTATACATGGTTATACACCATTATAATGACACTTATGAGGCATTATACATGCATTATAAAGTGCATGCATGTGCTTCTAATGCATTATAAACTAGACCTATAAGTAAAGTGTTACCAAATTCTTTATTTGGGTACTTTAAGCATATATGAGATTAAAATACGATTAATTAGATTAATTAATTATAAATCCGGTAATTAATTAGATTAATTTTTTTAATCGTCTGACAGCACTAATTTGTATCCATCTATTTATTTTTACAAGTATATATAATTATTAGTTTCTTATGGAAGAGGATTAGGGCCACTGAGGAAAAAAAAAAGGAACAGGTCAAATTATTTTTTTGATAAATATTCCTCTGAAAAAAAAATCTGAATTCTGAGATTAAAGTCAAAAATCTGACTTTAATCTCAGAATTCAGATTTTTTTTTCAGAATTCTAGCTTTTTTCTCAGAATATTGACTTTAATCTCTGAATTCTGACTTTTTTCAGATTTCCGTCATTTATTTTATTTTAGAAAATATTAATAAAAAACAATTGAACTCCATTTTTTTTCTCAGTGGACCTAGTCCTCTTCAGTAGTTTCTGTTGTTGCCTTATGTAGATAAATTATATATTATAGATAATGGAAATATACTTCTGAATGTAAACTCAAGTTAAGGATATCTGTGGAAATTGCTGTGCTGCCATGTGTGAATAATGAAATTGGAATTTTGTTTATTTATCCATTTTTATGATCTTATGATACTATGATTATCAATTGTTTATGTATGTATTAACTCCTGTTTGGGTGGTGGGGAACAAGAAATGAAAGGGGATAATGTGTCAGTATTTTTTGAAAAATTAAGTTATGTATCAATGTACTAATGACACCAACTGACACTATAATGTATAAAAAAGATAATGATGAAAATGACAGTGTAGTGGTTAGGGACTACTGACGGGGTGTAAATCACAAAACACGTGTCACTTCCTAAAACCAACCCTGCAACTGATTGGTGACCAGTTCATGGTGTACCCATTACTCACCCCATGACCCAAAGAAGAGATAAACTGTACAGATACTTGATGGATGGAAATTGTTCACACTAAAAAAATAATGTCTGCCAAGGCCCTAAAGCTTTTCTTTTCCTCGCGAGTCCCTAGATAAAACTGCTTTCCTGTAGTCTGGTTGATCAGATGCTTTAATGCCAAAGGAAATATTCAGTGAAAGTCTCTGCCAGAAAGCTGCTTATAATAATAATGTACTGACTGGTGAGAGCAGCTGCATGTGCTTTTCTGCTCTCCAGAGAGGTCTTTTTTTAGACGCTCATACATGCTGTTAATATAGAAAACCAAATGTAGCCCTGAAGTAAAGTCTGCCATCATTGCCTTTTTTATTGTCATCCTCACTGTTTTCACAAATGTTCAAGTTAAACAGAAGTTTAAGCAGCAGCCTCCTGGCGTCACTTTCTCTTTTCAATGCATAGAAATCTCCCTCTTCAAATCTTTTTTTTTACTTTTTATTGGAGTTTTTCCTCCCAAACACAAACAAAAAGAAACAAATCCAATACATCAATAAAATATGAAAAAATAAGACTAAATAAATAAACAATATACATGTAAGTAAACACAATAATCACAATAGCAATTAGGATCATAACAATAAAATATAAAAATTAAAAAAATAAGAAACTAAAAACGAACAATAACATAACACAAACTGGAGGATACCATGCATTCTGGGCCATATCCAGTTATTATTTTTTGATTGGGATTACCTTTGTTATAATAATCAATAAATGGATGCCATTGATGCCAAACTTATTTACCTTTCCTTTTGGGGTATATTTTATTATTTCTAACTGCAGATGTTCATGACATCATTCATTAAAGCTTGATAGACTGGAGCAGAATTCCCTCTTCAAATCTCAGGTCCAGACTCCTGAAATTGCCCAGAGTGCTTAACTTGACACACCAGATGGACTGTTACACGTCTCCATGGGCATTATTTCACACCCTGTTGGAAACTGGAGGGCAGTTAGATGAATGTTCTGTCTGTCACATTTATTTCAACAAGTCAGAGGCTCAAGGTTGTCGTTCACACTTGGCAAAACAGTCAAATCCGATAAGTTTTTATCATGTTTTGGCCTCCTGTTTACATGAGAACGGTACCTGGAGTTCCACAAACTTTTGAAGCCAGGCTTCAGAGTGGAGAGTTTTGAATACGCTCTCCATGCACCTCCACATAAACCCATATCAGAGTGAAACGCTGATGTCACCACATGCGCAGTACTCTCTCACATGATGACTGCACGCACATACCAGGAACAACAACAGCTTCAGCCGTCTACAGAGTAACGTGTGTGCCGCTTACCGTGCTCGGGTTGCTATCCAGTCAAAACTATCTAGACTGATTTGTTGTCCAGAAAAGAAACACCTGCGTCTTTGTGCGTCCACTCGCTATTGTTGTTTGTGAAAAGTTTTACTTCTTCATACTTGTATTGTAGCAGCGCTGCCTATCTGCAAGCCTACATCGCCACCTACTGAACCGGCATGCAAACTACAGCGGTTTCATTTGTCTCCAGCGTCACCGTCTGAATGCGGATCAAATCTGAAATACGCAATATCTTTACTAATGTTAGCTTTGCTAGCTTCATATTGACCACAGATCGGGCTAACATTCCTTCCATATTGACCAATGGCAGGAATGTTAGCTACCTGGCTAACGTTTGCAGGTTTCACTTACTTGGCTTCATATGTCACCAGGTGGTTGATAAAGTTCAATGTTGTGCCCTCTTTTTCGCTTATCGGAGCGTTGCAGGTCGTGCACTTGGCGTGTCTTTGTTTTCCGTCTGATTGAAATTCTTCATATGCAAAGAAAATAACTTTGGGCACAGAAGACACAGCGGTTGTCAATTTGAAACCCACGTCCCGCATACCCTGCCCACTGCTCATCACTGTAGCAGAAGCCAGTGTGTGGTAGGAACCTATGTGTGTAGTACTGTGTCGTGTGCAGGACAATAATAGGTGACAGACAAGAGTACTGTGAATGGAGCATCAATAAAGTGAACCTAAAAGGAAAGAGCGGCGTGTATCTCCTGTCTGGCTCTTCATGTAAAGCCTGAGAGTGTGCAGTTTTCCGAATCATGTCGTCTCAACTCAGTTCGAGTCTGGAGACATTTTCTGACGAGTCTGAGTCGAGTTGAGTCTTGAGTTTGTATCTCCCGAGTCGAGTTGCAAGTCGTCTTATTAGCGGCTCAAGTCGACTCGAGTCCGAGTACGAGTCCCTATGACTCCAGTCCAATTGTCTGGTATCCATGTAAATGTAGCCTAAACTAAAACAGGTCCATACTACTACCTCTTTGTTTTTCAAAGAATTTTGAAAATCCTGATCATTTTTTTCTTCAGGTGAAAGTATGGTGTTATTGATTCACAAAGTGGAAGGAGTTGATAAGGAAATAGTCTAATGATACTGATTCCTCGTTGTTATAGACTCTCAACTGGACTTAGTTTTCCATCATTTCTTTCCAGACCAGTCTGAGGTTTGATATCCACAGAAGCTGAGAGAGAGACTGGTATCACAGTGATGTGATCTTTGCTGACAGTAATTGAGGATAATCATCAAACTTCTTCAAACTTTTTGCTCCAGAGCTCAGAGGACAAACACTGACTGCTCCATCATCAGCCTCTGGGATACACAAACACTCATCCTGGGACTATTTATTACAAATGATGATGTTTATTAAAGACAATGATGACTTAGACGAGACCCTCTGACTGTGAGCAGGTCACGGCGCTGCTTTTTGACTCTGAATCAAACAAAGGAGAAGAAACAGAGTGATGCTCCATCGTGCTAAAAATAATTCAGAGATGTCGCTCACGTCTCCGTCATCTCGCCGCCGAGGCCATCATCATGTGAAATCTTTCTGCCCTACTTCCTCTAATGATCCTCCATAATGTATATATAGATATAAATAATTTCACTCTCCCTCGTGGTTTCATTTTTTCGCCCTCGTCCTCTTTACTGTTATACGATCATTTT
Organism: Scarus forsteni; assembly: GCA_036419115.1. Lineage (NCBI taxonomy): Eukaryota > Metazoa > Chordata > Actinopteri > Labriformes > Labridae > Scarus > Scarus forsteni. The sequence goes on from JAZDUH010000500.1 coordinate 2,310,437, forward strand.
CTGTCACTTTAAAGTCCATCCTCCGACAGACTGACTCTGAACTTTGGCCTTTGCTGGCAGGTTTATTTTAGAATCTGACATGAAGAAAAAAGGATCAGATCAAACTTAATGAGTCAAAACTTGGAGTGTCAGACTCTCAAGATCAAACTGAGTGAATTCGTGATATGGTGTGTCAACTATTTAGAAGATTTAATGAACTGATTTTGATTAAACTCTGATAGTTCTTTTTTCGGATGGATTAAAGTTTTAATTTATTGGGGTATCAGTATCACAATTTTTATTATTTATATTCACAGTTAATGAAAAATGTACCTGCTGACAGACATAAAGAAGGCTGATAATCATAGTGACTAATGGTAAGTCACAACAAGCCACGACTCGCTTGTCGTGGCTTGATCTGTCTTCTAATTTATGCCATTGCTGTCAGGCATAAACCTCCCATCTCCCAAAAGAACTACTTTCAGAAAATAAATCATTACTAAATGTTAGGGGTGAAACCAACTTTCGTGAAATAAAAAATACGAAATCAAATTCAAAGACGCACGAAATAAAAAACACGAAGGGGGGCGTGCACCACTGAGACAGGTGATTTTTTACCCTCCTTCCCTACCGTAGTAAAACACTCGCTTCAAAATGAAGGAAGACGAGGTTGAGGAATTAGCTGATACTCCTACGTCAAATAAATCGGTTGTGTGGACCTATTTTGGCTTCCCATGTAAAAGACGAGAGAACGGTGAGAAAATTGAGAACAAAACAACAACCGTTTGCAAAATATGCCGCTACAGTTCGCCGTATACTGCGGCGAGTACAACTACCAACTACTTTGAACTGGAGACAGGCAGCAACTGTATGTTTGTGTAAGTCTGCATAAAAACACAATATTTGATTTTTGCATCTACTGTTGGACGGCTATTTGTTTTCCTTTTCATTCAAGAATGTAGTTATCCTGATTGTTACAAGAACAAAGCACTTTTTATTGAAATTGTATTGGTTTTTGCACTGTTGTCTAAATAAGGGGAAAAGACTACAACTTCCTACTGTTGGGAATTTTCTGTAATCTTTATTTTGTATCGTCAGTATTTAGTAACGTGAGCCCTGTTTCGTATTTCGTATCGTTTCGTGAGTTGACCATTTCGTTACACCCCGACTAAATATATGGATAACATTGTGTCCTGAATTATTTTTTGTGTTTGTACATTAAAATAGTTGAAATGTTATAAAACCCACTCACCAATATGTAAGATGACTAGTAGCTCAGTTTTATAGATAAAAAAATCTTTAAAAAGTGGACATAAATAGTTTTGCATGACAGCTATGATATTTGAAATGTGACAAAGTTATCCCACATTTCATTTTGTATTTTGTTTTGGTCGTAGCTTGTTGTTTGGTTCTTGTCTCACAGCTCAAGTCTTTGGAGTGTTAAGAGCTATTTCCAGGTTGATTTACTTTTCACAGAAATCCAAACATCTCTGTTGATATCTGTTTGATTTAGTTTTTAATATAAAGTGGCTGTCATGAGATAAAACAAGATGAAGTGTGTACTTTTGGTGGAGCTGCCAAAAAGCTCTTTTATCACCAAAGGGGCTCATGCTCTCTGAAGGAGGTTTAAATCAAAGTCAGGAGAGTTTGAGATGCTTGTTTTCATTATTTTATATTATATTTTTACAGTCTAACACTCTATTTTACCTGTTGATAAGACAGAACAATATTCTGTGCTACAATATCAAATATTGTTCTACATATCTGTATTAAGTTAGTAAAAAGTGATGGATTGTTTATCCCACTGATCCCGCATCAAGAAAAGCTTTGTATGTCTCTGCACTGTATTAATGCTGTGGACCAGCAGCAAGACTGCTCTGAGTTAGATGATGAACACAATATATTTCCTGCAAGTTCTTCAAAATAAAAGCCTCCTGTAGTTAGTTTATACAGAGCTTTAACCATGACAAATCAAGCAGGTTAATGGGATGTTTTCAGCAGCATCAACTTCATACAACAGTCTGAGTTTATGAATGGGGAGGATTAGAAAGACACAACTTGTCACTGACTAAGGTATGAGCAGAAAGTTATCCAGAACTTGTGAACAGTGATAAATAAAAAACTCTTCCACTTCTCTTGTGAACTTCAAACACAGTGGCCCCGTTTACACAGGTAGTTTTCCTCAATCTGGTTGAAATCGATCAGATTAAGTGAATCTGATTCGATCTGTATACATGAACTTTGAGTAAAGAGATCCACGTTCATTCCACGTTTACATGGCCCCAGCTGAATCCGATTGTGTTGTTTTCTTTTGACATGCGTAGAAGGTCGCTCTGCCACTACCTGCAAATGTGTAAGAGAAGAAGAGATGCACTTCCTGCTTCCTGTTTACCTCTAGAAAAATGGATCCGCGTCGTGTTTTGTTGGGGTTTCTTTTAAAAAGTTTGTTTCCTCCATCGTCCAGTTCTTCTGTTTGTTCGCCATGTTTTGTTGGGCACGCTCTGCCTACGTCACTACGTGCCTCTTACGTACTACGGAGCGCCTGAGCAGACCATAACAATCCTCTCTATCAACCCAATCAGCTCCTCTCAGCCGTTTACATGAAGCATGGAGCGGATTATCAATCGGCGTAGACTACCTCTTATGCTACGGCCACACCGGACGCAAATTGGCGAATTCAAACGCGCGTACTGCCTGTGACGCGCCGCGTGTAACGCCCGAGGCTGGACGCTGGACCATTTTGAGGGGCAAAGCGCGTCACGGCGCAGGTGGAGTAGAGAGCCGGAGCCAGTCGGACTCGGTGATGACCCATGCAGGCAAATCCAGCTGGAAACGAATATTTACAGAACTTTCAGAAACTTTCACCCAAGCCTGCTCCTTTTTGTTCCGGTCTCTGTAGAGTACACACGTCGAATCGTATAGCTCCGGATGATAGCAAACAGCGCAGATCAACCTCTCCTCCATCTTTCGGCGGGGTTTGATTCGAAGCAGGTGGCCGGAGCGCCACACGTCATCAAATCAATGATGTCGTCGTATTTTCAACTCAAGCTTAGAGGCGTTTGACACCCCAAATGCGCCAGACGCTCCACACGCGCCGCGCCAAATGTGTCCAACGCGCCGCCCGGGGCGAATCTGCGTCTGATTGACCTTTCAATCTGATTGAAAATTGGATTTTTTGACCCATGTAAACGGGGCCAGTGTGACCTCTGCAGGCATCTTTCTCTCCTCTCATGCACTCATGGAAGCAGGGATCATGGTGAGATGGAGCAATGAAAAACAAAAGCAATTTGACAGCAGTTTCTCTGTGTTGTAACTTATTATCCAGCTGGTCCAGGGTGTACTTAGTGACTGGCTCTAACCTCCAAACCCAGAAAGGGAAATAGCTCTTAAATTTAGGACCAAAGTTTTTGAGTTCCTTGGTTTGTCCTACCGTCATGGACTTTTTTCTTTTGTCACGTTTGTTGAAAGTTTAACCAAACTTTCTGTACACAAGTTGGATTTTAAAAATGCGTTATAATCCATGGAAAAACCTTTTGGGGGTTTGGGGATCCAATCAACACAAAGTTTAGTCTCCAGGAACCAAACCAAGTGTGGAGGAACCATCCCAGCCTGACCTCAGCTCAGCCAGTCACAGCGGTAATACAGAGCGGTTTATGAAGACAGAGCCATTATTCAGAACTTCACTCAACTGAAAACCTCTGCGCCGGAGTGAGTTCAGCCTCACAAACTTCTGCTGATAAGGAGAGGGACTCCCTCCAGGGAGGAGAGGACCGAGAGATGGAGGAAAGTTTAAGATCTGATGTAGCTTCACTGGAAAGAAGGAAACTGAACGAGCGAGGAGAGAGAGGAAGAGGCAAAATGAGGCAAAGAAAGAGGAAGGAGAAGGGGATTTAAAATATGGGGAAAGGAGGGATGGAGAGGAAGAGGAGAAACAAACAGACAGGTTCCAGAGGAGATGAACACCAGATGGACTCGCTTGTCGTGGCAGCAAGTCAGCCGTTTCCCTGGAGACAGTCTGTCGGTGCGTGCGTGTCGGGGAGAGGGAGTGTGTACTGTTTGAGTTGATCCGAAGGGAGAGCGACATCTGCTTTAGCCAAACACACACTCACACACACACACAGAGCAGCATCTGTCTCTGAACAAAGACATTCATCCCTAAAATGAAGATCCCATTTTGTCAAGAGCTGAAGTGAATCTTTGACACAACTTTATTTAGAAATCAGCAGTCACAAAGGATTGGCCATATTATTGATGGAATATTGGTCCTGACAGGTAATGGGCTGAGAAATTTGGTGTCAGAATTGGCACGTAAAAAGGTCTGGTGGCACCTTTTGCCTTGTATCAACCGTTCAAGCAGCTGGTGGTGGTATAATGGTGTGCAGGACATTTTCTTGGCTCCTTTTGGGCCTCCTAGTACCAAATGAGTATCTTCTAAACAACATAGCCTACCTAAGTGTTGATGCTGACCATGTCGGATTGCTTCTTCAAGCAGAGTAAGGCACTGTGGTGAGGTTTGCATCATGGATGTGTGATGCTGTCACTGTTGACCGAAATATCTGAGGAATGTTTTCAGCCCCTTGTTGAATCTACGTCATAAAGAATTCAGGCATCTCTGAGGGCAAAAGAAGGTCAACCCTGTAATTAGATTAGATTAGATTAGGTTAGGTTAGATAGATTTTTTAAACTATCCCAGCTGTCATTGGGCGAGAGGGGGGGTACACCTGAACCAGTTGCCAGTTAATTGTAGGGCCACACAGAGAGACAGACAACCATTCACGCACACACTCATAATTTAGAGTCACCAATTGACCTAATGAGCATGTTTTTGGTCTGTGGGAGGAAGCCGGAGTCCCCGGAGGGAACCCACCCATTCACGGGAAGAACATGCAAACTTCACACAGAAAGGCCCCTGTCCGACCCGGGAATCGAACCGGGTACTTTCTTGCTGTGAGGCACGTGCACTGCCTGCTGCGCCACCGTGCCACCATAGTAAAGTTATAAAACGGATACATATAAACAATAATTTAAACAAAAATAGATAAATAATCATATGGTTACTGGCTGGCCACTGCTCCTTCCTGTTCTCTGTCTTCCTGTTACTCCTCCTCCCCCTGAGTGTGGAGTTGTACAGTCTGATAGTCAGGGAGTTTCTCAGGTGGTGTTTACACGGCTCTGTTTTCAGCCTAAAATGGAGAGTTTTCGTTGCATTTTCACCTCCCACAAGTTTACACAAGAACCGTGCGTGGAGTGAATCTGCAAATTTTTGAAACTAGGGTCCAGAGTGGAAAGTTTTGAAAACGTATTAGTTCCTCCTGTAGACAAGATACAGAGCATTTCAGGTTGAAACTCTGATGTCACGACATGCACAGTTCTCTTTCACATGAAGACTGTGCATGCATACCAAGAACAACAATAGCTTTGGCCGTCTACCGAGCAACATGTGTGTGGCTTACCATGCTTGGTTTGTTATCCAGACAAAACTATCCAGACAGATTTGTTATCAAGACAAGACACTCCTGCATCTTCATGCATCCATTCGTCATTGTTGTTTGTGAAGTTTTCGTTTTTGTACATTTGTTGTAGCAGTTCTGTTTCTCTGCAAACCTACATCGCCATCTTCTGGACTGGCATGCGCACTACAGCATTTTCATTTGTTTCTAGTGTCTCTGTCTGACTGTGCATCAATTTTGAATACGCAAAGTAAAAACCTTTGCGTTTCGGCTGACAGTGTCTCCGTGTAAACAGGAACTCAGTATGTTGGTCCTGCACTTGTTAAGGAGCAGTCTTGGGCTGAACAGGCTCCTCTGGTTGCTAATGTCAATTAATCAATCAATTTTTATTGTTATATCCCCAATTCATAACAAGTGTTATTTTAAGACACTTTACAATAGAACATAAAACTCTTCGTTCTATGGATATACATATATGCATAGATACATATATACATATATAATGTATACTTGGGTGCACTGGTACACCGAGAAAAAATGTCAGGCGCACTCTTACAAATTGAAGTTGACAAAAGTAACTGAGGTAGCGAGAAATCTGCCGAAAACAGACAAGACACGGCCCCTGCTTCCTCACTTTTCTCTAACCCTGTTGCATCTTCACAAGGTTGCAGGCTGCACACACACACACACACACACACACACACAACCCTTAGAAATCCATCAATCAGCTGTTAGTATGCAAATGAGCCCAGACGGAGCCTGACTGTGGTGTCAGGTTTCAGCACAGAGCGGTAACTCTGAAGAAGCAGCGAAGCTCTGACAGGTTCGTCTTAGTGACTGTCAGATAATTAATCATTACCAACAAAAACAAATGTTTTATTTTGCCTAATGTTGTAGTTTGAATTTGTCAGTTTCATTCAGTGAAGCACTTTAAATGCTGTTTTTCTTTTAATATATAATTTTGCTTCAAATAAAGACACGTATGTCTTTACATCGTATTCTTGTTTAAAAACCATTTACATTAAAGTTATGGACAGTGATAAAATGGGGACGTTATGGCGTTAAAGGTGACACTCATTTCTGTACTGGTGCACCTTAAAAAAAGTTTTAGGTGCACCGTTGCAACCACTGCAAAAAGTAAGTCTGGAACCCTGAACACCCAACATGAATCCATATGTCGGTGTGCATAGTGTGACTGGCATTGCTATTAATGTCCAGCAGTTTTTCCAGAGTTCTTTCCTCTGCCACCATCCCCAGAGAGTCCAGCTTCATTGGACCACAGAACCAGCCAGGTGTACCTAACAAAGATGCCATCTTAATGTTATATGTTCTCTGTACACAAATAAATGAAGTTATAATTACCCATGATATTTATAATATGAAGCAATTATATGTCACTTAACTTTCTAAAGTCCTCATCAGTCCAAAATAAACATTTAATTTTCTCTTTTGCATAATAAGATCTCCTGCTGTTTTTATTTTTCTTCATGAACACTCACTGAAACTTCCTGACACACACACACATGCATGCACACACCCCCGCTCTAATTCTCAGGGTTTTTTTTTCGAAGTGTCTAATTATCACAGTTATTGTTCCTGCACCGTTTTCAGACAGTTCAGCCCTCCATGACACTAATTACCTCAGCGGCCCCGTGTGCCTGTGAATCACCTGCTGGTGTAGCATGAGGCCTCTAGAGCTCAGGCAAAGACAGGCTTTTGCACTGTGGGCTTAATTAACAGTGTTTAGATAATAGGGCTGTCAATATATTACAGTTCTAAATGACTAATAATTGACTTATGATTGCTTGTATTAATTGACATATCTTGAATTGTACTACTTTGCTTTCCTTTGGCTGTTGAGTCAAACCAAACCAAAAAACATTTCATGGAGGGAAAAAAATCCATGACATATGAATCAAACAGGTGCAGAGAAATGAAATCAGCGGCCACTTTATTAGGTACACCTTGCTCGTAGCTTGTCAGACTCTCTTTTGCCTTCAAAGATGCCTCAGTTCTTCATGACGCAGATTCAAAAAAGGACTGTAAGCCTTCCTCAGAGATTTTGGTCCACAGTGATGTGACAGTGTCTCACAGCTGCGGCAGATTTGTTGGCTGCACATCCATGATGCCAATTTCCTGTTTCGCCACATCCCAAAGGTGCAACATCTGGTGACTGTGGAGGCCAGTGGAGTTCAGTGAACTCATTGATAGAGACCAGTTTGACATGATTTCAGCTTTGTGGCATGGGGCCTTATCCTGCTGGAAGTATCCATCAGACACTGTTGTCATAAGGGGTTGAACATGGTCAGCAGCTATACTCAGGTTGGCCATGTGTAGTTGGAACTAAGGGACCTAAATTGTGCCAAGAAAATATCCCCACGCTATTAAACCACCACTAGCAGCCTTAACTGCTGATACAGGTCAGGGTGGATCCATGCTTTTGTGTTGTTAATGCTGAATTCTGACCCTACTGTCTGACAATCAAGATTCAATGGAAACATTGTTCTAATGTTAGCTCAGTGGCACTATAGAGGCCTTCTGCTGCTGCTTGCAGGCACAACATGTGCCTTTATGCTGCATTCACACCGCAAGCGACCCAGCTACGTCGGATGTCGCTCGGTGACGTCACGTCCGCTCGAGTTTCACCGCGATCATATCACATATCATATAATAGGATGTATAAGCGGACATTATTCCAGCTGTATCCTTTTCACTCTTTTATCAAACACAAAACACTGCAGCTGATGCCCTGCAGCAGCATTATCTGTGAGTTTCCCGCGGTCCGTCTAGGCAGAACTAATGTCCTCACTGACTAATGTTTCCCACACGGACATGGATTGTTACTCTGTAGTCCGGATGAATAACTGTCTGTCTAGGGTACCATCACACGTGCACACACCGCTGATTGATTAACTTTTCTTTACTTTCACATCGCTCAACAAGCTATGTGGTAGTGTGAAAAGCGGCCGTCGCATCGCGGCTGTACATTCAATCAATCAATCTCAATCTTTATTTATATAGCGCCAATTCATAACAAGTGTTATCTCAAGACACTTTACAATAGAGCAAGATACACATATACATATATACAAATATATACATCCAACACCCAACATGAATCCATACAGCCAATCATGAATCCCTCCATCATGGCAGCAAGAAAAAACCTTCTGTTAAGCAGCAGGAAATCTTGAATGTGGACCCCAGTCTCATGATGAACAGCAAATCCACACGATGCTGTGTTGGGTGTGAGGGCGAAGGAAAGGAGGTAAGAGGAGACAAGTGGACTAGAATAAGAACTAAAGTTAGGGACAGATCCATGAACCATAGACCTGTCGTCTGATTTATTAGAGGTTAGCCTCTTGAGATGCTACATCTTATTTTTAGGAGGGTCCTCATGTCTGAATGGTTGGGGTGATCATTATATAGAAGTATAATCAATGATATTCTTACTGAAAATAAGAATTTATGGTAGTGACGAACTCATGGATGCCCAGACCACAAGTGCATCCCAACCATATTTGTCTTCATTAAGTATAAATGTGTTAAAGGCCTCTTGAGATGTGACATCCCATTTTCAGAGGGACCCCACGACTATGTGGTAATAAAAAATAGATGCTGTAGATGTATTGATCATTGACTTTGCATGGAGAGTGATCGCCGAGGTAGTGCAAGTAGTGTTCAGTGTGTACGCACCTTTAGATATGGTCCTCTACATACCTCCGTTGTAATGACTGGTTATTTGAGTAACTATTGCTTTTCTAATATCTCATATCACTCTGGTCATTCTGCTCTGACTTATGGCTCCATCATCTTCACCCTAACAACTGCAGATCACTTGATATTTTTCTTTTTTTGGAGGTGTTTTCCTTAATGTCACTTAAATCACCTTTCTTCTCCAGTCTGATGCTCAGTTTGAGCTTCTGCTCTTGTCTGTATCTGCATGCCTACAAGCACTGAGTTTCTGCCATGTGACTGGCTGGCTTGCTTTATACGTAATGTAAAGGTTAAGTTAGCACTTGCATTACCTCAAATATATTCTAAAATACTCATTAACAGAGATATTATGTAGTCTTGTAGCAGATCATGCCAGGTTCTGATGCTTGTGGTGACTGAGCCATCATGAAAGACACAACATTTCTGTTATGGATCTGAAACATAAATTGTTACATCGTAGAGTCTTTTCATGCAATACATTGGCACAGTGATCTGGCTTTTTGGGCATTTAGATACCAACCTTACTGTAAGTGTGCACACATTGCATTAACAATGCACTTCAAGCTACAACCTTGCTAGCATGCCTCTAATATCCATAACAGAGCATGACTGCGTTAAACTGTGTGTCCCTCATGATGTGTCCTGTTTTTAGAGGCAGTCTATCAGCACAGAGCTGATATCAGTAAACAAGCTGTTGATAAACCCCACATGTCATCAACATAAATGCATCATGGGAGTGCACAGAGCCTGTGACTGCTCTTTTAATTCACGCTCTGACTGACTTTCACGCCTCCACTTTGTATGAAAATGAAAATACATTAATTTACAGCAGTGTCTGCTAACCCGGCTGTATTTTATAACTGACAGAGTCTATTTCCATCTCCTCCTCCGAGTCGCTCCCCGCTAGATGAACGAGGCGTTTAGGTGCTCGAGAGGGTTGGCGATTTATAGCCGCTCGCCATCACAACGACGACCTCCTCCCGTTCTGGCGCTTTCTCCTCATTTACAGCTCGGCCCACGCCGGTGTAAATGTAGCTGGAGAGAGAGAGGATGGATGGTGATGGAGGGAGAGAATGAGTGATAAGGGAGATAAATATTGAGTGAGTGAGTGGGCGTAGGAGTTAGCAAATAAGTGAGGTGGAGAGAGGTAAATATAGAGGGAGAGAGGAGAGGAAAGTATAATGGTTTCATAATAAAACCAAACATGCAGACCTGCTCTAATGGTAGCAAAGTTTCTAACAGCCTCTCCTCTGGTTTATGATTAATTCTTCTTTTAGTGGATTAGACCGTCTGCAGTCAGGCTGCTCAATACAGAAAGAGACTTATGAGGAGAGAGCTGCTTCAATATGAAAATGTGAACTCAACAGACATGTGACACAATGGAGAACAGCAGCAGCGATGTCACTTTGAGGCCCATGTGGACATTAGGACCACCTCTACCTGATAACAGCAGTCTCATGGATCTGGTCGGAAGATGGCATCCATCTTTTTCCTTCAAAGTGCTTCGGTTAATTACATATAACACTATGCAAGTTTGGCCGTGAGTCCATGGCCATCTTGCCAGTTGTTTACTGCTGTTTGACATTATAACAGAGGTTTGCTCAGGTTGGTTTGCTTTTTGCAATCAAGTGGTGAGTGGATTGTATGAATGTTATGAGTGTAGTGTATATAGGCATGCTCAAAAGGATGATATTTTTTATTGAAGGTGTAATTTGTGGACCACAGGAAGAATAGCTACTGCATATCTGCTGAAGGTTACCACACGAGGTACAAAAGATGAAAGTATAGCTGGAGAGGAAAGTAAAAGATGAGACTAAAACGAGATGCTGTACTCAGAGTAAATATCAGACCGGCTTTAATATGGCAGCAAGAACTTTGAGAAACAGCAGACTGCAGGACAGATGCTGAACTGTGATGTATGGACATAAGGGTGTAAAGCTGTCACTTCATGCTTTTTGTGCTTTTTTGTTGGAACTGTAAGCATGTGTCAGGTCATTATCTTCTTTTTATCCTAAAGCAATTCAGCCTAGCCTAGCCGGCATATAATAGATTAGCCTCCACAGTGGCCTTGAGCCACAGACTTTCATCTTTGTTTGTACACACACAGACTCTACATGCAAACAGTTTTCAGACAATGGGCAGGTGATAAAAAAAAATGATTTCCCCTGTGAAAAGATAAATGCTGGATAATGCTCCAGTCCCCGTGACCCCGATGAATGAATACAATGACTTAAAATACATTTTGACAAGCTTAACTGTAGAGATAAAGTCAGGGCTGGTACCTCAACGAAACTAACAAGTACCTCACTGCCTTGCAACTGAGCCGTAACCAGCGGTTGCAAAAGTCCTTCAGCCCTTCTATGGTAAACTTGGGGGTACCTCAGGTGTAATGGTATGATTTAAACCTGAGCTAATGCGTGCCATGAGATTTATGCATAAAGACAGAATGGGAGGGATCGCATAGGCTGTGCTAACACATCTACAGCTGCTTCAGAGGACAGAATGATTTTTTCTTTTTCTAACACATTAAGTTTGAAATGCCTCTGGAACGTAAAGGTGATTTGAACTAATATATCAAAAATGTGTCTGGATAAGATCACCAGCTCTGCCTTTAATAGGTTAAGCATATGTTTACAATAGGGCTGTCACTTTATAGTCGTTATTTGAATAACCGATTGAATATTGGGTTAAATATCCGTAACCGAATAGTAAATAAATATTTGAATGTAAAATATTTAGTGTGGCGACACATCAGGCCTGGAGCAGTGGCCCATTCTGTCCAACAGAGGGCGCTGTGAGCGCAGCTTGTCCCTCAGACTTATCTACTGCTCTCTTGGCCGCAGTAAACAAAGAGTTTCCACTCTGAGTGGACGGTAACAGCTCCGAATCATCTGAGGAGTGCTGTGTGGAAGTAGTTTTGGTTCTACACCGTTGATGGCAAATTTAAAATGAAAGACCAGACTGTGTGTTCTGTGAAATGCAGTTTAGTCACTCGTCCTCCACTTATTTGCGGGCTCAGCCCTTCGGCTTTTCATCCAAGCTATACGGCCGAGTGCAGCGGCGCTTCTTCAAGAGTTTAACCCCATGTGACTGTGTTTCTTTTCGGCAGGGTCTTGAGCAAAAGGGTGGATAATATCTTCGATTATTTGGGTGCATGTCCGAAAACCATTAGACTCTAATTTTTTGGAATGGTGACAGCCTTAGTTTACAACAGATCATATTTAAGGCCTCTGAACTTGGTAGATTTTAAGAGAAAGGAGTCCTGGTTTCTTGAAGGTAATTTAATTTCTGCTTTTCAGATTCATTCCTGCATCACTGCACAGTCACTTGTTTTTGGTTTTGTTCCATTTTTTTAAGATTTTGGATGATTCTGCTCAGCTTTTGTTCAACTTCAGACACCAGAGCACCAGAGTGAGGGTCCAGCACTGATGCTAGCCTGAGAGGCTTGGCTCATCCCTCTCATGCACTTCATCCCAGAAGTGTTGCACAGAGTTCAGCCGATGGTCAGGGTTCAGGTGTTTGGATTGGGCTGTTGGAGTCTCATTGAAAAACGCTTGAATGTTTCCCAGAAGTTCAGTCCAGCTCCCTGCAAGAGGGTTTCCAGATATCAGGATGTGATGGTATTTCTGAGCCCATAAAAAATGCTTTTGGACCGCAGCTCGGATGATCTTATGCACAGATGAATAGTTATGTTCAAATAGGTGAAGGTTATCTCCAAACTGTATCCAATCACCCAGAGCGAGAGCTTGGCTGACAGACGGGGCACACTGGTCCAAAAACGCTGATGGCGGATGTGATCATCTCTGATCATTTCCAATTCTTGTGTGCTGCAGGGCTCGTTGGGTCTGCTCCGATAGATGCTGTGTGCTCTGTGCTTCGTGGAGCCAAGAATTCAGAAAGGCTGGAGAGTTGATTGTCTTTTTATTGAAACAGGATTTCACACTGTCAGTTTTTGTATTTCAGTACAATGATCTTTAGTTTTACTTTTTAACTGAAATGTCCTTAAATGTTACACTAAACACACTGATAGGGAAAGAGAGTGTAAACAGAGTATACAGATTTGTTATCTGCTTACACATCCAGTTATACAATGCATTAATGTATGGATTGACAGGGTTAAAGCTTGTATACCTGTACAGTTTATAGTGAATTTAACCATAAAACCATCCTTAAAAACATTGGAATGCGCAGACAGATAAACAGTGATCACTTTCAAGCTTTATTTTTTTATGTAGTATCTTTAAAATTTGAAAAAGGTAAAGTATTTTTTTTTATCAAAGAGGTAAATGGCTTTAAAACTGCACTGCACACAAAACATGCCCAATGTTTAGGTACAGAAATAGCTCAGTATTACAGGTTTACTCAGACTTTAGTTTTTGTTGTTGAGATCATAAAACATAACCTTACAGAGCAAAGGGACCTGCCTGATCCAGTGTCTATGATCATGCAGATCCATTGTGCAAAGAAAGCAGGTCGGCCCAATCAGTTTCCTCTGGAGCAGAGAGAGGTGGGAGCTACGAGCAGACAACAGCAGGAAGTGACTGCTGCTAAAGGGATTAGCATTGATGCTAACAGCTTCAGTAGGATTTTTTTTATCAGATCTGGACCACATTTGTTTATTAAATGAGAAACAACACTACAAACTTCCCAATTGAAAACATATTTTCACTCCACTTCTCACATGTTCTGTCCTCCAGACCACAGCTGTAGGACCCTCCTGCTTCATTATCTGATTGGTCAGTAAAAAATGTGATTGATGGAATGATCTTCCAATCACCTGCCAGACTTGTTTTTAAAAGTTTATGCTAATTTCCAAATACTTTCTATGGACTGTCGCCAAGATGGACTAGTGACATATGTTGAACAGTCTACCTGGTGTGCCTGTTAACTATTAGCCATTTTCCATTAGCCCTACTCTACTCTCTACCCGACTCTACCCAGCTCTACTCTACTCGCCTTGTGCTGCTTTTCCATTAGCCCCAGTCGCCTGCCCAACGGGATGCAGTGTCGCTGTAAACAGCTGAGCGGCACTGCGGTGGCGTCATTTTGAGCACGATACAACAATCTATGGCTATTTGTCACAAACCGAGTAAAAAAGGAAAGCAGGAGAAGGCTGCAGGTGGCAAGAAGAAATACCCCTTGAGAAGCACAGGAGAGTTTTTGAAGCTATACAACAGAATGAAGCCGAGGACGAGAGCAATCGAGCTGCAAAGAAAAGACGTATGAGGGTAAGCTTACGGTAGCCACCGCTAGCATGCTAGGTCCTCGCGCTCATGACTCACCAATGACAACATTGTCTGACCAATCAGTAGCCAGCAGTCGGTGACATCATTTTTTAGTATCGACTCAACTCGCTTGGAACCAGAGCGGAGTAGGCACTAAAACTAGCTTGTTTTAGGAGGTACCAGGCTAGTGGAAACACGCTGAAAATCGAGTAGGGCCGAGTAGAGTAGGGCCAAGGTGGATCCTATCAAAATGTAAAGGTTCCATATTTTAACCATGTACTGGTCCTAAATGTCCCACCACACAGTTTAAGAAAGCATACCCTCAAGTGTGTTTTACATTTCTCCTTCAAAACACAAGACACTATCAGTGTGAATAGACCTACCACTGTGACATCACCTTGGTGACACTCATAAATTCAAATACAACACAGTTAGCAGTGTAGACATACATAAACTAAACAAGAAAATATATTTTCACTCAACTTTCGGGATGTCTTGATGAGTGGCTTACATTCTGTTCTTTACTCTGTTGCAGTAGTGCCCACTTACATTATCTGATTGGGCAGGAAAGAATGTGACTGATGGAAAATTTGACCAATCACCTGACAGATGTCACATGTCCAACACTTTCTATGGGCCCAGATGGATATTTGAACAGTTTGTCTAGAGTGTCAGGTGAATTATTTGTAACTTAACAACAGAGATGTTGGCCAATCAGTGTCTGCAACTGTCCTGTCTTAAATTAAAGGGTTTCTATTTATTCAGCCGTTTATTTCTCATGTTCGTAGTATTTTTTGTCTTTTTGTGGCACATTTTCCTATATTTTACCTTTCTTGATGGCTTTAAAGTTTATGTATTTGTGCTAAAGTCTCATGTATATCTTTATTCTGTTGCAGCTGCACAGCTAATTTCCCCATTGGAAACAAAAAATAAAAAATGGAAAGTAAATCAGAGCAGAGTGCTCACAGTGGCTTATGAGAAAAGGTAATACATTTTTTTCTACCATGTGTTAGAAAATACGCCGAGTACAATATTGCTTTTTTAAGTGAAGCACAAACTACATTCTGCTGCTTCAACAACATGACTCTTCTCCCTGTGATTAGAGTTAAAAGGAACTGTTCTAGAGGATAAATTATCAGAGTGTGCAAAAGACAAGAGACAGACTGAATATTTCAAATTGAAAATAAAGAGCTTTAAATACAGAGAGTGGAATGTGAACAAAGTTAGCACCCTGAAGAAAAGCTGACTTCATTTAAAAGCAGGTGAGGACAAACAGTGACGATATTTTCTGAGCTTTTATAAACCCAAACCTAAAAGTTGAATAAATGTTCCTTCACACGCTCGCTCCATCACTCAGGAGAAAACTGCTGGTGCAGATATACAGACAGAACATGATAAACAGAGCCGCAAACGCTCGGTGCCAAATCAGTGCAAACGTGGGCCGAGCATGATCAGACTGATGAATGGTTCTGTCTCCGAGCTCAGCCGTTTGAAAAACAAAACACCTTTTCATTCTCACTAAATGTTTGTGGAGAAGAAATCCATCCACCTCCACAAACATCAACGTCAGCCTCATGGTGATGGTCTGTGGCAGAAAGTTGGTTCATTTAAGCATCACCAAATGTTCCTCTTTTGTTTTTGTTCTTCGATGGAAAACAAAGTCCCTGAATGACTTTGAAAACTTTCTCCAGAATCACCAAACTTCATTATCTTAGATTTATTAGTTTGTTTTACGAAGAGATTTTTCCCCAGGATGACTTTTTTCTCTTAAGCTGCTTCATTACTCATTTGTAAATATCCATCTATCTATCCATCTATAATCTTCACAGCTTTCCTCCCCAGGGCTGCGGGGAGGCTTTAGCATGTCCCAGCTATCACTAAGCGAGAGGCAGAGTACACAAGTCAATCACAGGACTGACATGGAGAAGCAATCAACCTTTTACTCACAACTAGAGAAACTAGAGCCAATAATAAACCATATGAGGTTGTTTTTGGTCGGAAACATCCGCTCTGACTCGAATATGTTAATTGGTTGAAATTTGAAGGTGTTGGCTAAAAAGGTCAAGATCACTGGGCTTTATGTTCATTACTGCTTTTCTTATAGTTTAATGTCCACTGTGATAAAAGGATAATGTACATTATTTCTTTAAGGGGAGATATATTTAACTTTATTTTCGTGAAAGTGATGACATTATCCTGTAGGACCCACAGGATTGTAAGGAGAGAAACACAAACTCACATATACATCTGGACATTTAAAAGTGTTGTTTATACACCATCAGAGTTCAGTAGAACATCTGCTCTAAAATGATCCCCACTGGGTTTCTCTTGCATCCATAGAGCTTCTGATGCTGCTGTTGGATACAGAGCTAAAACACTGCAGCTTTCTTTCTCCAGAGAAATGATCTTAGCTTTTTCGTTGATGCTGTTGATATACTTTTTCAAGTTTGGATACAAATCGGGATGATAACATAAAATTTTGATGCTTCTTTTCTTTTCTTCTTCTTTTCTTTTTTATTTTGACCACAAGAAACAAATACAAACTTGACATAATAAAAACAACAACAACAACCAAAATGCAACATAAATTTGACATTTGCATGTGCAAAAGGAATAGGAGGAAGTCAAAACTTATTTGGTACCACCCCTTCACTTTACACAAATATTCAGTGTTAACTAATGATAATGATAATAAGATCATCACACAGAAACAAAATAAACCAAATCGTAAAAAGATAATCACACAATTAGTAATCAGAGAGAAATAAATAAATAAACAAAAGAAACTACTTCAGCCTTGAGTGACCTTTATACAGGCTCATCTCTTGTTTTTAGGGGTACAACGATACACATAATTCACAGTTCTGTTAGGTTTGATACGTTTCTGATACAAAATATGAGAAATTTCAATGCCTTTTTTTTACATGTGGTTTATTAAAATAACCAACATTTGTTTCGACTCAGAGTACATTTTCATTAAATTGAATTAAATGTAACTCTTGCAGCTAAACCAGGCACATTCTTCGGTGCATACTTAGAATCATGTAAAACAAAAACATCACCTTTTAAAAATAAGGATAAGTAAAAAAGTAAATGTATCTAATAGAGAACTTACCCATCTTATGTGGTGCATTCTTAGCAGCATAGTAAATATTACAAAGAACTAGCTTTAAGTGTATCAAGTGTCCGTACCATGTCCTGAAACCCGGCGTTATCCACAACAGAAAAGGGTCTCAATGTCGACAGCAATAAAAGTAGCTATCTCCTGGTTGATTTCCTTTGCCCTCTTTGAATCACGTGCTAATGGCTGTCTAAATGACCCAGGTAAAGTCTGTGGCATGTGTTCTGCTTGTTGTTTCTGTCTGGTTCCACTTGTTTTAACTCCGGGATGATGTTGGCGTTTGTTGTTTTTCCCCCGATGTAGTTTAGCATCGTGTTGCACCTCCGACATACTGTTGTGTTTTTGTCTATGACACGCTTACCATCAGGGTCATACTTAACACAGAAGTCAAAGTAGTCCCAAACGCCAGATCTGAATGATAGTGGAGGGTCTTCAATTTCAGCTGAAGGTAAAGCACTCGCCATGTTGCAGCGCCCTAGCGTATGTAGCTTCTTCTGTCTCAGCAGCTTGGCCAAATGAAAGGGGAGGTGATGCACGCACAGCTCATGCAGCCTGGAGTGGTCGAACGCAGATTCACTGAACTTTCAGCGCATAGCACCTCGTCTGAAGTTGATCAGATAAATAAATACAAAATTGTGTATTGTTCGGTTCACAGGGTGTATCGAACCGAGACCACTCTATCGAACGGTTCAATACAGATACATGTTCTGTTGCACCCCTACTTGTTTTATACTTTTTCTTAAACTGCTCTGTTTGGCCATTGTTTCAATTCATCATGCAGAACAATGCTTCGACCATTTATGTTTTTTCCAAGCTTTATACAAATGTAAACCATATTATAAGCATCATTAGGTAAGATTTGGGGGCAGCAGGTCACTGGGCTCATGTTTTTCCTTTGGTTGAACAAGCAACAGCTCGACTCTACTTTATGAGCTTTCTATTATTTTTCTATATCTGTGATCACTGGTTAATGTTTTGCACATATAACTGTCTTTTCTGATTTGTATTTTTTATGGACTACTACTGAATCAAAATGGATAAAAATAAAAGCGCAATAAATATTTGTTCTCATGATTCATGCTTTTTTTAAGCCTCATGTAATGATCTTAACAAAGTTGTATACTCGCTGATTTGGCCAAATTCAAAATAATTATAGTCGTCTAATTCAGAGCATCCAACAATTTTCAGAAAAATGTCCCTCTGGCAGTGAGACTGAATTTAATTTGGCGTCCAAAACCAAAGTTGTCCATCCCTGCTGTTGTTGTTCTTTTTGTGTGTATCGCAGTAAAATCTGATTTGTAGCCTCTTTAAAATTGATTTGAAGGTCAGATGGAGATGTGAGAGCGAGCCAGAGACAGTAAACAGACACGCCGAGAGGAAAGTAAATGGCTTCATTTACCCGAGCTCCTCAGAGAGATACACCGCCTAATCTCACCAGCAGTGTGTGTGTTTGTGTGTGCTTGTGATCATGTTTGTGTGTGTTTCACGGCCTCCTCTCGTCACACGACTGTCAGCTTCTTCTCCTCTGACCCGTAAAGGATTCTTCTTCTGGGCCGACCTTCTGAGAGTCTTCACAGTTAATAATGATCTGCAGATAAACCGTGTGACATCATCTCATTAACGCTGTCCTAATGAGTTATCCGGTCACCGTGGATATGCACCATCGATTAACTGCCCAGGCAACGGTTACCCAGGGCAACAGACGTGTCTCAGAGTCTGGTTTTGTCCTTCGATCAATGTTTTATTCTGCTGTTTGTTTAAACTCCTCTCCGTCTCTGTCTGCGTCTCTCCAGGGCCGGGTTTGAACAGGATATCGAGGGCGACCACTCGCTTCACCCCGACAGCTGCCACGGTGAGATAAACTATCAATCTACTGCAGCAATAATAATGATAACAAAGATAATTCAGAGTGTAAACAGCGTAAAAGCCAGCGGATTGTAAAACTACAGCACTGCCACAGCCAATAAACAAGAGGATAAATTAGAAAAATTGAGATGAATTTTAATCAGATGATGCAGTTTGTGGAGCCAAATCTGAGTTTTGTGTTGTTTTTTTGTGTGCAGCGGATGTTTTGGCGACGACAAGAAACCAGGAATCTGCGGCTGACTCAGCATACGGTAAGAAAGTCTGATGATTTAAGGTTTTATTCAAGTTATAGGAGCAAAGATACATGAGGGAAGCACAAAGCGGTGTTAAACTCAAAGATAACGCAGAGCAGTGAAGCAGAAAATGTTAAGTGTTGAAATAAGAGGAAGAGTTTCATGAACCTGAGTGGAAAATCAAGTGTCAAATAGACAGTTTGTGTGTTTGGGCAAAGTGACGCCATGTTTTATGAAGCTGTTCACCATTATCATGAGCGAATTTGAAGTTTCAAGCAGTCAAGTTCATTTGAATAAAACGCATTTCATTAAAAACAAATGTTAAAGGTGCTATGAGGAGAATCTATTTCTGGCAACATAAAGACTCTGATACCCATGAGCTCGCGCGGCGACTGTCATAAAGACGTGACCCAAGCCAAAGCGTCAATTGTTGTGATGCTAATAATAATGCAGCTCGGACCTTCCTCAGAACTCTGCATTGCTTTACAGCTTCTTTTTTCAACAACTTACAGGATGTAAAGCGACGAGGTAATGTATCTCTTTCTAGTTATTTGAAAGTTATTTTTGATGTGTGACAACAGGCAATTTTTGGAAAACTTAGTATTGTAGTTTTGTAGCAGGCTATATGTCGCTACTTACAGCCCGGTGCTCTAAGACGTGTGCAAGTAATATATATTTTCTCTAGTTTTAATTGCCTTGTTCCCAAAGTTGATTATCCAGGCCAGTCCGGCCCTGCCCGACCCGACCGTGAAGCTAAGGAATAGCATTTATAGATAACCTATTTAGATGCTATAAAACTCATCTTAAAGTGTGTATTTTGATCAGGCATATATCTAAAAGTGAGACTTTTTTGTAATTACTTAGAAACTCCTCAAAGCATCTTTAACAGTTTGTCCAATCAAGACACAAATTTCTTGATTGAACAATTAAAGCAGCAATTAATGAACAACAACCAGAAATGCTGTTAACTTCTTTGGGCCCAAGCTCATCTGAGATGCAAAGTGGAAAAGCCTGCTGTGTGACGAGAACACTTTTCAAGATGTGGTGTCCTCCAGGCTAAAGAGGAAAAAAAACATCACACTGTTATCAGAGCAAAGCTCAAAAGCAACTGTGATGGTATGGGAGTGTGTTAGTGCCCATGGCATGGGTAAATTGTGATGAAGGCACCATGCTAAAAGTTCATACAGGTTTTTGGAGCAACAGATGCAGTGTTTATTTTGTTGACTAATTATTTTCCTCATTTTTTCGTCGACAACCTTTTCCCCTGACGAAAACTAGACAGTAACTAATGAAAACAAGAGCGCATGGACAAAATCTAAATTAACTGATATTTTCATCAACAAAAAGATAGACTTAAATGTTTGACAGAGACTTAATCCAATCAGACCTAATTTGGTATTTCGTTCAAGTTTTAATATATCGCACTCACGTTTTAGTATCTTGTGCACACGATTTTTTTATTTGTTGACCATTTTTTTCTGTGAGGCATAATTCAATCATTAAATATATCTTACATTAGCTTTTACTGTACTCAAAGTTTATCGTAAAGTGGCTCAGTCAATTGGTCTTTATGTGTCCCTATAAGAGGATGACATTTTTCAGGAATTCCCATGGGTCACGTGATTCCCGCAGGAATCCCACGGAATGGGAGTCATTTTTTAATTAATCCCGGGATCGGGACAGGACGGGAAAATAAAGAAACGGGAGCGGGCAGGAGCGGGAGCGACATTAATAGATGATCATCTTTAGCTGTGTTAACCGCGCTAGCAACACAAAAGAACAACAAAAGTGGTTTGACTTCTGTCACCACCGGAAGTGAAAAGCGACTCCGAGAGGCTGCCGGCGACACACATACCAAAACAACACAGAGGGAGAAGATGACACGTCGAAAAGAGAGCTATTTACACCGACCAAATGTCAGGCATGTGAAACTTAAAGGCAAGGCACTGCACTTTTACCGAAAATAAAAAATGCAACATTTTTTCAACATGTTTGGTTCATTCAAACAGGACAGGAGTGGGAGTGATTTTGAGTGGGAGCGGGATGGGAGTGGGAGTCATTCTACGGGAGTAGGACAGAACAGGATCTTTTTTTTTAACTCCGGCCCAGGATTGAGACGGGACGTGATTTATTTCTCTGGGAGAGGGACGGGACAGGACTGAAAATCCGCTCCCGTGTCATGCTTAGTCCCTATGTGGAAATGTTTGGACACCCCTGATTTAGAGCATGCTTTGTGTCTCTTTATTCAGGCCTCAGTGCATCGAGCACAGAGGCGCTGAAGTCTTTCACTACACTAAAGATTGTATTTCTTAGTAGAAGATTCAATAAACAATCATTCGAGTAGAAGCACAGTCCCATCAGGGTTGAGTTTAAGACAATAAAAAAGTGTTCAGTGACACGGGGTGGATTTCAGAGAACAGTTCACAGAGGCACAGAAACAGTTCTGTTCTCCACCTCTCCGTTTACAAGCCCAGAACCTACCGGAAGAATTCAGATTATCACCGCTCTATTGGCTCGTGCTGATGTACTGTACCTTGCCGCTCGGTTTGACATCATTACCCTCCACCAGATTAGGATTCGGCAGATCAAAGTGGCGCCTCGCCCGGCTGCCTGCTCTGCATTCACGGCAGCTACCTGCCCGTCAGGAGTCACTTGTAAACCAGCGGCGGGTTTGTCATTCTCGGGGAGACAGCAGACCCACGCGGTGAATCTCATTAAGCTGCTTCAGTGTGATTACAGCTGTGGGGTGGGGGGCACAGGTACAGCAGGCTCTGCATACGTGAAATAGTTGACTGGACTTAGAGAACTCTCAAAGCAAACTAGAGAGGCTGATCCACGTCAGCTGCAGGAACACAGACGAAGAATGGGAGCAGATCAGGGTCAGTGCAGTGTGAAAAGTACGAGGATTCAGGAGGATTTTTAGAGGCTGTTCTTTTTCAGCGCACATTAAAAAATAGATTTAACAATCCAGGGCTGAGTGACAGCTTTTATCAGGCGTCCTTCAGCCCGTTTGAAGTCGATCTTTGGTCCAATTGACGTCACCGCGTTTGCATATTTTCTGCAGGGAACTTGTTGCAGGATCTGAGCCTTCGTGATTCTCTTAGAGCTGCAGCTTCCAAATCTTTTTTTAACATTCAGAGGATCTCGGAGTCCTCGGAGCTTAGAGAGCGACTCGTTTTGTATTCTGCCATGTAAGTTAATTGAGTTCACCTGGCATCTAAATGAGGCTCTGATAGAAGACTGGAATGACAAGTACCTGGATGAAAGGAGACAAAAGTGGAGCTGTGAGAGACAAAAGAAAAGAGAGATGATGCTTTAGAAACTTCACTGTGGAGAACAGTTAGAGTTTGCTCGGTCTGAAATGAGCTGCAGTTCACTTCGACTGAATCCAAAATCGATACAGCTGATCAATGCCAAACTTATCAGCTTTGTTCAGGTTACAGGTTGAATTACTTTTCCGATTAATACAAAATCTTGTCTGTTAATGAGCATTTGTCAACTAGTTCTAAAGCTGCTTTCACACCAAACAAGACTTTGTAACCATAATCACCCACTCAAGTCGTGTCACGTGTCCATAAATACTTTATTTTGGTCACTGTTGCCAGTCACTGTGCATTGGTGACGTCACATCCAATCAAGTTTCATCGCAATCATATCATATATCATATAATAGGATGTATAAACTGACATTATTCCAACTGTATCCTTTTCACTCACCTACCAACCACTAAAAACTGCAACTGTGTGCAACCTTCACACATGGACACACTGCTGATTGGCTGTTGTGGCACAGCTACACATGACATTGCCTGAAAATATAAACTTTTTTAACTTAAGCAACGTGCATCGTACAAAGTGGTGGAGGGTTAACCCCACTGTTGCAGCTGTACATTGACTTTGCATGAAGAGTGATCGCCGAGGACAGTCAAGTCGCGTTTGGTGTGTAGGCACTTTAATACTAATAATACTAATGCTCAGTTTTTTGAAAGTATAATTGAATCACGAGACACAGTTGCAAATATTTTACAAATTCTCTTCCTATTGAAATGTCATTGATAGAACAGAGCCTTTGAAATATAAAATTATAACATTCATCTAGTCACCAGCCTATCACAGGGTCACACGTAGAGAGACGGACAACCGTTCCTGCTCACACTAATACATAAAGGCAATTTAGAGTCACCTATGAAACTTACCAAGCATGTTTGTGGTCTGTTGGAGGACGTCAAGGTGTATATTGAGTTAAAAATCTACACAAAGTGTAACAGCAAAGTTTATTTAGTCCATACTACAAAATAATAGTCACAAGTATTGGCTCGGGTCCTCATTTCCAACCAAAGTCGGCAAAGGCAACATTATCTGGTGTTCCTAAAAACTATCTTACCTGATTATCCTTTGGTGTGAGGTGTTTTAAGTCTCATCCTATGTCTCAGATAAGGGATGCCCCAACTTAAACCCATTAATATTAAACATGTTTACAATCAGAAATCCTAAAGAGTTCACAGAGGACAGCCAAGCCCGTCCTCTGTGTTTTGTCTCATAAAACTGGACAAAGTCAATTAGGGAACAAGCTACCTGAAGCAGAAAGCAAGCATACTCATGGCAACCTGAATAAAAGCAAAGCATAAAGTTAGATAAAGGTCATAAAAGAGGTCCACATTGTAGATTTGTACCAAAGAACAGGCAGCTATACAGCATAAAATGTGAATTATATGTTAAAGTCTGACAAGAAAGAGCTGCATGGAATCACAACCACTAAGGATGTTAAGCTCACAGCTAGCCACATTTAGCTTAAACTTATGATGTTAATAATTATAATACATTTTATTTTAAAGCGCCTTTCAAAACACCCAAGGACCCTGTACAGGATAAAACAACAATAAAATCAACAAAACAATACAACTATATAATCAGCAAAATACAACAGACAGTGATGACTAAGTGGATGAGAATGGAAATTCATGGTAAGGAGTATGCAGTTCGGAACAGGTGGGTTTTGAGTCTTGATTTAAAAAGAGACGGGGAGGTCAGGTTTTGAATGTCTGGTGGGAGAGAGTTCCAGAGCTGGGGAGCAGAGCGACTGAAGGCCCTGCTCCCTAAGGTGCTGAGGCGGGAAGGGAGCTCAGTGAGGTGGGTGGAGGAGGAGGATCTGAGGGAGCGCGCAGGAGTGGCGATGTGGAGGAGGTCTGACAGATATGGAGGGGCGAGGTTGTGGATGGCCTTAAAGGTGTACAGGAGCAGTTTGAATTCTATCCTATGCTTGACCGGGAGCCAGCGGAGCTGCTGCAGGATGGAGGTGATGTGATGGTGGGAGGGAGTTCTGGTGATGATGTGGGCAGCTGAATTCTGGACCAGTTGAAGTTTATGGAGGGACTTTTGTGGAAGGCCGAAGAGGAGTGAGTTACAGAAGTCTAGACGGGAGGTGACGAGACTATGGACAAGTATGGAGGTGCTGTGAGGAGTGAGGGAGTGTCTTCCATGTGTGCCTTTATTTGTGTTTGTGTTTGCAGAAAAAGGCTCAAACAACGCTGAATTATTTGTGAGAGAGTCAGTTGGTGTGCTACGTCTCTCTCTTTGTTGCACATCACACTCTACCTGATAGTCTGACATTATATGTCTTCATATGTTTGCTTTCTCACTTTCATAATCAATAAAGAGTTTGAAATGCTGTATTTGTGTGTCAAACCACATTTAATCAGGCAAACAGACACTTATGGACCTTATTTTCATATTCTTGCTCTCAACGGGCCACTGATGAGAAAACAAAGAGCCAGTTAGTCCCTTTTCAGTGCAGTTATCTCATGCTAATATTCACATCAGGATCTGCCCATTTGCACACTCCCAGCAGTCAGAGGACATTAAAATTAACCTTCACAGATGGAGCTCGGATGTATTTATATGTTGTTCCTGCTGCAGCTTCACCTCCACCTCTAATTTGCTCCTTAATCACCGCTCCAGCAGCAGGAAGTCTGCAGCCTGGAACACAATAAAATAAAAACTTCCATCGACACAAACAGAGCAGACAGGAGAGCCCCTCACTGTGATGTGATTAGCCCCACTGACTGACATGATTACTGCACAGCAGATAGAAAGCAGCAGGACTTTATAAAGAAGCTGGCACTCTCTATTGCAACGCTTCCTCAAATTCATCTCTCGATTCTCACTAATTCTGTCGTGATTAAGCGTGTCGTTTAAGCCTCACGTTTTATTGACGCCTGCAGTGAACACCCAGGGAGTTAATGGCTCTGTTACTCAGCAGCAGTGTCAGGTAACGTCAGCCCCAAACGGCACCATTGTTCACACTTTTATTGTGATGTGCAGCTTAAATATGCAGCGATAAAGCTCTCAGTGAATGGTGCCGTTTCCATTATACAGTAGGACTGACAGCCGGCACTTCCTACATAATGGCGTCTGCTGCATTATTGGCTGGTGTCGGGTAGTCGGGCAT
Organism: Scarus forsteni; assembly: GCA_036419115.1. Lineage (NCBI taxonomy): Eukaryota > Metazoa > Chordata > Actinopteri > Labriformes > Labridae > Scarus > Scarus forsteni. The sequence continues at coordinate 2,336,476 of JAZDUH010000500.1, forward strand.
GAAGGGCTCCGAACACAAAGGGTGAGTGATGCCTTAGCCGACGTGCACCGTATCTTTCCGCCGTGCTGCGCTAGAGTGGCTGCCGTTACTGTAATGACATCGTTTGGCGAGGAACTGTTCCCGTAATGACGTTTTCGCTGCAAATTGGTTATTTAATGCAGTGCAAAGGAGGCCCCGGTGGGTTTAGTTTGGCTCTGAATGGACATAAATTGGCCATTATGCTGCAGCGTGCCATTACAGGGTGGTTTTATATGAGATGAGAGTTGACATTGTGCAGAATGAGTCCTGCAAATGCAAATGGCGATGGTTCCTGGATGACACGAGCGCTGCCTGTCTGTGACCTTTACATTACTGATTGTACTGCCGTTGATCCAGGAAATGAAGTTTGTTCTGTCGCCGAGTGTCCAGCCTATTAATGAGCGATTAAAATAGGCTTAATGTCCTGAAAGTTGACTTCTCGGGAAGTTTGGGATGTCTTTTCATACTCTCAGACTAAAGGTGTCCTTCCTGTTGAGGAGTTTGATTGAGAAAAGACCTTAATTCATGGCCAATACAATGGTCTGCACTGCTCTGGTGTCATTCACGCATTGAATCTACTGCAGAGATTTATGTTAGTGTCCATTTATCATATCTGTAATATTGATTTAATAATATTAATATTAATATGCCAGTTAAATTCCCCCTTGTAGATAAAGTGTTTGAATAGAATTTAATTGAATTTTGGATGTTCAAATGCAAACATTAGCTGCTCTAACCATCCTTAGAAATTGAACGGATAAAGCTAGCTATTAGTGGCACTTGATGACTTGAGTCTAATGCTTAACCTAAAATATTCCAGTTGTACAGCATTTATTCAAGGTCAGTTTTTCCCAAACTTGAGCAAACACTCCATCTGAAAATAATAATCATCATGAATGTCATTCGTAGTGCATTTTTTCAAAACCGGATCAGTTTTGTAAAAGAGGGGGGAGAGAGTTCCAGAGGAGGTCTCCAGCAATGGAGAAGACTTTGTGATCGGGCAGGAGTGTGATGATGGAGGAGGTCAGTGAGGGAGGAGGGGATGCCCTGTCCCTGTAGATTTGTATTTGGTGTTGGACACATAAGGTGGAATATTAGATAAATACCGAAACAAACTTCAATACAAACACATATCAGATTCTACATTGAATTATTCCTTCATTACAGACGCCACATTCAGTGGCCACTTTATGAGGTACACCTGGCCAACTGCTCAATAAAGTAGGAGGCAAATCAGCCAATCACATGCCAGTAACTCACTGCATTTGGGGTGTATAGATTTGGTAGACAGTTTAAACCAAGCATCAGAATTGAGAAGAAAGTTTATCTAAGTTATATTTGGATGTGGCATGTTTGTTGGTGTCAGAGGAGATAAGATTTCCACGCACAACTACGTTTAGGGTTTACAGAGAATGGTCTGAAAGAGAGACAATATCCAGTGAGTGTCAGCTCTCCTGGTGAAAAAGTGTTGTTGAAGTCAGAGGTCAGACGAGAATGGGCAGACTGGTGTGAGATGGCAGAAAGGCAACAGGAACTCAGATGGGCAAATGGGCAACAGCAGCAGAAACCCAAGCCTGCCAGAGAAGAACGGGACACTGAGGTTAAGATATCATCAAAATTAGACAATAAAGATTAGAGAAATGTTGCCTGGTCTGATGATTCTCTTTCTGCTGACATATTCAGATGGTAGAGTCAGAATTAGACATGAGCATCATTAAAGCACGGCCCTCTCTTCTATAAACAGTTAAGTGGGGGGTGGTGTGGACCAACTTAGCTTTGTTTAAACATCCCTGTTTATCTGAGTATAAAATGATTTTTTTTTTTGCAAATGAAGGATTGCCAAGAATCAAAACTAACAAACAACGCCAAAGCAAGACTATGTCAAAGAGACACTCTTAACCTACTAAACAATGTAAAAACTAAAGCTATTTCAAGAATAATTTAGAGGTTTTCTCCAAGCCAGACCAGATTGAGTGTCAGTTCACTTCGGACCCAGCACTCACGATTGATGGTCCCGCCAGCCTTTTTAAGGGCGTGCCATTTTCTCGCCAGATCTGATTGGAGAACGCTGTGCACCCACAATAGTCGGGTGCTCCAATCCCCAACTCCACCTGCCAACATGAGAGGGAAAAAAAAGGCACACCCACGCATGTGCACAACATACTACACAGCACCAGACGTTAACAACCATCTTCTGATAGCTACTTTCAACAGCTCCATGCCACAAATGATCTCAAATTATTTCTTGAACATGACAATGAGTTCACTGAACTCCTGTGGCTCCCACAGTCACCAGATCTCTATCCATTTGAGCTCCTTTGTGATGTGGTGGAACAGGAAATAAGGATGCAGCCAACAAATCTGCAACAACTGTGTGACGCTCTCATGTGAACATGGACCAAAATCTCTGAGGAATGTTTCCAGCACCTTGCTGAATCTATGCCATGAAGAAAAATATTAGCCAATTTAATTTCTGTGATGAATTAACTGTATTTAATAATGTTACAGTAAATTCAGGATTACTGCTCTGACGCTCCTGTAAAGTCATGGCTCATACGAGCAGTCAGAAGAGGATGTGTTGAGCCACTGCAGAGTTACGAAACAGTTTGAACACACAGCAGCACTGGCACACCTTCAGTTCATCACATGAACATCGTGAACCCCAGATCAGACCAACGTGTTCTCCAGCCTGAATGACAAACTGTCCGTGTTTTAGTCTGTGACCCCTCTGCTCTGCCTGACTCATTCGGGAGGGTTTCTGATGCTCAGGGGAATCTGTGGCGTGCCTCACATCATGTTCGACACAACAGCCTCCTCTGTGTTTAATGACACTGAAGCCAGACTCTGACATTTAAGGCTGCATGCTCTTTTTTAATTCAAGTGTTTAAGCTTCTTATCACTCAACAGCAACAGGCAGCGTGACATTTAATTTAAATGTTTGCACCGCTTCAAATCAAACATGACCTCTTTACAAAAACTGTAATGGATTTATGACACTGATTTAACTCATTTCACTTATCGGCTCATTTTCTTAAATGTCAACTTTCTTCTTGAACTCTTAACATTTATGGCTCTCTCTATTACAAGCAAACAATGAAGCCCAACATAAAGATTTAAGTTGTGTTTGCTTGTTGAAGTGAGATCAAGCAGAAAGTAATTGGTGTTTATGTGAACTTTAGAAGGACTTTATAATAATGAAGCAGTCAGACCATGGTCTAATGGCAAGGTATGGGGCAGTGTTAATTTTGTTGTCTAATTATTTCGTCATAGTTTTCGTCAACAAACTTTTGTCCTCTGACCAAAACTAGACAGTAACTAAAAAAACAAGAGCACATTTTCTGCTGCCTGTCTTGCCAAGAAAACTCTTGTTAATGAGATTTTTAATCTTAAAAATGTTCTTTTGGTTAAATAATAATAATGATAACAATTATCCATGTGCTCCAAAGGACTGATGTTTTGCTACTTAGACCATGGTGTTGGTTGTTTGGTCTGAACTTTGCTTAGATTATTTAGTGCCTCTTCTTTTATTGTGCCACTTAACTTAAATAACACATTCAGATCATTACATAATGTACGTTAGTGCTCATTTTTTCATTGAAGCATCCAGAGCATAAGAAACAATACAATTAACAAGTCAGAAATTCCTGCATGAATGTAAAAGCAAACCTCATTAATAACTACAAAGCACTCAGAGAGCGCAGACCTCCGCCAACGCCACAGTCCTCACCCATATTGTCATTTTGACCATAAATATTACTCCTACCTTTATTCCATGTCAATATTTAGATTCCTTGACCATGAAAACATACCATTAGCAACTGGATTCATAATGATATCTGTTTTAGTTCAGTAGTTATTCACAGAAATCACATTTTTCACCATGGCCGCCAGGCACTGCTCCGGATCAACACCAAAATCGAATCAGTTCTTCCTTTTCCCATGCTGAACATTTCCTGAAAATTTCATCCAAATCCGTCCATTACTTTTTGAGTTATTTTGTTCACAGACGGACGGATGGACAGATGGACAGACGGACAAACTCTCCCAAAAACATAACCTCCTTGGCGGAGGTAATAAAAAATCCTGTTAACAGACCTGTTTACTAAACTTTAAACAGCTTTTGGCTTTGAAGAATTAATTTTCTCATTTTCCAGCGGGAATCCTTGTCTCTTTCCTCTATTGCTTGTGTAAAACACACCTCCCAGCTTGTATTATTGTCTGTGAGCATAATCATCAGTGAGATTCATTAGTTTGTTACAAACATCATAAATGTATTGCCATGTTAGAGAAAATCTTTAATCCTGTGTGTTCTGCCTTTTTTCTTGGAGTATTACATGCATAGGAGTATGCTAGCATACAGCGCACTGCACAGCGCTGCAAAAAAAGCCATGCTTATCACGTTTATATGACAACTTTTATTCCCCTTTTATTCCAAATAAAACTTAAATCCTCTTTAAAGATTAAAAAAGACCATGTAAACACCTAATTCCGAATGAAAATGATAATTTAAAATATGGCTTGATTCAGAAGTAAGTGGCTAGTTATTCTGATTTTAAATCCAAATTAAATAGGTCCTCGATCATGTGTACTTTTATTCCACATCAAATTAATTCTGTCGTTCTGCGCATGCTTGTTCCCTTGTCCTGCAGTGGTGAGGCACAGGATGCTGTTGGGAACAGGATGGCTGCACGAAGCAAGCGTGGGACTCCACGCAAGCAGAGAATGTTCATTTAATTAATTAGAGCTTTATATTAGAAGATTTGGAAGTAATGAAAGTGTGGATGGACGAAAGCATTAAAATGTGGACTTTTTTAAAGCTTGGACGAGGTTTCCCAGACGGAGACGCAGGAGATGCTAAACTAGAATTTTTCTTTCGGTAGACGTAAATACGTCACTATGCCACGTCCACCCTGTGTCCAATCAGAACCATTCCCAACCACCAGGCCTTGAATAAAGGCGAATTAACGTGTTGTCCATGTCCTTTATTACCTCCGCCAAGGAGGTTATGTTTTTGAGAAAGTTTGTCCGTCTGTCCATCTGTCCATCCGTCCGTCCGTCCGTCTGTGAACAAAATAACTCAAAAAGTAATGGATGGATTTGGATGAAATTTTCAGGAAATGTTCAGCATGGGAAAAGGAAGAACTGATTCAATTTCGGTGTTGATACGGATCAGCGTCTGGCCGCCATCACAAAAAATGTGATTTTTGTGAATAACTACTGAACTAAAATAGCTATCATTAGGAATCCAATTGCTGATTGTATGTTTTCATGGTCAAGGAATCTTAATATTTTGATGAAATAAAGGTAGGACTAATATATATGGTGAATATCACAATATGGGTGAGGACTGTGGGGCTGGTGGAGGTCTGCACTCTCCGAGTGCTTTTCTAGTTCTGAATTGTTAATTCCACGTAAAAATGAAGAAGAAATATTTAATTCTGAATAATGTAACCGTGGCCACTCTCTCAGCTGTCTGTCCCGTTATGAACTTTAAACTTGAATATTTCAACAAATGCTCCGGTATTTAACAGTAAAGCTGCTGCTGTGCATCCTGTGTGAGTGAAATAGGCTCAGTGGCGTGAGTTTTGGTCTCTCAAATGCATCCTCAGAATAGCAGAAGCATGTCCTGTGTCTTCAACACGCCAGCTTTGCACCTGGCCACTCATTCTCAGACAAACAAACCCCTTGGTGCAAACAAGAGTTCATGATTGTTTGCTAATCAAACATCTTGAGTGCACAGCAAATAAAGGACACACGTGTTCGATGGGAATTAGGGGAGACTCCACTTTGCTCCGGGCGTACGACACGGCCCTGAGAGCTGCTGACAAAGTGTCTTTAGATCTGAGAAGAGGTCAGATCACAGTCTGGGGAGAGTCTGTTGAACCTCTATAAGTGTTTTGTATGGAAGGCATCAGTTCATGGAGAGGTGTGAAAGTCAAGGCTTTAATATCAGCACATCTGAAGACCTTTACTCATCACAAACTCAGCAGCAGGAAACCAAAGACCCTCGCAGCAGCTCTGTGTTTGATCCACAGTTTATCTCTGTGTCTGAAAATCAACAAGCTCACTTTCAGGCCTCCCTCTCTGCAGAAGAAGAGATGTGTTTAATTACAGAGTGTGTGTGTCTGTCACAGCAACAGGATGCGATTACACCACACACTGTTTCTGATGGGCCCTCAACACTAACTGTGTGTGTGTGGAGATGAAGTGTGTCTCCATGAGTGTGTCTGTGTGTTATTGTGTGTGTTAGTTGATCATCCAGCGGGCAAAAGAGCCATTACAGCCGGTTAAAGTGTTTTTTAATGAGCTGCAGCTCTTACAAATGGACTGAGTGTGTCGTGTGGCCCATGCCGAACAGGCTGTGTGTTTTTGTGTGTGTTTGTTTGTGTGTGTAGTTTGAAAGTATTGAACACTTGTTATCTTCATCTTCTCGACTCTGAGCGGAGAAGAGAAGAATAAGAAGCAGTTTGTTGTTTGGGAGTGTCCATCCTGAGTCCAACAGCAACACAGAATTATCTGACAGATCGTTCAGTGAGTTGTGTATTTAATGTTATCCTTGTTTTTCTTCCCAGTAAACTACTTTAATAAGCCATTTGCCTCTTAGAATTCTTGTCAGTCTATTTTTATGTCTTTTGTTTAGTTCTGCTTCATTTGTTCTCTTCTTTAAAACAATCTTTACATAATACACTTTTTTCTTACATGAATTCAATATTCCATTTGTAAGCAAAGGTTTTTCAACACTACTTTCTTTTCCAGAGGACAGTGTTCATCATAAATGATTAAATGAATTAATTGCATGTTCAGTTTTGTGTCTAATAATTTTGTGTCTTTTCTCTACTGCAGTTCTGTATAATTGCAAACACTGGTAGATGGTCTGTTGTGTCATTTATAAGCAATCCACTATTTACTTTCTTATTAATTAAATTTGGAAAATGTTGTCTATTAATGTGGCACTCTGTGTTGTAATTCTAGATGAGCATGTGACCTAAACTATTCATTGAATTTATGAATTCAAAGGTGCTTCTTTGGCCCTGTGGATTTAAGAGATCAACATTAAAGTCCCCACAGACATATAATATATTTCTTATTGTTTATTCTCTAATCATTATTTCATCTTGAAATATGTCTATGCATTAACCTTGAGTTCTGTATACACTCTGTATTATTATATTTTGTCTTTTTTTATTTCTACTTCCACAATTTCACTTTCAATAATATTATCTCCTAACAATGACATGCTTTTCATGTTTTGTTAATGTATAGAACAACCATCTTTTCTCTTTTTCCTATTGACAGGAAACATTTCTTATCTTTCTATATCAACAGTTGCTGTTTGAGCCAGGCTAAACCAGGTTTCAGAGAAAGCAACTACCATCAATTGTTTGTTTAAATATGTTAGGCAGTATTTAGTTAGGACTTCAACTGTTGAAATTTATAATTGATATTCTTCCTGCTGTTTTTATACTTCTGTTCAACTGTTTTTCAGTATTCACAGTCATCCTGCATGTTGTAGTAAAATTATTTTCAGGGTCAAAATCATTTTCTATGTCATGTTTTTTATGTTAAGTAAATTCAAAGATCTTTAGTCCAAGAGATTCAAATTTTAGTAGAGGTGTTAGGTTATCATAGACTCCAGATTGAGATTTGTGTTAGAGATGTGTTAACAAGGCTGTATCATGCCTTTGTATGTATGTATTCATTTACGAGTTTTACTGATCTCCGATGGCATAGGTTTCTCTGATACTTCTCCAGCTGTGTGGAGTCCTTGATGGTCGACATTTTGGCCTCTTCTGGTGGTCTGTTCAGTTTTATGAAAACTTTGGTTATGTTTTGATTGTATCAAACCTTGTTTTCTCAGGATTTGTTTTCTCCTCTCTGCTTTTTCTCTTGTTTTAGCATACCAGATTCTGTTACTGCTCACAAGGCATATGATAATAGCAGGTTTCATGTCTTTGTTTGTTGTAGGCGGGGGATGGCATGTTTAGAGGTCCCGGCTGTCCACTTTTATCCCATATAAAAAAGTTATCTACCTGCAGCTGGAGGGAGCCTAGATCAGGCTTAGTTGGCTCTCTGTCTGCTTAGACTGCCCTTGGCAACCAAACTGGGTTTGGCTTCCAAGCCACTAACTATAATGTCAGTCAGCCTTCAGTATTGTCCCAGATCTGCATCCCGACACTCCAGTGCAGTTTTTTCAGGTCTTTAACTTCATCCATCAAACTCATTATAAGCTTCTGCTGTTTTGAAATATAATAAATCTCCTCTTACATAAAATTAGGAGATTTCGTAATTTCTTCAATTTCATCCTCTGTAATCATGCTTAGTTTCTTTGGTCCCATCTCAGCCCCTTGTGTGCTGCTGTAGTGGCCTGGTAGCTCCTGCTAGTGGCTGCTGCTGTGCTCAGGAGTGACGCAAGACACAAAAACAATAAAAAATGTTAGCGTATCCCTAGGCCTGTCACGATAATCAATAAATCAATTAACTGCACAGTAAATAAAAACGTCCTCGGTAAGTTTGTTGGCCTTGATAAGTTGACGCATGCATGTTTGTTTTCCTCCTCTCTTTCTACCAAACAGGCTGGATGAGAAGATGGCTCACTCTGTGCAACTTTCTCAACACCTGGTTTCGGTGGTTTAATAGCGGATTTAGCGGATTTAGTGGATTTATAGCGGAGTGAGCATTTGTCAGTCATTCAGTCTTTGTGGGGGAGGCGGGGCCACTTGCCCACACACACAGAGCTGAAGTGAGCTTTGTGAAGAGTAACGAGGAAACAAACACTAATATGAATGATGACACGAAAGCGACGGTTCCAAAGCTGGCTGCCACAGCCCCAGTGTGGGAATATTTTGGTTTTAATCAGAAAGAACAAGTTGTGAGCTCATGAACACCGACGAGCCGATATGTCACATTTGTTTGAAAGTAGTGACGACGAAGAAGGGAAGGTGCAGCGGAGCCTTCGTCCTCACAGTCAACGCTTACTGAGGCGTTTGGTCTGCAAAGTAATTATAAATAAATCGCTACATTGCAAAAGAAATGCAGCCCTTGAATACCATTGAAAAGCCAGCATTTTGGGAAATGTTATAAACATTTGACAGACAGTACAAATTGACCTGACGAACGTACATGTCATAAACAATTCCTGAACTGTAGAAAATCCATCTTATTTATTGTTTTTATTGTTGTGTGTGTTTTATTTGAGTTTTTTTTTTCTTTACAGGGACAGGGTCTATATTTTTTTATTTTTTTTATTATCGTAAAAAATATAGTTTAATGATTTTTAGTTCCATGCTGTTTCCTCAAAAGAGTCTATTTCATTTGCATTGTTTTTTTTTTCTCTTTTTTTTTTGGTAAATGTATTATATTTTTTATATTTATTTATATTTATTTTATTTATAAGCTCTTGACCTTTCAAGTACAGTTAAATATTTTTAAGAATTTAAAGTTTTTTTGCTTTTGACATGGTGTACCAACCTTATTATGAGCGATATTATAATTACATTAATGAAAAAATTATGTCTCAAAATAATATTGACAATAATATCGTTTATCAGCAATAATTTTTTGGACAATTATCATCCAGCAAAATTTTTTATTGTGACAGGCCTACGTATCCCTGTGAGGACTGACAGAGGCAGAAGGAGAAAGACATTGAAAATGTTCACGTTCAATAAAATTGCATTAGAGCATTAGTCTCAATTTTAAGGGGCCACACCTCGTATTACAGGAATGCTTTGTGGACTTTTCTATTGAGCTTTGCACAAATATGAAAAATGATATGATGCTGTGATTTTAATCTGAGTAAGAGCTCAATGTAATAATCTCTGACACTCAGCCTGTGGCTTTGTCCCAACAACTAAATAACTGCACTGCTGATAATCAGTGCAACACAACTCTACAATGACTTCTTTATGTGCCTATGTGGGTGTGTTTGAGTGCATGTCTCTCTACTGACCTTCCCTCATCAGTCTTGATTTACTCAACCAATCAAAAGACCACAATGCCCCCGACCCCACTCACACACACACTGAGCCACCCACTGTGATTGACCCGGTCGATAAAAACACAATATGGAGCTCTGTGGGAATCAATCAACAACAAGGAAGCTCACTCCTGGATGGGTTTCACAGATCAGCTGCCTTTGTGTTTGTGGGAGTGTGTGTGGATGTGTGTGTAAGAGAGACGGAGTTTGTAAAGATTAAGAAATTTGGGAAGTTTTAATTTACATTTTCATGAATAAACTGAGAATTTAAATCAAATGATGAAGAACTGCCGCTCTCACACACACAGACCCAGACAGTAAGATTCCTGCACACACTCCCAGTCTGAGACAATCGCTGGTCCATGTCCAGATCTAACAGAGCCCAGATGGAGAAAAAGACGAGTAAACAGACTGTGAGCAGTTTGTAGACACAATGAGATGATGCTTGGATATGCTCGTCATATAGATACTGTTTCATTTTGTTTTAGAGAAATAGTTTTTAAAAATGTCACTGTCAACACAAAATCTGACTCCAGACGTCATCACCTGATACGGACACTCGCACCTCAGTTTTTATCTCACTGTTTTTGGTTCAGTTTGGTTTTGAGGCTTGGCCTTTAAGGCAAATAGGGAACTTTATTTTACTTAATTTTTGAGAATGTCTTTATTTTACCAAAAAAAGACAATCCACAGACATCACTGAGGCAGTTTAAATATATTAGAGAAAACCAACACATTAAATATGATCATTTTTAAGTACTTTTTTACCCCTTTGAAACATTTATTATTTTTATTTTTTAATGCTGTAAAAACAAACAGCCTTGAATTCAAACTAATTTAATTATTATAGACGACAGACAAAACTATTTTTCTTGCTTATACAGAATGATGACATTTTATTTATTCACTGAAATGTCATATTTCGGAACTATCATTGAGCACATTTTAGGTTATATTTACATGGAAACTCCTGACTTAAAGACGCAAAGATTTGTCCTTTGCGTTTTAGAATTCTTCTGCATTCAGACGACGACTCTCGGAGACGAGTTAATCTGCTGTAGTGAGCATGCTGGTTCAGTAGATGGCGGTGTAGGTCTGCAGAGAGGCAGCGCTGCTACAACAAACAAACAAAGAAGAAAAACTTTCACAAACAACAACGGTGAATAGACACACAGGAATAGAGGAGTTTCTTTTCTGGACAATAAATCAGTTCGGACAACAAATCTGTCTGGATAGTTTTGTCTGGATAACAAACTGAGCACAGTAAGAGGCTCACATGTTACTCAGCGGACGGCCGAAGCTGTTGTTGTTCCTGGTATGCGCGTGCAGCCTTCATCTGAAAGAGTACTGCGCATGCAGTGACGTCAGCGTTTCACCCTGAAACGCTCTGATACGGGTTTACACGGAGCTGAATGGAGAGCGGATTCAAATCTTTCCACTCTGGAGCCTGTTTTCAAAAGTTTCCATTTTCAACGAGTTTCCATGTAGATGCAAGGCCAAAACGCAATGAAAACTTATCAGAGTTGACCATTTTCGGCGCCATGTAAACTCATTAAGATCTTCTTCCCAGGGTGTAAAGCAGTTTTTAACTTAGGCGCTTTCAACAATGTTTGATTGTGTTTTTCAGCGGTTTTGAGCAGATGATGAGGATTTTTCATGCTATAGAGATTAGTTTGTTACAAGCCTGTTGTGAAATTACCAACGGTCTTTCTCCAAGGCCAGGACTGTACTGTGCTGATGTGCTTGAAGTTTATATTCCATCTAGGGCCACCTTAGGGCGTCGGTGATGCAGTTGGATAGTGTGCTTGGTCAGTGATAGGGAGGTTGCAGGTTCAAGCCCAGCTCTGGGCTACACATGGTGATGTGTCCTTGTACAAGACACTTAGCTGCTGTGTCAGTGGTGTGTAAATGGGCATGAAAGGGTGTGAATTTGTCAGAGATACTGATGGATAACTAATATAGAAACCCTGAACCATCAGTGGGTGATTGTGAGTGTCGCGGGGTTCTTCCCGAAAAACAGTATGGCAGAAAGGTACGTTTCAGGTGTTTTATTGCACCAATCTCCCAACAGTGGAAAAAATATATGCAAGTGACAGAGCAAAAACTATTTACAAAACCTATTTACAAAAATTAATAATGGCAAATCTGGGTTCTTCACCAATCCCCAAACTCCAGTCCAAAAAAGAAAAACAGCAACACAGCCAATATTCAAACAATCAAACTGCTTTGTCAAATACCTTAGTAACTCCAACTCTCCCACACAGCATGTTCAAAATGGCTGCCTTTTATATAATAAGCCCCTCTTAGTGGTCTTGCAACGAAAAGAATTAATTAAACACAATTTAAGCAATTACATTCTATAAACACAATCAAAAATGACTTATTGCCAATGAATATATCGCAAAATACTCAAAATCCATTTTCCCCCAATTTATATGTTGTTAGTCAGACTGCTTTACTGAAAAAAAAAAATCATAATTGGGGCAAAATAAATGTGGGGACGGTTTTCCCACCAAGTACCCTTTAAAACAGAGGATGTAGGTGCGCCCCTGTTTGACCAACACTATGTCTGACAGAGGGCAGCTGGGAGGACAACTTGGCGTCTATGATGAGTGTTTATGTGATGTTTGAACGTGTGTGTGTGTAGAACCGCGAGTGTGCACCCTCGTGTGAACTACAAGATCTGTGAGTTGTGAATTATTCGACAATGATGACCGCTGCGGTGGATCAGAATGGGGCAAGGGAAAGTTTGGTGTGTGGCCTGTAATGTGTAGCATGTAGCGTGTGTATGGGTAGCGCATAGCATGTGTGCGCTCTCAGTGACGGGGCCGCTCCGTCACAGTGAGAGTGAATGGGTGTGAATGGGTAAGTGTGACCTGCGGTGTAAAGCACCTTTGAGTAGTCAAAGACTAGAAAAGCGCTATATAAGCTCAAGTCCATTTACCATTTACCCCCTAATAAACCTAATGAATATGTGTGTATCAGCAGTTTGTTAAAGTTAGGAATGAAACATGACCCACCAGAATCTGTAGCTTTATTGAAAGGCTCAAACGTGATTCACTTTCAAGTTTAGTAAATGCTGAAATATCGTCATGCCAACAATCAGAGACGTGCCTCTGCAGACAAAGTTTTAGTGTCATATCTTAGCTCATGTTCAGCTCATTGCTACACACAACAGGAGTTTCCAAACATCCTGCACACTGACTCACAAGCAAAGTCACAAAATAGCAAATGTGGAAACTAAAGGATAATAATGAATGAAAGCTGTTTGTACTCAAAACCAAAATATTGTTATTAATGTGAATGTACTGAACCATGGATGTTATATACAGTGGTTCAATATGTTAGGATTATTGCATCTCTAGTTTGTATTCAGAACTCAATTCACAACAAATTTGTTGTAAGAAATGCCTCCCTTACACTGGAACACTTAACCAGAAACCTTCTCTCCTTGGGGCATGAGTACAAACCTGCTGTCCCACCTTAAGAAAGAAGTTTGTTTATCAGTGAGCTACAGATGTGTCTGAATGCCAAACTGCAGCCCAGGTCCAAAAACACCTTCGAGACAGCAGTTTGTGTTCCTAACATTTTTATTAGACTTTTTAGGTTAACAAATGATGCTCGAGCACTTGGATTTGAATTGTAAATGTGCAGAAAATGGCACTGCTTAGAAGCTCACATCGTCACCATCACAGATAGAAACATTTGTTCCTTGTCCTCGAGCACATGTTGTGCTGTAAAATTACAGCGCTTCACATAAACCCCAAAGAGAACATTTAACTTAAACACTCTTTCTCTGAGCACTTTGAATAAAACCATTATGAAGTTAAGTGAATTTTCACCTTAGAGTGCATTTAATGCTTTGTCCCTCAGCTCCCATTATGTGCATCTGGATGATAATGCAGACTCTAAATGGCTTCTTTATATCTGAACCAAAGCCCGCCGCAGATGAACAGGGGATTATACTCAGACACAATCGCAGGCAGGGAAGTCGGTGTGCTTGTGTCTGACACAGGAAAATACATATTTTTATCTAAATTACGTCTGATTTTGACAACACAGTGCCTCCTGTATCCATGGTGAGAGACAACAGGATTTATTTGTGAGTAGCAGTTAGATCTTAGCTAATCTTTCAACTTCTGCTTTTACATTATTTAAAGGTAGGGTTGGTAATCCGATTTAGATACATTTTGTAATTCTGGTTGGAATGATCTTTACGACCCGATGGCAGTCAACTCATAATGTGTTCTTAAAAAAAGAGCGAAAAATATCTGCTATCTACAGCTGGAATAAACCTGGGAAAACACCAACCAATCACATTGTTTGTGGCACACATTTATAAACCAATCAAATCCCGTCGCCGTTCTGCCCACCCCCTGCATGTACATTTCACTGGCGTGCACTGGTCCTGAGTCAATGTATCAAAGCTGAGAGGGAAACAACTACGCAGGTGAATGGCAGAGAAACTAGGAATACTTCAATTACTGGTAACTACTCCTCCAGCTAAACAGAGCAAGAAAAGAAAGATGGAGGCAGAGAAAGACGAAGCAAGAAAGAGTTTGGAGAGAGCCAGGTCAAAAACGCGAGTCAACATTGAGACAGCTGTTCTTCTGTTGCAGTTCTCACAAGGCTTTTTCTTCTTCTTCAGTTTTACTGCGGTTGGCGTCCATCATTTTGGAGCAATACCGCCCCACGATGTGAAAGTAAAAAAAAAGCAGTTGTGTGCACCTGTGACGGTACCCTAAACAGACAGTTATTCATCCGGACTACAACGGAATAATCTATGTCCGTGTGGGAAACATTAGTCAGTGAGGACGTTAGTTCTGCCTAGACGGACCGTGGGAAACTCACAGATGATGCTGCTGCAGGGAATCAGCTGTGTCAGCAGTGTTTTGTGGTTAATAAGTGAGTGAAAAGGATACAGCTGGAATAATGTCCACTTATACTTCCAATTATATGATATATGACACAATCGCAGTGAAACTCGAGGGGACGTGACGTCACCAAGCGACGGCCGACGGCAACGGTGACCAAAATGAGGTATTTATGGACGCGCAACGCTATGTCAGTGGGCGATGTGATTTTGGAAGCTGGGTCGCTTGCGGTGTGAACGCAGCACAATACAGGAGGACGGCAGAAAAGAGGATAAAATACGTAAAATGCGGTAGTTTCATAGCCAAAACTGCAGTCTTGACATCTATGTGGAGAATGGCAGATGAACTACCTATACTAGCCTTGCAGAGCAGACAGACCTGCCTGATTCTGAAATCTTGCAGATCCGTTTTGCCAGCCTCCGTTGTCCAACGAATTCACTCAGCTGAATTCTGAACGACCCATCAGGGAAGAGTGACGGGAGCAGCAGATTGCGGACGTGACGACAGCCGGAAGTTGAGAATCGGAACGGTTGAGTGTTGAATGAATCATGTGCGTGGTACAATTTAGTGTAAGACGACAGTTAAAGGTCATTAGCTGTTAGCAGCTAAGTTAGCGGCTAACGGCTTACGGTCATTAACTGTTGTTAACTGTTAGCGGCTAAGTTAGTCGCTATGGCTAACATCCATGAACTGTTGTTAGCGGTTGTTAGCCATTAGCCGCTACATTAGCCGCTATGTATGCTACATTATAGGAGGTAACCCTGCTTGATGTGGATTGGTCTGTGATGAATGTGACTAGCCAAACAACTGTCCAATCACAAGCTTGTTTTCAGGGGCATGTTTTGCCCCTGAAAACAAATTCAAAGGGCTCCTACCCAGATGGACTAGTGAAATAATTCTGTGGCAGATATTTTGAGCTGTCAGGTTATACCTATACCCCGATCAACATCGGGCTGTGTGCACAAACTAACCTATCATGTTTGCTTGTTTTTTTACTTTACTATGATAATGTTTTGGTGTTTTCTTACTGCTGACTGAGACATGACTTGGCGAAGTGCAAAAAAAAAACATTGTGCTGAGGGTTTGGAGTTGAATCAGTCTTCTGATTGTGAATCAGCGGTGCTCGTGCATGTGAGCGGGGAGGTGCCATTTTGGAGGAGAGATGCGAGGGGCTAGGCAAAGCCCTGAAGAGATGCTTCATTCAAATTCATGCTAGTTTTCCAAAATTACCAACCCATAGCTTTAATACAATGCTGATCTTTGGATTCATTTTGTATCTGTTTGTCTGTATGATGTATAGTGAATAAATAATACTCCAGCCTGAAGGCATTATTTGTTTCATGTTTGCTTGTTTGATGAGATTTATTTTCTTATAGTGCACAGTTCAGAAAAACTTGTGTTTACTGGTACTCATCCAAAGAGCCTGCCTCCACTTTATCACTGAAATCCCCCTTTTCAATGAATTCAAGTTTTATGTCTCAATTTTTGTGAAAGTAGAGGCAGAGAGTAAGGTCTTGTTTTGTATTCCTGCAGAAGCTGGCTTTAGAAATAAAGAAACTACATTTACAGAAGAGATTGCATGACCTTGGGCTCTTTATACCTGAATGATTGAGACAAAAGCAACAGCCTATGTCTATAGACTTAGAAAGGCTCCCAGACTGAGTTTTGTGATAGTCAGCATCTCTGCACACCAGTGCCTTTTGTGTACATTTAAACCACCAATCAAGACTTTTTATTCAGAGGGAAAGCGTCTCTTTGTCTGTATGTCAGCTTTATTGTAAAACTGTTGCGACCTGCAGTAAAAGATGGCCTATTGTTGAGAGTTTGTTTTGACTCTGTTGGAGTTTTGTAGGAATATGAAGCACAAACTTCCCAGTGATCAGGAAAACAAACCCAACTCTATACTTAAAAAATGCATGATTTGTGCTGTTTGTAGATGTGACGTCACCATTACAATTATTGATTTAACCAGGCGATAAATCCACCCAGAGCCGCCACCCTTCAACCACATGGCTGCTATTTCTTTGGCAATGATGTCCACGGTCTTTTCTTCTTCACCTGGTTTATTCTTCATCAATGTAATGCTTTTTTACTTCCTTTCTTTCTTCACTAATTTCAAGCTTTAAAAAAAAAAAACACACAACAAATGGAGCAATGCGTTGGTTTTCGTAGGACACAGAGGCAAGCTTGCTAACATTCCAGTACTCCATTGTTAAACAGCTGATCCAAAGCTAGCGCATGACTTCTGACAGACAGATTATTGCCTCTTAGCTGCAACTGGCTAAATGCACTCAGACTGCCTTATTTAATCTTGTTTATCTTGCCTACTCTTCCCTGCTCCTTCTGCAAGCTGCTTTGCAACCCTCCTCCACTCCACCTCCTCCTTTATGCTATTTACTGACCAAATTAATGTCAGCTTACATTGATACTTGCTCCAGAAGGATTTGGCTGCCTCTCTCCCCACTTTACGCTTTATTTGTAGTTGCAAGGAAGGCAGAAATGTGTGCTGTTCCTGTTTAGGGCTTTCACTATCAGCATGTTGGAAGTCGTACCACTAAATTAGAATATCTGCTGATTTATTGCCACGAATAAAGCTAAATTCAACCTGCTCTGGAGTCTTTTCCTGACTGAACAGTAGTTAGCAGTGTGATTTGTATTCTGGTCCTGACTTGCTCTCTACCTGTTTGTATACATGAAACCATGGTGACTGAAACAGAGCATGTAATATCTAGAGCTAGTCATTAAAGAGGAGCAGTTAATTATAATGCGGTTATTGCAAATTAATGAAAGTGAGGAGGCATTAGGAGAGCTGGAATTAGTGGCAGTTTTATCAGCTGAAGCCGAGGTTGGTACATTTTTTGGTGCTTGTTTGGCTACTTACTTAAATGAGGGATTACACTTTTGGAGTTTTTGCTTGTAAGTTCGACATGTTGCATCTTTTGCAGCCGTTACACCTTTTTTTAATCTCAAAGTCTTGCGTAAGACATACTTAGAGACACCCAGGCAGTCAGGGCTTTCGGTCACACCTTCCAAATGCATCAACATTTTTGTGGATGTGCATACCAGGACAACTTGCATTGACTTTTGCATCTGTTCAGAGCTACAAAAACCTATAGTTTTAGTTCGCTGCAGAAGACTTTAGTTAGGAAAAAGATTGGACAGGCCAGGCTTTAAATTATGATTGGAAACTTCCTTTCCGTCTTCATTTTCTCTTGTTCTTTATGTGCTCAGTCCTCACGAGAACTCAGCTCCACACAAAGTAAAGGCTCAGTTATTTTCTCTTTACATTCAAACAGAACAAAACAAACTGCACGAAGCGAGAAGCTTTATTGGTGTGTTTTTTCTCTGAATGTCATTATCGCCCTGTGCTATATTGTACTGTGAACAACACCTTTAGCAAATGTTGCACATGTTTTGCAGCTGAGTACACTCACAGTAGGGATCTGCAACTCTTTTTTTGTGGGTTTGAATTTAAATTTACTTAAAAAACAATAACATTTATTGCCTTGAATAAATAACCAATCAATCAATCTTGTTTTGTATAACGCCAATTCATAACAAGTGTTATGTCAAAACACTTTGCAATAGAACATAAAACTCTTCATTTTATGGCTACACATATATGCATAGATACATATATACATATATAAAATACACATGTATATGTATAGAAATATATACATCCAACACCCAACATGAATCCATATAGCCAATCATGAATCCCTCCATCATGGCTCAAGAAAAAACCTTCTGTTAAGCAGCAGGAAATCTTGAATGTGGATCCCAGTCTAATGATGAACAGCAAATCCACACGATGCTGTGTTGGATGTGAGGGTGAAGAAAGGGAGGAAAGAGAGGAGACAAGTGGACTAAAGTAAGAACTAAAGTTATGACCCTTTTCCATTAGCCCTACTCTACTCCACTCGACTCTACCCTGCTCTACTCTACTCGCCTTGTGCTACTTTTCCATCAGCCCCAGTCACCTGCCCAACAGGGTGCAGTGTCGCTATAAACAGCTGAGCGGCACTGCGGTGACGTCATTTTGAGTGCGACACATCAATCTGTGGCTGTTTTGTCACACACCGAGTAAAAAAGGAAAGCAGAAGAAGGCTGCAGGTGGTAAGAAGAAATACCCCTTGAGAAGCACAGGAGAGTTTTTGAAGCTATACAACAGAATGAAGCCGAGGACGAGAGCAATCGAGCTGCAAAGAAAAGACATATGAGGGTAAGCTAATGGAAGCTACCGCTAGCATGCTAGATCGTCGCGCTCATGAGTCATCGATGACAACATTGTCTGACCAATCAGTAGCCGGCAGTTGGTGACGTCATCTTTTAGTATCGACTCGGCTCGCTTGGAACCAGAGCGGAGTCGGTACTAAAACTAGCTTGTTTTAGGAGGTAACAGGCTAGTGGAAACACACTGCAAATCGAGTAGAGCCAAGGCGTGCTAGTGGAAAAGGGCCATTAGTGACAGATCCATGAACCGTCGACCTGTCATCATCAAATTTGTTTCTGCTGAAAACAAATTTATTAGATGTTAGCCTCTTGAGATGCAACATCTCATTTTAGGAGAGTCCTCACATGTGTATGGTTGTGGTTAAAACTTTATAGAATTATAATCAATAATATTCTTACTGAAAATAAGATGCTCGTTTTCAGGAGGGTCCTCATGTCTGAATGGTTGTGGTGATCATTTTATAAGATGGTAGTGACGAACTCATGGGTGCCCAGACCACAAGTGCATCCCTACCATATTTGTCCCCGTTAAGTATAAATGTATTAAAGGTTGATCTCTTAAGATGTGACATCCCATTGTCAAGAAACAAACAACCACATTAATGATTTTTAGCTGTAGTGTCAAAGATTATCAGCTCCAGTTTCCTAAATTGAAGGGTTTGCATATACTACATATTTTGTTTTTGATTGTTGGTTTGACAAGCAGAGAAATTTAATGGCTTAATGTTGGCTCTGTTTTAGTTTGATGTGTAATTTTCGGCACTCTTTGACCTGTTATTGATTAGAAAAATAGTGCAATAATTGGATCATTAGTTGCAGCCTGTGCTGTTTTTCCTCCAGCCTTTCAGTGCGCTTTCATAAAAAGTGTTTTTCTCTCAGAGATGCAGAGGCTTTTTAAAAACAGCTTCTCTAAAACACTCAAACATTATCTGCTGTTAAAGCTGTACAGCCCAGAGGCGCTCTGCCACTAAATCAGAGAATTAAAACATTTGCAAAAATACAAAAAAAAACAGTCTGATGACAGGGAGGCACCATTAAAGGTCGACTGAACGGTCCATTAACTTCAGGGAGGGACAATTAAGGACATTTTTACTCCCATCATCATCATCATCACCATCGCCATCATTATCTGTATTATTATCATTATCATCATCCTCTTGTTAGTACTCTGTGGGAGGGAAATGACATATAAAGCCCTCTCTACAACCGACAGGATGGTTCTCAGTAGAGTAACTTTATGAGACAGTGAAACTCTGACTGTAGGAAATTTCAGGAACCTGGAAACCTTTCAGTGATTCTCCAGAACACATTGCCCTGATCACACAATCAGACACAAATGGCCCTTTTCCACTTACACGCCTTGGCCCTGCTCTACTCAGCTCTACTCGATTGGCAGCGTGTTTCCACTAGCCTGGTACCTCCTAAAACAAGCTAGTTTTAGTACCGACACCGCTCTGGTTCCAAGCGAGCTGAGTCGATACTAAAAGATGACGTCACCGACTGCCGGCTACTGATTGGTCAGATGAGTCATGAGCACGGAGACCTAGCATGCTAGCGGTAGCTACCGTTAACTTACCTTCATACGTCTTTTCTTTGCAGCTCGATTGCTGTCGTCCTCGGCTTCATTCTGTTGTATAGCTTCAAAAACTCTCCTGTGCTCCTCAAGGGGTATTTCTTCTTGCCGCCTGCAGCCTTCTTCTGCTTTCCTTTTTTACTCAGTTTGTGACAAAAAGCCACAAATTTTTGTGTTGCGCTCAAAATGACGTCACCGCAGAGCTGCTCTCTGTTTACAGCGACACTGCACCCCGTTGGGCAGGGAATAGGGGCTAATGGAAAAGCAGCACAAGGCGAGTAGAGTAGAGCCGGGTAGAGTCGAGTAGAGTAGAGTAGGGCTAGTGGAAAAGGGCCAAAAGACTCCATGCCGAAATAGAAACTCAAAGAATGAGCTACTGGAACTATAATGTTTCTTAAAGAGTTGTTCCTGGAACTTCAAGGACTAGGTTCTTCGATCAGAAAGCACCCACGCTCTGACAGCTTTGTTTCCCACAGCTCCTGAATGCATTGTCTGTCTCTCAGGATGCTGCTTTGAGCATCTGTTGTTTTAATTACTTACTCGGCCGTCACCTCTACAAGGAGCCTTTCTGATGTGAGGCGTCCTTCTCAAGGTTTTTTATCCTCCCTCCTTTTAAATGAAACTTTTAGAAGACGTTACCTTGATCTGAAGACAGTTTTCATTTACTGTATTATTATGCAAAGACCTCTGATTAAAAAAAACTTGCTGTCAGCAGGATTCTACCCTGCTAAGGTGTCCTTGTGCAGAAAACACTTGGCAGTGTTTTACTTTATCCTCTGCTTCACTGTGTAGTTTACATGCATTGATATCGAAAATCACTTTGTTTATTTTTAGCTGTTTTTAGGTTAATATAGTTTTATATGCAAGCAAAATAAATGCAAATAGTAAAAGGAAATATTGGTGAATGTATTGCCCTTGAAAATGAGTGTTTGAGGCAGAAAAAAATCAAATATAAAACAAAACTTGCTTGCCCTCTTTGGCTTTTTTTGTTCAGACAGCGCCCACAATCAGAGTTCAAGAGCACATCCCACCAGTGCTCATCTTTGCAAGGTTAAGAAAATTTAACCTCTGCTTCCCACGGTAGTGATCGCTCGGTTTTTTACTCATTCTCTCTGTATGTTTCTTAAAACTTTGTACATATTTGAGAAACTGTCATGTAGTATATTTTTATGTAACTGTACTGTTGTGTTAGACCAAATGAGCAGTGGATATATGGATGGATGGATGGAGATACACTGATGGATGGACAAAAAGGCAAATGGATTAGTTGTTTGAGCAATGGATGCTTGAATGAAAGGATGGATGGTTTGATTGATGGATGAATATATGGACAGGCATATGGTTGGATGGAAAAATATATGGATGGAGTGGTGGTTCTGCGGATGTATTGGTGGTATGAATTGATTAGTTGATGGATTGATGGATGGATGATGGATGGATTAACTGATGGATGGTCAAATCTGCAGATGGATAAATAATTGGATGAGGAATTGGATTGATGGACAATGGTTGAATAGACTGATGGTTGAACTTACAGGTAAGCATGCAGAACACTGGACAGGCATATGGTTGGATACAAATTGATTGGATAGATGAATTGATGGCACTACTAATTAATTAATGGTTAAATGGATAGAGGGATGGATGGATAGACATATAACAGATGGATGGCCAGACTTCCTGGACAGGCAAACAGTGAGATGGATGGATGGATGGATGGATGGATGGATAGATAAACTTAAAGATAGGTACGCAGAAGGCTGAGCAGGCATAAAACTGGATTTAAAAATGCAATGATAGATAATTTGGTGGATCTATTAATGGATCAATTATTATATGAATTAATGTATGGACTGATAGATGGATTGCTAAATGGGTAGATTGGATGGATGGATGGATGGATGGATGGGCACCTAAGCAGACAGACTGATAAATGAATGGATGTATTTACTGCTGGATAGCAGAGGAATAATTGGCTGGAAGGATGGATGGATGGATAGATAGATGGATTGGCACCCAAACAGACAGACTGATGAATGAATGGATTAGATAGATAGATAGATAGATAGATAGACAGACAGACAGACAGACAGACAGACAGATACATAGATAGACAGACAGACAGACAGACAGACAGACAGACAGACAGACAGATAGATAGATAGATAGATAGATAGATAGATAGATAGATAGATAGATAGATAGATAGATAGATAGATAGATAGATAGATAGATAGATAGATAGATAGATGATTGAATGGATTGATGCATGGATTAATGGATTACAGGCAGGTAATTACTGTTGCTAGGTTACGAGAAGTGAACTTTACCAATTAACAGACTGATCTTCTGTCATTGATACTCAGGGCTTGTTGTTGCCCAGATGGGGGCGTGGCCTCTCTGGTAAGCAGGAAGTGACGTTTGACCCCTTACATCAACACAGTTTCACTTCCTGTCCCCAGCCTTTAATAAGTACAAGCCCAGAAAGTTTGATTGACAGGTGGTTTCTGTGATGTTCACACAGCAGTTTTGAGTTAGGAGGTCTTTTTATCTGCCTGTTAGTTCAGCACAGAAACATCTTCATTCTTATTCAACACACACACACACGGCAGGGGTGTGTCAGGTGTGTGTGTCTGACCTTTAAACGGAGAGGATGGTGTGTGTGTGAGCACGTTACAGCGCTTTTAGTGGTTGAGGAAAAAGTCAAACTTGACAAGGTCTCTCTTTTTTCCTTATTCGCTCTCTCTCTCTCACACACACTCATTTAAATTTCCAACATTTCTCTCTTTCTTAATCCACATCTGTCACTTCTCCCTCACCTCTTTTTCATTTCTTTATTTCTCTCTCTCTCTCTCTCTCTCTCTCTCTCTCTCTCTCTCTCTCTCTCTCTCTCTGTCTCTCTCTCTCTCTCTCTCCCTCTGTCACTGCTGTCTGCCTTCTTGTGAATACCAATAGATCTCCAGGAGAATGAGTGGGCGAGAGAGAGAGAGGCAGAGAGGGAAAGAGAGAGAGAGATGCTAATAAGGCAGAAGTTTGTGAAGCTTGACTTCGGTGTTGGAGCGTCGGCCTTAAAGCGACAGTTCACTCTAAGCTGACCGTGTTGGATCTGATGATGTACCTTTGTTATTCTATGCCAACGGATCAAGAAGATGTGATCATTATCTCAACAGTTAGATATTAACCTAGATATTAAAAAAAACACATTTTCAACATTTGCCTCAGCATTTGTGTGCAGTTTTGCTTTCGACTAAGGCCGCACTGAAGGGAGGAATAAGGGGACAGCTTTCTGGGTTCCAGCTGCAAAGTAGGGTCCAAGGAGGTCAACAATGATATGGTCTGTTGGGTCAAAAAGGTCTCATGTCCTGCAAATTTCAATTTCTTTGCTTTCAATGTTGTTGAAGTGGCTAAGGAAGCAGAAGAACATGACACCTTAACTATACTCTCAGCTCATGGACAAATGCAGTATCTCTCTTTAAAAAAATGTTCTGTTTTTTCTTTCCTGGAGTTTATGAAGTCATAGCCATACAGCCTCTGCCTACATACTGTATGTGCTTTCTGCTCATCACAGACAGATGCCATGGCTGTTTTGGAAGTTTTTTCCTCAACCTGTAACCCCCCTCCACCACGTTTGGGCAGCCAATCAGCACAAAGCATATTATCATCGCCTTTAATATCCTCCCTGCCCCCTTAGATCTGGACTTTTCCAACGGGGAGGGAAAAAGAGCAGCAGCTGATCCTTTATAGAGACAAAATTAATCATATTTTCTTTAACTGGTATCAAACCCTCGCTAAATAGACACATAAGACATGCAGCCCTAATTTCGTGGTGCAGCGCAGGGTACGCAGAGCCGGTGCACCCCGCACAGTGTTAGTTTCGTCTGGCGCACTGCCGTGCGCTGCCAATTTGACAATATGGTAGACCATCTGCTCAGAGATGGGTGTGACGGCACACCAGGGGGAGGGGGAGGTTATCTTAAGGATCTCCAGTGTTTCCTCTGTGGGAGCCCTCTGCACCAGGAGCTGTAGTTGGCTATGGCTGCAGGGCTCTGTCTCGTAGGTTCCTGGAGGAGTTTTGAGGTCCATCGTCTCTCCTCTGGGTTCTGCTTCGGGGTCCTGTGGCTGTGGTCGGCTCTCAGCTCCTGGTGCAGACTGCTCCCCTGATGACACTTTCTCACCTGGTTCGTCTGTACTCAGCCTTTGTTCTTGCTCTTAGTTTCTTGCACTTTTTTAGTCTGTGTGTGTGTTTGAGGGTGAGAGTGTGTGTGTGTGTGTGTGTCTGTTAGTGAGTGGGTGCATGAGTGAAGCCTTGTGTCCATGCGTGTGGATAGTTCATGTAAAACAGGGGTGGGAAGGTGGGTTTGAGGGAATGTTTTAATTTTTTCTTCACTGTAAAGCACTTTGAGCTACATTAATTGTATGGAAAGCGCTTTATAAAGTTTGATTGATTGATTGATTGAATTTCGTGCCATAAAACTGTGCGGAAAGTGCGCTGAAAGCTCACCAGCTCCAACCTGGTCTATTCTCAGTGCAGGCGAAGTGCATCCGCAGCTGTAATTTGGTGACAGGCGCACATGTGCGCACACGTCAACAAACACTCAGAGGCTGGTATCGAGAGGGTCAGGCACATTTTAGTGCAATAAAAAATCACAGCAATCACTATTTAATGTAACAGTCTGAACCAGCATACATTTGTATCTATATTAACTGTCCCATCACATCTGATGTCGGATTAAAGACGTTTGTCATAATGGAAACGTAACCTGACGTCATCTGGAAGTTTGCCTTATCAGCCTTATCATTCGTCAGGAGTATATATCCAGCTTCTCTCATTTCGTGAAATTCAAAGAAAAGAGGGAGAAGAAGAGAAAAAGAGAGAAAAGTGGATCACCAGCATGATTCGATTTGTCTGCTGCTGTGTTTGTGTCTGTCACTTAATTTTGTACTCCTATTAATGACAAAGGAACAGATTACATCTGTCCTGGGAGCTGGCCCACACGGTGACACGCGTCTTGGCCTCCCATACGTGCCCCTATAGCCTCTGCGCTCTCTCTAACAGTGACAGCTGCTCTGACCGTCTCCGCTACCGGGTCTTTCCAGCACACTGTGTGGTGGCAGGGATCATTCAGACCAATCAGTCTCTGCGCCTCACCTGCAGCCCATTTAAAGGTAAGGAGAGGCGTTCATTTGATTGGTGAAGACAACGCTTGGCTGTGTTAAACCCACTCATGGCTTTTCTCCTCCCACTCTGGCACTTGTGCGGAGGGGCAGGGACGGAGGCGTGGATGCGTCTCTCTGTGCCTGCAGTGCGCCTCTCTTCCCACTGCAGGAAACTTGCAAAGTGCGATGGACACGCCCTCTCAACGAGGCGCAGACGAGGCACAGGGTAGGTGCGCTGCGCCTGTGCCTCGTCTACGAAATTAGAGGGTTGATGACATAACAAAAATTGAGTGGTTTGTTGTTTCTTAGGAGCGTGTTTTCACCCCTTGGGCGAAGGGGTACAATTGGGATTGACCCTTAGAGTCACCAGTTAATATACTGGAGCATGTTTTTAGTCTGTGGGAGAAAACTGGAGAACTCAAAGAAAACCTTTGCAGGCACTGGGAGACCATACAGACTCCACAAGAAAGACCCCGGTCAACACAGAGAGTCGAACCAGCACCCTTCTTGCTGTGAGGCATGTGCACCACCTGCTGCACCATCAGCTCACCCCCTTTTACCTTTAAGGGTCTCCCCTCTGGCATTAGGGAGAGGTGGGGTGCACACTGAATGAGTCGCCAGCCAATCACAGGGCCACATATAGAGACAGACAACCATTCCCGCTCACACTCAAGCCCTCTTGTTGTGTCACTGTGTCATCCCCTTTTCATTTGAATAGTTTTAAGTAATTTAAAAAACAGGTGTGGACAAATCAATCTCTCCTCACACTGACCTTCAGCATCACTGTGTTGAAGTCAGACTGACGAGGCTTGATTTGTTGATACGAAAAGAGGAATAAGGCAGAGAGAAGATGAGCACAAAGAAATGTGGCGCACAGAGAGATGAAAGAGGAGAAGCTGAAGGGTGGAGCGAGCACCGAAGGACGGGCAGAGAGAGAAAGGATACAGTAAGTGTGAGACTGACAGGAAACAGAAAACAGCGAGAAAAGACTTCACCCAGAAGATTTCAGCCCCGATCCAAAAAAGTTTTCTACAATCAAGACTGACAGCAGAGAGAAAAGAGAGACTCCGGGAGAGATGGAGAGGAGCGAGAGAAACAAAGAGAGGGAGAAACATTTCCTCATGTCGGGCTGTAATTAGCATAATGTTTTTCTCTGTGTGACTCCATCATCCTATTTATAACTGTCAGAGTGAAGGACGGAGATGAAAGAGCGGAAATAACGAACATGAAATCGTCTCTGTTAACACACGGGGCTAAGTGTGTGTGTGAGAGTGTGTAGGTGTGTGTGTATGTGTGTGTGTTAATCCTGGGTGGACGTGTAATGACTGCTTGTTCTACTTCAACACTATTTAGCATTAAAGACACATTTGTTCTGTGCAGTCCTGTATCAAAGTGGAGCCTCCGAGGCCTCCAGGCGATGCTGCCTTTGAGCTTCGAGTTGGTTGCCAGTTCGAGTCCCGGGCCGGGGGGACGCCGGGCATCAAACCCCTGGGTAGCCAATATTGCCAGGCATGAAATGAGCTTTTTGTTTCTGGGGATATTTTGGGTGCTTTGATCAGGTTTTCAGGGACGTCCCTCTCTGTCCTTGCAATTTAAGTTAACTGTGAAATAATGGAAAGGAAGTCTGCAGGGTTTAATGGGAAACTTAGGAGGTGCCAGGAACCTAGCCTAGTGGTTCAGCCCGCACCCCTTATGAACAGAGGCTGGTGTCTTCAAAAGCAAGTTAAATCTGGCCCGTGGCTCCTCTCCCACATGAAAACCTCCTCTGTGTCTCCAGTTTCTAACACTTCTGCTCTTCTGTTTCAAAAAGGCACAGCAGGGCCATAAATGAATGAAAGTAGGAGCACAAGCAGAACTGAGCTTAGACCTCAGCATGAGGGCATGTGGTGCAGCGTTAAAGCCTTTCCCCAGTGATGTCATTTTTTGACCTGACACAAGACAGACCAAAATATTTCACCGGTCCATCTGTGGCCCTGTTCCTGTACTTCAGTGGTTCCCAAACTTTCCACAGCCTGCAAAGAGAAATTCACATTTCTGGAACATACTTATTAATGAACTTGTAACTGTAATAGGGCTGCAACTATCGATTCTTTTTGTAATCGATTACTCTATCAAATATTTTGACGATTAATCGAGTAATTGGATAACAGTTACATTGCGCTCACTGCTTCTTTTTTTTTTACATTGAATCACTACACATTATTATTATTAGTAACACACAAAACAGAAAAGCCAGGTTACTTAAATTAACAACTAATTTTTCTTATTTTGAACATTCTGAGCAAAAATGGGATCTCAAAATCTATAGTTTTATTTTTACTCTGGGCCATATCTTGCTTTTTTCAGTATTTTTTTTTTTAAGTTTGGTTATTTTTATTTTATTTGTAATAATGCTTGTCTCTTTTTTTCTAAATTTTGCCTTTACTACTGTACCATATTGATGATCTTATTTTGCTTACTTTATTTCTAGGACCAAATAATATCATACTTAGATACTAAAATCATTTAACTACCTAATGTACATTTCTATAACATATGAAAGCATTCCCTACACCTGCTTCCTCTACTCACTGTCAGTGTTTCCTGTTCTACCCTCTGTAATCAAATTAAATGTAAAGTTATTGGATTTGAAAAGTATGTGAACAAAATACACATGATTCTGGGCAAGTAGCCTCAACATTGATTTACGTTCTGACCCAGTCTTTACATGGGGCCATAATCAAAGTAGGTTATTTACTAGCCCATATCTCAGTTATTGATCATATTAGCTGCTTCTGTTGATGTATCATGAGTGTCATCCTGTTGTGTCGCTCTGAGGATGCACAGACCGGATGTTTACTGTTGACGTGCTGCAGCATTGATGACGTGCCATCATGCTAAGCTACGTGCTAAACTATCTCCGTTTGACATCAGACACACTGCACTGTGTTTTCTTTTCGTCCCTTCTTGTAGTGACCACACACTTGGGACACTCTCTGCCATTTCTCTGCGGACTCTCTCCTTTCTGTCCCTCTCTTTTCTCTTCCTTCATGATTTTACAAGCCGCGCAGCAGCGGAGGTAGCAGGCGCGTTGTGCCACAGAAATGACCGTCCGTGTCAAACACCGTGCACTGTATAGTAGTCCAGATAGACCTCGAGGCTTCGATACATACAGTTTGCCCCGAGGATATTTTGTAATCGAATATCGGGATTATCCGAGGAATCGTTTCAGCCCTAAACTGAAAAGTACAAACTCACCACAGCTTTACTGAGAAGGATGTCTGACTGAACTTATGTTAACATTAGAATCTTAGATTATTAAGGACAGATTTCCTTTTTCAAGATGCCTCACCAGTCAAGCCTCCAGCCTCTCTGCTCACAATATCACAATACAAACATTTGCCAGTTTGAACTTTAGCAGCTAAAACAACTGTTTGAAACCTGACAGGTATTTGCGTACCCCTACGTCACTTTGCATACCCCTGGGGGTACGAGTACCACAGTTTGGGAATCACTGCTGTACCTGAATCTTCTCTGGTTGGCATGAAGCTGGACTCTGGTGATGGTGGCAGAGGGAAGAACTGTAGAGAAACTGCAGGATATTTTGGATGATGCCAGTCACACTGTCATCAGCAACCAGAGGAGCCCGTTTAGTTCAAGACTGCTTCTTCACAAGTGTAGGACCAACAGTTTGAGAAACTCTTTTGTCCCCCAGGCCATCAGACTGTAACCTGACATGCCAGATGGACAGTACCATATTGGAAATATTTCTCTAATCCATCGTTGGAGGAGCAGTGGGAAAATGTTTTCAGGGGCAGAAACTTCAAAAACAACAGCAGCTTGTGATTGGACGAATGTTTGGCTCATCACACTCATCACAGACTAATCCATATCAAGCAGCGCTGCTATAACGTAGCAAATGCAGCGACTAAACATATCGACTAACGGCTAACCATCAGCCGCTACAACTAACGGCTTAAAAGGGCTAACGGACATTAAATGTTGTTTGCCCTTGTTAGCCGTTAGCCGTAGTCATTACTTAACTGCCTTAAGACTATCATTTCACATTAAATTAACACTTAAATGTGACATGAACCTCATCAAAGACAATCCCTACGTAATTAACTTATGAGGAGAGCATATTCGCCAAGTATAACTGAGTAACCGTGATGACCACAGGCTAACCGACATTAGCCACCATTATTTGCACAAGAGAAAGTGACTTCACTTCCTGCCAAGTCACTTTCTGTTGTCATCACGCTTGCAGCTTCCACAGCTGCTCCTGCTGCTCTCGCCTCTCTTCCCTGATTGGGCCGTTTAGCATTTAGCCGATTGAAACAAACAATGGACAATGGAGGCTGGCAAGATGGAGATGTATGATTTCAGAATCAGGCAGGTCCGTCTGCTCTGCAAGGCTAATCAGACTGTACAGTTCCTCGCTAGGAGTGGAGGAAGAGTGACAGGAACACAGAGGACGGGGAAGAAGCAGGAGCCAAATTTTTTATTTATATTTATTTTATGTTTATTATGTTTTATTTATATCTACCTTTTTAAAAAAATCTTTCTATCTACTTTTTCAAACTGCTTTTGAAATCCTAATTTCACCAAATCATAGAAGATAATCTTCACGCAGGGCAGAAAACTTCACTCGTATAAAAACTGCATCACTTTTTGATGAATAATCACAAAAAAAAAAAAATCTAACCAGGAGTTTACTTTGAGTTTATGTAAAGAACAATCAAGAAGATTTTGAGAAAGTGTTTCATCTCCTCCCGTCAGCTCTCAGACTCTCAAAGCCAGCAGTAAAATGTTTAAAATGCTTTGTGAGTGTGTGACGGTAAATCAGCCTGCCAGTCTGAGGCCTGAGAAGCTGCCAGGTGTGTGTGTGTGTGTGTGTGTGTGTGTGTAAGAGTGTGTGTGTGGGTTGAATGTGAATCAGGACGGTGTTAATGAAAAGAGCTGCTGAGGTGCTGAAGACAAACAAAAGCTCCCTGAAAGTCGCAGCGTTCATCTGCTAAAGTGCTTCATCACCGCCACGAGCTGCAGCGATGACTCAGCGCTCACTGCTGCATTCAGGTGCTGTCAGGACAAAACACAACTACAGGTTTACTAATGCAGCGACAAATGCAACTACAGCAGCTCAGCCTGTTTACAACTAGACTTTCTCCAAAGCCAAGACCTGATGGATCGGTCTTCACTGCCTGTTTTCCAGCGAAAGTGCCCATCAGAGATTGAGTTTACTTCACCTCCACTGGAGAGAAACAAGATTGAAACTTAGTGTCATTTGTTGGGCAGTAATTATTTACATGTAACACCCTTACATTGTTTTTTCAGTAGCCTGTTGCACAGCTATGCAGAAGTTCTTTTAAAATTCTAATTTAAGTGGTGTCTTAGTTTGGTTGTGCTACAGAGACTCTAATGTTCACCAAAACAGGATATTGTTGCACACATGATGTTTTAACTTCATTTATCCAATCAGGGAAGATCGCTTTCTTTTTTAATTTTCTATTACAGTGCAGCCTGGAGTTCTAGATCAAGCCCACCATGTCTTCATCCAACTACACCTGGGGAAAACCTCTGGGGCCTTGCCATTAATTGATACATAACAACAAAAATGCATGTAAATTATGTAAAAATATTACGATATGGAGCTAACTGAAGCTTATAGCCTTTACCCTAAAACAGATTAATGTAAAGAAGTGACAACATGCAGTCAGATGGCCAAGAACATAAGACAGTTAAACGGTGCTTTCTTTCTGAGTGGCCGAATTGATCATTTGTTTGTCTGTTAGCAACATTATGCAAAAACTACCACATGCAATTACATTAAAATTTTAACAGAGGTGTGGTTTGGTCCAAAGATGAAGCATTACATTTTGGTGGTGATTGGCAGATTTGTCTGGATGCAAAAAAATCTCCAAAATTTCTAAAAATCCCATTACTTAACACTGGGCTGTATTTTGTCCCATCTACAGCACCATCCGATTGGTTACACGCTTTGGTTACATGCAGAGCCATGGCACAGCTAACAGCCAATCAGCACTGAAAGCTGTGCATGCAGTTCTACTCACAGACATAACAAAGAGGAAGAAAAGTTTTGCCAATGGAAGAAGCCTGGCGCTGTTCCTGGAGCCTTGGTTTCCGAGATAAATTAAGGCAGCAGACTCTCCTGAGATTGAAATGAACACCCCAGACCTCCACAACTCACAACTACTAGTCATATTACTGTGAGCCCATTTATGTTATGGAAACGAACACAGCAGCTCTGCTTGCTCGCAGTCCTTAAAACCATGCCTGTTAATCACTCAAAACAAGGTTGCTGATAATGTGAATTCAGAAATAGTCTATCATAGGAGAAGTCTGTGGTGTGCGAGTGTAAAAACCTAGCTCCCAATTTCCACATAGAGCAAACCCGCTGGGCACCGAAGTGGCGTGGTTTTGCTCCAATCAACAGGCTGGTGACATCTCCCACTGGAAGCACCGCGGCACGCACAACGCCAACATCTGTACAGGACGCAGCAAACTGGTTCAATCAACAAGTCACAAGACCCACTACTGACTAGGTCACTCTATTAGATGATTTTTATATCAACAGTAATCACACTTGTTGCAGATTGATATTTTTTATTCCACAATGTGCATAAAATAAAATAGGACTATAATGTTGGGTGAAAATCACTATTTATGGGTGGAACAGAGCTGCATGGCGAAGGTCTGCGCTCTCTAAGTGCATTTCTCTTAAGGATGTCATTGTAATATGCTTTCATGTTGATACGATGTATGTTTCCAGGTCCTTGTTTATTCTCCTCCATAAATCAGAAGACAAAAAGGGTGAGGAGTAGCACGAGCCAGCTGTACCTAATAAGTGAGTGTAGATTAGTTATGGGTGGTGGTCCACTCGTTACAAAGGTGTGTAGATATTGACACCAAATCCTAAGCTGATACTGTAGCTGCATAAATGTCGATAGAAATATTTCTGTCTGCATAATAAAGTAGCAAAATAAAGGAAAGATTCTTAAGTGAAGGATGTGTTTGGATTTATTTATTAGGGTTGAACCTGAACACAGCACGGCCAGTGTTTCTGTGTGGGAGTTTTGATGACTGCAGCATTAATCTGCAGCGCGCGTGTTCGATGACTCATGTATCTGAAGCTTTGATCAGTTATCAGGCTGTCGAGGTGCAAACTGCCAAACACAAAACTTCTCCTCTTTCATCTCCTCCCTCCTTCACCGTTCCGTCCTTCCCTTCTGTCCTCCCTTCTCCTCCTCCTCCTCCTGTTCTTATCCCTCCATCCTTTTGTCATTCACCCCCTCCTGCCCCTCTCTCTTCCTCGCAGATCCAATCAGTCTGTCCTGCTCCTTCAGTCTGCTCTCTCTCCTCTTTCTTCTCTGATCCGTGCTCACCTGTGAACCTGCTCTTCTCATTAAGTCCAATCCTCATCTCCATCTTCCCCCTAGTTCCCAAATCCTCACTCTCACCCCGTTACAAACTTTTTATTTTAGCCTTGTGCTCAACTCTTTGATTGTCCAAAGAACTTGTGGTTAATGAACTGAAACATCTTCATTTTAATGTCCACTCCTCTGCTCCTGTTTCCTCCAGGTGTCCGCCGTCTGCCAGATCAGGACCAGCGTCCCGCAGCGAACGTCCACTACACTTTGCTGATCGCCTGTGTCCTGGTGGCTTTCTTCCTGGGTGCCATCTTGTCAGGTTTCCTGGTGTCGTGTTACTGTAGCCGCAGTGCTGCTCAGAGAGCGAGGAGACTGGGGAAGGATCCAGAAGCTTCGCTGCCACACGCTCTGTCGCTGAGATCACTCGCCAAGCTTAATGGACTACTGGACGGGCAGCAAAAGGTATGAAGAGTTTTAGGCAACACAACACCATGCACTTGATACTTTACACCATCATTAGTGTCACAGCATGTAATATAGCAGGGGTCATCAACTACATGTTCAAGGCCGAGTTTTTACTTGACAAACGTTATGGGGGCTGGATTTTAAAAATATAGAACATAAATATTAAGGTTTGATTAACAAACAGATGAAGCTGATTCAGTTCCCCCTCCACCTCTCTATGGGTGTGCCTAAATTCTACTATAAACACACCATTATAAGTTAAATATCTTTTAATTTAGCCTAAAAAAAATCAGTCCTTATCGCTCAAACTGCTGCCTAACCTTGCGCAGCAGCTGGATCGGATTAAGCTATCTTGCCAAGCTACAATCTACAATGACTGTGAGCAGCCCAAAGTGGGACGGCCCAATCAGAGTCCTACAGAGCTGGACGAGCAAGATAACAGCAGGAAATGACTGCTCATATGTAGATTAGCTTTGATGCTAACAGCTAGTGTTGTGCTCAAGACCACACTATCCGAGACCAAGACTTACCCGAGACCAGAATGCACCGAGACCAAGACAAGACCAAGACTTTTGGGAGTCGAGACCAAGGCCAAGAGAAGCCGAGAACGAGATAAGACCAAGACCATTAAAAATCTATTTTAAAAAACATGACAAGGTTGAACAGTTAAGGGGGTGTCCATCAGTCATCACAGCGGGAAATAACACATGAACTGAAGCTTTTTGTTGTTTTACCAAGTGTCCTTCCTTATTTACATTAATGATGTTGAAGAACAGCAGGTCAGAGCTGGTCTTGATTGGTCTTGACTGGAAATCCAGAGTCCAGCCAATCCGAGTCCGAGACAAGACCAAGACCTTCAAAATGTGGTCTTAAGACAGGTCTCGAGACCAGGACCTGCAACACTACTAACAGCTTCAGTCGCAGTTTTATCAGAACTTGACCACATTTCTTCATTGAATGAAAACCAAATTGTCATGGTTTAAAATCCAAAAACTAACAAAAAAACAAAGTTGCAGGACCCAAATGCAGAAAACCAAAAGTTCTTTACTAACTAACAAAAAGGGACCAAAACACAAAAACAAAGTACAAATCAAAAGACCAAATCCTTAACAAAAAAAAAACAAACACAGTCCTTAACAAAAGGCTCGAAAATACAAAACAAAGTCCCAACAAAAATATAAAAACTCACTGGAGATGACAGGAAGCACAGGAGACACGGAAGAATGCCGAACACATGGTGCCACAGGGAAGACAAACAATGACCCAACACTGAGGACTGAGAACACAGAGACTAAATACACAGGGGAAACATCAAGCACAGGTGAGACAAAAACACAGGTGGAGGGAATCAAGGAACCAGGAACGCATGGGGATTTCAAAATAAGGCAGGCAACACGCGAGACAAAACAAAAAACTGAACTTAACTGAAAAGAAGAACAAAATCAAGAAAGCAAAAGGAAAACACAAGAGGGTTAACCAAGGAACAATGTACAAAATAAAACTACAACGTTCCCTTTGGAGAGGATATTATCACTCCGCTTCTGACATGTTTTGATGAGTGTCTGTTTAATGATGTGTAATGCCCGCCTACTACGTTATCTGATTGGTACATAATGAATGTGATTGATGAAACAGTTGTCCAATTACCTGCTGGATATGCTTCTAAAGCTTCTTGCCCATTCCCAAACTGTCCCTTTAGGCTCTTTACCAGATGAACTACAGAAATATATTGAGCAATTTATCCAGTGTGTCAGGTTAGTAAATTTGTAACCCCAAGATTTGGTAAGAGTCTCCAGTCTCACGGGCTGTGAGTAATAATGGGGCTACAGTGATCTTCATCTGGACTTTATTGGTTCCAGCCAAACGGCAAAGGCAGTAGCACTAATGCATTCATGTCTCGGGCTTTGTCCGAAATGGCATACTAACGTACCACTCATACTAAGTGTGACGTCAAAATGAGTATGTAGTGCGTCCACATTAGATAGTATGAAAAGATTGAGTGTGTGAGAAATATCCGGATGTATATTATATCGGAAAAAAATTAAGTATGCAAGGTGGGCATACTAGTCTCACTCAAACGCCCCATCATGCATTGCGAGCGAAAATGTTAAATCGTCTTGAGACTGGCATAGCCAAAAATCATCCACTAGCAAACTTCCCGTTCTCAAAATAAAAGCATCTTTTATTATCTCTTTTTAGTTCTTTAATGCTTTTGTAAATTGGGCTCTTATTTTGGAGCCTACCGGAAGTTTCTTCAATAGCGTAATGGCGCGCATAACAGAATATCAAAAATGACTAAATGAAATTTGTATCTGTGCGTTTTATGGCTCAGATGACCACATTTTGGTATTCTACGTTGTAGGGATGGGACAATACACTTAAATTCACGATACGCTGCACTTCGATATGCCCGGTCACGATACAATACATCACGATACAATATCCAAAAATTAAAAAAGAAAAAATATTACTGTATAATTACAACTTATTTATTTTTGTTTGAGTTGCAAACAGGAAAACACAAGGCCTAACAGGCCAAACACAAACAGTAACACTCTCTAACCCTAGAGAGGTTAGAGAGAGAGTATGCTAACGAGCGGTAGCCTCATTTCCGCCGTCTTCGTCTTTTTTAATGATAAAGCCAAATTACTGCCAGACAGATGACTTGTATCCAGGCGGAGCGTCCTCAATTTTGACCTCATTCGACTCCATCATTCGGCTTTTTGGAGGCAAGGTAGTTGGTGCTAATATTTGTTGTCGTCACTTCTGGTCACATGCGCTATTACCGGACGTGACGTCTTTATTTCGCGATCCTTTTTTTTAAAACTCGATGCGTTTCATCACGTCGTGTATCGCGATATATTGCCAAACGATATTTCATCCCATCCCTACTACGTTGTGACCTTGTCACCTAAAATGCTCTCTGAACTTTCAAATGTGAGGAATCAACAGAGATATTTGATAGCCTGGTGTGCTTGTCGTCGGAGGTTTGAAATGCATCATGGGAAACTTAGTAGTATAATACAGTGTGAATGGTTGGCATTCTAATCATACTTATAGTATGTAGCATACAGTATATACACATGAGTATGTAGTATTTAGTACTTTAGCATGCCATTTCAGACACAGTCTCGATCTCCAGCATCCTGTGTCACATCCAAAACATTCCCCCTGTATACACATAACATGCTGGAACAAAGGTTGCTCTGGGGTCTGACTAAATAATATTATTCTTCAAGAACAAAATAATATTGACACTTTCAACAGTAATAATAAGATTAATAATAATAATGATAATAATAGTAATAATAATAATAAAATGATCCAAGAAAAAGAAATAATAAATACTGGTGCACTATAAAATTATCCTTCAAATTAAAACAATACAAAACTTAGACTAAAAATGTATTCTTTGAAATGAAAAGCAAAATGATGAGCTCAGGTACCTTCCCTACACTGTTGCTGTTCTGTTTGTGTCCATGATTCAAAGCGTAGAAGGCATATGAACAAGGCATGACAACTTTTTTTATGCCAGGAAATATGCACAACTTTACCCAAACTTGGAAGAAAATTCCTCCCAAATATAAAAGAATGGAAAAAACACAAAAGCATTGAGAGCCATTGTCTGTAAAGTGTGAAGAAATTATATTCATGTTATTCCTGATCCAAATCCTGAAGTGTTGGATGTTGAATCTTCATCCCTTAACCATCTGTGAGACGAGAACAGCAGCTTTAAGGCTTATCTGTCAACCAAGCTGGCAGAAGTTTCACCTAAATTTAATTCTGAATAATGTTGTTTTTGTGTTTTAGATATCCAGTCAGTTCTGAGCAGTGTGATGGTGAGCAGACCCAGTAAACAGCAGCTGTAGGCTTTCTGCTTACTGGAATAACGGTTTTAACTTTAGAGATAGACAGAGCAGTTTGCAACTTTTAAACAGCTTGAGGGGCATTCAAGTTTGAGTCACTTTAACAGAGTTTATTAGGCTGAAAAAATTAATTGGAAAAAATTAGCCCACACATAATTGTGTCCTAACTGACTGAGCTTTTTTTGTCACTAACAAAAATGAAAATAATTTAAAAAGATTCTGAGAAAAACAAAAGCGGACAAAGAAACATCTGTCAGTGAACGCAGCAGCAGTTGAAAGGCTGAAATGTTAGTCTGATTTTTTAATTTGTTGCTGAAATCATTTAAGAAGTTGTAACACTCAGAAAGTTTATAGTCATAATTAAAAATATCATTTGGATCTTAATCCGGTCCAAACTGCATATAATAATCCAACATTATACTGAAGCCACCAGCCTCCTCTACTTTCTCACAAAGACACGCTAAATCCCCAAAGTCCACGTCGTCTGAATTATTCATGGACTTTTAATGATCAAGTGAGTAATAATGAAAATAATTATTATGGTCTTATTCATGAGGGAATATTTACATCTGTGGTTACAAAGTGTGCTGTTAAGACAGCAAAATAAAACAGCCCAGTTTATCTGCACTGTACTGCCATCATGTTAGAATAAAACATTGAGGAAGTATCTTTTAATGGTTTGAAGTTCAATCTTGTTTTACAATTAAAAGCATTTTTTAAGTTCTCTAAAGTAACAATGTCCTTGTTTCAAGTCCATCTAATTCTTATAAATAAGATATTTCAGCACCAGGAGGGATTTGAGTACATCAGGATCAATTTGCTTTTTTTTTCAGCTGAAGAAATGCAAAAACCTATAATCAATTGTACAAAATCTCAATTATTCTTGAATCTGTTCTGCTGTGGCGAGAGAAGTCACCTTCAAAAGTCCTGTGAGGAGACACAGTAAAGCACAATCTTTGTCCCTCGTGCAGGTGTTTGTGATGTCACTGTTCCTGTTCAGTCGGTGACAACTTTAGATTTTTTTTTCATCCAATTAAAGTCAATCAATCTTTATTTGTATAGCACCAATTCATAACAACT
This sequence comes from Scarus forsteni, assembly GCA_036419115.1. Taxonomy (NCBI): domain Eukaryota; kingdom Metazoa; phylum Chordata; class Actinopteri; order Labriformes; family Labridae; genus Scarus; species Scarus forsteni. The sequence goes on from JAZDUH010000500.1 coordinate 2,375,088, forward strand.
GTTATCTCAAGACACTTTACAATAGAGCATAAAGCTCTTCATTTTATGGATACACATATATACATAGATACTAGGGGTGCAACGATACACATAATTCATTGTTCGGTTCGGTTCGATATGTTTCTGTCACGGTTTGATACTTTTTCGATGCAAAATAAGAGAAATTTCAATGCCTTCTTTACTTGTGGTTTATTAAAATAACCAACATTTGTTTCAACTCAGAGTACATTTTCATTAAAGGGACTGTGAGGAGTTTCTAAATAATTACAAAAAAGTCTCACTTTTAGATATATGCCTGATCGAACTACACACTTATCCATGAGTTTTATAGCATCAAAATAGGTTATCTATAAATGCTATTCCTTAGCTTAGTGGTCCGGTCAGACAGGCCTGGACTGGCCTGGATACTCAACTTCAGGAACAAGACAATTCAAACTAGAGCAAATTTATATTATTCGGACACGTCTTAGAGCACCGGGCTGTACGTAGCGATATATAGCCGGCTACAAAACTACGATACTAAGTTTTCCAGAAATTGCTTGTTGTCACACATCAAAAACCACCGCTACGTAACTAGAAAGAGATACATTACCTTGTCGCTTTGCATCCTGTAAGTTGTTAAAAAAAGAAGTTGTAAAGCAATGCAGAGTTCTGAGGAAGGTCCGAGCTGCATTTTTATTAGCATCAACAAACACATGCTTTGGCTTGTGGTGCGTTCCAGTTGTAGTCGGAAGTCGGAATTTCTGGGTTCCAAGTAGGAAACTACAACTGGAACTTCCCCCGAAGTCGGAATTTCCTACTGGGAACTCGGTGAAACCTCGCCACCCCCGAGTTGACAATCAAAGATGGATGCCCCCAGTGTGAACAGTTATTTAGCTCCTGTAATAATCAGTTTATTTGCACCTCTGTCTGGGGTGTGTCGCTCTAGATCAGCTGTATACATAGTATTGTTAGACTTATATTTACAAAAATGCTGCCATAGTGATAATCACGTTCTTCATACAACAACACAAGGCGTGCTAACAACAGCTAACAATAGCCTGGTAGATTGGCATGTTTTTTTCCGACTTCAACTGGAACGCCGATAAGTCGGAGATGATGTCACTCCCAGTTCCGAGGTTACTGGAACGCAGCATTACGACAGTCGCCGCACGTGCTCATGGGTAGCAGAGTCTTAATGTCGCCGCAAATAGATTCTCCTCATAGCACCTTTAAATTGAATTAAATGTAACTCTTGCAGCTAAACCAGGCATATTCTTCGGTGCATACTTAGAATCATAAAAAACAAAAACATCACCATGTAAAAATAAGAATAAGTAAAAAAACAAACGTATCTAATAGAGAACTCACCCATCTTATGTGGTGTATTCTTAGCAGCAGAGTAAATATTACAAAGAACTAACTATAAGTGTATATTTCCCCCCAACGTAGTTTAGCATCGTGTTGCACTTCCGACATCGTGTTGTGTTTTTGTCCACCACACGCTTACCATCAGGGTCATACTTAACACGGAAGCCAAAGTAGTCCCAAACGCCCGATCTGAATGATAGTGGAGGGTCTTCAATTTCAGCTGATGGTAAAGCACTTGCCATGTTGCAGCGCCTAGCGTATGTAGCTTCTCCTGTCTCAGCAATGCATTTCAGATTCACTGAACTTTCTGTGCATAGCACCTCCTCAGAAGTTGATCAAATGTATGAATACAAAATTTTATTGTTCGGTTCATAGGGTGTACCGAACCAAGGCCACTGTACCAAACGGTTCAATACAGATACATATATTGTTGCACCCCTAATAGATACATATACAAAATACATATGTACATACAAATATATACATCCAACACCCAACATGAATCCATATAGCCAATCATGAATCCCTCCCTCTGTTTAGCAGCATGAAATCTTGAATGTGGATCCCAGTCTCATGATGAACAGCAAATCCACACGATGCTGTGTTGGGTGTGTGGGCAAAGGAAGGGAGGTAAGAGGAGACAAGTGGACTAAAGTAAGAACTAAAGTTAGGGACAGGTCCCTGAACCATAGACCTGTTGTCTGATTTATTAGAGGTTAGCCTCTTGAGATGCTCCATCTCGTTTTCAGGAGGGTCCTCATGTCTGAATGGTTGTGGTGATCATTTTATAAGATGGTAGTGACGAATTCATGGGTGCCCAGACCACAAGTGCATCCCTACCATATTTGTCTCTGTTAAGTATAAATGTATTAAAGGCCTCTTGAGATGTGACATCCCATTTTCAGAGGGACCATGTGGTGATAAAGAACGTTGCTATAGATGAATCAACCATGGATAGAGAGATAATGCTAATATCTACATTAACAGCTATAATGATAATGGGAATTGGATGTTCCTAATTAAATGGCCAAATATGTGTCATGTCTGTAATTGTAGTTTTTGAGGCTTCGTGACTCCAAAGCAGCAGAAGTCTCCACCAAGGATCCCAGACCACAAAAACTGTGTTCATTTAAATGATACAAACAGAGCCTGCCTCCAAGATTCTGCAGGTTGTCCTATGTTTAAGAACTATCGAAGCTGAAAAAAGAAATAACTCTTCCCCTCTTTTGTATTTCACTCACATCTTTAGAGTTTCTCTCATTAAAGACGGGGCAGAGAGGAAGAGACGAACACAATCAGCAGAATCCCGAGCAGCAGGTTTAATAATCATCATTTCTCAGGGGGAAAGGAGAAGTTAACAGCTTCACTTCACTCTTTTATTCACTCATTACAGCCGCTGTTTCATTATTAGCTCCATCCTTTTTCAAAGTGTCCTTCAGCTAAAAAGGAGCTGCTGCTGCTGCTGCTGCTGGCTCCCTGCTAACCTCTGACCCCTCTTATGAAATGTATATAAGTTTCTCATTATCCTCGACGGAGTATGATAATTGAAATCTAGAACCATAGAGAAGAGGATTTCGTTCTTCTGCAGGACGATGTGCTTTTCAGTGATTGAAATGACAAATCCATGAAATCCTCCTCATTTCTTTGCACCTGAAGCAGATTTTCTTATACCTGTCCTCTGTCTTTTGTTTTGTCTCTTCAGGAGGACAAATTGGACATGTCCACCCCAAAGATGTACAGCTCCTTCATCCCCAACGGGCGGGCAGAGCCTCACCTCCACACCCCGGTCCATCAGGGCCTGCAGCTGGGAGACCCCGACCTCAACCTCTCACAGGTAGGACTGATCGACAAGAGGAACTGGCTGGTTTGTGGAGAGGGGTCCAGCTGCAGACCTCCATTCTCAGCCAGCTAAGGGCTCCTCCAATGTGAGACGTATGTGGCGTCAATATAAACAACTATATAGCCCCCTTCACGCCGCGGCACAGCACCTCCAGTCATTTTAATAAGGATGGGTGGCAAACGGGAAGCGGTCTTAACCCCGGCAGTAGAACAGAGAAGTGGTTGCCGCCCACGTGAGCACGCACAGATATTGCCATAGACATTATATAGGTATATACATATCATATATAATATACACGTATATAATACGTATTATATACTTATGATACAGGTATATAATGTCTATGGATTTTGCCCTTCCGCACCAAAACTTTCTAGCGGCAGCCGCCTGGCAGCAGCCAATCACATCGAAGGAGGGAGAGTACCCGGAAATTGCAGGCTTCACGGGTCAAAGCAAACATTAAATGAGCTCTACCAACCCGCTCTACCTTCGTATAAAGATAATCAGGAGAAAAACTTGGCATGAAGGCCTTTATCCCATTTTACAGTTAAAACAGCAGTGACTGTAAACACAGAGCTTGTGATAGGACTGTCAAGCAGATAAAGCAATTGTATCTCTCTCTATGAAATGAAAACACTCGAGATCATTATACAGAGACGCCCACACACTTATGTCGCTCTACTGATGACCTACATTTTAAATGTTGTGTTTTTTAATGTAACACGACTATGTAATCAAGTTAACCAATGTAATCAAAATTCAGAAAAACTGAAGTGTCTGCCCAACGTAGCTTTGGAGACAATGATCTCTATTTTATTTTGTAGTATTTTACTTCAATATCATGGCACCATTTCCTTCTGAAATTGGAGGTGTAGAGTTTCCAAGACAGTCGAGAGTGGAGGTCTGCAGCTGGACTGTTCTGGGTTTGTGGGATCTCATTTTTAACAGATGTTAATGTTTTCATGATGACTTCCCTTACCCTCTTAGTATGCCATGAGTGTTTTCTCTGCACATACTCGCGAATGATCACAATGTGGTGGTTAATACATAAAAAGGTTTTTATTTTCAAAAAGGCAGATCTCTTTGACTTTACAAGAGAAGTGCGTCAGTATCATCTACTTTATCTATTCATGGATGCCTAATGTTAGCTTACAATTAGAGAAGCACTTAGCAACAACACAAACAAACATAATTAAGAAACAGCAGCAAGGAAAACTGCCTCAAACTTAACCAGAGTCACTCACTGGTAGGCCTGTCACGATAATCAATAAATCAATTAACTGCACGATAAATCCTTGGTAAGTTGCCAGCCTCTCTTTCTACCAAAGAGGCTCAATGAGAAGATGGCTCACTCTATCCATCTTTCTTAACACCGGGGTGCGTCGGTTCTATAGCGGATTTATAGCAGAGTGAGCATCTGTCACTCATGCAATCTTTGTGGGGGAGGCGGGGCCGGTCATGCGCACACACACAGAATTGAAGTGAGCGTCGTGAGGAATAATGAAGAAACAAACACTTATATGAATGATGGCACGAAAGCTATGGTTCTTTAGCTGGCTGCCACAGCCCCAATGTGGGAATATTTTGGTTTTAATCAGAATGAACAAGGTGTGAGCTCATGAACACCGACGAGCTGGTATGTCATATTTGTTTGAAAGTAGTGGCAATGAAAAAGGGGAGGTGCAGCAATATTTGTTGTGGTGACAGGCGACAACAAAGGCTTAAAGAGCTCAGGTTATGCTGCATTTCATTATTATGCACCCTTTAGTGCGATCTACGTCTACTCTGTGTGATAGAGCTCTTCTATGCACAAGACAGAAGAACTTCCTCTTCTTCCCCTGTTTTAGTGCAAGAAGCTGCCTGAATTGGCCCATCCCTTTGCTCCCCACCTACCTGTGAGTAATCAGCAGCTTAAGCCCATTTGCTGGAGGTAGCAAGCCTAGGGCAGAGCATTGACCATAGAATGGATGCAGAGTTCTTGAAAACATGGTCATGAGCATAGCTGAACTGACAAATTATAACAGTGTACTGGGGAGAGGGATCTGAAAGTGATGGGAGCTCCATAATAGCTTCTCAGATAGAAATAGAATAGAGGTGGATCGGGGGAACTGGGTGTATTTTTGGAATCAGTATTAGCACTAGTTTAGTCTATTTCCCGACATGTAAAAAAAAAAAAACATAAACTAAAATTAATGGGAAAAAATAGCACAAAAGTGGACAAATGCAACAATGCAATACAAAACTGACAAAATATTTAAAAAATAAAAACTGTGCTTTACGTATCTGAAAAGAAAATTAAATATATGAGCCTAAGCTAATGTCAAATATGGATTCGTTCAAGAAAAAGTGGAAGAAAGAAAAGAACTAGCAAAGAAAGTAGAAGAGCCCACAGTGCATACACCTCAGCAAGATATTTCTAACATTGGGAAATGTGAGAAAACTGAGCTATGTAGCAGCGTAACAAATTCTTAAAAATTCCTGGATCCACAGCCAAATTGGGAGATTTTTTTGGGGAAGACGCTAGCCGATATATAGCAGTAAATAATGGAACTGAAAGCTTTTTAATTCCTCACTTTTAGGTTAAAATTACTCAAATAACAACATTGTCTTGACTGGACACCACAATAAGATTCTTTACAGTGTTACTTTTTTGACCAAGCCCCTATATTTAGAAATGTTGTTATCTCCCTCAGAAATAAAGCTAACATTTTCCTTAATTGGTAATCATATTAACTGGGTCCCACTTCAAAAAAACAAAACCAACCCTTTGAGAGCACCTTTGACTTGAGCTTATTCACTAACAATAAGTCTTTCTCTGTTTAGTCTCTGTCTCAGGCGGATGGCGAGCTCTCCGGCCTTCCCACGCCTGACTCCACCCCCGAGCTCCCCATCAAGAACATGAAGGCCCTGCGGCACCATCAGTACGAGAAGAACCAGAACTGCAACAACGCCAAGGACAACCACCCCAAATCTGGACCCAGCAGCTCCGGCTCTAGTCTGGGCTTCATGGCCGTCGTAGGGAACTCTCTGAGCCAGCAGGTGTTTCCTTTCCCTCATCACCATGGCAACAATTTAAGTAACGGAGCAGCCAAAGGAGCAGGTGCATCCTCCACTTCTCTGCACCTCCCTGAAGAGAGAAAGATCTCTAACGATGAGCGAGCAGCAGCCGTGGCGGCAGGAGGCGGGGGCATAGGAGGTGGAGCTCATCACCAGTCCCAGCAGTCCCTGCCTCAGACGGTGGTGGACGTGTCGGCGCTGGACGAGCTGCTCAAGCACATCCACGAGGTCAGCGCATCAGGGACTGGGGGCATCAAGGTCCTCACCTCCACCTCCTCCTCCCTGTTCCCTGGGATCTCCACCGGCTCCACTGGACATCACCTCCATAATCTCCACCACCCTCATCCTAATAACCACGGTCAAACCCGCACCCACCATTACAACCACAGCCATCACCATAGCAACCACCACAACAATAACAGCAGCAGCAGCAGCGGTGGTGGAGGTGGAGGTCACCTTCACCAGCAGCAGATCCCTGAGACGGAGTCATCATCCTACTACAGCACCTCCACCCTCCCGAGAGACGGCCTCCCCAAGCGCATAGACCCCGCCCCTCAGAACTCCTCCACCTCTTCTTCCTCTTCCTCCTCCTCGTCCAACAACCCCACCTCCTCCACCTCCATCCCCTCTTCCTCCTCTTCATCTTCGTCCACCCCGCTCCAGCAGCAGGTGATCCCAGAGCGACCTGGTGGCGGAGGCGGCGGCGGCATGGCTGTGACTCGCCACCACTCCCAGCGCCACTCTCTCATCAAAATGGGCAGTGCGGGCGGGGGCGGGGGCGGGGCCGTGCCACGACACCACAGCTTCAACCAGCGGGGGGCGCAGCACCCACACTTTCTTGCCAGGATGAACACCAACAGCAGCAGCAACGGCCCTCCGAGCACGAGCGGGGCGGCTAACACCAACGCCAACAACAACAGCGCCAACCAGAGGCCCACGGTCGCCAGCACGTGTTTGACCCGGCAGCACAGCTACAGCGAGGGGCCACATGCGCAGCGTGCCGCCATTGTCCGGAGAACAGTGTCGCTCAAGCCCAAAGTCCCGCCGAAACCGCTGTTCCTCCCAAACACAGCGACCTCGCCGGTAGCAGAGGCAGAAAAATACAAATACTGAGACTGTGGGAGGAGGTGGCGCCAATCCAAGATGGCCGCTGCCCCGTGGAAACAACAAAATGAGAGATTTGGTGGGAAACAAAAGAGACTTTGGAGCTTTTTGCCCCCTTACACTCCTCATCAGCACTCTCAGTAGTGGTTATTTATCCTGTTGCAGAGAGGACGCTGCCGGTCGCCTCTCTGAGTCACAACCGCTGCATTGTAGCAGCTCGGCTCGCAGACAAAGAGCCCCGCAGACAAACACTCCGAGGAGCCACAAACAAACAAGATCTCTGACTCATTCCCTTAGCCGCTGGTGGCGACTCCCCCCCCCCACTCACGACAGACTGCGGATCAAAACTCTGCCTCCTGAAAAAAGAAAAAAAAACAGAGGATCACTCTTAAAGTGGGGCGAAAGATGTTAATGATGCAAAAGGAGTCCCACAGGCTGAAGGTGGCCTGAAAAATTCCTGATTAATGCAGTTTTCTTCAGAGCGCTTTCATCTGACGTCCCCGGTTGTTGCACTTTGGCACCAGGCCCGGGATTCCTTTGCAAGATTCAAAAACGCAGGGAATCGAACTGCTGACATGAACTAAATCTACGAGCACGGGGAGTTCTGAATGTTTCTCCAGGACTTCTCCGAGCCGGAGAGGAGAAACACACACAAACCGTTATCAACACCAAAAGGATCTTCCTGCTCAGTGGAGTCTGACTGGATTGGAAAAGGAAGGTTATCTCTCCATATAGAGGAGAACACTTAAATTATGCTTTTTGTTATCGAGTCAGACGCTTCAGGATGACACGGAGAGTTCTTTGTAAACCCACACATCAGCATCTTTCCAGACAAGGACAGCTCTGCCTCGTGGTTAGAAATCTTAACGATGGTACTTCAGACGCGGAGATCCAGATGAGAGCCTCCATCAGTGTCAGAGCTGTCTCACTGACGGAGCGAAGAAACCAGACGAATGTTCACTTTTTATACCATATTGGTATCTGAAAACAGACTGAGCATTAAAGGTGTGAATGCTGTAGTTTGTAGGTAAAACACTGAGGATATGTGATGAATATTTCCTTCAAAATATAATTCAAGCTGGAGAAAAAAACCCAAGAGTCCATCAGTTCACACATCTGGACTTTAAAAATGTCTCTACCGTCTCTTCTAAGTAAAGAAATTATTACCTTTTATCCCAAAGTTCTCTTTTTTATCATTAAGAACTTAAACAGAAGTTGATTTCCAAAAATAAAATGCATCTTGAGGATTTAAAATGACTGATGATGCAAAACTACATCATTTTCTCATTTCAAGCAATCTGTTTAGAAGTTTGAAAACAGCTCATAAAAGTGTTTCTCATCATCACTGAGCTCTTCAGTTTCAACAGGTTTCAGGACAGAACAGAAGAGATTTTTTAATAGTGTTGCAACAAAATTAAATATTACACAAAGTTGATTAAGAACCTCTGGCCCGTGGTTTTCAAAGTGGATGCTCCTCCCCCCTGATGTCACATAAACACTTCTTAACCCTTTCATGCATGAATTATTAAATCACAAAGGAATATTTTCTTAAAATGTTTATTTTGACTTTCAGACAAGTTAAAAATCAGGGTCATTTTTTTCAATATTATATTTTGAGGGAGTTATGAATCTGTCCACTACATTAGACTCCATGCCTCAGCAGTATAAAAAAAGTAATTTAGTGTAACTTCATGAAGATCCACAAACACGTGTCCTTGACAAACATTTATTGAGAGTAAATCAAAGAAAAAGCTAAATCTGACTTATATGTATATCAGTGGCGATTGCTCTAAGACTGCAAGGGAAGCTCAGCTTCCCCTAAAATGTCCCCCAAAAAAGTGGTGATATGTCCTGCTGTGTGTACATTTCATTGACTAAATATGCGCTAGAATACCTTCATCTTTTGTTCAGAATCAGCTACTTATCACAGGTAACATTCATCCCCGCAGCGTCTCAGCGCTTTAACAGTCGGACGCTGAGCATCTTCTGACTTCGATGGGGAAGTGGGTTGTGGGAGAGTGGATTGTTCCACTGTGGAAACTGGACGGTCATTGGATAAACACTGGGCTTTGTCCCGCCCATCGGACGCTCAGCGTCTCTGGGGGTCTATGAGGCAGTGGGCTGGCCTGGACGCTCGGGTTCTGCATGATGATTGGATAATCTGTCTGAGGCCGAATCCCTTTTTGATTGACAGTGAAATGAGCCAATCAGCGATCTTGAAGTATAACCCTCCACCAGAGCATCTTCTCAGTTTTACATTCAGTTGTTCTGGAGAGGAGATTCTCCTATTTAAAGCGGCTCAAGTCTTACACCCGCAACACAATGGGCCAAGGCCGTTTAAGCAGTCTAGCTCTGCTGGTCATTGAGAGAACACTGGTAAAATCCCTGGAAAAGACACCTAGTTGGTACAACAGGGTCACAGACCATTTTCTTGAAAAGGAATGGAGGGTAGAATTTACATTTAAATAAATAAATTTATGATGTAGGCCGGAAAAAAATGAGCTTCCGCTCCTTGACTGATGTATAACTGTTGTTTAATCAAACTATTGACTTGTGAATTACACCAAAATTTATAATAAAAAACATAAAGTTATGTGAAATCTGAACAGGCAAATTACCCAATTTGCCCTTCGTCTGATGGATTTGTTGGATTTATAATGCAATATCTCAATATGCTAAAAATGTGCAAACGAGGCTGTAGAAATCTGCCACGTGGTACTTTTACCTGGTATTGCAGTCAAATGGTCATAATATTTATTCAAATATCTGTCTACTGTAGTGGACACATGCATGAAAGGGTTATTTGGCATATGGATGTTAGTTTATTACAACCATGATCTCCATTTGATTTGACCAAACACAACATTTTAAACCTTCAGTCTTTTTTTTTACTAATGTCTTGATTTAAAAAAATAATGCAACCAAAGACAGTTGTCTGCTACAGCCTCTTTAAAACCTGAAAAGTCAAGATCTCCATACGATCACAACATGAGCTCAAAACATCCCTTCTTCTTTTCATGAACAGACTTCAGAGTGAACAGTTTTGCTGCTTTAATTCTTCATATTCCCTCTTGAATATTCATGTTACCTCAACAAAGTCTTTTCTGGTACCTTCTGGTTTTTAAAAGCAACGATAAATGGTAAAATCAGCTAGATTTAGGCAGCGTAATTAGATATTTAATGTGATGTCACCAGTTTATTCATCACCATTTAAACTGTAACACAGGTTCTGTTTATCCAACCATTATCTATATCACTTATAATTTTCTGGACTGGAGCCTATCCCAGCTGACAATGGGCGAGAGGTGGGGTACCATCTGAACTGTTGCTACCCAATCACAGGGCTACATAGAAAAATGTTTCAAAGCAGCGTTATAGAGGATAAGCTTGGATCAGGTGGAGGAGAATGAGTCCAAAAATGCAAAATCAGTGCACTTTAGCACTTAGTTTTTCCCACAGCTGAAAATCCACAGGATTTTGTGATATCTGTTCTGCTAAATAGCTAAAATAAGGTCTGTGTTGAACATAAGCTTATGATACTGGAGTGTTTCATTTGCATCATAAAGTGTGTCTGATTTTTCCACTGGTTTGAATTTTAAAGCGGTATTGTGTTTCTAAAAGCATGGCTCCTAACAACTGCCAACAAGGACTTTAAAAGGTCTGGGGATCCTTTTCTAATACACAATAATACATACACTATAGAGTAGATGGACTGACTTCACAATTTGTGCATTTGACTGGAAGTTCCACTCGCTGAGTTGCAAAAAGCATTTGGTAACAAATATTGGTGGTAAAAAAAAAAGTGAAGCCCTTCAATTTACCAAAAAAAAAAGTGTTCCATTGATTTTTCAGAAGGCCTCACTATTATGCTAGTTATATGTCTGCATAGCATATGTATGTTATATGTTTAAAAAGGACTTGGATAAACTTTTAAATTTCTAAATGTGAATTATTTGCATAAATCCTAACACAAAGCTCCATCGTGACTATAGCTCTTCATCTAGTTGGTTTTGTGTTCATCTAAATTGAGATCGATGTGATTTCTTTGAGCAAACAGTCAATCTGACTGTTGTTCACTCCTGTTTATTTTAGCATGACAAAACATGAGCATATGTGAAATTAACGTAAATAATTGGCCAAGTGGGAGTCATATTAATCTAAATTTTTCAACAAATTGTAGTAAAAACTAAAATAGAATTATCTTTTTGATCAAACCAGACCTTGCTATCAGACTTCTTCGTGTTTTACAAGCATTAAAACTTGCTCTGGTGTCTTTAAGGTCCCATGTTCTGCCAAAAAAATGTTCCTTATTTTTTATTTTCTTAGAAGGGGCTTGAGGAGCAGAAGCAAAATTGGCATTAAAAGTGTGGAAGCTGCTTCTAAGATGGAATGCCATGTTGTGGTTCAACTGCTTTTCTAGCTTGTTGATTATATTTAAACTTAAAAAATGTGTCTTTCCAATGATTATCATAACTACAAAATTTGAAAGTTCAGGATCTGTTGTTCTCTCCCGACCTTATTATCATCCATTATTAAAGATCACACTGAACAGTCCCATAAGGCCTTAAGTCAGGGGCACCAGTGCGATGCAAACTTCCTGGTTGGCCTACAAAAATAGATCGCACCACTCTTTCTCTCAATGTTTCCTGTTTCCAGGTGAAAGGCTGCAGTTACAGTTGTCTTAATAGCACATTATTTGACTGGTTGTCTTTCACACTGCACTTGTGTTGCAACTTCACCCCAAACCAAACCCAGTAAACTCAACTTCATATCTGAGAACACCCTCAGGTTTAAAATAAACTCAGAGATGTTTTGGTACAAACAGCATACAGACTCATCCAACACAAGCTCCTCTTTTCTTTTCCTTTGAGAAAATTAAGATCGTACATGTGAGGCAGGAGTCACCACAGCAGCTGGTGGCTCTGTTTTGGATGGTGGATTAAAGAAGTGTTGGTGATGCTGCAGCAGAGTGTCAGAGAGGTTTCCCGTCTGCTGGCGACGGGGCGAGCAGGCTCTGCACCAAATGATGCAACTTTTGAGTCCGCCAGCAGCAGACGGCTGAGGAGGGGAGGGTGGGGGTCTGGGATGTGAGGCGACTTGAGAATAAGACGAGACTCGCTGCATCAGGTCTTTCCCGAGCTGGGCCGAGTGATCGTTTAATTCAGATTTAATGAAAGAGGACAAAGCAGCAGTTTGATATTGATTTTTGCTTCATGGTGAGGTTTGTATCTGAAGAGGTTACATCATCCGCTTTTCATCTCCGAGCTGAATCTCTCCTCTCTGACCGGAGCTGTTTGATAGTTATCACACATCAGCTTTGTTCCGGTCACCGCAGGAAGCTGCCCGCAAGAATCAAAGTCTAATTTAAACAGCCGTGTTTGCACAAGAGACAATTATGGAGTTGAGCTCTCTGATGATTCAATGGTTTCTGATGAAACTTTAAAGAAGAAAAAACGTTTTAAAAAGGGTGAATTTCGCTGAAGGGGTGTCATGTGTAGCAAGAAAGATAAAGGTTGTAATCAGTTCTTTTGTGTGCAATTTGCAAATTTAGCAGCTGGTTTGGGAATTTCTGAGTCAATAAAAAACCTTAGCAGGTTTTCAAAGAAAAGCTCCTGTTCAGTCATTTTTAAAAAGGCCTAAGAGAAGATTTTTACTCCACTGACGGGATATTTCCGTGTTGTATCAGGTACAAGAGTCAGTGAGGTGGCTAAGGCCCCATCCACATGAAGATAAAACGCTTAACAGTTTCAAAAACGATCGTCATAAAGACGAAGGCGTCTCAGAAAATGTGTGCGTCTATATGAATGTACTCGATACGCATAAAAACGCTGTAAAACACATGCCAGACCTCTAGGGGTGCTGTGACGATGTGACGAAAACAAGCGGAAACAGATGAAAAAAGTGGGCATGTGCACTTGTGGCAAAAGTTGTAAACAGAGATTGTGATAAAGTGATCATAAAGTGCTGTAATGTGTCCTCGATAATTGTTTGTTAAACTCGGTGGTGATTGAGAAGAAGGAGATTTTGCTGCAACAGGGATAGAAGGGCCACTAGCTATATCAGCACATATGCTACATCGCACGCCACTGTTGTTGTTGTCGTTGCCGCGTGTGGCGCATGCATGTCGATGAAGATATGAAACTATGACGTAAGCGTATCTGAAAACTTGCGGAGAGCCAGTAATCACGGAGCTGTGTATACGGCATTTCAAAATCTTTCCACTCTGGAACCTGGTTTCAAAAATGATCGTTTACAGACCCCAAAAACGCCTTCTTCTTATGGATGATACACAGATTCAACAAAAACCTATGCATTTAGGCCTTGGTTTGTCTTCGTGTGGATGGGGCCTTAAAAGGCTACCAGCAGCATTGCACCTTTAAGGAGAGCAAGCTGAGACTACCAGTAAGGTACACTCCTTTTGATGGGTTCAATCATTTTGCATGATTGCACAAGCTTTCCGAAAAAACAAGCCACAGACCTATGTAAGGTTGAATGTAAGATTGGGTAAAAGATTAATTTTAGTTTTTGTTTTATTCATTTTAAACAGTTATGGAAACACAATGCACACAAAAACATATAAAAGAAAGCGTGTGTGTGCTGGAGCGGTGGAAGCCTGCAAATGGGTTATAAAAACCACACTGAAGAGTCAATGGAAATAATTTCAAACTTTAGATAAAAACTAAAACAGTAACTGCGTTTCCATTACCCTTGGATATGCGCAAAATGTAAACAGTGCAATAAAAAAACTGGTAATGGAAACACCTGAATATTGAAAAAGCACTAAAATATTGCTAAAAAGTTTTTATGCTTCATGAGGTGGTTTTTCGGACGTTTCGATATTCAAACATCTGAAGCGCAATGGAAACACTTTCTCCACAATTATACATCACAGGACGTGTAAAATTTTAGGAATATCACTTTTATTTTGCGAAAAACTGTAATGGAAACCCAGCTACAGTCATACCAAGGAAATCATTTACAGAAAAGAAAAGGGAAGGTGCTTGGAACGACAATTTAATTACATTTCTATAAGGATGCTATAGATTTCAGAGCTCTTTATTTTTCCTTTGGAGAGTCTGTTTTTGGTCTGTTTTATGATGCAGCAGATGTCTACCTGTTCTTCACCTGTGCAGAACGATTATACCGATCCTGTTTCACCCTATGGACTCAAGAAGACAAAACAACACCAGAGGAAACCAAGTGATTTTGACTCAAGTGACGATGATGTGCCTTTTAATGTGGTTGCATGAGGTTACCTTTTATGAAGCAGAGTTTTCAGAAGAAGACATTTTTCAGAACAAGATTCAGCTAGCCAAAAGAGCGAGGGGACAAACTTTATGTGCACTCTTAAGAACACGCTGCATCACAAAATAGTGCCAAACACAGAGACTTCCTGGAGGAAAAACAAAGTGCTATGAAATTTTTTCTCCAACCGTGCACCAGAGCCAGAAATTTTTCAGAACTCTTTTTATGTAAAAGTCACACAATCACGTGAAATAACTGAACCCGTCAACAGCTGTGTTGTTTTTTTTTTTTGTCTTGTTTTGTTTTCTTGTCTTACACATACATTGAAAGCAACAAGTCAGTTTATGTAAAGTAAAGACAAACGATGAAACTTAATGGTATCGGTGATTATGAGTTTGGAATATCAGCATAATCGATCGACAAAAATCCAATAACGTGCATCCTTATCATAAAGACGGAGCAGCAAAACTTTAACACTTCCTGTTGGTCCATGTGAGCTGGAGTTTTTTTGAGGAAACTCCAACTTTAGGAAAGTCTCGTGCATCAAATTAAATAAATTAAACAAGCAAACCATTTGAAAATATAACAGCATGCCTAACTACACACAAGCCTCACACATCACGTTGTATCATGCAACGTTGTGTCGCACAGCATCTGTTAAATTTAGATCTACAGTGTGTCCTGCCTTTGTCTTGTAAACACTACTTTTATGTCCAGATGGAGAAATGGAGATCAACTCAAAGACTAAAAATCAACGTCTCACAATCTGTTAAACTTTGAAAACCAAAGTAAAACATTAAGACCGCAGATGTATAGATGAATGCTTCACTATCTCTTCTTTGTAAAGAAGTCAAAAAACAATTGAAACCTCAGCTGTTTACCTTTTCCTTGTCTGAGCCTAACTGAGGAAATTATGAAGGGATTGTTGTGGTAAATATGGTGCATTGATTAGCTCATGCTATGGCCCCGTTTACATCGGTCAAAAAATCCTATTTACAATTAGATTAAAAGGTCAATCAGATTAGAAATGTCTCATGTAAACACCTTAGCCAATCTGATTCACCCGGATCTGACTGTATTTCAGATCGGATTGTGAGAGGTAGTCTACGCCGATTGATAATCCGCTCCATGCTTCATGTAAACGGCTGAGTGGAGCGGATTGGGTTGATATTAAGGCTGAACGATTTCAGAAAATAATCGAATTGCGATTTTTTTCCCCAATATTGCGATTTACTCTGCAATTGTTTTAATGTTCCTCATCTAAAGTATTCATACACAAACATGAGCAGTAGATCTTTTTATAGTAAAACCAATATGACATTAAATTAATCTAAGGATTAAAGATTTGAGAAAAAGTGGAGAAGTGAAGAACAGAAGCAAAATAGGTATGACGTAAAAACCGGGTAAAAATGGTGTGAAAGTGGAAAAAGGTTAATAAATAGGTGCAAAATAGGTATGAATTTGCAAAAAAGAAAGGGGAAAAATTGGCTAAAAAAATCCAAAAGTGGTTTAGGAAAATTGATTATGGCAGCAAAATTAGGAATCAAATTTGAAATTAAATTTCAAAAACCATGTAAAAATTCCCAGAATGGTTCTGACAGTGGCCAAAAAAAGATGAATGGGGCAAAATGGGCATGAAGTTGAAAAAACGGGGTTAAAAAGGAAAAAATGGTCAAAAAGTGGGAAAATAGTGTATGAATAGAGGTAAAAAATAAGCTGAAATTGCAAAAAGCTAAATCTCAATGCCAAAATGTTCCGCACATTTTGGGCTAAAAATATTGAACCTTCTGCGATTTGAAAATTGCAACAAGCCATATTGCAATTTAATCTAATTTGCAATTAATTGTTCAGCCCTAGTAGATAGAGAGGATTGATTGGTCTGTGCAGGCGCTCCGTAGTACGTAAGAGGCACGTAGTGACGTACGCAGAGCGTGCCCAAACAAACATGGCGAACAAACAGAAGGAGGATGGAGGAAGCAAGCTTATTAATAGAAACCCCAACAAAACACGACGTGGATCCATCTTTCTAAAGGTAAACAGGAAGCAGGAAGTGCAGCTCTTCTTCTCTTACACATTTGCAGGTAGTGGCAGAGTGACCTTCTGCACATGTCAAAAAAAACAATTCAATCGGATTCCATGCAAAACACGGATTAAACGTGGATCTCTTTCCTCAAAGTTCATGTATACAGATCGAATCAGATTCACTTAATCTGATCAATTTCAGTCAGATTGAGGAAAACTACACATGTAAACGGAGCCATTGACAACAACGACAGTCCAGTGGAGTTCACTGTCATCCTGGTTATAAAGTCACAGATGCCCCACCTGCTAGAGAAATCAAAGAGCTCTTTTCCAAAACGCTAATCCATTTTCATTTTGAAAGTATTTACATTATTTACCCAGACCCACCATTGGGTTGGCTGGGGAACTGAACTTTGAAATACAGTTTAAACAGGGATATATAGCTGTCTGGCATTAAATACTGATAGGGCAGGTAGTACAAATGGTATAAAAAAGAATAGCACTGACTAATATACATATATTTTAATTTTGGCTTTTATAGCATTTTGTAAAAGAACTCTTTTACCATCCTCAAACATGAAAAGAGTCCATAAAATAGCAGCATGTTTTATTCTGATCTAAAAGGAAGAAAGTTCAAATGTGTTGGACAAAGTGAAGCCTGTGTCCATGCAAAGGATGTCAAAACTTTCAGAAATCACATTGTTTAATGAAACATTTTGTTATATTTAAGGTTCATGTTGTCATTATTTTTAAATCAGGATGCACAGAAGGGGGATGAGTCCATAAAATATTCCAAGAACTCTTTCACATCACATTAGTTCTCAGAGTTTTTCTTTTTTTTTCTTTGGCCATAAAGAGGAGACATTTTCCAATCTTTAACTTGTTGCCATGGCGTCAGAACAAGTATAAATATAGTTTTTGCTTTAATCATACAAGTTAGTTTAAATTTTTGGGATTGTAATAACCCTGACCCCGACAGAGATGAAAAGAGAAAGTGAGTAACAGAAGAATTCATCGGTGATAAATGAGAATGATGCTTTTTGGTTAACAGGGACTCTGTGTTGATGAATGACCTGGAGGCTCCTTCAGGAATGTTTTCACTGCTGCAGAAAAAAAATCAACTCTGGCTCCTTTTATAAAAAAGCTTTTTGTATTAGGATGCACTCGTAACCTTGAAAAGATAATTTATTTGTTTATTACGTGGTTCCGCTCCTCTTGGCGAGCTCGGAGAGACTTTGGGGGGGGGGGGCACCACGAACACACTGATGGACTCACAGCGCCTCCCGCTGGGCCACACCAGAATGACAATGTAATAATGTCAAAAGCTATTATGTTTACCTTACTGCTATTAATGAACAATGTGGATGACGGTGTAAATAAAGGAAACTGTGGAATATTATCCAGAGTGCAGTGACTCTTTTCTTTTCTCTAAAATCTAAAAAGTGGATTCAAGCTGCAGACTCAGACCTCACTCAGTGTTTTTATACAAGTCCTGATTAAAGAAGTCTTGATGTTTTGAATGTAGGCCACATCCCCCTGAGGGCCAGACACAGCATCTTTCTGCAGACTTTACAAGCCAAAGATAAAACTTCAAGTTTGTGTGCTGACGGAAAATATCTTACAGTGCAGCAAGAAAATGGACTTCAGATGTTTAAAGTGCTCCTGAAGAAACTGTGACCTGAAAATAATCTCAAGAGTTTAAACCTCCTGCTGGACCACAGATTTACCGATCATTCTTTTCACCAAGGACAAGTGCTGAAGACATTTTTAAGCTCTGCCAAGGAGGTCGTGTTTTTGTCAGATTATGTTTTTACTGTTTGTCAGCAAAATGACACAAAAACTACAGGGCAGATTTTACTGAGGTACGTACTTTTGTCTGAATGCAAACAATTTCCAAAATTTAAAAAAATCCCATGAGTTAACATTGGGTGGAATTTTATAAATCATATTTCTCATTTTTTAACGGATTCACCTCCAGTTTCACAGGATAATATCGGGTCCATGTCTCTATCATCAATAAAAGTTTAATCTGGATCTGATTGAGATCCACATCACAAAAAAAAAACAACCTTCATAAAGGAAATTCTATGGTGGCCCTGAAGGTCAATGCGAATAAACATTTCAAAATATGCAAAAACAATTTAAAAATGTGCAAAAAAAAATGAAGAATATGCAAAAACATTGAAAAATGCACAAAACATTTCACAATACTCAAAAACATTTCACTATGCGCAAAAAAAATTATGAATGCACAAAAACATTTGAAAATATGCAAAAACATTTCACTAAACTAAAATATTTCACAAATCATAAACATTTCACAATATGCAACAACATATAAGAAAGCGCCAAAAAAATTAAGAATGGGAAAAAACATTTCACAATACGCAAACATTTCACAATATGCAAAAACATTTCACAAAACACAAAAACATTTCACAATACGCAAAAACATTTCACAATAAAAACATTTCACAAAACAAAAACATTTCACAATACGCAAAAACATTTAAGAAAGCTCAAAAAATTTTAAGAATGCGCAAAAACATTTCACAATACGCAAAAACATTTCACAAAACAAAAACATTTCACAATACGCAAAAACATTTCACAAAACAAAAACATTTCACAATACGCAAAAACATTTAAGAAAGCTCAAAAAAAATTAAGAATGCGCAAAAACATTTCACAAAACAAAAACATTTCACAAAACACAAAAACATTTCACAATACGCAAAAACATTTCACAATAAAAACATTTCACAAAACAAAAACATTTCACACTACGCAAAAACATTTCACAAAACAAAAACATTTCACAAAACACAAAAACATTTTTTAAGAATCATAAAAACATTTCACAATAAAAACATTTCACAAAACAAAAACATTTCACACTACGCAAAAACATTTCACAAAACAAAAACATTTCACAATACGCAAAAACATTTCACAAATTTCACATACGCAAAAACATTTCACAAAACAAAAACATTTCACAATACGCAAAAACATTTAAGAATGTGCAAAAACATTTTAGAACATGCAAATTACTATGAAAAATGAAATGTTTTTGCATATTCTTAAATGTTTTTGCGCATTCTCTAATGTTTTTGTGCATTCTTAAATGTTTTGCACATTGTGACATTTTTTTTGCTTATCGTGAAATGTTTTTTATTAAATATGATTTTAATCTTAAATGTTTTTGTGAATTGTGAAATCTATTTGCGCATTCTTAAATGTTTTTGTGCATTCCTAAATGTTTTTGCGTATTGTGGAATGTTTTTTCATATCATGAAATGTTTTCTCATATCATGAAATGTTTTTGGATATTCGTAAATGTTTTTGCGCACTCTTAAATGTGTTTGTGCATTCCTATATGTTTTTGCATATTGTGAAATGTTTTTACATATCGTGAAATGTTTTTGCATATTCTTAAATGTTTTTGCGCACTCTTAAATGTGTTTGTGCATTCTTAAATGTTTTTGCGCACTCTTAAATGTGTTTGTGCATTCTTAAATGTTTTTGCTAATCGTGAAATGTTTTTTGCATGTTTTTATGTTTTGGTATTTTGAAATGTTTATTTGCATTGACATTCAGGGCCACCGTAGAATTCCCGTTAACAAAATTCAATAATTCCTATGAGTTAAACTATGATGTGATGTCCCCCATACTTGTTGTATTTATGAATGAATTCAGTCTTATTATGTATGTATGAGTTCTGGATCCTGACTCTGTTTCGGACCTGATTATCCAGAATTTTTAAGTATTTCTTAAACTCTTCAAGGAAACAGGAAACTGCTGTTGATCCACCTTTTAATGGCAAGTACCTTTTTGTTATCAGGCTTTATCAACAAAGTCTCACATTTGAGACTCGTTTAAGAAACAGTTTAATACTGTACACATTACTTTCCTCAGTCCACGTAAGTACTTTGAAAAACAAAACATAGTCTTCTATTTTTTCTCTCCTTAATAAAAAAAATAATAATTTCTATGTCTCAGGGCTGATGGCCCGAGGCCGGAAGCGTTATGTTCTCAGAATATCAGTGTGCATATTAACCCATTCATACATGAATTATTAAATCTCAAAGATACAGTATATACTTTTGAAATATTTGTTTTTACTTTAAACAAGTTAAAAATTATGTTTTTTTTTAATGTTATTGTTGTGGGAGTTCTACATCTGTCCATTACAGTAGTAATTTAGTAAAATTTGATGAGGATCCACAAACAAATCTTTGACAAACATTTATCAAGAGTAAATATAAGAAAAAACAAAATCTGAAGTATAAATATTTTTGCTGTAATCAAACTATTTACAATTTAAGATAAAAATAATTTGAAATCTGAATACAGGCATGATACACAACTTGTCCTCCCTTGGCTGTTTTGGATTTATGATGCAAAATCTCAACATGGAAACAACATGCAAAGATGATATTTTTATGAAATTTGAGACACAGGTTTTAGAATTTTCCACACAGTACTTGGACATGGACTGCAACCTAAAGGGTGTACAGTCTATTCCAAATATCTGTCTACTGTAGCGAACACCATGCATGAAAGGGTTAACCACACATCTGTGTGAGAACAGAAACAATCTCAAAAACTCTGGAAGGGATTTTATTTACTCATTTTCTGCTCTTGATATTTTAAATGACATTTAGTGCAGGGTAAAGATAAGTGAAACAACTTATTCATGACATGAGAATTAAGACCAAAATACTTCACATTTATTTTTGAAGTGTACAAAAGTCTTGAGTGGACTTAATGTCCAATTATCACTTTAGGTTTGATCTCCATCACGTTTAAATACGTGTGGTTGCATCCTGGAGATTAAGACTTGTCTCCTGACACAAAATAATTTAATAGATATACAAATGTTAACAACTTAATACATGTTTCTTTTTTTAAAATATTGATATAACTACTAATATAACTGCATCACTTCCCTATAACCCACAGAGGGTGCTATCATCCCTTTCTCCTTTAATGTCAGATACTTACAGAGCACAAGATTCATCATCCACATTTCATCAGCATTAACTTCAGTAAATCAACAGACTCTCAACTGTCTTTTATGTACACACAGTGCTTAACAAATTTATTAGACCACCACCAGGTTTATGCCACAGCTGCTCTAAATTAACAGTATTGGTAATTATCTAAATCATGTTTCTGTTTCGGAAAAGTTAACACACCCTAAAATGGAAGCTCTTTAATGAAAATGTTTTAAATAGTACAAAATTATTTTTATCCATGAATCCTTAAATATAGTTTTTTTCAAAATAAGAAAGGTAAAAGGTAAAACACATTATTACTTCCAGATGAAGATGTCAGATTCTAAATATTTACTTTCATTCCTGAACAGAAGTCAGTTTTTGTAGTTAAAAGTTTTGCCTGATTAATTTCTTCAAACCACAAATTTCAAAAGTCTAATACAGGTTTAAAAGGTAAATTCAGTTTGAAATTTGTCATTCATGCTCAAAGTGTTAAATAATGGGGAAAACAGTTAAAACAAGTTTTTGAAATATTTTTAAAACCTTTTTCTTCTTTTTCATGGAGGAAAAACTGGAAACCAGGGAAGCATTGATTTCATTTCCACTGTTTTTATTTTCAGATCATCCATATCAAACAATCATTCTTATTGTTATTCAACTCCAATTTTCAAAAAGAATGAATCTAACAGAGAAAAACTTGACAAATTTGTACCATTAACCAAATATTGTAACACATATTATTTAGGGATGCACAGTATCGTCTCTATAATGTTGGTATTAGCAGAAATTAAAATATTTGCAGATGCATTACCCATACATGGGCAGTAACACCTGCAAAAGGTAAAAAAAAAAAAAAATGTACCTTAACCCTTAATGTTTTACTTATGATCCTCATAAACAAAGATTGTCACATTGAAAGCAAGAAGACACTTTTTCTAAAGTGAAGACTTTGTGCTCTTGATGAAAAACATTGATGTCAAAGACAATAAGTTGGAAATATCTGCAAAAGTCCAACATTGTGCATCCTTACGATCACTTTAACACTGTGTATGAGGAAGAAAAGAAACAAAAAAAGTGTCTGCAGAATTTTTTTTACAAACTTTTCAAATGACTTTTATTCAGCGAGCCTTTGTGTCATCAAAAGTTCAAACTGTTTCTAACAGCATGGATCAACATGTTTATTCACACCCTGAGCGAACATTCAGAAAATCTTGACATTAACAATAAATAGCCTTAACCCCAGTTTAAAAAGAACCTACCAATTTCTTAAGAAAATAGAAAAAGAAATATTTTCTCTTGTAGTTAAACACAAAAAATCAAAAGTAAAATGTGTGTAAGGAATCTCTGATCCATGAATGTACCACTGATGATTGAGAAAATATATTTATTATTCTACTCTCTGTTTCTGTTTTGATTGAGTCGGCCGAGAAAGATGAAATCTGCAGTACCTTCATATGGCCCTTTTCCATTAGCCCTACTCTACTCTACTCTACCTGGCTCTACTCTACTCGCCTTGTGCTGCTTTTCCATTAGCCCCTGTCGCCTGCCCAACGGGATGCAGTGTCGCTGTCAACAGTGAGCGGCACTGTGGTGACATCATTTTGAGCGCGACACAACAATCTGTGGCTTTTTGTCACAAACCGAGTAAAAAAGCAAAGCAGAAGAAGGCTGCAGGTGGTAAGAAGAAATACCCCTTGAGAAGCACAGGAGAGTTTTGGAAGCTATACAACAGAATGAAGCCGAGGATGAGAGCAATGGAGCTGCAAAGAAAAGACATATGAGGGTAAGCTAATGGTAGCTACTGCTAGCATGCTAGGTCGTCGTGCTCATGACTCATCGATGACGACATTGTCTGACCAATCAGTAGCTGGCAGTCGGTGATGTCATCCTTTAGTATCAACTCAGCTCGCTTGGAACCAGAGCGGAGTAGGTACTAAAACTAGCTTGTTTTAGGAGGTTCCAGGCTAGTGGAAACACGCTGCAAATCGAGTAGAGCCAAGGTGTGCTAGTGGAAAAGGGCCAATAGTGTTTGCTTTCCAGTTTTTAACCAAGATTCAAACTCTCTAGATCAATCAGAAGAACCATGACTTATGATTTTTGTGTTTTGCTTTAACAATCTGAGCCAAGAGCTCGACACCGGCTCGTGAAAACAACCTGAACTTTGAGAACAGCTGATATTCCACGATGGTTGATTAACACCACTGAAGCCTCCACCTGAATCCTGACTTTCTCACATCAAATGAAAATGTTCTGGCAGATTTTCGGGATTGTGGGCACCCGTCTGTCCGTCATCTCCCATGATCCTCAGCTCTGCGATGCTTTGTGTCCCATGTGTGTGCGAATGTGTCGTTTGTAGTTCGAGTTGTCGCTGAATCTTCTCCCACACTGAAGGCAGCAGTACGGTTTCTCCCCCGTGTGTACCCGTAAATGTTTCTGATAGCCGTCGAAGCGCGTCAGTCTCTTCCCGCAGATGTCACAGGTGTAAGACCGGTCCCCTTTGGACTCCACCTTCCTGTGACCCTGCATGTGTTTGGCCCACTGAGCCCTCTGAGTGAACGCTTGGCCGCAGACGGAGCAGATGTACGAGTCCAGCACGTCCGCCAGCTGCAGCTCCACCTCAGAGCCGTCCAGCTGACCGTTACCTGGGCTAGGGTCTTCGGTTACAGGGGCCTCCTCGTCCTGGTCTGAGGAGCTCTGGGGGATTGAGGGGCCAGGCTGAGGGTCCATCTCCAGGTCCTCCATGTCCTGACACTGAATGTTTGGGAGCAGGCGGGTCACGTGGTCATCACGCTCCACATTTCTGATGCTGTTGTTCTGAAATAACACAAAATGCTCCTCGTTCTGCTCCCCCGTCGTCTCCTCGGGCTCCTCCACTTCTTCTTTGATGACAGGAGGTTTGATGTCGTTCAGGTCCACATCAGAGCTCCAGTCCTGCTGTTCTGGGACAGCTGCAAACACAACACAAATGGAAAAATTGTTTGATTTTGAATCAGAAAAGTAAGTCTGTAAAGTCAGTCTGATGTGGAACCTTTCACAGAACTAAGTGTGCTTTAAAAAACAAGAAAACAAGACAAAACAACAACAGTTGTCAAAACAAGAGGTAACCAGAAAGCAACCAAAAACCTCCGCTAAGGTAGCTCACGCTTTGCTGTGGAGCTGGGAAAAATATTAATACAGCAATATATCGCAATATTTTAACCTCCGATAAAATATCGATATTCCAAATCTTAATATAGATTTTTTAAAATGAAAAATAACATTTTATCAGAGTTGGAAATAAAATACAACTTATAAATATGTATGCACAGGTTTTTTTCATGCAGTCTATTCAGTTCAGACAGTGACGAGACATATGGGATTTTTTTTTACTTACTTCTGATCTGTCAGTAACTTCAAAAAAAAAAAAAAAGTAGAGATGTTCCGAAACCTTTTTCCCTTTGCAATACAGATGCTGATACTTGTGCTGTGGGTATCAGTCGATACCAAGTACCGATATGACATCAGTATAATAAAAACATTAACTATGCCTGCATGACTGTGTTGCGTCTGTCTATTGTGTTTTTGTCACGTGATCAATTCCTCCAGGTCCCTGCAGGTTGCATCACAGAGCTACTATTTTAAGAGAGGCAAAGAACTGTGCCAGAGTTCAATGATGCTATAAATGGTGATAAAATAATAAAATAATGCAAGAGAATTGGGCTGTGAATAGGATCTCGGGGAATGGGAAGGTCCTTCAGGCAGTTTAGGGTTAGGATGGGGTAGCAAAATCTGTCAAAGCAGCAAAATATATAGCAGCAGCTACTGTTCATATTTTTAAAGAAAACTCAAAAACTACTTTTTGAATCTGGCTTTTAGCTGATTATATTCATAATTATTTTGCATTATATTTTAACCTATTTTAACCCTTTTATTTCAGTTTAATTTGGAACTTTATTCATTGTTAAATGCTTTTCCTTTTATCATTCTGTTTTAGCGGATTTTATTATGCACCTGATGTTACGCTTTCTCATTTTACCATACTATTTATCTAACTTTTATTTCATATTATTACATTATTTTATTTATTTACGTATTTACTTATCTTACCCTACTAGTATTTCCACTATCATTTTAGTTTTTTTCTCCTGTGTTCTCTCATTTTTAATTCAACAGTGTTTCCTCAGTTCTCTAATTTAACTTTCTGTCACAATTTTCTTTTTATGTCTTTGTGTGTCTTCAGTAAGTGAGTGTGTATATTGAATGTAAATTGGGGGAGGGGGTTGTGGGGGTCTAATGTTTTCGTTTTATGCAATTTTCTGCTTTGTATTTCACTTATTGTTATTTCATTTTACCTTTTTTTCCCATGTAAAGCACTTTGCATTACGAAGTCCTGTATGAAAAGTGCTATATAACTAAAGTTTTATTCATTGAAATATCAGAACACCGGCCGATACCGATAATATCGTGAATCCTTAATAATTTAACCATGAATAACAATCAATAACAATAACAATAACAATTTTTAGGACTCCCCTCCCGTGCACTCCTCTTGTGAGACACGTGTAATTTCCTATTTCTGATCATGTAATTTAAAGACACTTCAGTCACTAATAACACCACAGAGACGGTACAAGCGAGCATCACGTGTTCTTTAGAGGTAAAGTTTGGATAAACAGCTGATTTAGTGAATATGAAACAGCACAGAATGAACTTTGATCCTGGATGTTAATCACTGACCCGAGCAGTTGAACTCCAAAGACACCCTCGGCTTCTTGGCGAGGTCCAGCAGCCGGCGCTGGCGGTCGATCTCCAGCTTGGAGCGGGAGATCTCCTCCTCGTACTCCGCGATGGTCCTCCCGAACACCCCGAAGATCTCCTCCGCCGCTGCGGTGAGCCGCTGGTTGATCAGCAGCCGCAGCATTTCGATTTTAGACATTTTAACAGCGAAGAGAGGCACAGACAGGAGAGACGCACGCCACACCGCCGTGGTCGATTGTTTACTGGCTTCACTTCCGGGTTGCTGCTTCAGCGCATGCTCAGTGTGAGCTTCACTGTGCTGGACTTTGAATCAGCGCCACCTGCTGCAGCGGATGTCTAGATACAACCTCATTAAAAACAAGAACTAATACGATTTTTACAAACTCAACGCATCCGCAATTTCGTTTCACAGTGACCACACATGAAACCACAGTCTAAGGATGTCAAGACAAGACAAAAATATTTAAAATTACAAGAAAAGCACAATACTATCAATGTGATATCAGCCAATATCAAAATTATTGCAAACATTAATGGCCGATACATCAGCTATATATATGTACTGTATATATATATATATATATATATATATATATATATATATATATATATATATATATATATATACATCTATCTATCTATATATATATATATATATATATATATATATATATATATGTATCTATATATATATATATATATATATATATATATATATATATATATATATACATATATACATATATATATATATACATATATATATATATATATATATATATATATATATATATATATATATATATATATATATATATATATATATATATATATATATATATATATATATATATATATATATATATATATATACACATATCGTATATTGGCTGTAGAACTGTCAGAACACACAAATGTAGCATATTGCCTATGTATGAGTGCATTTAAATCAGCAAGATGTTCTTTTGTAAGACTTAAATGTTGTTTTTGTTATTTTAAACCTTTTCCTCACACAAATAGAATCTCATATTACAAACAAAAAGTCAGTTTTTGTGATGTTAAGACTCACTGCTCTTGAAGAAAAATATCCGTTTGGGCAGTAATGCAGTTGGATCTTTCAGATAATGGCAAAAATCCAAGATAATGCATCATGCAAATGACTGAATAACAGCAAAAATAACACATACAAGTCTGCTACACATTTAAATTAAATTGCTTAGATAATCTAATTGTTTTTACGTATATATTGTCGTTGCTTTTTAAATTTCTAATTATATACTAAATTGTTTTAAAATTTGTTTGCACCTTCAAAAACTTCCAAAACCCACAAAATGTTCATCAGCCATAAATGGAAGAACAGTTTAAAATAACAGTACTGCAAAGTGTAAATAAAAAATGTGGTTTATATGATTAGATGTCTTTGCGATAAAATACATTTTGGAGGAAGATCCCGCACTGGAGTGCAATAGAAAAAAATGACAAAACCAGTTCTGCTGAGAGACATTTGAATGGAAATATTTTTTTTTTTCTTTAGCCTAGAATTCATTTTAAAAAAAGCAAATAGGAAACAGTCATTTTATCAGCAACAACAGAAAAACATTTTGAAGTTTGCATTTTAAAAGGTTTATATCAGAGAAACTGAAGGAGAATTTTTCAGTAAGAGTTCTTGTGGTTCACTTTCTAAAATGTTTTTGTTTTAAGACTTTTAACAAGACTTTTGACAGGTGTTTTATAGTCTTTTAAAAACACATATCTAAACATATTTTTTCTTTTACATCCAATTTTTTTTAACAGAACTGTTTCATCTAAACTTTTGTATTTCTACTTCTTATGTTTTGCTGTTATTTATGAAGCTTCTTGCTGATCATTTGGTCAACAAGCACCAGGGGCAAAAGAGCTGCATATGATCCTCTAAACAAATTTCATTTTTTATCATGTCATTCAGTTTAAAGCAAACCATGTTTAGACACCCAAGACATGATGTTAGGGGTTCAAACACACCAGGACACGGGACCTTTAATACATATTTCTGTGACCATGTCAAAAACATAGACTTAAAAGAGATTTTTTGTGTTTATTTTTATGTTTATTAAAAAGTTAAAGGAACAATTTTTAATGTGATGGTGAATCAGAAAAACAACTCAGATATGAAGCTCTGCGGTGAAACACTCTGTCCTCCCCACAGTTTAAGAGACAGTCCGTCCCACGGTGAGAAACTGTCCAAGGACAAACAGTCTAAGGAACACTGGATGCACTGCAGGCGTCTTGCCTGATTTGGCCTCCATGCTCCAAACAACGGCCGCTCGCTTCCTCCCCGTGATTTAAAACAGCTACTGTTTGTGTCTTTCATTCGACCTCTAGCTTTGGGTCACTGTGTGAGTGTAAATGTAACTTCATTCTGAGGTTGGTTTGGTTTTTTTAGAAAAATTGCAGCTAGACTATGATGCAGCAGGAAATGCTTTTGCCGTATTCACACCAAACGCGACCTGGACGACTGTGTTCCATGTAAAGTCAATGTACAGTTGTGATGGGGCGGGGTTAACCCTCCCACAATGCAACAGACACAATCTGGGACACCTGGCCATGTTACCAGGTCACTTTAGATACACAACCAGGTCGCAACGCTCGGTTGCACAGAGCAAAAAATGTAAACTTTTGTGGCGATGGTGTGTTGCTGTGCTGTGACAACCAATCACTGTGACGAAATGCATTTCCATTACCCTTGGATATGCGCAAAATGTAAATAGTGCAATAAAAAACTGGTAATGGAAACACCTGAATTTTGAAAAAGCACTGAAATATCGCTAAAAAGTTTTTACGCTTTCATGAGGTGGCTTTTCAGACGTTTCAATATGTAAATATATCGCAAAAGCCTAATGTAAACACTTTTTCCACAATTATATGTCACAAGACGTGATGTACCTGGTCACATGATCACTTCTCTCGGAGTAAACATGGCGCGGTACGTTTGGACAGAGGAGGAGACGGAGACTTTTCTTGCCATTATTCTCGACAAAAACAACTGCCATACTGGACAGCAAACAACAGAGGAATGCAGAATGTTACAAGGAGATAGTAAACATAACATCTACACGCAGCAGGCTTTGGGCGTCCATCTTCCTGCAGTGATATTTCATGAGAGTTACGACGCTCCTGCCTAGAACAAACTTCAATGGAAACACTTTAAAAGCGCAAATATACTTTGTCAAAATTTTAGGAATATCGCTTTTATTTTGCGAAAAACTGTAATGGAAACCCAGCTACTGACTTTTTTATTCCAGAACATGGAGTAACAATCCATGTCTGTGTGGGAACATTAGTTAGTGAGTACATTAGTTCCACCTAGATGGGACAATGCTGCTGCAGGGCCATCAGCTGCAGTGTTTTGTGGTTGGTAGATGAGTGAAATTGATACAGTTGGGATAATGTCAGCGAATACATCCTGTTATATGATATGATTGCGGCAAACTAGTGTGGACGTGACGTCACTGAGCAGCGCAATGAAGACGATGACCAAACAAACTATTTAGACAGGCAATGCAATTTTGGGTGGGTGATGCGATCTCGGTCACCAAGTCGCGTTAGGTGTGAATGCGGCTTTACAGCGAGAAGGTCGCTGGACGGACTGCCAAGTCAACTGGGGCCCTTCTGAGTGGATCTTCTAGTTCTCCTTGTGCATGTATTCTTCCTCTTTACAGCCAAAAACATTGTATCAGTGAATACACCTGGAAGAGAAACCCTGTTGTTGCCATGGTAACCTCAGCCAAGCTACAAGCTACGTCCCACTTGGTGACAGAGGAAACTGACCGCAGGCTCAGCAGATCAGGATTACCCTCAAAGCCTGGTGGCCCAGAGAGAAGAGCGGACACTGCGTCATGTTTTGGGACAGTCTGTGAGCCCCCTCCTCTGACACGGGTGTTTATGGAAGGACGACATCTGACTGAAGCGTCTGTCACAGTGCGAGCACCAGTACGGCCTCTCTCCTGTGTGCGTCCTCAGGTGAACCGTCAGGTTGCCCTTCTCTGAGAAGCTGTGTCCGCAGTGCGTGCAGATGAACGGCTTCTCGCCCGTGTGGCTGCGGACGTGCCTCACCAGCGTGGCCCTCCTGCCGAAGCTCTTCCCGCAGACGTCGCAGGGGTACGGGCGCTCGCCGGAGTGGATCATCATGTGAATCCGCAGGTTCCCCCGCAGCGTGAAGCTCTGACCGCAGATGTTGCAGCAGAACGACGACTTCCTGTGAACTCTGATGTGAAGCTTTAGGTCCTCGGGTTCCTGCAGGTGTTTCCCGCACAGGCCGCAGTCCCTCAGGTGAGCCGACGCGTGAGTGAGGAGATGGCTGATCCTCTGGTAGGACTCACCGCAGACTTTACAGCTAAACGCCCGAGCAGGCTGATCGGACACTTCAGGCTCCAGCGGCAGGTCAGAAGAACCCTGCACCTGGCTGCTGGAGGATGAACTCTGCTCCCCTGCTTCTTCCTCCTTCACTGCTCTCCAAAACCCTCCAGGGTCTCTCCAGTAGTCCCCGCTGTCCTCGGTCTCTGAGCAGTGCGTGAGCAGTGGTCCCTCAACCGCCCCCTCTGACCCACAAGATGAATTCAACACACCGTTCGGTTCTGAAGCAGCAAAGTCCTCAACTCCAAACTCCTTTTCTGTTTTAATCAGACCGACCAGGGTGCCGGCACCCGGACTGAGGACATCAGTCTGCTCCAGCTGGACGCTGAGGATCGGCTCATCGGGACACGGTTTGATCCAGGAGGACACAGGCAGAGGCTCTGAGGAGGAACATCAGCAGAAGCACCAAATCAGGATCTCACATCCAAGCAAAGGTGTCAACTAGAGCTGGGCAAAAAATTGATTGAATCGATTGATTTGAAAATCAAGATTTTTTTTCTTGCCTTAGTCCAATTGTAAGTAGTTGCAATTTTTGAAAAAAATTACAATTTTCATGATGGTTGGCCTTGTAGGGTTTGCACAAGCACTTTTATTTATTTAAGTAGATTAAATATTGATCAAAGAGTTTCATGCTAATATTGTAAAAATACCTCAGCCATTCAGTGTTTTTGTAGACAAACCTGCCTACGTTTATACTACATAATCAACCTTTTACGACCCAGACTTTGACTTTAAGAGGGAAACATTTAAACATAAAGGCAAAACTTGATTTGTTTCATTTTCATGTCACTGGGAGTTTTGTTTCTTTTAGGGAGGAAAAAATCGATTAAAATCGGAAATCGAGTGTTGTGGAAAAGAATCGGGGATTTTATTTTTAGGCCATATCGCCCAGCCCTAGTGTCAACATTATACATGTTGTGACTGTGAGTCTTATTTATTGTATTGTTTGTCCTCCTCTCCCTCTCTATGTTCCATTATCTATGACGTCCTGCAGGTGTGGAGTATCTGATTGGCCAGCAGCAAACAGGCGCACCTGCCGCCGCGCAGCGGAGCAGATCTGTCGAGTACCGCTTATGATTGGATGGCAGCTGATGGCTGGCTTTTAAAACATGATAGCAGAAGCAGAGATGCTGACCCTCTCCCTTCCTCACTGCCAATGTTCACCGCACACACTGCAGCTTTTTGAGGACTGTGTGTTTTGTGCAACTAGCTTGTGTATTTTATTCTGATTGTTCTGATAAACACTAAGCACTAAGTAAGTAATTTAGGTGAAGCAGTTCGATTTGTGGGGGAGAGTAGAGCTTCATTTTCGTTTTCTCCTGTTTTTCTGATTAGGGAGTGACTTTAGATTTGTGTATTTTCTTTTACTTTAGTGGACAGGTAAGGTTTTTGATTTATAAGAGTGTTTTGTTATTTTATTTTCGCTTATTCTCTCCAAGGTAATTTTGATTTAATTTGTAAAAAAAAAAAGAAACAGAACAATTAAAACACTGAATTGTTTGAACTACAAGCCTTGTTGTGCTTTTGTGCTGGTATTCCTCGGGAGTTACAAAGGGTCATTTTTATGTTTCCTTCAGTATCCCCTATGATGGTCATCACACTACATACTTTGATTTGACAGTGACATTGTGCAGATTAAAACAAAATGATCCCACTCTGAGCTGGGGCTGGGGAAGTTATCGATTAATTTGAATTGCTTCCTACAAAAGATTTAAAAATGAAGAATAGTTTTCTTACTTGACTTACTCCAAATATTTGTTATCATAATAATTGAGAATATAAATACAGTAAATGTACAGTTTTCATGATGGTAGGCCTTGTCAGGCTGTGCATGAGCACATTTTCAGGCTTGTAATTGTTTCAACATTAAATCCTGATCAGAGAATTTCATGTTTTTATTGACAAGCCTGCCTACATTTGAACTCCATACCGTCATCAACATTTTTTGTCATTTGGAGGTTTTTATTTTATTTTTTGAGGGAGGAAAACATCAATTAAACCACAGATCAAGTGCTGTGGAAAAAGCATATCACCTACAGCCAAGGCTCCCATTAAACATTTTTGGTCAGCCAATCAGTGCAGAGCTCATTCTCACAGCCACACTTCTACCTCAGATCTGGGAGTTTCCAAAGAGGAGGAAAGAAGAGCTCCATCCGACCCTCTACAGAGATGTTTGTGTCTTTTTATTCGACTGAAATCAAGTCTGCGCTGTATAGACACAGACAACATGATCTAAACCCTAAAAACAACACAACAGACCTTTCAGTTCTTTGTTCATATGACAATCTTATCCTGATGTTTTCTGTTTGTTTGGTTATTTTATCATTTTTTTTCTAATATGAAGTCTCTATTTTTGTCTGTTTATTTGTTTGTGCTATTTTTTCTTTGGAGTGTTCATTGGCAGGAGAAGTGACATGTTTGGGATACATGAGTTTGTGGATTTTTTATTAATTTGTGGATTCTTTATGTGCTTGTTGATCTGTGAATACATGTATGGATTTTTTATGCATTTGTGTATCTGTGTTGGAATGTATTTGGTGTTTTTCATTTGAGAATTTGTGTTCTTGTTTGTGCATTTTTTTTAAGTCATTAGTGGATTTTTTTTTTTTACATATTTGTTGATCTTTGTTTGCATTTGTGGATCTGTGGAATCATTGGTGAATTTCTCTTTTTACCCATACCCGGATCTGTGTTTGCATTTGTGGTGTTGTCTTTCTTTTTAATATTTGTTCATCTGTGTTTGCATTTTTGAATCTGTGAGCTTATTTGTGGTTTCTCTTTTTACTCATTATTTGTTCTTGCATTTGTGGATTTTTTACCCATTTCTGGATCTGTGTTTGCATTTGTGTTTTTTTGTTTGTTTGTTTGTTTGTTTTAACATAGCCTATTTGTTATTGCATATATGGATTTTAAACATTTCTGGATCTGTGAGGTCATTTGTGGATTCTATTTTTTATACATTTGTTGATCTGTGTTTGTGGATCTGTGTGGACGTTTTTTTTTAACACTTTCGTAGTTTTTATTACGTGTTTGTAGATTGTTTTGCTGAAACAGAAACATGGAAACGCAGTCTTGACCGCAGTCCCTCATCACTCCATCAGTGTATTTCTACATTTAAAAAACACCTCTGGATCATTTACTGTATCATGTGTTGTTCCTCCTTCATCTCATCAGTCATTAAACAAACAGACTGTTGAAGTGTCAGAAAAAGGTCAGCGGTGGTCAGGTGAACCCAGGATCTTGCCCCCCAGCTCGGACTGACCTGCCGCCGGCCCCCAGCTGCCCTCCTCCGGCCTCAGGCTCTCCAGCTGCCGCCGCTGCAGGTCGATCTGCTCCCGGTACCGGGACACCGTCCTCCCGAACAGCTCCAGGATGTCGTCCACCGCCGCCGTTAAGCGCTCGTTCACGAACATCCTCAGGGTCTCCATCTCTGCCGGCGGGGGGTCCCGAGGGGCCACACCCGGGAGACCCTCCAGAGCCCCGGGGGGGAGAGGACCGAGAGTCGGTGAGAACACCTGCGGCTCCGCCGACATGTCTGTCAGATTTAACCTGCGAATAAAAGCTAAATAAAAATGTTTGTTTGACTTAAACCGACGTTTAAAAACAGATTTAATAATTTTAATATCTAATTCATGATGTAGGATCAGTGCAGAGTGGAAACAGAAACCTTTCTTCAGTCATAAAACCAAATCTGTCTCTATATTGTCCTTTTTTTCTCGGACCACACGGACGGCTCAACAAATGTAAACAAAGTGACACAAGTCCGTCTTCATTAAAGACCGGCGGGAACAAAGTGAACCTAATAACGGTTCCGGGGTCGGATGGTGTCTTCCTCCCGCTGTTTCATGATCTCTCCCTCTCTCATCAGGTCTTCTCAGTGGGTTTTATTTTGTTAATAATTATAAAAGTGTGAACCCTTAGTGCCCCTCTCAGAAAAGTGGCTTCCCCTCCCACTTTACAAAGAAATAAATTCATAATGTCATCACATATTTAGGCCCTTTTCTTCATCACTTTAACCAAGAAATACACTGAACAGTAACTTAGTTTGCCTGCTCAAAATAAGTACTGTTATGGTATGAAAAAAGCAAAGATTTTTTTTAAACAGGAATAATATTATAGTAACTGATCAATATTCTAATATCATGTAAAAGTATACATGATATGATAATAAATAAAAGATTTTACTCCATTTACAGAGAAGATTCCAGGGGATTAATAATCATAGTTTATGTTCTCATGTCATGACCAAATTTATCCACATCATTCCAAATTTTTAAAGTGAGAGAGCAGTGACCGCATGGACGAATAACTGCTGCAGATTCTGTTCTGCAAAATGTATATTTAATATATATATCTGCAGACTTGGAAATTAGAGCATCGCATGGATTACTATTGCGTAAGATCAATCAATCAATCAATCTTTATTTGTAAACAGCTTTCCTACAGGGGTAACATTTCTTACACTTTGTTAGTTCTTTCCTCAAATGGGTATTGCTGAATTCTTCTTCTTCTTCTTCTTCTTCTTCTTCTTCTTCTTCTTCTTATTATTATTATTATTATTATTATTATTATTATTATTATTATTATTATTATTATTATTATTATTAACATCATCATCATTATTATTCTTATTCTTATTCTTATTCTTATTATTATTATTATTATCATCATTATTATTATTATTAGTAGTAGTATTAGTATTATTATCATTAATATTGTAAATATTATTTCTCTTCTTTTTTTGACAGGTAGAGTTATACATCCTGCTATCATAAAAGAGCCAAACTTAAGAAATGACACTCAGTCTGTCATGGTTGATTGTTTTGTGAAGTTGCTCAAAGCCTATAACATTAGTAAATATAATTAAGATTAAATAAACTGGCTAACTCTTGCTAATGTGAAATTATTTTTGAGGTAACAATTTATTTAAGAGGAAGAAAACTGCTGGAACAATCTCACCATCGAGGAACAAACTCAACAGTTCCAGATAACAGATCCGTGTCTTCTTGAACTTGAAGAACATATTTGTTTGTCAGAATATTATCCCATCAAAACTAAAAATCTAGAAGTGTTTTGATTTAATAAAAACAGGGTTGGGAGAGAGATGAAGAAATAAAATGAATTCATGTTCACCAGGTTACTGACTGCCCCTTTTGTTACTGTAACTGCAGTAACTTGGATTTCACAAATATGAAAATTAAAATTAACCACAAAGTCACAGATGAGCGCCCTTCAGGTCACGTTGGTCCTCCCAGCACCAAATGAAACTGAGTAACCACGGCAACAGAACTGCATCACTGATGAACCGTGGCAACAGATCTGTTTCTGATCTAAAGATACACTTATGAAAGTTTCAGTCTTCAGTACATTTTACTATCAGCAGATTTTCAGGCTTTGAGGAAAATTAAAAAAATCAACTTTGACCCTGCTCAGATGTTTAAAGAAAGGAAAATCAACAACTGAACAGAAACTTGGATACATTGAAACAAATACCAGCAATTTTGTCACATTTTAACTGGTGTGAGTCATACATCAACATTTTCTGTTTTGTATTGTTGTTGTTTTTTGTTTTTTGCTCTAATCTCTTAAACCACTTCAGTTCTATTCAAAACGATTAAATATTCAAACATTTTCTGAATTTCAACTCTTTAATGCCAGTTTGAAAACATGTTACCACTTATTTTATTGAAAAGACAAACTTAAAATAGAAGATTTTTTATGAGAGAGTGAATGAATGGATTAATTTGGAGGATGTTAGAAAGCAAGAAAAACCAGAAAAATCTTACAACTACAAATAGACATAAATGTAAAGTACCATAACAAAAGAAAAGAAAAACATAACATATACCATCAGTTTTAAAGAAGTGTGAGAGTAACTGACTTTGGAATAAAAAAGTGTTCATTCTTGGAGAAATACATTTCATAATCTGTTTTTTTATGTAGAAAAATGAGAGTATATAGATAAGGTTGAGTTGAGCTATCCGATCAAACTTAAACTTTCTTTTTATTTTTTGGTTTGTTTGTCAATTTTGTCATTACAGATTTATCTGAATCACAACAAATGTATGAGTCTTGTTTTTTTGACTCTTTGTTACAACAGATGATGGAATTTTTTCATTAAATGTTTTCCTAAAAATGTTTGTTGGAAAAGTAATTTGATTTTAAAAGCATTTCTATTTGTTATCAAGTAATAATTAACCTTAAACAAGAGTGCATTATCTTTCTTAATATGTAATAACAACTTACATAGAATATAGCTATATTTAATAGATGTATATACACTAAAATATATATATTTTTGGAGAGCTTGTTGGTGAATAAATCTCGGGATCCAACCTGGTAAGGCAAAACATTGAGCTGATTATCTTCTGTATTCATTCACAGACCCACACAGTTTAATCTGAGACATGTTGAAGCATAAATCACTTAATAATCTGAGGCAGTTTTTTATACTTTATTTGATTGATAATGGAAAACTAACAGTTAATTACATCTGCCTAGATCTGAGACAGAGCCCACGGATCTGATGGACTTTATTCAAAGTTTTGTTACAATTTCTTTATTATAAACCTGTCATTCAAAATAATAATTATTATATGTCATGAAATGAAATATATTTAGAAGCTGGTAAACCCAACATAATAAACACTTTTCTGAATTTGAGTTTTAGTTTTTGGCCACATTCCCTCCATCATTGTAGCTTTTAAAATGTTATTTATGTTTTGTTTTGTGTTGAGTTTTTTTGTCTTTATTCTGTTGTTTCATTAATTCCTATAACTAATGTTTTATTCTGATTTATTGTGTCTGTATCTCTGCTGCACTGTATGAAGAGCTTTACATTCCCACATTGCTGAAATGTGGTGGACAATTATTTTTAATGTTTTTGACTTTATACAATCAAACATTTTAACCCTTTTATGTATGGTGTCAGTAGACAGATATTTGGAATACATTTTAACCCCTTTAGGTTGCAGTATCATGTCCAACTACCAGGTGGTAAATTCCTAAACCTCTATCTTAAGTTTCCTAAAAATATCATTGCACATTTTTACCATATCAAGATATTGCATCATAAATCCAAAATAGCAGATGAAGAGAAAATTGGGTATTATTCCTGTATTCAAATGTCACATAATTTTGCATTTTTTATTCTAAATTCTGGTGTGATTTATGAGTGAATAGCTTGACTAAACAGCAATAAAACATACACTTACACTCTTGCTTTTTATTTGATTTTCTAAAAAAAATGTTTGTCAAAGTTTTATTTCTGCAGATATTTATTAAATTTCACTTCGTTACTATGAAAAACGTTGACACATGGTCTCCACTGGACAGATTCATAACTCCCTAAAAATATGCCATCGAAAAATTTAACAGGATTTTTGAAATTAATTTTAACTTTAAAATTTAAAACTAACATTTATTTAAAGTATTTCATTATGATTTTATAAATCATGCATGAAAGAGTTATTTAGTCCTGGTTAAACTTGCTCTAAAAATGTTTCTTCACTGTAAACCCAGATAAGTTGACTTCACTCAAAAAAAAATAACTGGTTGCACCTAAATGGTTTAAGTCATGAAATCTAATCAGTTATTTTAAGTAAACTCAACTGTTATTCCAAATGAACTGTTTAAGTGGAATCGACTAAAAGACAAATTATTTGTGCTTGAATTTTGTTGTAAAAACAACCTTCCCTTCAGAAGCAGTCAACTCAATATTTTAAGTAACACTTACTTATTTTCTTAATTACAATCAGACACACTTGTCATCCATTAAACTACATTTATCAACTTGTTAACACTTAAAATTCATAAAGTAGGTAAAATATATATGTTTTAAAAAAATACAAAAAATCAGGGCATTAATTTTATTCTGTTTCATTAAACAAAAACAGAAACCATGATTTTACACTCTTGTTGAAGAACCTTCCTTTGAAATCATATTGAATTATTTGTTATGTGCCAGACCTATAGTACAAAATAATTACTATATCAAAGAGTCCAATAAAGATGTGTACCCATCCTGGTTTGATGCATTGCTACTGTCTTTGTTAAATCTTTTATTTAGTAATGAATCAACAAAAAGAAAGAATGACTCATTGATTTATGATCAGATTTTATTTTCTGGAAACAAAAGCAGCAAACTGGAACATTTTACCCCTGAAACATAAAACAGACGTTTCTGAGCGCAGAGAGAGAATAAAGATTAAAATCTCTCTCAGATTAAAAGCATCATCAGATCCCTGTGGGTCACTCCAGGGGGCACTGGTCTCTCCTCAGAGTCTCTGTGACCGGAGTCTGGGACCCCTGGGTGGCCTCACAGGTCACAGAGCCCGCCCTCTTCCACTGGTCTGCAGAGATCCTCAGGGTGCTGCTCCAGCTGTAGTGGGCGTCCCTGTCCAGCACCGCGGGGCTCCGGCTCTGCTCCCCCAGACTGCTGCCGTCCACCTTCAGGGTCAGGGTCCAGTCTGAGGGGAAGCCCCTGCTGGACAGGCAAGTGAGCGTGGCCGTGCCCTGCAGCAGCTCCTCACTGGAGGGGGGCAGCACTGTCAGGGCGGGGCGCTGCACACCACCTAAAGGAGACAGAAGTCAGGTTAGAGGAGGGGGGGCAGAGCTGTCAATCAAAGAGCTCACAGTTGGACAGTCAGATGTTCTTTCTGCTCCAGCACTCACTCACGCCCACGGTTTCACTTCCCTTAAAAAAAATCTCATCAACATCAGCAAATAATCAGCTCATGAGAAAAATGGGTCAGACTCTGCAGATCCAAACAGGACAAAATTATATATAAATCATTTTAACTTTACATTTTGCATTGAAATGTTTAAAATCCTCTTTTTCTGTGTATCTTAAAGTCAGCAGTTCTTTTCAAGAGTATTTGTAATTTAAAAAATGGTTTAATAAGCATTAGATCATGATTCTCCTTCATGTTGTGAAGAAGAAGAATCAAACACCTGAGTCTTATTTGTTCTGTCTTCATTTTGTTCTTAAAAAATCATCTTGATAATTCACAAACTTTGAGTGGCCAACTTTACAGTGTGGCTGTAAATGTTTCAAGACCCGCGTAGAATTATAAACATGAAAACTTAAAGTCAAAATTCATCACAGCATACATAAAAGATCTAGGTCAAATAAAAAGATGAAAATAAATGTATCAATTAAAAAACTGCACTTATACATTTTCCCCAAGTAAAAGTCAGAATTCTGTCAAACGTGCATCCGTACCAAAAAAAGAAAAATATATTTGATATTTCTTCAGCTGTTAAAGTTTCTGGTAACACTTTAGAATAATGATCATTTGTAAGACATTTATAAGCTATTAGTACATGTTAGTGAATAGTTAACTAACCATAAAAACACTTATATACATTTGTAAATGATTAGTAAGTTACAAGACATGTAAAATCTATTAGTAGATACTGAACTAATTATGAATTAACTACATATATACATTTGTAAATTATTATAAATAATTTATAAATGATTAATTAGGGTTAGGGTTAGGTATCCAATCATTTTTCATGATTGGTTAACTATCTACTAACACCTATGAACAGCTTATAGATGTCTTGTAACTGAAGTTGTAAATGATTTAATAATCATTAACAAATGTAGATATTTAGTTTGTTCATGACTGATTAACTTTATATATTAAAGTGTTACCAAGTTTCCTGTTAACAGGATTTACAAAGATGAAAACATTCAATGTAATTTTGGAGCTTAGGTAACTTTTTACCTCATATCCACCACATCTCTCTATCTGCACTTTGTATGATTTTAGCTAAAAATCTAAATTTCAATTTCCTTAAAAGTTATTTTTCTCGAGGTTTTTTTCCCCCATGACATCTGCTTGATCCTCACTAAACCTTTAGCTGTCATATATTGAGCGTGGCCAAATTATAAACCTAAAATGCTGAAGAGACAGAATGAACCATAAATATCTAAACTATATATTAAAGTCTGACTTTAAGTTATTTCTCCAAATGGTAATTTTCATAATCAGCATAAAAACTAACTTCTAAACTCCAAGTCTGGTTCCTCCACTGAGCTTGAACCAAAGAGGAACAAACTCATGGCTTTCTAACTTTAACATTTTGAACTAATGAACAACACAGCTGAAGACTTACCTCAATGCCAGGATTAAAGTTTAAAAAATAAACAAAAATACGTTTTTATCTGCAGAATTCCTCTTTTAATGCTGGTTGCATCTTAAAACCAAATTATTTTAAGTTTTCTTCAATCTAATCTCTTTTTTTCAAAGTAAAGAACGGAGAACTTTCCCCACAGATCACATTTTTGGCTGTTTTGGAAATAAAATATAAGAAACAAACATTAAAATGAACTTACTTCCAACATCCAGTCTGGTTCCTCCGCCGAACGTGAACCACAGTGAAACAAACTCACTGAGCCGTCGTACAAAAACCTCTGAGTGCAGACGCACGGCTCTGTGGCTTCAACACAGACAGACTGAACTCAGTGACCACTAACTCATGATTTATCCAAAGAATTCATTAAAGGATGATCATGAATCTAAAAGAATTATCTGTATCTATTTGTGATTTTTAATAATTAATAATGAACTATAACATGAAGTAGAGCAGCTGAAAAAGAGAGCAGCAGCTCTGAGACGTGCTGAATCAGAATCAGCTGTATCGGCTTTGTCAACATAGAAATAGTGAAGAATATGTCTTTATAAAAAGTAAAGATAAGAAGATAAAAATCTGTATGTTTATATACACACACTGGGTGAAAAAGACTGTTGTGTTGGCAGAGTCTGTTTTAATGCATTGCGGTAAAAATGTTGATAATAAAACACTACAAAATCAAAACATCTCAGCTCTCAAATAAAAAAGAAAACATTTTAAACTGATTATAATTGCTGTTCAACGAATGTACGTATGGAAATAACAATTGCCACATCACTAAGTTCATTTGCATACTGTATACTGAATACAATATTTCTTGAAAAATCAGTTCGTATAAAAATAGTGTGCAGTTTCAGAATCTGCCTTTTTCTAACCTAGTAACAGTTACTAAGGAGGACAAAGGATCACTTCCTGTAAAGGGCGGAGCTTGACAAAGTCTTCGAAATCATTCACTCACTCACTATCCCATATGTCGTGTAAATGAAATAGTGGACTACATAGGGAATGATCAGAAGACATTTAGGGCACTACACTGAAATTTTCTAAATGTCGTAGCGTCAGCAGATGAGCCGGATATTCCTGTGACGGAAGTGGATGCGTCAAAATTCACGTAAACAAACCAGGCACTCGGGAGGATAAGTAGCAAATTTTGAAGCTGTTTACAGCCGCTAAAAGACGTTAAAGAGCTAAGCTACGGACGTGTTAAAGATACTTTAACGTTTTTTTACATTTATGAATGAAAACAGCGCCTAACAGCCTCCGTTCTCTTCTTCTATGGAAAAACACGACTGCATTGCATTGTGGTATACGGGAGTACAATATCGGGTACATTGTATGTAGTTGTACTCTCACTTTTGCTGTGCATTGTGGGTGTTTTGTAGTGCGCTATATAGTGAATGAAATTAACTGCTGAGAATTCGAACAACACTACAAAATGGCGAACACACTATATAGTGCACTATATCCATGATAGGATGATATTTATAGTAATGCTAAAGCAACAGGCAGGGGTCTCCAAACTTTTTCAGTGAGGGCAACTTTGATACTTTTAGGATATTTAAGTTGTTAAGTACTGATCCAGTGTA
Organism: Scarus forsteni; assembly: GCA_036419115.1. Lineage (NCBI taxonomy): Eukaryota > Metazoa > Chordata > Actinopteri > Labriformes > Labridae > Scarus > Scarus forsteni. The sequence continues at coordinate 2,417,564 of JAZDUH010000500.1, forward strand.
GTTTCAGAGACTCTTCACTATCAAAAATCTTTCAAAGGGATATCACTGGATTGAACCCTGCTCAAGATGAGAACGACTCTCTGAAGCCCCAGTCACACATTCCCCTTTCTCATGGCGATTGTGCACGATTGTCATAATCCTGATGAAACGTGTTTTGGTCTAGGTGCATGCGCTACTTGGACTGGATCAGCGTTGTATAGTTGGGGATGAATGGCAGGGACGTGGAAGGGTCCCGACAGTTTTGAACTGTTCAAAACTGTCGTGGAGAATCGTCGCTCTCAGTATAGCAGGGTGGAAGCCTAATGCAGTCCTAATGCGAATGATATTAGCGTGGCATGTACGGCGCTCAGTTGGGCTGATCGTGGCTCAATCCTGAAAGCTTTATGAGGACGACTGACGAGGATGTATCCGTTTGTGCCCCGACTGTGTCCTGTTCAAGACGGCACAAAGGACGGAGCTCAGTCGTGATGCAAACTGAGCTCGAGTGGGGCTGACATCATGTCAGCGGGATGAAAAGTCAAGGAATCCTCGTCATGTCGCTGTATTAACCTAACTAGAGTGGGACGAACACCTTCGAAGCGCTACTGATGGTGTATTTACGGTGTATGTCCAGGGGTGAGACAGTCATTTCATCCCGTATCATAGCGATCACGCCAGCCTCGTCAATCGTGTACAGTCGTGCACAATGGCCATGAGAACCGGGAATGAGCAGCAGCGAGGAGATGCTGATGGCAAACCTCAACCATAAGACACAAAACAAGAGCAAACTGCACAAAACTGCTTGAAGTACATTTCTGCAAATTTAGACACACCTGCATTAATGTCTTAAAAATTTGTGGTGTTGATGAAAAGAACTGACTTTTGAAACAGTAACACGAAAACACGAAAACATAAAACTTCTAATGACTTTGTCTTTTACGTCCACAGTATGAAACAGCATGCATCAGTGAAAATGTGTACCTTCAGTGTTTCTCTGGTAGGAATAAAGATGATGGTTAATTAGAGACATAAGAAAACATAAAATAATAAGAACACAAATTTAAAAAGAACAGAACTAAAAGGCAAATTAAAAGATGCATCAATTGTATGTGATCAATGAAATAAATTAACTGATAGACTAATAAATACGAAAATTACACCTATCAAAGTCTCTCCTATCAGATCATTTCCATAGATCCATTTTGCATCATCATCATCATCATCTTCATCGTCATGCTCCAGTGCTCTGAGAGAGTTTATAGTCCTGACACTTGAACACTGGATGACTGACAGCTGTCTTTCATCACAGCAGAAGACACAGAAATCCTGGTCCTCATCACAAACATGACGTCCATCTGCGTCCTCATCTGGACTCTCCTCTGCTGCTGCTTCACAGGTAAAGTCCAGACAATCAAACTCATCTCCTCTGTCAACATGTGTCCCTCTGAAATCAAGGCCACAAAACCATGACGCTGCTCTCTGTCTTTGTCTCTGTGTCCTCAGAGTCCATAGAACAGGTCTCGGTGACTCAGCCTGCAGCAGTCAGCTCTGCTCCAGGAGGCTCCGTCTCCATCTCATGTAGGACCGGTGTCAATGTCTTTGTGCGGAACAGTCGTCATAACATGATGTGGTACCAACAGAAAGATGGAGGTGTTCTTAAACTCCTTATTGAGTATGCTAGCACTCGAGCATCAGGGATTCCAGATCGTTTTTCAGGCAGTGGATCACACTCTTCCTTCACTCTGACCATCAGTGAAGTCCAGGCTGAAGATGCAGCAGTTTACTACTGTAAAGCAGAATTTGATGCTAGCAAGTATGAGCTGTTCACACAGTGAAAAAGCGTCATACAAAAACCTCCCTCAGTCAGACTGAACAGAAACTGAAGTGAAGCTGCAGCTGGAGGTTTCTGCACACACTGACACACTTCACTGAGAACACACACACAAACACACACTCACACATTGTTTTGTTCTGAGGAGACTTTCAGATCCTCCACTCTTGATAACTTTTCTATTTCATACATCACTCTGATGTAGTCAAAACTTACTTTGACCTGCAACAACAATTTGTCCCATTAGCTTCAGCATAGTTTTTACTAAGAAGCAAGTAAAAACAAAGTCTATACGGGAGTTTGGGATATTTTTCAGTAGTAGACCAGCTCTCGTGCTTTAAAACAGAAGTAACACATTTTTAATGTTGAGAAAAATGTTATAAAAGCAGCATGTTTCATCCATTTGTCATCCATCTGATAATCCTTTTCATCACTGATAAATATTTTATTTGTTTCAACCTCTGAATAGTCTCTCTCCAGATCACGCAGATGTGCACTGTCACGTTCCACAGTCTAACAGTGAGTTAATCTCTGGTTGTACTTTCTCATTTATCTGTTACAGATAGCCTGAGTGTAAAGTCTGCACGGTCAAGCTACACAAGCAGGAATGTGAGGATCTTTCAAAGTAAAACAGCCTTTGGTCCCTCTTAATTAAGAAAAGGATAAAACAGTTTGTTATTTTTGTTTTTCTATAACCTATAGGGATGGCGCAGCAGGTAGTGCATGTGCCTCACAGTAAGAGGGTTCAATCCCCACATTGGTCAGGAACTTTGAGTGTGGAGTTTGCAAGTGCTCTTCATGAATGTGTGGGTTTTCTCCAGATACTTTGGCTTCCTCCCACAGATCAAAAACATGCATTAGGTTGAGTGGTAACTCTAAGGCTACGTTTACATGGAAACTCCTGACTTAAAGACACAAAGATTTTTCCTTTGCGCTTTCAAATTCTTCTGCAGTTTCCTACTCGGAACTCGGAAATTCCTACTTCTGACTACAACTGGAACGCACCAAAAGACGTGACCCAAGCCGAAGCATGCGTTTGTTGTGATGCTAATGAATGCAGCTAAGACCTTCCTCAGAACTCTGCATTGCTTTACAACTTCCTTTTTCAACAACTTACAGGATGCAAAGCGACGAGGTAATGTATCTCTTTCTAGTTACGTAGCGGTAGTTTTTGATGGGTGACAACAAGCAATTTTTGGAAAACTTAGTATCATAGTTTTGTAGCCGGCTATATATTGCTACTTACAGCCCGGTGCTCTAAGACGTGTCCGAATAACATAAATTTGCTCTACTTTTAATTGTCTTGCTTCCGAAGTTGAGTATCCAGGCCAGTCCAGTCCTGTCCGACCCGACCGTGAAGCTAAGGAATAGCATTTATAGATAAAGTATTTTGATGCTATAAAACTCATCTTCAAGTTTGTATTTCGATCAGGCATATATCTAAAAGTGAGACTTTTTTTGTAATTACTTAGAAACTCCTCACAGTCCCTTTAATTTAAAAAGCAAAAGAACAACAAAATTAGACAAACCATCCACATGTGTTCAAATGGAACATCCTTGGGCCTTCCACCAATTCATGCTGACTTTGAGGCTGAAGATATCCCACATTTTGGCCATTTCTCCCAGTTATTCTTGGAGCTGTTTTGTCATTTCAGGGAAACATATTACCTGATTGATCAGTATGTAACCAGGGTGACAGTTGATGATCGTTCCACATGACCATCAGGTACAGCTCAAACTTTCCACTTCACCTGAAGCTGCTGGAGGCTGTACGCCCCCGTGTGTCCTCTTATGTCTCACCATGTTCTCTCTGAAGCTAAAACCTTTCCCACAGACGGAGCAGCTGTACAGTTTCTCTCCTGTGTGAATTCTCATGTGTGCTACCATTTGTCCCTTTTGAGCAAACCTTTTTCCACACTCAGAGCAGCTGAAGGGTTTCTCTCCAGAGTGAATCCTCATGTGCGCGATCATATTCCCCCTCTGCATGAATCTCTTCCCACACACAGAGCAGGCAAAGGGAGCTCTGATGTTCTTCCTCACTCTTTCCAGTTGTAATTGTCTATGCCGAGCATGCATGAGCGAATGCTTGGTCAGGTAACTGTTGCAGTAAAATCTTTTTCCACATTCGGAGCAGCCGAAGGGTTTCTCTCCTGTGTGGATTCTCTGATGCCCTGCCAGATGATCTTTTCTGGCAAAACTTTTACCACAGTCGGAGCAGCCAAAGGGTCTCTCTCCTGTGTGGTACGTCATGTGAGTCATGAGGTGACTTTTCCGGGTGAAACACTTGCTGCACACCGAGCAGCTGAATGGTCTCTCGCCAGTGTGAGTTCTCATGTGCCGGGTCAGGTGGCCTTTTTGTTTAAACACTTTTCCACACTCTGAGCAGATGTGTTCTCTCTTTAAACCTATCAGATGCTCTGTTATCTTGCTTACATTGCTGAAAGGTTCCTCATTGCTGTGAATTTCCATATGTTCCGTTAGATGACTTTCTTGTTTGAACCTTTTTCCACATTCGGAGCAGCTGAACGGTTTCTCTCTAATGTGAATTTTCATGTGTCGTGTCAGATGACTTTTTTGAACGTATGTTTTACCACAGTCAGAGCAGACATGTGCTTTGTGAGTCTTGTTCAAATCAAGTTTTTCTTCACTTTTAGAGCAGCTGATGGAGGTTTTCATTTCACTCTCTGATAGGATGTTATTACTGTGTTCCTCTGAGTTTAAATTTGACTGCTCCTCTGTGGTTTCACTTGATATGCTCTGAGGTTTCTCCCCTCCGGTGTAAATTTGTTCAAATCTATCCCCACATTCAGAGCTACAGACGGATTCTTCCTCTGTGTGAGTTTGTTCATGTTTTACTGGATGATCTTTCCTTGTAAATCCGTTGCCACAGTCAAGAAAGCTGCAGGGTCTTCCTCCAGTGTGATTTTGGCTAAAAGTCTGACCACACTCAAAGCAGCCATGTTTTTTCCCATCAGCCCTCAAGAGGATGTCATTCTTGTGTTCCTCGGAGTTTAACTTGTCTGACCGGGGCTTTGTCGTCTTCTTGCGTGGTTTGTCTCTGCTGTGAATTTTCATATGTAGTGTCAAATGACTTTCTTGTTTAAATCTTTTTCCACATGCAGAGCAGCTGAAGGGTTTCTCTTCTGTGTGCGTTATCATATGATTTGTAAGATGACACTTCCTGTTTAAAATCTTACCACACTCAGAGCAGCTAAGTGATTTTTTATTGGTCTCTAGTTTGTGGTTTTTGATATTTTCCTTTGATTTTGAACCTGAGCGTTGTTCTGCAGTCTCCTCCCAGTCAGCGCTGTCATCAGTCTCTGCTCCAGAAGAGTCCTGAGGCTCTGGTGGTACATCAGTCTCTTGATTAAAGAATCTGGCTGCTTGTGGTCCCCCACTGATCTCTCCATCTTCTCCTGTTTCCACCTGTAATGTTCCTTTTAGATGAAGCAGTGAGAATGGAGGTTTCTCCTCTTCGTCATCACTCTTTAAAGGAACAGGAGCAAAAGAGAACTTCTCATCCGCCTCCTCCAGTCCATGATGCTGCTCTTCCTCCGGGGTGCACCAGAGTTCTTCTGGCTCCTCTTTAATGCGCAGAGGCTCGGTGATACCCCGACCCACACCGGAGCTCCTCTCCCTCTGCTCATGGTAAACCCTGTCTTTGCTCACAAAGTGCTGCTGGGCCTCTTCTGGAAAATCTGAAACACAGAAGCACCCATCAAAGCCTGACATTTATTATTTTTTGATGTTGCTTTTGTTTCCCCAAACTTTTCACTTTACATCAAATGTGTTGTCAAATTTAAATAATTATTATGTCATGCAAGTGTAGTTGTGTGTGCATACTATGAGTGATTTAGCGATTAAGAACCTCTCCTTAGTGGGAGCAAAAGCGCCCATCGACACATCAGTACAAGCCTGCAGCAGGGGGATCAGAGCTGGGAGCAGCTTGGGACAAATGGCCCTTTTCCATTAGCGCCTACTCTACTCTACGCAGCTCTACTCTACTTGCCTTGTGCTGCTTTTCCATTAGCCACAGCCGCCTACCCAACGGGGTGCAGTGTCTCTGTAAACAGCTGAGCGGCACTGCGGTGACGTCATTTTGAGTGCGACACAACAATCTGTGGCTTTTTGTCACAAACCGAGTAAAAAAGGAAAGCAGAAGAAGGCTGCAGATGGCAAGAAGAAATACCCCTTGAGAAGCACAGGAGAGTTTTAGAAGCTATACAGCAGAATGAAGCCGAGGACGAGAGCAATGGAGCTGCAAAGAAAAGTCGTATGAGGGTAAGCTAACGGTAGCTACAGCTAGCATGCTAGGTCGTTGCGCTCATGACTCATCGATGACGACATTGTCTGACCAATCAGTAGCCGGCAGTCGGTGACGTCATCTTGTAGTATTGACTCAGCTCGCTTGGAACCAGAGCGGAGTAGGTACTAAAACTAGCTTGTTTTAGGAGGTACCAGGCTAGTGGAAACACGCTGCAAATCAAGTAGGGCCAAGGCGTGCTAGTGGAAAAGGGCCAAAAGATGGGCAAGGTCCAACCAAAAAACAGCTAATGGGATATAGCGTTTGTTCAGCTTTATGAATTAAGTTATTTTTGTTTTTATCCAAAAGACATGATCGAGTGAGAAGCTGAAAATCAGCACAAAAATATTCTGTACTCTCAAACCAGGTCAGGCAGCAGGACAAGGTGCTGCTGGCAGCAGGAAAAGCAGCCTGAAGACCCACCGTGCCTCACTGAGAGTGATACAGCTTTAAGACACGAGAAGTGAGGTATCACTGTCAATGCTGTGCCACAAGATGCACATTCAAGTGTTACTGAGCAAAGAGGAAGTCATCACCACGCTTTTCCCTACTCACAGCACAAAGTTTCACTGTTAAATTATACATCTTCACAGTATGACCACTTTAGGTTATCTCATTTTACCATATTATTTATTTAATGTTATTATATTAATTTATTTATTAACCTTCCTTTCCCTTTTGTATTTTTTATCTAATTTCTTAAAATCTTGAATTATAACTTAAGTTTTAGCGCCTGTGTTTCCTCAGTCTTTTCATTCTGTTTCCTGTTTAGAATTTATTTCCTTATAATGTCTTTGTGTGTTTGATTAATTTGGTGTGTGTGTTGTAGGAGACTTTTGAGGGTGGGTGGGGTCTTTTATTTTCATTTGTATGTAATTCTCTACTTTTTTGTCATTTGTCGATAATTCATTTTATTTCTTATGTGAAGAACTTATTATTATATGTGCAGCAAGGGGTCCCTCTTGTGTCTTTGTTACTGCCACTCAAAATGAGGAAGATGTGGTCTGAGTGTCTGCTGCTTTCAGACACTCACTCTTTTCTAGAAATCATTTTCCAAGACTTTTCCAGGACAATTTCCCCCCATTTGAACATTGGTGTGGGCAATTCTTAATTAATCTGGACTCAAAAATCAAGACAAAAGGGTGGTGACCAATATCTTTAGGTAGCTCCACCAAATCATGCTGAACTTCATTTTATTTTATTTCTAACTCTCAGGCATGAACACTGTCTGCTCGCTATCATTATAGTCTGGCTTTTATATAGCATCTTACTGTTATAATGATATAGTATATACTTATTGTTTTATCTTTATGAATATACTGTTTAAGTAGCTTCTATTTTATTTCATCATTTTGGTAACACTTTACCTGAAGATCTAGTTTATAATGCATTAGAAACGCATTTATAATGCTTCATATGTGTCATTATAATGGTGTATATCCATGTTTAAGAACTTGGACCAAGGTTTATAAAGTATTACAAGTGTGGACATAATGTATTAAAATCAAGCCTTTATAATGTTTTATACCTGCATACTCAAGTGACAAGTGTTTTGAATGAAGAATCTGAAGTCCTGGGTCACATTATAACCATCCTTACTCTAGCCAGTAGTAAAGAAAGGTTGTAATGCCTGATGAAGATGACTTAAAGAGCTTTTAGTAAAGTGACAACACTGTATAAAGTTGTTAGCATTTGCGTGATATGATAACACAATTAGAATCACTAAGGAGCAGTATTTTGCTGGCTGGAAGTAAAATGTAAGTTAATAATTAAACACCATAATGATCTTTAAAACAACCTTATTTTGCAAAAATAAAATATAAAGGATGTTTCAGATTATTCTCTACATATCAATACAGTTGAAATCTGTAAAAAAAAAAAAAAAACTTGCATAGCTCATAAATTAAAATTGTAGCACCTGAGAGAACTGAAGAATGCAATTTATAACAACACAACATATTGATATTTATAAGGCATTACGCCTATTCTGTAACTGAGAATTTAGTGTCTGTTCTATGTTGAGCAGTTCTATGTGTGTCTTTGCTACTGGCTAGAGTAAGGATGGTTATAATGTGACCCAGGACTTCAGATTCTTCATTCAAAACACTTGTCACTTGAGTATGCAGGTATAAAACATTATAAAGGCTTGATTATAGTACATTATGTACACACCTGTAATATTTTATAAACCTTGGTACAAGTTCTTATACATGGTTATACACCATTATAATGACACTTATGAAGCATTATACATGCATTATGACGTCTTATGAATGTGCTTCTAATACATTATAAACTAAAGCAACTAGGTTTTTTTAGGTGACACTACTCTTATTTTAGGTTTGTGTAGCCTCGCATGCTCACTCAGACAAACATCGCAGCTATCCAACCGATGCAGAGTCCAACCGAGTAGTCAGACATATATTCCTGGATAGATCTGCTCAGAGTGGGACTTGAAACCGGCTGACAAGCGTATGGATCTATCGAGGAATATATGTCTGACTACTCTGGAGGATTTCCCTGCAATGACAAACCGGGCTGTGGTAGAGACGAGCGATTTTGCAGAGATTATGTCCCGCGCTGAAGCTCCCTTGCCGTGGCCCCTGCTACATGTTTTATGTTTTTTTTTGTCACCATTGTTTTGAGTTTTCATATTTTATTCCTTACTTTGCATTGCATTATTTTATCTTTTTACTTAACTTCCGATGTTTGATTTTTGTTCATTAACAAGGAAGAAGGAAGCTAAATACTTTTCTAGGACATTTTACCTTTTTTCTCATTTTCCATTTGTTTCCATGACTGGAAAATTGGTCAGTACTTTTCCAAGACAGAGGATTCACATGAAGAGGGGATGTTTAATGGAAATCCTGTTTGTGCATGGACACAATTTCAACATAAAGAAAAGAACAAGAGAGAAGTCCTGCATGATGGCAGGTCAAAGAGAGATGTGTGAAAAAAGAACAAAAACAGCACTTCAGTTCAAGTGTTTGCTTCAAATAATCACCCAAAAAACTCTGAAAATGATGTTTCACAAGGTTCCTTGGTTAGTACCTCATCATCTCCCCTGAAGCTGAAATAATAAACATCAGGTGCTTTCATTTTATCTCCACACTCCCCTCTCCTGGCCAATCTATCGTTCTAGCTCACGTTTTTGTCTCTGTAAACAGCTTCTATCATCATAGCTCTCACTGCCCAGTCCACTCTGACCACATCATAGATCTACCAACTCTCACATACAGACACAAATCCATGATCTTTAATTCTCCATCCTAACAGGACGTGTAACAATCAGAGTGTGAGCTAAAGCTGCAGCTAACACTGAGCTAAAGGCTAAGATGCTACATCTACAGTAAATAAGATCAGAGAAGAAGAAAGAAAACAAACCTGCTCTCTCTTTAAGATCCTCAAACCCGGACATCTGCCACATTCAAGAGTCAAAGAAGGAGAAGAAACATGCAGCCTTGAAAAAAAGACATTAAAAAAGCGTACATGACCCGGAAATGGATACAGCTTTTCCTGTCCTGGCGTCAAGCCTTCAAAATAAAAGTCGAGGTGAGTTCACTTTGCAACAGGAACTGATTATACACACACACAAAAATTTAATTAGTGCTGTCAGGCAATTAAAAAAATTAATCTAATGAATTACAGGGTTAAAATTAATTAATCTAATTAATCACATTTTAACCTCATATCTGCTTAAAGTACCCACATAAAGAATTTGATTTCTACGATATTAAAAATTGTAGTGCATGACTAATCAAATGAATACACTAAAAAGAGAAGATTGTAAATCTGCATTTTTATTGGTGATTGAATAAAACCAAAGTCAGGGCAACTTGTCCAGAAAATTCTAAGCTCAATCAGGCAACTCAAATGACACTTTAAGTGTGTTTCATAAATCAAATTTTAAAAAATAAGAAAAAGATGGAGGACATCCAGCAAACCAATTAGGCCTGATGCATTATTAAAGAATGTAGTACAAATATAGATAAATTAATTCAAAAATAAAATAAGACTAAGTCTTAAATATGCCATTCCTGTTGTCACCTGGGCTTTGTTTGGTTTGACTAGCGACACGTGTGAAGTGACGTGCCACTGCCATGTACGGGTCCTCCAACTGGACAGTATTAAAATCTTCATGCGCTATATTTAATCCTGCGATTAATTTTTTTAACGCATTAATTTGCGTTGTAATTAATTAATCTAATTAATGCACTAAAGTGACAGCCCTAGTTTTAATGCGATCATTCAAACTGTCATGGAAAGTAAAAAATGAAGTACCACTGAAGCTCTGTGCTTGAGTCAAGTCAAGCAATCAGGACATGAATGAAGTTAACTGAAGGTAAACTGAACTGTCCTGTAGGTCACAGCAGAGGGAGGTTTAACACTCAAAAAAAATAATGTAATAAATATGACTGCTCATCATTACGGTGGAGGATTAGGGCCACTGAAAAAAAAGAAAAAAGTAAGAATTCTGGGAAAGAAAGTGAGAATTCTGACTTTAAACTCAGAATTCTGACTTTTTTTTTTCTTTAGACAAATATTAATAAGAAAAAATAATTGGACTCCATTTTTTTTTCTCAGTGGCCCTAATCCTCTTCCGTACATCATTAACTCTACAAAAGTTTTGGGAAAAAAAAAGAAATGCTTCTAATACTAGGAGGCAGCCATTTGCAGCGTACCCCACTGTCTCTGATAAGGTCTTTAAGTTTTCTAATTGTAGACTTCAGGCCATGTTTATGTGAATTGTGCTGTGAAGTCTCCTCATTGTTGATTTGGCACTTACTCAAATAACCAAGAAAAAGGTTGATGCTATGCAATCTTGTGACAGAAGCGCCATCCCAAGGAGACTGCCCGCAAATGCACGAATGACCATGTCTTCAGAGACACTAAGGCACTTAGACGTTAGCCAATAACTTGCCCAGAGTTGGCAGGTTGTTGGCTGGGAGGGAAAAACTGAAGCGACTGCATTTGTAGTTGAATGTTGAGAATATTTATCAAAAATAGTTCCAACATGGTCTCAGCTGAATTAATCTGTTGCCATCCTCCCTCATCTGTGCTGATTGCAGCTGGACCTTCTTATCCTCAAAAGTCTGTGAAATGAACTGAGTTAAAAATAAGATTAATGATGATTTACTTGATGATAGATAATTCAAGCTCACTATACTGTATTTCTGTGTTAAAAGAAAATATTAAATCCATTTACAGCTAATTGGCTTTATGAATAAATATAAATTTAACAGTTTAACAGTTTTGTTGTAACAGGAGGGGACCAAATGTTATATACCCTTTCTTTAAAGTCCAGAAAACCATCTTTTAACAAGTAAAAGTTGCAACTACAGGAATAAAAACCTAAAAAGTGAAATCTTAATCTCCTGCCCAAGATTGTTACTCCTTAAGTCCAATACTGATGTCACTTAATACAAGCCCCCCTAGATTGATGAAGAACTAATTATTCAGTTTAACAAGTTTATTTGTATGCACACTTAAAGGTGCTATGAGGAGAATCTATTTCCAGCGACATAAAGACTCTGCTACCCATGAACACGTGCAGCGACTGTCGTAAAGACGTGACCCAAGCCAAAGCGTGCGTTTGGTGTGATGCTAATGAATACAGCTCTGACCTTCCTCAGAACTCTGCATTGCTTTACAACTTCTTTTTTCAACAACTTACAGGATGCAAAGCAACGAGGTAATGTATCCCTTTCTAGTTACGTAGCGGTAGTTTTTGATGTGTGACAACAAGCAATTTTTGGAAAACTTAGTATTGTAGTTTTGTAGCCGGCTATATATCGCTACTTACAGCCTGGTGCTCTAAGATGTGTAATATAAATAATAAAATAATATAAATTTGCTCTACTTTTAATCGTCTTGTTCCTGAAGTTGAGTATCCAGGCCAGTCCAGCCCTGTCCGACCCAACCGCGAAGCTAAGCAATAGCATTTATAGATAACCTATTTTGATGCTATAAAACTCATCTTAAAGTGTGTATTTCGATCAGGCATATATCTAAAAGTGAGACTTTTTTGTAATTACTCGGAAACTCCTCACAGTCCCTTTAAAGATGACTGGCGTCCAGTTTCCTTTGCTCTGAGACAAAAAGAGCCAAAAAAAGGCAAAAAAGTTTGTAAAGCAGGAGGCAAAGAACATCCCTGATGTTCCCTGGTCCAGGCATGATCAAGTCTGTTCTCACTCAAAAAGATAAAATCTTGACGTCAATCTTTGGCTGGAAATGTCTCTTTGATGTCTACCTCTGATCCTATACAGTCCTCTCCATCAGCTTCCTCTTTCCTGTTCTCAGTTTAGTCTTGAGGAGAATTTGAAGTCTGACTGTCCAGACATGCAGGAACTTTCAACTGAGGAAGCCAAGCAAGACTTTTCTTAAAAACACGGCAGCTGAAGCGTGTCTCACCTCTGTGTTGTGTAGGGCTGAACGATTTAAGAAAATAATCTGATTGCAATTTTTTTCCCCAATATTGTGATTTACTATGCAATTGTTTTAATGTTCCTCATCTTATGTATTCTTAAATAAACATAAGCAGTAGATCTTTTTATAGTAAAACCAATATGACATTAAATCTATCTAAGGATAAAAGATTTGAGAAAAAGTGGAGAAGTGAAGAACAGAAGCAAAATAGGTATGAAATTGTAAAGACTGGGTAAAAATGGTATGAAAGTGGAAAAATGTTAATAAATAGGTGCAAAATAGGTATGAAATTGCAAAAAAAAAAGGGGGTAAAAATTGGCAAAAAATATCCAAAAGTCGCTGAGGAAAATTTATTATGGCAGCAAAATTGGGAATTAAATTTGAAAATTTACTTTCAAAAACCATGCAAAAATTCCAAAAATGGTTCTGACAGTGGCCAAAAAAGATGAATGGGGGCAAAATAGGCATAAAGCTGTAAAAACGGGGTTAAAAAAAGGTAAAAATGGTCCAAAAGTGGGAAAAGTGTACGAATAGAGGTAAAAAAAATAGGCATGAAATTGCAAAAAAACGACATCACAATGCCAAAATGTTCAACACACTTTGGGCTAAAAATATTGAACCTTCTGCTATTTGAAAATTGCAACAAGCCATATTGCCATTTAATCTAACTGTGATTAATTGTTCAGCCCTAGTGTTGTGCCAAGTGAAGTTTCAGGTACCTCCTCTGAATAAATCCTTTTACACACTCAGAGCAGCTTCTGGGTTTCTTTACTTTACGTGTTGTCATATGAGCTGTTAGACTAGAGTTCCGGGTGAATTCTTTTCCACACTCGCAGCAGATAAAAGGTTTCTGTTTGGTGTGAACCACCATGTGTATGGCCACATTTCCTTTGCTTTTAAACTTTAGTCCACACACAGAGCTGCTGAAGGGCTTTTCATCAGTGTGGACATAAAACACGTGTTTATTCAGGTAAAGAGCTAACTTAAGCTGATGTTCTCAGGATAATCTCTCAAGTGTTCATCTCAAACCACTGACAAAAATGTCACAGAGTCAAAACAAAGCAACTTTATTTGAATGGCATGTTTCAGCAACATTTCAAACCAACATCAATCGGTCACAAGAGTTAGCAGATGTAAACTGGAGAAGATGTCTGAAAGTTATTTAACACTACATACGAGAAGCAAAATGATACAAAAATATATATATATATATAAATATAAATAAAGAAAAGGAAGGGTTTAAAATGTTTTATAAATAAAAAGTTCCAGGACAGTCTGGAAATGACAAGCTTCTCATCATCATATTTGTTTGACGACAGACAGACAGCTGCGAATGCTCTTCTACCTGGATGTAAAACAGTTTCAGGAGATCAACAGTTTTCCCAAACTGTTTCAAAATTAAAATGTTAAGACTGAAAGTTAATTGTCCATAATGTGACATGCCAGGTGGATAGTCCCAAAAATCTCCAGGATATTTCACTTGTTCACCTGAACAGCAGTGAAGAAAAACAGCTCACAGAAAAGCTCCTGCAGAAGGCATTTAACAAGTGATGGTTCAAGTCGCACTGCTCTTCCTCAGACTTTGTGACTTCATGTTTGTGCTTTGCATCCAGCCACAAACGGATGTGTACGTCTTCAACAATTTTCACCATCTGACCAACAGCCTACAGAGAGTTTTGGAGTGAGGGAACCTTTAAGAAAGTAAAGTTTGCTGTTTATTTTATTTGAGTTTTGTATTTCCATCGGAGTAGCCAAGTTCAATTCATTCCATCTATCTTGATATGGTTGTGACCGAAAAAACGAGATCGCGAGAACAAGCTGCTGAAATAAGCTTCCTTCGCAGGGTGGCTGGGCTCTCCCTTAGAGATAGGGTGAGAAGTTTGTTCATTCGGGAGGGGCTCGGAGAAGAGCCGCTGCTCCTTCGCGTTGAGAGGAGTCAGATGAGGTGGCTCGGGAATCTGGTCAGGATGCCTCCTGGACACCTCCCTGGTGAGGTGTTCCAGGCACGTCCCACCGGTAGGCGGCTTTGGGGAAGACCCAGGACACGCTGGAGAGACTATAAGCCCTTTTCCATTAGCCCTACTCTACTCTACTACTGAATCAGCTACAGAACAACAGATAAGAAAACATGGCTCTGTGATTTTTCTACAAACTTGAGCTGTTTGTTAATTCATGGGCTTCTTTAAGCTTAAGAAGGGGTTTTACTTTTAAAAAGACAGCTCCTTTTAGTTTAATAAAAAATCATTACTGCAGCAAGATAACAAAATAAGTGAATAAATAGTTGTATAAAAAACAATGTAACATAATGTGTTTGTCACGTCACATTTTCATTTGGTTCCCTTTCATCTTTATCACTCAATAGTTGCTTAAGTCTGCCAAGGAAGTCTACATTTTCTCTGGGGTTTGTTAGCTTGTTTGTCTGCGAGCAAGACCTCAACAGGTCTGGACAACATTTTCAGGAAGTGTTGATCATGGTACAAGAAAGAAAGGCATCAGTTATGGTGGTGATCCAAACACAGATGCATAAGGTGGGGCTGTTTTTCATGTTTTTGAGAATTACTTGGTGGAGGTTTGCACTCTCTTAAACTTCTTGTTTTCTAGTACATTTTTCTCACAGTTATGGTTGCAGAGTCTGTTCACCTCCACCTTCTCCCAGTTTGAAAATCATAATAGGCTTGCCTATGTTCCCATGAGCTGCATACATGCTTCAGCCAGAATATAAAAGAACATGACAACAATGAAGTCATACTTACCTTGTTTCAGTTAGCATGTGTGTCCACCACAGACAGTTTACAAACACTTCCTGTCTGTGCCTTCAGAGATCAACTGGCCCTTTCTGCCAATTGAGCTTTAACACTGCTTTATTACCAAGAGCACTTTCAATCCAAAGATTTCTTGCTTATTTGTTATTTAAAGGTGCTATGAGGAGAATCTATTTCCGGCGACATTAAAACTCTGCTACCCATGAGCACGCGCGGCGACTGTCGTAAAGCTGCGTTCCAGTAACCTCAGAACTGGGAGTGACATCATCTCTGACTTATCCGCGTTCCAGTTGAAGTCAGAAAAAAACATGCTGATCTACCAGGCTATTGTTAGCTGTTGTTAGCACGCCCTGTGTTGTTCACAAATATCACATAAAGAATGTAATTATCACTATGGCAGCATTTTTGTAAATATAAGTCTAACGATACTATGTATACAGCTGATCTAGAGCGACACACCCCAGTCAGAAGTGCAAATAAATTGATTATTACAGGAGCTAAATAACTGTTCACACTGGGGGCATCCATCTTCCATTGTCAACTCAGGGGTGGCGAAGTTTCACTGAGTTCCCAGTAGGAAATTCAGACTTTGGGGGACGGTCCAGTTGCAGTTTCCTACTCGAACTCAAAAATTCCTACTTCTGACTACAACTGGAGCGCACCAAAAGACGTGACCCAAGCCGAAGCGTGCGTTTGGTGTGATGCTAATGAATACAGCTCTGACCTTCCTCAGAACTCTGCATTGCTTTACAACTTCTTTTTTCAACAACTTACAGGATGCAAAGCGACGAGGTAATGTATCTCTTTCTAGTTACGTAGCGGTAGTTTTTGATGTGTGACAACAAGCAATTTTTGGAAAACTTAGTATCGTAGTTGTAGCCGGCTATATACCACTACTTACAGCCCCGTGCTATAGATGTGTAATATGAATAATAAAATAATATAAATTTGCTCTAGTTTGAATTGTCTTGTTCCTGAAATTGAGTATCCAGGCCAGTTCAGCCCTGTCCGACCCGACCGGAAGGCTAACGAACAGCATTTATAGATAACCTATTTTGATGCTATAAAACTCATCTTAAAGTGTGTATTTGGATCAGGCATATATCTGAAAGTGAGACTTTTTTTAATTACTCGGAAACTCCTCACAGTACCTTTAATTAATCAGATTAAATGTGGTTCTCCCTAAACTTTCCATTGAGCTTTTTATTAAGGTGAAATTCTTGGAGAAACAGAGCAGTGGCAGCAGGAAATGCAGCCAAAACAAAGCACACACACACATGCCTGGTATGAAAGTATGGAAGCTGCGGAGCTCAGGCTGGAGTTGGCAAACACATCCAGAAACAGCAGGAGAGCGAACGTCACTGATGTTCTCCAGCCTCCTCCCAGTCATCATCAGTGTCTGTGATCTCACATTCAGAAACGTCTTCAATCTTGACCTCGATCTCAGGTTGAAAATGCCTCTTTGGATCTGAGTTGCCGGCCTCATCTGATCCTCCACAGTCCTCTCCATCACCTCCCGCTTCTGCCTCTTTCATGCCCTCGGTTTGGTTTTGTGGGGCCTCTGAGGACTGTCTGCCTGAACACTTATGGACTCTAAGCTGTCGATGCCAATTAAACCTCCGGTCGCACACACTGCAGCCGAAGGGTTTCTCCCCTCTGTGATGTGCCAAGTGAAGCTTCAGATAGTTCTTATGGAGAAATGCTTTGCCGCACTCGGGGCAGCTGAAGGGTTTCTCTCCTGTGTGAGTCATCAAGTGATTGTTGAGTTTTGCCTCAAAGCTAAATCTTTTTCCACACTCAGAGCAGCCGAAGGGTTTCTCCACTGAATGTGTTGCCATGTGAGCTTTGAGACCAGAGTTCTGAGTAAACTCTCTTCCACACTCAGAGCAGCTGAAAGGTTTCTCTCCTGTGTGAATTCTCATGTGCTCGATCACATACCTTTTATGGGTAAAAGCTTTGCCACACACAGAGCAGCTGAATGGTTTGTCTCCAATGTGGCTTTTCATGTGCCTGGTCATTGTTTGTTGTTTGCTAAAAGTTTTCCCACAGTAGGAGCACTCAAAGGGTCTTTCTTTAGTGTGAACAAACATATGACTGGTCAGATGGCTGTTTCGGGAGAATCCTTTACCACACACGGAGCAGCTGTAGGGTTTCTCTCCTGTGTGGGTCTTCATATGGTTTCTGAGGTTTTGTTTGCAGCTGAATCCGATACCACACACAGAGCAGCTGAAGGGTTTCTCTCCTGTGTGAACTCTCATGTGTTCTGTCATATATCTTTTATGGGTAAAAGCTTTGCCACACTCAGGACAGGAAAAGGGTTTTTCTCCAGAGTGGCTTTTCATGTGCCTGGTCATGCCGTGTTGTTGGCTAAAACTTTTACCACAGTCAGGGCATTTGAAAGGTTTCTCTCCCGTGTGGACCAACAAATGACCACGGAGATGGCTTTTTCGTGAGAAGGATTTACCACACATAAAGCAGCTGAAGGGTTTCTCTCCTGTACGGGCCTTCATATTATTTGGTATCCCAGAGTTCTGACCTGACTGGTGCTCTGTTGTCTTGTTTCCATCAGCCTCCTCTTCACACAAGGCCCCAGTTTTGAGCTCAGTCTCTGGCAGTGCATCCTTTTCTTGACCAAAGTGTTTGTCATCTTCTGGTCCTCCAAAGTCTTCTTCTTCAGAACTTGTTTCCATCTGTACAGTTTTAATATAGTGAGGCTGTGGGGACTGGCAATCCTCTTCTTCATCTTCACTCTTCACAGTGTCAGGATCAAACGTGAACTTGATGATATCATCCTCTTCTGGCTCTTCAGGCTGCTTCCCTGCCTGACTGCACCAGGGTTCCTCTGGTTCCTCTTTAATGTGCAGAGGCTCGGTCATCTTGTGGTTCAGACTGGAGCTCCTCTCCTGCTGCTCAGAGTGAAAGTCTGCGTTACTCGCTGAAATCTGCTGGACCTCCTTGTGATAAACTGAAAAACAGAAAAAAACATGAAGAAAAACAGATGGAATATTAGAGCAAATCCTAAAACACAGACACTTGAAACTATTTGTTAGAGTTTTTCCATATACTTTGTTTGTTATGACCATGACATACTGTATATCAGCTGGGCGGTATACTGATTATCATTAGATCAATTAATTCAAATTATTTTCAGCA
This sequence comes from Scarus forsteni, assembly GCA_036419115.1. NCBI lineage: Eukaryota > Metazoa > Chordata > Actinopteri > Labriformes > Labridae > Scarus > Scarus forsteni. The sequence goes on from JAZDUH010000500.1 coordinate 2,436,018, forward strand.
GCAGATTTTTTTTCTTGACTTACTCCAATTGAAAGTGGTTGCAGTGTTTGTAAATATAAATACTGCAAATGTACAGTTTTAATGATGATAGGCCCTATAAGGATTTTGCACATGCACGTGTTAAGTCTTTTGCTTAACAAAAGAGATTAAATATTATTTAGAGAGTTCCATGTTAATTTGACGTGAAACAGCTCTGTTCTCGGTGTTTATGTAGAAAAGCCTGCCGACTACTTGATCAATTTTCTATGACATGCACATTAACTGTAGGAGACTAGTTCTGATTAGTTTTGTAATATAGTTTGATAACATAAAGGCAAAACTTGACTCGAGTTCTTTCTGTGTCAATTGGAGGTTTTGTTTTGGTTCCACTGTGTGGAAAAAAATCTCTGATTTTATGATTATGGTTTAGCCACAGTGTCCAGCCCTGCTCTGGGTGAATGAATGTGAGGTAGAAGTGCAGGATAACAGGGCAGATATTTTAGCTTATTCATATATTTTATCAATCAACCTTTATTTGTATAGTGCCAATTCATAACAAGTGTTATCCAAATCTTTACAATAGAGCATAAAACTCTTTATTTTATGGATACATATATATGCATTAAGGCTGGGTATTTTCAGCAACCCCACGATACAATACGTATCCCGATATACATAAATTGTGAACATTGACTGGGATTTTAACAGAATTCCCAGCATTTTTTGTTTTTTATTGCAAGTAGAAAAAGAACTAGGATTTGTTTTAAATGGCTCTACAACTTAAGAACTTTAATTCAGGTCCTCAAAGATGGTAGACACCTGAGTTTAAATTTGGAACTGTGTTTCATGATGTAGGTTGGCTTCTACTTTGAACTGTGCGATTGTTAACATTACCCAGTGTATTTATAACAACTGTCAAAACACTGAGGCCGTATCGATTCTGTAGAATCCTTATCGACTCACGTATCCCCAAGGTGTGCATGACGATATTTTGTCGTATCGATATTTTGAGCACAGGCCTAATATGCATGGATACATATACACATATATTAAATACACATATACAAATACATGTACAAATATATCCATCCAACACCCAACATGAATCCATATAGCCAATCATGAATCCCTCCATCATGGCTCAAGAAAAAACCTTCTGTTAAGCAGCAGGAAATCTTGAATGTGGATCCCAGTCTCATGATGAACAGCAAATCCACAGGAAGGGAGGTAAGAGGAGACAAGTGGACGAAAGTAAGAACTAAAGTCAGTGACAGATCCATGAACCATAGACCTGTCGTCTGATTTATTAGAGGTTAGCCTCTTGAGATGCTACATCTCGTTTTCAGGAGGGTCCTCATGTCTGAATAACTGTGGTGATAATTTTATAGAAGTATAATCAATGATATTCTTACTGAAAATAACAATTTATGGTAGTGACGAACTCGTGGGTGAAGTGCATCCCAACCAGATTTGTCTCTGTTAAGTATAAATGTATTAAAGGTCGACCTCTTGAGATGTGACATCCCATTTTCAGAGGGACCTGGTGCCTATTTTAGTTTAAAATGCCCAACACAACTCACTTGGAGTGTGCATAAACAAAACTGTGTTGTATGTTAACGATGATGTGGATCGTGGAGTAAATTTTATATTTTTTTTATTAAAATGCATCAGAGGCATCAGCCCACAGCCAACCAACACTGCCCATCTCTAAAGGGTTTGCATGCATGGATCAGGATTTGCTTACAAGTGAGCACAAATATCACCCTCAGGTTTGTTGATTATAGATTGTATACTTTGCATTAGGGCTGAATGACATGGACAAAATTTCATATCTCGATATCAAAATGATACGATATGACTGCGGCTTCAGTGAAAACCAAGCATTTGTCAGAAAAATAAGAACATTAAAATACAAAAGAAAGTGGAAAATGCAGTTCTTTTTATAAGAAATCTATATTGTTTATACCGTTGCTTTTTCAATATTAATGTCTTGAATGTTCATATCTCGATATAGATATGATAACGATATATCGTTCAGCCTTACTTTGTGGGTAAATTCAGCATCAGTTTCAGGTTTTAACTTGAGACTCCAGGTCTTGACTTGAACACTAACTTCAAACATTTTATTGTAGTTTCTTCCTGACTTGTCTCCATTTCTGTTTGATGATTAACACTCAGCAGTCGATCAGTGAAAGCTCTTAAATAAAAGAGGCTGGGAGCAGTTGTGACACTCTTCTATGCTTTCCGAATGATTCACAGATAATCTGAAATAAATCCATCATTTTACAATAAGAGTTACACAAACCTGTTTGATGACAAAAAAAATGGCTGAAAATAAGTATTTTAAAAATTTTGATTACATGATTCAATGCTTTCCAGCTGTGACTCATCCTGGCACAAAAACTTTAAACAGCAGAGAAAAACACACTGAATCACACAAAACATGGTTTATCAAAAATGTGTTTATTTTAAACTGTTACAGTAAAATGATCTGTCTAATCTTTAGAAAGCAGAGCATCTCCTCGGCCTCTAAGTTTGTCTAAAATCTAAAGAAACAACTTTGTTAGACAACTGTTTCCTGAACTGTTCAGGAATCAGTCATCTAACAAAGTTGTTTCTTGAACAACTGCATAACTTTCCATTAGCCAATTAGTGTTTTATTTTGATACTTATATTGTTGTATTGTTTGAAATTAAAAATCCTACTGTGTGCATGGACTGGGTGGGGCTTACAAATAGGTATATTTGCCTTTTCAGTTTCATTTCACTTGATTACTCATCAAGACCCGTACGCCTTGTCGGTGAGTGGTATTGTTTGACAAGATTGAGGCCATATTGCTAATTATGGAATTACCGTAGTTAAATTTAGGTCTTGTTTTTGTTCATGTTTCAGGTTGACAACCTAATAAAGTCGTCTTTCATGCAAGCAAAGTGAGTGAGCGTTTGCATATGCTCGGGTGCAGCATACATCAAGCTAAAAGAAGACTAGAGTTGTGAGAGCCGTACGTGTCCTGATTACCCTTCCAGAGGGGAGTTTATTAAGCTACAGCAGGTAGTCGAGTAAAATCTGGACAACAACAAATGACAAATGTCGCAGGAGCTCCTTTGATTTCTCCCGGCGTTTTTTTCTCCAAAAACCTTCAAAGTTGGTGTGGTTGCAGCAGAACACCTGACTTTATTTTAACACCTCTCAGTTTGTCTGTCACTGGTGCTTACAGTCAAACCTAAAGGACGAGGAGACGCTCTGCCCCCGCTGCTGCTCAAGCTCACTGGCTATATGACAGCTATAAATACCTTTGGCTCCAACAGGCAAACAGGAGCCATTTGGGAGTCTAAAGTTCACAAACCAACGTTAAATACCTCCACAGAATGTGGCAAGGCCTGTTAGTGTTGGTGATAATGCTCACATTGATATATGTGGGATGTTTGAAGGACCTAACAGTGCAACAACAGACTGATCGCTCTAAAAATGATCTTAAAATTAAAAACGAATGACCAGTTTAGCAGCACTGACCACTACACCACCAAGTTACCTCTAAAAAGTGATGAATAATTTGATTATTATTGCCTTTATTATCAATATTGGCTGATGATCAGGTCACTTGCCCTTTTCTGAATCTCACTTTTGTCTTTAGGGAGTCAGTAAAGTTATTTTTCATTTAACTTTTCTGGAGCAGATGTCACAAAGTGATTCACAATCAAATAATAAAATAATCGTAACTGCACCGTCTGATCAGAATAATCTTGTAAACCCTCTTCGACCTTCTCTTTGTCTTTGGTCCAGAAAACTGCTCTATTGAGTCTTCCTTCAGTCAGAAAAAGACGGTTGGTCAACGTGCTTTGTCTTTCTGTGCGCCAACACGATGGACTAGGGATGTAACGGTTACCAGTAAAATGGTAATCCGCGGTAAAATTTCCCACGGTAATTATTACCGTGTCCTATTAAATCACTGTTATGCCATGTTTGATTAACACACTGCCTCAGTAACGCACAGTGATGCTGCTTTATGACTGGAAAAGTCTGAACAATGTATCGGTCCTCGATTAAGCAGCCTCACGGGAGGCGCGCATGTGCAGTTTGCACTGTTTGGCCTCTGAGTCTGAGAGCGAAAAGTTAGAGACACAGCAGAGATTTTTCCTCTCAAAACGGACTTTGAAGTCTGGTTGAATTTTGGATTTTACAAGGATGTCCAGGGGAAACTGATAGAAGACAGTCACCCTGTCTAAACATGCAGCTGCGGCAAAAGAAAAAGACGTGCGTGGTTAAAACTGCTGTAAATCCTCAAGTAAATGAACTGACCGAGCCGTAGAGGTAGAGGTAGAGAGAGAAGATTCAGTGAGCCATACCTGAGAGAATAACAGGTGGTTATCAGTATTTTCTGTCAAAATAATGTATACATCTCTTAAATGACAGCATTAGGATCAATCTGGAGTGTGCTCTTGTCGTTCTTTTGCCGTGTATTCGCAGTATTATGTCATGATAGATCGTCCTTTTCCGTCTTAGTTTGTGTTTTATGGATTTAATCAATCGTAATTTGGAAATATTAAAGGAGATGTCGAGGAGATCAGCCAGGGAGAGGGGAGACCAGAGGAGAGTCATGAAGGGGGCTAACTGCTTCAGGGACTATAGTCAGTAAAACAATAAATAAATAAAAAGGCCTGGACATGGTCTATTATAATAAGCTATAACACTGGACACTAATGCTGCAAGAAAAAAAAGTTATATTTATTTTTGGCTGTCTCAAAACATTGAACATGTTCATATACATTTTTTATGAAGACAAATCTGTTTAAATTTCATATTTGTTTTTTTTCTTTTCTTGTAATTACACAGTTTAAGCATTTATTAGATAATAATGACAAATACTTGCTAGAATTCTTTACTTTTATTTCTCATGAAACAAGGGTAAAAATGTACTCAAAGGGCATTTATAACACATTTATTGACACAAAATGATTATGATTATAATATTAAAGGGATTAAATGATTTCATTTCTGTGTCAAAGTACTTTTTGAACATTTTGAGCACACTGCAACAATACTGCGATAATAATGATAACCGTGATAATTTTGGTCACAATAACCGTGATACAAAATGTTCATATCGTTACATCCCTACTAAGGACCAGTGTTTATGGCATGTTCTGTTTATTGTTGATTGTTTATTAGGATCCCCTTTAGCTTTGGCACTTGGCTACAGCTTCTCTTTTTAGTTAGAAAATAATTAACATGGCTGTGTTCTTGAACAATGTTGCCCATCCCTGTTCTAGAGGATCTATGTGCAGCACTCGCCTTCACATTTTCTTCTATCATAAATTATCTATATTGTAAATTCAAAAAACATTTCTACAAATTGTTTTCAAAGGCAGCAACTGGAACACAGACGAGGACACATGAAACCGTTTCTGAACATCTGGTCACTCGGATTTGACCAAAATGATTCAGTTCATTAGAAAATAAACTTCCTGTGTTGTGATATTCTTCTAAAGCAGTATTTGTTCATCAGATGTTTACATCTTCCAAAACACTTTCTAGTAAAGGCCGTCTTTAAAATTAAGAAAAAAAACAGCAAAGGAATGTTCATAAGACATAATGATGCACATAAAATTCTATATATTTGTAGTTTTAACACTCATGTCAGGCTTTATATAAAACTCCATACTCTAACATAAAATAAAATCTGTACCTATCTATAGTCTATTAGTCTTGTTGTATTATGCACAGAACTATGAGAAATTATAATATTCATTAAACTGTAAAACAGTTAATATCACACATGGTATCACATTTTATTTTACAGCACAGTTGAATTCAGAATTCCACTTCATATTTGTCGGCCTTATCAAGCTGTTAATATCTTTAGGTGACAATAAGGGATACGTGATATTGGATTTAGCTGATATCCGGTATGCCTACACTTCCAAACTTTTCATTGTTGATATTTCTGGCCAGAGTAAGAGCATCTCCTTTATTTAAATTGATCTATTTCCCTTCATGTACCTGCATATTTTTGTTAGGAATTGATGTGGACTAAGAAAAACAACACTTCATTCTCTGATAATGTAAATATTCACCAACAATAAAGTGAAGCACTGTGCTGCAATCATTCAAATGGGCAATATGTGATATATATTGTTAATATATTTGGTCACAATATCAGCTATAAATATTCGAAGTAATTGTTATATCTGCTGACAATCCCAGTGTCAATGCTATCTTTTAACTTTTTTTTTAAAGTTTAGAGTATTTTCCTTGATCAGTCTTCAGAAAATATGTAGTCTTAAATTTCAGCTTCTGAAAATTTCAATGTGATAAGATGAGATGAGATATTCCAGATTTACAGCAGCAGCAACAGGATACAAGAGAAACATAAGAAAGAAACTTACGAATGAAAAATAACGTAATTAAAAATAAAAAATAAAGTACAATACAAATATATAGTACACAGGAAGCTGTATTTACTGTGCTTGTTCATAAAAGTTTGTAATTAATAAACAAAAAAAATCAGCACTTTGTTGGTTTTCTTGGTAAATCTTAATTTTTCATTTTGCATTATTTCATTACAACTGATGGTTAAATCAATTCATAAATCAATCTTATTAGGTGTAGCACCCAATCATGAAAATGTTTCCCATGATACTTGACAACACAGCAGGTTGATTATCTTTTTATAAATGTTTACACAATTATTTATACAAAATGAATAAATGACTGAAACCTTAACACTCCAAAGGGACTTTGTCTTGCATAGAGGACATAAAAACATATACCACATCAGCAACCCCACAGGACAGAACATAATAACACAGCCAAGAGTAGAAATATTAAAATTAAAGTAATAAGTACAGTGAACTAGTAAAAAAAGATCACGATGGGGTAAAGTACATGCTGAACAGAGTCTAGGAGATGCTCTAAATTCAGCAAGATCATTTCCATATGACAGATTTATAATTAGGATTTTTTTTATAATTGTAAATGTTTGATGAGATTAACAGTATTTTTCTGTTTTGATCCATTTTCAATATAGTTTGACTACTTAACGAAAAAGTACGGTGGCCCTGAAGGTCCACGCAAATAAACGTTTCAAAATAGACAAAAACATTTAAGAATATGCAAAATATTTCATAATTCATAGTTATTTGCATATTCTTAAATGTTTTTGCGCATTTTTAAATGTGTTTTGTGTATTTTGAAACATTTTTTCGCATTGACTACAGGGCCACCGTATAATAGCGTTTATAACATGTTATTAATTGAATATAATGCATTACAAGGCTGAAACTCTTATTACTCAATATTTTTAATACAGGCAATACACCAAATTAACATCCAACCTAATAAATCTTTCTGGAATGATCAACAGTGTGTTAGCTTTAATGTTATGAAGGTTTATAATTATTTATTACATCTTATCAATATATTAATTACAAAGTATAGTATGCTGATTGTTCATCTATAACTCATTAAAAGCACTTATGATCACTTACGAAAGCATCATAAACGACCACTACTGCTCATAGCTTTGATATTCCAGCGTTATAAGACATCATGTCACCTCATAAACATGTTTACATTTCTGTTCGGACTAAATATGGATGAAATAACTTTTCTGTAGTTTGTGGTTGTTGTTGCAGGATCGCAAACCGCTCATACTCAAACCCAAATGTTCAATCGTGGAGTTTCTGAAGAAGATGATGATCCTGAATTATCTGAGCCCCTGATATGAGTCATGTTCACTTCTTTATGTCACTGAAAATAAAACCTCTGAGCCATCATCTCATCGTATCTCTGAGCTAGCTGATCGTTAGCTAAAGGCTAAGCTGCTACATCTACAGTAAACAAGTTCACAGAAGAAGAAAGAAAACAAACCTGCTCTCTCTTTAAGATCCTCAAACCCGGACATCTGACACTCATCCAAGAGTCAAAGAAGGAGAAAACTCTGAAGACTTTTACAGGATTACTCTGAGACGACAGGACGAGGGAGCAGCAGAAGATGCCAGCTGTGCTCGGCGGAAAGAGACCCGCATGACCCGGAAACAAACACACCCCTGGCTCTTCCTGTCCAGGCAGCTGGCCTTCAAAATAAAAGTCGAGCTTTGAATATCACAACAGAATTTGAATCAGAATCACCAGTTCAGCCTTCACCATGAGCTATTTGGACTTTCACTAAGCACAACAGGCAACATGTCTTAATGCCAGGTTTAGATGAAAACAAACTCCTGATGGACCTCAGGCTCTTAAAAGGACTGTGAGGAGTTTCTAAGTAATTACAAAAAAGTCTCACTTTTAGATATATGCCTGATCGAAATACACACTTTAAGATGAGTTTTATAGCATCAAAATAGGTTATCTATAAATGCTATTCCTTAGCTTCACAGTCGGGTTGGACAGGGCTGGACTGGCCTGGATACTTAACTTTGGGAACAAGACAATTAAAACTAGAGCAAATTTATATTATTCATACACGTCTTAGAGCACCGGGCTGTAAGTAGCGATATAAAGCCAGCTACAAAACTACGATACCAAGTTTTCCAAAAATTGCTTGTTGTCACACATCAAAAACTACCGCTATGTAACTAGAAAGAGATACATTACCTCATCGCTTTGCATCCTGTAAGTTGTTGAAAAAAGAAGTTGTAAAGCAATGCAGAGTTCTGAGGAAGGCCCAAGCTGCATTTATTAGCATCACAACAAACACACACTTTGGCTAGGGCCATGTCTTTAGGTGCGTTCAGTTGTAGTCTACAGGACGATTTTTCTTTCTTACTTATACTATTTTCGTATAATTCTTTTAACCTAACTAACCATTGCACTGAAAGGAGAAGCTCTCCAATCGCGTTGTACATTTTGTATAATGATAATAAAGGCCATTATGATTCTGATTCTAGTCAGAAGTAGGAATTTCCGAGTTCCCAGGAGGAAACTGCAACTGGAACGCCCCCCGAAGTCGGAATTTCCTACTGGGAACTCGGTGAAACCTTGCCACCCCCGAGTTGACAATCAAAGATGGATGCCCCCAGTGTGAACAGTTATTTAGCTCCTGTAATAATCAATTTATTTGCACTTCTGACTGGGGTGTGTCGCTCTAGATCAGCTGTATACATAGTATTGTTAGACTTATATTTACAAAAATGCTGCCATAGTGATAATCACATTCTTCATACAACAACGCAGGGCGTGCTAACAACAGCTAACAATAGCCTGGTAGATTGGCATGTTTTTTTCCGACTTCAACTGGAACGCTGATAAGTCGGACATGATGTCATTCCCAGTTTCAAGGTTACTGGAACGCAGCATTACGACAGCCGCCGCAGGTGCTCACTGGTAGCAGAGTCTTAATATCGCTGGTAATAGATTCTCCTCATAGCACCTTGAATTGCCTCCACAAAAAAATATTGCACGGATTTTGCTGAAATTTTCAGGAGATGTTGGCAATGGCCCACTTTAGTAATGATTAGATTTTGGTGGTGATAGATATATTTGTCTGGATGCAAAAACAAACAATCTCAAGTTAAAATTGAGCAAATTTTAAAAGCTCACATCTCTGCCATTTCTTTACAGATTTTCTTTCAATTTTACAGGATAGTATGGGGCCCATGTCTGTATCATCATGGGAAATTTCATTTGGATCTGATCCAGATTGATGTCACAGCAGAACATTGAACTTTATAATGGGAAAAACCACTGTCGACATTCATATAAAACCAAATATGAAGTGATGTTCACGAAATGTGTGATCATGCAGGATAACAACTTCCATGTCTGCTCAGTTTGGTCTCCATCATGGAGCTATTCTGGACCTGGTAATCCAGAACTGTATCTTTCACAGGATTCCACCAGTAGTCTTTCCAAACAAATATGGCTCTACATGAATTTGATTCAATTGCTACATGAAACCTCCTCTTTAATCATTATATTTTTAAAGTATTTTTGCAAACCCTGCTGCGTGTATCACAGACTCCTGAGGTGAAGAGTTGCAGCTATCAGGGAGGGTTAGTCAGAGTTGGTTCATCCAGTCTAACCTCAAATCAGCATCTTTATTTAATTTGAAAGTTGAAGATCATGTTAAAAAACAGCAATATTCTACATTAACCCCCCTGATCCAGCTGTATTCTCCCTCTACCGTAGCTCCTGTATTCTGTTATAATTGGTCAGTTCTCTGCCATTTTCAGTGGCTCTAGAGTCTATACTCTGGACAAGGCTTACCATATGAGCTGAGCTATCGGCAAATTACCATGTCGGAGGAATAGTGTGAAAGAAAATTGAATAACCTTTCTGATTTTGATTTTGAAGACTTTACTTCTCAGTATGGGGAAGTAATTCAATTTTCTTTCACACTATTCCTCCGATATGGTAATTTGCCGATGGTCCCAAAGCCTCCTAACCATCAGCGGCAGCGTATTGACGGCTCGTTTGGAGAATAACGAGTTTATAGCTCACAGTCTTCATTACAGTGATCAAAAAGAGTGGTCTGGTTTGGAACTATATTCTTTTGTTGATGAGTTATTGAGCCACAAAGTCCGAATCTGTGAATATCTTTCTAAATATAGCCAAGTAGATGTTTCCTAGTTTGATAGTTCTAAAAGATGACTTAATTCTCATAATTTTACGACTTTAGTCTCGTAATTTATGAGATTATTCTCGTAACTTTACTTTTGGGCCTAATCCTCCGTCGTATTGTTCTAATCTGGACCCCAAAATAAATGTCAGGGGTAAAACTGGCTGTTGTATAAATACTTCTGATGATCCATTCTTTAACATGTATTGTTAAATTTACAGCAGAAATGTTGCACTTCCATTCAGTTTAAATTTATTTACACATTTCAGTCTCACAACACAGATCTGGGTAACCACACCAGTTTATCACACCGCAGAGTCAAAATACAAAGACACACGTTACAACTCTGGACAGTACATTTTACATATTCATATTTTCAAAGTCAAATCACAGAAAGTTGTGGACCAATGCGTTTGTAAGATTTAGGGTTGAGGCTGCAGATCTCAACATTTGAGGACAAAGAATTGGACTGGATCCGTATCAGCAAAACTAGCTTCAAACAAGTAGACACCAGGATCCTGCAAACCAGTTTTTCTGTTACCTGAATCACAAACAGATGATTTTTGTGCAGCTTTGGTCACAGCAGAGCTCAGCAGTTTTTCCACACAGGCTAAATTTAACTGTAGATGCTGCCAAGCCAGGAAACTATTTTAATTGGTAAAGCTGAATGTTTTGTTGCAGAAAACTTGAAAACTAAAAGCAGGACTCACTCTGTCACCTATTTTCAGTCAGAGACTTTATGCATGGTAACATTTTTAAGATTGCATTTTATCAGCTCAGATAATAAGAGAATATAAAGTTCATATATTGTAAAAGTTTTTAGTGGAAAACTTAGACCAGTGTTGATTTTGACAGCACATTTTAATTAAGTTTTAGTCTTTTGCCTAAAATATCTTTTAGTTTTAGTCATAATTTGGTCATCTCAATTGTTTTAATTTAATTAATATAAGACGTTTTTTAAGTATCCTTGAATTTCTGAAGTCATGTTTGACACTTGGATAAAATGAAAAGACCAAATAACCCTTTACTGAGCGTTAATAAAGTTTCAATGTATAAATTCACAGAAACAAATTTTCCTTTTGTCCGAAATGCAGTCCCCTTCATTTAGGCCAGCTGGCAGAGCATCTCAGTTACAATACCAGAACTGACAACAAACAGTGAACCTGCTCTACAGCAATATATCAATACATAAAGCGAGCAGCTCTGGTTGGATCGCTCCACAACTTACCCCACCACCACCAAGCTAAGGCAGCTGTGATTGGATGTCCCTCTTAACTAGGCCTGGGCAAAAAATCTATATTTAAAAATTAAGTCGGCAAGTCAAATCGATTTGTTTTTCCTGAAACTCGAGTTTAACAATTTTTTTTAAAATTCAACTCATTCATTTCACATTTGCGAGGACCCGAGGCTTTCCGTAATGCACTTCTTACAGTATGTCACTCTCATTTTGTTGCTTGCACTTTGAGGCACTTTTCTCATTACTTTGTACACTTTTACATTTTTTACAACAAGCGTTGCTATTCTGTCGATTTCTGTGTTGATTTTTTGACCTGGAGGCACTTTAAATGTATATTTTAGGTATAAATAAATGTATACTTTGGAACTAAATTTACAGTGAGTAGTTATTTCATTTTAAGTGGGGCGGGGGTGGGAGCATCGAATCGAATCGTGAATCGAGTTTTTAGATTGAAGACCTCGTGAATCGAGTTTTAAATCGAAGACCTTTCCACACAATCAAAGTTGCTGTGACTGGATATATTCCTATATAACTTGTCTCTACTTTCTACATGACCAAATTAGATCTGATTGGATGAAGTCTCTGTCCAACATTTTAGTCTAGTTTCATTTTTTGATGAAAATGTTAGTCAATTTAGTTTAAGTTTTTTTTCCATGTTCACTTGTTTAGACTAGTTACTGTCTAGTTTTCATCAGGGGAAAAGAGGTTGTTGATGAAAACTATGACGAAAATAATTAGTCAACAAAATTAACACTGATTTAGACAAGCCTGCCTACATCCAAACTACATACTGCACCTTTGAAAACAAAATTACAGCATGAACTTTAATTTAAAGAAAGAAGTTGTTTTGATTTGACTCTGGCAACAGTAGTTATAGATCGTTTCTGTGTCCCTCTGTTGCTTTATTTCTTGTACACTGTGATGAGTTAGAATTTTCCTTATCAGCAGTGATTGGACATCATGACAGCTCGTGGTCGATGGGAATTCAGGATTCTTCCAAGTTTCAATACGATGTGATGATGCTCTCTGGGCTCCATCCAAAACTCTCAGTCTTTGTCTTTAACATCAGGTTCAGAAAAGTCCTCAGTCTGGTCCTCAGTCTGATTGTAAATGTCTCTTTGGGTCTGAGTCCCCGACAGGTTCAGGTCCTCCATAGTCCTCTCCATGTGCTCCTGTCTCCGCCTCTCTGTTTTCATCATGATTGTTGATAAAGCTCTGAAGCTTGACCTCCAGCACGACTGTATCTGTCTGTGTAAGTACAAGAGAACCTTTTGTCCCTCTCATCTATACGCAGTGATGAGAGGCATCCGGTGCAGTTCTGGGTCAGGAGACCTCTTTGACTAAACACTATGACACACTCAGAGCAGGTGGGGGATTCTTCTCTGTGTGGGTACTCATGTGTCTTTTCATAGTCGAATTTTGGGTGAACCTCTTGTCACAGTAAGAGCAGCTGAAGGGTTTCTCACCCGTGTGGATCCTCTCATGTGTCGTCAGACTCCCTTTAAACGTAAAACATGCACCACATTCAGAGCAGATGAACGGTTTCTCCCCGGTGTGAATTCTCATATGCGGGGTGAGATTGCTTTTATGCTTAAAACTTTTACCACAGTGCGAGCAGACGAAAGGTTTCTCCTGTGTGTGGACTGTCTTGTGTGAGGTCAGACTGGACTTTTTGTCAAATCTTTTCCCACAGTCAGAGCAACCAAAGGGTTTCTCTCCCGTGTGACGTCTCATATGTACCTTTAAAATACTTTTAAAGTTGAATTTTTGGCCACAGTAGGAGCAGCTGAGCGGTTTCTCCCCTGCGTGAATCCTCATGTGTGTGGTCAGTTTATGTTTTAGGCTAAAACTTTTGCCGCAGTCAGAGCAGCCGAAGATGTTCTCTCTTGTGTGGATTCTCATGTGAATTTCTAAAGACTTTTTGTAGTTGAATTTTTTGCCACAGTCGGAGCAGCTGAAGGGCTGTTCTCCTCTGTGCATTCTCATATGGACGTTTAAAAACTTTTCAAGGTCAAATCTTTTACCACATTCAGCGCAACTGAAGGGCTTCTCCCCTGAGTGAGTTCTCAAATGTCTGATCAGAATAAACTTTCGGCTAAATGTTTTACCACAATGAGAGCAGCTGTGGGGTTTCTCTCCTGTGTGTATCTTTAGATGTTGAGTTAAATGCTTCCTGCTCAGGATCCTTTTGCCACAGTGAGAGCAGCTGACTGGATTTTTTATGAAGCAGACTTTCGTGTGTGTGGTCAGATTTTGACTAAGGACGAATTTTTTACCGCAGTCCTTGCAGCCAAAGGGTTTCTCTCTTAAATGAATTCTCTTATGGCAGACGAGAGAGCCTTTAAGTTTAAATCTTTTACCACACACAGAGCAGCTGTGGGATTTTTTTTCTACCACCTCCCTCCAGTCAGCACTGTCATCAGTCTCTGCTTCAGAAAAGTCTTCAATTTTGACTTCAGTCTCTGCTTGTGCATCACTCTCTGTATCTGAGCATCCATCCACCTCTGCTCCTCCACTCTCCTCTCCATCAGCTCCTCTCTCCATCTCTTCAGCTTTAATTTCATGGAGCTGTGAGATCTGAGGCTTGTCTTCTTCATCTTCAGTCTTCACAGCTACAGGAGCAAACGTGAACCTTATGATATCAGCCTCCTCTGGTCCTTGAAGCTGCTCTCCCTCCTGACTCCAGGGTTCCTCTGGTTCCTCTTTAATGTGCAGAGGCTCGCTCATCTTCTGGTTCAGACTGGAGCTCCTCTCCTGCTGCTCAGATGGACCCTTCTCTTTACTCACTGAAGGCTGCTGGACCACCTCACAAACACTAAAACACAGGAGCACACATTAAGGGAATTAAGGTGTATGATCAAAATGCTATCATTATTTTAAGCTACATCTTTGTAGGTATTAACTATTGTAGCAACTCAACTGTAGCTGCCTCGTACACAGAAGCACACAGAGGCTCAAAACCCACTGAAGGTGTTTTTAATGAAACAGCAGCTCGCACTTACTCCCACACTGGAATGGATAAGGTTACAGCATGGAACAAACAGCACAATAAAGCAAAGAGAAACAGCAGGTAAGCACACCACTTATGGCCCTTTTCCACTAGCACGCCTTCGCCTACTCTGCTCAGCTCTACTCGATTTGCAGCGTTTTTCCACTAGCCTGGTACCTCCTAAAACAAGCTAGTTTTAGTACCTACTCCGCTCTGGTTCTAAGTGAGCTGAGTCGATACTAAAAGATGACGTCACCAACTGCCAGCTGCTGATTGGTCAGACAATGTCGTCATCGATGAGTCATGAGCGCGACGACCTAGCATGCTAGCGGTAGCTACCATTAGCTTACCCTCATACGTCTTTTCTTTGCAGCTCGATTGCTCTTGTCCTCAGCTTCATTCTGTTGTATAGCTTCCAAAACTCTCCTGTGCTTCTCAAGGGGTATTTCTTCTTGCCACCTGCAGCCTTCTTCTGCTTTCCTTTTTTACTCGGTTTGTGACAAAAAACCACAGATTGTTGTGTCACGCTCAAAATGGCGGCACAGCAGAGCCGCTCAGCAACACTGCACCCCGTCGGGCAGGCGACTGGGGCTAATGGAAAAGCAGCACAAGGCGAGTAGGATAGAGCCGGGTAGAGTCGAGTAGAGTAGAGTAGGGCTAATGGAAAAGGGCCATTAGTAGCTACCTGGCATTCACCACGTGTCACATGACCCAAGATCCTGTGAGTTACCACAAACACCACGTGACATACTGTACTATTCAACGATTTGCTGTTCTGGTAACATCTGCTCAAAAGTCCTCAGGATTGTAAATGCTAACTCTGATGAAAACGTTTCTCTGTAAGGTGACAAATCACCTGTTGTTTTGTATTTTTAGTTTCAAAGTGGCTTTGTATGAGAAGTTTTATTAAGCGTCAAAGCTAAAATGAAACTGTGCCATATCTAATTATAATAAGAATACATTGTTAAAACAGCATAAAAACAGGTATAAAAACAATATAATACAAAGGAGTAAAAGATCAGAGAAGTAGGAGGCTGGACTCTTACCACATTTACCTGCACCAGATAAGAGCTTCAAAACATGAGAGCTGCACATTACCCCTATCCTCGCATCTTTGCACTGGCTGCCTGTTAATTTCATATTGATTTTAAGATTTTATTGTTTGTTTTTAAAGCTTTGAGATAAGATAAGATAAGATAAGATAAGATAAGATAAGATAAGATAAGATAAGATAAGATAAGATATACTTTTATTACTCCCCCAGGGGGAAATTCCAAATTAACAGCAGCAGCAGGACACCAAAGAAATATAAAAAGAAACTTACAAATGAGAAATTAAGTCATTAAAATTAAAATAAGATACAACATAAAAAAGTATTTAGTATATAGTAAGTGGTATTTACAGTGGTTATAACATTTTTTTTTTACAGACGGGTAAATTGAAATATATAAAATATAGTGTGGTGGTTATGAACATGTTAGATATTGTACAAGTGAAAAATTTGAGGTATTAAAGGTGTAGTCAGCAATGTGGGAGAAAACGAGTGGAGAGGTTGTTTATAAATGAATTTAGACCCGCCTCTCCCTTCATACCTCACCCCTGGCTCCACCCCTGAAAGCTGATGGACGTGCATCGTCATGGAAGCGACCGTAGAAGCTGCGTAGCTGACCAACATAGACTCATCAGACAACTCGACTGCCATTATTGATAACATCACAACAACAGTACATTCTGGCAGATTAGACAATAAGATGAATGCCCGACGGCTGTTGCTGTTATGCGAAGCACCACAAAGCTAATGTTGCTTACCTATCCAGCAGAAAGACGGCGACATCCTCGTCCGTTTTTAGGGCTTTCAATTTGCGGAGTTCCCTCCACCGTCGGAAAGCAACACCAATGTTGACCCGGGTCTTCGCTCTTTCACGGTCATAGCCCTTCTTTTTCATTTTCTGCTCCTCTGACCTTTTTCTTTTGGGCTGTTTTTCAGCCATTGCTACTGCACCTATTGTATCTCTCTCTTACGATAACTGTGCATGCTACGCAACCTACGACTCCCCCTCCCCCCTCTGTCTGATCTGGGCAAGAGTATGATGGGGGGGGGGGGGGTACCCTGTTTTGGTGACTCAGCCCGAACCACAGTATTTACCTGCTGAAATTCAGAGCCAAGGCTGTGTATTGAAACCGGACTTTTTTTTTCAACATGCTGTCAGTGGTGACATCCTGTGGATGGAGAGGAGAAATATGGTGATTTTGACAAATAGTGCATTAGATTAGAAGATTAGAAGATCACTGACTACACCTTTAAATATAAATATGGTATATTGCACACCGGAGAGATTTTTGCTATGGAGTCTAACAGCTGCTGGAAGGAAGGACCTGCGAGTCCTCTCCGTCACACGCACACACGGAGCTTCTTAGTGCAGTGAGTGTGTGTTGGAGGGGGTGGGAGCCATTGTTCGTCATGGACGACAGCTTGGCTGTTTTTATGATTCTATGCACATCACTCTGGACACGTTTTTGTTGTTTACATGTGCAACACAAACAAAGTGGACTGGACAGGATTTAAACCACCAGCACCCCCACAAGTGTTTCATTTTATAAGTAAAATACCTGAACAACAATGCTATGTTTTTTTGACATCTACATGGAATTTTCCATTATGTGTTAGCATCAAGCTAACAGAGCTTTGCTAATTTTAAACACCAGGAGAGGTGCATGGATTTAAGTCAGCGGCAAACCCTCAAAATAATCATTTTTAGGTAAAATATGTTAAAGCAAGGAGTCCCAAACTTTTTCAATCTGGGACCAAAATGAGAAGTTTGTTCTCTACCCAGGATCCGAACTGCCAAAAATGAATTATATCATCTTAACTGCGAGAAATGATTCTGTTGTGATCATAATTCATTTTGTAAATCACTATTGCCTTTCATAAAATACCTGGACTTGGATAATTCAAGGAAGGAAAGAGAATTTCATCATGAGTGTTTTGTTTAATGATGGGGACTTGAGACAGCCACATAAAAATGTAATGTGTTTTGAGTTTTCAGCAATAACAATTTAAATGGAAAAGGAACTTTGTAGGTCATTTTTTAATTATTTAAAAAATATATTATTAACATAAGCCTTGACTTTTCTCATTGCACTTCGTGTTGAGCACATTTCAGATCATAAAATCGAATAAAAGTCCTCCTGTTTAATTACTTTGAACACACTAACTTATCCGAAGATAAGTTTACACTTGATTAGCTGTCCATGAAGAGAATCCATGAAATACCTGAAAATTTAAAGAGCTGGAAACAAAGACAGAGGAATCTGAGGAAAGGTCATTGAAGACAGCAGACATTAAAGGTGCTATGAGGGCAATCTAATACCGTCCACACAAAGACTCTGCTACCCATGAGCACGTGCGGCGACTGTCGTAATTCTGCGTTACAGTAATCTCGGAACTGGGAGTGACATCATCTCCGACTTATCGGTGTTCCAGTTGAAGTCAGAAAAAAACATGCCGATCTACCAGGCTGTTGTTAGCTGTTGTTAGCTGTTGTTAGCACACCCTGTGTTTTTGTATGAAGAATGTGATTATCACTAAGTCAGCGTTTTTGTAAATATAAGTCTAACAATACTATGTATACAGCTGATCTAGAGCGACACACCCCAGTCAGAAGTGCAAATAAATTGATTGTTACAGGAGCTAAATAACTGTTCACACTGGGCACATCCATCTTCGATTGTCAACTCGGGGGTGGCGAGGTTTCACTGAGTTCCGAGTAGGAAATTCAGACTTCGGGGACGTTCGAGTTGCAGTTTCCTACTCGGAACTCAAAATTCCTACTTCTGACTACAACTGGAACGCACCAAAAGATGTGACCCAAGCCAAAGCGTGCGTTTGTTGTGATGCTAATGAATGCAGCTCAGACCTTCCTCAGAACTCTGCATTGCTTTACAACTTCTTTTTTCAACAACTTACAGGATGCAAAGCGATGAGGTCATGTATCTCTTTCTAGTTACGTAGCGGTAGTTTTTGATGTGTGACAACAAGCAATTTTTGGAAAACTTAGTATCGTAGTTTTGTAGCCGGCTATATATCACTACTTACAGCCTGGTGCTCTAAGACGTGTCCAAATAAAATACATTTGCTTTAGTTTTAATTGTCTTGTTCCCGAAGTTGAGTATCCAGGCCAGTCCAGCCCTGTACGACCGAACCACTAAACTAAAGAATAACATTTATAGATAACCTATTTTGATGCTATAAAACTCATCTTAAAGTGTGTATTTTGATCAGGCATATATCTAAAAGTGAGACTTTTTTGTAATCACTTAGAAACTCCTCACAGTCCCTTTAAGGTAGTTGAGGGTTTATTTAAGACACATATGATTGTTGTCAAAGTTGCTTTTATTTCAGTGATAAATTAGTCTTGTCCCTTTAAGTGGTAGAGGTCAGGTATTGGACTATAAAATCAGAAGTTGTCCACATTAAGGAGACAAGTTGTCCCCGGTCTTCCCTATGAAAGGCTTATTGAAAAACTTCTCTTGACTTTAATCAGCTTTCTTTGTTTTATGAATATAATCATAGAGTGAATAAGGCTTTCTGTTGCTCGCTGCTGCGTTTGCGCCTAATTTTGCGCGCAGATGACTCAAAAGGTTAGGGTTAGTCGTCAGGGACAGGGGACAGTCCTCCCTGTTTGTTTTGCTAAAGAGGAACATTTATTAGGAGGCTTCCCCATGTCTTTTTTTTAAAGTGATTGTTAGCTAAAGGCTAACATGCTACATCAACAGTAAAAACGATCACAGAAGAAGAAAGAAAACAAACCTGCTCTCTCTTTAAGATCCTGAAACCCGGACATTTGACACTCATCCAAGAGTCAAAGAAGGAGAAGAAAACTCTGAAGACTTTTACAGGATTACTCTGAGACTACAGGACGAGGGAGCGGCTAACATGCTAACTGAGCTAAGCGGGAAGAAGCCGTGAAGACCCGGAAACAAAAGGCTACTTCCTGTGCAAACAGGAAGTACTTAATAAACCCATTCCATTCTGAAAACTTGGGCGTAAATACATCCATGGTTTTAACTATGATACTCGGCAGAGACATACAGGTAGTCAAGTAAGGATCACTTACTATGATTAATTTTTGCAAATAATTTAAAAAGATTTTACTCAAACTGTAAAAATATCAGCTCCACAGTGACCATCTACTTAGACGCACCGTCTTAATTAAATAACATTTTTTTAAGTGTTGCATAAGATTAAAATAGACTGAGAAACAGCTTCTTCCCAAGAGCCATCACCACCCTGAACTCTGACATACAACGATTCCGGTCATTAGCGTAATGCAAAATGTGCAATATTTATATCACTGCCACTGCGATTGCTGCTACTTTTTAACGCTACGTCGAAAACTTATATTTATTTAACAACTCATGTGAGTTGACTTTTACTCATCTGTATATACCATTCATCATTTGCACTAAAAATTAATACATATTCTGGTGTCTGTGCAATACTATGTCAACAACATAGAAATACTAAGATCTGGGAATTGGACTATTTTTCATTAATATTTATCATCTACCTCATATTGTACACTGAGCCTCAATTGTGTTGTGCACAAGTCTGCGTCTTATCTTGTATATATGTTGTATATTTAATTATACTATTTTTGTATACTTTTTAACTTAACTTACTATTGCACTGAAAGAGAAGCTCTCCAATCTCGTTGTACATCCTGTATAATGACAATAAAGGCTATTCTGATTCTGATGTTGATGTTAAAACAAACAATATTTTTATATGACCCATGAGAAACAGGAATAACAGAAACGAATCCAAAAAGTTTCCAAATGTGTATAAATACTTAATTCATTATTTTCTTTGTATGTGAATGGTATTTTCATTCTTTATTTCCTTGCATACATGTTTGAAATAAATTCATTCAATTAAAAACTATAAGCAAAATAATGATTTTTATCCTCATTGAGCAGAGCTGACCCTGCCAGACTCCCACTCTATATTGAATGGATACCATCAGCAAGGTGAATTACTTTAATAATTAGTTTAAAATGTCAAACTATTATTAGAATTATTGTTTTTTTTAATCAAGGAGAATGTGTTATACTTTTATTAAGCCTCCTTGGCATAAATATTCACTCTTTTATGAAAGACTAACCCCTGAAATCATGCCTGACTCCTTAATGAGTGGTGCGAGATGTGAAATGTGCCTCAATGAGTCGGTTGGTAATGTGAGCTGTAGTGTGGATAAGCCGAAAACACTCTCAGGGGAAAAGTTGTGCTGTCTGGGGAGTCCTCTGAAGGTGTGTAGGGTGTATTTTCAGTGCAAAATCTACTTACTTATGGAAAAAGTGACCAAACGTCCAAAGACAAAGTTCACCCAAAAGTCTCAAAACTTATAGAAAAGAACAAATTTAATAAACTTTGAACATTTACATTGAGTGTCAAATCAGATCAAACATTGTGATGTATAAACAAGGGCAATATACGAATCAAATCTATAAAAAGTAAAATTCCATAATAATCATATCTAGGGCTGAACGATTTGAGAAAATAATCTAATTGCAATTTTTCCCCCCAATATTGCGATTTACTCTGCAATTGTTTTAATGTTCCTCATCTTATGTATTCTTAAACAAACATAAGCATTTGATCTTTTCAGAGTAAAACCTGTATGACATTAAATCAATCTGAGGATAAAAGATTTGAGAAAAAGTGGAGAAGTGAAGAATAGAAGCAAAATAGGCATGAAATTGGGTAAAAATGGTATGAAAGCGGAAAAGATTAATAAATACGTGCAAAACAGGTATGAAATTGAAAAAAAAGGGGGGGGGGGGGGGGGGGTTGGCAGAAAAATCCAAAAGTGGCTTCAGAAAAGTGATAATGGCAGCAAAATTGGGAATTAAATTTGAAATTTAATTTCAAAAACCATGTAAAAATTCCAAAAATGGTTCCGACAGTGGCCAAAAAAAGATCAATGGGGGCGAAATAGGCATAAAGTTGTAAAAATGGGGTTGAAAAAAGGTCAAAATGGTCCAAAAGTGGGGGAAAAAAGAGCATGAATAGAGGTAAATATATATATATATATATATATATATATATATAGGTATGAAATTGCTGAAAACTACATCACAATGCCAAAATGGGCTAAAAATATTGAACCTTCTGCGATTTGAAAATTGCAACAAGCCATATTGCGATTTAATCTTGTTTGCAATTAATTGTTCAGTCCTAATCATGTCTCTTTGAATTGACGTCTTACAGGTTTTTCAGTTTGAGAAGCAAAGACCCACAAGGCCTTTTTAGGGTTGTGTTATTTTTTGTTCATGCAGTGAGAGAATTCCGTGTTAAGATGTTGTGAAAATGGAGCAACTTTCAAAATCAGGTCAGACAAGCCTCCAGACACAACACACCTGTAATAAATAAATAAATAAATGACTGCACAGGCTTCCGTGGCAACACTGGTTACAGATCATATCTGTGTCCTTCTGTAGTTTTTTAGTAATTTCATCTTTGAGAGGGAAACATCGATTAAAGATCCATGCAGCTCATGGACAAAGGAAACTCAGGACGTGATGTTCTGACGTCCTCACATTGACGTCCTCCTGTGATGTTGTCCACAGTCTCTGGTTGAAAATGTCTCTTGAGTCTACAGTGGCCCTGGAAAAGAATACAAACAAAAAAGGAAAACGAACACAAAAAGAAAGCCAAAACAAAAAAAGAAAGAAAAAACAAAAAAGAAAGCAGAAACAAAAAGGAAAACACACAAAAAAGAAAACAAACACAAAAAAAGAAAGCAAATTCAAAGAAGGAAATGAACACAAAAAAGAAAGCAAAACCAAAAAAGAAAACACACACACAAAAGAAAACACACACACAAAAGAGAAAACACACACAAGAAAGAAAGCAAACACAAAAAAGAATACAAACACAGAAAACAAACACAAAAAAGAAAGCAATAACAAAAAAGAAAACAAAAACAATAAAGAAAGTAAAAACAAAAAAGAAAACAAAAAGAATACAAACACACACAAAAAAGAATACAAACACAAAAAAGATAACAAACACAAAAAAGAAAGCAAAAACAAATAAGAAAACACACACAAAAAAAGAAATCCCAAAATGGAAGTGTTACCTACGTGGTGGCGGTAATGCACCAATTCTTCTTCTTCTTCTTTGTTTTTTTTTGTGTTTTGTTTGTTTTCTTTGTTTTCTTTTAACATTTTTTTTTTTTGTGTTTTCTTTTTGTGTGTTTTCTTTGTATTTTTGTTTGTTTTTGTGTGTTTTCTTCTGTGTTTTCTTTTTTGTGTGTTTTCTATTTTGTGTGTGTTTTCTTTTTTGTGTGTGTTTCCTTTTTTTGTTTTTGCTTTTTTTGTGTGTGTTTTCTTTTTTGTTTGTGATTTATTTTTTGTGTGTGTTTTCTATTTTGTGTGTTTTCTTTTATGTGTGTGTTTTGTTTGTTTTCTGTTTTGTTTTTCTTTTTGTGTTTATTTTCTTTCTTGTGTGTGTGTTTTCTTTTTTGTGCGTGTTTCCTTTTTTCTTTTTTGTTTGTATTCTTTTTGTGTTTTTTTTTTGTGTTTTCTTATTTGTGTGTGTGCTTTCTTTTTTGTGTGTGTTTTCTTTTTTGTGTGTGTGTCTTCTTCTTTGTGTTTGTTTTCTTTTTTGTGTTTGCTTTTTTGTTTTTGCAGTTGCGTTTTGCACTTCAGTGTAATGCGTTGATGTGATGTGTCCCATCATCATGATTGTCGATAAAGTTCTGAAGCTTGTATCTGTCTTTATGTAATATAACCCTCTGAATCCAAAGCCATTTCTGAGCGTTTTCTGCTTCTGTCATATTTTTACTCACTGTGGTCTCATTTTTCTCTGTAAAGTGAAGTCCAGCACCTCTATAGATTTAGGACAACCATGGCCATAAGCTGATGTAACTCAATTATGTCTTTAGTGTAACAAAATTTAAAGGCTGTAAATCATCAGAAAAAAAGAGAAACGAAAAAAATAATTTTTCTGGTTTTCAAAAATTCTAAAAACAAGGTGGGAGCATATACAACACACTTTCAGGTACCCTCAGGCATAAGGAACACAGGGGAAAAGTGGTGTGGTTCTACCTTTACAGAAACTACACATTCTGGGACCTTATAAGTTGATTGGAATTTTAGGTCACATTTTTTTTACTAACTGTGGACTCATTTTAACTGCAATATCAAGTTCTACACCTCTATGTGCTCAGGAGAACTAGGGCTGAATCCAGATATAATTCAACAATGTCTCATAGCAATATAACATAATCAGAATGCAAGAAACTATTCAATAAAGAAAAACGGACAGCGAAATTTTCTAAATATTTATTTTCAGAACAATGAAAACTGTGAATAACTATGTACAACAGGTAAAAAAAACTATTTGTAAACATTTTACATTATTTACACTGCAGAGGCATCATGCCAATCTGCAAAACAGTTCCTGTCTACAATTAGACAGAGTGCCACATTACAACCCCTGCACTTCCACACAGTCTTCTTTTTGCAGAGGACACACTGTAGCCTTCCCTCTGTGGCCTTAATACCCTGCTGTGGATTAGGGTTTGTGGGCACAGGGATACAGGACTGACGCACAGTGACTGGGAGGTCTGATGTGGGTGCAGGGGCAGACGAAGCTGGAGAGGATGAAGGGGCAGATGCAGGTGTAATGGCTGGCCTGGATGGTGTCTTTGGAGTTGCAGGCCTCGATGAAGAGGCTGGAGTTGCTGGAGAGAATAAAATAACGGTTCCAAGGCGACAGGACTCCCCTGAAACTGTTTCGGGGGGTCCTGCTGCCCTGAAACAGTCTCTGGAGACACAAAGAGCCGACGTATGGAGCATGCTGATTGGTGCTGAGCAGACCCAAGCTGAAATGAAACCAGGCAAATGGAAGGCAATATTCAAATAATTCTTTAGAAGTAAATACAGGACGTATATCTATCATTCGAGGCTTGTTGAAAGCTTTAAGATGTGTAAAATTATTTGTTTTTTACAGAATCGAGCTAGAGCAAACGGTTTATTTTCTGCAGATTTTTTAAGTGTATGTGCGAATAAATGCGATGTTGACGGCAGTCTCGCAAAATCATCGGTCTTTTCCGGCATTGTTAGGAATGTTGCCGACGTCATCTGTGATGCATTCAGGTACCCTCGGAAACTTGAGAATCTTTTGATAACTTACTTTTTACTGCTTTTTAATAGGACAAACGATTTGTAAATGCCAGTTGTTTAAAATAAGTGTGTTTTGAACCCGCCGGCGGGTTTGGGATCCAGATACAGTCCTGCTCAGTGTTATTGGCACCCCTTCATTATTTTGATTACTTTAACAGTATCTTCAGAAATAAATTGAAATGTACCAAATTTATGTCATCAGGATCTTTTAATTGAAGGTCCAAAATACTTTAACAAAAAAAACATTTTTTCAAGTAACATATCGTAATTTCAAAGCGGGAACTGAAAAAAAGCATGTGCAGCAATAATGGCACCCCTCTTCAGTATTTTGTTGCACACCCTTTGGCACTGATGACAGCCTCCAAATGTTTCTTGTAGCCATCTATGAGCTTCTTACACTTCTCAGCTGGTATTTTCTCCCACTATCCCTATACAAATTGTTCAAGCTCTTGAACATTTGCAGGTTTCTTTCCCCCAATGGCAGATTTCAGCCATATCAAAGATTTTCAATCAGGCTGAGATCAGGACTCATTGCTGGCCATTTCAAAACAGACCATTTTTTTCCTTTTCAACTACTCCTGCGTGCTTTTGGATGTGTGCTTTGGGTCTTGTCTTGCTGGAGTGCCCACGATCTTCGACTCAAACCAAGTTTTCTTCAATAGGTAGGACTTTTCGCTCTAAAATTTCTTGATGATTCTCTGATTTCATGATTCCTGTGATACGGTCAAGGCCTCCAGTACCCGATGCAGCAAAGCAGCCCCAAACCATTATGGAACCTCCACCATGCTTAATTGTTGGTAGGGTGTTCTTTTCCTTGTAGGCTTCAAATGGTTGCAATTAAAACTGCCTAATCTAAATATGACTGCATGATCAACACATTTCGGGCTAAAGATCTTGTCTCATAATATTCTCATAATAGCTAATGACATATGATTTACAAAACTTAATATGTGAACATTACTTCTGCTAAGGTTGAGTATGACAAAATGATGCAGAGCAAAGTTAGAGTGGTTTGTAAAGAAACTGTACTGTCACATTGTGTACTTAAACATCACAGGTGCCAATAATGATGAGTAGGACTGTATATGAGAGAACCTTTTCTTTCCTCCATGAAGGAAACAATGTTTTTGGTCCTGAATGTTTGTCCATTAAATTTTTCAAGGTGATCCACATATTTTTCTGGATTTAAAAAAAAAAAAATCGAAACTTTTGAAAAATTACATAAATTAAAATTTTACCAAATAAAAAAAATATATATCTCTGGCATCACTTAATGAATGTGCTTCAAAATTTACAGGATAATATAAAAATTATGTCTCTATTATCACAGAAAATTTCATGTGGATCAGATTCAAAGTGAGGTTACAAAAATAACACTGAAGTTTATGACAGGAAATCTTTTTTATTTCTCCTCAGCTGCTGTGAGTGTTTCACTCCCTTTACTCCAACTGGGGAATTGTTGTTTATACTGTGTTCCTTTAACCTCCAAACTGGGAAGAGGGAAGTGGGAATGATGTCACCTCCAAGTTATCAGCTTTCCAGTTACAAAGTCAGAAAAACTTGCAGATCTAGCCGGCTATTGTGAGCTGCTGTGATAGCTGTTGTTAGCATACCCTGCGTTTCAGTTCACAAATACCACATGAAGAATGTAAATAATGGCAGCATTTCCATAAAAACAAGTTGAAAATTCTGTGTATAGTGCTGATTTAATGCCATAAAAACTAGTCAGAAAAGTGCAAATAAACAGAATATTAAAGGAGTTGAATAACTGCTTACAGCGGGGGCAGCCATCTTTGATTGTCAACTTGAGGGTGGTGTGGTTCCCCTGAGTTCCCAGTAGGAAATTCTGAACTCAGGAGGGCGTTCCAGTTGAAATTTCCTGCTCAGAACTCGGAAATCCCAACTTCCCAGTACAACTGGAGCACAGCACAAGCCTGTGTCACTACATTTCCTAGCTTCCCTTGCAACAGCAGCGGAGGAGCTCTCCACAGGGAAAAACATGAGTAGAGACTCGACCGTCCAATCAGAGCATGTGGTGATCCACATTTATATCTTTTACAGGGGTTGTGGAAAAGCCACTGCCGTAACTGAGCTGCTTGGCGGATGTCTGCGCTCTCTGAGTGATTTTCTTGTTGCAAATGTTAGTGCTAAAATGTCTTTCTCATCTTTAAGTGGTAACGGGAGGCACCAGGTGCAGTTCTTATTTAAAGGAAAAGTTTGGTTTCTTCAGCTTTCACATTGTTTATAGAATGAAGTAGAACAATATGGCTTTCTGATCCAAACAATGCCTCGGGAGATATTTAGATCCAAAATCAAATAGCGAACATCTGTATAAAGGTAGCACAGGGGGCATACAGCGCCACTGCATTAATCATCCAAAAACTCATTAGTTTCACCAATATTTCATCATGGTCCGCTCACGCTACTCCTCCAAAACACCGTGTTGCTCCAGACATCTTTTCGTGACTGTGCTGACCTCTGAACTGAAACTGCTCTCTGGCCAACTGTTCTTCTCTTTGCCTCTGCGTCCTCCTTTCGATGAGCTCCTCATCTGTATACTCTGGCTCAAAACTGTAAGGACACCCATCATATTCAAAGTTCCCGTCCACAACATCTTCATCCAATAGATATTCGTACATTTTGCACAAAACTGGAAGAAGAAAGTTGTTGAGTAGCCGGCGGTCGCCGCTGAAACAATGAGCCGTACTTCGCATGCGCGGCAGCCGTAAAGAAAGTTTGTAGTTCAGAGGTCAGCACAGCCACAAAAACACGGGTGGAGTGACCCTGGACTGTCTTGGAGGAGTAGCGCAAGCGGACCATGATGAAATATTGGTGAAACTAATGAGTTTTTGGACGATGAATGCAGTTTTAGGAGCGGCGTTATACATGCCCTATGTGCTACCATTATACGGATGTCCACCGCTCGATTTTGGATCTAAATATCTCCTGAAGCACTGTTTGGATCAGGAAAGCCTTCTGGGTGAGTATATTGTTCTTCTTCATTCTATAAACAATGTGAAAGCTGAAGAAACCAAGCTTATCCTTTAACTCTTAGCAGCTCTTCTATTTTAGAATGAATCCTCATCTGCTGGGTCAGGAGACCTCTTTGACTAAACACTATGACACACTCAGAGCGGGTGGGGGGTTCTTCTCGGTGTGTTTTTTCAGGTGTTTCTTCAGAGTACAGTTTCGGGTAAATCCCTTACCACAGTGAGAGCAGCTGAAGGGTTTCTCCCCCGTGTGGATCCTCTCGTGAGCTTTCAAATTCCCCTTAATGGTGAAACATGCGCCACATTCGGAGCATGTGAACGGTTTCTCTCCACTGTGAATTCTCATATGCTGGGCCAGATTACTTTTAAATTTAAAACTTTGACCACAGTCAGAGCAACTGAAGGGTTTTTCTTCGATGTGAAGTCTCATGTGCACATTTAAAGTACTTTTATAGTTGAATTTTTGACCACAGTAAGAGCAGCTGAGCGGTTTCTCTCCCGTGTGATTTCTCATATGTGTAGCCAGTTTATTTTTTAGGTTGAAACTTTTACCGCACTCAGAGCAGCTGAACAGGTTGTCTCCTGTGTGATGTCTCATGTGGAGGTGTAAAGCTTTTTTACAATTAAATCTTTTACTGCACTCAGAGCAGCTGAGCGGTTTATCTCCTGTGTGAAGCCTCATGTGTATATTTAAAGTGCGGTTAGAGTTGAATTTTTGGCCACAGTGAGAGCAACCAAAGGGTTTCTCTCCTGTATGAAGTCTCATATGCACATTTAAAGCAGTTTTGTAGCGGAATTTTTGACCACAGTAAGAGCAGCTGAAGGGTTTCTCTCCCGTGTGAATTCTCATATGTGTGATCAGTGTTTTCTCAAGGTTAAAACTTTTTCCGCACACAGAGCAGCTGACGATGTTGTCCCTCGTGTGAATTCTCATGTGGATCTCCAAAGAATGTTTATAGTTGAAACTTTTACCACATTCACAGCAGCTGTACGGTTTCTTCCCAGCGTGAGCCCTCAAATGTTGAGTTAAATCCTTTCTGCTAAGCATTTTCTCGCCACAGTGAGAGCAGCTGACTGGATTTTTAATCAAGCAGACTTTAGTATGTGAGGTCAGATTGTGACGAAGGACAAATCTTTTACCGCAGTCTTTGCAGCCAAAGGGTTTCTCCTCTGAATGAATTCTCTTATCTACAAGAGGGCCTTTCAGTTTAAATTTTTTTCCTTGTTTAGAGCAGCTGTGTGATTTCTTTTCTGTTGCCTCCTCCCAGTCAGCGCTGTCATCCGTCTCTGCTTCAGAAAAGTCTTCAATTTTGACTTCAGTCTCTGCTTGGGCTTCACTCTCTGGATCTGAGCATCCATCTGCCTCTGGTTCTCCACTCTCCTCTCCATCAGCTCCTCTCTCTGTCTCTTCAGTTTTAGGTTCACGGAGCTGCGAGGACCGAGGCTCCTCTTCTTCATCTTCACTCTTCACAGTGAACTTGATGATATCGTCCTCCTCTGGTCCTTGAAGCTGCTCTCCCTCCTGACTCCAGGGTTCCTCTGGTTCCTCTTTAATGTGCAGAGGCTCGCTCATCTTTTGGTTCACACTGGAGCTCCTCTCCTGCTGCTCAGATGGATCCTCCTCTTTACTCACTGAAGGCTGCTGGACCTCCTCACAAACACTAAACACAAAAACAAATAATAAGAGAATCTGGGTTTACATTGAAATGACATTCATGTGTTTATATTAAAAATTGACTCTAATATGTCAGATTCAACTTCTTGCTTTTCTGTCACATCTGCTCAAACTCCTCAGGATGTAGTTTGTTTTCTGTTCTTAAACACTCCACGGGCCAAGCTTTAAATGAACAAAATGAACCAAAAAACTGAGGTGTATACAGAACTGTGAGCTGATGTGAAGGTGATCTCAAAATGTCGTCACTGGACATTAAACACCATGTTTTAGGTAAACTGGATGAAGAAATGTATTTAAGGAAAATGTCAATTAGGGATTATCATTCAAAATCTTCCTTTTGAAAAGGTAGCTGGAATCAATTTTCTTTGGCAGTGTAGTTTAGGTGTGGGTTAGACTCCTGACCGTCAATCTAACTGCCATAAACAAGCCTTAATCTAGAGTAACTAAGACAGACATAAAAATAAACAAGAATGCACCATATCATCTACACAATAATAACAGAAACTTTTTTGTCAAGCACCTTTGAATACAGAGGTTTACAAAGTGCTTTGACGAACATGCAGGAACATACAGACAGCAAAGCACAAAAGGAATTAAAAAATGGAAAACTCTATTTAAAGGTGCTATGAGGAGAAATCTGCTACCCATGAGCACGTGCAGCGACTGTCGTAATGCTGTGTTCCAGTAACCTTGGAACGGGGAGTGACATCATCTCCAACTTATCGGCGTTCCAGTTGAAGTCGGAAAAAAACATGCCGATCTACCAGGCTATTGTTAGCTGTTGTTAGCACGCCCTGTGTTGTTGTATGAAGAATGTGATTATCACTATGGCAGCATTTTTGTACATATAAGTCTAACAATACTATGTATACAGCTGATCTAGAGCGACACACCCCAGTCAGAAGTGCAGATAAATTGATTATTACTTCAGGGGATGCTCCAGTTGCAGTTTCCTACTCGGAACTCAGAAATTCCAACTTCTGACTACAACTGGAACGCACCAGAAGACGTGCCAATTTTTGGAAAACTTAGTATCGTAGTTTTGTAGCCAGCTATATATCGCTGCTTACAGCCCGGGGCTCTAAGACGTGTCTGAATAATATAAATTTGCTCTAGTTTTAATGGTCTTGTTCCTGAAGTTGAGTATCCAGTCCAGCCCTGTCCGACCAGACCGTGAAGCTAAGGAATAGCATTTATAGATAGCCTTTTTTGATGCTTTAAAACTCATCTTACAGTGTATTTCGATCAGGCATATATCTAAAAGTGAGAATTTTTTGTAATTACTTAGAAACTCCTCACAGTCCCTTTAAATCAAAGAACCCTCACAGACAAACACAAAAGACACAACAGACACAAGAAAGTGAAATTTTTGAAGCGATCCCAGACTTGTCAAGAACCCTGCAACATAAAAAAGACACCAGGGCCAACAGAAAAGCAAAAAACAAAACATCAGTAAGAAAAAGAAAAGGCCAGAAAAGAGGTGATAGCAGAAAACAGGAGAACACATTAAAAGCCAATAATAATAACAAAAAAAATCCACATCTGTACAAATCTCTCAAGTGTTACTTTTTCTAATGACACCAAAACTATTCAAACAGACCTTGTGGTTGCAGAGATATACTCTTTTCTTTATGAGCGTGTCATTTTCGAGCAGAAGGCTTAAAAACGGGGTGGGGGCTGTAGAGGTTAAGCTAAACTTGATGAGCTAAACACAGAGATCAAGTCAATTAAAGGTGCTTTTTCACTGCATCAACATGCATAGTGCTTTTGTATGAGGATATATTGACCTCTGTTTTACCAGTAAGTCCTGCTGAAAGTTAACACCGTCTTCAAGCCCAGCAGTCATACAAAACTTCATCAGGAATCAATTGCTGAACTTTTTCCCCAGTGGCACACATGATGCTTTCATAAGGATCTTTACATGAAACATTAAAGCAAATAAAATCTAGCAAGTTCTTCTAAAGACTGAAATAAAAACAGCTGTTATAGACTTCAACATAAATACTTTATCCTTTTCCATGTTTTATGCACTTACAATGTAACAGAGGCACGACAGACAAAAACACTTCGATTTTAGCTTAAGAATTGTTTTTGTTTTTTCATCTGGATATGACTGACGGGTCATCTTTGGTGAAGATGATGGCCGCATGTGGACCCCCGGCGGCCAGTTGTTGGGTCATTCCGCCAAAAGAGTGAAATTTGCTTGTCGAAAATCTTCAAAATTAAACTTCATTTTTCATCAAATTTCAAAATAGAATTTAGTAATATCCACATTTACTCATTCAAAATGAGTACTGGTCAATCTCAGGCTACTTTATTTCATTTATTGCAACTTTCCACAGTTTATTATCATTGCAATTTTTTCTCTGCTGTTACCAAAACTCAAATGCCATTTTAAAACCATGAATAAATATAATTATAATAAGAATATCAACCACATACAATGTTTTCCCTTAGAAAAAGAGTTAATTTAGAAGAAATGGTTGGTTACATGATGAAAACACGAATATTTAAGACAAAAAACGACTTTTTGTTGCTGTTACTCTTTATTTGAGTAACAGCAATGAGGGTAACAGCAATGAGTTTTTAGCATAAAATTAGCAATTGTGTGAAATCTAGCCACTTAGCATCTATGCTAGTAGCTTGAGCACATGGGGCAAATTCTTAAGATTTAATTGAATATTTTACTTTTGAAATCAACAACTGTTGACTTAGACATAACTTAGGTAACAGGACTGAGTTTTTAGATTGACCATCTCTAAAACAGCTGATATATCATTAAATTTAAGGACAAAAAAAAGAATTAACTTCCTTTTAGTCTTCCCATGACTTGCAGAAGACCTAAATGATGTCACTTCTTGCAGAACACGTCACTGGTGGAATGTTCCAAAATTTTAAAGGGGGGAACAGCAATGAGTGAAAACCTGGGGACAGCACTAAAATGTGTATTTTAACCAAAATATAATGACTTTTTTGTAAAACTTTTGTTTTAAAAGTGTAGATAGAATATGGAGTCACACTTAAATGCAAAAGAAAATTTGTTTTGGAAGGATTTTGTTCATGATGCATTGCAGTAAAGTGTAGTGTTTGGCTGTGGGGACAGGCAAGAAATGTTCTGTATTAGTGTTCTGGATGCCATTGTAAAAAATAAAAAATATATATATATCTGTAATTTCTACAAATATTAATGTGTATGGCGTTTATTATAATAGTAAAATATAATTCTTAATATATTATTACTTGTGTCCATGCATTTAATATACAACAATATGCTGGGGACAGAAATGTCACTCTTTTGGTGGAATCGCCCTGTTAAACCCTGTTAAACCCTGTTCTGCTCAATCAAGGATGGGCGACTTTGGTCAATAAGAGGACCACATTAACATAATCCTTATTGCCAGAGGTCCACTTCATATAGGGGTACAAAAACAGAAAAATGGATGCTGTATGTTGATAATGAAAAGTGACTTTAAAACATTGATCTACATCCAAACTCAAATGCAGCAAACAGTCATTAAACTCATAAACTAAACAGAATTCAACAGTTTGAGCTTCTCTGACGCACGTAACATCATTTTATGGATATCATAGTCATCTAAAGTGTGTTATAACTTCTACTCTCAGAAATCCACAAAAGAGCTTCACACAGCAATCATGAACTGTGTGGGTAAAGTTCATTGGACTTGTTCCGATGTTTAATGTTGTCAGATTTTGACCATTTTCGAAACAGTAACTTTGCCAACAAATCGACTTGAAGTAGCAGGAACGATGAGGACTTCAGCCTCAGTTTGGTGGAGATGATCTTTTTAAGCAACTTCTTATTTGAGGCAATACATGTTTTAAGAGGTTACTAACAGTGTTTGGGTCTGGACGTTAGCTAAAGGCTAAGCTGCTACATCTACAGTAAACAAGTTCACAGAAGAAGAAAGAAAACAAACCTGCTCTCTCTTTAAGATCCTCAAACCCGGACATTTGACACTCATCCAAGAGTCAAAGAAGGAGAAGAAAACTCTGAAGACTTTTACAGGATTACTCTGAGACTACAGGACGAGGGAGCAGCTAACATGCTAACTGTGCTGGGCGGACGCCTCGAGACCCGGAAACAAAACACCACTTCCTGTTCTTCTTCTTCTTCTTCGGCGTTTAGCGGCAGCTTGTCTTCAAAGTGATGCATTGCTGCCTGTCGCAGGTTCTGTCTCCAGGACAGATAATTATGACTCACGAATACACTTGAAATGAGTTTTTTAATCTTTTTTATTAAGTTTTATTTTTTTTCTCTAGAAAATCAGTGGATTTGTATAAACATCTGATCGACAATGGATTTAAAATCTCCAAATTAAGTTAATATATATTATTTTTACTTCATTTTATATTTATACTAGGAACAGACATTAACATACAAGCCTTTAGAGGGTTATACTCCCCCAAAGTATTCTCAATAGTATGTATATTTCAGACTGAAGTAGTTTGAAGATATGAACATGTTTAAAGTGGATAATAGCTGATTTTAGAGCACCCAAAGAGGGGGGAGGCGGGGGGTGTTTTTAATTTGACACCGCAAAAAAATTACCATGTATCAAAATAAATGTTGCAGCAGATTATTGGCCCACTGAAGACCTGCTCATGATAAAAAAAAAGTTTGATTAAAGATTGGACTCTGAGTTTTGTACAAAACAGAAGCTTTTATTTTCAGCCCAATCCACCGAGACCAAGTATCAGTGAAGGAGGCCTGCAGATAAAGACGAGCTCCTTTAAAACAGCACTGTGACAAGCTAGAAGAGTCTGAATCAGTTGTGATTCACCACAGCTCATGGTCACATGGATATTCAGGATTCTTCCAGGTTTCAACACGATGTGATGATGCTCTCTGGGCTCCATCTAAAACTCTGTCTTTGTCTTTGACATCCGGTTCAGAAAGTCCTCAGTCTGGTTGTAAATGTCTCTTTGGGTCTGAGACCCTGACAGGTCCAGGTCCTCCACAGTCCTCGCCATGTGCTCCTGTCTCTGCCTCTCTGTTTTCATCATGAACATTGGTAAAGCAAAATATACACTGAATCCAAATATGCAAGATGAGTTTATTTTTAGGTTGAAATCTTGCCACTCTTAAATCACTTAGACGTCGTCTCATGTGTGAAGTCTCATATGAATGTTTAAAGATTTTTTGTAGTTGAATCTTTTGCCACAGTGAGAGCAAGAGAAGGGTTTGTCTACTGTGTGAAGCTTCATGTGAACAATTAAAGTACTTCTATAGTTGAATTTTTGACCACAGTGAGGGCAGCTGAAGGGTTTCTTTCCTGCCTGAAGCCTCTTGTGTTTGGTCAGTTCATCTCTTCGGTTAAAACTTTTACCACAGTCAGAGCAGCTGAACAGCTTTTCTCCTGTGTTTAGTCTTGTATGAATGTCTAAAGACTTTTTGTAGTTGAATCTTCTGCCACAGTCTTGACATCCGAAGGGTTGCTCTCCTCTGTGGAGTCTCATATGAACTTTTAAAGTGCTTTCATAGTTGAATCTTTGACCACAGTAAGAGCAGTTGAGTGGTTTCTCTCCAGTGTGAATTCTCATATGTGTGATCAGTTTATTTTTTAGGTCAAAACCTTCACCACGCAAAGTTTCTTTTACTGAGCAAAATGGTTTCTCTCCTGACTCTGGATCTGAGCATCCATCTGCCTCTGGTCTTCTATCAAGCTTAGAGCAGCTATGTGATTGTTGTTCTGTCTCCCTCCAATCAGCGCTGTCAACAGTCTCTTCAGAAGAGTCTTCAGTCTCTGCTTGTGCGTCTCTCCCTGGATCAAAGCATCCATCTGCCTCTGGTCCTCCACTCTCCTCTCCATCAGCTCCTCTCTCCATCTCTTCAGCTTTAATTTCATAGGGCTGCAACAACTGAGGCTTCTCTTCATCATCTTCACTCTTCACAGTGACAGGAGCAAATATGAACTTAATGATATCAGCCTCCTCTGGTCCTTGAAGCTGCTCTCCCTCCTGACTCCAGGGTTCCTCTGGTTCCTCTTTAATGTGCAGAGGCTCACTCATCTTCTGGTTCAGACTGGAGCTCCTCTCCTGCTGCTCAGATGGATCCTCCTCTTTACTCAATGAAGGTTGCTGGACCTCCTCACAAACCTCTAAAATACAAAAGCAAAAATTAAGGGGATCAAGATTCATATTGAAGGTGCAATGAGGAGAATCTATTACGACATTAGGACTCCGCTACCCATGAGCACGCGCGGTGACTGTCATAATGCTGCGTTCCAGTAACCTGGGAACTCCCAGAACTGGGAGTGACATCATCTCCGACTTATAGGCGTTCCAGTTGAAGTCAGAAAAAACCATGCTGATCTACCAGGCTATTGTTAGCTGTTGTTAGCTTGGGGGTGGCG
The DNA here is from genome assembly GCA_036419115.1 of Scarus forsteni. NCBI lineage: Eukaryota > Metazoa > Chordata > Actinopteri > Labriformes > Labridae > Scarus > Scarus forsteni. The sequence continues at coordinate 2,472,011 of JAZDUH010000500.1, forward strand.
AAGTTTCACCGAGTTCCCAGTAGGAAATTCCGACTTCAGGGGAAGTTCCAGTTGCAGTTTCCTACTCGGAACTCGGAAATTCCTACTTCTGACTACAACTGGAACGCACCAAAAGACGTGACCCAAGCCAAAGCTTGTGTTTGTTGTGATGCTAATGAATGCAGCTCGGACCTTCCTCAGAACTCTGCATTGCTTTACAACTTCTTTTTTCAACCACCTACAGGATGCTAAGCGACGAGGTAATGTATCTTTTTCTAGTTATGTAGCGGTAGTTTTTGATGTGTGAAAACAAGCAATTTTTGGAAAACTTAGTATCGTAGTTTTGTAGCCGGCTATATATCACTACTTACAGCCTGGTGCTCTAAGACGTGTCCGAATAATATAAATTTGCTCTAGTTTTAATTGTCTTGTCCTCAAAGTTGAGTATCCAGGCCAGTCCAGTCCTGTCCGACCCGACCGAAAGGTTAAGGAATAGCATTTATAGATAACCTATTTTGATGCTATAAAACTCATCTTAAAGTGTGTATTTCCATCAGGCATATATCTAAAAGTGAGACTTTTTTGTAATTACTTAGAAGCTCCTCACAGTCCCTTTAACAATGGTATTATTTTATTACAACATTTTTTAATGTATTTTTTGGGCATTTTGTGCCTTTATGATAGGAGAGAGACAGTGGATAGGCTTGTGAAAGGGGGTGAGAGGGTAGGAGAAGACACTCTGCAAACTGGTCACAGGTTGGATTCGAACCTGGACCGGCAGAAGTATGTATATGGGACGTGCAGGTTTGCCAACCACTTGCCAAACCAGCACTCCAATATTATTTTTTAAGGTTTGTCTTTGTAGGTAAGACACATTTCACATTGAACCACTCCTGCCACAAGCCTAAATTAAAAAGCTACAGACCGTATCCTGCTGGATCTACTAATAACAGAAACAACAGAACTCAAAACTAATGGAGGCCACAAAAATCTTTCTGGAAAAGCAGAGTCTGTCCCAACAGTGACTCTAAATCCATCAGTCCAGCAAATGCACAACCACACATCAGCTCCACAAAGCTTCTGTTTAAATATGATCTTACTCACAGAAGCTAAGGGTCGACACAAGAAAACAGCAGCGTGGCTGTTCCTTCCTCAGGATGAACTTTTTTAAATCTTTAGTCTTATATCTTTCGTAAAATAATGACTTATTTTTATGACCAACTGTTAATGAATGAGAAGACTACAATAAAAAGTAAACATAGCTGGGAAAAAGATTTTGGTGTTCAGTAGGGCGATTTGAGAAAATAATCTAATTGTGATTTTTTTCCCCCAATATTGCGATTTACTCTGCAATTGTTTTAATGTTCCTCATCTTAGGTATTAAACAAACATAAGCAGTAGATCTTTTCATAGTAAAACCAATATGACATTAAATTAATCTAAAGATAAAGGATTTGAGAAAAAGTGGAGAAGTGAAGAACAGAAGCAAAATAGGTATGAAATTGCAAAAACTGGGTAAAAATGGTATGAAAGTGGAAAAAGGTTAATAAATAGGTGCAAAATAGGTATGAAATTGCAAAAAAAAAGGGGGAAAAATTGGCTAAAAAAATCCAAACTAAATTTCAAAAACCATGTAAAAAAAAAGTTGTGAATTTAAGTTGTCTGCTTACAGATTGTATCCTGTACTCCTTGCATGAAGTGTGTTGATGAAATCATAAATCAACAGTAAAAAAAAAATCTTTAGTCCAGTCTAATAAATTAGGGGTGTCCTGATCTGATATTGGTATTGGTCTGACATCAGCAAAAAATCTAAAATCTCCGATATAAGCACTTCAATACAAGTAGTCCATTCTAATGTATTTTTTATTTATTTAATTTATTTGTAGAATATTCTTATGTTTAAGTTAAACACAGTGGTTATTTTACCATTTAAAAATATATGTTTTGTTTTTACTGGATTTCTGGAAGTTTATTTTCAGGGTCTTCTAATTTTTTTTCATTTATTCTATTTAATTGTACTATATTCTTATATTTAAGGTTGAAATTTATTGAACCCATTGGTTAATAACAAATGGGTCAGTTTTTCTCATACCTACTATTGCTGACTACTGTTCTCTGTTTGAGTAATCTCACTTGATCAAGCCTTTTCTTACAGTCCATACTACAAAATAAGTAATAAAAGTCTGTATGAGTCCTGCTGATATTGGATCGGATCGATATCGGTATCGGTCAATACTCAAGACGGCAGTGTTGGTATCATATCAGAGGTGACAAAGTTGTATTTGGACACCCCTTCAGTAAATGTTATGATCCATCTGATCTGGAGTCTTCTGTCCTCCATCTGCCTGCTCTGCTGATTAATGAAGTGTTAAAACAGGGAGTCATTGACATTTTCCCTTCCATTTAAGATCTTGCTGGGGAAGTATTGAATGGCTGTGAGCTCTAAGATGTTTAATGTTCAGTGTCCTCTGCAGATGTACTCTTATTCAAGTTTAATCTTCCCATTCATTTAAGATGGGTTGGCCAGCATTAAAAAGCCCCCCTCTCCTTACTAACTCAACACATTCACTCTAAATTATCAGGGTCCAGACTTCTATGATGGACAGTCAGTCATCTTGGTCTGCTCCAAGGGATTAACCAGTTATCACTGAATTATAACTTAAGTGTGTGAGGCTTTATAATAACATAGGACCAGAATGTTACCTTTCTTAGCTTGTCTGTCAAATAAAAACATGTTTAATCTGCCCAGACTGGGATCATATCAGAACTGAGATCAACAGCAGTATCTATAACACTATATACCACTGCAGCAGTATATTTATATATATATGTTTTAATTCATATTTATGTACATGTATCAATAGTTTTATTAAGATTTATCTTTCCTTTTTATATATCAACTGCTACTGATTCTTAATTTCCCTGATGGAGTTTTTCCCAAAGAGATATATAATAAAGTACTATGTAATGTAATGTAATGTAATCTAGCATCCTGAGATCCAAGCTGCTGCTCACACTGAGCTGTGCGTGGATGGGACCGTTAGCTAAAGGCTAACATGCTACATCTACAGTAAACAAGTTCACAGAAGAAGAAAGAAAACAAACCTGCTCCCTCTTTAAGAATCCAAGAGTTAAAGAAGGAGAAAGAAACCCTGGAACTTCAGAGGATAACTATGAGACTACAAAAAGAAGGGGCAACTAATTTTGCGGGAAGAGCCACGAAAACCCGGAAACAAAACACCACTTCCGGGTCAACCCCCGGCCTTCAAAATAGGGGTGGGCGATACTGGGAATTTTGGTATCGATCCGATACCAAGTAAATACAGGGCTAGTATCACCGATACCAATACCGATACCGATACTTTTTACATTAAATGAAATCATCATTGAATAATTTTGTAATTTTGCCTTGAGTTGGTTGATTATGATTATGGTAAAACACAGCACAAAGATTTTAGGCAATAGAAATGCTTTTTATTAATGAGCCACAACAATAGAACAAAATTTTATCTGTATAAAAGTGATAAATTATTCCACTTTTAAGAAAAAAATCACAAGTGCAAAATAAAAAAAAAGCAGCAATGGAAAAAAAATATAAATATAACAATGTCAACATCACAACAAAAAATACCTTCCATTGCACTAATAAAGTGTAAACTACAGTTAACCTTAAACTTTGGCTGTCTGCTCACAAAGCCCTCTCTTGGGTTGCCCCTTTTGGCTCTGTTTCCATATTGACAACAGATTTATAGGTTTTTGTTCAGGAACAGTAACATGTTGACACAGAGGGAGAGAGGTGCGCCGTTTAGAAGCGGCGGTCGGAGCGGAGGAAAGTAAAGGAAAGACGACATAACAGAAACTGCAGGATCAATCTCATCACACTAGTATCAATCCGATACCAATACTCAGCTTGATATCGATACTATCGATATGCCCACCCCTACTTCAAAATATAGCGAATAAATGTTCTGGTTGAAATAGTCTTTGTGAAATAAATAGATAAAACTGTATACTCCATTCTTAATTTACTGAACAGAGAGACATAGAAATGTCAGACTCAGACTTTGTTTGACTAAAGTTGTGACCGTGGCACAGACGAGCGTCACTGCTTCACCGCGTCAGCACTAAAGTTCACTGATGCTTTTCTTTGGCGACCAAATGAGTCTGTTCACTCATTTTTCACAGTTTTACAAGAAGTTAACAAAATGCAGCACCGCTCTCTGTCTTTTAGTAGACAACAGAAAAAGGATCAAACCTTATTCAGAATAAACTCTTCACTGTTCTTTTAGAATTAAATACTTTAAAGAGGTCATATTTGCCTTAACTCTTATTGTATGTTGAGGTCTGTGAGAGTATGTTCACAAAGACTAATGTAAAAGTCTTCTGGTTTACTAAAATATACTCTTGATCCAGCTCTGTTCTCACGCTCTTGTCTGTTGGCACTCCGGTCACATTAAAGCCTCCTTCCTCAAAAAACAAAACTGATTTAATGAGCCTTTCGCAGTTTCACTGTATCGACTGTGTGGACTTTGACTTGTTTTATCTTTGAGGTAAGCATGTGCTGCTGGCAGGATCAACCAGGTAGAATGGTAAAATGTATTTAGTAATAAAAGACAACAGATGTATAGCTAATAAAAACAAGACTAATGCTGTAATACACAATATAAAACATTTTATTTACATTTCAATTCCTATAAGATAAGAGTAGCTACAGTCATAACTCTTTTCAAATCCAGAAACAAACATGGTTCCACTAACAACAGCACCGTCTCATTACACCCCTAATTCTTTTATTTTTAGATGATTCGACAAACTAATAAACAAACACAAATTTCTCTCAGAAAGTCGGTGTGGACTGAACACATCCCTGGCTCCAAGAAAAAAGAGTGAACAGCCACAACAACGCTTTTTATAACTTAAAATAGCTTTTGACATAAAACAAATAACACAATAATCTAGTTCAGTATGTATCAGAGGGAAGTGTTGGACTGGGTGGGGAGTTATTTCCACAACAGAAGGCAGTTTGTAAACATGCGAGCTCGGAAGTTTGGAATTTGCTTGTGGAGTCCCACAGGGCTCAGTGTTGGGGGATATTTCTTTCCTGTTTTGTTAAGTGTGCGTGCCAATTTTGGTGAATTTTTGAGCATGTTTAGTGGGTCAAATTAAGGTTTAAGTGTCTGGTTGAATAGAAGAAAGAAAAGCAGCAGGAACAATCGGATCCTTGCTTTTAGATCGAGGACCCTAAATATGATCCTAGAGCCATTATTATTAAAGTTGTCTTTATCATTTCTGCTTCTGATGAGAGCGTGTGCAAATTATGCAGAACAAAGTGGAACTGATAGTAAAACACGAATGATACTGATTCCTTGAGGCAGTTGTTACTAATTCTCACCTTGAACTGTTTTTTGATTCCCATCCCTAGCTCTAACTGGCAGTAACAAAAAAAAACAACTAAATTATGCTTTTTGAAAAACAAACATTTCATATTTATATAAATATAAATGATGATACATGTGAAAAGTTGATGTACGTTTGATGTGGTCTAAAATAAATCATGCAGCCGATCATCTTTTCTTCTGTGCCATTATGGCAGGGTCCTTCTTTAAAACACCCAAACTTTTTCCAAAAACACAGGCGTAGTCGGAAGAATGCGCTTTGTGTTATTTATTTATTTATTTATACCAGCCCCCATCTGGCAGTGAAAGAAACTCAAACAAACAAAAAATGACATGGAAAAATGTATGTACAATATTTAGAGAACAAGGGAAAAAATCAGGTACATAAACCACAGAGTTCCTCAATAACTCAACTGCATGTCCTTCGGAGCTGTTACCTGCTCTGTACGATTTCCCAACTCATCCAGCAAGCCAAGGTAGCCATCTCTTAAAGCAGAGTGTGTGTGTGTGTGTGTGCGTGCTGATGAATGTAGCTCGGACCTTCCTTAGAACTCTGCATTGCTTTACAACTTCTTTTAGTTAAGAAGGCTGAACTGGCCTGGATACTAAACTTCAGGAACAAGACAATTAAAACTAGAGCAAATTCATATTATTTGGACACGTCTTAGAGCACCAGGCTGTAAGTAGTGGTATATCGCCGGCTACAAAACTATGATACTAAGTTTTCCAAAAATTGTCACACATCAAAAACTACCACTACGTAACTAGAAAAGAGATACATTACCTCGTCGCTTTGCATCCTGTAAGTTGTTGAAAAAAGAAGTTGTAAAGCAATGTAGAAGTCCGAGTTTCTCTCATTTAGCAACACAACAAACGCACGCTTTGGCTTGTGGTGCGTTCCAAGTTTTAGTCGGAAGTTGGAATTTCTGAGTTCCTAGTAGGAGACTACAACTGAAATGTCCCCCGAAGTCTGAATTTCCTACTGGGAACTCAGTGAAACCTCGCCACCCCCGAGTTGACAATGGAAGATGGATGCCCCCAGTGTGAACAGTTATTTAGTTCCTGTAATAATCAATTTATTTGCACTTCTGACTGGGGTGTGTCTCTCTAGATCAGCTGTATACATAGTATTGTTAGACTTATATTTACAAAAATGCTGCCATAGTGATAATCACATTCTTCATGCAACAACGCAGGGTGTCCTAACAACAGCTAACAATAGCCTGGTAGATTGGCATGTTTTTTTCCGACTTCAACTGGAACGCCGATAAGTCGGAGATGATGTCACTCCCATTTCCAAGGTTACTGGAACGCAGCATTACGACAGTCACCGCTCGTGCTCATGGGTAGCAGAGTCTTAATGTCGCCGGAAACAGATTCTCCTCACAGGCCCTTTAGATAAACCAGGAGAACTTTTTTTGTGACAAATATTACTGCTGAAGGGGTTCATCCATAAAGAGTGATTAATTGTGTCAGGTACAGTTTTACTTGAACTGGAGGAGCTGACAAGTTTCACTTCAGTATGAATTCTCATACGCATGATTAAGTTGCCTTTTTGACTAAATATTTTACCTCACACAGCAGCTTAAGAATTCTCCCCTGGGTGAATCTTCTCATGTCTTCTGAAATTACTATGGAATTTAAAACTTGCACCACATTCTGAGCAGCTGAAGGGTTTCTCTCCAGTGTGAATTCTCATATGTCCTATGAGATCACCGTTTAGTTTACAACTTTTACCACAGTGTGAGCAGCTGAAGGGTTTCTCTTTTGACTGCAATGTTTCGGCTAATATTTTTATCCACATTCTGAGCGGCTGCTGGGTGTAACTTTTATATGAGTTTTCAAATGTCTGGTGAGATTACTTTTCTGATTAAATCTTTTCCCACACGCAAAGCAGTTAAAAGGTTTCTCTGCTGTGTGAATGATTACATGAGAAGTTAGATTACTTTTTTTGTCAAATCTTTTATGGCATTCAGAGCAGCTGAAGGGCTTTTCTCCAGTATGAAGTGCCATGTGAATGTCTAAAGAACTTCTATAGTTGAATTTTTTACCACAATCAGGGCAGCTGAAGGGTTTTCCTTTGGAGTGAATTTTCATATGTTTGGCCAGATGCTCTTTTTGTTTAAAGCTTTTACCGCAGAGAGAGCAGCAGAAGGGTTTTTCTCCTGTATGAATTCTCAAATGAACATTTAAAGAGTGTTTACAGTTGAATTTTTTACCGCAGTAAGAGCAACTGAAGGGTTGTTCTCTTGTGTGAATTCTCAAGTGAACGTTTAAAGCATTTTTTCGGGTAAATCTTGTACTGCAGTAAGAGCAGCAGAATGGTTTCTCTCCTGTGTGGACCCTTGAATGTTCGGTTAAATGGCTTCTGGTTTTGAAGAATTTGCCACAGTGACAGCAGTTGAGTGGATTTTTTTTCAAACATTTTTTCATATGTTTGGTCAGACCTCGCTTAAGTGAGAATCTTTTACCGCAGTCCGTGCAGCCAAAGGGTTTCTCTCCTGAATGAATTCTCATGTGATCTGCTAGAGAGCCTTCAAGATTACATTTTTCACCACAGTCAGAGCAGCTGTGTGATTTCTTCTCAGTGCTTGGTCTCTTACTTTGAACATTTCCAACTAAGTCTAAACTTGACTTATGATCGGTCCCCTCCTCCCAGTCAGCGCTGTCATCAGTCTCTGCTTCAGAAAAGTCTTCAGTCTCTGCTTGTGCATCCCTCTCTGGATCAAAGTATCTGTCTGCCTCTGGTCCTCCACACTCCTCTCCATCAGCTCCTCTCTCCATCTCTTCAGCTTTAATCCCATGCAGCTGTGAGAACTGAGGATCCTCTTCATCATCTTCACTCTTCACAGTGACAGGAGTAAAAATGAACTTGATATCAGCCTCCTCTGGTCCTTGAAGCTGCTCTCCATCCTGACTCCAGGGTTCCTCTGGTTCCTCTTTAATGTGCAGAGGCTCGTTCATCTTCTGGTTCAGACCGGAGCTCCTCTCCTGCTGCTCAGATGGATCCTCCTCTTTAGTCACTGGAGGCTGCTGGACCTCCTCACAAACCTCTAAAAATACAGAAGCATACGTTTAGGGGATTTCTGCCCATAGGTATTATATCTATCTATTCAGTGGAGTTAATGTTGAATGAATCCAAAACATCCCAATTACTGTTTTAAGAGCAAGAAAAGAATTAATGATTTTCCCTAAATTAAGTGCCTCGAAGATTCCTTAATATAAAAACTAAAGGAAACAGAGAGTGAAGAATAAGGGTTTACTTCAATACTTGTATGGTTGAATGAACCAGATTCTCCTTCACTATAAACCCGACGTTACAGCTCAGAACTTTTTTAGTAACATCAACTGAGGATCTAATCTGCCTGCAGTGAACACTGTCAAATAATAACAAACTTAATACTTTTCTGTTGAAAATAAGTAATCACTGATTACTTTCCTCTTTTTATTTTTTGCCACTTCTTGAACAATGATTGAAATCTAGAATTGTTTAGAAATCTGCAGGCACAGATAAACCAGTATAAAGATAGATCGGTGTTTGGGCCTGATTCACAGGAAAGTTACAAAAACTTAAGAGTTAAAATCAAGCTATCACACATGTTTTTCCCGAGAATGATCATCATCACCATATTTAACAGTGTTATATTGTAGCACATCTTTTTCTCAGATGCTGCCTGGTGTCCTGATGTGTTGATTCAATAATCCATCAAAATTCAGTGCACTTTTTTATTTCTAAAATTATTCTAATCCATTAAATTGTTTTTCTCTTAATCCAATTGTAATTTACTTACCTATTCATTTTATTTTTATTTATTTATTTATTTATTTAAATGTATTTTTTGGGCACTTCCTGCCTTCATTGATAGGAGAGAGACAGCGGACAGGCCCGCGAAAGGGGGCGAGAGAGCAGGGGAAGACACTCCGCAAGCCGGCCACAGGCGGGACCCGAACCCGGACCAGCAGAAGCAAGCACACGGGGCGCCCGGCAGCCAACCACTCCGCCAAACCAGCACCCCACCTATTCATTTTATTTTAACTTATTTATCTTAATCTGCTCTTATTTGTTATTTTCACTTTTGTTTTTTATTTACTATATACGTTTTTGAAAGAAGGAATGTGTCTCTGTAAATATTAAGCTTGTTATTTAATCATTTTAGTTCATCATTATCATTTCTTCAGTTATTTTGTATGTATACATTTTAAGGACTCTTTATGATCCACCTGTTTAGTGATTGTATTATCTTTATGTGCTGAGGGTTAGGCTGTTTTTTGGAAAATCAAGACATAAACGTGGGGGGAAAAATGAAAGTCTATTATCGTTCATTTTCATATGACTACTATCAAAAAACAAACAAACTAGAAAACACTCAAAGGGCGCAAACCTCCATCAAGGTAGCTCGCATACTGCTTTTACACTTATAAGCAATATTTCATGATAAAGTTGAAAACCCACACCCATCACTCAGGATCATGTTGATATCATTATTAGTTAGTTATTGAGCAAAAACCATCATATTAAAGGCAGTCTTCTGAATCACCACTAAAATCTTATCATTTCTAATTGGGACCATCACCAACATCTCCTCAAAATGTGGGAAATTCTGTCCAACAGTTTTCTAGTCATTCAATCAAACTTTGTTTGTATAGCGCTTCATGCAAAGTCTTGTAGCACAAAGTGCTTTATATAAAAAGAAAAGAATAAAAGAATAAGATAAAAGGTGGAAAATTGAACACAATGAGAACACAATGAATATACAAAACCCCACCCACCCTCACGATCCACATACTGCACACATACAAAGACAATAAGAGGAGATTCTAACAGAAAACAAAGTTAGAAGGATCAAGGAAATGCTGTCTTGATTAAAAATGAGGAAACATGGGAGTTAAGACTAAAATGAAAATAACAAATCATGAAACAGATTAATTTAAAAATACTATAGGGGAAAAAAAAGAATAAAATATAGAATTAGAATAAAATATATGGTAAAATGAGACAGCAAAAAAAAAAAAAAAACAAATGTGTAATAAAATCTACAAAAGAAGGCCAAGGGAAAGAAAACTAACAGAGAATACAATTCTGAACAATAAGTCTGAGCTGGAATTGAGAAATAAAACATATTAAGAAGGTTACAATAAATAAATAAATAAGATTTAATAATAATAGTGAATATTATCAGCTAAAAACCAGACTGATAGGGTAAGGCCTGAGAAGCTGGCAAAAACAAAACCTCCTTGGCAGGAAAACCAGACATCTGTTTCATATTCAGTGAAGTCTTAGACAGGCCTTCAGTCTAGATATGCAGAAAGAGGCTATTATGTTTTATTAATATGAGAATTAAATAAACCACAACATGACTGATTGCAACAACAACTCTACAAAATATCACAAACTTTAATCCTGGTTGTTTTTCAGCATCAGGTTATTGATGTAGTTCTGAATCCTGGATGTGATTTTAATGATGAAATCTTCAGATCTATACAGTATGAACTCAAATCAGTCTGTTCACTTCAGTCTCATGTTCGAGATTAACAAGACTTCTGATTCTTCAGACAGTCTGAGCTAGCTGATCGTTAGCTAAATGCTAAGCTGCTACATCTACAGTAAACAAGTTCAGAGAAGAAGAAATAAAACAAACCTGCTCTCTCTTTAAGATCCTGAAACCCGGACATTTGACACTCATCCAAGAGACAAAGAAGGGGAAGAAAACTCTCAAGACTTTTACAGGATTACTCTGAGACTACAGGACGAGGGAGCAGCTAACATGCTAACTGTGCTAGCCTCGAGACCCGGAAACAAAACACCGCTCATTCTTCTTCTACGTTTCAGGGCGGTTGGCATTCAAATGTTATCGCCTCCCCCTGGTTTTGGCGATCCTCCTTCCAACATCGACAGCTCGACAAAACTTCCTCCTCCCCTGAAAGTCTGAGCTCACCTCAAAGCAGTGATGATCAACAGGCAGCCCGGGCCCCACCAGGCCTCCCCAAAGCTTTCCATCTGGCCCCCAGAGTAATACTTTGTGATGTTAAAACAGTTTTAAAGATGCTAAGAGGAGTTTCTAAGTAATTACAAAAAAAGTCTCGCTTTTAGATATATGCCTGATCAAAATACACACTTTAAGATGAGTTTTATAGCATCTAAATAGGTTATCTATAAATGCTATTCCATAGCTTCATGGTCGGGTTGGACAGGGCTGAACTGGCCTGGATACTCAACTTCAGGAACAAGACAATTAAAACTAGAGCAAATTTATATTATTCTGACACGTCTTAGAGCACCGGGCTGTAAGTAGTGATATATACCCGGCTACAAAACTACGATACTAAGTTTTCCAAAAATTGCTTGTTGTCACACATCAATAACTACCGCTACGTAACTAGAAAAAGATACATTACGTCGTCGCTTTGCATCCTGTAAGTTGTTGAAAAAAGAAGCTGTAAATCAATGCAGAGTTCGGAGGAAGGTCCGAGCTGCAATTTTATTAGCATCACAACAAACACACGCTTTGGCTTGAGTCATGTCTTGTGGTGCGTTCCAGTTGTAGTCAGAAGTAGGAATTTTGAGTTAAGAGTAGCAAACTGCAACTGGAAAGCCCCACAAAATCTGAATTTCCTACTGGGAACTCGGTGAAACCTCGCCACTCCTGAGTTGACAATCGAAGATGGATGCCCCCAGTGTGAACAGTTATTTAGCTCCTATAATAATCAATTTATTTGCACTTCTGACTGGGGTGTGTCACTCTAGATCAGCTGTATACATAGTATTGTTAGACTTATATTTACAAAAATGCTGCCATAGTGATAATCACATTCTTCATGTGGTATTTGTGAACAACAACGCAGGCATGCTAACAACAGCTAACAATAGCCTGGTAGATAGGCTTGTTTCCGACTTCAACTGGAATGCCAATAAGTCGGGGATGATGTCACTCCCAGTTCCGAGGTTACTGGAACGCAGCATTACGACAGTCGCCGCGCGTGCTCATGGGTAGCAGAGTCTTTATGTCGCCGGTAATAGATTCTCCTCATAACACCTTTAAAGAGACTTAGTGATTTCTGACCTGGACAGCGTTGGTGTATCTTTCACATATAATATTTAAATCTCAGACACACTTCGACACACATGATCAGAGCGGACCCACAGCAGAAATGCCACACCTCCACTCACTTCATTACTTTTCCTGACACATTTTATTCTCACAGCACGGATCTGCATAAAGTAAAAGACTTCATCACACGGCAGAGTCAAAATACAAAGACACATGACAACTCCGTACAGCATATTTTGATTTCAAAGTCAAATCACAGACAGTTTCAAACCACTGTGTAGGACGGGGTTTAGACTGCAAATCTCAACATTTAAGGACAAAGAATTAGACTGTATCAGGAACTGTCTTCGATGGGTTGATATCAGGATCCTCAAAAACAAATTCTTCTGTTATCAGACCTGCAGGACAAGGTTTTTAATAGCTTTGGTCACCACAGAGCTCAACAGTGGCTAAGGACCTTCTTCAATCAGAAATGTCAGTGACGAGCTAGAATTGTGTGAATCAGTCATGCAGCTTGTGGTCAGTCCCTCATCAGCATCACAGCTTCTGGCCAAATGGAAAATTCCAGATTTTTTCAGGTTTAAGCACATTGTGATGATCCTCTCTGGGTTCCTTCCAATAAACTTGGTCACTGCCTTAAAGCTGCAGTAGGCAACACTGTTTAAGTATGATTGAGTAAAATCCTCTAAGCATAGTGTAAGTCAAGCGGTCTGAGACAAGTGGGAGGTTTCTGCATCTCACCACGGCTCTGTGTTCAGCCTCTAAAGCAGCCCTATTCAATAGGAGGGTTTCAGTCACGTGATTATTATGACGTATGAAGAGGGCGTGGTTTCAGATGGAGGGCAGGAAGTAAACATGGAGTCTATGAAGAAGACCGGCGAAAGTTCGTATTGTGCTGATCTAGATCCAGTTTCAAGAAATAGATATAAGCAGTTAATCAACAGATACGGTGGGCGTGATCCATATCTCATGAAGATGGGCAAGTGTTTGGCAGAGACAAAAGATTTACCGGCAATTGAGGCTATCGACATCGCAAACTGTCTGGTTCTTCAAACGTCGTACTACACCAAACAGCAGATGAAAGCCTACCAAAGTATGGAGGCATACAACTTTTTCATCAGCGGGTGGGTCCACAACCTCGGTACCAAACTACTACAGGATTGTTATTGTTTGGTCTTCGCAAGGGTGAGTCTTTCTTCTTTTTTATGTGTTAAGGTGCTAGCAGCTAGCAGTCGCGGCTTAGATGTACACAAACCATGGAAACAAACACGCAACAAATCTGAACGGCGATGTTAGCCCAACAGTCAAAGAACACAAGGACGTTAATTTGTGATATACTTAAAGCACCCGTAAACAACACAAAACATTGGCATCTTGATTGCTTATCACCGCAAGTTCTAACGTTACTTTACTTCCTGCCCTCCATCTGAATTGCACGCTGTCGCTATTAGACAATGTGACGTCACGTGAAACCCAGCTATTAGCGGCCCGAAAGCAACCCTCAAGTGGCCCGAAATCAACGTGATTGGGACTTAGGTCCGGCAAAAAAACACAGGAAAACTTTTACAAACACTGTCAAGGTCTTACAAAAATTCCAACATTATTACAGTCACTGGATGCAACGTGTTCTGAAAAGCTTCTTTTAGCAAGTTACTTTTAATTTACTTTCGAATGTGACCAAAAGATGGTGTTTTTAATCTGCACTTTTTTATATTCATAAGCACCTCAAAATGTGCTTCATTACCTGTCAAAACGTGTTGAAGTTTACTGTTTGAAGTGTAAAGTTTAAACAAACATTATTTCAGCAGAAATTAAGTTTAAGTGCTGCTCTTTATTGAGTTTATGCCCTTTTGGATGTGGCAATAAAATAATAAACATCCAGTGTGTTCATTATCTATTTGTGTTATCATGTCCTAAGTCTGAAAGTCTGGCCCGACTTAATTTTTAATTGAATAGCCCTGCTTTAAAGAATCAGTATCAGGATGATGTGCATCAACCTATCAGAGGTCAGCTCGGGCCACTGTGTTCCTATTGGCTGTTCTACTGCAGATGCACCCTCCTGTGCCACTGGCAGAATGAGAAAATAAGCGGCAATGGCCTAGAGTGCACCAGGTAAAACCGCTATTCCAGCATTGGCTACCACTGCCTACACAGCTAAACAACCCAGAAAAGGAGGACAGAATCAGAAAAAAAAGAATATAAAAGAGAGGTTGACCAAAAATGGAGCAAAAGTAGTGTTTATATCGGCACAGCGTTGGAGAAATGGAGAAGTTGGATTTGGAGCTGGCCACTCTTCTCTTTGACAGGTAAGCTGCTAAATGAATAACCTTGTAATATGTGTCATAATGTGTTGCGGTAATAGTTGTGTTGTGTTGTTAGATTTCATGAAAGCAGATGACAAACGGCGACTGGCAAGTTGAATTCCGCTAACAGTTTAGCTGTCTGCCAACCGTTAGGAAAGGAACGGTTGAAGCTAACCACAGCTAATTGTAGCTAACCTAAAGCCAACCTTTCTTACCTGTGACCCGGACATTACTCAAGATTGTGCTATGTGGACCGGTGAATTCCAGCAGCGGCTCGATAGCGACTGTTGAAAAAATGCTGTGTGTTCCTGGTAGGAGTGGCTCAGGGCAAAGACGAACAAAATCTTACTCAGATGGGACTCAAAATCAAATGTTTTCTGGCTTTCTGCCTACTGAAGCTTTAAATACTAGCCTCTGTTTTAATCACTTTGGCTGTGATGGAGCTCGTAAACTTAACCTCGAGCATGATTCTCTATTAGCAAAGCACAGCAAGAGAACCTTTAGAAACCAACATTACTGCTTAAAGGATAAGTTCGGTTTCTACAGCTTTCACATTGTTTATAGAATGAAGTAGAACAATATACTCACCCAGAAGGTGAGTCCTGATCCAAACAGTGCTTCAGGAGATATTTAGATCCAAAATCGAGCGGTGGACATCCGTATAATGTTAGCGGATGGGGCATGTATAGCGCTGCTCCTAAAACTGCATTAATCGTCCAAAAACTCAGTTTCACCAATATTTCATCATGGTCCACTCACGCTACTCCTCCACGACAGTCCAGGGTCACTCCACCCATGTTTTAGTGACTGTGCTGACCTCTGAACTGAAGACTGCTCTCTGGCCAGCTGTTCTTCTCTTTGCCTCCGCGTCCTCCTTTCGATGAGCTCCTCATCTGTAAACTCTGGCTCGAAACTGTAAGGACACCCATCATATTCAAAGTTCTCCCCCACAACATCTTCATCCAATAGATATTCGTCCATTTTGCACAAAACTGGAAGAAGAAAGTTGTTGAGTAACTGGCGGTCCCCCCTGAAACAATGAGCAATACTGCACATGTGCGCGGCACCCGGAAACAAAGTTTTCAGTTCAGAGGTCAGAACAGTCACAAAAAACATGCCTGGAGCGACACAGACCGTCGTGGAGTAGCGTGAGCGGACCATGATGGAATATTGGTGAAACTAATGAGTTTTTAGAAGATTAATGCAGTTTTAGGAGCGGGGCTGTATGCCCTATGTGCTACCATTATATGGATGTCCACCGCTCGATTTTGGATCTAAATATCTCCCGAAGCACTGTTTGGATCAGGAAAGCCTTCTGGGTGAGTATATTGTTCTACTTCATTCTATAAACAATGTGAAAGCTGTAGAAACCGAACTTATCCTTTAAGGGTTTCTCTCAATAATAAGGAGTGATCAAGTGTGTCAGGAACAGATCAACTGGAGCAGCTGAAAGGTTTTACTTTGGAGTGGACTCTCATGTGTGTTTTCAGAGTGCTTTTTTGACTAAACATTTTGCTACACTCAGAGCAGCCGAAGGGTTTCTCTCCTGTATGAATTCTCTTATGCTTATTCAAATTGCCTTTGTGCTTAAAGATTTTACCACAGTCTAAGCAGGTGAATGGTTTCCTTCCCGAGTGAATTCTCATGTGCATGGTTAGGTTACCTTTTTGATTAAACATCCTGCCGCACTCAGAGCAGGTGAGGGGATTCTTTTCCGTGTGAGTAGTCATGTGACTTTTCAGAGCGCAATTATAGGCAAATCTCCGACCACATTCAGAGCAGCTGAAGGGCTTCTCTCCAGTGTGAGTTCTCATGTGCATGTTCAGAATGCCTTTTTGTGTGAAGCTTTTGCCGCACTGTGAGCAGCGGAAGGGTTTCTCTCCAGTGTGAATCCTCATGTGCTCAGTCAGATTACCTTTTTGTTTAAAGCGTTTGTAACACAGTGAGCAGCTGAAGGGTTTCTCTCCAGTGTGAAGCACCTCGTGTCTTTTCAAATCACCTTTTTTTATAAAACTTTCACCACAGTCAGAGCAGCTGAACAGTTTCTCTCTGCAGTGGATCCTCATGCGAACTTTTAAAGAGTTTTTGCAGGTCTGTTGTTGACTGCTGTACGAGCAACTGACTGGTTTTTCTCCTGAATAAATTTTCATGTGGTCTTTTAGAGACTCTTTAAATTTAAATCTTCTATCACGCTCAGAGCAGCCATCTGATTGTTGTTCTGTCTCCCTCCAATCAGCGCTGTCATCAGTCTCTGCTTCAGAAAAGTCTTCAGTCTCTGCTTGTCCATCTCTCTCTGGATCAAAGTATCTGTCTGTTTCTGCTCCTCCACTCTCCTCTCCATCAGCTCCTCTCTCCATCTCTTCAGCTTTAATCCCATGGAGCTGTGAGATCTGAGGCTTCTCCTCATCATCTTCACTCTTCACAGTGACAGGAGTAAAAGTGAACTTGATATCAGTCTCCTCTGGTCCTTGAAGCTGCTCTCCATCCTGACTCCAGGGTTCCTCTGGTTCCTCTTTAATGTGCAGCGACTCGCTCATCTTCTGGTTCAGACTGGAGCTCCTCTCCTGCTGCTCAGATGGATCCTCCTCTTTACTCACTGAAGGCTGCTGGACCTCCTCACAAACGTCTAAAACACAAAAGCACAGACTTTACACACAATGGTAAATGAACTTGAGCATAGAAAGAGCTCTCCTTGTCCTTCTGATCACAGATTTACACCACAGGTCAAATCTACCTTTTCACATCCATTTCAATCCTGTTAACACACCACTGAAGCAGCAGGGGGGTTAACTGTCTGCAACCTTATGACAACTGATAGAACAGATCAGATTTCCACAGTGATCTAAAAACAGGATGATGATTTTTATTAAAATGCTGACTTTGCTCATCAGGTGGACTTACTGAGCTTTTTTATTCACAGCTTTAAATCTTCCTCTTTTGCAAAAATGATTCTACAAAGTTTATAAAACTACAGACACAGACAGACTAGACTGAAGACAGAGCAGTGGTTTAAACATTGGAAAGAAAAAAAAAATTGGAGCTTAAAATTATGCTTCACACATTCACTCTGGGGAGAAACTTGCTCAATCCATATGAGCTCAACCAGAGGTCCCATGGTCCAAATCAAGACCTTTTCTGGTTCCCTCCTGCCTTCAAACAGAAGGAGTCCAGCATCAGCAGCCTGTTGTTAATGATTGTAAGCTGACATTGACCCCATGAAAAAAGTTTTTTCTATTCTAATGCATGAAAACATCCAAATTTTTGGAGGCCAATATCTCAGAAACTAGAAAAGACAGAGCTCTGATTATGAGAGAATCTGAAAACCTGGGCTCAGATAACACAGGAGTCACAGAGATGTTTGCCTCCAAAAGTGGCTCCTCAGGAACAAGAGTCAAAAACAGGAACAGTACTCCTTTTTTAAAGGCTCATAGGTCAGAAACCCTGAAGGTTCCCCACTAAAATTTTGCACATGTTCATTATACATGTAGACGCACCAACATATTTTTTAGCCAAATCTGAGTCAGTGACCGAGGGTAATGTCGGTACTTTGGTTGAGTAATAAAGACCTAACTGTTCAGGGTTCCCACTCTTGTCTAGGGATCATATTCCAGAACTTTTTCAGGATGTTTTTACCCCCACCCCTACATACACACACTTTGCAGTGTCCTTTTCTACAGTGTGAACATTTTGTACATTCACCCAAATTGCCATGTGTATGCCTTTCCTCCCCAGAGGTCGGATTTACATTGTGCAGTCTATGTAACAGATCTATGAAACATCATTGATTCTCTGGCATTCTTAGAAATTATGACAAATTTATCAGAGAATAGCAGAATGACACCCACAGACTCCAGGGTCACCACATTAGACAAAGTTACAATGTTGGTGTGGGCAATTCTCAGGTTAATCTAAAGAACAATATCTCTCGCTAGCCCCAATTTTTTTTATTTCTAACTGTCTTGCATGAACAGTGTCTGCTAGCTAACATTTTAATTCAGCTTGTATGTAATGTCTGACTATTGCAAATATATTATATATAATGTATTTATCTTTATTTACTTTATGTCTTTATATATGCATTCTGTTGATTTACTGTCTAAGGGTGCTATGAGGAGAATCTATTTCCAGGGACATAAAGACTCTGCTACCCATGAGCATGCGCGGCGACTGTTGTAAAGACGTGACCCAAGCCAAAGCGTGCGTTTGTTGTGATGCTAACAAATGCAGCCCAGACCTTCCTCAGAACTCTGCATTGCTTTACAACTTCTTTTTTCAACAACTTACAGGATGCAAAGAGACGAGGTAATGTATCTCTTTGTAGTTACGTAGCGGTCGTTTTTGATGTGTGACAACAAGCAATTTTTGGAAAACTTATTATCTACGTTTTGTAGCCGGCTATATATCTCTGCTTACAGCCCGGCGCTCTAAGACGTGTCCGAATAATATAAATTTGCTGTAGTTTTACTTATCTTGTTCCTGAAGTTGAGTATCCAGGCCAGTCCAGCCCTGTTCGACCCGAACACGAAGCTAAGGAATAGCATTTATAGATAACCTATTTAGATGCTATAAAACTCATCTTAAAGTGTGTATTTCTATCAGGCATATATCTAAAAGTGAGACTTTTTTTTAATTACTTAGAAACTCCTCACAGCATCTTTAAATAGCCAAAAATTGTATTTTACAAGTTTTTGATATTTGACTTTGTCACCATTGTTTTGAGCATTTATATTTTATTCCTTAACTTGCATTATTTTATCTGCTCATAGCAGTGTTTGAATCGGTTACCAAGTATATTTTAACATAACTTCCTATGTTTGAGTTTTGTTCACTTAGGTAGAAGGACGATAAATAATTTTCTAGGACAATTAAAGCATTCCAGGACATTTTATTTTTACTTTTTACTGTCCAGGTTTGCCAGGTTTTGCAGGATCCCGACTAACTGTGCTTGATGAACACACTGGCGTAAGTTCTTCATTTTAGTCTAAAACATAAAACAGAAGTTAACTGAAGAAGAAATCAGGATATTTTGACCTGTTGATATTTTGATGTTTTGTAATATGCATTGTAAAACTCTCCCATTACCTAATCCTCTCAGCTCTATATTTAACAGCAGGTCTACAGTCCAGATATGTATGAATAAGACATGGAGATAAAAAATTAAAACTATTTACTGTGATTGGAACACCACCATGTGAAATCATGTGACCATGAGTGAGTCCTTGATGTGATTATAATGCTGACATTTGGTTGAAACGACCTAAAAGCATCTAAAACCTCAAACCAACCAGTTAAAAAGCAGCTAACATGATTTAAAAAGGCAACATGAGACAGAAAAAGATCTGAACGACTGAACTGAACAGCATCCCAATAAATCAGACTGTCTGGTCTTTGAGGATCAGAAGGAAGACAGACTGGAGACCTCAGTCTGAGACCTTTGATTCATCAGGCTGAGCTAGCTGATCGTTAGCTACAGGCTAAGCTGCTACATCCACACTAAACAAGTTCACAGAAGAAGAAAGAAAACAAACCTGCTCTCTCTTTAAGATCCTCAAACCCGGACATTAGACACTCATCCAAGAGTCAAAGAGGGAGAAGAAAACCCTCAAGACTTTCACAGGATTACTCTGAGACGACAGGACGAGGGAGCAGCTAACATGCTAACTGAGCTCAGCGGGAGAAAAACATAGAGACCCGGAAACAAAAATATTCCAGCTCGCTGGTCTGGCCTTCAAAATAAAAGTGTAGTCATTTGTTCCAATCAAAATTAGGATCGTGGAGAAAAAAATGGCTTTTCAAACTTTCTTTTACACATTTTATCATGATAGTAAACAGACACAGGGAGAGCTGTAAGCATGACAACAGACTTATGTGACCAATCAAGGCAACAGTCAAGTTTGGTGTTTCTTCTTTTATCCGTAGAAAGCCTTGACCCATTGGAGTCACTTGTTATTGCTCAAAATCACTCTTTGGTCATTTCGCTGAACAAATACTATTAGTATGAATCTTTGATTTCATATTTCAGCTTTAAAGAGCTCTGATTTTGTTTTGACTCTGGTTCCTAAATCCTTTTTTTTTGATGACTGCGCCAGCATGTTCATAACCCACCTTCAAGTCTTCATTCACTGGTTGCCCCTGATCCACCTGTATTCCCAGTCTGTCTGACAGACTGGCTACCAGGCCAACCCCATGGTGGTTGGTTCACGCCACGGAGTAACAACTCATCATTTAAAATCTCGATATCCACCCTGAGGCCTGCGCTCTTACATTCTCCAGTGGTGTTAGGTGTGAGCCCATCAGGACTAGTGATCAAGGAATGAACAAATTAAACCTTTATTGCCCCAAGGGGAGTCTGTCTTGCACAGAGAGCATGAAAAACACACTAAGTAATACATCAGCAACCACAGAGGGCAGCACACAACATTTAACAGTTAGTCAGTAATTGAAATATTAAAATAATAATAATAATAATAATAATAATAATAATAATAATAATAATAATAATAATAACAAACTAATAACAAACTTCACACAGAAAGGTAGGGAGGGCCTTTCTGTGTGAAGTTTGCATGTTCTTCCCGTGCATGCGTGGGTTCTCTCTAGGTACTCCGGCTTCCTCCCACAGACCAAAAACATGCTCATTAGGTTAATTGGTAACTCTAAATTGTCCTTAGGTATGAGAGTGAGCGTGAATGGTTGTCTGTCTCTCTATGTGGCCCTGCGATTGACTGCCGACCGATTCAGGGTGTATCCTGCCTCTCGCCCGATGATAGCTGGGATAGGCTCCAGCCCCCCGCAACCCTGAAAGGGATAGCCGGGTATAGAAAATGAATGAATGATTATTATTATTATTCCATCTTGGAGCCACCAAATTATTGTGCCTGAGGGGTTTGTGTGCCCCAGTGACCCCAGAAGCTATGTTGTCGGGGGCTTTATGCACCTGGAAGGATCACCCAAGGCAAACAGGTCCTGGGGTTGAGGCCAGATCAAGTGTGGCCCACATGTCTTGGACACTTAAGTGAAGAGAGGGGCAGAGTAGTCCAGTGATCACCACCTGGTGGTCAGGATCCCCCGGGAAGAGCTGGATGGATTGGCAAGTGTGAAGGAAGTCTGGGCATCCCTGTTCAGGCTGCTGCCCCCGCAACATAAGCGGGAGAAGATGGATGGACAATAATAAGAAGAAGAAAAAGAAGAAGAAGAAGAAAAAGAAGAAGAAGAAGAAGAAGAAGAAAAAGAAGAAGAAGAAGAAGAGGAAGAAGAAAAAGAAAAAGAAAAAGAAAAAGAAGAAGAAGAAGAAGAGGAAGATTTTTTTAACAAACACTTTATTCACAATAAAATTAAACAGACAGGCACTTTATGTTTAGCATCTACTCAGCATAGACATTTTTTAAGAATGAACTGTCAATTGGATACATCACATAAAATATTTTTAAAACCCCCAAACAGTAAAAACTTGTCCATTTTCTCATGGCTTTGTGGTACTGAAACTCCAGCCTCAGTCCGGCTTTAATGTTGCACTTCCACAAGGCCACAGGATCCAGCTCTGGTCCACCTTGCAGCCTGTCCCTCCAAGTGAGGTAGATAGCCATTTTGGCTTCGCCAATTAAAAAGTTTAAAATTTGGCACTTAAATTTATTCTTTTTGTTATACTTGATGAAACAGGTAAAAACAGGGCTAGGGAATACAACATTAAATAGATTAAAAACTCCAATTAAAAAGGTAGAAAAATGATAAAGTCTCCTGCACTCAGAAAAAACTTTCTTGGACAGACCACGAAAAGGACACTCATTTACAACAGTGGGGTTTATGACTGATCAAAACTTGTTCGTGGCGATTGTGCCATGTAAAATCTTCCACTGGACGTCACCAGTTTGTTTTTTTAATGGAGGCTTGTACAAACTTTTCCATTGTGGTGTGTGTCCCGCCACTCTGCTTGTCCACACACATGGGTCTGTCACACAGGTTTTTCTTGTGGATTGCTTTCACACAGTTCATGTACAGCATCAGTGTACTGTGGAGCATCAACTTTTCAGCCCCACTGACAGTCAGGAGGGGACCACTGAGGTCAGAGAGGTCGAGGCAGAAGGTGAGGTCAGGGAAAGGGTCCGTGGGGTCAGGTTGAACTTGCCTCTCCGTACAGCAGCAGAAGAAGAAGAATGATCATAATGATGATAATAAGCTGGGGTGCTGGTTTGGCGGAGTGGTTGGCAACCATGCACATCCCACATACTTGCTTCTGCCAGTCCAGGTTCGAATCCCGCCTGTGACCAGTTTGCAGTGTCTTACCCTACCCTCTCGCCCCCTTTCACAAGCCTATCCACTGTCTCTCTCCTACCACTAAAGGCAGAAAATGCCCAAAAAATACATTTAAAAAATGATAATAATAAGTTAGGCAGTAAAAAAAGAGATCCTTAAGTGGTCTGAAAAGCACAGAGTGCCATGTTCATGTTGTGAGATCAGAGTTTATTTAGCAGCTGGATGCTCCATGGTATAAAATTGTGATTCCTCTTTTGGTCCTTATTCTTGACATCCTGTACCTGCATCTCAAGTTTGGGAGTTCAAATTCAGACTAAGGGGGGCGCTGTGGCTCTGCTGTGATCGTGTTTGCCAGAGACAGTGTGTGTCCGCCTCTAAGGTGGGAGACGCTGCTTATTTGTTCCCCAGTAAGACTTGAGTCATGGGGCACACAAATGTCATTATGCAAGATGATAGGACAAGGAATAAAAGCTCTCAATCTGTGTATTTTTGTTTCTTCCACTGAAATACTCATAAATTGTAGAACATTATCAAAAGCAAAACAAATCATTTTTATTGTCATATTTTGTCTTACCATTACGGGTTTTTTTTTTTAATGTATATTTTTTGGGCATTTTGTGCCTTTATTGATAGGAGAGAGACAGTGGATAGGCTTGTGAAAGGGGGAGAAAGAGCAGGGGAAGACACTCTGCAAACTGGTCACAGGCGGGATTCGAACCTGGACCGGCAGAAGTATGTACATGGGGTGCTAACCACTACGCCAAACCAGCACCCCATCTTACCATTACGTTTATGCTTGCAAATATTGTCAACGTCATTATTTAATCAATCTGAAATTTGTAGCTAAAAGGTCCACATCTGAGCCCTCATGGACTTCAGGATCCCACGGTGGAACAGCACGATGCTCTCACACATTGTCCCAGCCCTGGTGTCAACCAAGGAGGCCTGCAGAAATAGAGGAGCTTCTCTAATTAGAATTGTCACTGATGAGCTAAAATTGTCTGAATCAGCTGTGCAGCTCGTCATCATCACCTCAACAGCGTCACAGCTCATGGCCAAACGGAAAATCAGGATTCTTCCGGGTTTAAACACGAAGTGATGATGCTCTCTGGGCTCCATCCAAAACTCTCAGTCTTTGTCTTTAATATCAGGTTCAGAAAAGTCCTCAGTCTGGTTGTAAATGTCTCTTTGGGTCTGAGTCCCTGACAGGTTCAGGTTCTCCACAGTCCTCTCCATGTGCTCCTGTCACTGCCCCAGTTTTCAGCACTTTGGCTGTAACAGAAAGTTTGACCTAAAGCACAACCATCCAATCTAATAAGGAAAGCAAGAGAGTCCTTTGCTCCTAATATCACTGTTGAAGAGTCCCTGTGATCTCTATGGAGTCATGAGGAGTGACTATTTCAGTTTTTCTTTCTCTGCAGGAGCTGATAGATTTCCCTTTAGTGTGGACTCTCAGATGCTTAGTGAGGTGAACACTTTTACTGAACATTCTACCACACTCAGAGCAGCTGAAGGGTTTCTCTAACGTGTGAATTTTCATATGCTTAGCCAGATCGCCTTTTTGTTTAAAACTTTTACCACAGTGTGAGCAGCTGTAGGGTTTCTCTCCATTGTGAATTGTCATATGCCTATTTCGGTCAACTTTTTGTTTGAAACTCTTAAAACACTGTGAGCAGCTGAAGGGTTTCTCTCCAGTGTGAATTCTCATATGGGCAGTCAGAACATGTTTCTTTTGAAAACTTTTACCACAAAAAGAGCAGCTGAAGGGTTTCTCTCCAGTGTGAATCCTCGTATGCTTAGTCAGATCACATTTGTGTCGAAAACTTTTACAACACTGTGAGCAGCTGTAGGGTCTCTCTTCAGTGTGAACTCTCATATGCACAGTCAGATCACCTTTGCGTCTGAAACTTCGACAACACTCTGAGCAGCTGTAGGGTTTCTCTTCAGTGTGAATTTTCATATGTTCAGTTAGATTATGTTTTTGTTTAAAACTCTTACAACACTGTGAGCAGCTGAAGGGTCTTTCTCCTGTGTGAATTCTCATATGCTTATTCAGAGCACCATTGAGACTAAAGCTTCTACAACACTGTGAGCAGCTGTAGAGTTTCTCTCCAGTGTGAATTCTCATATGCTTAGCCAGATTAATTTTATGTTTAAATTGTTTCCAACACCCAGGGCACCTGTAGAGTTTCTCTCCAGTGTGAATCTCCTTGTGTGTTTTCAAATCACTTTTTTTAATAAGTCTTTTACCACGCTCAGAGCAGCCATGTGATTGTTGTTCTGTTGCCTCCGTCCAATCAGCGCTGTCATCAGTTTCTGCTTCAGAAGAGTCTTCACTCTCTGTTTGTGCATCTCTCTCTGGATCAAAGTATCTGTCTGTTTCTGCTCCTCCACTCTCCTCTCCATCAGCTCCTCTCTCCATCTCTTCAGGTTTAAACTCATGGAGCTGTGAGAACTGAGGCTTCTCTTCATCATCTTCACTCTTCACAGTGACAGGAGTCAAAGTGAACTTGATATCAGCCTCCTCTGGTCCTTGAAGCTGCTCTCCCTCCTGACTCCAGGGTTCCTCTGGTTCCTCTTTAATGTGCAGAGGCTCGCTCATCTTCTGGTTCAGACTGGAGCTCCTCTCCTGCTGCTCAGATGGATCCTCCTCTTTACTCACTGAAGACTGCTGGAACTCCTCACAAACCTCTAAGACAAAAAAGCACAGACTTTACACACAATGGTAAATAAACTTGAGCAAAGAAAGAGCTCTACTTGTCCTTCTGATCACATATTTATACCACAGGTCACATCTACCCTTTCACACCTATTTCAAACCTGTTAACAAACCACTGAAGCAGCAGTGGGAGCACACTGGGGTTTACTGTGTTGCTCAAGGACACACTGACATGTGACAGACATAGCGAGGCTCACTACAATTTACTACAAAATAACAAAAAACCTTAATCAAGGTTATACTTTTCTTCAGTTTGTTCAGCACCAGTTTATTGCTGTAGTTCTCTGTGAGTCCTTGATGTAATTATAATGCTGACATTTGGTTGAAACTACCTAAAAGCATCTAAAACCTCAAATCAACCAGTTAAAAAGCAGCTAACATGATTTAAAAATGCAACATGAGACAGAAAAAGATCTGAACGACTGAACTGAACAGCATCCCAATAAATCAGACTGTCTGGTCTTTGAGGATCAGAAGGAAGAGAGTGGAAACCTCAGTCTGAGACCGTTGATTCATCAAACACTCTGAGCTAGCTGATTGTTAGCTAAAGGCTAAGCTGCTACATCTACAGTAAACACGATCACAGAAGAAGAAAGAAAACAAACCTGCTCTCTCTTTAAGATCCTGAAACCCGGACATTTGACACTCATGCAAGAGTCAAAGAAGGAGAAGAAAACTCTGAAGACTTTTACAGGATTACTCTGAGACTACAGGACGAGGGAGCAGCTAACATGCTAACTGTGCTCCACGGGAAGAAAACCTTGCGACCCGGAAACAAAAATGTACTTACTTTCACTGGTCTGGCCTTCAAAATAAAAGTGTTGAATCATCGATTAGAAAAATATTGACTTAATGTTTAATTAAAGATGCTATGAGGAGTTTCTAAGTAATTACAAAAAAGTCTCACTTTTAGATATATGCCTGATCGAATTACACACTTTAAGATGAGTTTTATAGCATCAAAAATAGGTTATCTATAAATGCTATTCCTTAGCTTCTTGGTCGGGTCGGACAGGGCTGGACTGGCCTGGATACTCAACTTCAGGAACAAGACAATTAAAACTAGAGCAAATTTATATTATTCAGACACGTCTTAGAGCACCGGGCTGTAAGTAGAGATATACAGCCGGCTAAAAACTCTGAAACTAAGTTTTCCAAAATTGCTTTTTGTCACACATCAAAAACTACCACTACGTAACTAGAAAGAGATACATTACCTCGTCGCTTTGCATCCTTTAAGTTGTTGAAAAAAGAAGTTGTAAAGCAATGCAGAGTTCTGAGGAAGGTCCGAGCTGCATTCATTAGCATCACAACAAACACACGCTTTGGCTTGGGTCACGTCATAACGACAGTTGCTGCGCGTGCTCATGGGTAGCAGAGTCTTTATGTTGCCGGAAATAGATTCTCCTCATAGCACCTTTAACAAGCACAAAATTGTGCCAACATCTGAGGCCTCATGGACTTCAGCATGATGCTCTCACACACTTAATGTGCACATGTCTTAAAGTTCATGAGTGTGCTGTTTGTACTGAGCCATTTTACTGTCTGTGATCTGGACTGGCTGTCACACCTCCACCTGATGTACTTGAAAGACTGATGTCACAGTGGTAGAAAATCACAGTGAGAGGTCTACTCAGGAGATCCAGGAGACATTTTATTCAGCGACTGGCTCTCAACAGGAGAGGGGGAGTTCCAGATGCTGTGGCCTCTGTTGTCTCAGACTTACAGAGGCGATCATTGTGACCACACCTTTCAGAGACTTGAGATGCTCTCTTACATTTACTTCATCATCCTCAAGTCCTCTCTTCTGGGCAGCACCAGTGTGTCCTCCACGTCTTTCAATCCCAGACACACATATTTGGTGTGGAGAAATGTCACACTTCAGTTCAGTTTGTTACTTTTTCTACATTTTATTCTTCCAACATAGGTCTGCTTCACACTGCTTATCGCACAGTTGCATTCCAATACAAGAACATGTTACAACTTCATACAGAATATTTTAAAGTCAAAGGCAATATTGGATAGAGTTGTAGACATTTCTGTAAGTGTAGGATTGTACACACAAATTTAAAATTGTTGGTACCCTTCTTTGAAAAGTAGAAAAACCCACAATGGTCACTGAAATAATTTGAAGCCGACAAAAGAAATAATAAATAAAAAATCGACTGAAAATTCACTAATGAAAATCAGACATTGCTTTTGATTTTAAAGAGACAGTTCCGTTTTTTATTAAGTGGGGTTGTATGAGATATAGCCACTAAGTACATTAGATACAGTAGAAAGTTCTCTCCTCTCCCTCAGTAAGCCTTCAAAAATACTGAACTATCCCTTTGAGGGTGTATTTTTCAGACTGCATGTTTCAGCTCCTTCCACAAATGGTCAATAGGATTTAGATTAGGAGTCATAAAAAGCCACTTCATGATGGTCCAGTGTTTTGTTCTGAGCCATGCTTGGGTGTTTTTAGCTGTGTGTTTTGGGTCATTATCCTGCTGGAGGACCTATGACCTGCGGCTGAGACCAAGCTTTCTGACACTAGGCAGGAGATTTCACTCCAGAATGTCTTGATAGTCTTGAGATTTCATTGTACCCTGCACAGAATCAGGACACACTGTGCCAGATGCAGCAAAAACAGCCCCAGAACATAACTGAGGCTCCTCCACCTCCACGTAGGTACAGTGTTCATTTCTTTGTATGTCCAAAGGACATTCTCCCGGAAGCTTCGTGGCTTGCCAATATGCCTTTTAGCAAAAGGCACAAACTAACCAGAGTTATTCAGCAGACATCTCCCACTGTAGTAAACAAAGCCATTACCTGATCAACCAGGGGCGAAACGGTCGATGCTGAAGGTCTGACGGCCGGCTGAGGCTAGTCGTTAGCCGTTAGCCGTTAGCCCGCTAACAGGCCTCAACCCGCAGGCAGAGCTCCGTTGGGCCCCACGGGAGAGGGAGGCGGATTCCCGGGTTCGGCGCTAGGCTATTCCGGCTCCATGATAGTTCAGTAGCTAACGCTGCTAGCTGCTCACCGGAGGTAGAGGGGAGGAGACGGGACCATGACGCACTACACATGACGCTGCGTAGTGAGAGAGACAGGGGATTGGATGGACTCACGGACGAACTCACGGACCAATTAATAGTCGCAGGTTCTTAGGTTTGATTGGTCAGCTAGTATGCAGCTTTTCAGCAGATATACTGAATGGATTTTTTTCGTTCTTTTTGGTCTTTATACTGTGTAGATAGGACCATAGGACCATAACAGCCTTATAAACGGTGTTATTATTATGTACAACGCTTCCAAATCGTAGACCATAGCTTTAAGTCCACTTTGGCTCAAAGCAACAGCAATGGATGATGCAATCTGAATCTAATGTACCTTGACTTTGGACTTCACCTCTAATCTCATTGAGAGTGGTTTTGGCCTCTTTTGTTACCATTACCATCAAATTCTCTGTACCTTCAATTTGTCAACAATTTTCCTCTTGCAGTTGTTTGTGCATAAGCATAAGCTCAAACAACAGTCAGGTTCCGTCCCCCTATCCGAAGGCAGAGGGAGGCTACCCTCTCATCTACTGGGGTAAACGTACAGGCCTCGAGCCTAGGGGAGACAAGTACTGCCACTCTTGCCCGATGCCTCTCGCCATCCGCAACTCCAGAGTGGAAGAAAGTCCAACTCCTCTCAAGAAGACTGGTTCCAGAGCCCAAGCTATGCATCTAGGCGAGTTCGACTATATCTAGTCGGAACTGCTCAACCCCACGCACCAGCTACGCTCCTTCGCCGACAGAGAGATTGCGTTCCATGTCTCTGTGCTAGACGCTGCAGCTGGGGATCAGACCGCCAGGGTCTCCGCCTTCAGCTGCCACCCAGCTCACATCACACCTGGCCACTATGCGTCGGCATGGCAGTGCAGCAACAGATAATCACGGTTGTGTGGTTGTGCAAAGGTACCCGTGACAGACAGTTTTTATTCCGGCTCACAGAGTAACAATCCATGTCTGTGTGGGAAACAGCTGTTAGTGAGGACAGTAGTTCCGCTTAGACAGACTGCTGAGAACCCACAGGCAATGCAGCTGCAGTGTTTTGTGGTTTGTAAATGAGAGAAATGGACACAGTTGGGAAAATGCCACCTTATACATCCAGTTAGCTGAAACATGATATGATTGCGGTCAACTCCAGAGGATCTGATGTCACTGAGCTACGGGGACGGTGACCAAACTGAGGTATTTGTGGAAACGTGATTATGGTTGCAGAGTTGCATTCGGTGTGAACGCACCTTCACCATTTTCAGAGTCTGCCATTTTGTGCACAAGCGCACTTTAGGGAATGTATTTTGTTTCAGCTCATGAAACAAAAGTTCCATGTTATTATTTTGTGAAGCTTAAAGTGTCAAAGTAGACAACCCTGCCTACATCCAAACTGACAGTGTAGCTTTGATCACAAAAATGCAGCAAGTACTTTAACATGAAGAAAGAAATACAATTTATCTCTGGACAATATTTACAGAATTAAGGTAGAACTTGGTAAACATGATTTTGGTGTCCCTTGAAAATTTATTCTTTGAGAGGTGAAGAAAAAAATCTTATAATAAAAAACTGAGTGTTGTTGAAAAATCAAGAACTTTTTATAAGGTTATAATCCCCAGGCCTGTTGTCAATCAAGGAAGCCTGCAGATAAAGACTAGCTTCTCTAATTAGAAATGTCACTGATAAGCTAAAATTGTCTGAATCAGCTGTACAGCTCATCATCATCACCTCAACAGCATCACAGCTCATGGCCAAATGGAAATTCAGGAAGTTGTAGGTTGAAACAAGATGTGATGATGCTGGGCTCCATCCAAAACTCTCAGTCTTTGCCTTTAGTGTCAGGTTCAGCAGCTGAAGGGTTTCTCTCCAGCATGAATTCTCATATGCTTGGTCACATCACTTCTGTAACTAAAGCTCTTAGAACACTGTGAGCAGCTGTAGGGTCTCTCTCCAGTGTGAATTCTCATATGTTGAGTCAGAGAACTATTAAGTTTAAAACTTTTACAACACTGTGAGCAGCTGTAGGGTTTATCTTCAGAGTGGATTCTCATATGTTGATTCAGAGTACTTTTAATTTTAAAACTTCTACAACACTCTGAGCAGCTGTAGGGTCTTTCTCCAGTGTGTACTCTCATATGTTCAGTAAGATGATAATTGTGCTTAAAACTCTTAGAACACTGTGAGCAGCTGTAGGGTCTCTCTCCAGTGTGTGTTCGCATATGATGAGTCAAAGTACTTTTACGTTTAAAACTTTCACAACACTGTGAGCAGCTGTAGGGTCTTTCTCCAGTGTGTACTCTCATATGATGAGTAAGATTATATTTGTGCTTAAAACTCTTAGAACACAGAGAGCAGCTGTGGGGTCTCTCTTCTGTGTGTATTTTCATATGATCGGTAAGATTATATTTGTGCTTAAAACCCTTAGAACACTGTGAGCAACTGTAGGGTCTCTCTCCAGTGTGTGTTCTCATATGATCAGTAAGTTTAAATTTGTGCTTAAAACTTCTAGGACACTGTGAGCAGCTGTAGAGTTTCTCTCCTGTGTGAATCACCTCATGTTTTTTCAAATCACTTTCTTTTATAAATCTTTTACCACACTCAAAGCAGTTATGTGATTGTTGTTCTGTTGCCTCCCTCCAATCAGCGCTGTCATCAGTCTCTGCTCCAGAAAAGTCTTCAGTCTCTGTTTGTGCATCTCTCTCTGGATCAAAGTATCCATCTGCCTCTGCTCCTCCACTCTCCATCTCTTCAGCTTTAATTTCATGGAGCTGTGAGATCTGAGGCTTCTCTTCATCATCTTCACTCTTCACAGTGACAGGAGTCAAAGTGAACTTGATATCAGCCTCCTCTGGTCCTTGAAGCTGATCTCCCTCCTGACTCCAGGGTTCCTCTGGTTCCTCTTTAATGTGCAGAGGCTCGCTCATCTTCTGGTTCAGACTGGAGCTCCTCTCCTGCTGCTCAGATGGATCCTCCTCTTTACTCACTGAAGGCTGCTGGACCTCAAAAACCTCTAAAATACAAAAGCACAGAATTTTCACACAATGGTAAATGAACGTTATTAATTTTTATCAAACAGACACATGTTTGATATACACATGACACATAGTTGGCCATTTCATTAGGAACATTCCATTCCCATTATCATTATAGCTGTTCATGTAGATATTAGCATGATCTCCATATCCATGATCGATACTTCTACAGTATCTTGTTTTTATCACCACATAGGCATGAGGTACCTCTGAAAATGGGATGTCACATCTCAAGAGGCCTTTAACACATTCATACTGAACAGAGACAAATATGGTTGGGATGCACTTGTGGTCTGGGCACCCATGAGGTCGTCACTACCATAAATTCTTATTTTCAGAAAGAATATCATTGATTATACTTCTATAAAATTATCACCACAACTATTCAGACATGAAAACCCTTCTGAAAATGAGATGTAGCATCTCAAGAGGCTAACCTCTAATAAATCAGATGACAGGTCTATGGTTCATGGATCTGTCACTAACTTTAGTTCTTATTCTAGTCCACTTGTCTCCTCTTACCTCCCTTCCTTCGCCCACACACCCAACACAGCATCGTGTGGATTTGCTGTTCATCATGAGACTGGGATCCACATTCAAGATTTCCTGCTGCTTAAAGGAAAAGTTCAGTTCCTACAGCTTTTACATTGTTTATAGAATGAAGAACAACAATATACTCACCAAGAAGGCTTCCTGATCCAAACAGTGCTTCGGGAGATATTTAGATCCAAAATCGAGCAGCGGACACCGATATAATGGTAGCCCGTAGGGCATAGATCGCCGCTCCTAAAACTGCTTTAATCGTCCAAAAACTCATGTTTTTCACCAATATTCCATCATGATCCGTTCCGGATGGTCCGCCATTGCAGTCTGTCTCTCCACACAGCGCTGTGTGACTGTACTGACCTCTGAACTGAGGAGTTTGTTTACGTGCCCTTCACGCATGCGCAGTGCGGCTCATTGTTTCAGGGGAAGACCGGCAGCTACAAATCGACTTTCTTCTTCCAGTTTTGTGCAAAATGGACGAATATCTATCGCATGAAGATGTTGTGGAGGAGAACTTTGAATATGATGGACGTCCTTACAGTTTCTACCCAGAGTATACAGATAAGGAGCTCATAGAAAGGAGGAAGCGAAGGCAACACTCCAGAGAGTACTGCGCATGCGTGAAGGGCACGTAAACAAACTCGTCAGTTCAGAGGTTAGTTCAGCCACACAGCGCTGTGTGGAGAGACAGACTGCAATGGCGGACCATCCGGAACGGATCATGATGGAATATTGGTGAAAAACATGAGTTTTTAGATGATTAATGCATTTTTTAGGAGCGGCGATCTATGCCCTACGGGCTACCATTATATCTGTGTCCGCTGCTCGATTTTGGATCTAAATATCTCCCAAAGCACTGTTTGCATCAGGAAAGCCTTCTGGGTGAGTATATTGTTGTTCTTCATTTTACAAACAATGTAAAAGCTGCAGGAACCGAACTTATCCTTTAACAGAAGGTTTTTTCTTGCCGCCATGATGGAGGGATTCATGATTGGCTATATGGATTCATGTTGGGTGTTGGATGTATATATTTGTATATATATATGTATATGTGTATTTTATATGTATATATGTATCTATGCATATATGTGTATCCACAAAATGAAGAGCTGTTGCTCTATTGTAAAGTGTCTTGAGATAACACCTGTTATGAATTGGCGCTATACAAATTAAGATTGATTGATGGATGGATGGATGGATGGATGGATGGATGGATGGATGGAAATAACTCAGTGGGGCAGATGTGATATTCAGCATAAGGTAGTGGTGGGCATAATGACCACAATGTGCTACAACAAAAACATTTGAAGTCATTTCTACAAATATCAGTTTTTGTAGTTTTATGACTTTGATTCCTTTAAATAAATACACAAACAGTGCAGTGAATGAAAGAGGTCATTTCTTGATATTTTGTAAAGGATGTGATGCATTAAAACACAATAATCTAAATATTTCTGTGAATCAGAGTCTGACTTTGCTCATCAGGTGGACTGAGTGAACTTTTTATTCACAGTTTTAATTTTCTCTCAATTAAAAAATGATTGCAAATCATTGTACACATTTTATAACTCTGCAGGCACAGACAGACTTGTCTGAAGACAGAGCAGAGTATAACAATTTAAAAGGAAAAGTTACAGAAATAGCGCAGCTAAAAATTACACTTCACACTTGGGCTGGAAAAGATCTAATAGCAATTTTTCTGGTAGATATTGCAATTTCAATTCGATTCATGGTTTTATTTTTCATATCAAGCATCAGCAGAATATTCACAATGTGTAAAGGGACTTTGTCAAACATGACAGAAAAATACATCATACCATCAAACATTCAAAGTTATTACTCTAAGGCAAGAACGAAAACTAAGGGGATGAAATGCACATGCACACTCTCCTTTCCCAACGGCAGTGATGAAGAGCCATCTTCTTTAGCTTAAAAAGATCAAAAAAATCTTCAATAGTGTCTAGCAAAAAGTTTAATAAAATACAAAAAGTCCAAAAGACTTAATGTTTTCCAATAAAACTTGTACGTGTTCATTATACACATGATTTCTGGATTTTGCTTGAGTTTGTATGGAATGATCAAACTGTTCTTTAAGAACACACTGCTGTGAATTCTTCATATTCTAAAACAAAAAAAAAACATTTTAACTTAAGCAGAAATTCTGATACCATGACCTGTTAACAATATTAGCATATATAATTATGTCTTGTAACATGTTTAAAAACTCTCCTATCACCTGATCCTCTCAGCTCTATACTAAACAGCAGGTCTACAGTCAGGAAATGTATGAAGAGGGCATGGAGATTAAAATCACAACTACCACGTGACTGAATGCAACAACATAGCTCAACAAAATAACAAAAAAATTAATCAAGGTTATTTTTTTCATCAAATTGTGCAGCATCAGTTCGTTGCTGTAGTTCTCAGTGAGTCCTTCATAAGATTTTAATGTTGGGATTCGGTTGAAATCAGCTCTATACATCCAAAACCTCAAATCAACCAGTTAACAAGCAGCTACATGTGTTTTAAGAACAACATGAGACAGAAAAAGATCTGAACGACTGAACTGAACAGGATCCCAATCAATCAGACTGTCTGGTTTTTGAGGATCAGAAGGAAGAGAGACTGGAGACCTCAATCTAAGACCATTGATTCATCAGGCTGAGCTAGCTAACGTTAGCTAAAGGCTAACTGCTACATCTACAGAAACACGATCACAGAAGAAGAAAGAAAACAAACCTGCTCTCTCTTTAAGATCCTGAAACCCGGACATTTGACACTCATCCAAGAGTCAAAGAAGGAGAAGAAAACTTTGAAGACTTTTACAGGATTACTCTGAGACCACAGGACGAGGGAGCAGCTAACATGCTAACTGTACTCGGCGACAAAAGAGCCTTGCGACCCGGAAACAGAAATGTACTTCCAGCTCACTGATCTGGCCTTCAAAATAAAAGTGTTAACGTATTTAAAAAATATCGAATGAAAGTTTCATTTACAAGTACAAAATTTTGCCCACACCTGAGGCCTCATGGACTTCTGCATGATGCTCTCACACACTTACTGTGGACATGTCTTAAAGTTCATGAGTGTGCTGTTGGATTGAGCCATTTCACAGTCTGTGATCTGGACCGGCCGTCACACCTCCACCTGATGTGCCTAGAAGTTTGATGTCACAGTGAGAGGTCTACTCAGGAGATCCCAGAGACATTTCATTCAGTGACTGGTTCCCACTTCCCATCTCTATCTCAGACACAAATGCTTGTTGTGGAGATGGAGCATCTGCAGAAATGTCACACTTCAATTCAATTTGTTACTTTTTCTACATTTTATTCTTCCAACACAGGTCTGCTTAACGCTGCTGATCACAGTTAAATTCAGATCCAAGAACATGTTACAACTTCATACAGAACATTTTAAAGTCAAAGAAAAATTGGATACAGTTGCAGACATTTCTGTAAGTGTACTTGTTCACACGTGTTTAAAGTTGTTGGTACTCTTCCGTTGAAGACAGAAAAACTCACAATTGTCACTGAAATAACCTGAAACAGGCAAAAGTAATAAGTAATGTACTCAAAATGTACTGAAATCCACTAATGAAAATCAGACATTGCTATTTAATTGAGGTTCAGCAGAATCATTTTACTGAACAAACTACTGAAACTGGTATGGACAAAATTATGTTACCCTTAACATTATATTTGGTTGCACAGCTTGATGAAGCAATAACTGCAATCAGGCGATTTCTGTGACCCTCAATGAGACTTCTGCACCTGTCCAAAGATATTTTGGTGGACTCCTCATGAGCAAACTGCTCAAGCTGTCTCAGGATTTAAGGATGTCTTCTCCAGACTGCATGTTTCAACTCCTTTCACAAATGATCAATAGCATTTGGATTAGGGATCATAAAAAGCCACTTCAGAATAGTCCAGTGTTTTGTTCTGAGCCATTCTTGGGTGTTTTAGCTGTGTGTTTGGGTCATTGTCCTGTTGGAGGACTCATGACTAAGAACAAGCTTTCTGACACTGGGCAGCACATTTCACTCCAGAATGCCTGGATAGCTCTGAGATTTAATTTTACCTTGCCCAGTATCAAGACACACTGTGCAAGATGCAGCAAAGCAGCACCAGGACATAACTGAGCCTCCTCAGTGTTTCACAGTAGGTACAGTGTTCATTTTTTTGTGTGCTTCATTTTTGCATCTGTCAACATAGAGCTGATGTGACTTACCAAAAAGCTCCAGATTTGTCTCATCTGTCCAAAGGACATTCTCCCAGAAGCTTTGTGGCTTGCCAATGTGCACTTTAGCAATATCCAATCTTGCTTTTTTTGTGAATTGCTTTCAACATTTGTGTTCCATTAAGTCCACTTGGCTCACAGCAATGGATGGTGAGATCTGATTCTGATGTACCTTTACTCTGGACTTCACCACTAATCTCTTTGGAAGTTGTTTTGGGCTCTTTGGTTACCATTTGAATTATCTGTACCTTCAATTTGTCATCAGTTTTCCTCTTGCAGCCACGTCCAGGGAGGTTGGCTCCAGTCCTGTGGACCTTAAACTTCTGAATGATCTGTGTAGCTGCAGTCACAGGAACATCAAGCTGCTTGGAGATGGTCTTAGAGCCTTTACCTTTAACATGCTTGTCTATAATTTTCCTTCTTATCTCCTGAGACGGCTCTCTCCTTAGCTTTCTGTGGTCCATGTTCAGTGTGGTACACACCATGATACCAAACAGCACAGTGACCACTTTTCACCCTTTAGACAGGCAGACTGACTGATTATAAGTTTGAAAACACCTGTGATGCTAATTACAGGACACACCTTAGGTTAACATGCCCCTATGATTAATTTATTTTCATTTTTTTCTGGGGATAACATCAATTTAGTCCTCGCCAGTTTCGTTATTTTGTATTTCAATTTGATTCTGTTGAACCACCACAATTTTTATTCTATATTTTTCAGCGAATTACAAATTATTGCACTTTTTTTCAATTATTATACTTTTGTCAGTTTCAAGTTATTTCAGTGACCATTGTGGGTTTTTCTTTCTTTAACAAAACAGATAATGTTTGTGCAGCTTTGGTCACCACAGAGCTCAACATTGACTGTCTAGATTTACATCCAGGCTAAAAGCACCTGTTGGTGCTGAATAAGGCAGGGAAATATTTTAATTTAATTGATTCAATCGAAATAATTATTGTAAAAAAAAAACTGTAAACATTTCTTTTCCTTGGCTCACTCTGTCACTTACTTTGCCCTATCTCTGGTGCAGTAAAAACTATCCCCAAAACTTAGAAGTTGCTTAAAGATGAAATGCAGGTGCATACCGAATGCAACTTAAATGACCTCAGCAACCACTCTCCTTGTAAAGTAAATGTACAGCCGCGGTTATCCCTCTGGTGAGGCAACAGTCATGATCAAGGAGACCACGTCACTCGTTGTCCACTGACAAAGTTGATCTTTTCAGGTGATGTCAGTATTCCAGTGCAGCAACAGATAATCATGGTTGTGTGGGCGTGCCACGGTACCTGTGACAGACAGTTTTTAATCCGGCTCACACAGTAACAATCCATGTGGGAAACAGTTGTTAGTGAGAACTCACAGACGATGGTGCTGCAGGGCGAACAGCTGCAGTGTTTTGTGGCTGGTAGATGACTGAAATGGATACAGTTGGGAAGATGTCACAAATGCATCCAGTTAGATGACACATATCTCAGTGAAACTCGAGAGGATGTGATGTCAATGAGCTGCAGCGATGGCAACCAAAATGAAGTTTTTATGGACACATGCCAAGACTTCAGAAGGCAACGGTGGTTGCAAAGTTGCATTCGGTGTGAACACACCTTCACTGTTTTCATATGTCAGAGTCTGCCATTTTGTGCACAAGCTCACTTCAAGGAATGCATGTTGTTTCAGCTCAATTATGAAAAGAAAATTCCATGTTAATAATTTGTGAAGCTTAATGACATAGTTCAGTATTTGTAAAGTGGGGTTGTATGAGCTCCATATGGCCACTAAGTACATGAGATGATGTAGAACATTCCCTCCTCTCCCTCAGTAAGCCACACTCTGTGAGTCTGTTATGAAGAAATAGCCGCTAACAGGTAAGTACCATACCAAGAACAAAGGGTATTTTCTCCGCACACAAGAACTCAAATCAAAAAATAATACCACAGTTTAATAGTACGCTACATATGAGTGTTTTTAAAGTGCATTAGCCTTTTGGAAATATGAAGTCTTTCTGGACCTATCCAACTCACATCAAGTATTCCTCCGCGCAGCTCTGCTGCGAGCCGCTGAATCACCCTGCCTCCCTCTTAGCTGTTCTTAACAAAACAAGCTAGCGGCCTCAGATGCCGGTTGTAGACTGATTGAAAGCACATTATATGACGAATATTTTGAAGCCTAGCTCCAAGAGGAGAAGTAACTGCAGGCCTCCCTCACTTTATGCTGATAAATGGTATAAGATGTGACATGTGCCCTCACGGGTCAATCAGTGATCCAAGCCGTGGAGTGGATTGCTAATTTTCCTGCTTGGGAGCGACGCGGTGCTGTCTAGAGGGGATTCTGAAGTTGTGTGGAGTGAGGGTCTTTCAAAAAAAAAAAAAAAACACTCCATGACTGTAAAATCTAAAAGGTTTACTTTAAAAAAATTACCCCAAACTGTCCAATTGGTTCCAAAACTTGTTGAATTTATTGAAAAAAGAAAAAAAAAAAAAAAAAAAAAAAAAAAAAAAATTATTTACATTAAAACCAGATCAGAATTAAAAAAATCAAGGAAAAAACACAAATAAGTGTAGCATACCCTCTTAAAGACTGTGAAACTTGACTGATGGTTTTAAACTTTAATACTGTTCCACAAATCACCTCCATATACCAACGTGAGCACTGACAAAAATGAAGAAAAACAAGGCAATCAAATTTCTTATAATTATTAACAGAAACACGGGTACTACCTCACACTAAACCCAACAATACAAGCAACGTACTGCCATTTCATAAAAACAGGCGTGCAAACCATTAGTTTATTTCTCAATATAAATCATCAAATAATGATGTAAAGACTCTAAGAACAAAGAACACCAACCTTGTACCTCCTCGGAAGATTGTCAAAATACACATAGCCTTGGAAGTTTTTTAACTGAACTGCTATTTCAGCTTTGCTGTTTTATACTGTTTCACCGTCAGCTCATACATTCTGTTAATTCATCCAGCAATACACACAGGAAGGAAGTACAATATGGTGCTCTTCAAAATAAAATCTCACATTTAAAATCAAACAACTAGACCCAAAACAGACAAAAATACACATTTAAAAGTCGAAGAAATGACATTTTCTATTGAGTAAACCAAGTCATGAAATTTATACTTAGAGAAATAATTTCAAATTGCATCTAAAGCAGATATTTGTCATTTCACCTTCAAACAATGCAAGCTGCCCTCTGGTGGGCAACACTAGAAACAGCAAAAACAAAAAATGGCTCGGCTACAATAAGCAGTATTAGCAAATAACGGGAACTCCTTCAAAATCGGCTACTCAGCTTAAAGGTGCGTTCACACCGGACGCTACCTGTACTACCTCGGCGATCACCCTCCATTCAAAGTGAATGTACAGCCGCGATGGGGCGGGGCTAACCATCCTGTGATGCGACAGCCGGCGACAAGACGACCACTTCACTCGTCGCGCGATGTCAAAGTTAAAAAAAAAGTTGATCTATTCAGGCGATGCCGTGTGTGGCTGTGCAGCAACAGCCAATCAGCGGTGTGTGTACGTGTGACAGTACTGTTATTCATCCGGACTACAGGGCGGATGACTTCCTTCTAGGCGGAACTAATCTCAGTGAGGACATTTGCAGACGGACCGCGGTAAACTCACAGATGATGCTGCTGCATCATCAGCTGCAGAGTTTTGTGTTTGATAAGTGAGTGAAAAGGACACAGCTGGAATAATGTCCGCTTATACATCCTATAATGTGATATATGATATGATCGCGGTAAAACTCGAGCGGACGTGACGTCACCGACCGACGGCCGACGCCAACGGCCACCAAACAGGTATTTATGGACGCGCGACGCTACATCAGTGGGCGACGCGACTTTGGTAGCTGGGTCGCTTGCAGTGTGAACGCACCTTAAGGGTTTTGCTCCAGTGTGAACCATTTTGTGTTTGTTCAGATTACTTTTCTGCCTAAATCTTCGACCACACTCGTCTCAGCTTCAGGGTTTCTCTCCAGTGTGAACCATTTTGTGATAGATTAGGTGACTTTTCCTGCTAAATCTTTAACCACACTCATCAGAGCTAGGTTTCCCCCCAGTATGAATCATTTTGTGTTTGTTTAGATGACTGGTCTGCTTAAATCTTTTACCACACTCATCACAGCTGAAGGGTTTCTCTCCAGTGTGAGTTCTGATATGTACAGTCAGATCACCTTTGTGTTTGAAATTTTTACCACACTGTGAGCAGTTGAAGGGTCTCTCCCCTGTGTGAATTCTCATATGTACCGCCAGATCACCTTTGCGTCTAAAATGTTTACAACACTGTGAGCAGCTGAAAGGTTTCTCTCCTGAGTGAACCATTTTATGACACTTAAGTTTAGTTTTTGATTTAAATCTTTTACCACACTCGTCACAAATGAAGGGTTTCTCTCCAATGTGAATTTTCATATGTACAGTCAGATCACCTTTGTGTTTAAAACTTTTATCACACCGTGAGCAGTTGAAAGACCTCTCTCTACTGTGATTTCTCACATGTACAAGTAGATCAAATTTGCGTCTAAAACTTTTACAACACTGTAAGCAGCTGAAGGGTCTCTCTCCTTTGTGAAAGGACTCGTGTATTTTTAAATCCTGTTTTCTCAAAAATCTTTTACCACACTCATCACAGCTAAAGGGTTTTTCTCCTGAGTGAACCATTTTGTGTTGGTCTCGATCACCTTTCCTTCTAAATCTTGCACCACACTCATCACAGGTAAAGGGTTTTTCTCCTGTGTGAAGCATTTTATGTCTTTCAAGGTGATGTTTCTGTCTAAATCTTGTACCACACTCATCACAGCTAAAAGGTTTATCTCCTGAGTGAACCATTTTATGACTTTCAAGGTGAGGTTTCTGTCTAAATCGTGTACCACACTCATCACAGGTAAAGGGTTTCTCTCCTTTGTGAACCATTTTATGAATTTTAAGTGAATTTTTCTCTCGAAACATTTGACCGCACTCATCACAACTAAAGGGTTTCTCTCCTCTGTGAATCGACTTATGTTTTTTCAAATATCTTTTTTTAGTAAATCTTTTACCACACTCAGAGCAGCTATGTGACTGTTGTTCTGTCTCCCTCCAATCAGCGCTGTCATCAGTCTCTTCAGAAGAGTCTTCAGTCTCTGCTTGTGCATCCCTCCCTGGATCGAAGCATCCATCTGCCTCAGGTCCTCCACTCTCCTCTCCATCAGCTCCTCCCTCCATATCCTCAGCTTTAATTTCATTAAGCTGTGAGAACTGAGGCTTCTCTTCATCATCTTCACTCTTGACAGCGACAGGAGCAAAATTGAACTTGATATCAGCCTCCTCTGGTCCTTGAAGCTGCCCTCCCTCCTGACTCCAGGGTTCCTCTGGTTCCTCTTTAATGTGCAGAGGCTCGCTCATCTTCTGGTTCAGACTGGAGCTCCTCTCCTGATGCTCAGATGGATCTTCTTCTTTACTCACTGAAGGCTGCTGGACCTCCTCACAAACCTCTAAAATACAAAAGCACAGAATTTTCACACAATGCTAAATTGGCTTGAGCATAGAAGGAGATCGGCCTGTCCTTCTGACCATTAAAAATCTTTTATTCGTTAAACTAATGGCAAGAAATGTTTCCGAATGTATTTATTAACCAGCAACACTCTTTCAAGTCTGTGACCAACGGCAGTGATTACAACTGAAGAACTGAAAGAGCCTTTGTCGGCTGTCTTAACTAAAAAATAGCAAACATTTTTTAATAGTGTTAAGTTAATTTCATTCATTTTCTATAAGGCAGGGTGAGCGGGTCAGAGTTCAGAAGAGGAGAGTTAGTGTGGGTGTTTAGCAAGGATGGAGAGAGCCATTAGCAGGAGGTCTAAAGACTACTACCCACTGTTTTGTTCGTGAATAAAAATTGTAGTTGGCGTGGTCCCAGCCCACAGTGACTGTTAAATAAAAGCAGGTATTTGCAAGCTGGAGTCACCTTTATTTTTACGTCCGACGGACGTCTCAGTACAGCCGCTGCCTGTGTCCAGTTCAAAGTATTTGGTAGTTGTTCTCGCCGCAGTATACAGCGAACTGTGGCGGCATATCTTGCACATGGTTGTTGTTTTGTCTGCAATCTTCTCACTGTTCTCTCGTCTTTTACATGGGAAGCCAAAATAGGTCCACACAACCGATTCATTTGACGAAGGAGCATCAGCTAATTCTCCCACTTTGTCCTCCTCCATATTGCAGCGAGTGTTTAGCTACAGAAGGCGAGGAGGGTTTATTTCGTCCTTTTATTTCGAGCGTCTTTGAATTTTGTTTCGTCATTTTTTATTTCATTTTTTATTTTCACCCCTAATTTCCAGTAAAACTGTGCCCGTATTCAATATACATGACTTCTGGATTTTGGCTGAGTTTAAGTGGAATGGTCTAACTTTACTTCAGGAAAACACTGCTGTGAATTCTTAATGTTGTTCTCAGACAAAACATGGATTTTAACTGAAAAGGAATCCTGTTACTTTGACCTGTTAACGGTATTTCAATATATAATGATGTCTTGTAACATGTTTTGCAAAACTCTGTTTTGTTTGGGTTTAGTCGTTATTGACTTCATGTTCTTTGTAGATAATTTCCGTGGGATTTATTTGTAACTGATTTCATTTTCTTTGTGGTTAATTTATTGTTGGGGTGTAGTAGTCATTGTCTTAATTTTCTTTGTGGTCACATTCTTTTGAGGTTTATTGGTGTTTTTATTCTCTTGTTCAGAGTTTATTATTGAGTGATTCCAATTTTTGTGACAAAATTCTTTCGGGGCTTATTGGTGATTCCTTCTGGTTTTCGTTCCATTCTGTTTTTAGGTTGGCGGTGATTTAGATGTATGTTACTTTTATTTCTTTATTGGTTAAGGGGATTGGTTATTCTCTTTAATTGATGTTATTTGGACTAATCTGGTTTAGTGGGATATTCTGTATTTGAACAAACGGCAGCTACAGGTGAAGGGCTGGGTGTCCAGGCCTGTCACAATAATAATAAATCAATTAACCCCAATTAAAAACAGCCTGAATAAGTTTGCCAGTCTCAAAAAACTGACATGTACAATGTTTGTTTTCCCCCTCTATTTCTACCACACAGGCTGGATGAGAAGCGTTCCCTCAGTATGTCTGTCTTAACACCTGGGCGCGTTGGTTCTGTAGCGGAAGGAGCAGAGTGAACCATCTGTCAGTCCTTCAATCTTTGTGGGGGAGGCGGGGCCACTCGTGAGTAAACACACAAAAGAGCTGCAAGTGAGCATGGTGAGGAGTAGCAAGGAAACAAACGCTAACATGAAAGAAGAGGCAAATGCGATTGTTCCTAAGCTGGCTGCCACAGCCCCAGTGTGGGAATATTTTGGTTTTAAACAGAAAGGACAAGGTGTGGGCCCATGAACACTGACGAGCTGATATGTTGTATTATTCTGACAGTAGCGGCATTGAAGAAGGGGAGGTTCAGCAGGGCCATCGTCCTTGCGGTCAGTGCTTATTGAGGCGTTTGGGCGGCATAATAAATATAAATAAAAACAGCACAAAATGGTATGCTCACAGACAGTGTTGTTCACTATATTGCAAAAGAAATGCAACCCATCAATACAATAAAGAAAATGTTAAAAATGGTTGTCAGACAGTACGAACTGACAGGGAGAACACACACCACAAACAATTCAGAAACTGCATAAACTTCAATGAATTCATTGGTTTTAATGTTGTGCTTGTTTTTACTGGAGTTTTGGGTTTTTTTCTTTACAGAGACAGGGGCTATTTTTTATTGTTTTTGATAAGTTTATTAACTTTCATTTAT
Organism: Scarus forsteni; assembly: GCA_036419115.1. Classification (NCBI taxonomy): domain Eukaryota; kingdom Metazoa; phylum Chordata; class Actinopteri; order Labriformes; family Labridae; genus Scarus; species Scarus forsteni. The sequence goes on from JAZDUH010000500.1 coordinate 2,516,336, forward strand.
ATGCAGTTTTTTCCCAAAATTGAGTCCCTTTCAGTATCATTGGGTATTTTCTATTTTATTGTTTGTTTAAAGATGCTATGAGGAGTTTCTAAGTAATTACAAAAAATGTCTCACTTTTAGATATATGCCTGATCCAAAAACACACTTTAAGATGAGTTCTATGGGTAGCAGAGTCTTTGTGTCGCCTGTTGCGAGATGATCTTTCTGTGAACTCTTCAAGACAGAGTTCTCCCAGGAAATGCAACCTTGTAGGGTCACCATGCGCCCTCACCTCGCTCTGACCCTGTTAACAGACTTCCTACTCACTAAAGCCAATTAGGCAAGCACAGGACGGGACTGTCAAACAAATTGTGATATAAGCCATTCGCCTGGAGGACCATCAGATCCCCACAGTCTTAAGAACAATCGTAAAAGACTGTTCTCCTTTGTCTGGAACTGTGATGACCAACAGACATCGCCCTTAAACAGGAAGGAGGAAAAAAACCCTTCTTCTTAACCCATTTAACTAAGTCTACCAAGCTGACCTTTCATCCTCCTTATCAGCTCTGGGACATTCACATGTTAAAGACATTCTTTGAAATCAGTCCAATATACTTAACTTTCAACAAACCCTTAAAACTGATGGTACATGTTTAGCAATGCGATATTCTGCTGTGTTTTGAAATGTGCATTATTTAGATCTAACCCCTATGATTCTGCCATTAACACTGCCAAAATGGCAGTTTCTGTCACATGGAGTCTCAACTTCTTTCCTCATCAGTAACAATATTATGTTTTGACTATTGAGAGACAAACACAACAAACCACCACAGCACTGCAGCAGACAGACAGCAAAAGAAATCTACAATGTGGAATAAGGCTTCCTTTGACAACCAGCAGTGAAGGTTGTTATTGTTGCTGTTAGAATAAAGCAAAGGCCATAGAAAGACAAATGGTGTGTGAGTGTGTACTTCATTGTGTTATTAAAAGGGTGAGGGTCTAACTCTGAGGGTACAAGTGACCCTTTGCTAAGCCCCTCCCACAAAGGGCTACTGTCCAATCCTAGGTTAGAAACCATTAAAATGCACAGGAGTCCTGTCAAGCTTTCAAAAGAAATCAATATGCCGAAGCTGTGTGCATACAGCACTTACAAGTCTAACAGTCAATATTTGAGATGTTTGGAGGGTGGTGTGGATTTTTTTGGCCTTTCCCAAGCCCAAGATTCAAATAGAAAGATGCTGAGTGTGGATAAAGCCTAAGAACACCTGCATTTGTTCTAAAGTAAGGTGCTAACTATCATGGTTACTTCTGTTAAACCCTGAGCCATTGCAATATGTGAACAAGAAATATGTCTAACAGAAACAAGTTCTGACATACTGATATATTTTAGCATTTTGTGAATGGCCACCATAGAAATGGGCAAACACAACGACAATGAAAGACAAATTAAAATTAATTTCGATTTAAACAGAATATATCGACTTACCCTACTCTACAAGAACACTGTTGTTCTTAGTTTAATTGTTTTGATTTCACTTTAACTCTGCCAACATTTGATTTGATGATGTATCTCTCTTGATTTCACTAAAAACTCCATATATCTTATTCTAGAATGGGACGATTGACAGGCGTAGCAACAGTAACCAAGGGGCGTGGCTGAGCAAAGTTTCACTTGCAACTGACAAAATGAAACAAAGCTTTCTAATATAGCCAAGCAAATCGATAATATACCAATCATTTTATATTATATGTTAGCCTTTGAAGTCCTCTGCCCGGGGATGTCTGATGATGCATTTGTGAGAAGAACCGCCCGTTTGTAAACTTACTTGAAGTAGCAGCATCATTTATTTTGTAACCTATGCTGCTGGACCTGGGTGGGGGTTGATGAAACATGTGTGTTATTTTATAACACTTTGCCCCTTCCTCCTCGACCTTTTTCCTCTCCATCTCCCTCTCATGTCCACCTTTGCTCTTTGTTTTTTCTCCTCTTTTCCTGCCGGGTTTATCAGTGTGCTCCATAATCCTCACTGCTTTCACTGGCTGTTTCCCAAAGCCCAGGTACCTTGCCTTGCCTTGGAAGGCAGTGCCTCCGAAGCCACTTCCTCCCAATCCAAAGCAAGTGTCCTGCCTCTGCTCAAAAGGAGATGCTAATGGAACAGCCTACAAAGGCATCCGGAAACATCACACCCGCCTCTTCCTGATGCTATTTAAATGGGAGATTATTGTTTCATATCTTGCAAACATGACCGAGGATGAATTTGTTTATATTTTGTTTGCCTATTTTTTGATGATATTTTGGTTTCTGATATTTTTGATTTTGGTTTCTGATATTCTGATATACCTGGGCTTTGGGAAACAGCCACTCTCTCGCCTCTGCACTGCTTGGCTGTTTCCCAAAGCCCAGGTACCTTGCCTTTCCTTGGTCTGATGTGGGTGTGGGCAGGCATCCACATCATCAGTCGCTGCCCAAGTGCTGTTCCAATGTTCATGTCCTCCGGAGGCATATGTCCTCCATTTGGTTAGCATGTGGCTAATTCACCAAGGATACACAGGTGTATCCTTCGCTGCCTTGCCAGGGCTATAAATACCCAACACGTAACGCGCGAATCTACAAAAAAGGAAAAAAATGGAAGGAAAAGACGCACCAGAGAGAGACGCTCCAGCTGAGGTGCGCGGTAAATTCCAATTCAAATGTTAGTAACAAAATACACCTCTGAAAATAACAACTTATACCATGTCCACCACTTAACTCTTTTGTGTGTCACTCACGTAACTATAATTACTGAGAAGCCGCACCTGCAGAGTGTCAATGATGTGACCATAAAAAAGCAAAAAGCGTACAAAAGTGGCAAGCCATGACAATATTTGTAGCCGCTTGAGCATACGGTCTACTCCCACGTTTGTATAAACTATCCAAGCACTGTCCACAGTGCAACACATGTTATGTGAGACAATGTAACTCCAATTACATAAACATTTGTGACAGGAATCTGACGGTAAAAAATATTACAAATACATATATTTATGAACACTTTTATTTATAGTTTTATGAATAAAGCCTTATTTACAATTGGTGTGTGCTACTTTTTTTTGGCAAAAATCAACAATACCTTCAGTAGTCATGGTGGTACAATAAATTATAATTGTTGTTAGAGCAGAGACAAATTATAGTAATTGTGGCAAATTCTATTGCACAATTTTTACTGACCACAAGGAAATATGACTGTACAAATAGCATATCCAAAACTGATTAGACTGCCATGCTTTTACGTGACTGGTGATGTATAATAGTTCCATGCAAAGTCTACAGTACTTTTCATGTATAGTAGGGTAACACTTTACAGTCAGTAGGGATGCAGATAGGCATTCCCACTGCCTGCGGTTCGAGGTGATGAAGTTGTCATGTATGAACTGGGAACCCAAATGTACTTTACTGGACTGAATTATAGTTAAATGTAGCTTGGTTGGAAGACATATTGACATCAAAATTGAGTAAGATGGCAGATGCTGAACAGTGATTTGCATTGGAAATAATGCATTAATAAGATGGAGATTGAGATTTGGTGTGTACAATGCACAAAGAAGCTGCATAAAACTAATGTGTGCATCTGATGAACATAGCAGATTAACATACTTCTCCATTTCTGCAGAAAAAAAAAATGCTGCAACAATGAACCTTAGTTTAGTTCATATTAAACATACACAATACGTTTTTGTGTACCTTCATTTATTATAACAAAAAATCAGAAACCAAAATATCGTCAAAAAATAGGCAAACAAAATATAAACAAATTCATCCTTGGTCATGTCTGCAAGATATGAAACAATAATCTCCCATTTAAATAGCGTCAGGAAGAGGCGGGTGTGATGTTTCCGGATGCCTTTGTAGGCTGTTCCATTAGCATCTCCTTTTGAGCAGAGGCAGGACACTTGCCTTGGATTGGGAGAAAGTGGCTTCGGAGGCACTGCCTTCCAAGGCAAGGCAAGGCAAGGTACCTGGGCTTTGGGAAACAGCCCTTGTTTCCCTGCTGTTGCTATGAAGGGGCGGGCCATAAAGCAACTAACCAATCACGGCACGTTTCTTCTAAAAAAATGTCACTTTGACCAATCCCTATCCTTCTGAGCGACAACAGGGAAACAAGCAGAGCACTTGCTTTAACACTAGAAGGACTAAGGAGGGATCATTTGATCCCTATACCTTTGGTGACTACAGAGGGATCATTTGATCCCCCTGCCATGGAATGTGGTCTGTCCAGTATGCTAATAATGTGGCAGCTTCCTGCTGGGAGTTGAATGCAGATTGTTAGAGGAGCAGCTCTGGGGTGAGGTTGGGAGAAAGAGGTGTGAATCACAGTTTAACATGAATTTGAGGTAACCAAGGGTAATTTTCCAAAAAGGAAGAACTAGGTTTTCCTGCAACTGTAACTGTGACTTCAGTGCTTCTGACTCTGATCTTCCCCTTGAAAGCTTAAATGTTTTTTTCTTTTTTAATATATATATATATATATATATATATATATATATATATATATATATATATATATATATATATATATATATATATATATATATATATATATATATATATATATATATATATATATATATATATATATATATATATATATATATATATATATATATATATATATATATATATATATATATATATATATATATATATATATAAGAAATAGAATGTTGTCTGAATATTTGGAATGAAACTCTGAATATATGGAATGAAAGTCTGAATATATGGAATGAAAGTCTGAATATATATATATAATGAAGTCTGAATATATGGAACGAAAGTCCGAATATATGGAATGAAAGTCTGTATATATTGAATGAAAGTCTGAATATATGGAATGAAAATCTGAATATATGGAATGAAAGTCTGAATATATGGAATGAAAGTCTGAATATATGGAATGAAAGTCTGTATATATTGAATGAAAGTCTGAATATATGGAATGAAAGTCTGAATATATGGAATGAAAGTCCGAATATATATATATCTAATGAAGTCTGAATATATGGAACGAAAGTCCGAATATATTGAATGAAAGTCCGAATATATGGAATGAAAGTCTGAATATATGGAATGAAAGTCTGAATATATATATATAATGAATCTGAATATATGGAATGAAAGTCTGAATATATATATATATATAATGAAGTCTGAATATATGGAATGAAAGTCTGAATATATATATATATGAAGTCTGAATATATGGAATGAAAGTCTGAATATATATATATATATATGGAAGGACAGTCTGAATATATGGAATGAAAGTCTGAAAATATATATATATAATGAAGTCTGAATATATGGAATGAAAGTCTGAATATATGGAACGAAAGTCTGAATATATATATATAATGAAGTCTGAATATATGGAATGAAAGTCTGAATATATATATAATGAAGTCTGAATATATGGAATGAAAGTCTGAATATATATATAATGAAGTCTGAATATATGGAATGAAAGTCTGAATATATGGAATGAAAGTCTGAATATATGGAATGAAAGTCTGAATATATACGATGAAGTCTGAATATATGGAATGAAAGTCTGAATATATATATAATGAAGTCTGAATATATGGAATGAAAGTCTGAATATATGGAATGAAAGTCTGTATATATTGAATGAAAGTCTGAATATATGGAATGAAAATCTGAATATATGGAATGAAAGTCTGAATATATGGAATGAAAGTCTGTATATATGGAATGAAAGTCTGAATATATATATATAATGAAGTCTGAATATATGGAGCGAAAGTCGAATATATTGAATGAAAGTCGGAATATATGGAATGAAAGTCTGACTATATGGAATGAAAGTCCGAATATATGGAATGAAAGTCTGAATATATGGAATGAAAGTCTGAATATATATATATAATGAATCTGAATATATGGAATGAAAGTCTGAATATATATATATATAATGAAGTCTGAATATATGGAATGAAAGTCTGAATATATATATATATTTGGAAGGAAAGTCTGAATATATGGAATGAAAGTCTGAATATATATATAATGAAGTCTGAATATATGGAATGAAAGTCTGAATATATGGAATGAAAGTCTGAATATATATATGGAAGGAAAGTCTGAATATATGGAATGAAAGTCTGAATATATATATATAATGAAGTCTGAATATATGGAATGAAAGTCTGAATATATATATAATGAAGTCTGAATATATGGAATGAAAGTCTGAATATATATATAATGAAGTCTGAATATATGGAATGAAAGTCTGAATATATGTATAATGAAGTCTGAATATATGGAATGAAAGTCTGAATATATATATGGAAGGAAAGTCTGAATATATGGAATGAAAGTCTGAATATATATATAATGAAGTCTGAATATATGGAATGAAAGTCTGAAGATATGGAACGAAAGTCCGAATATATGGAGCGAAAGTCGAATATATAAAATGGAGTCTGAATATAGAAAGTGAAACCTAAAAAGTAATTTTCCGCGAATATAACAGAACAGCGTCCGAATGAGTGACTGCAATATTAAGGAATTCAGAGGTTATTAACATCCTGGTCAATGCAGCGGGTGCAGTGAACCCACAGTTCCTTTTCATTGAAGTGGTGTTCAACACGACTGCTCATATTTGCACCTATTTAGTCCAGAGCATTCATTGGCCAGGTTGTCAATAACCTCTTCATAACTTAATAGTGCTGCCTCGCTCATTTCTCTCTACCATCTCTGCAACACGGAGCCACTTTACAAATGACGCGCGTAAAATGGACTTTTAAGTTCCACTTTCTATATTGGCAACTCCATTCCATATATTCAGAGTTTCATTCCATATATACAGACTTCCATTCAATATATTCAGACTTTCATTCAATATATTCAGAGTTTCATTCAATATATTCAGACTTTCATTTAATATATTCAGACTTTCATTCCATATATTCAGACTTCCATTCCATATATTCAGACTTTCATTCAATATATTCAGACTTTCATTTAATATATTCAGACTTTCATTCCATATATTCAGACTTTCATTCCATATATTCATAGTTTCATTCAATATATTCAGATTTCATTCAATATATTCATAGTTTCATTCAATATATTCAGCAATATAGTCAGAGTTAATTTATATATTCAGAGATATATTTTAATTTCCTAAGCGGCATGCCATATATATATATATATGTATATATATATATATATATATATATATATATATATATATATATATATATATATATATATATATATATATATATATATATATATATATATATATATATATATATATATATTTATATATACATATATATAACACACACACACACACACACACACACATATATATATATATATATATATATATATATATATATATATATATACATATATATATATATATATATATATATAGATTATTTTGGAAATATTTTTGTAAATAAACTAATTTGATGTCATTCAAATAGATCAGATTCAGAATCAGCCCAGCCTCAGAATCGCATCACATGAAGACCAAGGCCTCATTTAGATGTCACACCTTGCATTGTACTCCCAGCATGTGGCTGCCTGCCATTAGTGGCACATTAGAATAACAACAGGGACTGCTCGGCCACTGCATTCCAGGGCAGGGGATCAAATGATCCCTCTTCAGTTCTTAAAGGAGTGCCCAAAAATCCCAGTCTTGCTAGTGTTAATGTGAGTGGCAGGAGGGGGGGCGTGTACTGGCACCTAGCGCTGCTGTCTCTGGCCTGTCTGCCAAAAAGCCGACCAACTTTTTTCCATTGGCCTGCCAGTCCGTGGCTGGCCAGTAAGGAGGCAGCCCACCGGGAAAAGTCCCGCCTCTCCCGATGGCCAGTCCGGGCCTGCTTCACAAAATAACACAAACTTCAATCCAGGTAACATTTCTCTTCAGTTTGTGCAGCATCAATTCGTTGCTGTAGTTCTGAGTGAGTCCTTCATAAGATTTTAATGTTGGGATTTGGTTGAAATCAGCTCCATACATCTAAAACCTCAAATCAACCAGAAAACAATCACCACGAGACAGAACAAGATCTGAACGACTGAACTGAACAGGATCCCAATAAATCAGACTGTCTGCTGGTCTTTGAAGATCAGAGTGTAAACCTCAGTCTCAGACCTTTGATTCAACAAACACTCTGAGCTAGCTGATCGTTAGCTAAAGGCTAAACTGCTACAGCTACAATAAACAAGTTCACAGAAGAAGAAAGAAAACAAACCTGCTCTCTCTTTAAGATCCTGAAACCCAGACATTTGACACTCATCCAAGAGTCAAAGAAGGAGAAGAAAACTCTCAAGACTTTTACAGGATTACTCTGAGACGACAGGACGAGGGAGCAGCTAACATGATGACTATGCTCGGGAGAAAAGCCACGACAGCCGGACACTAAAATGTACTTCCTGTTCGCTTCTTCTGCTGCGTTCGAGGCAACCCGTAACTCGTAGATTTCCCAGTTAAAATCTCCGAGTTTCGACCTGAAAGCGTTCCAGGCAAAATACGACTTCAGTTTGAGCGCAAGGAGTTCTTGTATGTTAATTAACCAACATGGTAGCAATCATAATATTTATTCTTTATCAACTAACTCATTTGAGTGAAACAAAAGCGGGTAAACAGTGCATAATGTAACAGAAGTTTACTTTACAGTGTTTGTCATTATTTAGAGGCTGCCTTATTGGTTAGGCAGTGATGTGACGTCACAAGTCGTAACTCGGAGTACATCGATCTGGTACGAGTTCACGGGTTGTAAGTTACGAGTTCGACTGCCGTTCCAGTGCATTTTCACGAGTTACAGGTGGGAAATATACGAGTTACGGGTTGCCTCGAACGCATCTTCCTCTTCTTCCTGTGGCAAACAACGGCTGTTTCTCAATTCAAAGTTCTTCGCCGAATCCAATAATTATTTTTTTCTACAGTTGTATGTAACATTGCTAAGTTCTATTCCAGTGATAGGCAAAGTGACATCGCCAGTGGAAACTAATTTCAAGGCTCAAAGTGTAGAAACATTACAAATCACACCAAAAACAGTATGACAGTGACAGCAACCCACCACTTACATTTATTTATCAGTCAGAATTGGCCATCGCACATTTCAGTCACAGTAAACATATAGGACAGTTACGTTTTTGCTTAGGACAAAGACAAGTAGGAGCACCAACTAACTTTCTAAGGAGAAATTAAATGCACACCAAGAAGTGCTTGACAGATGGAGGACAATTTTGTTTTTCTTTAGAAGACTCTAAGTTGTAAATTTTATTAATAATAAATTGCTTAAATAAATTAGTTAAATACAAAAATAAATACACTGTAAGGAAAACAAGTAATAAGTTAAAGAATATTTTAATAAATAAAAATAATAATTTAAAATAAATAAGAATAACAGATAAGTTAATACTCATGAACATCGATATTGAAAAAGGACAGTTCTTGATTTCCACAAAAGCAAAATTTAATCAATCAATAGGAAGCTTTGCCGCTCCAATACTGCAGGGCATTTGTGATTCAAGTGCCATATTCCCTGACGTGATCATTAGAAACACAACATCTGTTCACGATGCCTTGGTCCTGAGAAGATCCGTTATGTTCCAGCAGGTCCTCAATCCACCAGCTGGGTTTTTCCTCTTGGCTGACGGAGGATACCCCTGCCTGCAGTATCCCAAATCAGCAGCCTGTTCAAAGTCAGGACATGGTCATACTTATAAAACAAAAAAAAAAAAGCTATAGGAGTCATGTTCAGGCCACAGAGAGAAAATGTTATGTGTGTGTGTGTATACATATATATCTATATCTATATATATCTATATCTATATATATATATATATATATATATATATATATATATATATATATATATATATATATATATATATATATGTATATATGTATATATATATATATATATATATATATATATATATATATATATATATATATATGTGTGTGTATATATATATGTATATATATATATATATATCTATATGTATATATATATATATATATATATATATATATATATATATATATATATATATATATATACATATATATATATATATATATTAGTGCTGTCAGAATTAAAAATTAATCTAATTAATTACCAGATTTGTAATTAATTAATCTAATTAATCACATTTTAATCTCATATCTGCTTAAAGTACCCAAATAAAGAATTTGAATTCTTGGATATTATAAAAAAAATGTAGTGCATGACTAATCAAATGAATACACTAAGAAGTGAAGATTTGTAAATCCACATTTTTATTGGTGACTAAATAAAACCAAAGTCAGGGCAACTTGTCCAGAAAATTCTAAGCTCAATCAGGCAACTCAAAATACACTTTAAGTGTGTTTCATAAATCAAATTCTAAATAAGAAAAAGGCCGAGGACATCCAGCAAACCAATTAGGTCTGATGCATTATTAAAGAATGTAGTACAAATATAGATAAATAAATTCAAAAATAAAATCAGACTAAGTCTTAAATATGCCATTCCTGTTGTCACCTGGGCTTTGTTTGGTTTGACTAGAGACGCATGTGTGAAGTGACGTGCCACTGCCATGTACGGGTCCTCCAACTGGACAATATCAAAATGTTTGTGTGAGATTAATAGATCTAATTAATGCGCTAAAGTGACAGCCCTAATATATATACATACATATATATATATATATATATATATATATATATATATATATATATATATATATATATATATATATAGATATATATATATATATATATATATATATATATATATATATATATATATATATATATATATATATATAGATCTATAGATATATATATATATATATATAAATATATATAGATATAGATATAGATATAGATATAGATATAGATATACATACACATACACACACACATATATATATATACACATACACATATATATATATATATAAAAATTGTATATTCAATCTATATTTACAGTCTGACACAGTTAAAGACTATATAAATGTCTGCATTATGACAATGACTTTTAAATGAATCATTGCTTGAGTTTAAAAACCAAAACTAAATTCATTTTCAATTTAAAACAAGCATTTGTTTCACATCTACGCTAAAACACGTACAGGGTTCATGTAACAGTGCAGTAGATGGCCTACACATACATCTTTTAGCTGTAGCTGTTCAGAAATACCATAATAAAGTCCTTCAACAGCGATGTAGTATTAATAGACCGCTGTGTCGGTGCTGCAGCAGAAACCAGCTTTAAGTCCAGTCGATACTTGAAACTACCCACATCGTCAATTTAGAATTAATCAAGAAGGAGTTTGATTCAACGTTCAGGTTTAGATAGATAGATAGATAGATAAACTTTATTCCAGACTCATGGTCCACACTACAGAAACAAAAAAACTAAAAAACTAAAAAAAACAAATACACAAACAATTAAAACCTCTAAACTTTTAAGAGGCAGTCATACCAGTGCTTCCAAAACACAGATGAGTATCTTACATCGCTATATACAGGACTTACATCAGGTTTAATACATCTCTATCACAAATCTTATTCATAATTTTACGTGGTTGGAACGGTTACTTACAATTGTCCACCTCTCCTCTGCTATTTCTCGAGTTTCTTCTTCTGTTTGTTTGCGACTGTTTGAGTTTCCTGCTGAACGGTGCGAATTGCATTGTGGGAATGGAGCTGTGAAAAGTCCGCAAGTCCAGAAACACGCTGAATTTCACATATTGAGAAACACCCAACGGCTTGGCCCATTACTGCCACCAACTGGTACGGAGTGTTTATCGGAAATCTAACTATAATGTAATTAGTATGACAAAAAACAATAAATGAATAAATAAATAAATAAAATAAAAATAGAAAATAGAAAAAAACAAAAACATATATTTTCTTTATCAAATACGTGCTCTTGAGATACTGTCACAGTGCATCATAACATGTATCACTGGAATTTTTCTGTTAAATATCTCCAGTCCAATCTCAGCTTCATTTCTGTGAGGTTGAAAATAAGTTCCCTTCTCTCACACCATGCTTTGGACAATGAAGTACCACATGCTCTATGGTTTCCTTCTTGTCACAAGAGTCACAGTTTCCTGAAAAATGCTTCTTTATTTTGAAGAGTGTGCTGTTAAGTCTAGAGTGACCAAATCGTAATCTTGAAATAACAGTTTCTTTTCTGCAGGATCTTGCTACCTTTCCCATCACTCCTACTTGTCTTTGAATTCCATAGAACCACCTGCATGTTCTTTCTTTTTGCCACCTTTCTTCTAACTTGTGCTTAATTCCTCCCTTTCACCGTATCATCATACTAGCAGAGGAGGGACATAAGGCCTGACAGGGAAACACATACAACCTACTTTTATTTTCTCCAGAAGCACTGTGCCCTGCAACTCCATCAGCAACGACAAACTGCCAACTCTTTTCCAGATCCTCATCAAAAGGAATACCTGCTATCACTCTCTGAGTAACCTTGTTCTAACCCAGCACCCGTCTTTCACTTACCACCTTTTTGCACACATTTTCAGCAAGTAACGAATTACTATTCTGTTCTTGATTTTTAAACATGATAAATAATCCCTGAAGAGCTCTAAGAGCCGATTCTTTGCAGTGAATCAGAAGATCACGACGAGTCACACGTTTAACAAATGTTTGAAACCTGAAAAAAAAAAGAAAAACAATGAGGACAGACCACCCCCACATCACTAACCGGGACTCACAAAAAAAATAAAATAAAATAAATAAACAAATAAAAAACGGAACTAAACAAAATCGGGAACTCTGGACAATCAAAATGCTATACAGGAACTTTAAAAAGACACTCATGAATTATGCCGTACTTCGAACAAAGGATTGGACATTAAAGGTCACATATGGACACGAAAAGACAGTCAAGAATTATGTCATACTTCTGTAAATGGAATGAACATTTACAATAATCTGATGATATGTGAAAAAAGAGGAGACTAAATATTGAGGAAATGGGGACGGGACTAGATAAGCATTGCTTCTTCCGTCTTCCCTTTCGGACATGTACAATGTGATCATCTATTGACAATGTGTGATGCTGTATAAGTGTGCTGACATGACCGAAATAAATCAATTCAGTTCAATTAAATTCAATTCAATTCAATCCAGCTTAAACAGGAAAGCAAGGAACGCCCTAAATTTAGCCCACTGGAAAAATCTCCTCTCTGAGTATGTCTCCCTGGAAAATCTGGCCTCCCCTCCAAACGATACTGCAGAACATCAAGCCCATTGGTCACCTCTTTTTGATTTTTTGCACATCTAAACCCCCAAGTATTTAAATCTCATTTGCCATGCGTATTTCTTTATTTCTTTTTGCTGCCTGCCAATACCCTCCACACACGCACACATCACCACACACACAATACACAAGCTAGCACTAACGTTCTGCTCTGTTTCTCTCTTTCCCACTCTGTTTCTCCCACTCAAACTGTCTCTCCCCAATTTTTAATGCACTACACTACACTTAGGGCAGCACTTAGTCACGGTGGAGGGTTAATGTATCTTTGTCTGGAAGCAAAGATACAAAATAACAGGAGGGGACAGGGGTTGTCTCACTTTAGGCTTGGCTTGGCTGGTGGGGTCTGGCCCTTTCTGACTGCAGCTCTGTGCTGGGGAGCCCTTCTCCACCCACTGGGGTAGTGGCGGTGGCCTTCGGGTGCAGCTGGGCTCCGGTGTCTGCGGGTGGGGTCCTGGAGTGGTGCCCTGGGGGCAGGTGGGTCCTGCTGGGTTGTGCACCCCTCTGTGGCCTGTGGTGCGGGACCCATCAGCCCGTCACTCGCTTAGGACCTAGACTTGGGCAGCTGCCTGTGGGTTGCTGCTCTGTGTGGGTGACTTGGGGGCCTCCTTTGGTGCCTGGGTGGCGGCCCCCGGCACTCACCTCAGCCCTGGCTCTCCTGGGGGGGTAGGGCGTAACCGGGACCTCACCGCCGCATGCCCACACTCCACCCCACCTGGTTTTGCTGCGGCAATTTAACATCTGATGTGCACCCCCTCTGGGGGCGATCCTGATCCTGGGGGTGTGGCTCCCGGGGGGGCTGGGGGCCTCTGGCCTTCTGTGGGGGGGTGGGGGTGGCTTGGGGCTGGTTGGGTGGGTGGTGGGTGGGGGGTGTGCTGTCTGCGGTGGGACCGCTGCCCCGGATGCCCTGGTGTTGTCTTTGGTGCCGTTGGGGGGACGGGTCGGTGCCCTCTTGGGCCCTGGGGCTGTATCCGGGACCTGTGGCTTCTTGGCGGCAGCGTGGTGGGGCTCAGGCTCCCTGGTGGCCCGGTGGGAGCCCTGGTTGTTGTCTCCCTGGGCATGGGCACCTTCTTGGGTATTCGGTGACCACCTCACATGCATCTATGTACGGATACTCAAGCTTCTGTTGAGATTAACTGCAAAGAAATGACTTGTCCCATCAGAACATGCTGAGTCGGGCTCTCTTACACATCTTCTCACGTCCTGTGATGCATGCTCCTCCATATCTCAACCCTGTGGGTCCACCCCCTACTATCAAGTCCCACACCTCTGGTGTCCCTGGTCTCGTACAGCCTTTACTTTCGGTATGGACTAAAATCAGCACAGCACTTGGACTGCTATCTCAAATTAGTAACATTACCTGTTTGTCCTCCTCCCTGTTGTCTTGTCTTGTCCTGTCTGTCACTGTTTCCCCTTCTATCACACTGTGGTGTGGCACGGCCCTCCCCTTCAGCTCACATCAGGGGTTAAATAAAGTTTTATATGATGGAGTAGCCTACAGGGAGGGCTGGTGATGGTCACTGTAGCAGTGAATCATATTTACTTATCTCTCACTGCTAGAAAAAAATGCATTGGTCTTTCCAGCGCTGCCACCTGACATAGTGTTCAGCTGAAAAGATAATGCAGACAAGGGGAGAAAAGAAGAAAAAAAGAAGAAAGAAGAAAAAAGAAGATCCAGCTCTCATTGAGTGACAGCCAGCTCCCAGGTGGCCAGCATTGCAGCCATCTGGGAAATTGCATGTGAGGATAAAGGAGTGAGTGAGACAACAGACAGCAGTGAGGAGAGTGTGTGAGTGCATTGTGTTGTCGTGTAGTATAACTATGAGTGACGTGAGAGAGAAGCAGCATCTGGCTGTAGTGTATAAATTTTGGCAATAAGACTGGTTTTATAACAGAGTGAATGCACAAAATTAGGCAATTAGAACGATTTTCATTAGAGCATTCAAAACAACCTGTCAGTTTTTACAACATTAAGGTTACATATAGGGCCTCAATAGAACTTAGATGAAGAGCCATTCGAGAGTCGAAAGAGCCGGCTCTTCTCTGGGAGTTGAGTCAAAAAAGCCAGCTCTCTGAAAAGAACCGAACTTCCCATCTCAATCTCAGACAAAAATACTTGGTGTGGAGGTGGAGCATCTGCAGAAATGTCACACTTCAATTCAGTTTGTTACTTTTTCTACATTTTATTCTTCCAACACAGGTCTGCTTCACGCTGCTGATCACAGTTAAATTCAGATACAAGATCATGTTACAACTTCATACAGAATATTTTAAAGTCAAAGGCAATTTAGATACAGTTACAGACATTTCTGTAAGTGTTGGATTGTACACACATGTTTAAAATTGTTGGTACCCTTCCGTTCAATCAAAACCCACAATGGTCATTGCTGTAACCTGAAACAGACAAAAGTAATAATAAATAAAAAATGTACAGAAAATCCACGAATGAAAATCGGACATTGCTTTTGAATTGTGGTTTCAGCAGAATCATTTTACGAAACAACCTATTGAAACTGGTGTGGACAAAATAATGTTAGCCTTAACTTTATATTTGGTTGCACAGCCTGTTGAAGCGGACTCCTCATGAGCAACCGCTCCAGCTGTCTCATGTTTGAAGGGTGTCTTCTCCAGACTGCATGTTTCAGCTTCTTTCACAATTGGTCAATAGGATTTGGATTAGAAATTATAAAAAGCCACTTCATAATAGTCTAGTGTTTTGTTCTGAGCCATGCTTGGGTGTTTGTAGCTGTGTGTTTGGGTCATTATCCTGCTGGAGGACTCGTGATTGAGACCAAGAATTTTTACCCTGGGCAGCACATTTCGCTCCAGAGTGTCTTGATAGTCTTGAGATTTTATTGTACCCTGCACAGAATCAAGACACCCTCTGCCAGATGCAGCAAAGCAGCCCCAGAACATAACTGAGAATCCTCAATGTTTCACAGTAGGTACATTGTTCTTTTCTTTGTATGCTTCATTTTTGCATCCGTGAACATAAAGACATTCTCCCAGAAGCTTTGTGGTATGCCAATATGCACTTTGGCAAAATCCAGTCTCGTTTTTTTATGATTTGCTTTCAATGGTAAAAAAAAAAAGCAAAGTGACTACTTTTCACCCTTTAAATAGGCAGACTGACTGATTACAAGTTTGAAGACACCTGTGATATTTACATGACTACGCTCTGTGATTTACCATGTTTGTCAGAACACGGTCAAATACAAGCAGAGCAGCCAAAGGATTTATCTCCCTCAAAACAGTCAGTGACTGGACACATTCTGTTACTTTCCAAATGCCTTCCACCACACGGAGAACCTGAAGAGTTTCTCCCTTGTATGAATCAACATGTTGTAACAACCAGATGCTCCAGATGCGTTGGTTACCAAGAAAGTCTGAAGTAAAAAGGACCTTATGGCTGAAACAGAAGAAGTCACAGTGAGTCAGTCAGTCCAGTTCAGGTTGGTGGTGCTAGTGTGTGAGGAGGGCGAGTGGTGGGCGAGCTTTGCCTAACCCTTCATTGTTAAAGGATGTACAGTCGAAAGAAAGAAGTCTATCAGCTTGTTGTAGACTTGTGACTGAGGCTAGTAAAAAAGTTGGCATTACACTTCTGTTGTAGAGTAATGCTGCCATGTTGCAGCTTAATGCTGTTGTGTTGTGGCTTTAGATGTTAGGTGTTGAGGTGTTAGTATTTGCTGTGGCGTTTTTCTATTGTTTTGACCTTTCTCAGCCACGGTTGAGCTATCCAGTTGTGCTCAATGGTAATACAAACAACTGAAGTTAAAAAGTAGTTGAAGTGAGATCCTGGACTAGGCATTGTCATGATGAAGAGCTATCCCCACTTTTGTTCATCCAAACAGGTCTAGATCTCTCAGTTCGAGTAAAACCACTAAGAGGTGATACACTGTTGTAAAAACAAGGTTAGCTGACAAAAGTCCATTTGGCAACCACTTGTCCTCTGTGAAAGGGTGTCTCTCTGACATTCTCTCTGTTAACCATTGTGTGTTTGTTCAGAATACTTTTCTGACTATATCTTCATTTTGTGAAAATGTATATATCTTTCTAAATGTTCTACCACATTCATTACAGATTAAGTGTTTCTCTCCAGTGTGAACCAATTTGTGATAGATTAGGTGACTTTTCCTGCTAAATCTTCAACCACACTTGTCACAGCTATGTTTCTCTCCAGAATGAATCATTTTGTGTTTGTTTAGAAGACTGTTCCGCTTAAATCTTTTACCACACTCATCACAGCTAAAGGGCTTCTCTCCAGTGTGAGTTCTGATATGCAGAGTCAGATCACCTTTGTGTTTGAAATTTTTACCACACTGTGAGCAGTTGAACGGTCTCTCTCCATTGTGAGTTCTCATATGTACAGTCAGATCAAATTTGCGTCGAAAAGTTTTACAACACTGTGCGCAACTGAAGGGTCTCTCTTCAGTGTGAATTTTCATATGTTCAGCAAGAATATGTTTCCCCTTTAAACTCTTAGAACACTGTGAGCAGCTGAAGGGTCTCTCTCCAGTGTGAGTTCTCATATGCTTTTTCAGAGCACCATTGTGTGTAAATCTTTTACAACACTGTGAGCAGCAGTGGAGTTTCTCTCCTGTGTGGATGACCTCATGTTTTTTCAAATCATATTTTTTCATAAATCTTTTACCACACTCATCACAGCTAAAGGGTTTCTCTCCCGAGTGAACCATTTTGTGTTGGTTTAGATCATTTTTCCTTCTAAATCCTGTACCACACTCGTCACAGTGAAAGGGTTTCTCTCCTGTGTGAACCATTTTATGAGTTTCAAGCTGTGATTTCCTTCCAAATCTTGTACCACACTCATCACAGTGAAAAGGTTTCTCTCCTGTGTGAACCATTTTATGAGTTTCAAGGTGATATTTCCTTCTAAATCTTGTACCACATTCATCACAGCTAAAGGGTTTCTCTCGTCTGTGAACCATTTTATGACAATTAACCTCATTTTTTGATCTAAATCTTTTACCACACTCATTACAACTGAAGAGTTTCTCTCCTGTGTGAACCATTTTATGACTATCAAGCTTATCTTTCTTTCTGAATGATTTATCACACTCGTCACAGCTAAAGGGTTTCTCTCCTGTGTGAACCATTTTATGACAATGAAGCTGATCTTTCTTTCTAAATGATTTACCACACTCATCACAGCTAAAGGGTTTCTCTCCTGTGTGAACCATTTTATGACAATGAAGCTGGGATTGCTTTCTAAATGTTTTACCACACTCATCACATCCAAGGGGTTTCTCTCCAGTATGAATCATTTTGTGTTTGTTTAGATGACTGTTCCGCTTAAATCTTTTACCACACTCATCACAGCTAAACGGCTTCTCTCCAGTATGAGTTCTGATATGTACAGTCAGATCACCTTTGTGTTTGAAATTTTTACCACACTGTGAGCAGTTGAAGGGTCTCTCTCCATTGTGAATTCTCACATGTACAGTCAGATCACATTTGCGTCGAAAAGTTTTACAACACTGTGAGCAGCTGAAGGGTCTCTCTTCAGTGTGAATTTTCATATGTTCAGCAAGATTATGTTTTCGCTTAAAACTCTTGGAACACTGTGAGCAGCTGAAAGGTCTGTGTCTAGTGTGAGTTCTCATATGCTTATTCAGCTCACCATTAAGTGTAAAACTTTTAGAACACTGTGAGCAGCTGAAGGGTTTCTCTCCTGTGTGAATCACCTCATGTTTTTTAGTAAATCTTTTACCACACTCAGAATAGTTATGTGATTGTTGTTCTGTCTCCCTCCAATCAGCACTGTCATCAGTCTCTGCTTCAGAAAAGTCTTCTGTCTCTGCTTGTGCATCTCTCTCTCTGTCAAAGTATCTGTCTGCCTCTGGTCCTCCACTCTCCTCTCCATCAGCTCCTCTCTCCATCTCTTCAGCTTTAATCCCATGCAGCTGTGAGATCTGAGGCTTCTCTTCATCATTTTCACTCTTCACAGTGACAGGAGTAAAAGTGAACTTGATATCAGCCTCCTCTGATCCTTGAAGCTGCCCTCCCTCCTGACTCCAGGGTTCCTCTGGTTCCTCTTTAATGTGCAGAGGCTCGCTCATCTTCTGGTTCACACTGGAGCTCCTCTCCTGCTGCTCAGATGGATCCTCTTCTTTACTCACTGAAGGCTGCTGGACCTCCTCACAAACCTCTAAAATACAAAAACACAGAATTTTCACACAATGCTAAATGGACTTGAGCATAGAAAGAGTTCAGCCTGTCCTTTTGACCATTAAAAACCTTTAATAGTGTTAAGTTAAACCAATGGCAAGAAATGCTTCCAAATGTATTCATGAACAAGCAACATGCATGCGCACTCTTTCAAGTCTGTGACCAACAGCAGTGATTACAACTGAAGAACTCGAAGAGCCATCTTTAACTGTCTTAACTAAAAAATAACAAAAATGTTTAATAGTGTTATATTAATTTCATTCATTTCTATACCACTTGTCCCTTTCAGGGTCACAGGGGGCTGGAGCCTATTCCAGCTGTCATTGGGTGAGAGGTGGGGAAAACGCTCAACCAGTTGCCTGTCGATCTCAGCAGACCGCGGCTCAGTAAAACTTATATCAGCACCTGCTTCTGTTTTAGCCCAGTTTTTCTGCTTTGTGTCCCTTTTTAAAATGCGCCACAAAATGATGTGCTGCTGCTGGATTAAACTTATATCAGCACCTGCTTCTGCTTCTGTTTTAGCCCAGTTTTGGCTTTGTCCCCCTTATTAAAATGCGCCAGAACATGACGCACTGCAGCCACAGCGGGAGTGTGCCCGGCGCACCCGGTGCACCTCCAAATGCCCTGCATCTTAAACCATTCATGGGACTCCTTAAGTGTTTCCATACAGAGTTCCATATTAGCCACGTTGTACACTACATCAGACACGTTTTTTTCTGCTCGACCTTTGAGGCATCGGCAAGTTCATATAATCCGCAGCGATGTTTCTTCCTGTGTCCGCCTCTCCTTTTTTACCTCTCTCAAGCAGAAGACTCTTTTCTTTCCAGTCTTCATCAATGAAATGGGCAGTCACTGTCATATAGGACTCCACTTGAAGAGACGTACACATCTGTTATCTTTATCTATTAACTCAGAAGCTTTCTCTTTTTTACTCCCTCGTATTTTGCCGTATGTGCGTGCGTAATTGTGTGGCGCGCTGGCACTGAATATCCAGGTTCCAATGTTTTTCTTGGCCTTCCACGACACCAATGGGCCTCATACCCTCAGAAATAAAGTTGACAATTCCACCTGTGATGTCGTTTTTGCATTTGGATATTTATATGAGGCATACAGTCCAGCGCGGACAGGGTGAGGGATGCCGCCGCTGCAGCGGGCAGAGCGCATGCAGCAGCGGCATGCAGCTATAAAACGAATAAAGGATTGCTAGACTAGAATATTGAAAATTTCTTAATATAATATTGATATTGAAATGAATGATAAATACATTAAAAGACAGGCTGTTACCTGTGAAACGGTTCACTTGATACATTTCTCCTGATAAAATGAACCATATACTGTAGGGGAAAATATAAATTGATACATTTGGTCCACCAATCAGAATTTTGGTCGACTGAGCACGCATCAACCAATTAGTCGACCAGTCGACTTGGACTTTACAGCCCTAGTAATAACTTATTACATTATTGTCAAAAAGTTAATACGTTATTGGCTCAAAGGTTTTATTAAATTATTGGCAAGTTATTACATTATTGGCTTTATTACATTTAAAAATTGCCAAAATTATTACATTATTGGTAGTTATTACATTATTGGCCGTTATTACGTTTTTGGGTGCTATAGGGGTGTATATCGCTGACCGGTACTTTGATGTACCGGTCCCTAATTGGGTTGGTACCCAAATAATGTTAAGAATGTAGAAAAATGGTACTTGAACGTCTCTTCAACTGTCACGTAGTTATGACACTCCCACCATAGACAGGTGATGACGCAGCTGGCACAAGCATGTCGATGAGGGCTAAGCGCTCGCAGGTTTGGGATCACTTTAACAAGTAAATGAAAACTCGGCCCGATGCAATCTTTGTCAGAGAGAAGTTACGTCCAAGGGGGGAAGGACTAGCAACATCACCAAACACACTTGGAGCACGCACATAGTATAAAGCTAAAGGAGGGTGGGCTGTTTGATTGCTATAGCAAGAGAAGTAAAGTTAGCAGCCCGGCTAAAGACTGCAGCACCGTGACGGCCGCACCCAGTTTGCTTTCTGCTGTGTCAAGCCATGGTAAGTTTTTTGTGTAGTTTGTAGTCATTAATGCTTTCACTTTTCCTATGAATCAAAGTCAAGACTCTATTATCCGCCCCTTCGGTAAAGACCCTGCCAAAAAAAACAGTCACACGGGGCTAAACTCTTGTTGAAGCGCTGCTGCATTCAGCTCTATAATTTGGATGAAAAGCCGACGACTGAGCCTGCAAATACGTGGAAGACAAGTGACTAAACTGCATTTCACAGAACACACAGCCTGGTCTCTGATTTAAAGTTTGCCATCAACGATGCAGAAACAAAACTACTTCCACACAGCTTTCCTCAGATGATTCGGAGCTGTTAATGCTCGTCGGAGTGGAAACTCTTTGTTTACTGAGGTCAAGAGAGTTACATGGATGTTTTTTCTCAACTTTAATTATTTTGAAATGTGAATGTATTATGCAATTCAGCTCAGAATAAAGTGAGCTAAGGCAGAGCAAGGAGCTTATCCATGTTTATGTCTCTCCTTGCTTTCCAGTTTTCCATATTATTTTAGGTTTGAACAGTGCACCTTTGCCTGTGATAACCTTTGCGATCAGCCCAGATTCCCCTCGGTCTGGCTGCGGTAACACGTATGACCTGACGCCTCAGCTCCTATGAGACTGATGGCTCTATATGTTTGTACTGACTCTGGGGTTTGGGGATTCATTTCAGATTTGAGTTATTGTTTCGACCTTTGTGGTGGTCCTTAGTTGTTTGTGAGGAATTTCATTTTGGAACTTATAGGTGATTTATTTCCCTTTGGGGTTTATTAGTAATTGACTTAATTTTCGTTGTGGTCGATTTCTAGTTAACTGGGAGTGACATCATCTCCAAATTATTGGCGTTCCAGTTGAAGTCGGAAAAAAATATGCCGATCGTCCAGGCTAATGTTAGCTGTTGTTAGCATGCCCTGCGTAGGTGTTCACAAATATCACATGAAGAATTTTATTACCACTATGGCAGCATTTTTGTAAATAGAAGTCTAACAATACTATGTAGCTGATCTAGAGTGACACACCCCAGTCAGAAGTGCAAATAAATTGATTATTACAGGAGTTAAATAACTGTTCACACTGGGGGCATCCATCTTCCATTGTCAACTCTGGGGTGGTGAGGTTTCACCGAGTTCCCAGTAGGAAATTCAGTCTTCAGGGTGCGTTCCAGTTGCAGTTTCCTACTCGTATCTCAGAAATTCCTACTTCTGACTACAACTGGAACGCACCAAAAGACGGGACCCAAGCCAAAGCATCTGTTTGTTGTGATGCTAATGAATGCAGCTTGGACCTTCCTCAGAACTCTGCATTGCTTTAAAACTTCTTTTTTTAACAACTTACACGATGCAAAGCGACGAGGCAATGTATCTCTTTCTAGTTACGTAGCGGTAGTTTTTGATGTGTGACAACAAGCAATTTTTGGAAAACTTGTTATCGTAGTTTTGTAGTCGGCTATATATCTCTACTTACAGCCCAGTGCTCTCAGACGTGTCTGGATAATATAAATTTGCTCTAGTTTTAATTGTCCTGTTCCCGAAGTTGAGTATCAAGGCCAGTCCAGCCCTGTCCGACCCGACCACTTAGCTAAGGATTAGCATTTATAGATAACCTATTTTGATGCTATAAAACTCATCTTAAAGTGTGTATTTCGATCAGGAATATATCTAAAAGTGAGACTTCTTTAAAATTACTTAGAAACTCCTCACATTCCCTTTAAAGAATCTTTGAATGTCGCTATTGTGCTGACATGTTGTCAAAAATTTTTATGGATTAGGACACACTCAATTAACCCTTCCGAATTTATTTGTTCATATAATTCACTTATTATTTTCAAAGCATAAGAATATCTGAGACTGAATCTATTTCTATGTCTATTCTACTGGACTAGACTTTTCTAAAGTTTGACTCTTCAGTGACTTAGTTTTAGGGATGTAAAGATATGAAAATTTTGTATCACGGTTATGGTGACCAAAATTATCACGGTTATCATTATTATCACGGTATTGTTGCGGTGTGCTCAAAATGTTCAAAAAGTACTTTAACACACAATTTAATCACTTAATCCCTTCAATATTATCATCATAATGGTTCTTTTCTGTCCTTTTTATCAATAATATGTCAAGAAATGCCCTTTGAGTACATTTTTATCCTTCTTTCATGAGAAATAAAAATAAACAATCCTGGAAAGTATTTGTCATTATTATGTTATAAACGGTGTGATTACAAGAAAAGAAAACAACTGATCTGAACTTCAAACGGGATTCTCTTTATAAACAGTTGTAAATGAACATGTTCAAAGTTTTGAGATGACAAAAAATGAGCTGAAACTGTTTTATACAACTCACACATGTTAGTTTGCCTGCAGCATTAGTGTCCATGTTACAGCGTCTTATGACCATGTCCAGGACTTTGTTTTAATGACGATAGTCCCTGAAGCAATAACCGCCTTCATGATACTCCTCTGGTCTCCCCTCTCCTCGGTAGATCTCCTCGATATGTTCTCCTCTAAATATTTCCAAATTAAGATCAATGAAATCCATAAAACACGAACTCTGACGAAAAAAGACGATCTATGTCCAAATACGGCGAATACACGGCAAAGCAAAGGCAAGAACACTCTCCAGAATGATACTAACTCTGTTATTTATAAGATTTATATATTTTTGGATAGAATTACTGATAAACTACCTGTTATTCTCTCAGGTATGGCTCACTGAATCCTCCCCCCCCCCTCTCTCTCTCTCTCCCTGCGGATCCATCAGTTCATTTACTCGAAGAGTTCCTGCTGTTGAAATCGCGCACGTCTTTTCCTTTCACTGCAGCTTTGTGTTTAGACAGGGAGATTATCATGTATCAGTTTTCCCTCAGCATCCTTGTAAAAATCCAAAATTCAACCTGACTCCAGAGTCCGTTTCGAGAAAACTCTGCTGTGGCTCGAACTTCGCTCTCAGACTCTGAGGCCAAACAATGCAAACTGCGCATGCACGCAGCCGCAAAATGCGCATGCTCGCACCGGTCTAGGCTGCTCAATCAAGGACAGAGCATGGATTTATGGGACAGATACATAGGTCCGGCTTTTCCAGGCAAACACCATCATCACCGTACGTTATTGACACAGGGAGGTGAACAAACACGATAAAACGGTCATTTTAAAAAGGCACTGTAATGATTACCGTGGGATATTTTACCGCGGTTTACCATTTTACCGGTGACCGTTACATCCCTACTTAGTTTCCTTTCCTGGTAAGAGGGATTGGTTGTCTCCTTTAACTGATATTATTTGGACTAATGTGGTATAGTGGGCTATTCTGTTATTGAACAATTTGAGTTTGTAATTTGTTCAGATGACTTTTTAACCTTGTTTATTTTTCTCTTTTCAGAGCTGGGTGCTATAGAAGGAGTTCAGGGTGGTGGTTTCCCCCTTCTTGGTGTGCTGTGCTCCCCTGGTTTAGCCTGCTCACGGACCCGTGTCCTTAAAGTGAATGGTTTGATTCGGGAGAAATTCTCAAGGTGCCGTTGATGGACATCTGTCTTTATGGTCAAAGTTATCTGATAGGGATCGAGGTACAAGCCTTCACTCTCACACACCCCCTAGTGACAACATATGAGCAGGGGTGGAGATAAAAATTACAACTATTTACTGTGACTGTAAAACTACCACGTGAATGAACGCAACAATAATAACTCAACAAAATAACACAAACTTTAATCCATGTTACATTTATCTTCAGTTTCTTCAGCATCAGTTTATTGCTGTAGTTCTCAGTGAGTCCTTCATAAGATTTTAATGTTGATATTTGGTTGTAATCAAATTCACACATCTAAAACCTCAAATCAACCAGTTAACAAGCAGCTACATGTGGTTTTAAAAAGCAACATGATACAGAAAAAGATCTACAAGACTGAACTGAACAGGATCCCAGTAAATCAGACTGTCTGGTCTTTGAGGATCAGAAGGAAGAGGGTGGAAACCTCAGTCTGAGACCTTTGATTCATCAAACTCTCTGAGGTAGCTGATCGTTAGCTAAAGGCTAAGCTGCTACATCTACAGAAACACGATCACAGAAGAAGAAAGAAAACAAACCTGCTCTCTCTTTAAGATCCTGAAACCCGGACATTTGACACTCATCCAAGAGTCAAAGAAGGAGAAGAAAACTCTGAAGACTTTTAGAAAAAATACTCTACAGGACGAGCAGGCAGCTAACATGCTAACTGTACAACACGGGACAAAAGACTCGAGACCCGGAAACAAAAATTTACTTCCGGTTAGCTGGTTTGCCCTTCAAAATAAAAGAGTTGAATCATCAACTTTAAAGAGACTGTGAGGAGTTTCTAAGTAATTACAAAAAAGTCTCACTTTTAGATATATGCCTGATCGAAATACACACTTTAAGATGAGTTTTATAGCATCAAAATAGGTTATCTATAAATGCTATTCCTTAGCTTTGTGGTCAGGACAGGGTTGGACTGGCCTGGATACTCAACTTTGGGAACAAGACAATTAAAACTAGAGCAAATTTATATTATTCTGACACGTCTTAGAGCACCGGGCTATAAGTAGCAATATATAGCCAGCTACAAAACTACGATACTAAGTTTTCCAAAAATTGCTTGTTGTCACACATCAAAAACTACCGCTACGTAACTAGAAAGAGATACATTACCTCGTCGCCTTGCATCCTTTAAGTTATTAAAAAAAAGAAATTGTAAGGCAATACAGAGTTCTGAGGAAGGTCAGAGCTGCATTTATTAGCATCACAACAAACACACGCTTGACGCTTTGGCTTGGGTCACGTCTTTTGGTGTGTTCCAGTTGTAGTCAGAAGTCGGAATTTCCAAGTTCTGAGTAGGAAACTGCAACTGGAACACCCCCCGAAGTCAGAATTTCCTACTGGGAACTCAGTGAAACCTCGCCACCCCTGAATTTACAATCGAAGATGGATGCCCCCAGTGTGAAAAGTTATTTAACTCCTGTAATAATAAATTTGTTTGCACTTCTGACTGGGGTGTGTCGCTCTAGATCAGCTGTATACATAGTATTGTCAGACTTATATTTACAAAATGCAGCCATAGGGATCATCCCATTCTTCATGTGATATTTGTGAACCAAAATGCAGGGCGTGCTAACAACAGCTAACAATAGCCTGGTAGATCGGCATATTTTTTCCCGACTTCAACTGGAAAGTTGAACTGATAAGTCAAAGATGACGTCACTCCCAGTTCCGAGGTTACTGGAATGCAGCATTATGACAGTCGCCGCGCGTGCTCATGGGTAGCAGAGTCTTTATTTCGCCGGTAATAGATTCTCTCACACACTTACTGGAAACATGCCTTAAAATCCATGAGTGTGCTGTTTGGATTGAGCCATTTTACAGTCTGAGATCTGGACCGGCCGTCACACCTCCACCTGATGTACTTGAGAGACTGATGTCACAGTGGTAGGACATTACAGTGAGAGGTCTGCTGAGGAGATCCAGGAGACATTTCATGCAGCAACTGGTTCTCAAGAGGAGAGGGAGAGGTCCTGATGCTGTGGACTCTGTTGTCTCAGACTTACAGATCATTGATCAGTCTGACCACATCTTTCAGAGACTTGAGATGCTCTCATTACATTTACTTCATCATCCTCAAGTCCTCTCTCCTGGACAGCACCAGTGTGTCCTCCGCATCTTTCAATCTCAGACACACATATTTGGTGTGGACGCAGTGCAGAAATGTCACACTTCAATTCAGTTTGTTACTTTTCTACATTTTATTCTCACAACAAAAGTCTGTTACAGTCACATTCAGATTCAAGAACATGCTACAACTTCACACAGAATATTTTAAATTCAGAGGCATATTGGATAAAGTTGCAGACATTTCTGTAAGTTTTGGGCTGTACACACGTGTTTGAAATTGTTGGTTCTCTTCCTTTAAAAAAAGAAAAACCCACAATAGTCACTGAATAACTTGAAACTGACAAAGGTAATAATAAATAAAAAATATACTGAAAATTCACTGATGAAAATCCTGCGGTGTCTCTAACTTTTGCTGTTATACTCAGTGGCCAAACAATGCAAACTGCATATTCGTGCATCCAGTGAGGCTGCTTCAATAAGGAACAGATACACAGTTCCGGCTTTTCCAGTCATAGAGCAGCATCGCTGTGAGTTATCGACACATTGGGTGGTCAAACATGGTATAATGATAATTTTAGTAGGACACGGTAATGATTACTGTGGGAAATTTTACCGTGGTTTACCATTGTACCAGTAACTGTTACAACTCTACATCAGTGAAAGGGTGTCTCTCTGACGTCAGTCAACTTGTGACTCTCCAGAGACTTTTCATATCAAAATGTTTTATCACTGTCATCACAACGAAAAGGTTTTGCTCCAGTTTTAATAAATTTGTGTCTGTTTAGATCACCTTTCTGTTTAAATGTTTAATCACACTGATCACAACAAAAGGATTTCCATACAATGTGAACTTTTTGTGTCTATTAAGCTTACTATTATCACTGTATGTTCTACCAAATTCATCACAGATAAAGGAATACACTTAACCCTTGTGGACTGTTCAAGTATACTATACACTCGTACCGTTATGGCTGTTTTCAGCCACTAACTTTTTTGACTGCTCTAAAAACATATCAGATTAATATTATTTTCTACTATTTCCACATAAATCTCTCAATCCACTTTTGCCCTGCTCAAAACTACCAAGCATTGAAAAATAAATAACAAATCTTAAAACCTTAAGGGCAATTTAACAGAGAGAATGCCACTGATTATGGGAGGGTTAAACACGAAATGTCCTATTTTCTATATAAAGAGTCATCAGAGACCAGAGATTTTTTACAGGGTATCATAGTCTTGGATATGGCAAAGATTAGTGACATCATTGACTTTGATGTCTTTTTAGTTCTTGTGTATCATCAGATTTAAAGCAAAAAGTTACACTTGTTCTGTTATGGCTGTTTTCAGCCACTAACCTTTTTGACAGCTCTAAAAAGGGCAGAAGTGAATTAAGAGATCTGAGCGAAAAAAAGGGGAAAATATATTGATCTGATATGTTTTTAGAGCAGTTAAAAGTATAGTAGCTGACAACAGCCACAGCAGTACCTGCCTAACTTCTTGAAAAAAACTGACATTACAAAATAAATGAAAAATGATTAAAAATCAATGATGCTACTAATCTTTGACATATCTAAGACTATAATGCCACGTAAAAAATGTTCTGTCTCTGATCATTTTATTATTGAAAAATAGGTCATTTGATGCTGTACCCTTCCCATAATCCATCCCATATTTCTTTAAATGGCCATTAAGAGGTTAAATGTTTTATTCATTTTCCAATGCTTGGTAGTTCTGAGCAGGGCAGAAGTGAATGAAGATATATAAGCGACAAAGCAAAGAAAAAAATTGATCTGATTTGTTTTTAGAGCAGTTAAAAGTATAGTGGTTGAAAACAGCCATAACAGTACGAGTGTACAGTAAATTTGTCTACAGTGACCTTTTGACCTTTGGAAAAATTTGAAATCGTATTTACATAATGTATGTAAAAATAAGCTTCCTGCCCAAAATTCATTCAATTTGCTGCAATACAAGAAAAGTTATGGTCAAATAACTGAAAAAATTTTACTCAAAGTGGCTGTTTTCAGCCCTAACAGTCCACAAGGGTTAAGCGTGAACCATTTTGTGTCTGTTTAGCTAATCGTTGCTTTGCAGAGATTTATCACACTTATCAAACCAAAGGGATTTCTCTCCTGTGTGAACAAGGTTTTGACATTCAAGCTCATTTTTCTTTTTAAATGTTCTATTACACTAGTCACAGCTGAAAGGTTTTGCTCCAGTGTGAACCATTTTGTGTTTGTCTAGATTAGTTTTCTGCCTAAATCTTTTACCACACTTATCACAGCTAAAGGGTTTATCCTTTGTGTGAATCATTTTGTGTTTGTTTAGATCATCTATCTGCGTAAATCTTTTACCACACTCATCGCAGCTAAATGGGTACTCTCCTGTGTGAGCTGTATTATGACATTTAAGATCATTTTTATATCTAAATCTTTGACCACACTCGTCACAACCGAAGGGTTTCTCTCCTGTGTGAACCATTTTATGAGTTTCAAGCTTAAATTTATTTCTAAATTTTTTGCCACACTCATCACAACTAAAGGGTTTCTCTCCTGTGTGAATCATTTTATGACACTTGAGGTCACTTTTTATTCTAAATCTTTTATCACACTCATCACAACTGAAAGGTTTTTCTCCCGTGTGAACCATTTTATGACTATCAAGCTTATCTTTCTTTCTAAATGTTTTACCACACTCATCACAGCTAAAGGGTTTTTCTCCCGTGTGAACCATTTTATGACAATGAAGCTGATCTTTCTTTCTAAATGTTTTACCACACTCATCACAGCTAAAGGGTTTCTCTCCTGTGTGAACCATTTTATGACGATGAAGCTCAAATTTCTTTCTAAATGTTTTCCCACAGTCATCACAGTCAAAGGGCTTCTCTCCAGTGTGGATCATTTTGTGTCTGTTGAGATGACTTTTCTGCCTAAATATTTTACCACACTCATCACAGCTAAATGTTTTCTCTTCTGTGTGAACCACATTTTGATCTTCAACCTTCACAGTCTTTATAAACGTTTTACCAAACTCGTCAAGGCCATGTTTCTCTCCAATATGAATCATGTTGTGTTTGTTTGAATGACTGTTCTGCTCTAATCTTTTCCCACAGTCATCAAAGCAAGGGGGTTTCTCTCCTGTGTGAACAATGTTTTGACATTCAAGCTCATTTTTCTTTTTGAAGGTTTCATCATACTCATCACAGCTAAAGGGTTTTGCCCAAATGTGAATCACTTTGTGTTTGTTCAGATTACTCTTCTGCCTAAACCTTCTACCACACTCAACACAGGTAAAGGGTTTCTCTTCTGTGTGAATCATTTTGTGTTTGTTTAAATCACCCCTCCGTGTAAATCTTTTACCACACTCATCACAACTAAGGGGGTATTCTCCTGTGTGAACCATATTATGACATTTAAGATCATTTTTATATCTAAATCTTTTACCACATTCGTCACAACTGAATGGTTTTTCTCCTGTGTGGACCATTTTATGACTATCAAGTTTAAATTTATTTCTAAATGTTTTATCACACTCATCACAGCTAAAGGGTTTCTGACCTGTGTGAATCATTTTATGACATTTGAGGTCATCTTTGATTCTAAATCTTTTATCACACTCATCACAACTAAAGGGTTTTTCTCCTGTATGAACCATTTTATGACTATCAAGCTTAAATTTCTTTCTGAATGTTTTACCACACTCATCACAGCTAAAGGGTTTTTCTCCCGTGTGAACCATTTTATGACAATGAAGCTGATCTTTCTTTCTAAATGTTTTACCACACTCATCACAGCTAAAGGGTTTCTCTCCTGTGTGGACCATTTTATGACGACGAAGCTCGAATTTCTTTCTAAATGTTTTACCACACTCATCACAGCCAAAGGGTTTCTCTCCAGTGTGAATCATTTTGTGTCTGTTGAGATGACTGTTCCTCCTAAATGTTTTGCCACACTCATCACAGCTAAAGGTTTTCTCTCCTGTGTGAATCACTTTATGACTTTCAAGCTGAACTTTTTGTCTAAACGTTTTGCCACACTCATCACAGCTATGTTTCTCTCCAGTATGAATCATTTTGTGTTTGTTTAGATGACTGTTTCGCTCAAATCTTTTACCACACTCATCACAGCTAAAGGGTTTCTCTCCAGTATGAGTTCTGATATGTACAGTCAGATCACCTTTGTGTTTGAAATTTTTACCACACTGTGAGCAGTTGAAGGGTCTCTCTCCTGTGTGAATTCTCATATGTACAGTCAGATCACGTTTGCGTCTAAAATTTTTACAACACTGTGAGCAGCTGAAGGGTCTCTCTTCACTGTGAATCCTCAGATGTTTATTCAGCTCACCATTGAGTGTAAAACTCTTAGAACACTGTGAGCAGCTGTAGAGTTTCTCTCCAGTGTGAATCACCTTGTGTTTTTTTAAATCACTTTTTCTAATAAATCTTTTACCACGCTCAGAACAGTTATGTGATTGTTGTTCTGTCTCCCTCCAATCAGCGCTGTCATCAGTCTCTTCAGAAAAGTCTTCAGTCTCTGCTTGTGCATCTCTCTCTGTATCAAAGTATTTGTCTGCCTCTGGTCCTCCACTCTCCTCTCCATCAGCTCCTCTCTCCATCTCTTCAGTTTTAATTCCATGGAGCTGTGAGATCTGAGGCTTCTCTTCATCATCTTCACTCTTCACAGTGACAGGAGTAAAAGTGAACTTGATATCAGCCTCCTCTGGTCCTTGAAGCTGCTCTCCCTCCTGACTCCAGGGTTCCTCTGGTTCCTCTTTAATGTGCAGAGGCTCGCTCATCTTCTGGTTCAGACTGGAGCTCCTCTCCTGCTGCTCAGATGGATCCTCCTCTTTACTCACTGAAGGCTGCTGGACCTCCTCACAAACCTCTAAAACACAAAAGCACAGAACTTTCACACAATGCTAAATGGACTTGAGCATAGAAAGAGTTCAGCCTGTCCTTTTGACCATTAAACATCTTTCATTAGTTAAACCAATGGCAAGAAATGTTTCCAAATGTATTTATTAACCAGCAACACTCTTTCAAGTCTGTGACCAATGGCAGTGATTACAAGTAAAGAACTGAAAGAGCCTTTGTTGGCTGTCTTAACTCAAAAATAACAACAAATGTTCAATAGTGTTAAGGTTATTTCATTCATTCTCTATACCACTTATCCCTTTCAGGGTTACGGGGGGGCTGGAGCCTATCCCAGCTTTCATTTGGCTAGAGGCGGGGTACACGCTCATCTGGTCGTCCGTTGATCGCAGGGCCACATAGAGAGACAGACAACCATTGACAACCATTGAGACAACCATTCACGCTCACACACATACTAAAGGGTATGTTTTGGGGGGTCAAACTGGGGGCCGTCTTTGTTGTGAGGCATGTGCACTACCTGCTGCGCCACCATGTCACCACTAGTGTTAAACTGAAAAGTTAAATAAAATCCAAAAAATCCAAATGACAAGATTTCCAGTCAAACTCTGCATGTGTTCACTCTACATGTGATTTCTGGCTTTTGATTGAGTTGATATGGAATGATCTAACTGTGCTTCATGAACACACTGCTGTGAATCCTTAATGCTGTTCTAAGAAAAAAAAAAAGGGATTTTAAATAAAGAAGAAATCCTGATACTTTGACCTATAAACAGTATTTTAATATAAAATGATGTCTTGTAACATGTCTTGAAAAACACTTATCACCTGAACCTCTCAGCTCCACAATAAACAGCAGATCTACAGTCCAGGGCTCCAGAGTGTGACCATTTTGGTTGCATATGTGCCCAAAGTTTGTCAGCGTGCGTCTAACATTTTTTGTTGGTTGCACCAGTGGACCTGGCACTCCCCGGCTGAAAACATGTTGCAAGGATATCATCTCTCTCTTTAAAATCAAAAGTTTAAATGATGAGAAAGCACATTTGAATATACCTACGAACATAATATAAGTTGACAAAAGTTACTGCAGTAGCGGAAAATCTGCCAAAAACAGACAAAACACAGCGCCTACTTCCTTGTATTTCTCTGTCCCTCCATTTTAAAGCAGGGCCAGCACACACATGCACGTACGCACACAAACACACAGCCCTCAGAAATCATCCAATCAGTTGTTAGTGCGTAAATGAGCCCGGCGGTATGATCAGTAACTCTGAAGAAGCAGAGAAGCTCTGTCAAATTCCTCTTACAGACTGTCAGATAATTAATAATTAACAACAATAACAACTAAAACTAGAAAGCACTTGGTGAGCACAGACCTCCGCCAGGACCACACTCCTCTGCCATATTGTCATTTTGACCATAAATATTAGTTCTACCTTTATTTCATCAAAATATTTAGATTCCTTGACCATGAAAACATACCATTAGCAACTGGATTTATAATGATATCTGTTTTAGTTCCGAAGTTATTCACAAAAATCACATTTTTTACCATGGCGGCCAGACGCTGATCTGGATCAACGCCAAAATCGAATCAGATCTTCCTTTTCCCATGCTGAACATTTCCTAAAAATTTCATCAAAATCCATCCATTACTTTTTGAGTTATTTTGTTCACAGACGGACAGACAGACAGACAGACAGACAGACAGACAGACAGACAGAAAGACAAACAAACTCTCCTGAAAACATAACCTCCTTGGTGGAGGTAATAAAGTAACGTTAACTATAACATCTATATTTGTTCAGTCCTTTCTCCTGTTAGCCCCTGGCTGAACATAAAGCTGGGCAGTAAAGAAAAAAAAGAGGGAAAAAATGAAAAAAGTCATAAAAAATGTTCTTTATGTCATTTTTCATAAGTTAGAGAATTGTTTTTTATTATTTACCTTAATTTCAGTTTAGTAAATACTGACTATAGGTGTGTGAGGTCTTATTCTAGGTTAAGTTTACTGGAGAATAAGACCATCCAGTTAAATGTTATGTTGTTGGTTGTTAAATTCTGGATATTAATTTCATTTTTCAGTTCAGTATAGCACCTAAAACATTATCTTTTTTAAAAGATATATATTTTCTTTATATTGAGATGTTTCAGTTTGAAATATTAAATTTTAGTTCAGTAAAGCACTTTAAACACATTTCATTTGGAAATGTTTTATTTTGCCTAATGATTTAGTTTGAATTTCCACAGTCAAAAGTTGGCTGTATCATAAGAACGTGGAAGTTTTTGGGAACCACAGCAACTCAGCCAAGTGGTAGGCCACGTAAACTGATGGAGTGGGGTTGGCAGATGCTAAGGCGCATAGAGCGAAGAGGTCGCCAACTTTCTGCAGAGTCAATCGCTACAGAGCTCCAAACTTCATGTGGCCTTCAGAATAGCTCAAGAACAGCACAGAGAGCTTCATGGATGGGTTTCTATGGCCGAGCAGCTGCATCCAAGCCTCAAATCACCAAGTGCAATGTAAAGCGTCGATGCAGTGGTGTAAAGCACGCCGCCACTGGACTCTAGAGCAGTGGAGACGCGTTCTCTGGAGAGACGAATCACGCTTCTCCATCTGGCAAACTGATGGACCAGTCTGGGTTTGGCAGTTGCCAGGAGAACAATACTTTTTGGTTTGCATGGTGCCAAGTGTGAAGTTTGGTGGATGGGGGGTTATGGTGTGGGCGTGTTTTCAGGAGCCGGGCTTGACCCCTTAGTTCAATTGGAAGGAACTCTGAATGCTTCAGCACACCAAGACATTTTGGATAATTCCATGCTCCAGTTTTGAGCGGGCCCCTTCCTCTTCCAACATGACTGTGCACCAGAGCACAAAGCAGGTCCATAAAAACATGGATGAAAGAGTCTGGTGTGGATGAACTTGACTGGCCTGCACAGAGTCCTGATCTCAACCTGATAGAACACCTTTGGGATGAATTAGAGTGGAGACTGAGAGCCAGGCCTTTTTGTCCAATATTAGTGTGTGACCTCAGAAATGCACTTTTGGAAGAATGGCCAAAAATTCCCATAAACACTCCTAAACCTTGTGGACAGCCTTCCCAGAAGAGTTGAAGCTGTTATAGCTGCAAAGGGTGGACCGACGTCATATTGAACCCTCTGGATTAGGAATGGGATGTCACTGAAATTCATATGTGAGTCAAGGCAGGTGAGCGAATACTTTTAGCCTGCGGAAGGGAGGAAGGAAGGAGGTCGGCTGAGGAGAGCCTTTCCTCTCCTGGTCTGGGGATTCAGACCAGGGGTGGACAGCTACATCCGCCAGCCTACAGAGGCTGGAGTCAATGAAGGAGAGATTGAAATTGTCACTGCACCTCGCCCGCAGTGCATTGAAAGGCAAGGTGAGGCGTTCATTTGATTGGTGAAGACAACACTCAGCTGTGTTAAACCCATTTACACCTGGGTGCCCCTGGCGCCATGGTTCTATAGCGGAGTGAACCACCTGTCAGTCATTCAGTCTTTGTGGGGGGAGGCAGGCCGCTCGCACGTTCTCACACACAGAGCTGAAGTGAGCGTCTTGAGGACTAACAAGGAAACAAACACTAATAATGAACTAGGGCTGGACGATTATGGTAAGAATAAGAATCTCGATTATTTTAAGTGATATTGAAATCACAATTAATATACACAATTATTCATTTATTTAAAAACTTCAGTATTGATTTAAACACAACTTTAAAGAACCAGCGAGCGGCACACACAGTATTATTGATCCACATAAGTCACACACACTGTGGCTGCACGTGGAACACAGAAGCGCTATGAAGTGCAGGACCTTGCATACATGGCACTCCACACTGTGTGGCACATTAATTGTTTTTCTTCGATTACAATGTTTTTATGATTGTCAGATGGCAAAATTGAAATCACGATCAAAATCCGATTAATTGTCCAGCCCTATAATGAACATGGCACGAAAGCAATTGTTCCTCAGCTGGCTGCCACAGCCCCAGTGTGGGAATATTTTGGTTTTAAACAGCATGGACAAGGTGTGAGCTCATGAACACCGACGAGCAGGTATGTCGCATTATTTTGAAAGTAGTGGCGACAAAGAAGGGGAGGTGCAGCAGAGCCTTTGTCCTTGACAGTCATCGCTTACTGAGGCGTTTGGTCAGCAACGAAAATATAAATAAAGCAGCACAAAAAGTGTGCGCTCACAGACAGTGCTGTTCACTACATTGCAAAATAAATTAAGCCTTTCAATACGGTTGAAAAGCCACCATTTCCGGAAATGTTACAAACGGTTGACAGACAGTAAGAATTGATCGTGAGAACGCACACCACAAACAATTCTGGAACTGTATAAACTCCATTTTATTTATTGTTTTTACTGCTGTATGTGTTTTATTTGAGTTTTTATTTCTTTACAGAGACAGGGTCTATTTTTTAATACGTTTTTGATAAGTTTAATGATTTTTATTAACATGCAGTTTTTCCCCAAAGAGTCCATTTCATTTTCATTGTTTTTATCTAACTTTTTTTTGTGTATTTATAACATTGTTCGTTTATTTAAGAGCTCTTGGCCTTCCAATTACAGTTAAATACTCTTAAGATATTAAAGTTTATTACTTTTGATACAGTGTACTCACTTTAGTATGACATAATTTATAATTACATTAATATAACAATGTTTCAAAATAATACTGACAATATCATTTATAGGCAATATTGGTTTGACAATTACAGTCCAGCAAAATTTGTTACGGTGACAGGTCTAGTCACAATAAGGGTCTGGCCTGCTCAATAACGGACCTGTGACCTTAAAGTGAATGGTTTGATTCTTTGGGAGAAATTCCCAATGTGGCGATGATGGACATCTATGTTCATGGTTAAATCTTAGAGGGAATCGAGGGACAGGCCTTTAAGACCTTTTATTCAACAAACGCTCTGAGCTAGCTGATCGTTAGCTAAAGGCTAAGCTGCTACATCTACAGTAAACAAGTTCACAGAAGAAGAAAGAAAACAAACCTGCTCTCTCTTTAAGATCCTGAAACCCGGACATTTGACACTCATCCAAGAGTCAAAGAAGGATTAGAAAACTCTGAGGACCTTTACAGGATTACTCTGAGACAAAGGGACGAGGGAGCAGCTAACATGCTAACTCTACAATGCGGGACAAAAGCCTCGAAAACCGGAAATAAATATACTTTCAGTTCGCTCATCCGGCCTTCAAAATAAAACTGAAGAGTCGTCAATCGGAAAAATAACGATTAAGAGTTTAAAGGGACTGTGAGGAGTTTCTAAGTAATTACAAAAAAGTCTCACTTTTAGATACATGCCTGATCGAAATACACACTTTTAGATGAGGTTTAGCCTCAAAATAGGTTATCTATAAATGCTATTCCTTAGCCTTCCGGTCAGGTCGGACAGGACTGGACTGGCCTGGATACTCAGCTTCGGGAACAAGACAATTATAACTACA
This sequence comes from Scarus forsteni, assembly GCA_036419115.1. Classification (NCBI taxonomy): domain Eukaryota; kingdom Metazoa; phylum Chordata; class Actinopteri; order Labriformes; family Labridae; genus Scarus; species Scarus forsteni. The sequence continues at coordinate 2,553,808 of JAZDUH010000500.1, forward strand.
GCAAAGTCATATTATTCAGACATGTTTTAGAGCATCGGGCTGTAAGATCTCCTTCCTTCCTTCCTTCCTTCCTTCAATCAATCAATCAATCAATCAAATCTTTATTTGTATAGCGCCAATACATAACAAGTGTTTTCTCAAGACACTTTACAATTGAGCAAAAACTCTTCATTTTGTTGATACACATACATGCATAGATACAAATATAAAATAAAGATACACATATGCATATATATACAAAAATATACATCCAACACCCAACATGAATCCATATAGCCAATCATGAATCCCTCCATCATGGCAGCAAGAAAAAACCTTCTGTTAAGCAGCAGGAAATCTTGAATGTGGATCCCAGTCTCATGATGAACAGCAAATCCACACGATGCTGTGTTGGGTGTGAGGGCAAAGGAAGGGAGGTAAGAGGAGACAAGTGGACTAGAATAAGTACTAAAGTTAGGGACAGGTCCATGAACACAGACCTGTCATCTGATTTATTAGAAGTTGGCCGCTTGAGATGCTACATCTCGTTTTCAGGAGGGTTCTCACGTCTGAATGGTTGTGGTGATCATTTTATAGAAGTATAATCAATGGTATTACTACTGAAAATAAGAATTTATGGTAGTGACGAACTCATGAGTGCCCAGACCACAAGTGCATCCCAACCATATTTGTCTCCGTAAAGTATAAATGTGTTGAAAGCCTCTTGAGATGTGACATCCCATTTTCAAGAGGGACCTCATGCCTATGTGGTGATAAAAAACAGATACTGTCGATGTATTGATCATGGATATGGAGATCATGCTAATATTTATATTAACAGCTATAATGATAATGGGAATGGAATGTTCCTAATAAAATGGCCAACTATGTGCCATGTCCTTAATTGTAGTTTTGAGGCTTCGTGACTCCACAGCAGCAGGCAGTCTCCACCAAGGATCCCAGGCCACCTACAGTACAAGACAAGAGCCAGAAACGAGTACAGGAGCAAACAAAAGGGGCAAAAGCAGATGTGGAGAGAGAGAGAGAGAGAGAGACATAGAGCCCAATGTACTTTGGAGATTGATGGTACCAGAAGTAGGCCAGCACGTAACGTAATGTTCTAGAGGGGTTGTACGGCACTACAAGCTCTTTAAGATAGACTGTTGCCTGTCCACTGAGAGCTTTATAGGTGAGGAGAAGAATCTTGAATTCTATTCTATATTTAATGGGAAGCCAATGCAGAGAAGCTAATACAGGAGTAATGTGGTCTCTTCTCCTAGTTCTAGTCAGTACACGTGCTGCAGCATTTTGGACCAGCTGAAGCGTCTTAAGCCACCTGCTGGGACAGCCTGAAAGCAGAGAATTACAACAGTCCAGTCTAGAGGTAACAAAAGCATGAACTAGCTTTTCAGCATCGCTCTGGGACAGGATAGGCCTGATTTTAGCAATGTTACGAAGATGAAGAAAGGCTGTTTTTGAAATTTGCTGTGAGAGTTAAAGGATACATCCTGATCAAATAGAACCCCTAGATTTCTAACATTTGTGCTTGGTGCCAGGCTAATGCAGATAAATAACTAGAAAAGGATTCTCTAAGGTATTGAGGGCCCAGCACAATGATCTCTGTCTTGTCTGAGTTAAGAAGAATAAAAATTTCTGGCCATCCAGGTTCTGATGTCCTTTAAACAGGCATCTAGTTTAGAAAACTGGTTTGTCTCATCTGGCTTCAGTGATACATAAAGCTGTGTATCATTAGCGTAGCAGTAAAAATTAACAGAGTATTTCCTCATGATATCACCAAGGGGAAGCATATATATAGAGAAGAGAATTGGACCTAGCACTGAACCTTGAGAAACCCCGTAACTTACTTTAATGTCCACAGAGGATGTGTTGTTCACCTGTACAAAGTGATATCTATTAGATAAGTAGGACTTAAAGCTGGGGTTGGTGATATTGGAAAACTAGCATGAATTTGAAAGTAGCATCTCCTCAAGGCTCTGCCTAGCCCCCCCCCACCTGAATGTCCACCTGCAGTAGCCTGGGTGGCAGTTGTCGCGAGACTAGAGCCAACAGCAGAACAAACTTAGAAAAACAGAGTTTATTTTAGATTTCTTGTACATCTGTCTTAAAATGTGAGGGATACTGGAGCTTGGTTGGGGTTGTGGGATGGCTCACAGCGGACTATATATATATATATATATATATATATATATATATATATATATATATATATATATATATATATATATATTAGTGCTGTCAGGCGATTAAAAAAATTAATCTAATTAATTACAGGATTTGTAATTAAAGCTGGGGTTGGCGATCTGATTTAGATACACTTTTTGAAATACTGGTTAAAATGGTCTTTACGGCCTGATGGTAATCAACTCATAATGTGTTCTTAAAACAGAGCGAAAAATATCCGCTATCTACAGCAGGAGTAAAACAGGGAAAACACCAACCAATAATCTTGCAGGGATACCTTCTTTTACACCAATCAAATCCCGTCGCCATTCTGCGTGCCTGCTGCGGGTGCATTTTCCTGGCGTGCAGCGACAGTGCGTGTAGCATGTAGCATGTAGCGTGTAGGGAACAGACTCCGCTGAAGAATGCTTACCTTTCAAATTTTGTCTTTGAAAATAAGGGAAGTCCGCTGTGAGCAGTCCCACAATACCAACCAAGCTCCAGTATCCCTCACATTTAAGAAAGATGTACAAGAAATCTAAAATAAACTCTGTTTTTCTAAGTTTGTTCCGCTGTTGGCTCTAATCTCGCGAGAACTGCCGTCCATGCTACTGCAGGTGGCAGTTCTTCTTCTTCGGTGGTTGGCATCCATCATTTTGGAGCATTACCGCCCCCTTCAGGCTAGAGACAGACAGCTAGTTCTCCAAAATCGCCAACCCCAGCTTTAATTAATCTAATTAATCGCATTTTAATCTCACATCTGCTTTAAGTCCCCACATAAAGAATTTTAGTTCTAGGACATTACAAAATCGTAGCAGATGATTAATCAAATGAATAAACTAAAAAGAAAAGATTATAAATCTAAATTTTTATTGGTGATTGAATAAAACCAAAATCAGGGCAACTTGTCCAGAAAATTCTAAACTCAATCAGGCAACTCAAATTAAGCTTTAAGTGTGTTTCATAAATCAAATTCAAAATAAGAAAAAGGTCGAGGACATCCAGCAAACCAATTAGGCCTGATGCATAAAAAGATTAAAGAATGTAGTACAAATATAGATAAATATATTCAAAAATAAAAATAAGACTAAGTCTTAAATAGTCCATTCCTGTTGTCACCTGGGCTTTGTTTGGTTTGACTAGAGACGCATGTGTGAAGTGACGTGCGATTAATTAATCTTGCAATTATTTTTTTAATGCACTAATTTGCATTGTAATTAATTAATCTAATTAATGCACTAAAATGACAGCCCTAATATGTATATGTATATATATATATATATATATATATATATATATATATATATATATATATATATGTATGTATATAGTAGTTGGATGCTTTTTCTCTTTCTCCCTCCCTGCCTGCTCTTCTTGTCTCTGTACTGTCTCTGAATTACTGCAGCCTCCCTCTGCATTTCTCTCTAAAATTCAAAATCATGGAATTGATCAGCTGGTCTTTCAACACCACTGACCAAATTTTCTCAACGAGAAGAGTGGGTACAGAAAAACCCGCTACCGCGACAGAACGTTTGCAGCAGGTTAGATGATGTAGTCCTGGGAGAAATGGTGGATCGTGTGTCTGTCAATTCTGTTCATCGAGGACATGGAGGATGCCTACATAATTGGATTTATGATAACAGGTTTCTTGCTGTTTGGAGTTAGCAGTTTCCTAAGTAATCACAGAGTTATGAGATGCTGGCAGCACTTTTGGCTCTTCATGACTGAAGGAATGTGCAGGTCTGTCAACACTCAGACTCAAGCCATTTGTGAGCTCAACTGCAAGCTTGATGCGATTGTTGAACTGGTTACACAGGACAACACCATGGAGAAGTTGACAGCTCAGCTCAGCTGAATAGGCCACAAAAATATGGACATTTTTGGACCCCATTGTGAGAGACCCAAAGACTAAAAGTTGATGGAAAATTACAGTTAGCTTGGCCCAAACAATTTTGTTATCTGTTTTGGTTCCCATTCTGGCCTTGAGCCGATATCTCTGTAATCTTCTGGAATGTTATGTAAACAGAGGCGCAATCCCCAACCTCCTCCAACTCCCTCATCTTGTAAACTTTGCTATGGATCAGAACTCTCTCTCTCAAGGCCGTACAATCACCTTATCAGACATCGGACGCAGGCTTTTCTTAACTTCAAGGGCTTCACTGAACCCTCACCTCTCCTTCCGCAAGATGCAGTGACTGCATCTGGGAGCTCTCTCTACGGCATCCTCTGAAAGCCCTGCTACACTGCTCCGAATATTACTGCTGAAGGGTCTCTATTATCTTTATGGAGGCATGAGGGGTGTTATATTCAGCCGTTGTTTCTGTGCAGGAGCTGAAAGTTTCTGCTTTAATATGGCCTCTCAGATGCTTAGTCAACTGAAGCCGTTCACTGAACATTTCACTACACTCAGAGCAGCCAAAGAGTTTCTCTTCATTGTGAATTTTCATATGCTTATTCAAGTACTCTTTTTGTTTATAAAACTTTTACAACACTGTGAGCAGCTGAAGGGTCTCTGTCCAGTGTGAATTCTCACATGCCTAGTCAGAACATGTTTTTGTTTAAAACTTTTATTACACTGTGAGCAGCAGTAGGGTTTCTCTCCAGTGTGATTTCTCATATGCACAACCAAGTCAGCTTTTCGTTTGAACCTTTTGCAACACTGTGAGCAGCTGAAGGGTCTCTCTCCAGTGTGAATGCTCACATGCCTAGTCAGATCACGTTTTTGTTTAAAACTTTTATTACACTGTGAGCAACTGTAGGGTTTCTCTCCAGTGTGAATTCTCATATGCATAGTCAGAACACCTTTCCGTTTAAAACTTTTACCACAGAAAGAGCAAATGAAGGGTGTCTCTCCTGTGTGATTTCTCATATGGTCAGTCAGAGCCCCTTTGTGTTTAAAACTTTTAGAACACTGTGAGCAGCTGAAGGGTCTCTCTCCTGTGTGAATTCTCATATGTTGCATCAGATTACTGTTGTTTAAAAAACTTTTACAACATTGTGAGCAACTGTAGGGTGTCTCTCCATTGTGAATTCTCATATGTTGAGTCAGAGAACTTTTGTTTATAAAACTTTTACAACACTGTGAGCAACTGTAGGGTGTCTCTCCAGTGTGAATTCTCATATGTTGAGTCAGAGAACTATTAAGATTAAAACGTTTACAACACTGTGAGCAGCTGTAGGGTTTATCTTCAGAGTGTATTATCATATGTTGAGTCAGATTACTTTTGTTTTTAAAGCTTTTGCAACACTGTGAGCAGCTGTATGGTTTCTCTTCATTGTGAACTCTCATATGCCCAGTCAGTACACCTTTCTGTTTAAAACTTTTACAACACTGTGAGCAGCTGTAGGGTTTCTCTCCAGTGTGAATTCTCATATGCTCAGTCAGTACACCTTTCCGTTTAAAACTTTTACAACACTGTGAGCAGCTGTAGGGTTTCTCTCCTGTGTGATTTCTCATATGGTAAGTCAGAGACCCTTTGCTTTTAAAAATTTTAGAACACTGTGAGCAGCTGAAGGGTATCTCCCCAGTGTGAATTCTCATATGTTGCGTCAGAGTACTGTTGTTTATAAAACTTTTACAACACTGTGAGCAACTGTAGGGTATCTCTCCAGTGTGAATTCTCATATGCACAGTCAGATCACTTTTACGTTTGAAAATTTTATGACACTCTGAGCAGCTATGGAGTTTCTTTCCTTTGTGAATCGCCTTGTGTTTTTTCAAATCACTTGTTTTATTAAATCTTTTAGCGCGCTCGGAGCAGGTGTCCAATTGTTCTGTCGCCTCCCTCCAGTCAGCGCTGTCATCAGTCTCTGCTTCAGAACAGTCTTCAGTCTCTGCTCCACTCCCCTCTCTGTCAGCTCCTCCACTCTCAATCTCTTCAGCTTTAATTTCATTAAGCTGTGAGAACTGAGGCTTCTCTTCATCATCTTCATTCTTCACAGTGACAGGAGTAAAATTGAACTTGATATCAGCCTCCTCTGGTCCTTGAAGCCGCTCTCCCTCCTGACTCCAGGGTTCCTCTGGTTCCTCTTTAATGTGCAGAGGCTCGCTCATCTTCTGGTTCAGACTGGAGCTCCTCTCCTGCTGCTCAGATGGATCCTCCCCTTTACTCACTGAAAGCTGCTGGACCTCCTCACAAACCTCTAAAATACAAAAGCATAGAATTTACACACAACTGTATGGACTTGAGCAAAGAACAACTCCTTGTCTTTCTGACCAGATACTTACACCACAGGTCATATCTACCCTATCACACCCATTTCAAACCTGTTAAAACACCACTGAAGCAGCAGTGGGAGCACACTTGAGTTTACTGTGTTGCTCAAGAACACACTGACGTGACGGACTGAGCTTGGCTTGAACCTGCAACCTTATGATAACACTGTTCAGTTAGATTACTGTGCTGATGTGTTGATTCCAAAACTGTAGTCAGTTCATTTCTAGGATGTCAAGTTTATTCTCCACAGCTTACCCTCCATATCAGCAAAATTCCACTGATAAGCTGTAATAATACCTGCCAGCTGATTATGATTGGACTAATCTACAGCTCCGTGGCAGCATTGTTTTCACAATTAAGACAGTGCAGTGAGAGGTGTGTGCAGCTCCCAATAGTTCAGCTCTATCAATATCTGCAAACAGAAAGCTGGCAAAGTACAGGTTTAGAGGATTTGTCCTGGCTTTTCTCTTAACCTTGTAACAATGGGCATACCATTTTCAGTTCTTTCTTTGAATCTTTTTTTTTGTTTTCAAAACTTGTTAGTATTTCATCTTAGTGTTTTAATTACATTGGTATATATTTCCTTTGTTTCAGATCATGTCTGCTCCTGCTACTTCTCGTCATAGATGCCTAAACAGCCCTGAATCCTATTGCGATATATTTGTGGTAGTTTCTCTTTTCCAATTCAGAGGGCAAACATCAGTGCATTTTTCAAAAAAGCATATTTTGCATATTTTAAAGTTAAACTCTGTGATCAAGACAAGCCATGGGCCCCTCATAAAGTGTGCAAGCAGTGTGCCGAGAGTTTACGGATGTGGACCAAAGGAACATGTGAAAAGTCGGCATTTAGTATTCCCTTGGTTTGGTGAGAGCAAAAAGATCATTGCACAGACTGTTAGCTAGGTCCTGTTAAGTAGAGCCCAAACGGATATGGATGTTTCTAAGATACCAATATTCGTCAGAAAAAAATTTACAGGTTAGGATTCTCCAGTGTACTCTGATCCCTCTCAGCTCGGCTACACACACGGAATCAAAGTCTGTGCACGCCGGCAAAATGTACGCACAGAAGGTGAGTGTTGTAGGTAATGAGTTGCAGCCAATAGCTCCCCCTGGGGGCACAGATGTATTTTAGGTACTTGCCTGCTTCTGCTTAACTCTCTCCTCAGTTCTGTAATGTGCGCAGACGGTGAATACAGATATCTAAGAGACACAGCCCGACTTTGTCAGTCATTCATGCACCAACACTTGTAACATGGTGTCAGAAGTTGTACTGGAACCCAGAGTGAGTCCTTTGTTGCCTGTCGCTGGAACAGCTTCCATTATTAGTTTTTTTAAAGGTTAAGTTAAATGTTTCAGTTAGCCTGCTAGGATTAGCATCTCATAGAAACGATGGCTTCCAACATTCCATCACAGGAACACATGAAGATGACTGGAGACCTTCACAGCTACTGGGCTAGCTTCCAATCAGAGTTTGAGGATTAAGTGCTTGGACCAGGATCCAAAAAGCAGAAGTTGCTCGTGTGGCACTGCTAATCACTTCGCTAAAGTTTGCATGAAAAGAGGCCAGCAAGCACATCAGCTGAACACTGTGGATGACCCACTATTAGGGGACCTTGGGGACAGCGATCGTGATGAGAAAGATATGTGTTCTGCTGAAAGTGTGGGGGCTGTTAAAACTCAAGGAAAAAAGTGGTTTGTGAACCTGCCCCTGCACAGAGGGGTCCAGAGGTGCCAGCTTGACTCTGGAGCCACCTGCAACGTGATGAGCATGAAAGACAAGATGAGACTGGCAACAACTGGGGATCTTCAGAAAAGTCTCACCAGACTAAGGCTTTACAACAGTGAGTGGATGAACTCGCTGGGCATGTACAGCACACAGTGTGTCATCAGAGGCAGGAAACACAGACTGGAGTTAGAGATTGTGTGCACCAGCCAGAAGCCCCTGCTTTCGGGGGAGACATGTGAGAGACTCGGTCTGATGCGTTTCACCAATCCCGAAGAGCTGAAGAAAGTGGAGCATTGCAATACAGGTGAGCTGACCAGAGATTGTCTCATTAACACTTACACTGATGTGTTCACCAGCCGAATTGAGTCATTACCAGGCGATGTTCACTTTGAGTTGGATAGCAATGTGGCGCCTGCCCAGTGTGCACCAAGAAACGTCCCAGTGGCTCTCAAGACAGCTGTTAAAGCACAGCTGGACCAATATGAAAAGGATGGACACTTAACCTCAGTCACACAGCCCACAGACTGGATTAGCAATCTGGTCATTGTGAAGAAGCCGGAAAATTGAGGCTTTGCATTGACCCCAAGCCCCTCAACTGAGCCCTGAAGAGGTTCCATTACATCATGTCCACTTTAGATGATGCGTTGTATAAACTGCCAAGGGCACACATCTTTACCCTAGTAGATGCGTGTGAGGTGTTTCCGCAGTGTCGCCTTGATGAGGAGAGCAGCCTGATGACCACATTCTGGACGCCGTGGGCAGAAAACGATGGCTGAAGCTCCCTTTCGGCATGTCAGTTGCTCCAGAGGTGTACCAGAGGAAACAACAAGAGCTGCTGGCAGATTGGAAAGGGATCGAGCCCATCGCTGATGACATCCTCATAGTTGGCTGTGGGGACACAGATGAGGAGGCTGTACGTGACCATGACTCTAACCTGATTGCTCTGATGGACAGATGCAGGGAGGTGAAGCTGAGGCTGAGCATAAAGGAGCTGCAATTCCGTGTGAAGGAGGTTCGCTTCCATGGCCACATACTGTTGGCGGAGGGTCTCAAAGCTGACCCCGAGAAGGTCAGGGCAGTCCTGGACATGCCGAACCCCACAGATGCAAAGGGTGTCCAATGGTGTGTTAGCTCCCTTAACTACTTACCAAGGTTCATGCCCTGCTTGTCAGAGGTGTTTGAACCACTGAGAAGGTTGCTGGACAAAGAGCTCTGGCTGCCCAAGCATGAGGATGCTATGAAGGAAATTAAGACGCTGGTCACTGCGGTACCAGTACTACGCTATTATGATGTCACCAAGCCAGTCACTATACAAAGCGACTCCAGTCAGACTGGTTTGGGCTGCTGCCTGCTTCAGGATGGACAGCCAATTGCATTTGCCTCCTGTGCACTAAACCAGACAGAGCAGAACTATGCGCAGATTGAAAAGGAGTGCTTGAGCATCGTATTCACTTTTTAACGCTTCCACTACTACCTCTATGGAAGGGTGATGTGACTGCAGAGACCGACCCATGGCCATCAGAGAATATTGGGCCATCAGAGATTAAATAAGGACGGTGTGCTGTGCTCTTAGGAGTCAGCATGTGATTATTCCTAAAGCAGTGCGTCCCGAGATGCTGAGAAGGATACACTACACTTCACTACAACCATGTGGGGGGTGAGGCTTGCTACAGACAGGCCCGTGATACTCTCTTCTGGCCCAACATGCAGGGGGAAATTAAAGACTTTGTACAGCAGTGCTCAGTGTGTAACGAGTATGCACGCAAACAACAAAAAGAGACCATGATGTCACATCCTCTCTCCACACGTCCCTGGCAGCTGGTGAGCATGGACCTGTTCAGCTACGCGAGCCAGGACTTCCTCATCATGGTGGATCACTATTCTGACTTCTGGGAGATTGATCTACTCCCAGACCTGTCAGCAGAAACAACCATCCAAAGGTGCAAGGCTCAATTCGCACGATATGGCATCCCTGACCAGGTCATTTCTGACTGTGGAGGTCAGTTTGACTGCAGAGAGTTTAGGGCATTTGCAAAGGAGTGGGGCTTCCAACATGTCATGTCCTCCCCAAGACACCCAAAATCTAATGACAAAGCAGAGTCTGCAGCGAAGGTTGTGAAAGGTTTGTGCAGGAAAGAAGACCGCGCCGATGAGGACCCCTGGAAGGCTTTTCTTCACTGGAGGAACACGCCCACCGAGGGCATGCGCTGTAGCCCAGCACAACGGCTCATGTCACGGAGGCTGAGGACTCTTCTCCCCGTGGCTGACCAGCTGCTACAGCCTCATGTCATCACTGGGGTTACTGATAAGCTGAGAGTGAAGCATCGAGCAGCGAAGCTGATTTATGACAGATCTGCAAGGGTTCTACCAGAGCTGAGCATCGGTCAGCACATCAGGATGAAACTTCTCCCAGGTGACAGGACGGGCCGGTGGAAGAGAGGTGTCTGCATACAGCAGGTGGGACCGTGATCCTCCCTTGTCAATCTGGAAGGTGCTACGTATCGTCGCAACAGGACTGATCTCCGGCCAGCAGAGGTTGCTGCTGCACAGTCGTCAGCCTTCACAGAACAGCCACCAGAGCAGCCTGTGGGCACGACTGCAGGTGAAGGGGACCATGTAGGCAGGGGAAGCATAGAGGGAGCCGTTTGCAGCCCAGCCAGGTCTCCGAGGTCGTCATCTCTGATGTCGCTGCCATCTTCTCCATAGGCTATTACCACACCATGCCGTGAGTTGCAGAGCGGGGTCCTCACCTGGAATGGGTGGCTTATTAAGCCTCCAGACAGACTGGACCTCTAGGTCATAAACCTAGCCAAGGCTGATACACAGGACAGTTGTAGCCTCATTAAACAAAAACTAAAAAAGAAGAAGTAAAAAAGAGAAAAAAAGGAAAAGTTTTATGTTCACAGATTATTCGGTCCGAAGTTATTTAATCTTTATATGAATGATATATGTAAGGTATCCGAAACTCTTAAATTAATACTATTTGTAGATGATACAAGTCTTTTCTGCTCGGGAGACAATCGGAAGCAGCTGATCGCTGCAACAAACGAAGAGCTAAACAAGCTACAAATCTGGTTCAATATAAACAGATTATCTCTGAACCTGGACAAGACAAAATTTATGTTATTCGGCAACAAACAAAGTGACTGTGATGCTAATGTAAATATAAACGGCACCAAGATACAAAGGGTTAATGAATTCAAATTTCTGGGAGTAATTATTGATGAAATGAAAAGTTAAACTGGAAACCTCAAATGTCTTATACGCAAAAAAAAATAGCTAGGAGTCTGTCAATACTGTGGAAGGCACAAAAACTGCTGAATCAGAAATCACTTCTCACAGTTTACTGGGCTCTGGTGGCACCGCACTTACAATACTGCAGTGAGATATGGGGAAACACTTACAAAACAAACACTCAAAGTATATTAACACGACAGAAAAAAGCGGTAAGAATTATTCACCACCTGAGCCACAGAGCACACACAAATCAGCTGTTTATTAAGGCAAAGATCCTGAAACTATATGACCTAATAAAATATCGGACTGTGCAGGTATTGTTTAAGGCCGCACACGGTCAGCTACTGAGGAACCTACAAACATGGTTCACAAAGAGACACGAGACACAACTTAAGAGGTGAAATGATGTTTAAAAAGAGAAAAGTAAGAACTACATTGAAAGCCATGACTATCACAGTTAGTGGAGTCAATCAATGGAACAGCTTACAAGGAGAAACCAGGTGCAGCGGTACCATGAATATATTTAAGAAAAAAATTGTCAAAATGACCTTTGACGGATATGAAGATGATGATATCTGACTGTGTATCATCTAAAAATAGTCAAGACGTGACGGATGCTGAAACGTAAACATTTGACTATGTTTGGTCTGTGAGACAGCAGGAAAGACCAAATGTACCAAAACAATGATAGTGAATGAAGTGATGGTGCAAGACAAGTGAGGTAGCAGTATATCATCCCACTAACTGCAGAGGGACAGACAGTCTCAAAATGGATCCACTCCTCCGGTCAAAACGGAACTAAACAAAATCTGGAACACTGAACAATCAAAATGCTATAAAGGAACTTTAAAAAGACACTCATGAATTATGCTGTACTTCGAACAAAGGATTGGACACTAAAGGCCACATACAGTTGTGCCCAAAAGTTTACACCCCCCAGCAGAATTTCTGATTATTTGGCCTTTTCTCAGAAAATATGAATGATAACACAAAAACCTTTCTGTCACTCTTGGTTAGTGGTTGGGTGAAGACATTTATTGAAAAAAAGATTATTTACTCTTCTTAAATCATAATGACAACAGAAACTTCAATATTGACCCTGTTCAAAAGTTTACACCCCCTGGCAGTTTTGGCCTGATAACATGCACAAAATTTGACACAAATGGGTTTGAATGTCCACTAAAGGAAACCATCCTCTCTGTGATCTATTAGCTTGTATTCACAGTGTGTGTTTAAAAGCTCAGCGAGTTTCTGAGCTCCTGACAGACACGTGCATCTTTCACTCAGTGCTGCGTTGAAATTTCTGTGTCATGGGTAAAGCAAAAGAATTGTCAAAGGATCTGCGAGAAAAGGTATTTCAACTGTATAAAACAGGAAAAGGATTTAAAAAGGTATCTAAGGAACTGAGGATACCAAGAAGCACTGTTAAAACTCTAATTAAGAAGTGGAGAGAGAGGGATTCTGTTGAAACCAAACCACGGTCAGGCAGACCAACAAAAATTTCAGCTCCAACTGCAAGGAAAATTGTTCGAGATGCAAAGAAAAAAACTCAAATAACTTCAGCTGAAATACAGGACTCTCTGAAAAAAATTGGGGTGGATGTTTCAAGATCCACAATAAGGAGACTCTTGAAGAAACATGGGCTGCATGGTCGGGTCACCAGAAGAAAGCCATTTCTACACAAATGCCACAAAATATCCAGCTTACAATACGCCAAACAGCACAGAGACAAGCCTCAAAACCTCTGGAACAAAGACATTTGGAGTGATGAGACCAAAATTAAACTTTTGAGCCACAACCATAAATGTTACATTTGGAGAGGAGTCAACAAGGCCCATGATGAAAGGTACACCATTCCTACTGTGAAACACAGAGGTGGATCACTGATGTTTTGGGGATGCGTGAGCTAAAAAGGCACAGGAAAATTGGTCAAAATTGATGGAAGGATGAATGAAGCATGCTATCAGAAAATACTGGAGGAAAATTTACACTCATCGGCCCAGAAGCTGCACATGGGACGTTCTTGGACGTTCCAACATGACAATGATCCAAAACACAAGGCCAAATCAACCTGCCATTAGCTACAGCAGAATAAAGTGAAGGTTTTAAAGTGGCCATCTCAGTCTACTGACCTCAATATCATTGAGCCACTCTAGGGAGATCTCAAACGTGCAGCTAATGCAAGACAACCAAAGAATTTACAGGAGCTGGGGGCTTTTTGCCAAGAGGAATGGGCAGTTTTACCATCTGAGAAAATAGAGACCCTCATCCACAACTACCACAAAAGACTTCAAGCTGTTATTGATGTTAAAGGAGGAAATACAAAGTATTAAAAACAGGGGGTGTAAACTTTTGAACAGGGTCAATATTGAAGTTTCTGTTGTCATTATGATTTAAAAAGAGTAAACTAATCTTTTTTTCAATAAATGTCTTCACCCAACCACTAACCAAGAGTGACAGAAAGGTTTTTGTGTTATCATTCATATTTTCTGAGAAAAGGCCAAAAAATCAGAAATTCTGCTGGGGGGTGTAAACTTTTGGGCACAACTGTATGGACACTAAAAGACAGTCAAGAATTATGTCATACAATGGAATGGGATACAAATTTACAATAATCTAATGATAAGTGAAAAAAGAGGAGACTAAATATTGAGGAAATGGGGACGGGACTAGATAAGCTCTGCTTCTTCCGTCTTCCCTTCGGACATGTACAATGTGATCATCTATTGACAATGTGTGATGCTGTATAAGTGTGCTGACATTACCGAAATAAATCAATTCAATTCAATTCAATATTCAGTTGTTGTATTTTGCTCCAGTAATACTAGTTGTTGCTAGGTTCTGCAAAGGCTTCATATTGATGTGTCTCTTAGATGCACTATTTTCATTGCACTATTCTTATGGGTATTTTTGTGTATTTTGTTCTAAAAGCTATTGGCACTTAATTGGTTGGTATTGTGTTCTGCTAAAGGAAGGTGGATGTTGTAGGTAATGAGTTGCAGCCAATAGCTCCCCCTGGGGGCACAGATGTATTTTAGGTACTTACCTGCTTCTGCTTAACTCTCTCCTCAGTTCTGTAATGTGCACAGCTGGTGAATACAGATATCTAAGAGACACAGCCTGACTCCGTCAGTCATTCATGCACCCACACTTGTAACAGTGGGCAGAATGGCAGTACAGGATTTGACTGGTTTAACAAAATCGGAATGAGTCACTCTGATTGGGTTCATGTTTTCCATGTTTTACTCCTACTGTAGGCGGCAACTGTTTGTCGCTCTTTTTTTTAAGAACACATAATTCATCGTTACCATCGGGACATCACAATCATTTTAATCAGCACAACAAAAAGTGTATCTAAATCTAACTACCAACCATAGTAGGCCTGCACAATATATCGTTTGAACATCGCCATCGCAATGTGCGCGTGTGCAATAGTCACATCGCGCATGCGTTGTGACTATCGCATTTCCCCCAGTTATTGGGGAAATGAAAAAAGCAACTGAAATTGAAACCTATTCTATTTTGTACATGGACATGACCTCCTGGATCCCTTTTATATACAGCAATGTTAATCATTCACAGATGAACCCCCTTAGCCTGGATTTAACAGTATTATATGAATACAACAGTGTTATTTTGAGTCAACCAAGTTCTTCTCAAACAGAGCTATTCAAGTCATCCGGTAAAAATTCTTCTATTTTTATTATCAAAATATATATCGCAATATACAGTGGGAGGAAAAAGTAAGTACACCCTTTGTAATTTTGTACATTTCTGCCTAAATTGGTCATAAAATGTGGTCTGATCTTAACTCAAATCACAAGAATGAGTAAAGGGTGTCTGCTTAAACTAATGCCACCCAAACAATTACATGTTATCGTATTTTTATCGGCCATGAGATGTTAACATTCACAAGACAGGGAGGAATCAGTAAGTACACCCCCCTGGCTAAGGATCCCCCAAGAGCTAGTTAGTCAAATTTATGAGTCAGGTGAGAGCCAACCTGAAGTTCAATGACTGAGGTGTGGCTTAAAGCTGCCCTGCCCACTGGAAAACACACACCAGTTAAGAGTTGTCTCTTGATGCGCACTGTCTGATGTGCACCATGCCTCGCTCAAAAGAACTCTCTGAAGGTCTAAGATCAAGAATTGTTGATTTGTGTAAAGCTGGAGAAGGTTACAAAACCATCTCTAAAAGTCTTGATGTTCACAAATCCACGGTGAGAAAAATTGTCTACAAATGGAGACAGTTCGGCACTGTTGCTTCTCTTCCAAGGAGTGGTCGCCCTGTAAAGATGACTCCAAGGGCAAAGCGCAGGATCCTCAATGAGGTAAAAAAAGAACCCTTAGAGTGTCAGCGAAAGACTTACAGAAATTACTGGAGCACGCCAACATCTCTGTTGACACATCTACAATACATAAAACATTAAACAAAAATGGGTTTCATGGGAGAACACCACGCAGGAAGCCATTGCTGTCTAAAAAGAACATTGCTGCAAGTTTGAAGTTTGCAAAAAAGCATTTAGATGTTTCACAGCGCAACTGGGAAAATATTCTGTGGAGTGATGAAACCAAAGTTGAATTGTTTGGTGGGAACACACAATGTCATGTGTGGAGGAAAAATGGAACAGCACACCATCATCAAAACCTTATTTCCCACTGTTAAAGGAAAAGTTCGGTTCCTGCAGCTTTTACATTGTTTATAGAATGAAGTAGAACAATATACTTACCCTGAAGGCTTTCCTGATCCAAACAGTGCTTCGGGAGATATTTAGATCCAAAATCGAGCAGCGGACATCCGTACAAACGTAGCACAATAGGGCATGCATAGCGCTGCTCCTAAAACTGCATTAATCGTCCAAAAACTCATTATTTCACCAATATTCCATCATGGTCCAGTCGCGCTACTCCTCCAAGACAGTCTGTGTCGCTCCAGACATATCTTTGAGCCTCTGCTGACCTCTGAGCTGACGAAGAAGACCGGGTGCCTCCGCACATGCGCAGTACGGCTCATTGTTCCAGGGGCACCGCCAGCTACACAACGACTTTCTTCCTCCAGTTTTGTGCAAAATGGATGAATATCTATCGGATGAAGATGTTGTGGAGGAGAACTTTGAACATGATGGGTGTCCTTACAGTTTCGAGCCAGAGTTTACAGATAAGGAGCACATAGAAAGGAGGTCGCGGAGACAGCGCTCCAGAGAGTACTGCGCATGCTCAGAGGCACCCGGTCTTCTTCGTCAGCTCAGAGGTCAGCAGAGGCTCAAAGATATGTCTGGAGCGACAAAGACTGTCTTGGAGGAGTAGCGCGACTGGACCATGATGGAATATTGGTGAAATAATGAGTTTTTGGACGATTAATGCAGTTTTAGGAGCGGCGCTATGCATGCCCTATTGTGCTTTGTTTGTACGGATGTCCGCTGCTCGACTTTGGATCTAAATATCTCCTGAAGCACTGTTTGCATCAGGAAAGCCTTCAGGGTGAGTATACTGTTCTACTTCATTCTATAAACAATGTAAAAGCTGCAGGAACCGAACTTTTCCTTTAAGTATGGAGGGGGGAGCATCATGGTGTGGGGCTGCTTTGCTGCCTCAGGGCCTGGGCAGCTCGCCATCATCAATGGAAAAATTAAATCACAAGTTTACCAAGATATTTTGCAGAAAACCCTGAGACAATCTGTCAAACAGTTTAAGCTCAAAAGAGGAAGGGTGCTGCAACAGGACAACGACCCAAAGCACAGAAGCAAATCAACTTTAGAACGGTTTCAGAAGAATAAAATAAATGTTCTGGAGTGGCCCAGTCAAAGTCCTGACCTTAACCCAATTGAGATGTTGTGGCATGACCTCAAGAAAGCTGTTCACACCAGACATCCCAAGAATCTTGCAGAACTGCAGCAGTTTTGTGACGAGGAATGGTGCAAGATTCATCCTGATCATTGTGCGCGCCTAATCTGCAGCTACAGGAAACGTCTAGTTCAAGTTACTGCTGCCAAAGGAGGGTCAACCAGCTATTGAATCCAAGGGTGTACTTAACTTCTTCCCCCCGTCTTGTGAATGTTAACATCTTATGGCCAATAAAAAAAAATGATAACATGTAATTGTTTGGGTGGCATTAGTTTAAGCAGACACTGTTTACTCATTCTTGTGATTTGAGTTAAGATCAGACCACATTTTATGACCAATTTTGGCAGAAATGTACAAAATTACAAAGGGTGTACTTAGTTTTTCCTCCCACTGTATCGCAAACACCAAAAAAATCTCAATGCCAGTTTTTTCCAATATCCTGCAGCCCTAAAGCTATTATTCAAAGGCAAGTAATGTTTCAAAACTTAATTATGAACAAGGAACATTTTGCCCTCTGGGGACACTAATAAAATTGAATCTTGAATTGAATCTTGAATCTTGAATCTTGACCCACGGCACTGAATACAACTGAAGAGCTAAAAGAGCATCTTTGACTGTCCTACCCTAAAAATGTACAGCAAAAAATCTTTACTTGTGTTGACTTACAAAGTTAAGTTAAAAAAACACAAGATTTCCAAATAAACTTTGCACATGTTCATTGTACACATGATTTCTGGATTTTGGTTGAGTTTATATGGAATTATCTAACTGTACTTCATGAACACACTGTTGTGAATTCTTAATGCTGTTCTAAGACAAAAAAAAGATTTCAACTGAAGAAGAGATTCTTATAATTTGACCTGTTAACATTATTTGAATATATAAAGGTGTCTCCTAACATGTTTTGAAAAACTCTCCCTTCATCTGATCCTCTCAGCTCTATACTAAACAGCAGATCTGCAGTCAGGAAATGTATGAAGAGGGCATGGAGATTAAAAAATTACAACTATTTACTGTGACTGTAAAATTACCACGTGACTGAATGCAACAACAATAACTTAACAAAATAACACAAATATCAATCCAGGTTACATTTCTCTTTATTTTGTGCAGCATCAGTTCGTTGTTGTAGTTCTGAATGAGTCCTTCATAAGATTTTAATGTTGAGATTTGATTGAAATCAGCTCCATACATCTAAAACCTCAAATCAACCAGTTAAGAGCTAAATGTGAACAAGCTCTAAAAGACTGAACTGAACAGGATCCCAGTAAATCAGACTGTCTGGTCTTTGAGGATCAGAAGGAAGAAAGTGTAAACCTCAGTCTGAGACCTTTGATCCACAAACTCTCTGAGCTAGCTGATCGTTAGCTAAAGGCTAAGCTGCTACATCTACAATAAACACGATCATAGAAGAAGAAAGAAAACAAACCTGCTCTCTCTTTAAGATCCTGAAACCCGGACATTTGACACTCATCCAAGAGTCAAAGAAGGAGAAGAAAACTCTGAAGACTTTTACAGGATCGTTCTGAGACTACAGAGCGAGGGAGCAGCTAACATGCTAACTGTACAATGCGGGACAAAAGCCTCGAAAACCAGAAATAAATATTTACTTCCAGTTCGCTCATCCGGCCTTCAAAATAAAACTGAAGAGTCATCAATCGGAAAAATAATGATTTAGAGTTTAAAGGGACTGTGAGGAGTTTCTAAGTAATTACAAAAAAGTCTCACCTTTAGATATATGCCTGATCGAAATACTCACTTTAAGATGAGTTTTATAGCATCTAAATAGGTTATCTATAAATGCTTTTCCTTAGCTTCGCGGTCAGGTCGGACAGGGCTGGACTGGCCTGGATACTCAACTTCGGGAACAAGACAATTAAAACTAGAGCAAATTTATATTATTCAGACAAGTCTGTACACCGGGCTGTAAGTAGCGATATATAGCCGGCTACAGAACTCCGATACTAAGTTTTCCAAAAATTGCTTGTTGTCACACATCAAAAACTAACGCTATTGTAACGAGAAAGAGATACATTACCTGCTTTGCATCTTGTAAGTTGTTGAAAAGCTCCACTTCTGACTTGGGTGTGTCGCTCTAGATCAGCTGTATACGTACTATTGTTTGACTTATATTTACAAAAATGTTGCCATAGTGATAATCACATTCTTCATACAACAACCCAGGGCCTGCTAACAACAGCTAACTATAGCCTGGTAGATCGGCATGTTTTTTTCCGACTTCAACTGGAACGCCGATAAGTCGGAGATGATGTCACTCCCAGTTCCAAGGTTACTGGAACACGGCATTACGACAGTCGCCACGCGTGCTCATGGGTACTGAGTCCTTATGTCACCGGTAATAGATTCTTCTCATAGCACCTTTAATTAGCAAGCAGAAATTTTTCCCACATCTGAGCCCTAATGGACTTACGCATGATGCTCTCACACACTGAATGTGAACATGTTTATAAGTTCATGAGTGTGCCGTTTGTACTAAGTCATTTTTCTGTCTGTGATCTGGACCGGTCGTCACACCGCCACCTGATGTACTTGAGAGACTGATGTCACAGTGGAGGACATTACAGTGAGAGGTCTACTCAGGAGATCCAGGAGACATGTCTTTCAGAGACTGGTTCTCAAGAGGGAGAGGGATGCTGTGGACTCTGTTGTTTAAGACTTACAGA
Source organism: Scarus forsteni (assembly GCA_036419115.1). Lineage (NCBI taxonomy): Eukaryota > Metazoa > Chordata > Actinopteri > Labriformes > Labridae > Scarus > Scarus forsteni. Next base: position 2,573,675 of record JAZDUH010000500.1, read on the forward strand.
ACAGATCATTGATCAGTCTGACCACATCTTGTCCTCACTGACATTAGTTCCGCCTAGATGGAACTCATCCGCCCTGTAGTCCGGAGGAACAGTCTGTCTCGGGTACCGTCACACGTACACACACCTCTGATTGGCTGTTGCCGCACAGCCACACACGACATCGCCTAAATAGATCAACTTTTTTTAACTTTGACATCGTGCGACGAGTGAAGTGATGGTCTTGTACGTGGCTGTCGCATCGTGGGAGGGTTAGCCCCGCCCCATCGCAGCTGTACATTGACTATGAATGGAGAGTGATCGCCGAGGTAGTACAAGTAGCGTCCGGTGTGAACGCAACTTTAAAGAACAAAAACACTCCATTCTTCCCTGACTCTGTCTTCATGAACCGTGGTCATAACTCCTCTAGAGACATGTGGCGCCATCATGTCTGTCTTTAATTTCCGCCAACTACCATGAGCAGACATCTACATCTGATGTGTTTACTTCTCCGGACTTTCTACCTAAACAGTGATTGGCTGAGACCTAATAATGTGTCCGAGGACAGTTCGTTCCCAAGTCATAAATAATTCTTAGGTGGCATCTAAGTTGACCTTTGACCTCCCTGGCCATTTTGGACCCCTCATCTCTCTTCCAATATATGCCAGATGTTTTCAGCCACAGAAAACCCACAAACCTTTTAAACTCTTTAAATGAAACTATGGACACATCTAACAATGTGATATTTTATCCTGTCATGACAAATGCTTTCTGATGATGTGACTTGTGTGTTTTTAGCTCTAAAAATGCCAAAGTTATGAAAAAGTTTGATTATTTGTAAAAGCTTTCTGACAAACTAACAGCGCCTCTCAGTGGAAACTGAGAAGGGATCTTTCCCCTCCAGAACTGTACTCTGTACTCTGCATTATTTTAGAATGCTTATAATAGGATTTCTACACCTTAAGTTTTGGCAGCATACCATCTCAAAGGCATGCTAACTTATATGTCTTAAGATTTAACCAGATATGTTTTGTTGTTTGGCTTTTTAATAAGATTTTGATTGTTTAATTCTTTCTTATACTTTAGATATATAGCATTCGGCATCAAATTGATCACCATGAGATTTTCTATCCAGTTGGAGTGCATTTATTCAATGTTTAATCAAAATAAAACTTAATATAAGTTGGTAAAGTTTTGTTACTAATCTAAAGGCCCTCCCCCTGCGAGTAGCTAAAAACCAGAGAGACATGTGTTCTCTCTCTTCTTCTCCTCTTCTCCATCTTTGACCTCTTCTTTGTCACATGTCTATTCGGCTCCCCAATTTATCTTTCTTTTAGACTAAGTTTGTGACACGCCCGCCGATTTTCTTTATAAGCCAGTTAACTATAAGACTTCAAAGATTTGCTTCATAGTAAATGGACTTTTCTTATTGATTTCGGAAGAGTATTTGTCTGGCAAACAAATTCTTAATTTTTGGAATTAGTTACAAATCAATTTATTTTATACAATCGAGACACCAACGCTCCAAGCTCCAGCTTCCCAGTGATTCTGTTTGGAAGATTGACATCACTGCATGAGAGTTCTGTCTTTAGATTTGAGATTGATCAAACTGATAAGTTTGACTTTATTGATTTATCTGATTTAAATGAAATGATTAATGAATCAATTAATTCATCTAATTTTGCCTTTTTTGTATAAAAAAGATGGTGCCCCTTTAATTAACGAGAGCAAAACTGATTATGAAATGAATATTCATTTCTTTAATCAAAATCCAATAATATCCAGAAAATAATCGCTACAGGAGTCATGAGGAGCAACTATTTCACTTTTTCTTTCTCTGCAGAAGCTGAAAGGTTTCACTGCACTGTGGTCTCTCAGATGTTTAGTGAACACATTTACTGAACATTCCACCACACTCAGAGCAGCCAAAGGGTTTCCCTCAAGTGTGAATTTTCAAATGCCGAGTTAGATCCCCTTTTTGATTAAAATTTTTACAACACTGTGAGCAGCTGAAGGGTGTCTCTTCAGTGTGAATTCTCATATGTTGAGTTAGAGTACTATTAATTTTAAAACTGTTGAAACACTGTGAACAGCTGTGGGTTTCTCTCCATTGTGAATTCTCATATGTTGAGTAATTGTTCTTTTAATTTTGAAACTTCTACAACACAGTGAGCAGCTGTGGGGTCTCTCTTCAGTGTGTATTTTGATATGATCAGCAAGATAATATTTGTGCTTAAAACTCTTAGGACACTGTAAGCAGCTGTAGAGTTTCTCTCCACTGTGAATCGCCTTTTGTTTTTTCAAATCACTTTTTTCAATAAATCTTTTTTGACACTCAGAGCAGCTTTGTGATTGTTGTTCTGTTGCCTCCATAACATCAGCCCTGTCATCAGTTTCTGCTTGTGCATCTCCCTCTGGATCAGACAATTATGACAATTGATAAAAACTAATCAGATGTTCACATTGATTTAAAATCAGGCTTTTTATGGGTCAACATGATCTTTCAAAAGCTGTTTTTTTCTCCTGACAGTGTGTGTGTGTGTGTTTAACAATTTACTGTGTCGTCATTTCCCTGAAAATCAATTAACATGCTGAACATTTTATCTCTGGATGTGACGCCCTAATAAAGTCCACGTGTGTTAAATTCTGCATGTTAATTTCTTCAGTGACATTTATTAAATAGACACCTGTTTGATGCAAGGAAAAACTCAGTGAAGCAGATGTGATATTCAGCATAAGGTAGTGGTGGGCATGATGACCACAATGTGCTGCAACAAAATGACTTAACGTCATTTCAACAAGCATCAGTTCTTGTAGTTTTATGAGTTTGATTTCTTTAGATAGATAAACAAATATAAAACAGTACAGTGAAAGGCAGAGGTCATTTCATGATATTTTGTAAAGGATGTGATGTGAAAATAAAGGATGTGATGCATTAAAACACAAGAATCTAAAGGTTTCTGTGAATCAGAGTCTGACTACTCATTAGGTGGATTTGATTCATGATTATTTTTCAAATCAAGCACCAGCAAAATATTCACAAGTGTACAGTGACATTTACAAACATGACAGAAAAATACACAATACCATCAAACATTAAAAGCTATTATTCTATAGCAAGGATGGGAACTAAAGGCAAGAAATGCTTAAAAAAATGTATTGATTAACAAGAAACATGTATGCACACTCTTTAAAGTCCTTTACCAACGACAGTGATTAAACTGAAGAACTAAAACAGCCATCTTCCTCAGTCTAAAAAGAGCAAAAAATCTTTAATTGTGTTAAGTAAAAAGTTAAATAAAATACAAAAAATCCAAAAGACTTAAGATTTTTCAATTGAACTTTGCACGTGTTTATTAAGCACAAAATTTCTGGATTTTGTTTGGATTTGTCTGCTGACAGTTCTTAATGTTCTTCTTCATACAGAATATTTTACATTCAAAGGCATATTAGATTAAGTTGCAGGCATTACTGTAACTTCTGGATCGAATCATCATTGTATTTTGTTTCAGCACACAATATGAGAAGACAATTTCATGTGATTATTTTGTTAATCTGAAAGTGTCCATATATAAACAAGTCTGCCTACATCTAAACTACAAAGTGTAGCTTTGATGACTTAATTGCAGCATGGATTTTAATCTGAAGACAGTCATTCATTTAGCTCAGGACAATTTTAATAGAATTACGGTAAAACTTGGTGAGCGTGATTTCTGGGCCTTCTTCCTGCTCTCATCGTAGTTGGATGCTTTTTCTCTTTCTCCCTCCCTGCCTGCTCTTCTTGTCTCTGTGCTGTCTCTGAATTACTGCAGCCTCCCTCTGCATTTCTCTCTAAAATCTAAAATCATGGAACTGATCAGCTGGTCTTTCAACACCATTGACCAAATTTTCTCAACGAGAAGAGCAGGTACAGAAGGGCCCGCTACCGCGACAGAACGTTTGCAGCCAGTTACACGATGGAGTCCTGGGAGAAATGGTGGATCGTGCATGAAAGATGACTACATAATTGGATTTATGATAACAGGTTTCTTGCTGTTTGGAGTTAGCAGTTTCCTGAGTAATCACAGAGTTAGGAGATGCTGGCAGCACTTTTGGCTCTTCATGACTGAAGGAATGTGCAGGTCTGTCAACACTCAGACTCAAGCCATTTGTGAGCTCAACTGCAAGCTTGATGCGATTGTTGAACTGGTTGGCAAACAGGACAACACCATGGAGAAGTTGACAGCTCAGCTCAGCTGAATAGGCCACAAAAATATGGACATTTTTGGACCCCATTGTCAGAGACCCAAAGACTAAAAGTTGTTGGAAAATTACAGTTGGCTTGGCCCAAACAATTTTATCTTTTTTGTCTCCCATTCTGGCCCTGAGCTGATATCTCTCTACTCTCCTGGAATGTTATGTAAACAGCGGCGCAATCACCAACCTCCCCCCACTCCCTCATCTTGTGAACTTTGCTCTGGATCAGAACTCTCTCTCTCAAGGCCGTACAATCATCTTATCGGACACTGAGACAGAGAGGGATCTGAGCTCTGACAAGGTTGCAGGCTTTTCTTAACTTCAAGGGCTTCACTGATCCCTCACCTCTCCTTCCGCAAGATGCAGCTACTGCATCTGGAAGCTCTCTCTACGGCATCCTCTGGAAGCCCCCTCCACTCCGAATATTATTGCTGAAGGGTCCCTATTACCTTTATGGAGTCGTGAGGGGTGTTTAATTCAGCTGTTTTTTCTGTGCAGGAGCTGAAACATTTCGCTTTAGTGTGACCTCTCAGATGCCTAGTCAACTGAAGCCTTTCGCTGAACGTTTCACTACACTCAGAGCAGCCAAAGAGTTTCTCTTCATTGTGAATTTTCATATGCTTCGTCAAGTAACCTTTTTGTTTGTACCTTTTGCAACACTGTGAGCAGCTGAAGGGTATCTGTCCAGTGTGAATTCTCACATGCCTAGTCAGATCACATTTTTGTTTAAAACTTTTATTACACTGTGAGCAGCTGTAGGGTTTCTCTCCAGTGTGAATTCTCATATGCACAACCAAGTCACCTTTTAGGTTAAATCTTTTGCAACACTGTGAGCAGCTGAAGGGTTTCTCTCCAGTGTGAATTCTCACATGCCTAGTCAGATCACGATTTTGTTTAAAACTTTTATTACACTGTGAGCAGCTGAAGGGTTTCTCTCCAGTGTGAATTCTCATATGCATAGTCAGAACACCTTTCCGTTTAAAACTTTTACCACAAAAAGAGCAAATGAAGGGTTTCTCTCCTGTGTGATTTCTCATATGGTCAGTCAGAGCCCCTTTGTGTTTAAAACTTTTAGAACACTGTGAGCAGCTGAAGGGTTTCTCTCCAGTGTGAATTCTCATATGTTGCGTCAGATTACTGCTGTTTATAAAACTTTTACAACACTGTGAGCAGCTGTAGGGTGTCTCTCCAGTGTGATTCATCATATGTTGCATCAGAGTACTTTTGTTTTTAAAACTTTTACAACACTGTGAGCAACTGTAGGGTGTCTCTCCAGTGTGAATTCTCATATGTTGAGTCAGAGAACTATTAAGATTAAAACGTTTACAACACTGTGAGCAGCTGTAGGGTTTATCTTCAGAGTGTATTATCATATGTTGAGTCAGATTACTTTTGCTTTTAAAACTTTTGCAACACTGTGAGCAGCTGTATGGTCTCTCTCCAATGTGAATTTTCATATGATGTGTCAGAGTTTTTTTCATTTTGAAACTTCTACAACACACTGAGCAGCTGTAGGGTCTCTCTTCACTGTGAATTTTCATATGCATATTCAGAACACTTTTCCGATGAAAGCTTTTACCACAAAAAGAGCAAATGAAGGGTTTCTCTCCTGTGTGAACTCTCATATGGTCAGTCAGTTCACCTTTCCTAATAAAATTTTTACAACACTGTGAGCAGCTGTAGGGTTTCTCTCCAGTGTGAATTCTCATATGCACAGTCAGATCACTTTTACGTTTGAATATTTTATGACACTCTGAGCAGCTATGGAGTTTCTTTCCTTTGTGAATCGCCTTGTGTTTTTTCAAATCACTTGTTTTTCTAAATCTTACATCGCGCTCAGAGCAGGTGTCCGATTGTTCTGTCGCCTCCTTCCAGTCAGCGCTGTCATCAGTCTCTGCTTCAGAACAGTCTTCAGTATCTGCTCCACTCTCCTCTCCATCAGCTCCTCCTCTCTCCATCTCTTCAGCTTTAATTTCATTAAGCTGTGAGAACTGAGGCTTCTCTTCATCATCTTCACTCTTCACAGTGACAGGAGTCAAAATGAACTTGATATCAGCCTCCTCTTGTCCTTGGAGCTGCTCTCCCTCCTGACTCCAGGGTTCCTCTGGTTCCTCTTTAATGTGCAGAGGCTCGCTCATCTTCTGGTTCACACTGGAGCTCCTCTCCTGATGCTCAGATGGATCCTCCTCTTTACTCACTGAAGGCTGCAGGACCTCCTCACAAACCCCTAAAATACAAAAGCACAGAACTTACACACAACTGTAAATGGATTTGAGCAAAGAACAACTCCTTGTCTTTCTGACCAGAGACTTACACCACAGGTCACATCTACCCTATCACACCCATTTCAAACCCTTTTACACACCACTGAAGCAGCAGTGGGAGCACACTTGAGTTTACTGTGTTGCTCAAGAACACATTGACATGTGACGGACTGAGCTTGGCTTGAACCTGAAACCTTATGATATTACTGGGGAACAATTTGAAAAAAAAACTGTTCAGTTAGATTACTGTGCTGATTTAGACTAAAATTGGCATGTTGATTCCAAAACTGGAGTCAGTTCATTTCGAGGATGTCAAGTTTTTTCTCCAAAGCTTTCCCTCCAGATCAGCAAAATTCCACTGATAAGCTGTAATAACAATTGCCAGCTGATTGGACTAATCTACAGCTATGTGGCAACAGAGATGTGTGCAGCTCCCAATAGTTCAGCTCTACCAATGTCTGAAAACAGAAAACTGGCATAGTAGGAGTTTAGAGGATTTGTCCTGGCTTTTCTCTTAACCTTGTAACAATGGGCATATCATTTTCAGTTCTTTCTTTGAATGCTTTTTTTTTGTTTTCAAAGCTTGTAAGTATCCATCTTAGTGTTTTATTTACATATGTATATATTTCCTTTGTTTCAGATCATGTCTGCTCCTGCTACTTCTCATGGTAAATGCCTAAACAACCCTGACTCCTTTTGCGATATATTTGTGGTAGTTTCTCAAAGGAAAATGTGAGAAGTCGGCATTTAGTGTCCCCATGGTTTGGTGAGAGCAAAAAGATCATTGCACAGACTGTTACCTAGGTTTAGTGAAAACATCAGGATTTAACAAGAAAAATAAAAAGTAAAATAGAATACTACTGTCAGCTACAAGACCAATGCCTCATGCAGCTGAAATACCAGTGCCAGTTTCTAGAGCTGCAACTATTGATTCTTTTTGTAATCGATTACTCTATCAAATATTTTGTTGATTAATTGGGTAATAGTATAACAGTTACATTGAGCTCATTGCTACTTCTTTTTACATTGATTCACTACACATTATTATTATTAGTAACACACAAAACAGAAAAGCCAGGTCACTTAAATTAACAACTTATTTTTCTTATTTTGAACATTCTGAGCAGAAATGGGACCTATATCTTTTATTTTTACTCTGGGCCATACCTTGCTTTTTTCAGCATTTTTTCTTTAAGTTTGGTTATTTCTATTTTATTTGTATTCATGCTTGTCTCTTTTTGCAAAATTATTGCCTTTACTACTGTACCATATTGATGATCTTATTGTGCTTACTTTATTTCTAGGACCAACTAATATCATACTTAGATACTAAGACAATTCAACTACCTAATGTACATTTCTATAACAAATGAAAGAATTCCCTTCACCTGCTTCCTCTACTCACTGTCAGTGTTTCCTGTTCTACTCTCTGCAATCAAATTAAATGCAAAGTTATTGGATGTGAAAAGTATGTCAACAAAATAGACATACTTCTGGGCAAGTAGCCTCCGCATTGATTTACGTTCTGAACCAGCCTTTACACGGACTCGTAATCAAAGTTATTTACACGCCCATATCTCAGTTATTGATCACATTAGCTGCTTCTGTTGATGTATCATGAGTGTAATCCAGTTGTGCTCGCTCTGTGGACTTGACGCACAGACCGGATGTTTACTGTTGATATGCTGCAGAATTGACGACGTGCTATCATGCTAAGCTACGTGCTAAGCTAACTTGTTTGACATCAGACACACTGCACTGTGTTTTCTTTTCGACCCTTCTTGTAGTGACCACATACTTGGGACATTTTCTGCCATTTCTTCTGTGGACTCTCTCCTTTCCGTCCCTCTCTTTTCTCTTCCTTCATGATTTTACAAACCGCCAGCAGCGGAGGTAGCAGGCGCGGTGTGCCACAGACCGTCCGTGTCAAACACCGTGCACTGTAGAGCAGTCCAGATATATACAGTATTTTATATGTATAATTATATATTAAACAAGGCTTCAAGGCAAACTATTTGCCCAAGGATATTTTGTAATTGAATAATTGGGATTATCCGAGGAATCGTTTCAGCCCTACCAGTTTCGAACAACTACCTCCTCTAGAAGATCTGAGTAATGTTGAAGAGTGCAGTGACAGCAATTACGCAGATTTTGAAATAAAGGGGATTTTATCAGCACAAGTTCAATGATTTGGCATGAGATTTGGTCCTGTTAAGTAGGGCCCAAAAGGATATGGGTGTTTTGAAGATACCAATATTTGTCCGAAAAAAATTACAGGTTAGGATTCTCCAGTGTACTTGGATCCCTCTCAGCTCGGCTACACACACGGAATCAAAGTCTGTGCACGCCGGCAAAATGTACGCACAGAAGGTGGGTGTTGTAGGTAATGAGTTGTAGCCAATAGCTCTCCCTGGGGGCACAGATGTATTTTAGGTACTTGCCTGCTTCTGCTTAACTCTCTCCTCAGTTCTGTAACGTGCACAGCCAGCGAATACAGATATCTAAGAGACACAGCCCAACTCCGTCAGTCATTCCTGCACCCACACTTGTAACATGGAGTCTGTTGGAAAGGCTGGGGACTGAGGCTACAGCACCCTCTAGTGGCAAGGTATATACTGCAGCTTTCAGGCAGCTTAGATTAGGAGCAGCAGGACATGTCTGGGCAAAGCAGAGAGCATTTGTGTATGAAGACAGCTGTTTAGTGTGAGTTGTACGCGTCAGTGAAACAAAGTAAGTAAACCAGGTTCTGTTCTGTACTTCAAGGACATTTTAAGTATTGTACAGTTTGTAATAGTTGTTCCATATCGTTGTTTGTTCCTCTGGTGAAAGCATGGCATGCTAATGTTAATGTAACGACTGTATTGCAGTTTATTGCTGTTAGTTGTGTTGTATAATGCTATGTGGCTTATTGGTTCCTTATATTTGTGTCTTGTTTAGACCACACATACCCACACAAGACAGGCTTTGGTGCAATACAGTGCTGTTAATGATTTATTTGGATGATAAGAGGACATTAAACCTATAAACACGGCCTGAGCATCGTGTATGTGTTCTTACTGACACCACAAGGTGAACATCACGATCCCTAAACCATCACCTATACAGTCCTGAGTGAATACCTATTCAATATTTAGTCCTTTGAGCCGGATGGTGATATGTTTTCCTTGGATATCAGGATGCAGTCTTTTGACACTAATAGCAGAGTTATACAGGAATCGACGCGTCCTAAGCGCCAGATTCAACCTCCTACCCATCTCAGAGACTATGAAGTGGATTTTGTTGGTCACAGACTTGCTCCTATCTATGACCATGACCTAACAGCACTGTATGCACCTGGGCTTGAAGAAGGTTATCAGAGTAGGTCTGCAGCCCATGCAGCTGCAGCAACAGCCCTTTCATCACGCTCCAGCAGCCCATTTGGTCAGCATAGATGGGATCACACCTTAGATGAATGGCATGCTTCCTTCCATGATCAGCCAAAGTCTGAACTTCATACAAAGGATGTGCAGCAGCTGAAAGGAGCCACTGGAGGTTGCCTCATCAGATTCCTCCATGCCCTCAGTCACCTTACCATCGACCTTGGGAATCGTCATCAGCCCCTCTGCCTCATCAGTATCTAGCTCAGCAAGATGTTGAAATGGGTCAGCCTCAGCAGTATGGCTATCAAGAGTATCCCCACACCTCTCAAGGTCATCAAAGGCCATACATGTCAACTCCGGTTGGTCAAAGTGTCTCCCCAAAGACACTTCAATGATTGACACATTGGATCAAATGATGAGTGAGTTGCAGCTTTTAAAGGAGCAAACACTTGCAGCTTCCCACAGCCAACAACCATCAGGGACACCTCCCTATGTACCCCAGTTCCCATCCATGCCTTCCAGTCAGTACCATTAGTGGCCGGGTTTGCTGAGTCAGCCAGCCACTCCAGGCCACACCAGTCACCTGAACCCTCCACCTAGGCTTGTGTCCAAACAGCAGCAGTATGGGATGACTCCACAACCTATTACAGCACCTATGCAACATCCACCTCCTCTGCTTCAACCACATTATCCGTCAGCTCAAGAGAGGACCTACAGAGGGCCTACACCTACCATTCCTGATCTTCTCAGGAAAGACCCTAGTGAAATTGCCAGACTGAAGATAGCTCTTGACAGTCTTCTTCCACCAGATGGGACAGAGTTGATCAAGTTTCAGATCTTGATGGACCACCTAAATCGAGACGATGCCCGCCTGATAGCTGATGCATATCTCAACTCTCCAACACCTTACTCCGATACCATGGCAGCACTATCAGAGAAGTTTGGACAGCCTCATCAGTTAGCCCTCAAGAAAATCACCCAGGTCATGGATGCAGCAGACATCAGACGTGGAGAAACAGAGGCCTTCGAAAGATTTGCATTGTGGATTAGAGCTCTGGTTGGTATGCTAAAGACTCTTGGGTCAGAAGGACAGGTTAAATTGAGTTGTGGATCTCATGTATCGTGACTCCTCAGTAAGGTACCAGCTGAGATGAGATCAGAGTACTGGCGTCACATGTGTCGAAGACCAGGAGTGGCATATATCCTCATAGACTTCTCTGATTGGTTGCAGTTGGAAACTTGGTGCCAGGATAGTGATTGTCACATCACCAAGAAAGAAAGAGCTAACCAGAAGCCTGAGGGCTGGAGAGAAACGAAGTCTGTACCACGGGCAGCCACCATACTGCATGGTGCAGAGGATCTGTCCACAAACCCATCGACTGAATCAGTAACTAAGCAAGCAGATGGACAAAGCAAAGGGAAGGGACTGCCTAAAGCCTACTGCCCTTACTGTGAAGCAGAAGATCATTACCTCAGCCAGTGTGCCACCTTCAAATGCTTCGAATAGGCGCAAATCATTGACTGGATGAAGACTAATAAGCGATGTTGGCGATGTGGAAGACCACATCAAGCTGCTAAGTGCACTCTGAGAAAAGCGTGCAGCATATGTCAGGGAAAAATCTGAAATCAGTTAGCAGCTCTGTCCAGGACGAAAGCATCAATGCAGCTTATGGATAGCGACCAGGACGGGGATCTACCAGCAGACCATCTACATACACCAACGCGTCTACACAGCCACAGAGAGCAACAGTTGAATGCAGATACTGTGGCACTCTGCAAGGACGGGGGCGAGATCAATGCCCCCGCTAATCACTTTGCTAAAGTTTGCATGAAAAGAGGCCAGCAAGCACGTCAGCTGAACACTGTGGATGACCCACTATTAGGGGACCTTGAGGACAGCGATCGTGATGAGAAAGATGTGTACTCTGCTGAAAGCGTAGGGGCTGATAAAACTCGAGGAAAAAAGTGGTTTGTGAACCTGCCCCTGCATAGAGGGCTCCAGAGGTGCCAGCTTGACTCTGGAGCCACCTGCAACGTGATAAGCATGAAAGACAAGATGAGACTGGCACCTGGTGCGCCTCTTCAGAAAAGTCTCACCAGACTAAGGCTTTACAACAGTGAGTGGATGAACTCGCTGTGTGTGTACAGCACACAGTGTGTCATCAGAGGCAGGAAACACAGACTGGAGTTAGAGATTGTGCGCACCAGCCAGAAGCCCCTGCTTTCAGGGGAGACATGTGAGAAACTGGGTCTGATGCGTTTCACCAATCCTGAAGAGCTGAAGAAAGTGGAGCATTGCAATACAGGTGAGCTGACCAGAGACTGTCTCATTAACACACTGAATTAAGGCATTACCAGGCGATGTTCACTTTGAGTTGGATAGCAATGTGGCGCCTGCCCAGTGTGCACCAAGAAACGTCCCAGTGGCTCTCAAGACAGCTGTTAAAGCACAGCTGGACCAGTATGAAAAGGATGGACACTTAACCTCAGTCACACAGCCCACAGACTGGATTTGCAATCTGGTCATTGTGAAGAAGCCGGACAAATTGAGGCTTTGCATTGACCCCAAGCCCCGCAACCGAGCCCTGAAGAGGTCCCATTACATCATGCCCACTTTAGATGATGTGTTGTATAAACAGCCAAGAACACGCATCTTTACCCTGGTAGATGCACGTGACGCATTCCTGCAGTGTCGCCTTGATGAGGAGAGCAGCCTGATGACCACATTCTGGACGCCGTGGGGCAGAAAACGATGGCTGAAGCTCCCTTTCGGCATGTCAGTTGCTCCAGAGGTGTACCAGAGGAAACAACATGAATTGCTGGCAGATTTGAAAAGGATCGAGCCCATCGCTGATGGCATCCTCATAGTTGGCTGTGGGGACACAGATGAGGAGGCTGTACGCAACCATGATGCTAACCTGAATGCTCTCTTGGTCAGATGCAGGGAAGTGAAGCTGAGGCTGAGCATAAAGAAGCTGCAGTTCCGTGTGAAGGAGGTTCGCCTCCATGGCCACATACTAGGGATGCAAATTATCGAGTAATTCATTAATTGATAGTTGTTTCATCTTATCGATCGATGATCGATTAATTGATAAGCGGCAATTTTCCTGCAAAGCTGAATTTCCCTCTGAATCAATAGGTTCCTTTCTACGAAAATACTATCTTTCTTATGAAAGAGAAAATGCAAATCATATTCCTTAATTAAAGATTTATTCTTCACAGCAGGGAACAACACATTCACAAATGGGACAATGCAATAACAAGGCTACTTTGAGGCTACTTGAAACATGAAAATAAATAAGTGTAGATAGAATATGGAGTCGCACTTAAATGCAAAAAAAATGTGCTTTGGAAGGATTCTGTTCATGATACATTGTAGTAAAGTGTAGTGTTTGGCTGTGGGGACAGGCAAGAAATGCTCTGTATTAGTTTTTTGGATGCCATTTTAAAATATTAAAAAATTATATATCTGTAATTTCTACAAATATTAATGTGTATGGTGTTTAGTATAATAGTAAAATACAATTTATAATATATTACTACTTGTGTCTATACATTTAATATACAACAATATGCTGGGGACAGAAATGTCACTCTCTTGGTGGAATCGCCCATTTATTGGCAGCATGTCTGTAGTAACCATGTCACATATCCGCTGGGTAAATCCCTCTGCCTTCGTGGAGTCACATACTCGTCGTCCCAACGCTGCGGTGATTGTAGGCTGAGAGCTACTCGCTCCTTGCAGCACGGCTGAATGTGACGTATCGAGGTGATAATTTAGCGAAGTTGTGGAGGAGTTGTACTTTAAAATACTTCCACAGATTGTGCATTTGGCGTCTTTGTCGTCATCAACAAACTTAAAGTGGTTCCATACCGAACTCCGTCTTGTCCTCTTCATCCTGCCAGCTTACCGCCTCTCGTTTATCTTGTTGTTGTTGTCGTCCTCTTCTTCTTCTAATAAAGTTCCGGCAGGCTGAACGCAATGAAGCGTAATGCTGCCCCCCACAGGTTGGGTTATATCGGCTCTATGTTGTCAGAGGCCAGCTTCTCTTGTGTTCCCGCGAGTGTGTCAAGGACGTCTGGCGTCAAGCGCGCCCCCATGCGGGCTTGAGGGGAATTACGGGTTCAAAACGCAATTAATTGCAATTAATGCACTTTAATCGAGTAATTTCTTATCGACAATTAATCGATAATCGATTAATTGTTTGCATCCCTACCACATACTGTTGGCGGAGGGTCTCAAAGCTGACCCCGAGAAGGTCAGGGCAGTCCTGGACATGCCAACATTGTGTTAGCTCCCTTAACTACTTATCAAGGTTCATGCCCCGCTTGTCAGAGGTGTTTGAACTGCTGAGAAGGTTGCTGGACAAAGAGCTCTGGCTGCTCAAGCATGAGGATGCTTTGAAGGAAATTAAGACGCTGGTCACTGCGGTACCAGTACTATGCTATTATGATGTCACCAAGCCACTCATTATACAAAGCGACTCCAGTCAGACGGGTTTGGGCTGTTGCCTGCTTCAGGATGGATATCTAATTGCATTGCCTCCCGTGCACTGAATCAGACATAGCAGAACTATGCGCAGATTGAAAAGGAGTGCTTGAGCATCGTATTCACTTGTCAACGCTTCCACTACTTCCTCTATGGGAGGGGTGATGTGACTGCAGAGACCAATACATCGCCATCAGAGAATATTGGGAGATCAGAGAATATTGGGCCATCAGAGATGAAATAAGGACGGTGTGCTCTTTAGGAGCCAGCATGTGATTAATTTCTTGAAGCAGTGCATCCCGAGATGCTGAGAAGGATACACTACACTTCACTACAACCATGTGGGGGGTGAGGCTTGCTACAGACAGGCCCGTGATACTCTCTTCTGGCCCAACATGCAGGGGGAAATTAAAGACTTTGTACAGCAGTGCTCAGTGTGTAACGAGTATGCACAGAAACAACAAAACGAGACCATGATGTCACATCCTCTCCCCACATGTCCCTGGCAGCTGGTGAGCATGGACGTGTTCAGCTACGCGAGGCAGGACTTCCTCATCATGGTGGATCATTACTCCGACTTCTGGGAGATTGATCTACTCCCACACCTGTCAGTAGAAACAACCATCTGAAGGTGCAAGGCTCAATTTGCACGATATGGCATCCCTGACTGGGTCATTTCTGACTGTGGAGGTCAGTTTGACTGCAGAGAGTTTAGGGCATTTGCAAAGGAGTGGGGCTTCCAACATGTCATGTCCTCCCCAAGACACCCAAAATCTAATGGCAAAGCAGTCTGCAGTGAAGATTGTGAAAGGTTTGTGCAGGAAAGAAGACCGCGCCGATGAGGACCCCCGGAAGGCTTTTCTTCACTGGAGGAACACGCTCACCAAGGGCATGCGCTGTAGCCCAGCACAACGGCGCATGTCACGGAGGTTGAGGACTCTTCTCCCCATGGCTGACCAGCTGCTACAGCCTCATGTCATCACTGGGGTTACTGATAAGCTGAGAGTGAAGCATCAAGCAGCGAAGCTGATTTATGACAGATCTGCGAGGGCTCTGCCAGAGCTGAGCATCGGTCAGTACATCAGGATGAAACCTCTCCCAGGTGACAGGACGGGCCGGTGGAAGAGAGGTGTCTGCATACAGCAGGTGGGACCGTGATCCTATCTTGTCAATGTGGAAGGTGCTACATATTGTCGCAACAGGATTGATATCCGCCCAGCAGAGGCTGCGGCTGCACAGCCATCAGCCCTCACAGAACAGCCACCAGAGCAGCCTGTGGGCACGACTGCAGGTGAAGGGGACCATGTAGGCAGGGGAAGCATGGAAGGAGTCGTTTGCAGCCCAGCCAGCTCTCTGAGGTCGTCATCTCTGAGGTCACTGCCATCTTCCCCACAGGCTGTCACCACACCATGCCGTGAGTTGCAGAGCGGGGTCTTCTCCCGGAATGGGAGGCTTATGAAGCCTCCAGACAGACTGGACCTCTAGGTCATAAACCAAGCCAAGGCTGATACACAGGACAGTTGTAACCTCATTAAACAAAAAAAGGAATGAGAACAAGAGCCTGCAAAGGCTACAATACATCCAAAACTCTGCAACTAGGATCCTGATGAGAGTCCTCCCTTCACTACACTGGCTTCTGGTCTCCAGCAGAATTGAATACAAGATTCCCTCCTCACACACCAATGCACCCGTGGACATGCCCCCCCCCCCATCTCAAAGAGCTTCTCACCCCACAACACTCGTCAAGCTCTCTCCATTCCACAGACTCAAAAGACCTCCTCCAGACACCCAGAACCAGACTGAGGACCATGGGTGACAGGGCCTTCAGTGTTGCTGCACCCCGTCTGTGGAATGCCCTCCCTGACACCCTTGAGGGCTCCACAGTCCACAGACAGTTTTAAAAGGAACCTTGAGACTTTTCTTTTTAACAAGACTTTTGGTTCCTCTTCTTAGTTGTCGCTGTTTTAGATCTTTTTAACTGCCCTTTTCTGCTTAGTTTTTTTTGTTTGTTTGTTTTGTTGTTTTTCTCTTTTTAACTTGTAGCCCTTTGAGATCTTCTGATGTAAAGGGCAATACAAATAAAATGTATTATTATCATTATTATTATTATTATTGTTGTTCACAGATTATTTAAAGGGACTGTGAGGAGAATCTATTACCGGCAACGTAAAAGACTCTGCTACCCATGAGCCCGCGCGGCAACTGTCGTAATGCTGCGTTCCAGTAACCTCGGAAATGGGAGTGACATCATCTCTTTCTAGTTACGTAGCGGTAGTTTTTGATGTGAGACAACAAGCATTTTTTGGAAAACTTGTTTTCGTAGTTGTAGCCGGCTATTTATCGCTACTTACAGCCCGGTGCTCTAAGACGTGTCATATAAATAATAAAATAATAAAAAATTTGCTCTAGTTTTATTTGTCTTGTTCCAGAAGTTGATTATCCAGGCCAGTTAAGCCCTGTCTGACCCGAACGGAAGGCTAAGGAATTGCATTTATAGATAACCTATTCTGATGCTATAAAACTCATCTTAAAGTGTGTATTTCGATCAGGCATATATCTAAAAGTGAGACTTTTTTGTAATTATTTAGAAACTCCTCACAGTCTCTTTAATGTGAGGTTCAGCAAAGGCTTCATGTTGATGTGTCACTGAGATGCACTATTTTCATTGCCCTATTCTTATGGGTATTTTTGTGTATTTTCTTCTAATAGCTATTGGCACTTAATTGGTTGGTATTGTGTTCTGCTAAAGAAAGGGAGATGTTGTGGGTAATGAGTTGCAGCCAATAGCTTCCCCTGGGGGCACAGATGTATTTTAGGTACTTGCCTGCTTCTGCTTAACTCTCTCCTCAGTTCTGTAATGTGCACAGCTGGTGAATACAGATATCTAAGAGACACAGCCGGACTCCGTCAGTCATTCATGCACCCACACTTGTAACAGTGGGCAGAATGGCAGTACAGGATTTGATTAGTTTAACAAAATAAGAATAAGTCACTGTGATGGGTTTATGTTTTCCATGTTTTACTCCTGCTGTAGACGGCAACTGTTTGTCGCTCTTTTTTTTAAGAACACATAATGCATCATTACCATCAGGACATCACAATCATTTTAATCAGCACAACAAAAAGTGTATCCAAATCGAACTACCAACCATAGCATTAAAAGCTATTATTCTAAGGCAAGAAATGCTTCAAAACTTAATTATTAACAAGGAACGTGCATGTACACTCTTTAAAGTTTGTGACCCACAGCACTGAATACAACTGAAGAGCTAAAAGAGCATCTTTGACTGTCTTTGCTTAAAAATGTAGAGCAAAAAATCTTCAATCGTGTTAACTTAAAAAGTTAAGCTAAAAAAAAACCTCAAGATTTCCAAATAAACTTTGCACGTGTCCATTATACACATGATTTCTGGATTTTGGTTGAGTTTATATGGAATTATCTCACTGTACTTCATGAAAACACTTTTGTGAGCTAAATGAGAGCTAAATGTGTACAAGCTCTAAAAGACTGAACTGAACAGGATCCCAGTAAATCAGACTGTCTGGTCTTTGAGGATCAGAAGGAAGAGAGTGGAAACCTCAGTCTGAGACCTTTGATCCACAAACTCTCTGAGCTAGCTGATCGTTAGCTAAAGGCTAAGCTGCTACATCTACAATAAACACGATCATAGAAGAAGAAAGAAAACAAACCTGCTCTCTCTTTAAGATCCTGAAACCCGGACATCTGACACTCATCCAAGAGTCAAAGAAGGAGAAGAAAACTCTGAAGACTTTTACAGGATCGTTCTGAGACTACAGAGCGAGGGAGCAGCTAACATGCTAACTGTACAATGTGGTAAAAAAGCCTCGAGAACCGGAAATAAATATTTACTTCCAGTTCGCTCATCCGGCCTTCAAAATAAAACTGAAGAGTCATCAATCGGAAAAATAATGATTTAGAGTTTAAAGAGACTGTGAGGAGTTTCTAAGTAATTACAAAAAGTCTCACTTTTAGACACCTGATCGAAGTACGCACTTTTAAGATGAGTTTTATTGCATCTAAATAGGTTATCAATAAATGCTATTCCTTAGCTTCCGTTCAGGTCGGACAGGGCTGGACTGGTCTGGAAACTTAACTCAGGAACAAGATAATTAAAACTAGAGCAAATTTATATTATTCAGACACGTCTTTGAGCACCGGGCTGTAAGTAGCGATATATAGCCGGCTACAAAACTATGATACTAATGTAGCAGGAGGACCTGTCTCTCCTCTGCTCCTGTGACAGTGATTCTTGCCTCTTCTTGTTAGCCAATCAGTGCATGAGGCTACCCAATATAGTCAGGCACCATCCCACTTGTCATCTTCTCTCTCTGGCTCTGGGGTACCGCCCATTCCTTTGCCGCCTCACTTGCGTCAAGCCGCACCGGTGCTGGTAACGTAGCAGCAGCTGCCTTCGTCTGTGTGCTAAATTTTAGACACTGCATGTGATTCATTTGACCCTTGGCTTGTTTTTAGATCTGTGTGTCTCTGCAGCAGCTTGCGGGGTTTCCCCGTTTGGACGCTCGTGCTGTCGGTAGCTGTGTTTGGTCACTGTAGCTGTGGAGCTGAGGCTCATCTCTCTGGTAATACTCTGGCTGGGTTTTGCTGCTAAGCTACAAGAGCAGGTTGTTCTTCTGTCCGCTCCCCTGTATGTGATCTGGTGTACCGTTAAAGACTGCTGAATTGTGTGCACACTGAAACACTGCTGCTTTGCTTCGCGGTATTTCGCCTTATCTTGGTGTTGCTTCACTGTGCTTTGCCTTGCATTGCTCCTCTTCGCTTGGCTTCACCCTGCATTACTCCGCTGTGCTTAGCTTGTATGTATACTATGTATACAGCTGATCTAGAGTGACACACCCCAGTCAGAAGTGCAAATAAATTGATTATTACAGGAGCTAAATAACTGTTCACACTGGGGGCATCCATCTTCGATTGACACCTCAGGGTGGCGAGGTTTCACTGAGTTCCCAGTAGGAAATTCTGACTTCGGGGGACGTTCCAGTTTTAGTTTGCCACTCGGAACCCAGAAATTCCTGCTTCTGACTACAACTTGAACACACCGGAGACGTGAAGCCAAATGTGTTTGTTTGTAATGGTAAATGCAGCATGGATCTTTATCAGAACTCTGCATTGCTTTACAACTTCTTTTTCAACAACTTACAGGATGCAAAGCGATGAGGTAATGTATCTCTTTCTAGTTACGTAGCGGTAGTTTTTGATGTGTGGCGACAAGCAATGCGGGGAAAAGTTATTATCGTGGTTGTAGCCGGCCATATCGCTACTTACAGCCCGGCGCTCTCAGACGTGTAATATAAATAATAAAATAATATAAATTTGCTCTAGTTTTAATTGTCTTGTTCCTGAAGTTGAGTATCCAGTCCAGCCCTGTCCGACCCGACCAGGAGGCTAAGGAATAGCATTTATAGATAATCTATTTTGCTGCTGTGAAAGTGTGTATTTCGATCAGGCACAGTCTCTTTAAATGTGTGCACGTAGCGGGATTGGCCCCCCTTAATTTTCTGTTACCTTTACGGCCTGATTTAACATTAGGATTTATTTCCTTAGTTTTCCTTTTGTTTGCTTTATTTTTCTTTTGTTTGTTTGTTTGGTTATCAACTTTAATTACAACCAGAATTCTCTTGTTTGTTTAGACTTAAGGGTTTTTGTTTGAAATACAATTTTGGTAAATTGTCTTGTTTAGGAATTGTTGTTTTTGGCAAGTTGAGTTCTGGTACTTTGTTACTTGAAGTGATTTGTAATTGTGTGGATTTATTTATTTCTAAATTGTTCCTGTGGGTAAATGCTATTTTCACAGGCTTAATTTTGGGTTAATTATTTCTTTGAGCATATTGTTTTTCTGCCGCTTGCAGCCTTAGTTATATATTTCATTTTTGGGATTCTTGGGATAGTATATTTTGATTTGTGTCCAACCCCACTAATTTTCCCTCTCCTTGCAGGACTGGAGCTATATGGTGGTGGTTCTGGTGTTCTGGTGGCGGTGTCCCTTCCCTGTGTGCCGTGGATCCTGTGTTTTTTTGAGTTTTCTTTTGTCTTTCACTAGTGAGTGTGTGTGCGCGAGTGTCACAGACCTGGGTGCTCCCCTTTTGAGGTTCTCCTCCTCCTTGTGATCCCCAGTCCTCCCACTGGTAAGCTCCAGCCCTGCTAGGCCTCTTTTCTTCCCTTCCCTGCACGAGTGAGATTCTTTAAAAGAGAAATCAATTTTACTGATCTTTGTGAAAAGCAAAGTATTTTTGTATTTTTATAAGAACCATTTTTATGCTCTCCTTTGTAGAACAGACCTTAGTGCCTTAAGTGTTGTCTTTGAATATTTCCCAGGGTGAAACTCCCAGGGTGGTGTTGTCTGGCTCCCTTTTTCTCATGCCCCACCCCTCTTGCTCTTGCCACACTAAGTTTTCCAAACATTGCTTGTTGTCACACATCACAAACTACCGCTACGTAACTAGAAAGAGATACATTACCTTGTCGCTTTGCATCCTGTAAGTTGTTGAAAAACTCCTGTAATCAATTTATTTGCACTTCTGACTTCTATTCATAGTATTGTTAAACTTATATTTACAAAAATGCTGCCATAATGATAATCACATTCTTCATGTGATATTTGTGAACAACAACACAGGGCGTGCTAACAACAGCTAACAATAGCCTGGTAGATTGGCATGTTTTTGTTTTTTTTTTACTTCAACTGGAACGCTGACAGTCGCCGTGCGTGCTCATGGGTAGCAGAGTCTTAATGTCACAGGTAAGAGATTCTCCTCATAGCACCTTTAATTAACAAGCAGAAATTTTTCCCACATCTGAGCCCTCATGGACTTACGCACGATGCCGTCACACACTGAATGTGAACATGTCCTCAAGTCCATGAGTGTGCTGTTTGGATTGAGCCATTTTACAGTCTGAGATCTGGACCGGTCGTCACATCTCCACCTGATGTGCTTGAAAGACTGATGTCACAGTGTAGGGCATGACAGTAAGAGGTCTACTCAGGAGATCCAGGAGACATGTCTTTCAGAGACTGTTTCTCAAGAGGGAGAGGAGGAGGCCCACATGCTGTGGACCCTGTTGTCTCAGACTTACAGAGGAGATCATGGATCAGTCTGACCACATCTTTCAGAGACTTGAGATGCTCTCATTACATTTACTTCATCATCCTCCAGTCCTCTCTCCTGGACAGCACCAGTGTGTCCTCCACATGTCTTTCAATCTCAGACACACATACTTGGTGTGGACGCAGTGCGGAGATGTCACACTTCAATTCAGTTTGTTACTTTTTCTACGTTTTATTCTCACAAAACAGGTCTGCTTCACACTGCTTATTACACAGTTACATTCAGATATAAGAACATGATACATCATCTTACAGAATACTAAATACTGGTACTGGTTAAAGTTATTATTGCACAATCATAAAAAACTGCCAACAGTACTGTGCCTCACACGAGGCACCAATCATGTTCTGCTTTCTGATCAGTGGATAACTATTCATTGTTGGCAAACAGAAATAATTATTTAAATCAAGTAATGGGATCTATCTTGGGGCACCACCCATAAAGGGAAATGATAGTCAATTTATTGATTAAGGTTACTGACTATTAATTTAGAACCATGATTTATAATTAAGTTAATAAAAAATAACCAAAGTTACCGAATGAATTGTCAGTCAGAGTTGAAGAAGTTGTTCTGCAGGAAAGAGGTTGGCAAGATTCATTCTTATACATAAACAGATTAGCAACTGACTTGTGTTCAAAATAATTTATTAACAAAACCAAAGATGAAAACAATACAATATCTAACCTAATCTACATCCTATGTACAAGGGTGTGTGTGTGTGTGTGTGAGAGTGTGTGTTTGTAACAGACAAAGGCAAGATGGCTGCCTCACACAAGGAAGTCTGCAAGTAAAGATGAGCTTCTCTAAACAGAAATGTAGCTGTGACAATCTGAAAGACAAGCTAAAATTGACTTATAATTGACTGTTGTCATTTCCCTGAAAATCAATAAACACGCTGAACATTTTAGCCCTGGATGTGACATCCTGATAAAGTCCGTGTGTATTCAGCATAAGGTAGTGGTGGGCATGATGACCACAATGTGCTACAACAAAATCAATTAAAGTCATTTTAACAAGCATCAGTTTTTGAAGTTTTTTGAGTTTGATTCCTTTAAATAAATAAATAAATATAAAACAGTACAGTGAATGGCAGAGGTCATTTCGTACAGTGAATGGCAGAGGTCATTTCTTGATATTTTGTAAAGGATTGGGATGCATTAAAACACAAGAATCTAAATGTTTAAAAGGGTTCTTTTTGAAAGATAGAGAGGTTTGTTTACCTGCTTAACTAGTTTCAACCCTCTTCTGGGGTCTTCGTCAGAAGCGTCATGTGATGGTGAAGTGACGTGTCATGGGCTGCTTTTATGGATTTACCAGTCAGCAGGGAAGCTTGCGCCCCCTACTGACTGGCGGCTTCTCCAGGACCGCATCCCAGGTGTGGGAAAGGGTGTACGCTCCGTCGTCCCTGTTCATAGATGTTGGTGCACGCTTCCTTATCTCGATGGCTTCTCTGATCCAGCGATGGAATTTGTTACTTTCGGCACGGATGACCCTGGCATTGTACCAGTCCATGATGTGGTTCTCTCTTTTGCAGTGGTCTGATATGGCTGATTTAAGATTTTCCTGGAGTGCCTGTTCTTTTATTGTTCTTGTTTGTCTGTTGGCTGTCTCCTTCTCACACTCCTTTTGATGCTCCTTCTTTCGTGTGCTGAATGGTCTCCCTGTCTCCCCCACATGTTTTATTGCATGATAGGCATGGGATTTCGTATATGATGTCACATTTTTTGTCCTGGTGAATGGTGTCCTTGGGTCTGACGATGAGTTGTCTGAGTTTGGTGTGTGGTTTGACTGGCATGTTGATGTTGTGTTTCCTCATGGCCCTCTGTATGCGTTCTGTGACCCCCCGATGTATGGTAGTGTGACTGTGGCTCTCTGTCTTTCAAAAAGAACTCTTTTAAACAGTAAAACTAAGAAGACAGTATGAACCTTTTTGTGCCAAGAATCTAAATGCTTCTGTGAATCAGAGTCTGACTTGCTCATCAGGTGGAATGAGTTAACTTTTTATTCACAGTTTTAAATTTCTGTCATTTGAAAAATGATTGCAAATCAATATGCAAAGTTTATAAACCTACAGGCACAGACAGACTTGTCTGGAGACAGAGCAGTGTTTTAAGATTTAAGAGGAAAAGTTACAGAAACATTGGAGCTAAAATTTACACTTCACACTTGAGCTGAACAACTTTAAGAAAATATGTAATATACATTTTTCTGGCAGATTTTGCAATTTCAATTTGATTCATGACTATTTTTCAAATCAAGCACCAGTAAAATATTCACAAGTGTACAGTGACATTTACAAACATGACAGAAAAATACATCATACCACCAAACATTAAAAGCTTTTACTCTTTGGCAAGGATGGAAACTTAAGGCAAGAAACGCTTAAAAAAAGTATTGATTAACAAGAAACATGCATGCACATTCTTTAAAGTCCTTCACCATCGGCAGTGATTAAACTGAAGAACTAAAACAGCCATCTTCCTCAGTCTTAAAAGAGCAAAAAATCTTTGTGTTCAGAAAAAAGTTAAATAAAATAAAAAAAATATAAAAGACTTAAGATTTTTCAATAAAACTTTGCACGTGTTTATTAAGCACATAATTTCTGGATTTTGTTTGAGTTTGTCTGGAATGATCTTACTGTTCTTTAAGAACACACTGCTGACAGTTCTTAATGTTCTTCATACAGAATATTTTACATTCAAAGGCATATTAGATTAAGTTGCAGGCATTTCAGTAACTTTTTGATCGAATCATCATTGTATTTTGTTTCAGCACACAATATGAGAAGACAATTCCATGTGATTATTTTGTTAATCTGAAAGTGTCCATATATAAACAAGTCTGCCTTCATCCAAACTACAAAGTGTAGCTTTGATAACTAAATTGCAGCATGGATTTTAATCTGAAGACAGTCATTCATTTAGCTCAGGACAATTTTAATAGAATTACGGTAAAACTTGGTGAGCGTGATTTCTGTGCCATCTTCCTGCTCTCAGCGTAGTTTGACACTTTTTCTCTTTCTCCCTCCCTGCCTGCTCTTCCTGTCTCTGTGCTGTCTCTGAATTACTGCAGCCTCCCTCTGCATTTCTCTTTAAAATCTAAAATCATGGAATTGATCAGCTGGTCTCTCAACACTACTGACTAAATTTCCTCAATGAGAAGAGCGGGTACAGAAGAACCCGCTATCGCGACAGAACATTTGCAGCCGGTTACACGATGGAGTCCTGGGAGAAATGGTGGATCGTGCGTCTGTCGATTCTGTTCATCGAGGACATGAAAGATGCCTGCACAATTGGATTTATGCTAACAGGTTTCTTGCTGTTTGGAGTTAGCAGTTTCCTAAGTAATCACAGAGTTAGGAGATGCTGGCAGCACTTTTGGCTCTTGAAAAGCTGCCTGTCATGACTGAAGGAATGTGCAGGTCTGTCAACACTCAGACTCAAGCCATTTGTGAGCTCAACTGCAAGCTTGATGCGATTGTTGAACTGGTTGGCAAACAGGACAACACCATGGAGAAGTTGACAGCTCAGCTCAGCTGAATAGGCCACAAAAATATGGACATTTTTGGACCCCATTGTGAGAGACCCAAAGACCAAAAGTTGATGGAAAATCACAGTTAGCTTGGTCGAAACAATTTTATCTTTTTTGTCTCCCATTCTGGCCCTGAGCTGATATCTCTCTACTCTCCTGGAATGTTATGTAAACAGAGGCACAATCACCAACCTCCCCCCACTCCCTTATCTTGTGAACTTTGCTCTGGATCAGAACTCTCTCTCTCAAGGCCGTACAATCACCTTATCGGACATTGAGACATTGTGGGATCTGAGCTCTGACAAGGTCGCAGGCTTTTCTTAACTTCAAGGGCTTCACTGAACCCTCACCTCTCCTTCCGCAAGATGCAGCTACTGCATCTGGGAGCTCTCTCTACGGCATCCTCTGGAAGTCCCCTCCACTCCAAATATTATTGCTGAAGGGTCTCTATTATCTTTCTGGAGTCATGAGGGGTGTTTAATTCAGCTGTTGTTTCTGTGCAGGAGCTGAAAGATTTCGCTTTCGAGTGGTCTCTCAGATGTTTAGTCAACTGAAGCCTTTCACTGAATGTTGCACTACACTCAGAGCAGCCAAAGAGTTTCTCTCCAGTGTGAATTCTCATATGCACAGTCTGATCATGTTTCCGTGTAAAACTTTTACCACAAAAAGAGCAAATGAAGGGTTTCTCTCCTGTGTGAACGCTCATATGCTCAATCAGAGCCCCCTTTTTTTTTAAACTTTTATTACACTGTGAGCAGCTGAAGGGTTTCTCTCCAGTGTGGATTCTCATATGCACAGTCAGATTACTTTTGGTTTTAAAACTTTTAAAACACTGTGAGCAGCTGAAGGGTTTCTCTCCAGTGTGAATTCTCTTATGCACAGTCAAGTCACCTTTTTGTTTAAACCTTTTGCAACACTCTGAGCAGCTGAAGGGTTTCTCTCCAGTGTGAGCTCTCACATGCTTAGTCAGATCACATTTTTGTTTAAAACTTTTGTTACACTGTGAGCAGCCATAGGGTTTCTCTCCAGTGTGAATTCTCATATGCATAGTCAGAACACATTTCCGTGTAAAACTTTTACCACAAAAAGAGCAAATGAAGGGTTTCTCTCCTGTGTGAATGCTCATATGCTCAATCAGAGCCCCTTTTTGTTTAAAACTTTTAGTACACTGTGAGCAGCTGAAGGGTTTCTCTCCAGTGTGGATTCTCATATGCATAGTCAGAGTACTTTTGTATTTAAAACTTTTACAACACTGTGAGCAACTGTATGGTTTCTCTCCACTGTGAATTTTTATATGTTTTGTAAGAGTGCTTTTAATTCTGAAACTACAACAACACTGTGAGCAGCTGTAGGGTGTCTCTCCAGTGTGAATTCTCATATGCTCAGTCAGATCACTTTGAAGTTTGAATATTTTATTACACTCTGAGCAGCTATGGAGTTTCTTTCCTTGGTGAATTGCCTTGTGTTTTTTCAAATCACTTGTTTTATTAAATCTTTTACCGCGCTCAGAGCAGGTGTCCCATTGTTCTGTCGCCTCCCTCCAGTCAGCGCTGTCATCAGTCTCTGCTTCAGAACAGTCTTCAGTCTCTGCTCCACTCTCCTCTCTGTCAGCTCCTCCACTCTCAATCTCTTCAGCTTTAATTTCATTAAGCTGTGAGAACTGAGGCTTCTCTTCATCATCTTCACTCTTCACAGTGACAGGAGTAAAAGTGAACTTGATATCAGCCCCCTCTGGTCCTCGAAGCTGCTCTCCCTCCTGACTCCAGGGTTCCTCTGGTTCCTCTTTAATGTGCAGAGGCTTGCTCATCTTCTTGTTCAGACTGGAGCTCCTCTCCTGCTGCTCAGATGGATCCTCCTCTTTACTCACTGAAGGCTGCAGGGCCTCCTCACAAACCTCTAAAATACAAAAACACCATTAAATGGTCAAGAGGGTGGGAGGGGAAGGGGAGAAAGTATGTATATGTTTAGTTGTCACAAATGTTGAATGGTGTATATGGAAAAGAAAATGTAAATAAAAACATCTGATCACAAAAAAAACAAAACAAAAGCACAGAATTTACACACAACTGTAAATGGACTTGAGCAAAGAACGACAACTCCTTGTCTTTCTGAACAGATACATCACAGGTCATATCTACCCATTCACACCCATTTCAAACCCTTTTACACACCACTGAAGCAGCAGTGGGAGCACACTTGAGTTTACTGTGTTGCTCAAGAACACATTGACATGTGACGGACTGAGCTTGGCTTGAACCTGCAACCTTATGATAACACTGAGGAGCAACTTGAAAAAAAAAAACAAATGTTCCGTTAGATTACTGTGCTGATTCAGACTACAATTGGCATGTTGATTCCAAAACTGGAGTCAGTTCATTTCGAGGATGTCAAGTTGTTTCTCCAAAGCTTTCCCTCCAGATCAGCAAAATTCCACTGATCAGCTGTAATAACACTTGCCAGCTGATTGGACTAATCGACAGCTACGTGGCAACATTGTTTTCACAATTGAGACAGTGTGGTGAGAGATGTGTGCAGCTCCCAGTAGTTCAGCTCTATCATTCATCTTAGTGTTTTACTTACATTGATATATATTTCCTTTGTTTCAGATCATGTCTGCTCCTGCTACTTCTCGTCATAGATGCCTAAACAGCCCTGAATCCTATTGCAATATATTTGTGGTAGTTTCTCTTTTCCAATTCAGAGGGCAAACATCAGTGCATTTTTCAAACAAGCATATTTTGCATATTTTAAAGTAAAACTCTGTGATCAAGACAAGTCATGGGCCCCTCATAAAGTGTGCAAGCAGTGTGCCGAGAGTTTACGGATGTGGACCAAAGGAACATGTGAAAAGTCGGCATTTAGTATCCCCATGGTTTGGTGAGAGCAAAAAGATCATTGCACAGACTGTTAGCTAGGTCCTGCTAAGTAGAGTCCAAACGGATATGGATGTTTCTAAGATACCAATATTCGTCAGAAAAAATTTACAGGTTACTATTCTCCAGTGTACTTGGATCCCTCTCAGCTCGGCTACACGCACTGAATCAAAGTCTGTGCACATCGGCAAAATGTAAGCACAGAAGGTGGGTGTTGTAGGTAATGAGTTGCAGCCAATAGCTCCCCCTGGGGGCACAGATGTATTTTAGGTACTTGCCTGCTTCTGCTTAACTCTCTCCTCAGTTCTGAAATGTGCACAGACGGTGAATACAGATATCTAAGAGACACAGCCCGACTTTGTCAGTCATTCATGCACCAACACTTGTAACATGGTGTCAGAAGTTGTACTGGAACCCAGAGTGAGTCCTTTGTTGCCTGTCACTGGAACAGCTTCCATTATTAGTTTTTTCAAGGTTAAGTTAAATGTTTCAGTTAGCCTGCTAGCATTAGAATCTCATAGAAACGATGGCTTCCAACATTTCATCACCGGAACACATGAAGATGACTGGAGACCTCCACAGCTACTGGGCTAGCTTCCAATCAGAGTTTGAGGATTAAGTGCTTGGACCAGGATCCAAAAAGCAGAAGTTGCTTGTGTGGCACTGCTAATCACTTCGCTAAAGTTTGCATGAAAAGAGGCCAGCAAGCACATCAGCTGAACACTGTGGATGACCCACTATTAGGGGACCTTGGGGACAGCGATCGTAATGAGAAAGATATGTGCTCTGCTGAAAGCGTGGGGGCTGTTAAAACTCAAGGAAAAAAGTGGTTTGTGAACCTGCCCCTGCACAGAGGGGTCCAGAGGTGCCAGCTTGACTCTGGAGCCACCTGCAACGTGATGAGCAAGACAAGATGAGACTGGCACCTGGTGCGCCTCTTCAGAAAAGTCTTACCAGACTAAGGCTTTACAACAGTGAGTGGATGAACTCGCTGGGCATGTACAGCACACAGTGTGTCATCAGAGGCAGGAAACACAGACTGGAGTTTGAGATTGTGTGCACCAGCCAGAAGCCCCTGCTTTCGGGTGAGACGTGAGAGACTTGGTCTGATGCGTTTCACCAATCCCGAAGAGCTGAAGAAAGTGGAGCATTGCAATACAGGTGAGCTGACCAGAGATTGTCTAATCAACACTTACACTGATGTGTTCACCAGCCGAACTGAGTCATTACCAGACGATGTTCACTTTGAGTCCTTTTTTACCTCTCTCAAGCAGAAGACTCTTTTCTTTCCAGTTTTCATCAATGAAATGGGCAGTCACTGTCATATAGGACTCCATTCGAAGAGACGTCCACATCTGTTATCTTTATCTATTAACTCAGAAACTTTCTCTTTTTTAATCCCTCGTATTTTGCCATATGTGCGTGCGTAATTGTCTGGCGCGCTGGCACTGAATATCCAGGTTCCAATGTTTTTCTTGGCCTTCCACGACACCAATGGGCCTCATACCCTCAGAAGTAAAATTGACAATTCCATCTGTGATGTCGTTTTTGCATTTGGATATTTATATGAGGCATACAATCCAGTGCGGACTGGGTGAGGGATGCCGCCGCTGCAGTGGGCAGAGCGCATGCGGCAGCGGCATGCAGTTATAAAACGAATAAAGGATTATTAGACTAGAATATTGAAAATTTCTTAATATAATATTGATATTGAAATGAATGATAAATACATAAAAAGACAGGCTGTTACCTGTGAAACTGTTCACTTGATACATTTCTCCTGATAAAATGAACCATATACTGCAGGGGAAAATATAAATTGATACATTTGGTCAACCAATCAGAATTTTGGTCGACTGAGCACGCATCCACCAATAAGTCGACCAGTCGACTTGGACTTTACAGCCCTACTAGATTCTGCAAAGGCTTCATGTTGATGTGTCTCTGAGATGCACTATTTTCATTGCACTATTCTTATGGGTATTTTTGTGTATTTTGTTCTAATAGCTATTGGCACTTAACTGGTTAGTATTGTGTTCTGCTAAAGAAAGGGAGATGTTGTAGGTAATGAGTTGCAGCCAACAGCTCCCCCTGGGGGCACAGATGTATTTTGGGTACTTGCCTGCTTCTGCTTAACTCTCTCCTCAGTTCTGTAATGTGCACAGCTGGTGAATACAGATATCTAAGAGACACAGCCTGACTCCGTCAGTCATTCATGCACCCACACTTGTAACAGTGGGCAGAATGGCAGTACAGGATTTGATTAGTTTAAGAAAATCGGAATGAGTTGCTGTGATTGGGTTTATGTTTTCCATGTTTTACTCCTGCTGTAGACGGCAACTGTTTGTCGCTCTTTTTTTTAAGAACACATAATATATCGTTACCATCAGGACATCACAATCATTTTAATCAGCACAACAAAAAGTGTATCTAAATCTAACTACCAACCATAGCATTAAAAGCTATTATTCTAAGGCAAGAAATGCTTCAAAACTTAATTATTAACAAGGAACATGCATGTACACTCTTTAAAGTTTGTGACCCACAGCACTGAATACAACTGAAGAGCTAAAAGAGCATCTTTGACTGTCTTTGCTTAAAAATGTAGAGCAAAAAAACTTTAAGAGAGTTAACTTAAAAAGTTAAATAAAAAAAAAACCTTAAAGCTGGGGTTGGCGATTTTGGAGAACTAGCTGTCTGTCTCTAGCCTGAAGGGGGCGGTAATGCTCCAAAATGATGGATGCCAACCGCCGAAGAAGAAGAAGTCTCGCGAGAACTGCCACCTGCAGTAGCATGGATGGCAGTTCTCGCGAGATTAGAGCCAACCGCGGAACAAACTTAGAAAAACAGAGTTTATTTTAGATTTCTTGTACATCTGTCTTAAATGTGAGGAATACTGGAGCTTGGTTGGTATTGTGGGACTGCTCACAGCGGACTTCCCTTATTTTCAAAGACAAAACTTGAAAGGTAAGCATTCTCCAGTGGAGTCTGCTCCCCACACGCTACATGCTACATGCTACACGCACTGTCTGTGCACGCCGGGAAAATGCACGCGCAGCAGGCACGCAGAATGGCGATGGGATTTGATTGGTGTAAAAGAAGGTATCCCGGCAAGATTATTGGTTGGCGTTTTCCCTGTTTTACTCCTGCTGTAGATAGCGGATATTTTTCGCTCTGTTTTAAGAACACATTATGAGTTGATTACCATCGGGTCATAAAGACCATTTTAACCAGTATTACAAAAAGTGTATCTAAATCAGATCGCCAACCCCAGCTTTAAGATTTCCAAATAAACTTTGCTCCCCTGACAGGCTCCTGTTGCATGTCCCACGAGTCAGGTCTGAACTGGGAAAGACCACCTTTTCCTATTCTGCTCCAGAGTCCTGGAACAGGCTACAGGAGCTGCTCAGGATTAATGACCCTCTACCTTTTGAGCTTTTTAGAAATCTTATTTTAAATTTCCACTCTTACGTGTGTAATTGTTTTATTTAAGTGTGACGTATTGTCATATTCATCATCACAGGTCTGATGATTTCAATGCCCTTTCTATAAAGTTTGTCTGTTTTATTGTTTTGTACTCTCCCAATTTCCTCTGTACTTGACTTGACATCATTATAAATGAGGATGTCCCTCAATGATCTCTCGAGTATAAATAAAAGTTGATTGATTGATTGATTGACATGTTCATTGTACACATGATTTCTGGATTTTGGTTGAGTTTATATGGAATTATCTAACTGTACTTCATGAACACACTGTTGTGAATTCTTAATGCTGTTCTAAGACAAAAAAAAAAGATTTGAACTGAAGCAGAGATTCTTATAATTTGACCTGTTTACAACATTTGAATATATGAAGATGTCTTCTAGCATGTTTTGAAAAAACTCGACCATCATCTGATCCTCTCAGCTCTATACTAAACAGCAGATCTGCAGTCAGGAAATGTATGAAGAGGGCATGGAGATTAAAAAATTACAACTATTTACTGTGACTGTAAAATTACCACGTGACTGAATGCAACAACAATAACTTAACAAAATAACACAAATATTAATCCAGGTTACATTTGTCTTTAATTTGTGCAGCATCAGTTCGTTGTTGTAGTTCTGAATGAGTCCTTCATAAGATTTTAATGTTGAGATTTGATTGAAATCAGCTCCATACATCTAAAACCTCAAATCAACCAGTTAAGAGCTAAATGTAAACAAGCTCTGAACGACTGAACCGAACAGGATCCCAGTAAATCAGACTGTCTGGTCTTTGAGGATCAGAAGGAAGAAAGTGTAAACCTCAGTCTGAGACCTCTGATCCACAAACTCTCTGAGCTAGCTGATCGTTAGCTAAAGGCTAAGCTGCTACATCTAGAGTAAACACTATCACAGAAGAAGAAAGAAAACAAACCTGCTCTCTCTTTAAGATCCTGAAACCCGGACATTTGACACTCATCCAAGAGTCAAAGAAGGAGAAGAAAACTCTGAAGACTTTTACAGGATCGTTCTGAGACTACAGAGCGAGGGAGCAGCTAACATGCTAACCGTACAATGCGGTACAAAAGCCTCGAAAACCAGAAATAAATATTTACTTCCAGTTCGCTCATCCGGCCTTCAAAATAAAACTGAAGAGACGTCAATCGGAAAAATAATGATTTAGAGTTTAAAGGACTGTGAGGAGTTTCTAAGTAATTACAAAAAAGTCTCACCTTTAGATATATGCCTGATCAAAATACGCACTTTAAGATGAGTTTTATAGCATCAAAATAGGTTATCTATAAATGCTATTCCTTAGCCTTCCGTTCAGGTCGGACATGGCTGGACTGGTCTGGAAACTTAACTCGGGAACAAGATAATTAAAACTAGAGGAAATTTATATTATTCAGACACGTCTGTACACCGGGCTGTAAGTAGCGGTATTACTTACAGACTTACAGAACAGATCATTGATCAGTCTGACCACATCTTGTCCTCACTGACATTAGTTCCGCCTAGATGGAACTCATCCGCCCTGTAGTCCGGAGGAACAGTCTGTCTCGGGTACCGTCACACGTACACACACCTCTGATTGGCTGTTGCCGCACAGCCACACACAACATCACCTGAATAGATCAACTTTTTTTAACTTTGACATCGTGCGACGAGTGAAGTGATCGTCTTGTACGTGGCAGTCGCATCGCGGGAGGGTTAGCCCCGCCTCATCGCGGCTGTACATTGACTATGAATGGAGAGTGATCGCCGAGGTAGTACAAGTAGCGTCCGGTGTGAACGTACCTTTAAAGGACAAAAACACTCCATTCTTCCCTGACTCTGTCTTCATGAACCGTGGTCATAACTCCTCCAGAGACATGTGGCGCCATCATGTCTGTCTTTAATTTACGCCAACTACCATGAGCAGACATCTACATATGATGTGTTTACTTCTCCGGACTTTCTACCTAAACAGTGACTGGCTGAGACCTAATAATGTGTCCAAGGACAGTTCGTTCCCAAGTCATAAATAATTCTTAGGTGGCATCTAAGTTGACCTTTGACCTCCCTGGCCATTTTGGACCCCTCATCTCTCTTCCAATATATGCCAGATGTTTTCAGCCACAGAAAACCCACAAACCTTTTAAACTCTTTAAATGAAACTATGGACACATCTAACAATGTGATATTTTATCCTGTCATGACAAATGCTTTCTGATGATGTGACTTGTGTGTTTTTAGCTCTAAAAATGCCAAAGTTATGAAAAAGTTGAATTATTTGTAAAAGCTTTCTGACAAACTAACAGCGCCTCTCAGTGGAAACTGAGAAGGGATCTTTCCCCTCCAGAACTGTACTCTGTACTCTGCATTATTTTAGAATGCTTATAATAGGATTTCTACACCTTAAGTTTTGGCAGCATACCATCTCAAAGGCATGCTAACTTACATGTCTTAAGATTTGACATATATATTTTGTTGTTTGGCTTTTTAATAAGACTTAAATTGTTTAATTCTTTCTTATACTTTAGATATATAGTATTTGGTATCAAATTGATCACCATGAGATTTTCTATCCAGTTGGAGTGCTTATATTGGATGTTTAATCAAAATACAACTTAATATAAGTTGGTAAAGTTTTGTTACTAATCTAAAGGCCCTCCCCCTGTGAGTAGCTAAAAACCAGAGAGACATGTTTTCTCTGTCTCTCTTCTTCTCCTCTTCTCCTTCTTTGACCTCTTCTTTGTCACATCTATTCGGCTCCCCAATTTATCTTTCTTTTCGACTAAGTTTGTGACACGCCCGCCGATTTTCTTTATAAGCCAGTTAATTATAAGACTTCAAAGATTTGCTTCATAGTAAATGGACTTTCCTTATTAATTTCGGAAGCGTATTCGTCTGGCCAACAAATTCTTAATTTTTGGAATTAGCTACAAATGAAAATTTTTTTATACAATCAAGACACCGATGCTCTAAGCTCCAGCTTCACCTAAACAGAACCTGCCAGTGCAATCTAAGACGGTACTTCTCTCTCAGGAAACCTGGGACCAGCCAGCTCATCGGAACATCCTCCCTGGATCCAACTGCGCTGGATAGTGTGGACTTCAGTCTCCCTTTGGGACGACCCAAAACCAGAACAGTCCTCCATACTCTCCAGTAGCTCCGGACCAGTTTCAGATCCGATCCGAAGTAAACCGCAGTTCTGTATTTCTTCAGATGGGCTTGAGTGTTTTTTGGTTTAATTCTCCAATAATTCCCCCTTGATTTGACCTTTCTCGAGTAGGTTAATTCATTAAATTAGTCCTCTATAACCACTCCATATAACTTAAATTTTCCTTGAGGGTTCATATCTTCTTTCCTGATTGATAACATCATTGATTCAGTATAACTCTGACATTTATTCCTTCTTAAGTTTTATTTCATTTTGTCTTAAGTATTCATTTTAATAAATCAGCCTTATATTTAAAGTTCTATCTGTTGGTATTCTATTTGGAAGATTGACATCACTGCATGAGAGTTCTGTCTTTAGACTTGAGATTGATTAAACTGATAAGTTTGATTTAGTTGATTAATCTGATTTGAATGAAATAATTAATGAATCAATTAATTAATCTAATTTTGCATTTTTGTATAAAAAGGATGGTGCCCCTTTAATTAACGAGAGCAAAACTGATTATGAAATAAATATTAATTTCTTTAATCAGTATCCAATAATATCCAGAAAATAATCACTACAGGAGTCATGAGGAGCAACTATTTCACTTTTGCTTTCCCTGCAGGAGCTGAAAGATTTCACTTTAGTGTGGACTCTAGTGAACACATTTACTGAACATTCTGCCACACTCAGAGCAGCCAAAGGGTTTCCCTCAAGTGTGAATTTTCAAATGCCGAGTTAGATCCCCTTTTTGATTAAAATTTTTACAACTTTTCGAGCAGCTGAAGGGTTTCTCTCCAGTGTGTGTTCTCATATGTTGAGTCAGAGTACTATTAATTTTAAAACTCTTAAAACACAGAGCGCAGCTGTAGGGTTTTTCTCGATTGTGAATTTTCATATGTTGAGTAAGAGTTCTTTTAATTTTGAAACTTCTACAACACAGTGAGCAGCTGTGGGGTCTCTCTTCAGTGTGTATTTTGATATGTTCAGCAAGATAATATTTGTGCTTAAAACTCTTCGGACACTGTGAGCAGCTGTAGAGTTTCTCTCCACTGTGAATCGCCTTTTGTTTTTTAAATCACTTTTTTTCATAAATCTTTTTTGATGCTCAGAACAGCCTTATTATTGTTGTTCTGTTGCCTCCATAACATCAGCCCTGTCATCAGTCTCTGCTTGTGCGTCTCTCCCTGGATCAAAGCATCCATCTGCCTCTGGTCCTCCACTCTCCTCTCCATCAGCTCCTTCACTCTCCATCTCTTCAGCTTTAATTTCATTAAGCTGTGAGAACTGAGGCTTCTCTTCATCATCTTCACTCTTCACAGTGACAGGAGTAAAAGTGAACTTGTTATCAGCCTCCTCTGGTCCTTGAAGCTGCTCTCCCTCCTGACTCCAGGGTTCCTCTGGTTCCTCTTTAATGTGCAGAGGCTCGCTCATCTTCTGGTTCAGACTGGAGCTCCTCTCCTGATGCTCAGATGGATCCTCCTCTTTACTCAATGAAGACTGCTGGACCTCCTCACAAACCTCTAAAATACAAAAGCACAGAATTTACACACAACCATAAATGGATTTGAGCAAATAACGACAACTCCTTGTCTTTCTGACCAAAGACTTACACCACAGGTCTTATCTACCCTTTCACACCGATTTCAAACCTGTTAACACACCACTGAAGCAGCAGTGGGAGGAACTGATTAAACAGATCAGATGTTCACAGTGATTTAAAATCTGGCTTTTTATTGGTTAACATGATCTTTCAAAAGCTGTTTTTTTTTCTCCAGACTGTGATGGGGCAGAGTGTGTGTTTTTAATAATTGACTGTGTCGTCATTTCCCTGAAAATCAACAAACATGCTGAACGTTACATCCCTGAATTTGACGCCCTGATAAAGTCCACGTGTGTTAAATTTTGCATGTTAAATTCTTTAGTGATATTTATTAAATAGACACCTGTTTGATGGAAATAACTCAGTCAAGCAGATGTGATATTCAGCATAATGTAGCGGTGGATATGATGAGCACAATGGGCTGTACTAAAATCCCTTAACGTCATTTCAACAAGCATCAGTTTTTGTAGTTTTATGAGTTTGATTCCTTTAAATATATAAACAAATATAAAACAGTACAGTAAATGGCAGAGGTCATTTCTTGATATTTTGTAAAGGATGTGATGCATTAAACACAAGAATCTCAATTTGTCTGTGAATCAGAGTCTGACTTTGCTCATCAGGTGGACTGAGTGAACTTTTTATTCACAGTTTTAAATTTCTCTCATTTGAAAAAAATGATTGCAAATCATTGTGCAAAGTTTATAAACAGGCACAGACAGACTTGTATGGAGACAGAGCAGTGTTTTAAAATTTAAGAGAAAAAGTTACAGAAACATTGGAGCTAAAATTTACACTTCACACTCGAGCGGAACAACTTTTGGAAAAGAATTAATATAATTTTTTTTCTGGCAAATATTTCAATTTCAATCTGATTCATGATTATTTTTCAAATCATGTACCAGCAAAATATTCACAAGTGTACAGTGACATTTACAAACATGACAGAAAAATATATGATACCACCAAACATTAAAAGCTACTACTCTATGGCAAAGATAGGAACTAAGGGCAAAAAATGCCTAAACATATTAGCAAGAAACATGCATGCACTCTTTAAAGCCCTTTACCAACGGCAGTGATTAAACTGAAGAACTAAAAGAGCCATCTTCCTCAGTCTTAAAAGAGCAAAAAACTTTAATTTTGTTAAGTAAAAAGTTAAATAAAATACAAAAAAACCAAAAGACTCAAGATTTTTCAATAAAATTTTGCGCGTGTTAATTAGGCACATAATTTCTGGATTTTGTTTGAGTTTGTCTGAAATGATCTTACTGTTCTTTTAGGACACACTGCTGTCAGTTCTTAATGTTCTTCATACAGAATATTTTACATTCAAAGGCATATTAGATTAAGTTGCAGGCATTTCTGTAACTTTTGGATCGAATCATCATTGTATTTTGTTTCAGCACAAAATATGAAAAGACAATTCCATGTGATTGTTTTGTTAATCTGAAAGTGTCTTTATGGACAAGTCTGCCTACATCTTTTTTGGCTCTTGAAAAGCTGCCGGTCATGACTGAAGGAATGTGCAGGTCTGTCCACACACATACCCCTTTTCCACCAAGCTGGTTCCAGGGCTGGTTTGGAGCTAGAGCCAGACTTAGGACCAGTTCTTTGGTTTTCTACAGACTAAGCACCGGTTGCTGGCTCTTAAAACCAGTGCTTGGCAAGCACCAACTCTTTGTTGGGCCAGCAGAAAGAACCACGTTACGTCGGGGGCGGCGGCTTACGTCAGGGGGTGGGGTGGGATTATTGACCAACCAAAGCAGAGTAAAAACACAAAGGCACTCTTACCCGTCTTCTCAAGCATGATCGCTGTTCATTGCATAATCGTCGAGCAGCACTGACTTGCTGGATCGCCAACTTTTGCTCTCCAAGGAAGGCTCGAAAAGCCAACAGCAACATTTGAACCGCGACATAGTCCTCCATCTTTGTTGTGGCAATTGAATTTGGCGCTAGTTGTTGTGGGAAACTGGCGTGACGTATACAGACGTATACATTGACATGATGACGTAGCACTCTGGCTGGCACCCGTTTGTGGAAAAGCAAACGGTTCTTAACTGGTTCGCACTTGAACCAACTGCCAACCGGCTCTAGCTCTAGCACGTGTAACCAGCTTGGTGGAAACAGGTATCAGACTCAAGCGATTTGTGAGTTCATTGCAAGCTTGATGCGATTGTTGCACTGGTTGGAAAAAAAAGGACAACACCATGGAGAAGTTGACAGCTCAGCTCAGCTGAATAGGCCACAAAACATAGACAATTTTGGACCCCATTGTGAGAGACCCAAAGACTAAAAGTTGATGGAAAATTACAGTTAGCTTGGCCCACACAATTTAATCTGCTTTGGCTCCCATTCTGGCCTTGAGCTGATAGCTCTCTACTCTCCTGGAATGTTATGTAAACAGAGGCGCAATCCCCAACCTCCTCCAACTCCCTCATCTTGTGAACTTTGCTCTGGATCAGAACTCTCTCTCTCAAGGCCGTACAATCACCTTATCGGACATTGAGACATTGTGGGATCTGAGCTCTGTCAAGGTCGCAGGCTTTTCTTAACTTCAAGGGCTTCACTGAACCCTCATCTCTCCTTCCGCAAGATGCAGCTACTGCATCTGGAAGCTTTCTCTACGGCATCCTCTGGAAGCCCCCTCCACCCCAAATATTACTGCTGAAGGGTCTCAATTATCTTTATGGAGTCATAAGGGCGGCTTAATTCAGCCGTTTTTCTGTGCAGGAGGTGAAAGACTGCGCGTGTTGACTACACTCAGAGCAGCCCAAGGGTTTCTATTCATTGTGAATTTTCATATGCTTCGTCAAGTAACCTTTTTGGTTAAACCTTTTGAAACACTGTGAGCAACTGAAGGGTCTCTGTCCAGTGTGAATTCTCACATGCCTAGTCAGATCACATTTTTGGGTAAAACTTTTATTACACTGTGAGCAGCAGTAGGGTTTCTCTCCAGTGTGAAATTTCATATGCACAACCAACTCACCTTTTAGGTTAAATCTTTTGCAACACTGTGAGCAGCTGAAGGCTCTCTCTTCAGTGTGAATTCTCACATGCCTAGTCAGATCACGATTTTGTTTAAAACTTTTATTACACTGTGAGCAGCTGAAGGGTTTCTCTCCAGTGTGAATTCTCATATGCATAATCAGATCACGTTTCCGTTTATAACTTTTACCACAAAAAGAGCAAATGAAGGGTCTCTCTCCTGTGTGAACTCTCATATGCTCAGTCAGAGCCCCTTTATGATTAAAGCTTTTATTACACTGTGAGCAGCCGAAGGGTTTCTCTCCAGTGTGAATTCTCATGTGCACAACCAAGTCACCTTTTAGGTTAAATCTTTTGCAACACTGTGAGCAGCTGTAGGGTTTCTCTCCAGTGTGAATTCTCATATGTTGCGTCAGAGTACTTTTGTTTATAAAACTTTTATAACACTGTGAGCAGCTGTAGGGTGTCTCTCCAGTGTGAATTCTCATATGTTGAGTCAGAGAATTATTAAGTTTAAAACTTTTACAACACTGTGAGCAGCTGTAGGGTTTATCTTCAGAGTGTATTATCATATGTTGAGTCAGATTACTTTTGCTTTTAAAACTTTTGAAACACTGTGAGCAGCTGTAGGGTGTCTCTCCAGTGTGATTCATCATATGTTGCATCAGAGTACCTCTGTTTATAAAACTTTTATAACACTGTGAGCAACTGTAGGGTGTCTCTCCAGTGTGAATTCTCATATGTTGAGTCAGAGAACTATTAATTTTAAAACTTTTACAACATTGTGAGCAGCTGAAGGGTTTATCTTCAGAGTGGATTTTCATATGTTGAGTCAGATTTCTTTTGCTTTTAAAACTTTTGAAACACTGTGAGCAGCTGTGTGGTTTCTCCTCAGTGTGAATTTTCATATGTTGTGTAAGAGTTTTTTTCATTTTGAAACTTCTACAACACACTGAGCAGCTGTAAGGTCTCTCTACACTGTGAATTTTCATATGCATATTCAGAACACTTTTCCGATGAAAGCTTTTACCACAAAAAGAGCAAATGAAGGGTTTCTCTCCT
This sequence comes from Scarus forsteni, assembly GCA_036419115.1. Classification (NCBI taxonomy): domain Eukaryota; kingdom Metazoa; phylum Chordata; class Actinopteri; order Labriformes; family Labridae; genus Scarus; species Scarus forsteni. The sequence continues at coordinate 2,613,815 of JAZDUH010000500.1, forward strand.
GTGTGAACTCTCATATGGTCAGTCAGTTTACCTTTCCTAATAAAATTTTTACAACACTGTGAGCAGCTGTAGGGTCTCTCTCCAGTGTGAATTCTCATATGCTCAGTCAGATCACTTTTCCATTTGAATACTTTATGACACTCTGAGCAGCAATGGAGTTTCTTTCCTTTGTGAATCGCCTTGTGTTTTTTCAAATCACTTGTTTTTTTAAATCTTACATCGCGCTCAGAGCAGGTGTCCGATTGTTCTGTCGCCTCCTTCCAGTCAGCGCTGTCATCAGTCTCTGCTTCAAAACAGTCTTCAGTCTCTGCTCCACTCTCCTCTACATCAGCTCCTCCTCTCTCCATCTCTTCAGCTTTAATTTCATTAAGCTGTGAGAACTGAGGCTTCTCTTCATCATCGTCACTCTTCACAGTGACAGGAGTCAAAGTGAACTTGATATCAGCCTCCTCTGGTCCTTGAAGCTGCTCTCCCTCCTGACTCCAGGGTTCCTCTGGTTCCTCTTTAATGTGCAGAGGCTCGCTCATCTTCTGGTTCACACTGGAGCTCCTCTCTTGATGCTCAGATGGATCCTCCTCTTTACTCACTGAAGGCTGCTGGACCACCTCACAAACCTCTAAAATACAAAAGCACAGACTTTACACACAACTGTATGGACTTGAGCAAAGAACGACAACTCCTTGTCTTCCTGACCAGATACTTACACCACAGGTCATATCTACCCTTTCACACCCATTTCAAACCTGTTAAAACACCACTGAAGCAGCAGTGGGAGCACACTTGAGTTTACTGTGTTGCTCAAGAACACACTGACATTTGACGGACTGAGCTTGGCTTGAACCTGCAACCTTATGATATTACTGGGAAGCAATTTGGAAAAAAGAACGTAACTGTTCAGTTAGATTACCGTGCTGATTTAGGCTAAAATTGGCATGTTGATTCCAAAACTGGAGTCAGTTTATTTCTAGGATGTCAGGTTTTTTTCTCCACAGCTTACCTTCCAGATGTGCAAAATTCCACTGATAAGCCGTAATAATACTTACCAGCTGATTGGACTAATCTACAGCTACGTGACAACATTGTTTTCACAATTGAGACAGTGCACTGAGAGGTGTGTGCAGCTCCCAATAGTTCAGCTCTATCAATATCTGCAAACAGAAAGCTGGCATAGTACGAGTTTAGAGGATTTGTCCTGGCTTTTCTTTTAACCTTGTAACAATGGGCGTACCATTTTCAGTTCTATTTCTTTGAATGCTTTTTTTTTGTTTTCAAAGCTTGGAAGTATTTCATCTTAGTGTTTCACTTACATAGGTATATATTTGTTTCAGATCATGTCTTCTCCTGCTACTTCTCGTGGTAAATGCCTGAGCAACCCTGACTCCTTTTGCGATATATTTGTGGTAGTTTCTCTTTTCCAATTCAGAGGGTAAACATCAGTGCATTTTTCAAACAAGCGTATTTTGCATATTTCAAAGTAAAACTCAGTGATCAAGACAAGCCATGGGCCCCTCATAAAGTGTGCAAGCAGTGTGCCGAGAGTTTACGGATGTGGACCGAAGGAACATGTGAAAAGTCGGTAGACGCGGGCCATAATCTAAATTGCTTCCGAAAAATAAAAAGCAAAATAGAATACTACTGACAGCTACAAGACCAATGCCTCATTCAGCTGAAATACCAGTGCCAGTTTCTAGGGCTGCAACTATCGATTCTTTATGTAATCGATTACTCTATCAAATATTTTGGCGATTAATCGGGTAATTGGATAACAGTTACATTGCGCTCACTGCTATTTTTTTTTTTTACATTGATTCACTACACATTATTAGTATCAGTAACACACAAAACAGAAAAGCCAGGTCACTTAAATTAGCAACTTATTTTTCTTATTTTGAACATTCTGAGCAGAAATGGGATCTCAAAATCTCTTCTTTTATTTTTACTCTGGGCCATATCTTTCTTTTTTCAGCTTTTTTATAAGTTTGGTTATTTTTATTTTATTTGTATTCATGCTTGTCTCTTTTTGCTACAATTATTGCATTTACTACTGTACCATATTGATGATCTTAATTTGCTTACTTTATAGCTAATGTACATTTCTATAACATATGAAAGCATTCCCTACACCTGCTTCCTCTACTCACTGTCAGTGTTTCCTGTTCTACTCTCTGCAATCAAATTAAACGGAAAGTTATTGGATGTGAGAAGTATGTGAACAAAATAAACATGAATCTGGGCAAGTAGCCTCCGCATTGATTTACATTCTGAAGCAGCCTTTACATGGAGCCATAATCAAAATGGGTAATTTACTCGCCCATATCTCAGTTATTGATCATATTGGCTGCTTCTGTTGATGTATCATGAGTGTCATCCTGTTGAGTCCGCTCTGAATTGACGCACAGACCGGATGTTTACTGTTGACATGCTGCAGCATTGACGACGTGTTATCATGCTAAGCTACATGCTAAGCTAACTCTGTTTGACATCAGACACACTGCAGTGTGTTTTCTTTTCGTCCCTTCTTGTAGTGACCAAACACTTGGGACACTCTCTGCCATTTCTTCTGTGGACTCTCTCCTTTCTGTCCCTCTCTTTTCTCTTCCTTCATGATTTTACAAGCCGCGCAGCAGCAGAGGTAGCAGGCGCATTGTGCCACAGAAATGACCGTCTGTGTCAAACGCCGTGCACTGTAGAGTAGTCCAGATATATATTTTATATGTATAATTATATATTAAACGAGGCTTCAAGGCACACAATTTGCCCCGCGGATATTTTGTAATCGAATAATCGAGATTATAAGAGGAATTGTTTCAGCCCTACCAGTTTCGAATAACTACCTTGTGGTATCATAAAATGATGGTTGATGGTTAAAAGTTAAAAGATGGCACCGCGGACGGCCGCCTCGGTACTGCGCTCTCTAGTACTGTGTTTGTTTTTGTGTATTTTCTGTGTGTGTGTGCTCTCCAACCGCATCACATTTGGCAGAGAAAAGCTGCTAAGCATAAGGCAGCTCTCTCCTGACTTTTTTCCCACTTTCTACGTAAATCAAGAAAGTTTTTCTGAACTTCTGGTCGGCGGAGCGGCAGCTCTCTGTGGTATATGGAGGAGACGCAGACGGGGAAAGCGAGCCGGCGCGCTCGTGAAGCTGAGACAACGGGGCTTCCGCACTGCGCTCCCGGCGATCCACCTCGCCAACGTCTGCTCTCTTCCTAATAAGATGGACGAGCTGCTTCTCTTAAACAGGACAAACAGAGACTTTGGACATTCTGCGGCTCTTTGTTTCTCAGAAACCTGGCTCAATTACTCTATCCCGGACAGCGGACTTTACCTGCCAGGGTTCCAGCTGCTGCGCCGATGAGGACCCCTAGAAGGCTTTTCTTCACTGGAGGAACACGCCCACCGAGGGCATGCACTGTAGCCCAGCACAACGGTTCATGTCACGGAGGCTGAGGACTCTTCTCCCCGTGGCTGACCAGCTGCTACAGCCTCATGTCATCACTGGGTTCACGATAAGCTGAGAGTGAAGCATCGAGCAGCAAAGCTGATTTATGACAGATCTGCAAGGGATCTACCAGAGCTGAGCATCGGTCAGCACATCAGGATGAAACCTCTCCCGGGTGACAGGACAGGCCGGTGGAAGAGAGGTATTTGAATACAGCAGGTGGGAATGCGATCCTATCTTGTCAATGTGGAAGGTGCTACATATCGCAACAGGATTTATCTCCCCCCAGCAGAGGCTGCGGCTGCAGAGCCATCAGCCCTCACAGAACAGCCACCAGAGCAGCCTGTGGGCACGACTGCAGGTGAAGGGGACCATGTAGGCAGGGGAAGCATGGAGGGAGTCGTTTGCAGCCCAGCCAGGTCTCCGAGGTCGTCATGAGGTCGCTGCCATCTTCCCCACAGGCTATTACCACACCATGCCATGAGTTGCAGAGCTGGGTCTTCCCCTGGAATGGGAGGCTTATTAAGCCTCCAGACAGACTGGACCTATAGGTCAAAAACCAAACCAAGGCTGATACACAGGACGGTTGTAACCTCATTAAACAAAAAAAAAAGAAGAAAAAAAGAGAAAAAGAAGGAAAAGTGTTATGTTCACAAATTATTCAGTTGTTGTATTTTGCTCCAGTAATGCTAGGTGTTGCTAGATTCTGCAAAGGCTTCATGTTGATGTGTCTCTGAGATGCACTATTTTCATTGCCCTATTCTTATGGGTATTTTTGTGTATTTTGTTCTAATAGCTATTGGCACTTAATTGGTTAGTATTGTGTTCTGCTAAAGAAAGGGAGATGTTGTGGGTAATGAATTGCAGCCAATAGCTCCCCCTGGGGGCACAGATGTATTTTAGGTACTTGCCTGCTTCTGCTTAACTCTCTCCTCAGTTCTGTAATGTGCACAGCTGGTGAATACAGATATCGAAGAGACACAGCCTGACTCCGTCAGTCATTCATGCACCCACACTTGTAACAGTGGGCAGAATGGCAGTACAGCATTTGATTGGTTTAACAAAATCTGAATGAGTTGCTGTGATTGGGTTCATGTTTTCCATGTTTTACTCCTGCTGTAGACGGCAACTGTTTGTCGCTCTTTTTTTTTAGAACACATAATATATCGTTACCATCAGGACATCACAATCATTTTAATCAGCACAACAAAAAGTGTAACTAAATCGAACTACCAACCATAGCATTAAAAGCTATTATTCTAAGGCAAGAAATGCTTAAAAACTTATTTATTAACAAGGAACATGCATGTACACTCTTTAAAGTTTGTGACCCACAGCACTGAATACAACTGAAGAGCTAAAAGAGCATCTTTGACTGTCTTTGCTTAAAAATGTAGAGCAAAAAATCTTTAAGAGAGTTAACTTAAAAAGTTAAATAAAAAAAAATCCTTAAGATTTCCAGATAAACTTTGCTCCTCTGACAGGCTCCTGTTGCATGTCCCATGAGTCAGGTCTGAACTGGGAAAGACCGCCTTTTCCTATTCTGCTCCAGAGTCCTGGAACAGGCTACAGGAGCTGCTCAGGATTAATGACCTTCTACCTTTTGGGCTTTTAAGAAATCTTATTTTAAATTTCCACTCTTACATGTGTAATTGTTTTATTTAAGTGTGACCTATTGTCATATTCATCATCACAGGTCTGATGATTTTAATGCCCTTTCTATAAAGTTTGTCTGTTTTATTGTTTTGTACTCTCCCAATTTCCTCTGTACTCGACTCGACATCATTGTAAATGAGGATATCCCTCAATGATCTCTCGAGTATAAATAAAAGTTGATTGATTGATTGATTGACATGTTCATTGTACACATGATTTCTGGATTTTGGTTGAGTTTATATGGAATTATCTAACTGTACTTCATGAACACACTGTTGTGAATTCTTAATGCTGTTCTAAGACAAAAAAAAGATTTCAACTGAAGAAGAGATTCTTATAATTTGACCTGTTTACAACATTTGAATATATGAAGATGTCTTCTAGCATGTTTTGAAAAAACTCGACCATCATCTGATCCTCTCAGCTCTATACTAAACAGCAGATCTGCAGTCAGGAAATGTATGAAGAGGGCATGGAGATGAAAAAATTACAACTATTTACTGTGACTGTAAAATTACCACGTGACTGAATGCAACAACAATAACTTAACAAAATAACAAAAACCTTAATCCAGGTTACATTTCTCTTTAATTTGTGCAGCATCAGTTCGTTGTTGTAGTTCTGAGTGAGTCCTTCATAAGATTTTAATGTTGAGATTTGATTGAAATCAGCTCCATACATCTAAAACCTCAAATCAACCAGTTAAGAGCTAAATGTGAACAAGCTCTGAACGACTGAACTGAACAGGATCCCAGTAAATCAGACTGTCTGGTCTTTGAGGATCAGAAGGAAGAGAGTGTAAACCTCAGTCTGAGACCTTTGATCCACAAACTCTCTGAGCTAGCTGATCGTTAGCTAAAGGCTAAGCTGCTACATCTACAATAAACACTATCACAGAAGAAGAAAGAAAACAAACCTGCTCTCTCTTTAAGATCCTGAAACCCGGACATCTGACACTCATCCAAGAGTCAAAGAAGGAGAAGAAAACTCTGAAGACTTTTACAGGATCGTTCTGAGACTACAGAGCGAGGGAGCAGCTAACATGCTAACTGTACAATGTGGGACAAAAGCCTCGAGAACCGGAAATAAAGATTTACTTCCAGTTCGCTCATCCGGCCTTCAAAATAAAACTGAAGAGACACCAATCGGAAAAATAATGATTTAGAGTTTAAAGGGACTGTGAGGAGTTTCTAAGTAATTAAAAAAAAGTCTCACTTTTAGATATATGCCTGATCATAATACGCACTTTAAGATGAATTTTATTGCATCTAAATAGGTTGTCAATAAATGCTATTCCTTTGCTTCGCGGTCGGGTTGGACAGGGCTGGACTGGCCTGAATACTCAACTTTGGGAACAAGACAAAATTAAAACTAGAGGAAATTTATATTATTCAGACAAGTCTTCGAGAACCGGGCTGTAAGTAGCGATATATAGCCGGCTACAAAACCATGATACTAATGTAGCAGGAGGACCTGTCTCTCCTCTGCTCCTGTGACAGTGATTCTTGCCTCTTCTTGTTAGCCAATCAGTGCATGAGGCTACCCTATGTAGTCAGACACCATCCCACTTGTCGTCCTCTCTCTCTGGCTCTGGGGTACCGCCCATTCCTTTGCCGCCTCACTTGCGTCAAGCCGCACCGGTGCAGGTAAAGTAGCAGCAGCTGCCTTAGTCTGTGTGCTAAATTTTAGACACTGCATGTGATTCATTCGGCCCTTGGCTTGTTTTTAGATCTGTGTGTCTCTGCAGCAGCTTGCGGGGTTTCCCCGTTTGGACGCTCGTGCTGTCGGTAGCTGTGGAGCTGAGGCTCATCTCTCCTCCGTCTCCTTGCATGTGATCCCGTGGGACGGATAGATTGAACTATCGCTGCAATAATACAGGTAATGTAGGACTAGCTGCTAGGTGGAGGTGCTAGTTTAATGGCCAGTGATTTTATATGAGATTTACTTGTCTCTTTAACTTGTTCACAGTTCGGCTCTCGCCACAGCAGCTTGAGCAGTACTCGCCACTCTGATCTGCGGTAACACTCTGGCTGGGTTTTGCTGCTAAGCTACAAGAGCAGGCCGTTCTTCTGTCCGCTCTCCTGTATGTGATCTGGTGTACCGTTGAAGACTGCTGGATTGTGTGCACACTGAAACACTGCTGCTTTGCTTCGCGGTATTTCGCCTTATCTTGGTGTTGCTTCGCTGTGCTTTGCCTTGCATTGCTCCTCTTCGCTTGGCTTCACCCTGCATTACTCCGCTCTGCTTAGCTTCACTTGGCTCGGCGGTGCTCTGTGTGGTGTGGCTTAGCTTAGGATACTTAGTGTAGCCTTTGGTAAATGTGTATGTGCTGTAATCTTGTGGGCCTGGGTTCATTTTAAATGTGTGCACGTAGCGGGATTGCCCCCCCCTTAATTTTCTGTTACCTTTACAGCCTGATTTAACATTAGGATTTATTTCCTTAGTTTTCCTTTTGTTTGCTTTATTTTTCTTTTGTTTGTTTGTTTGGTTATCAACTTGCAATTAATTACAATCAAAATTCTCTTGTTTGTTTAGACTTAAGGGTTTTTGTTTGCAATACAATTTTGGTAAATTGTCTTGTTTAGGAATTGTTGTTTTTGGCAAGTTGAGTTCTGGAACTTTGTTTCTTGAAGTGATTTATAATTGTGTGGATTTATTTATTTCTAAATTGTTCCTGTGGGTAAATGCTATTTTCACAGGCTTAATTTTGGGTTAATTATTTCTTTGAGCATTTTGTTTTCCTGCCGTTTGCGGCCTTAGTTATATATTTCACTTTTTTGGATTCTTGGGATAGTATATTTTGATTTGTGTCCAACCCCACTAATTTTCCCTCTCCTTGCAGGACTGGAGCTATATGGTGGTGGTTCTGGTGTTCTGGTGGCGGTGTCCCTTCCCTGTGTGCCGTGGATCCTGTGGTTTTTGAGTTTTCTTTTGTCCTCCACTAGTGAGTGTGTGTGCGCGAGTGTCACAGACCCGGGTGCTCCCCTTTTGAGGTTCTCCTCCTCCTTGTGATCCCCAGTCCTCCCACTGGTAAGCTCCAGCCCTGTTAGGCCTCTTTTCTTCCCTTCCCTGCGAAAGTGAGATTCTTTTAAAGAGAAATCAATTTTACTGACCTTTGTGAAAAGTAAAGTATTTTTGTATTTTTATAAGAACCATTTTTATGCTCTCCTCTGTAGAACAGACCTTAGTGCCTTAAGTGTTGTCTTTGAATATTTCCCTGGGTGAAACTCCCAGGGTGGCGTTGTCTGGCTCCCTTTTTCTCATGCCCCACCCCTCTTGCTCTTGCCACACTAAGTTTTCCAAACATTGCTTGTTGTCACACATCAAAAACTACCGCTACGTAACTAGAAAGAGATACATTACCTTGTCGCTTTGCATCCTGTAAGTTGTTGAAAAGCTCCTGTAATCAATTTATTTGCACATCTGACTTCTATACATAGTATTGTTAAACTTCTATTTACAAAAATGCTGCCATAATGATAATCACATTCTTCATGTGATATTTGTGAACAACAACGCAGGGCGTGCTAACAACAGCTAACAATAGCCTGGTAGATTGGCATGTTTTTTTTACTTCAACTGGAATGCTGATAAGTCGGAGATGTCACTCCCAGTTCTGAGGTTACTGGAACGCAGCATTATGACAGTCGCCGCGCATGCTCATGGGTAGCAGAGTCTTAATGTTGCCGGTAATAGATTCTCCTCATAGCACCTTTAATTAACAAGCAGAAATTTTTCCCACATCTGAGCCCTAATGGACTTCCGCATGATGCTCTCACACACTTAATGTGAAAATGTCCTCAAGTCCATGAGCACGCTGTTTGGATTGAGCCATTTTACAGTTTGTGATCTGGACCGGCCGTCACACCTCCACCTGATGTACTTGAAAGACTGATGTCACAGTGTAGGACATGACAGTAAGAGGTCTACTCAGGAGATCCAGGAGACATGTCTTTTAGAGACTGTTTCTCAAGAGGGAGAGGGGGAGGCCCAGATGTTGTGGACCCTGTTGTCTCAGACTTACAGAGGAGATCATGGATCAGTCTGACCACATCTTTCAGAGACTTGAGATGCTCTCATTACATTTACTTCATCATCCTCCAGTCCTCTCTCCTGGACGTGTGTCCTCCTCACGTCTTTCAATCTCAGACACACATACTTGGTGTGGACGCAGTGCAGAAATGTCACACTTCAATTCAATTTGTTACTTTTTCTGCATTTTATTCTCACATAACAGGTCTGCTTCACACTTCTTATTACACAGTTACATTCAGATACAAGAACATGATACATCATCTTACAGAATATTAAATACTGGTACTGGTTAAAGTTATTATTGCACAATCATAAAAAACTGCCAACAGTACTGTGCCTCACACGAGGCACCAATCATGTTATGCTTTCTGATCAGTGGACAATTATTCACTGTGTGACTTAATAATGTTGGCTAACAGAAATAATTATTTAAATCAAGTAATGTGATCTACGTTGGGGCATCACCCATAAAGGGAAATGATAGTCAATTTATTGATTAAGGTTACTGACTATTAATTTAGAACCAAGATTTATAATTAAGCTAATAAAAAATAACCAAATTTACCGAATGAATTGTCAGTCAGAGTTGAAGAAGTTGTTCTGCAGGAAAGAGGTTGGCAAGATTCATTATTATACATTTACAGATTAGCAACTGACTTTGTGTTCAAAATTATTTATTAACAAAACCAAACATAAAAACATACAATATCTAACCTAATCTAAGTCCTATGTACAAGTGTGTGTGTGTGTGTGTGTGTAACAGACAAAGGCAAGATGGCTGCCTCACAGAAGGAAGTCTGCAAATAAAGATGAGCTTCTCTAAACAGAAATGTAACTGTGACAAGCTAAAAGACATGCTAAAATTGTCTGAATCAGCTGTGCAGCTTGTCATCATCATCTCAACAGCATCACAGCTCATGGCAAATGGAAATTCGGGACGTTTTAGTCAGGAATAAACAAAATGTGATGATGCTCTCTGGGCTCCATCCAAAACTCTTAGTTATTGTCTTAATATCAGGTTCAGAAAAGTCTTCAGTCTGGTTGTAATGGCCCTTTTCCATTAGCCCTACTATACTCGACTCGACTCGACTCGCCTCTACTCGTGCTGCTTTTCCATTAGCCTCAGTCGCCTGCCCAATGGGTTGCAGTGTCACTGAGCATGACACAACAATCTGTGGCTTTTTGTCACAAACTGAGTAAAAAAGGAAAGCAGAAGAAGGCTGCAGGTGGTAAGAAGAAATACCCCTTGAGAAGCACAGGAGAGTTTTGGAAGCTATAAAACAGAATGAAGCCGAGGACGAGAGTAATTGAGCTGCAAAGAAAAGACCTATGAGGGTAAGCTCATGGTAGCTACCGCTAGCATGCGAGGTCCTTGTGCTCATGACTCATCAATGACGACATTGTCTGACCAATCAGTAGCCAGCAGTCAGTGACGTAGTCTTATAGTATCGACTCTGCTTGCTTGGAACCAGAGCGGAGTAGGTACTAAAACTAGCTTGTTTTAGGAGGTACCGGGCTAGTGGAAACATGCTGGAAATCAAGTAGGGACGAGTAGAGAACGGCCAAGGTGTGCTAGTGGAAAAGGGCCTTAAATGTACTTGGGTCTGAGTCCCTGACAGGTTCAGGTCCTCAACATTCCTCTCCAGTCACTTTCCCAGTTTTCATCACTTTGGCTGTTACAGAAAGTTTGACCTAAAGCACAACCATCCAATCTAATAAGGAAAGCAAGAGAGTCCTTTGCTCCTAATACTTCTGCTGGGGGATCTCTATTATCTCTATGGAGTCATGAGGAGCAACTACTTCAGTTTTTGTTTCTCTGCAGGAGCTGTAGCCCGGTCTTGTCGATATGCCCTCTACAGCATCAGAAGGATCAGACCCTACCTGACCCAACAGGCCACAAAGCTTCTGGTTCAGGCCCTGGTGACTTCACGCATTGACTACTGCCACTCTTTGCTAGCAGGCCTCCCTGCATGTACACTTAAACCTCTGCAGATGATCCAGAATGCAGCAGCATGTCTTGTCTTAAACCTGCCCAAAACAGCTCATGTCACCCTGCTGTTAATCTCTCTACACTGGCAGCTCGAATCAAATTCAAAGCTCTTCTTCTGGCCTACAAAACAGTAACAAAAATGGCTCTTGCCTACCCGGACTCCCTCATCCAGGTCTACACTCCCTCTCGCCCACTTTGCTCAGCCTGCGAAAGACGCCTGGTGCTCCCAGCCCAACATGGCTCTAAATCTCTCGTCAGACTCTTCTGTTGCTCCCAGATGGTGGAATGAGTTACCTAACTCCATACGATCCGCAGAGTCCCTTTCAACTTATAAGAGATGTCTGAAGACTCATCTGTCCAGGGAAAACTTTGGCACTTAATCTGATCTTCTCCTCTTTTTGAATGCTTGGAATGTTGATCGATGTTGTTGACTTGAATTTTTGTTGCTGACTTGAATTATTGCTGTGATAAGCTGCATTATAAAAAAACAAACGAACAAAAAAACTGGCACTTCTTCTGGCACTAGATGGCAGCACCTGGGGCCAATTGACTTGAAGCACTTTGATGCACTTGCTAAGGTTTTTCCCCTCAGTCCGAATTCTTGCTTGTGTTGTACGTCGCTTTGGACAGAAGCGTCTGCTAAATGAAATTGTAGAATTGTAGAGCTGCAAGATTTCACTGTACTGTGGTCTCTCAGATGCTTAGTGAGCTGAACACTTTTACTGAACATTCTACCACACTCAGAGTAGCCGAAGGGTTTATTTCAAGTGTGAATTTTCAAATGCCGAGTTAGATCGCCTTTTTGATTAAAATTTTTACAACACTGTGAGCAGCTGAAGGGTTTCTCTCCAGTGTGAATTCTCATATGCTTAGTCACATCACTTTTGTGTCTAAAGCTCTTAGAACACTGTGAGCAGCTGTAGGGTCTCTCTCCAGTGTGAATTCTCATATGTTGAGTCAGAGTACTATTAAGTTTAAAACTTTTACAACACTGTGAGCAGCTGTAGGGTCTCTCTCCAGTGTGAATTCTCATATGTTGAGTCAGAGTACTATTAAGTTTAAAACTTTTACAACACTGTGAGCAGCTGTAGGGTTCCTCTCCAGTGTGTATTCTCATATGTTGAGTCAGAGTACTTTTAATTTTAAAACTCTTAAAACACTGTGAGCAGCTGTAGGGTTTCTCTCCATTGTGAATTTTCATATGTTGTGTAAGAGTTCTTTTAATTTTGAAATTTCTACAACAAAGTGGGCAGCTGTGGGGTCTCTCTTCAGTGTGTATTTTGATATGTTCAGCAAGATAATATTTGTGCCTAAAACTCTTAGGACACTGTGAGCAGCTGTAGAGTTTCTCTCCACTGTGAATTGCCTTTTGTTTTTTCAAATCACTTTTTTTATTATATCTTTTTCGACGCTCAGAGCAGCTATATGATTGTTGTTTTGATGCCTCCATCCCATCAGCGCTGTCATCAGTCTCTTCAGAAAAGTCTTCAGTCTCTGCTTGGGCATCTCTCTCTGGATCAAAGTATTTGTCTGCCTCTGCTCCTCCACTCTCCTCTCCATCAGCTCCTTCACTCTCCATCTCTTCAGCTTTAATTTCATGGAGCTGTGAGAATTGAGGCTTCTCTTCATCATCTTCACTCTTCACAGTGCCAGGAGTCAAAGTGAACTTGATATCAGCCTCCTCTGGTCCTTGAAGCTGCTCTCCCTCCTGACTCCAGGGTTCCTCTGGTTCCTCTTTAATGTGCAGAGGCTCGCTCATCTTCTGGTTCAGACTGGAGCTCCTCTCATGCTGCTCAGATGGATCCTCCTCTTTACTCACTGAAGGCTGCTGGACCACCTCACAAACCTCTAAAATACAAATGCACAGAATGTACACAAAATGGTAAATGAACTTGAGCAAAGAAAGTTATCCTTGTCTTCCTGACCACAGATATACACCACAGGTCACATCTTCCCTTTCACACCCATTTCAAACCTGTTAACACACCACTGAAGCAGCAGTGGGCGCACACTGGGGTTTACTGTGTTGCTCAAGAACACACTGACATGTGACAGACTGAGCTGGGCTTGAATCTGCTACCTTATGACAATTGATAGAACAGAACAGATGTTCACAGTGATCTAAAATCAGGCTTTTTATGGGTCAACATGATCTTTAAAAAGATGTTTTGACTGTGAGGGGGGCAGAGTGTGTGTTTTTAATAATTGACTGTTGCTATTTCCCTGGATGTGACGTCCTGATTAAGTCCACATGTGTGAAATTCTGCATGTTAAATTCTTCAGCAAAATTTATTAAACAGACACCTGTTTGATGCAAGGAAAAACTCAGTAGAGCAGATGTGATATCCAGCATTAGGTAGTGGTGGGCATGATGACCACAATGAGCAGAGCTACAGAGCAGAGCTACAGAGGATCAACTCCTGAGTAATTTAAGCTCAGCCTTCTACAAATCCAAACTATCAACTATCAGCAGCGGGCCCTATCTTTGGGGGCCCCCGCCGGTAAGTTTCGCTAACCCTGCTCTGTCTCCCCTGCTGATCCTTCACTGAAAACACCTAGCCACCTCACCGCTATGGGCTCCGTGTTGGAGCCCCTGCATGTAAGTGCCTGTGCCACTCTGATCACTGCTACCCTCCGCTACCCTCATCGTCTCTTTGCCATAACCTGCACTGTGCACTCCATGCTGGCCATTCTTTTACTTTGTTCACAGGTAATACACCTATGTCTCCACTCACCTCTCCTTCCAGCTGCGTCAATTGCTCCATCCTCGTGGAGAAAGTCACTGAGCTGGAGCGACGCATCTCCACACTTTACACACTCCGTGAAGCAGAGCTGCAAATGGACACCATTATCATCTGTTCTAATTCACCGGTGTCCGAGTCATCCAGAACTGCCTCCCCTGCTTCGGTAGACGAGAACGCCTCTCTTCCTCTGCTAGGTACTACTGCTCCAGGAGGTACAGCTGCTGTCTCCGGTGCCCCTCCGCTGAAATCTTCCAGCGACCCAACCTGGATCAGAAAGGGGGCTAAGCCCAAGTCCCTTGCTACTTCCACCCCTCGAAATCCTCTATGGGCCCTGGTTGCTCGCAGCGCAAGATCTAAACAGTCCCCCCACTCACTCCATCACACAATCCCCCTGAATAACAAGTTTGACATCCTCACTCAGCAGGATTTCCCTTCCGAAAAGGACACACGTAAGATTCCGCATCTGTGTTCCCCTCAGTCCACCAATCCACTGTTTCTTCAGACACCCTCCCCTCAGTATCCTACTCACAGCAGGTCCCTTCGACTCTCCAATCCTAACTTCACCCCTGCCCCAGTTTGCCCCCCAGCTTCACCCACCACCTACCCCTCTCCACCTGTACAGTCACCATTGGTCAAGACTGACCCCTCTCCCCCTTCAATGGTAACCCACCCCCGCCCACTTTCCCCACCGACTATGTTATTAATCGGTGATTCAATCATAAGAAATGTCTGTTTCTTTAATGTGGTGACGCTCTGTTTCCCTGGAGCAACTGTATCCGACATCCTTGAAAAACTCCCAGTAATACTCCACAGATTCCCGTCTTCTGTCCATCGAATTATCATCCACGTTGGCTGCGTGGATGCATCCCGACGACAGTCCTAGATCACCAAAACACTGTTCAATAAACTTTTCCATTCCATCCAGACCACCGGGAAATCTGTCTTCATCAGCGGCCCTCTCTCTCTTCACAACTGGGGTTCCAGACTCTTCAGCAGGATCCTCTCCCTCCACACATGGCTTCAGTCTTCCTGCTTGTCACACTCCGTGAACTTCATTGATAATTTTAACTTGTTTTGAGACGGTCTTCACCCCAACAGACTCGGCAGCCGTATTTTAACAGATAATTTACAACACCCTATTCACACTCAACCACGTGACTGACAGTTTACACTCCGCACGCAGCGCCCCCGTCTCCTCTATGCTCCTAACTCCAAACACATCTCACCACAGCTCCCCCTACAGGCCTCAGCGCTCACTGCATCCTGTTGCTCCTTCCAGTATCTGACCAAATAATTCAGTCAGACTTTTTCCATCTCATAACCGACTCATTCCACTCAATAAAAGCAACCCTATCCACTCTGAACACAATTTTGTCTCTACTAATTTCCCTATTCTCCCCATCATAACAACCAGATCCCCCACACCCGCAGTAAATATAGAAAACAAGTCAAACGATCACTCCACAACCTGTCCCGGCTTCCCCGCAGTTTTCAAAATAAAGTGCAATAGTTTGTTCTTAGGTTTGCTCTCCAAAACATACGCTCCCTCAATAACAAAGCGGTCACACTTAATGATTTTATCACGGACAATAACCTGGACTTTCTCTGCATCACTGAAACCTGGCACAGCCACATGGACTATTTTTCCCTCAACGAAGCCACCCCCTCTGGATACAAATACATTGATCAACCCAGTCTCACTGGACGAGGCGGTGGTGTTGCCTCCATTTTCAAGAACCACTTCAAAATCAACTGCATCTCAAATCCCTTTGCGGAATCCTTTGAACATATTGCTTTAAAACTTCTCTCCCCTAGCCCCATCATCATCACTGTTATTTACCACCCACCAAAGCCAAATCCTTCCTTCATCACTGACTTTACCGATCTCATCACACATCTTTCAGCCATCTCATCCTGTTTCACTTCTGGGTGATTTTAACTTCCACATCGATAACAATAACTGCAAGCATGCCTCTGACTTCCTGGATCTTCTGGACTGCCTCAACCTGTCACAACATGTCCATTTTCCCACCCACTCTCACGGCCATACCCTCGACTTAGTCTGCTCCACTGGTCTAACAATCCAAGTCACTAGCCTCAACCTCCACATCTCCGATCATCTGGCCATAGTTTTTGACATCGTGCTCCCCACCCCCATTCTCAAAGAAAAACGCACTATATCCAAAACATCAAATCCATCTCACCCAAGACACAAGACTTCTCAGCCTCTCTCAGCACCACAATAGCCACAGACCCTCACCCATCAATGGACGACCTGGACAACCTCATCAGTTATTATAACAATTCTCTCTCCACCTGCCTTAACCAACTTGCTCCCTTAAAAACCAAAACTGTTTCCTTCACACACTCATCCCCCTGGTTCACCCCCGACCTACATGCTCTAAAATAAAAAAAAACGCCAACTTGAAAGACTCTACAGAAAAACCGGACTCACAGTTCACTATCAAGCATACATGGACCATCTTCAACTGTATAAATCCGCCCTTCTCCATGCCCGCTCCACCTACTACTCTAACCTAATCCACTCTGGCTCCAATGATCAAAAGGCTCTCTTTTCCACCATCAACAAACTCCTCAACTCCAGCAATAACACTTCAAACACATTCACCGTCGACAAGTGTAACTAATTTCTCTCCTTCTATCAATCTAAAATAAACTCCATCTACAAATCCCTATCCGCCGCCTCACATTCCCAAGTCGGTTCCCTCCATTCTGCTCCTCTTATCACCACTCCCCTTTCTCAATTCTCACCCATCTCACAAGCTGATCTATCAAAAATCAACTCTACTATGAAACCCTCCACTTGCACTCTAGACCCCATCCCATCATCTCTTGTTTAACACTGCCTCCCCACCATCTCCTCAGTTATCACCAGAATTGTAAACTGCTCTCTTAGCTCTTCCACTGTCCCTCCGTCTCTTAAACTGGCTGCCATTACCCCAATACTCAAGAAACCTGGACTCAACCCTGATGACATCAACAACTTGCTGCTTTCCCGCTTAAAATCTCTTCTGCACATCACAGACAATGCCCTCACCTGGCTGACATCATACCTCACTGACTGGAACCAGTTCATTTTCATAAACAACAGCTCCTCTGATACAGCTCCCCTGTGCCAAGGAGTCCCTCAGGGTTCAGTGCTTGGTCCTCTCCTGACTGTCCCTCGCACCAAGCATCGAACCTGGGGGGACAGCCTTCTCTGTTGCCGCCCCCTCTCTTTGGAACTCAATCCCACAACACATCCGAGACACCGCTGACCTTACCGCCTTCAAGTCTAAATTAAAAACCAACCTGTTTCACACCGCCTTTAACTTATAAATTCTCCAGTTTTTATCTCATAAGCAATATATACTAATTTTTTTAAACTGTTTTCCTGTTTGTTGAAGGCCCTCTTGTTGGCTCTGTATTTTCTTGTCACCCTGTTTCCTCTGAATATTGTTTTTAATTTGCACTTTTATCCTTTTTAGTTTTTGAAAAGCGCCGTATAAATAAAATATTATTATTATTATTAATGTGCTGCAACAAAATCACTTGAAGTCATTTTAACAAGCATCAGTTTTTGTAGTTTTATGAGTTTGATTCCTTAATAAATAAATAAACAAATATAAAACAGTACAGTGAATGGCAGAGGTCATTTCTTGATATTTTGTAAAGGATATGATGCTTTAAAACACAAGAATCTAAATGTTTCTGTGAATCAGAGTCTGAGTTTGCTCATCAGGTGGACTGAGTGAACTTTTTATTCACAGTTAAAATTTTCTCAATTGAAAAAACGTATGCAAATCATTGTGCAAAGTTTATAAACCTACAGGCACAGACAGACTTGTCTGGAGACAGAGCAGTGTTTTAAAATTTAAGAGGAAAAGTTACAGAAACATTGGAGCTAAAATTTACACTTCACACTCGAGCTGAACAACTTTAGGAAAAGATTTAATATACATTTTTCTGGCAGATTTTGCAATTTCAATTTGATTCATGATTATTTTTCAAATCAAGCACCAGCAAAATATTCACAAGTGTACAGTGACATTTACAAACATGACAGAAAAATACATGATACCATCAAACATTAAAAGCTTTTTCTCTGTGATAAGGATGGGAACTAAAGGCAAGAAATGCTTAAAAAAAGTATTGATTAACAAGAAACATGCATGCACATTCTTTAAAGCCCTTCACCAATGGCAGTGATTAAACTGAAGAACTAAAACAGCCATCTTCCTCAGTCTTAAAAAAGCAAAAAATCTTTGTGTTAAGTAAAAAGTTAAATAAAAATACAAAAAATCCAAAAGACTTAAGATTTTTCAATAAAACTTTGCATGTGTTTATTATGCACATAATTTCTGGATTTTGCTTGAGTTTGTCTGGAATGATCTACCTGTTCTTTAAGAACACACTGCTGTCAGTTCTTAATGTTCTTCTTCATACAGAATATTTTACATTCAAAGGCATATTAGATTAAGTTGCAGGCATTACTATAACTTTTGGATCGAATTATCATATTTTGTTTCAGCACAAAATATGAACAGACAATTGCATGTGATTATGTTTTTAATCTGAAAGTGTCTATGAACAAGTCTGCCTACATCTAAACTACAAAGTGTAGCTTTGATAACTAAATTGCAGCATGGATTTTAATCTGAAGACTCATTCATTTAGCTCAGGACAATTTTAATAGAATTAAGGTAAAACTTGGTGAGCGTGATTTCTGGGCCTTCTTCCTGCTCTCATCGTAGTTGGATGCTTTTTCTCTCACTCCCTCCCTGCCTGCTCTTCTTGTCTCTGTGCTGTCTCTGAATTACTGCAGCCTCCCTCTGCAGTTCTCTCTGAAATCTAAAATCATGGAACTGATCAGCTGGTCTCTCAACACCACTGACCACATTTTCTCAACGAGAAGAGCAGGTACAGAAGAACCCGCTATTGCAACAGAACGTTTGCAGTTTTCATGATGGAGTCCTGGGAGAAATGGTGGATTGTCCATCTGTCGATTCTGTTCATCGAGGACATGGAAGATGCCTACATAATTGGATTTATGATAACAGGTTTCTTGCTGTTTGGAGTTAGCAGTTTCCTGAGTAATCACAGAGTTAGGAGATGCTGGCAGCACTTTTGGCTCTTCATGACTGAAGGAATGTGCAGGTCTGTCAACACTCAGACTCAAGCCATTTGTGAGCTCACCTGCAAGCTTGATGCGATTGTTGAACTGGTTAAACAGGACAACACCATGGAGAAGTTGACAGCTCAGCTCAGCTGAATAGGCCACAAAAATATGAACGTTTTTGGACCCCATTGTGAGAGACCCAAAGACTAAAAGTTGATGGAAAATTACAGTTAGCTTGGCCCAAACAATTTTGTTATCTGTTTTAGTTCCCATTCTGGCCTTGAGCTGATGTCTCTCTTCTCTCCTGGAATGTTATGTAAACAGAGGCGCAATCCCCAACCTCCCTACACTCCCTCATCTTGTGAACTTTGCTCTGGATCAGAACTCTCTCTCTCAAGGCCGTACAATCACCTTATCGGACATTGAGACATTGTGGGATCTGAGCTCTGACAAGGTCGCAGGCTTGCCTTAACTTCAAGGGCTTTACTGAACCCTTCCTTCTCCTTCCACAAGATGCAGATCTATTTCTACCTCACTCAGACCATCACCATGGTCTTCACCTTGAATGATGCCATCCTACTACCTATCCTCGAGACCTTATGTCAACAATGTCATATGACTGACCTCAAGAGACGTGGTTCACAGTCTATAAGTGCTCCCAGTGACATCGCCTCTCCCTCTTTGCCTTACTCGCCTCATCCGAGACTGTAAGTATTATCACTTACAGGACCCCACTGTCAATCTGTCACTTCGGTGCAGGTGCCGGCGGTCCCTGTGGGTTGCGTGTGGTTCGGTGAGTTTATGTGTTTACTTAACATGCTGTCTTTTTTCCTGCTTGTGGTTTCAGGTCTCTTTCCGGTTTCACTAACCTGATAGAGTGTCAGCAACGAGCGTTGGTAAGCGGACTGTTTGTTCTGCTGTTTTGTAGAATATTCTAAGTTAAAAATAAGAGTTTAATTGCTTTGTTTTGCCCTGTCGACTCGCTGTTCGCGGTGAGCGGGAGTTTGTTTTGATCGTTCCTCGTGCGTCCGCGCACATTGAGGGGCGTCATACAATCAATTTTCCTCAGGTGAGGTCTCTTTATGTTAAGCCTGGCTGTCTGAGCAGCGTGATAAAATTCCTCAGGACATTCCAGTTCCAATAGTGCAACTGCCTTAAATTGTGCTTTACACATATATTGTGTTATTTGATTTAATTTTGCTCCCCTGTTCGCAGAGGGTGCTCAGTTGAGTCCAGGTGAGTTTTGGCCCTAAAGGAATCCCCCGCTATTCGCAGTGAAATGTATTTTTTGTGTTAAGTCATTCTGGTTGACTAAGAGATGGCCTCCCATCGGTGTAGGTTTTGCCAGATGACCATGGACCCCTGCGATGGCCACAGGGAGTATCCCAAATGTTTGGGGATAGCTCACCTGGTAGAGGATATTGAAAATCCATGCCATGCTGCAGCAGAGCTCCCTCTGGAGGAGCGCACATGCAGGGCAAAGCTGGTAGAGGAAGCGACACGCATCAAAAAGACTCATCCTCTTCCAGCTAAGGAGAGCTAAAAGCAGAGCAGGAGTCACAAGAGGGACCGTACTCTTGATCGCTATCAGGGACGGGGCCCTGGGCAGCCTATTCGGAAGAGACGGTCCAGCCCAGAACACCTGGATTAGACAGGGGACACACAAATGAAGATCCTGGCCGCTATTCAGAGCCTGTCAGACAGGCTGACTAGGATTGAGGCTCAGCGACCTGTTGCTGTTGCAGCCTCGGGATCACAGGAGCAGAGTGTGGCCTCTCAGGGTGACCTGCTGCCATATCAGGAGGAGATGCAGGGTTCACAGGACGTCCTCTCCCTATATGCTCATAGTTCCTCTGGTGAGAATGTGAGCACGGCCAGGGGACCTATGGATGAGGATAAGTTGATCCCCTCACAGGAGATGTCATGTCAAGACTATGGAGCGCAGCCAAAATTGTTGGGCTTTCAGTGCCAGTGGAGGCTCCAAGTTCAGTGGAAGGTGTGTGGGCTGGCATCTCTCAGCCCCAGCAGCTGCAGATTATCTTCAGATGCAGAGGAACAGGATCCAGTTTTGGCGGCGACCCCCTCCCTTTACTGGAGTCCACATGACGGTGGTAAAGGACCCAGTCCAGGCTCAGGTGCTGGCTGCGGAGATTTCAACCCTCCTTCAGAAGGAGGCGATTATCAAAGTAGACTCCAGCAAACAGCACGCTGGGTTCTACTCCAAGTATTTTTTAATTCTAAAGAAAGATGGAGGCTAGAGGCCCATTTTAGATTTAAGGCACCTAAACAAGTTTTTAAAGGTCCTTCCTTTCAAGATGCTGACCACGGGCCAGATTCTACACACAGTAGAAGAGAGGGAGTGGTTTTCGTCCCTGGATCTAAAGGACGCCACATCCCTATCAACAAGGACCACTGGCCGTTTCTACGATTTACGTTCCAGGGCCAGGCCTATCAGTTCAGGGCCCTCCCCTTTGGCCTGTCACTGTCCCCCAGGGTTTTCAGAAGAGTAGTTGCAGCAGCGCTGCCCCCCCTTCAAGCACGTGGTCTAAAGATCTTACCATATTTAGACAACTGGCTGATCTGCACCCCAAGTCGCAGTCAGGTGCTCCAGGATACATGGATCGTAATGGACTACGTTCAATGTCTGGGCTTACAGGTAAACCGGCCATCCTGTACCAACACAACAGGCGGTGTTTGTGGGGCTACTTCTCAACTCTCTCACTGTGACTGCCTCCCTCACCCCTCTGAGGGTGACAAAGCTGGTGGCCTTCGCAGAGCAGTTTCAGCTTGGCAGACGACTGGAAGCAGCTCAGTTTCAGAGATTTCTAGGCCTGATTTCAGCTGCAATGGCGGTGGTTCCCCTGGGCCTGCTCAGAGCTCGGCCCCTGCAAAGGTGGTTAAATGCCTTCAGCCTTCATCCAAAACGGGACAGACGGGTGATGCTCACGGCAGTTTGTTCAAGCCCTGCGCCCGTGGAGAGACAGGGCCTTCTTAGCCAAAGGGGTCCCGTTGGGAAACATCCCATCCAGACGGGCAGTTGTGTCCACAGATGCCTCCCTGCAGTTTGGGAAGGCAGGACCGTGAGAGGTGTGTTGGGCCCACATTGGAAGGGTCAACACATCAACTTACTAGAGTTGAGGGCGGTCCACCTTGCGTTGATGGAGCTGCTCCCCTTAATCAGAGGCAAACATGTTTGGTGAGGTCGGACAACTCCTCCACAGTTTACCATATCAGTCACCAAGGGGGCACCAGGTCTGTCCGCTGTCTCCGGGTGACCAAGAGGCTCCTGCTATGGGCGTTTCCCCGTCTAGCGTCACTCAGAGTACTCTTTATCCCAGGAGTGGAGAATCGGGCGGTGGATCTCCTGTCCAGAACGGGGCCCCTCCCAGGAGAATAGCGTTTACATCCACAGGTGGTGACGCTGCTCTGGTCCCGATTCGGCAGGGCTCGGACCGATCTTTTTGCATCAGCAGAGATGGCCCACTGCGATCAGTGGTTCTTCCTGGAGTCTCAAGGAGCTCCCCTGGGACTAGATGCTCTGTCACACGAATGGCCAATAGGCTTATTATATGCTTTCCCCTCATTTCCTCTGATTTCCCATGTCCTCCACAGGGTGGCGGTGGGACTCTGTGAGGTGCTGCTGATAGCTCCACGGCCAACGGCCACGGCTCCACGGATTGTCCATGGCCAACCATGGCCCCTGCCAGTCAGGGCAGACCTACTGTCTCAGGCAGACGGTCAGATCTGGCACCCCAGTCCAGCAATGCTGCAGCTGTGGGCATGGCCGCTCTGCAGCCCCAGTCTGAGGAGCTGGATGAGGCAGTATTGCGGACAATACGTGGCGCCAGAGCTCACTCAACTCAGACAAGCTATAGCCAGAAATGGAGGGGGGTTTCTGAATGGTGTCAGACTCATCAGGTAGACCCTTCCACATGTTCAGTACATCTCTGTTATAGGGGTAATAAACTGGGGGCTGCTGTATCTAAACAGTGCTTGTCACACTGGATGGTGGACACTATTTCACAGGCATATGAGGGGCAGGGTCTTCCCATAACTGGTAATCTGGTGGCACACTCTGTCAGGAGTATGGCAACCTCCTGGGCTGCCCTGAAGGGTGTGCCTATGGTGGAAATTTGTGCTGCAGCATCCTGGACCTCCCCATGTACTTTTGCTCGGTTTTAGAGGGTCAACGTGGCGGCAAGCTCCCCTGGGTGTGGCTGTACTTTCCGCTGCTGGCCAGAGCAGGGACGGGGTGAAGTCCTCAGTTCTGCACGACATTGATGGTATGAGTCATCGAAGGTGAAGACCATGGTGACGGTCTGAGTGAGGTCGAAATAGATCATAAGTTATGCCTATAACTATAGATCTATGAGACTGAACATTGACGGTCACCAGTCTGTTGTCATTCAGAACAGGCTGAGGTGTTCCAGGCAGGAGGAGGAGGCAATGTCACTGGAAGCACTTATAGACCATGGTGACGGTCATCGTTCGATCTCATAGATCCATAGTTATAGGCATAACTTATGCAACTGCATCTTGAAGCTCTCTTTACGGCATCCTCTGAAAGCCCCCCCTCCTGCTCCAAATATTATTGCTGAAGGCTCTCTATTATCTTTATGGAGTCATGAGGGGTGTTTAATTCAGCTGTTGTTTCTGTGCAGGAGCTGAAAGATTTCGCTTTCGAGTGGCCTCTCAGATGCTTAGTCAACTGAAGTCTTTCACTGAACGTTGCACTACACTCAGAGCAGCCAAAGAGTTTCTCTCCAGAGTGGATTTTCTTATGCCTCGCCAGAACACGTTTCCGTTTAAAACTTTTACCACAAAAAGAGCAAATGAAGGGTTCCTCTCCTGTGTGAACTCTCATATGCTCAGTCAGATCCCCTTTCTGTTTAAAACTTTTATAACACTGTGAGCAGCTGAAGGGTTTCTCTTCATTGTGAATTTTCATATGCTTAGTCACATCACCTTTGTTTTTAAACTTTTTGCAACACTGTGAGCAGCTGAAGGGTTTCTCTTCATTATGAATTCTAATATGCACAGTCAAGTCACCTTTTTGTTTAAAACTTTTGCAACACTGTGAGCAGCTGAAGGGTCTCTCTCCAGTGTGAGTTCTCACGTGCCTAGTCAGATCACAATTTTGTTTAAAACTTTTATTACACTGTGAGCAGCAGTAGGGTTTCTCTCCAGTGTGAATTCTCATATGCATAGTCAGAACACGTTTCCGTTTAAAACTTTTACCACAAAAAGAGCAAAGGAAGGGTTTCTCTCCTGTGTGAACTCTCATATGGTCTGTCAGTTCACCTTTGTGTTTAAAATTTTTACAACACTGTGAGCAGCTGTAGGGTTTCTCTCCAGTGTGAACTCTCATATGCACAGTCAGATTACTTTTGTTTTTAAAACTTTTACAACACTGTGAGCAACTGTAGGGTGTCTCTCCAGTGTGAATTCTCATATGCTTCGTTAGAACACTTTTACGTTTGAATATTTTATTACACTCTGAGCAGCTATGGAGTTTCTTTGCTTTGTGAATTGCTTTGTGTTTTTTCAAATCACTTGTTTTATTAAATCTTTTACCGCGCTCAGAGCAGGTGTCCGATTGTTCTGTCGCCTCCCTCCAGTCAGCGCTGTCATCAGTCTCTGCTTCAGAACAGTCTTCAGTCTCTGCTCCACTCTCCTCTCCATCAGCTCCTTCACTCTCCATCTCTTCAGCTTTAATTTCATTAAGCTGTGAGAACTGAGGCTTCTCTTCATCATCTTCACTCTTCACAGTGACAGGAGTCAAAGTGAACTTGATATCAGCCTCCTCTGGTCCTTGAAGCCGCTCTCCCTCCTGACTCCAGGGTTCCTCTGGTTCATCTTTAATGTGCAGAGGCTCGCTCATCTTCTGGTTCAGACTGGAGCTCCTCTCCTGCTGCTCAGATGAATCCTCCTCCTTACTCACTGAAGGCTGCAGGACCTCCTCACAAACCTCTAAAATATAAAAGCACAGAATTTACACACAACTGTATGGACTTGAGCAAAGAACGACAACTCCTTGTCTTCCTGACCAGATACTTACACCACAGGCCATATCTACCCTTTCACACCCATTTCAAACTTGTTAACACACCACTGAAGCAGCAGTGGGAGCACACTGGGGTTTACTGTGTTGCTCAAGAACACACTGACATGTGACGGACTGAGCTTGGCTTGAACCTGCAACCTTATGATATTACTGGGAAGCAATCTGAAAAAAATATGTTCCGTTAGATTACTGTGCTGATTCAGACTAAAATTGGCATGTTGATTCCAAAACTGTAGTCAGTTTACTTCTAGGATGTCAAGTTTTTCTCCTCAGCTTACCCTCCATGTCAGCAAAATTCCACTGATCAGCTGTAATCATACTTGCCAGCTGATTATGATTGGACTAATCTACAGCTACGTGGCAACATTGTTTTCACAATTGAGACAGTGCACAGAGAGGTGTGTGCATCTTAGGGATGGGTACCGAATTAGGTACTTTAAGAGGTACCGACCGAATTCTGTAGGTACTACCGAGTACAGATTCAAGAAGAAACAAACGGTACCATGTTTAGGTACCTAAACGCATCCTTGTGACTGTGAGGGAGTGGAAGAAGCAGGAATACTATTGGGTAGCGTAGGTGAATTTCCATACCGGACTTGAACACAGCACAGCAATAGCGTAATGACGTCAGCAGAGATCTTCATATTAAACAAATTAATATTTATTACCCCATAAACACATGCAAAAGTACCGAAAATTGGTACCGTTGAGTACCGATACCAATTCCCAGGTACCGGGCATCGGTATGGTATTGGTTCAATTTGAAAGGTACCCATCCCTAGTGCAGCTCCCAATAGTTCAGCTCTATCAATATCTGCAAACAGAAAGCTGGCATAGTATGAGTTTAGAGGATCTGTCCTGGCTTTTCTCTTAACCTTGTAACTATGGACATACCATTTTCAGTTCTTTCTTTAAATGCTTTTTTTTTTGTTTTCAAAGCTTGTAAGTATCCATTTTAATGTTTTATTTACATAGGTATGTATCTGTTTCAGATCATGTCTGCTCCTGCTGCTTCTCGTGGTAAATGGCTGAACAACCCTGACTCTTTTTGTGATATATTTGTGGTAGTTTCTCTTTTCCAATTCAGAGGGCAAACATCAGTGCATTTTTCAAACAAGCATATTTTGCAAATTTTAAAGTAAAACTCGGTGATCAAGACAAACCATGGGCCCCTCATAAAGTGTGCAAGCAGTGTGTTAAGAGTTTACAGATGTGGACCAAAGGAACACGTGAAAAGTCGGCATTTAGTATCCCCATGGTTTGGTGAAAGCAAAAAGATCATTGCACAGACTGTTACCTATGTTTCGTGAAAACTAGGGGTTTACGGTTTACGGTTTAAAACCGAACCGTACGGTTCACCCTGCACGGCTCAATTCGCCTTTATGAAGCGCGCTTTCTTGGTTTTGCAATTAATTCATTTCTTACAGCTGTGAGACGGATTTCTCGAGCCAGCGCCTGCTCTCCGGCTCTGCTGACAAGCCCTCCCTCCTCACACAGTTCTGTACAAAACCCCGCCCTGCTAGTAAATATCCAATCGCTACTGTGTAATAGGAGCCGAGCACATGGCCGAGTGGGCGGCATCTCTCACTCTGGAGCTCGGCTCGGCCTCACAAAAACTGAGACGAAGACGGAGAAAAACTCCAAGAAAAGTTATGGTGAGCGGAGAGGTGGAGAGACCGGAGTTTGAAGAAGCACTGGCTTCGTTCAATCTGCGGTGTGGGGACATTTCGGTTTCCTTATGGATTATAATGACGAGGGAGAGAAACCATCTCAGACTGCGGAAGTGACGCGCATGCTCAGTTTAACAGTAATGACAACAGCACAGCACGGTGTGCTGAGAGACAACAAACACAGAGCAAAAGTGAGCTTCACAATGCTGGAGAAGTTTGTTCCCATAACGTAGAACCTGATGTTACAGCAGCTCACCTTGAGTGAGCTCTTATTAAAGTAATGATGGCTATATTTTATTTCTTATAAACCTGAAAACAGATGCTCTCTCCTGCCGACCCTGCTGATGACAGATCGCTGCTGGAGAGAAAACATCTCAGAGCCATAGCGCTGAACAGGTGAACAAAAAAGGCAAAAGCTTAGTTTTGTCATCTGTTCTGATGTTTCGTAGTTTGCCTAGGAGCAGATCAGACAGGAGCAGACGGCTCTCTGACTGATGCTGTCTCATAGGAACATACAGCAGCTCGCAAATACGCACAGATGAGATAGACAGCGGTATCATAAGAGTCTCCACGTCCTGTAAACTTGTTATTTTAGTCTGATTAATCCATTCAAAAATTCAGCGCAGTGTTAATAAACTAAGTTCATCAGAAATCACAATACAAACATATGATTCATTCACGTTTATTGTTTATTGTGTGTGTAATGGAGACGTCAGTCGATCGCCCCAGCGCTCTCTTTCTCATCACTCCTCCTTTTATCCATTGTTTAATCAAGCTTGTAGCTGGAAAAACAACTAAAACTCTTTATTTTAGGACAAAAAAATGCTATAATAGTAAATTGTATTTCAGTAGTCAGTCACTACACTAGCCAGGGAGCTAAGAGGCACTCTAACCGTTTAAAATGTTTACATTTGAAGTGTTTTATATAAATGTCATAATACTTTATTTAAGCCAAATAATAGTTAAGACCAAGAGGCACTGTCATAATATAGTTTTCTTAAAAGCAAAATAAAGGGTGTCTTTTGGAAAGTCAAACTTCTTGGTTTTTTTTAGGCAAAACACAAACCGAAACCGTGATCCCAAAACCGAGATACAAACCGAACCGTGGGCTAATTGAACCGCTGCACCCCTAGTGAAAACATCAGGATTTGACAAGAAAAATAAAAAGTAAAATAGAACATCTACTGTCAGCTACGAGACCAATGCCTCATTCAGCTGAAATACCAGTGCCAGTTTCTAGGGCTGCAACTATCGATTCTTTTTCTAATCGATTACTCTATCAAATATTTTGGCGATTAATCGATTAATCGGATAACGGTTACATTGCGCTCGCTGCTATTTTTTTTTTTTTTTCATTTAATCACTGCACATTATTATTATTAGTAACACACAAAACAGGAAAGCCAGGTCACTTAAATTAACAACCTATTTTTCTTATTTTGAACATTCTGAGCATAAATGGGATCTCAAAATCTATACTTTTATTTTTACTCTGGGCTATATGTTGCTTTTTTCAATATTTTTTATTTAAGTTTGGGTATTTTTATTTTATTTGTATTCATCCTTATCTCTTTTTGCTAAATTATTGCCTTTACTACTGTACCATATTGATGATCTGAATTTGCTTACTTTATTTCTATGACCAAATAACATCATACTTAGATACTAAGATAATTTAAATAGCTAATGTACATTTCTATAACATATGAAAGCATTCCCTACAACTGCTTCCTCTACTCACTGTCAGTGTTTCCTGTTCTACTCTCTGCAATCAAATTAAATGTAAAGTTATTGGATGTGAAAAGTATGTGAACAAAATACAGATGATTCTGGGCAATCATGCCTCCGCATTGATTTACGTTCTGAAGCAGCCTTTACACGGAGCCATAATCAAAATGGGTAATTTACTCGCCCATATCTCAGTTATTGATCATATTAGCTGCTTCTGTTGATGTATCATGAGTGTCATCCTGTTGTGTGCGCTCTGCAGACTTGACGCACAGACCGGATGTTTACTGTTGACATGCTGCAGCATTGACGACGTGCTATCATGCTCAGCTACATGCTAAGCTAACTCCGTTTGACATCAGACACACTGCACTGTGTTTTCTTTTCGTCCCTTCTTGTAATGACCACACACTTGGGACACTCTCTGCCATTTCTACTGCGGACTCTCTCATTTCTGTCCCTCTCTTTTCTCTTCCTTCATGATTTTATAAGCCGCGCAGCAGCAGAGGTAGCTGGCGCGGTGTGCCACAGAAATGACCGTCCGTGTCAAACGTTGTGCACTGTAGAGTAGTCCAGATATATATTTTATATGCATAATTATATATTAAACGAGGCTTCGAGGCACACAATTTGCCCCAAGGATATGTTGTAATCGAATAATCGGGATTATCCGTTTCAGCCCTACCAGTTTCGAACAACTACCTCCTCTAGAAGATCTGACTAATGTTGAGGAGTGTAGAGACAGCAATTATGCAGATTTTGATCAGCACAAGGTCAATGATTTGGTCCCGTTAAGTAGGGCCCAAACAGATATGGATGTTTTGAAGGTACCGATATTTGTCAGAAAAAATTTACAGGTAAGCATTCTCCAGTTTACTTGGATCCCTCTCAGTTCAGCTACACGCACTGAATGAGAGTCTGCGCACGCCGGCAAAATATACACACAGAAGGTGGGTAGAATTGCAGAACAGGATTTGATTCGTTTAATAAAATCAGAATGAGTCGCTAAGGATGGGAATTGAAAACCAATTCCAGTTGAGAATCGTTAACTGCCCCATCAGAGAATCGATATCATTATTATTTTTGCTTATCATGTCACTTATCAATTCCTTCAACCGACAGGGTTCAGAAGTGTCAGAATTGTGGCTTAATTTTTTTACAAGAGGCGCCTACTGCACAACCTTACCTGAGTGGAAACACCAGTAACTTGCAGAAGCAGTTATCTATGCTGTGACGTGTGTTTGGCATTGTTGACGCTGAAAATCTACAGGCCAACATTTGCCCACATGCAAAATCTGCAGGAATCGATGAGGGAATCGTTAAAGAATTGGATCGATTAGCAGGATCGTTAACAGCATTGGTATCGATAAAATCTTATCAATTCTTATCCTGAGTCGCTGAGATTGGGTTTATGTTTTCCATGTTTTACTCCTGCTGTAGACGGCAACTATTTCTCGCTCTTTTTTTAAGAACACATAATGCATCATTACCATTGGGACATCACAATCATTTTAATCAGCATAACAAAAAGTGTATCTGAATCTAACTACCAACCATAGCATTAAAAGCTATTATTCTAAAGGAAGAAATGCTTCAAAACTTAATTATTAACAAGGAACATGCATGTACACTCTTTAAAGTTTGTGACCCACAGCACTGAATACAACTGAAGAGCTAAAAGAGCATCTTTGACTGTCTTAGCTTAAAAATGTAGAGCAAAAAATCTTTAATAATGTTAAGTTAAAAAGTTAAATAAAAAAAACTTAAGATTTCCAAATAAACTTGTACATGTTCATTATACACATGATTTCTGGAATTTGGTTGAGTTTATAAGGAATTATCTAACTGCACTTCATGAACACACTGTTGTGAATTCTTAATGCTGTTCTAAGACAAAAAAAAAATATTTGAACTGAAGAAGAGATTCTTATAATTTGACCTGTTAACATTATTTGAATATATAAAGATGTCTTCTAACATGTTTTGAAAAACTCTCCCTTCATCTGATCCTCTCAGCTCTATACTAAACAGCAGATCTGCAGTCAGGAAATGTATGAAGAGGGCATGGAGATTAAAAAATTACAACTATTTACTGTGACTGCAAAATTACCACGTGACTGAATGCAACAACAATAACTTAACAAAATAACAAAAACCTTAATCCAGGTTACATTTCTCTTCAGTTTGTGCAGCATCAGTTCGTTGTTGTAGTTCTGAGTGAGTCCTTCGCAAGATTTTAATGTTGTATTTGGTTGAAATCAGCTCCATACATCTAAAACCTCAAATCAACCAGTTAACAAGCAGCTACATGTGGTTTTAAAAAGCAACATGAAACAGAAAAAGATCTAAAAGACTGAATTGAACATAATCCCAAAAGATCAGACTGTCTGGTCTTTGAGGATCAGAAGGAAAAGAGTGTAAACCTCAGTCTGAGACCTCTGATTCATCAAACGCTCTGAGCTTGGTGGACGTTAGCTAACGTTAGCTAAAGGCTAACTGCTACATCTACAGTAAACACGATCACAGAAGAAGAAAGGAAACAAACCTGCTCTCTCTTTAAGATCCTGAAACCCGGACATTTGACACTCATCCAAGAGTCAAAGAAGGAGAAGAAAACTCTCAAGACCTTTACAGGATCACTCTGAGACTACAGGACGAGGGAGCAGCTAACATGCTAACCGTGCTCGGCGGGACAAAAGCCACGAGACCCGGAAACAAAAATGTACTTCCTGTTCGCTGATCTGGCCTTCAAAATAAAAGTAATTTGTTCCACTTAAAATCAGGATAAACTGGAAAGTTATCATTATAAAGTTCAATTTACGCATTTTGTCAAGACAGTCAACAAAGAGAGAGAGAGAGAGATGCAACAATGGCAACAGACCTTTGTGCTTAAAGGGATAGTTCAGTATTTTTGAAGTGGGGTTGTATGAGCTCCATACGGTCACTAAGGACAGTAGATACAGTAGAAAGTTCTCTCCTCTCCACCAGAAAGCCACAGCCTGTGACCATCGGTGACGAAGAAAAGACGCTAATAGAAAAGTACCGTACCGGAGTTAAAGGCTATTTTCACCGCCTACAAGAACTCAAATCAAAAAGTAATACCACAGTTTAAGAATACGCTACATGTACATTTTTTTTTACATCTTTAGGAAATATAAAGTTTATCCGGACCTAAGCCGACTCACTCCGTGTGTCCCTCCGCTAAATCACTCCGCCGTAGTTAGCTAGCTGCTTTGAATGGATGTTTTAGACTAATTAAAAGTACATTATAAGACAAATATTGCTGAGATGGGTTTTTGTGATGCTTCCCATGATTCAGAAACAGATGTGCATCATGGAGAACTCAGTTTTCACCGTATTCCTCTGCGTAACGAGGGAATTCGGTTACACAGTACAGTGAATGCATCTCTGTTATCTGTTACCTGTTACCTGTTATCTGACAGATTGCTATGATCAACAAACAGCCTCCTCTGCTCTGCTTATTTGTCTCTGACAGATCATTATTACTTACTTTGAGCAGAAACTGTCATGAGGTCCTTCAGGTTTGGGACGTTTTTCCAGTTTATCGTCGGGAAATGAGAATGTCCACAAAACTCCGGGAAAGGAAAGTCCATTTGACGAGTAATACCGCCACGTCTTTCAGAGACTTGAGATGCTCTCATTACATTTACTTCATTATCCTCCAGTCCTCTCTCCTGGACAGCACCAGTGTGTCATCCACATGTCTTTCAATTTAAGACACACATACTGGGTGTTGTGGTGGAGCACCTGAAGAAATAATAATAATAATAAAAATAATAATAATAATAATAATAATTGTAACTGCCTCTCATTGTCATTCTCATTGTAAGTTCTTGGTTGCCCATCTATTTGTTTGTTTTATATGAAATGCAATGAAGCGGAACTAATGTTCGCTAATGAATACACACACAGCATTTAAATATAGAACACCTCTGAAGACAGCGCTAAATGATAGAAGATCGTCTAAAAGCTACTGGTTCATGTTATACACACATAAGTTTCAAGAAAATAAGAAGAAAGGAAGAAAGACGATTATCCAAAATTCATCCCCTTTAATTACAAGCAGCCTACGAGGTACGTGTTTGTATTTACGTTTCAAGCATTGTATCGGGATTTAGACTTCTTGCATGAATGAACTGTTGTGGAATACGCGCCAAAATTACTATGTAATTGAGAATGATGATGTCGTATTATAAATGACTTCTATGTCGTTCCTTGTGCATGCATTATGCAGGCTTTAGTGTGAAACTAGACTTGGTTTATTTTCATGTTGTTTGTGATGTTACCGACACTCAAAAAATTGTGTGTGTAGCTTGGAAGTTGCATTGTGAGGACAGCCATTTCATGAAATTTATTGTTTGTCTATTTTCCTTTCTTTACTCAATTCTCACGGGTTGGCATGAGAATAAAGCACCCAGTATTTTAATCAAGATCTCGTGACTCTTGCTGTTATTGGAGGGAGCTACAACAACAATAATAATGATAACAATAATAATAATAACACTAATAATAATAATAATAATAATAATAATAATAATAATAATAATAATAATAATAATTATAAATTGTATTTAACAGCGCCATTAATGACACTAAAGTTCACCTTACAAAAGATCAAAAGTGCATTAAAATAGGCATGAAACAGGTATAAAAACAAACAAAGCAATGCAATGGACATTACAAATATCAGAGGCAGTAGGAGAGCTTTTAGCCTCAAACTGAAAACCAGTCTCCGTGAACTACTTGTAAGTGTACATATATTTAAAATAAAATCATATATGCATTTAACTATTTATTCTCTACAACAAACTTTATTGAAAACAACAACAGAAAATTCGGCAGCCGCTTGTCAATACTATATTGCAATATAAAATAAAAACAATTATGACTGCTATTTATCAGGGCTCTACACAGAAAATTTTAGAGGTCCAGAAGATAAAGCTTTGGATTTTATCACTATTACAGAAACATTCTTCAGCAGGTTATCAGGATCCTGCAGATCAGTTTTCTGTTACCTGAACTATAAAAGGTACGTATGAAACAAACAAGCTCATGGAGTTCTTCCATCACAAAGCTTTAGGGACCTTCACAGGCAGCAACACACAACATTTACTTTTTTATAATTGTGGCTTTATGCATGCATATAGAATATATTTTGGAAACATTTTGT
Source organism: Scarus forsteni (assembly GCA_036419115.1). NCBI lineage: Eukaryota > Metazoa > Chordata > Actinopteri > Labriformes > Labridae > Scarus > Scarus forsteni. The sequence continues at coordinate 2,647,451 of JAZDUH010000500.1, forward strand.
GTTTTATTTTGAATTGTTTATTTCTATTTAATGTAAATATAAAACAATATAAAACAACCGTTACACTCAGAGTGTTAAGGGCAAAAAAGTTCCACTGAAACCCATTCATATTTGATCTTCCTTCCGTGAAAGCATAACACATGCATTTCTAGGTGTCAGTGTGGGCTTTTGCCTTTAATTGGCTGTTTCTCGGCTCTGATGGTGTAATTCTAAACATTTAAGCATGATTATTTTGACTGCACAAAAAATAATGGAAAAAAATTATACAAGTTTTTTATTTTTTAGTTTGACACATGACTAACATGACTTGCTGAGTGTCAAAAAGAACATCAGAATGACAAGGAATGGAATTTACATTCAGATCCATCTCTAGGGATTGCAGAGAATGGCCCAAGTAAGAGAAGAATATCCAGAAAGTCCCTTTTCAGTGTCAGAGGAGGATAATCAGAGCAGTTGGAGATGATTAAAAGGCAATAGGAACTTAGAGAAGACCATTTCTGAACATGTCAAATGTTGAAGCAGATCGACTAAAGCTGCATAGGTCCACACCAGGTGCCATTCCTGTCAGCGAAGAACAGGAAACTGTTTACACAGACTCACCAAGAGAGAGACAAGGATTTCCCTCACAATGGAGACAGTTGAAGGGAAAGGCAGGGCTATGGGATCATTTTTCAAAATGTGAAGATGTGTTGTAGTCACAGAAGCCCAAGGGAAGCGTGTTGACATTTGGTCACTCTGGGACCAAGTTTTGAAAAGTTTGTATTTTTTCACTTTATGTGGACAATAAAACATGTGCCAATAGTGCTGCACAAAGGTGACTTTTGCTACAATTCTGCTGTAAGTTGAATAATGGATACAACCTACAAGGTGATTAACTGTCAAAATGTTAAAGTTTTGACCATAATTATAATCTATCATTTTATCAACACCCAGGAGAACAGGTAAGACTTTTTTAACCTCTGTGGTTTAAATATTCACTCATTTGTATTGAACAGCAACCCTTGAATTCAGAAAAATTTAAGTCTGGCTCCGAGAGAAGTTACTGCAGAGTTTCCTCACTTAGATGCTAATGAGTGTGAGATGTTAAATGTGCCCTGACGGGTCAATCAGTGATCTAAGCTATGGTGTGGATTGCGGATCTTCTGGCTTGGGCTACGAGCTGCACTGTCTAGAGAGACCTCTGAAGTTGTGTGGAGTGAGGGTCTCTCATACCCCTTTTCTACAAAGCTGGTTCCAGGGCTGGTGCTAGTGCTGGTGCTAGAGCTGGTTCACAGTTGGTTCAAGTGTGAACCGTTTAAGAACCATTTGCTTTTCTACAAACGGGTGTCGGCCAGAGGGCTACGTCATCTCGTCAATGTATATGTCTGTGTACGTCACGTCAGTCTCCCATAACAACCAGCGCCAGATTCAATTGCCACAACAAAGATGGAGGACTATGTTGCAGTTCAAGTGCTGCTGTTGGCTCTACGAGCCTTTCTTGGAGAGCAAAAGTTGGCGATCCAGCAAGTTAATGCTGCTCGACGATTATGCAACGAACAGCGACCACGCTTGAGAAGACGGGTAAGAGTGCTTCCGTGTTTTTACTCTGCTTTGGTTGGTCAATAATCCCCCCTGACGTAACGTGGATCTTTCTGCTGGCCCAGCAAAGAGTTGGTGCTTGCCAAGCAACGGTTTTGAGAGCCAGCAACCGGTGCTTAGTCTGTGGAAAACCAAAGAACTGGTGCTAAGTCTGGCTCTAGCTCTGAACCAGCCCTGGAACCAGCTTGGTGGAAAAGCGGCATCAGGGAAAAATTAACTAAATGACTGTAAAAACTGAAAGGTGAACAAAAGAAATCACCCCAAGTTCTCTCCAAAAGTAAAAAGAATTTATTGAAAAGTAAAAAATGTTCCAAACTTTGATTATGTACATCTGATTTTAAAACCAAATCAAAATGGTAATAAAAATCAAGGGAAAAAAAACAAGAACAAAAACTTATAAAAAGCCATCATAATCATATCTCTGTGGAGCTCAGTCTCACAGATCTTTCAAAACATTCAGGGGAAAGCAACTCAGACCTTAATGGCCTTTGCTCCAGGTCAAAGTGACTCAAGGCATAATTAAAAAGTACAAGAAGCCACAGGCTGGATTTGCTTAGCTTTTAAACAACAATCAGGTTCAAAACTTTAAGAAGGCGCCCAAACAGAAACCTCTGCAAGACCTGATACAGTCTGTTCAGGCTTTGGTAAACATCCTTATTATTTTTATATTTAACTTTAATACCTAATAAACACAACAGCTGTTGTCAGAAAAATGATTCCTTTATCAAGAATGTCAGAAAATATTCCCTTGTTATTCACCTTTGACTGGTGGAGCCAGTGTGGGAGGATGTCAGGAGAGTAGAGCTGTCTTTAAAGATTTCCCTGGCAAGCAATGAGCAGCTTATAGACAAAGTGTGCAGCTTCTCATTAAAGCTTACATGGTTTCTTCAGAGTATATAGGCACCACTTTAGGTGAGACAGCTTTCCCCATAAAAGGACATAAGGAGGTTTAGAAAGTCATAGAGAGATGTAAATGTAAGTCTGTCCTTTTAAGTCCCTGAAAGGGAGTTGTCTTGGTCCATTTTATCACTGGGGCCCCTCTCACATATCCCTCTTCAGGGGGTCATGCAGAGGATGTTCAGACAAAATACAAGGTGACTGTGGAAATGTGCATAACACAGTTATGGTATTTAAGGAGTAAATAAGACATTCCTAATTATGTCTGAAGTAAATATGACAAATGCTATACTGGTTACAATAAGTCATGTGCTACACGAGTTAAAAAATCATGTGAGGAATATTAAAGTAAATAAAACACTGACAACTATTTAATATATGGAAAATTTCTTAACAGCTGTTTTTTGCAAGGTCAGTAACACAAGCTGTCTGTACATTTTCCATTTAACAGGCGATAAATCCACAACAGTTTCAGTTGCAGTTTAAAGTCTCTCAAAGGGTCATAAAGGAGTTCAAACATCACTGAAACAAAACATAATAAATGTATATAATACGAAAAGGTTAGATGAATACCATAGAGAAAAAAATCTCAACATCTGCAGACATTTCAACATTGCAGAACTCTATTTCTGTCACATGTGTTTTTCTACAAGCAGATCAGCCAAAGACTCTCTCTAAAAACAAACTAGGACGTGACTGGAGACACTGTTTCTACCCAGATGCATTCCCACACTTGAAGCAGCTGAATAGTTTCTCTCGTGGTTGAATCAACATGTTTGACCAAGTAAATGCTCCATTGGTTACCAAAAAATGAAATAAAATTGACCTTATGGCTGAAACAGAAGAACTCATACTCAGTCCAGTTCAGGTTGGAGCTGCTGGGGTGTGAGGAGATGACCTGCTTCAGTGTGACCTGTCAGAGGAGCCTGGTGTTGAGACCAGAGCAGGAACTACTGTATGGGGAGGGTGGTGTTGAGTGGATGTTAAACGGTCTACAGCAGATAGTGATGATATCATAGGAGAAGTTCTTCTCACCAGTGCTCCGTAGACTACTTTTGACACTGCTCTCCTGCCTCTCCAGTCAGACTGAATGACATATACAGAAGAAGAATTGAATGAGGGAGAACTGATTGGTGGCCAAAACTGGGACAAATGGGTGAGAGGGGAAGGGGTGACAAGGAAGGTGTTTCAGAGTGTGTTTGGAGGAGCTAACCAATGGCACTCAATGGTAATACAAACAACTGCAGATAAAAAGCAGTTGGAAATGCAGATTCTGGACTGGGCTCTATCAAGATGAAGAGCTATCTCCACTCCTGTTCTTATAAAAAGGTCTTCATGCCTCAATAAGACTATAGCCAAAGACAGGGGACATGCTGTTGGGATGTTTAGACCTAAAAAGATAAACTGAGGTTCAAAAAGGGTTCAGAAGACAAAGGTCTGAATGTTTCGCATCCACTTTTCATCAGTGAAAAGAATCCTCTCATGATTCTCATACATCTAAAGGTTTTACCAAACTATTAGTCCCAGCTAAATAACTTCCTTTAAGGCCGAACCATGTTGTGTCTTTTAAGCTGAAGTTTGGATCAAAATTTTTTCGTACACTCTGCACAGCTAAGGGACACACTCTTGTGTGAAACATTTATGACTGTAAAGATTTTTCTTCATTGCAAATGTTTTACCACACTCACTACAGGTAAAGGGTTTTACTCCAGTGTGAACCATTTTGTGTAGGTTTAGTTTGTCTTTTCCTCTAAATGTTTTACCACACTCATCACAGCTAAAGGGTTTAACTCCAGTGTGAATCATTTTGTGTGTGTTAAGACCACTTATCTGTCTAAATGTTTTACCACACTCATCACAGCTGAAGGGTTTAACTCCAGTGTGAACCATTTTATGTGTGTTAAGACCACTTATCTTTCTAAATACTTTACCACACTCATCACAGGTAAAAGGTTTTACCCCAGTGTGAACCATTTTGTGTGTGTTAAGATTATTTTTAAATCTAAATGTTTTACCACACAAATCACAGCTGAAGGGTTTAACTCCAGTGTGAATCATTTTATGTGTGTTAAGACTACTTATCTGTCTAAATGTTTTACCACACTCATCACAGGTAAAGGGTTTTTCTTCAGTATGAACCATTTTGTGTGTGTTAAGACCACTTATCCATCTAAAAGTTTTACCACAGTCATCACAGGTAAAGGGTTTTACTCCAGTGTGAACCCTTTTGTGTCTGTTTAGAACACTTATCTGTCTAAATGTTTTTCCACAGTCATCACAGGTAAAGGGTTTTTCTCCAGTATGAACCATTTTGTGTCTGTTTAGAACAATTATCTGTCTGAATGTTTTACCACACTCACCACAGGTAAAGGGTTTTACTCCAGTGTGAATCATTTTGTGTGAATTTAGAGCATTTGTCTGTCTAAATGTTTTACCACACTCATCACAGCTAAAGGGTTTTACTCCAGTGTGAACCATCTTGTGTTTGTTTAGACGACTTATCCTTTCATATGTTTTACCACACTCATCACAGCTAAAGGGTTTAACTCCAGTGTGAATCATTTTGTGTAAAAAAAGTGATTTTTTCTCTCTAAATGTTTTACCACACTCATCACAGTTAAAGGGTTGTACCCCAGTGTGAACCATTTTGTGTGTGTTGAGATTACTTTTACATCTAAATGTTTTACCACACTCATCACAGCTATAGGGTTTTACGCCAGTGTGAATCCTTTTGTGTGTATTAAGATTAGTTAATGCTCTAAATGTTTTACCACACTCATCGCAGGGGAAGGGTTTTTCTCTAGTGTGAACCATTTTGTGTGTAATAAGTGATTTTTTCACTCTAAATGTTTTATCACATACATCACAGCTAAAGGGTTTTTCTCCAGTGTGAATCCTTTTGTGTCTGTTTAAAACACTTTTCTGCCTAAATGTTTTACCACACTCATCACAGCTGAAGGGTTTTACTCCAGTGTGAATCATTTTGTGTTTGTTAAGAGCACCTATTTCTCTAAATGTTTGACCACACTCATCACAGCTATAGGGTTTTACGCCAGTGTGAATCCTTTTGTGTTTGTTGAGAGAACTTGTTTCTCTAAATGTTTTACCACACTCATCACAGTTATAGGGTTTTTCGCCAGTGTGAATCCTTTTGTGTTTGTTTAGATCATTTTTACATCTAAAGGCTTTACCACACTCCGCACAGCTTAAGGGTTTCACTCCAGTATGAACCATTATGTGACTTTTTAGATCACACTTACTTTTAAAAGTTTCACCACACTCTTTGCAGATAATGTGTTTTTTTCCATTGTGAAACAATTTGTGACTTTTCAGCTGACTGTTAAATTTAAATGTTTTACCACACTCATCACAGCTGAGGTGTTTCTCTCCAGGCTTTTGTCTTCTAACTTGATTTCTTTTCACATGTTTTGAACCCAGCTGATATTTTCTGTCATCCATCCGGTCGTCACTGTTTACTGTCTCAGCCTCAGAAGAGTCTACAGTCTTGACCTCAGTCTCTGGTTGGAAGTGTCTCCCTGTTGCACGGTTTCTCTTCTCATGATTTCCTCCACACTCCCCTCCATCAACTCTGGTCTCTATCTGATGAAGCTGTGAGGGTTCAGGTTTCTCTTCATCTTCAGCCTCATTCTTCACATGGAAAGGCTGTTCTTTCATCTTTGACTGTTGCTGGGCATCTGCAGGAGAAGATTGAAATTCCTTAACATCAGTGAAACTATGCACAACAAAAATCATGATGTTTAAGTGTTACACCATCTTAAAAACATGGCTGACTGGATGGAGCTGCATTCTGACCTCCTCCTGGTGTTCGAAGTGCAAAAGGAGAAATGTTTGTTCTTTTCCTGCTGGATTAGCCCCTGAAATCAAGACAGTCCTACTTTATAGTGTTCACGTGATTCTGTATGCTCATGCTACATGAAAGAAAAATTGTCCTAAGCTATCTGCCCTGGAGGGCATGTCAACAATGGAATGAGTCAACCTGGTCCCTGTATTGCTCTGGCCAGTGACAGTCTTCATCCAGATCTGTGCCAGGCCCATCCCTCCAGGTATCCTTGATACCTCAATATGGTACTAGGATTAAAAAGGTTTTTTTAATTCTATATATGTCCCCCCTTTTACAGAAGAGCAAAACAGTGCATTGACCCACCTATAACAGAAGAAGAAATGTATGCTCTAAGATCAAAACTTCAAATAAATAATGCCAAGGTCCCACATGATTTACAGCACAATGGTATGATGGCTTATTGTTACACTTACTCTGCATTAATCTGTATTGCATTAGCTAGGCTAGCAGTCATGGTGCTGTTCTCTTTAACTTGTTCTTTAAGGTGAGTCAGTTGTTGATCTAATTTTTTTCCCATGCTTTGAACAGCTTATAGTATAGTCAGATGAGAGACCTCCTGTCCCTCCACTGCATCTCTGCTTTTCTTATAGGTTGAAATCTTCATGGAGTTGGGTGACCAATGTCTTTTCTTTTGGTAGCTATTGCGTACTCTGGGGATGCATTCGAATAGTCCTTTTGTCATAAGGAATCTTCCTAACTGAAGAAATGTCTGGATGCATTTTAGCGTCGACCATGATAAGGTCTATTCAAACTGTCCAAAAGTTAAGGACAGGAGGGTTGTTGCTTCCTTTATAATCTCCTTTAGCTTAGGAAACACTGGACCATTCTTTATGTAAGGAAAGGAGAAAAGGCCCCATAATGCCTTGTGACAGGTGACGTATATAGAATCGTCACTCGCCAAACATTTACAGAAACTTATTATAGAGAAAGAACAAGTTTTGTGGAACTATCAAGATATTAGGGGTGCAACGGTTCAGTTGGCCCACGGTTCGGTTTGTATCTCGGTTTTGGGATCACGGTTTCGGTTCGTGTTTTGCATTAAAAAAAACAAGAAGTTTGACTTTCCAAAAGACTCCCTTTATTTTGCTTTTAAGAAAACTATATTATGACAGTGCCTCTTAGTCTTAGCTATTATTAGGCTTAAATAAAGTATTATGACATTTATATAAAACACTTCAAATGCAAACATTTTAAACGGTTAGTGCCTCTTAGCTCCCTGGTTAGTGTATTGACTGACTACTGAAATACAATTTACTATGTATTGTACATGATATACACTATACATGAGCAAAACATAATCAGAGGTTAATATAGACATGATTATTAAAAAGTTTATGCATTTTGTTGTCCTACAATAAAGAGTTGTAGTTGTTTTTCCAGCTACAAGCTTGATTCAACAATGCACAAAAGGAGGAGTGATCAGAAAAAGTGAGAGAGCGCTGGGGCGATCGACTGACGTCTCCATTACACACACAATAAACAATAAACGTGAATAAATCATACATTTGTATTATGATATCTGATAAACTTAGTTTATTAACACTGCCCCGGGTTTTTGAATGGATTAATCAGACTAAAATAACAAGTTTACAGGACGTGGAGACTCTGATGATACCACTGTCTATCTCATCCCTGTATGTTCCTATGAGACAGCATCAGTCAGAGAGCCGTCTGCTCCTGTCTGATCTGCTCTCAGATGAACTAAGAAACATCAAAACTGATGACAAAACCAAGCTTTTGCCTTTTTTGAACAGATGACAAAACCAAGCTTTTGCCTTTTTTGAACAGATGACAAAACCAAGCTTTTGCCTATTTTGTTCACCTGTTCAGCGCACTATGGCTCTGAGATGTTTGACTCTCCAGCAGCGATCTGTCATCAGCAGGGTCGGCAGGAGAGAGCGTCTGCCTTCAGGTTTATAAGAAATAAAATATAGCCATAATTATTTTAATAAGAGCTCACTCAAGATGAGATGCTGCAACATCAGGTTCTTCGTTATGGGAACAAACTTCTCCAGCATTGTGAAGCTCACTTTTGCTCTGTGTTTGTTGTCCCTCATCACACCGTGCTGTGCTGTTGTCATTAATGTTAAACTGAGCATGCATATCCCTTCTGCAGTCTGAGCTGTTCACATCACAGTCTGCAGTCAGGCCACATTTACAGGAGTGATCTGAACAGACAAACAAAACATCGGAATTGAGCAGTAAGGGCCGCAGTGTGAACGTAGCCTCTGGGTGATGAGAACTGAGGTGTTGACTGTTGGACGTGTTCCCATTAGCGTATCAGACTAGCGCTGAGCAATGCTTGCACATGGTTTTATTTTTGTCCACTGTTTTCTCTCCCTCGTCATTATAATCCATAAGGAAACAGAAATGTTCCCACACCGCAGATTGAACAAAGCCAGTGCGTCTTCAAACTTCAGTCTCTCCACCTCTCCGCTCGCCATCACTTTTTATTGAGTTCCCTCCTTCTTCGTCATAGTTTTTGTATGGCCGAGCCGAGTTGAGCTCCAGAGTGAGAGACGCTGCCTACTCGGCCATGTGCTCGGCTCCTATTACACAGTAGTGATTGGATATCTATTAGCGGGGCGGGGTTTTGTACAGAGCTGTGTGAGGAGGGGAGGAAGAGTTGTCTGCAGAGCTGGAGAGCAGGCGCTGGCTAGAGAAATCTATCTCACAGCTGTTAGAAATGAATTGCAAAACCAAAAAAGCGTGCTTCATAAAGGCGAATTGAGCCATGCAGGGCAAACCGTATGATTCAGTTTTAAACCGTAAACCGCTGCACCCCTACAAGATATGTTTAAAATATAGAGTAAATGGTTTTGGCAGGTATAGAGAAACAGATATGCGTCAAAGTCAGTGCTTTAACAAATAGAACTCTTTGTCTATTTACTTTTTCATCATCTATAAATTGGTGGACAAATAAACAATTACATGTTACAATTTATAAAACACTCAAGTTAAAGCATTTCTTTTGCTCCATAACCGCCTACAATGTTGATGAATATTAAACATACAATTGGGGGGTTTGTTTCCTATATCAATATCTATTAATCTCCACATTTCCATCTATCTTAATTCATGAAGTAAATCACTCAAATACTAATACATAACAATGGGATCTCTGATGTTTATTGAAAAAGAATCAGTAAAAGAAGGACAAATGAGGCATTTCACAATACTTCAAATATAATACAAACGTTTCCAACGTTCACAATGATATATGAGAATGAAACAGGGAGAATAGTGTTTCTGAAACAGTCTGGTGTATTATCAGACTTCAGGTTTTCAGTGATGTCAACATTTATAGATGCTCTCAGCTCACCTCACTGCTGTGAGCAGAAAACACACACTGAATGATCAAAAGACAAAACACCATCACAGATAAATCCTCTGTTTATGGATCGTTGATGTTAACAGGTTAAGCCGACACAAAACAACTATGCCAGGTAAAGCAGAGGACAACGATGCTTCATTTTCTGAATGTTGTAGTTTGTCATGGCTTACCTATGTCACAAAAAATCATTGTCACATAAATATGACACCAAAGTAAGGATGTAACGGTAACTGATAAAATGGTAAACTGTGGTAACATTTCCCACGGTTCGTATTAGTGTTTCCTGTTTCACTATCATTAAGCTGTGCTTGATTACCACATTGTGTCAACAACTCATGGTGATGCTGTTTATTGCCTGGAAAAGCCAGAACTATGTGCTCCTCAGTAAAGTAGCAGTGGTCCCTCACAGACGGAGGTGCGCATTCACAGTTTCCACTGTTTGGCCACTGGAAATAAAAGTATGGCAGTTGGAACCCTGCTCAGCGTCTACAGCAGAGTTTTCTGCCCCTCAAAACTGACAAAGTCTAAGGTCTGGTCAAACTCTGGAATTACAAGGACGCTGAGGGTCAACTGATTGAAGACGGTCACCCTGTCTAAAACACAAAGCTGCAGCAGAAGAAAAAGACACATGATTAAAACTGCTGTAACTCCTCGAGTGAGTGAGCTGACTGAGCCTGAGAGAGTGAGTAAGAAGATGTAACATGGACACTAATGCTGTTGTAGGAGCAGAAAAGACCCCAAACATCAGGAAACATCTGTTCAGTATGATATGCCAAAATTAGGTGTTCCTTATCCATGTTTGGAATTGCTTGTCCTGATCAAGGTTATAATAGTTAACTAAAATTAAGCGAAAAACAAAAAACAAAATTTAAAATACATTGCAGTTAACTCAAACTAATAAAAACTAGAAAAGAAAACAAAAACGAGAAGTAAACTAAAACTGGATCTTGTGTTCACAAAACTAACTGAAACTGATCAAAATTTTAGACTTAATGTCCTTCGTTATCGTTTTTCACAATATTTATTAGCCTTTAGAATTTAAATTAATCCGACACATTTTCCCAACCAATTTTACGACAGTTTTCGGCAGTTGTCAGCACTGTACGGCATCATCATAGCGATGTACTGGGACGTGCTTGTTTACTGCACTGACTGGCTGTGCTCTGTGCCGCCACGAAACGTGTTGTTGGAACTACAGCGACAGTGTGCCATTTTGGATTCTTTTTGAGTATGACAGTAAGGCAAACACATACAAGTGCCTGGTGGAAATTAAAACTGGTGAGATATGTGGAGCGCTTCTTAAGGGAAAAAAACCCAAAAAGTTTATATTATTTTCTTGTGTTTAAGGCAGCATCCGCACGATGGGAGTGGTTATGGGAATCTAAATCACAATTCCTAGAAAAGGGGTTTTGGCACATGGGGGATGTTTTGTTCAAGTGTGCAGATGGGGGAGATTGAATTGTGAACACAGTGATGTGTTGTTGAGGCCTGTGGAGCTGTCCAACAGAGCTCGGCAGGCAGTAACTCAGCCAATCAGACTTGGATATACATGATACAACAAGAAGAAATTCACTAGATCCCGGGAACAGCTAGATACAGTTGACTGGACTGGTAACACAGACAGATCAATTGCACTGGCTGCCGCTTCCTCCGAATAAAAACCCCTCAGTCCTAGAAGGGCTTTTAAATCATTTATGCCTTTTAGAGGTTGTTTACATAGCGCAGAAAACGGTCAAATCCGATATGTTTTCGTTGCGTTTTGGCCTTGCGTTTAGATGTGTTGCGTTTCAAAATAAAACGCAAACTTTTGAAAACAGGCTCCAGAATGGAAAGATTTGAATCGGCTCCTCATGTAGCTCCGTGTAAAACCGTATCAGAGTGTTTCAGGGTGAAACGCTGATGTCGCCGCATGCGCAGTACTGATCAAAACTGATTTGTTGTCCAGAAAAGAAACTCCTGCTTCTCTGTGCACCTATTCGCCACTGTTGCTTGGGAAAGGTTTTCTTCTTCGCACGTGTGCAGCGCTGCCTCTCTGCAGACCTACATCGCCATCTACTGAACCAGCATGCACACTGCAGGGGTGGAGTCCAACTCTCACAGACACTCTGAGGTTATTTTTAACCGGACGTGAAGGTTTTTGCTCTCACTCAGTCTCACACACACACACACACACACACACACACACACACACACACACAGACCAGGCAGCTTCCTGACGGTCTCCCCCTCTGTCATTCTCAAAACTGACGAATTGGACCTTCTGATGGCAGGGGATCAGTTTAGCTATGACTGTTTTCTTTTGATTATGACAGAAATAGAGCTGAACAATTTATTGTTTTCAGAACGAAATTGCAATTTTAGACAATGCAATTTTGTGATCGCCAAAGCAGCAATTTTTTGCAGCACTCCTGACTGACTCAGGATCTGTTGTGTCAAGTATTATACACATACTGTTTTACAAATTTGTAGACAAGCTATATGGTAAAATTGCTGGTAAGCAGGTCAACAACACAAAGCCTCTGTTTAGGAGTAGAAGTTAATGAAAACAGATTATTTATCATCACTATTGAAGGTGAATAATGTGTTAAGTGTTTTTCATCATTTATTTCCTTACTGTTGTCTGTACTGTAAACAAAGTGAATTTTCCACTGAAGTTTGATTTGAAAAAAAAATTGTGAATTGCAATATCTGCCAGAAAATCAAAATTAGATCTTTTCCTAAAATCGTTCAGCCCTACATGTGAATATCCCAAAGCTTGATTTGAAGAAAATCGTGAATCGAATTGAAATCGCAATACCTGCCAGAAAAATCGCAGTTCACTCTTTTCCTAAAATCGTTCAGCCCAAGACAGAAACCTGGCTTTATCCGCTTATTCCCGACACGGCAGCTAAGCTAACCAGCTAGTAAACTATGTAGTCAGCTAACGTTAACATAGCTGCCCCGAGCATACAACGTCATCATAAGCAGACACATCCAGGAGAGACTTCACGTAGCTGGGGGCTTTAATCAGCCTCTTTAAATAAGTTTGTGAAATATGAACAGTTTCCCACAACATCTTTTTTATTTCCTCATGCACATTAACTCATGTTTAAAATAAAATGGAGGTTCTACCTGAACTAAAACCTGCTTCTGATGAACTAATAGGGAATAAACAGCAGGTGTGACAAAGAGTTCAAAAATAATATGTATCTAAATACATTTTTTAAGAAGTTATATGTTTAGTTTTGCATGAATTTTGTTGCAGTTTTGCATTTTTTTTTTATTTTGTGCTTTAGAGCTACAAAGAAAAAAATGCCTGTGAAAAGAGTGTTTTCTCAGTGTTGTTGTTGCTCTCCTCTCACAGTTATCTGTTTACAACTTTTTAGAAGTTGTTCTACCTTTACTACATCCTACCTTTAGTTTTCATCAACAAAAAGTACAACATACAGAGTGCCTTTTTTAAGGTTATATAATTAATGTACCAGAAGTTCAATGCTTCTTATTTGCATGTTATTGTACTTTAAATTATCTTAAAGTTAAACAAATACGAAAGGACCAAATCTATAAAATGTTCTGCCTGTAATTTATGTATTCACTGTTGTGTTTTGGGACCAATTTTTTTTTTTAAATTACATTATATATATTTTTTAAATTAATTGGCCAATTAATCGGTTATTGGTATTTTTTTCTGCCAAATATCGGTATCGGCATCGGCCTCAAAAAATCCATATCAGTCGGGCCCTAGAAAAAACATTAAAAAGAATCTGAACAAAGGGAGCAAAAGCCAAAAAGCAGTGGTTGCTCACATATTTAGATTCAAATTCAGACTGAAATTGGCACTAATAAAATAAACGCAGTCTTAGAACGTAAAGATAGGGTTGTGACGCAGCTAAAATTCTGTAACAGAGTGTGGTCAGAGCCGATGTGAACGCTGGGACGGTAAGGAGAGGACTGAGAGAAAGTTGGGCTGTGAGCTACTCAGGGGGTGGAGTCCAACTCTCACAGACACTCTGAGGTTATTTTTAACCGGACATGAAGGTTTTCGCTCTCACTCAGTCTCACACACACACACACACACACACTTCCCCCCTCCATTTTCAGAAGGCCAGTGCCTGCAGCTGTGTGTGACCCTTTTCATTTTCTCCTTTCCTGTAGTAAAGAGATAACTATTGTGAACTTGTCTACTACTCGTCTTGTAATTCTTAAAAACATTATTTTACTTAGTTATCAATTTAGTGATTTGCTCAACAATATTTTAGGTAAAGAACCACTTCAGTTAGCTTTCCAAGTGAGTCTGACTTTTCACATGATTATTTGTTATTAATATCCTGCACACAAAGTGTCCAAATGTCATGGCTTCATGACACACAATAAATACATAGTTGATCTACTTTCTAGTGTTTTGAAATGCCAGTAAGCTCAAAATTTTACTTTCTGTACTTCACACATGTGTACTAGAATAGGAAAATTGAGTGTTATTGTTCCAAATTAATACTATTATGTAAGGTCACTTTCAGGGTAATTGGTCACGTGACAAGAAAGTAAATGAAGAAAAAAATCAAAATTTGGCTTTAAATTCAAAACAAATTTTTTAGGAGTACAAATAAGAGATAAAAAGAGGTGTGTCTTGTTGATCCAAATTTGTGCTATTTTTATAAGATCAATTACAGGACAAATGGTCACATGACATGGAAGCTATTCAAGAAAAACTGCCTTTTAAGGAATTTTATAGACCTAATAAAATTCCCAAAAAAGGCAGTAATTTCTTGACGGTCCCCTGTTTTCAACACCCGGAGTTGACAGCGAGGGTGCTGGGTAGACTGAACCGAGCTGTCGCTGCCATTCCTGGGTCTGAAGAGTGAGAAGGCACCGGCTGGTCAGGAAAGACTTTTTGACCGCACCCAGGGTCTTTTTCCCTCTCTGCATTCTTTGCCTCTCTCCAAATTTTCACGGCCTGGGCTTCTGTTCATAGTTTTTTATCTGTCGGCTAAATATCAACTTGGCAGGTTTTTACCACATTTCGAGCAGCTGGAGTGTTTTTCGACCTTCTTAAAACTTTTGGGACACTTCTAATCGCAGCCTGTGAAGACCGTTACTGCCCCGCCATCTTGACTTGGACCACCCGGGGAAGTGGAGCCTAAAAGTAACTCACCCACTCTCTGGAGCTTTATCTCGGCTGTCTGGATCACATCCAGCAGGTTCCTCTGTCGCTGCAGCTCCTCTTCATACTCGGAGGTGTCTCTCATTTCTATCAGGTCTCTGAGGACCGCAGCGAGCAGCCGCCGCTTGTTCAGCTCTATCAGGTCCTCAAACCCCGACATCTTCCATTCAGAAACGAGATAGAAATTACGTAATTACGTACTGTACAGCGTCCCTGTGCGTCACTTCGGCATATTTCCAGGTTAGACAAATATCACTGCTGATTTGTACATTTTTACGACGGCGTATTAGGGCCACTTGAAGAAATAAAAAAATAAATGAAAACTCGAAAATCTTCGAGAAAAAACTCGAAATTTTTGAGTTTATAAAATCACATATTTATGACTTTAAAAATTCGTACATTTGTGACTTTATAAAGTTGCAAATTTGCGACTTTATAAACTCGAAAATTTGATATAAACTCATATTTCGGGTCAATAACTCATCAATAAAACAACGTAGTTCCAAATCCGACCCTTCATTTTAATCATTCTGATGAAGACTGTGAGCTAAAACCTCGTTTTCCCCCAAACGAGCCAGAAGGCTTCACTTTGTCTCAATGAGCTGCTGGTGATTGCTGGCTCGGCGGCCCAGGGACCGATGGCAAATTACTAATTCGGAGGAATAGTGTGAATGGAAATTGACTTCACCATAATGTCTTCAAAATCACAGCACACATAAATAACCGTAGGTTGTTCAGAGTACATGTTACAGTTTTTTATAGAATTGTTAATCAAAATATTTCACAGGATTTATTTGGATTGAAAATAAAGCAATCAAAGTTATGAAATCTACCAAGGAAATGATTATAAAACAAGAATGATGACCCCCTCTACCTTAAAGTACAGCCATTACTTTAGAAAAAAAGCTTTTGATTTGATTTAAATTCTTTTTTTACATATTGAACTGTGTGAATTCATATGTAGCCTAATGACAATAATTACTGTACTAACTGTATTTTTACAGACTGTGCTGACACCAAACTCATAATGATCTAACATTTCCTCTAGCTTATACAACAGCTATACAACAGAAGCTATATCAACATGACTATAAAAACTACTAAATAAATAATAAAATAATAACTGTACTGTTGTTGACAGTAGAAACTCCAAACCCAGCCTGATGATCGAGCATCTCTTCAAGTTAATAAGACAGTACTTATTTAAGAGATACAGGTTTTAAGGTAATTTAGCCTATGTAGTTTTTTTTATTATTGACATAAATTCATTAACAGGCAATGACAACTGTAATAACTTTACTGTTGTTGACTGTAGTGGCACCAAAACCAAATAACACATCTCTTGCAGTTTATACTACAGCTCTGATTTTGAAAGAAATAGTTTGTAGTATAATCTATAACTATTAGGCTACTTTTTTAAAATAATGACTGTAAAAACTGTAATTACTGTACTGTTGTTGACTGAAGTGGCACCAAACTCAGGCAGCCTGGTGATCAAACTGCAACTACAACTTTATACAGTACTATATGTATATATCTATATATATATATATATATATATATATATATATATATATATATATATATATGTATATATATATATATATATATATATATATATATATATATATAGATATATATAGATATATATAGATATATAGATAGATAGATAGATAGATAGATAGATAGATAGATAGATAGATAGATAGATAGATAGATAGATAGATAGATAGTAAAGTAAAAGAGATGTTTGTTCACCAGGCTGGGTTTGGTGTTCCTACAGGCAACAACAGTAAAGTTACTACAGTTCTGATATTCATTACCTATTTATGAATATACTTTTCTATATAAAAGCTATATGATTGAATTTAAACATATTTATCTCACGTAGAGTTGTATTATAAACTAGAAGATATGTCTGATCATCAGGCTGGCTTTGGTGCCACTACAGTCAACAACAGAAAAGCTACTGCAATTTTTAAAGTCATTACCTATTAGTAAATACACAGTACAGTATGTCAATAAAAATTATTTAAAAAAAAACAAATGGCATTAAAACTATTTCTTAAATAACCTAAATCTTAAGAAACTATGACATGTACTATAAACAACCTACGGTCATTTATGTGTGCTGTGATTATGAAGACGATATATGTCCTTATGGTTAAGTTACTGAAGTTCCATTCACACTATTACTCCAATATGGTAATTTGCTATCGGTCCCTAAACTGCCCAGCCAGCCATCACCGGCAGCTCACTGAGACAAAGTGAAGCTTTCTGGCTCAAAGGAGGCGCGTTTGGAGGAAAACGAGGTTTTAGCTCACAGTCTTTGTCCCACTGATTAAAATGAAGGGTCGGGTTGGGAACTACGTTGATTAATTGACCCGAAATATGAGTTTATCTTAAATTTTTGAGTTTATAAAGTCGCAAATTTGCAACTTCATAAAGTCACAAATGTACGAATTTTTAAAGTCATAAATATGTGATTTTATAAACTCAAAAATTTCGAGTTTTTTCTCGAAGATTTTGGAGTTTTCATTTTTTTTTTTTATTTCTTCAAGTGGCCCTAATACGCCGTCGTACATTTTAATTGCAGAGTTTGATTTTTCCTGACCCCTTGTAACGATGTATTTATTATAAGTTTTATTTGCTCATAATTAATCCTTTTGATACTTCCTTAAATGTATTGTTGTTCTATTTTAATAAAAGAGTGTGATTCTTGTTATTTCTGATATCTTACTTAGTGTACCAATGTTCACGTAACCTTATTTTTTCAATAAAGTTTAAAAAGATATCACTGCTGATTCTTTCACAGAAAAAGCATACTATTACAAATTTAAAGAATTGAGCTCTGTAACAATACTTTAAGCGTGTTTCAGTTATCAGCATGTCACTCTCACCCTCTCTTTCTTTGTTTTTATTTATTTATCTATCTTCTTCTCTTGAGGTGGTAATAGGTAATGTGTTATGTTTGTAAATTGTTAATATTTCAGTAATATTGGGGGGAAATGAAAACATATTAATCAAAATGTTTCCTTGAATCTGACTTTCCTCATCAGGAGAACTTAGGGAACTTTTTTGTTCAGAGCTTTACATTTCACTCATTTGAAAAAATGATTTCAAGTCATTATACAAAGTATAAATCTGCAGATACAGACTAGTCCAAAGACAGAATAGTGTTTTATTTTATTATAAAGTTACAGGAACTTTGAAGCTTACTCGTCACATATTTATTTACTTCAAGAATTATGATCATTGCTCTTTTAAAGTGTCATCACAGCTGCAAGAGGAGTGTCCTGATGTGTTATGATTAAATAATCCATCAAAATTCAGGATTTTTGTTTCATAATCTCATGAAGCCTGTGCTGTGTGGCTGCAGACTGTCAAGAATAATTTGTTTTTTATAAGATCTTTGTTCATTTTGTAAATAGTGTTCTCTTGTATTTGAACATCTCTATCCTGATCCTTGTATAATCATTGCTGAGCTACTGCATTCTTCTGCCACACATACAGACTTCATGATCTTGTGCAGTCCACTCCTTGGTCCTTCTTATCACCTGTGTCCAAAACTCGGTGCATTCTCGAGACCAGCTCAAACCGGCACAAGAAGAGGAGCCTGTGCGAAGGTCACTCCACCTCACGACTCCCCCACATGTAACACACACACTCTTATAAAGAGAAAAGACTTTGTGTTAGCTTCAGACCAACATCTCAGACTGTTTGACACTCTGTATTCGGGACTCCAGAGTGCAACAATTTTGGGCACACATGCACCCAAAGTTTGTGAGAGTGCATCTAACATTTTTTCTTGGGCCCACTGGTGCACCAAAAAAAAAATGTTAGGCGCACTCGTACAAATTTAAGTTGACAAATGTAACTGTAGCGGAAAAATCTGCAGAAAACAGACAAGAAACAGCATTTGCTTCCTCTTTTCTCAGAGTTTATCTGATAAACTAATTTTTAAATAGTCTCTTTATTTAACCTTTATTCAACCAGGTTAGTCCCACTGAGATCAGTAGATCTCTTTTACAAGGTAGACCTGACACCTCTTGAGACAAACCATCTCTATTCAGTGTAATAACCACACTGCAAATGGACGGTGCCCTCATCAGAATCTCTGTCCACCTGTCACCATGGCTGAAGTGCTGTTGGTATACAGCTGCACACTCATAGAGGAGAAGACTGAACTAAGTGCATGGAAATGTAAAGGAGGTATCCAGCTCTTCCCATGCTGCCCCTTGGAAGGCAGACAGTCTGTCCCTGTTTTTTAATCACTTTGAATGTAACAGAGGTTTAAAGGATAAGTTCTGTATCTACAGCTTTCACATAGTTTATAAGATGAAGTAGAACAATATACTCACCCAGAAGGCTTTCCTGATCCAAACAGTGCTTCAGAGATATTTAGATCCAAAATCAAGGGGCGGACATCCGTATAATGGTAGCACATACGGCATGTATTGCGCCGCTCCTAAAACTGCATTAATCGTCCAAAAACTCATTAGTTTCACCCATTTTTCATCATGGTCCACTCAGACTACTCCTCCACGACAGTCTGTGCCACCCCAGACATGTCTTTGTGACTGTTCTGACCTCTAAACTGAAGAAGAAGAACGAGTGTACCACACATGCGCAGTACTCTCTGGAGAGCGTTCTTCTCTTTGCCTCCGCGTCCTCCTTTCGATGAGCTCCTCATCTGTAAACTCTGGCTCAAAACTGTAGGGACACCCATCATATTCAAAGCTCTCCTCCACAACATCTTCATCTGATAGATATTTGTCCATTTTGCACAAAACTGGAAGAAGAAAGTCGTTGTGTAGCCGGCTGTCTTCCCCTGAAACAATGAGCCGTACTGTGCATGAGCGGAGTCAAACACTCTTCTACTTCAGTTCAGAGGTCAGCACAGTCACACAACGCTATCTGGAGTGACACAGACTGTAATGGAGGAGTAGCCCGAGCGGATCATGATGAAATATTGGTGAATCTAATGAGTTTTTGGACGATTAATGCAGTTTTAGGAGCGGCGCTGTATTCCCTATGTGCTACCATTATACGGATGTCCGCTGCTCGATTTTGGATCTAAATATCTCCGAAGCACTGTTTGGATCAGGAAAGCCTTCTGGGTGAGTATATTGTTCTACTTCATTCTATAAACAATGTGAAAGCTGCAGGAACCGAACTTTTCATTTAAGCATGATTGCACTTTGATAAATATAGCCAGAGCACATTTGTTACATATATAACTACTGACGAGTTTCTCTCATCTGTAAGAAAACTTTTATTTCAACTAGAGGTTCCGGACTGTTTGGCTTTTTTGTGAACTCTCATATGCAGAGTTAGGTTGAATTTTTTACTAAATCTTTTACCACACTCAGAGCAGATGAACGGTTTTTCTCCTGAGTGAATCACCCCATGTCTTGTCAAATTATCTAAAATTGTAAAACTTGCGCCACAATCAGAACAGCTGAACGGTCTCTCTCCAGTGTGAATCCTAACATGTCTTGTCAAATTAAATTTATTTGGAAAACTTGCGCTACACTCAGAGCAGCTGAAGGGTTTTTCTCCTGTATGAATTCTCATATGTATGATCAGAGAAGAATTTTGATGGAAACTTTTACCACACTCAGAGCAGCCAAAGGGTTTTTCTTTAGTGTGAATTCTCAAATGACTGATTAAGGTACTTCGATGGCCAAATCTTTTACCACAGTAAGAGCAACTGAATGGTTTCTCTCCTGTGTGAACCCTCAAATGTTCAGTTAAATGACTTCTTGATCGAAATTTTTTATCACAATGAGGGCAGCTAATTGGGTTTTTTATCAAGCAAAACTTTGCATGTTCTGTCAGGCTTTTGTCGTGGACAAATCTTTTACCACAATCCAAGCAGCCAAAGGGTTTCTCTCCTGAATGAAATCTCATATGTTTTGCGAGAGAGCTTTTTCGTTTGAATCTTCTGCCACAGTCAGAGCAGATGAAGGGAATCTCTTCTTTGTGAATCATCACATGTTGAGTAAGTTTATATTTACTGGTAAATGTTTCACTGCACTCAGAGCAGCTATGTGATTTCCCTTTGGTCTTTTGTCCAATATTTGTTACATCACCAGCTGAATCTAAACCAGACATTTTCTCTGTCATGTCCTTCCAATCAGCGCTGTCATCCGTCTCTGCTTCAGAGCAGTCTTCAGTTTTGACAGAAGTTCCTGCTTGTGCATCTCTCTCTGGATCTAAGTTTCCACCTGCCTCTGGTCCTCCATTGTCCTCTTCATCAGCTCCTCCCTCCAACAGTTCGGTTTTAACTTTATGGAGCTGTGAGGACTGAAGCTTTTCTTCATCATCTTCACCCTTCACAACCACAGGATCAAAAGTGAAGATGGTGAGATCAGCCTCCTCTGGTCCTTGAAGCTGCTCTCCCTCCTGACTCCAGGGTTCCTCTGGTTCCTCCTTAATGTGCAGAGGCTCGGTCATCTTCTGGATCACACTGGAGCTCCTCTCCTGCTGCTCAGACAGGATCAACATACTTTGACAACCTTGATATAAATTTAAACTATATGCAACAAGAAATACTTAAAAGGAATTTCAAAACAGTTTAAGGTTGCTTTTTTATGCATGCAAGAGCATTTACTGCTTTCAAAATTATATTTTACAAACATTTTCATTTCCAATTTAACAAATGCATAAAAGAGAGTTTCACGGAAACGAACAAAGTAACAAACTAACAAAGTAAACTGTGGCTCTATTTTCTTCGAAATATCATTTTTTAATGCTGTCATAGCAGGTTTTGACAGGTTTTCTTTATTAACAAACATTTTTTGAATTCTAAACTTACCAACAGGATGCTTTAAAGCAGGAAGAGTGCTGCCAGTTGCCAAGTTTTGCACTTAATGATGAATTTGATGCCTCAGATTCAGAGTTCTGATTGTGATACTGCTGGAGCCACTTCTGATTCTCCACGAAAACCTGCAGCATGATATCAAACACACAAATAGCTGTCTGTTCTTTGAACACTGCTGTTGATTCAAGGACATTCATTCACTAACAGGTGAATGGCTGGTTTTCTCTGCAGCTTTGAAGGCTCTCAATGTTACACAAGGACAGATTCTTGAGAAAATGAAGAATAGGCATCTTCATCCTACATTTGTTACCTTTAATTTAGTGAACTACACTTTTGAATAGGCTTAACATGCATGATCCAACACGGTGAGAAGGAAGAGAACAAGAATCCATCACCCTTTTTATGACAACAAACTTGTATATTAGGGGTGCAACAACCAGTCAACATGGTTGACGCAATTCAGTGATATGAAATGTCAGTGCTTGATTTACTTATCAGAAAGTCATACATCTACATTCCCATGAAATTTCTGTAATGTGCCAACATGACTTATTCTCCTGGGGCTGATTTTTCATTGGAGAGTTATCTCTCTCCTCTTAAGAGCAGCTTAAGCAAACAGCAGAGCATAGCTGCACTCAATCTGAACTGGAAAATCAGTTTGTCCAAGTTGCAAATTAGACACTGCACAGTAAACCACTCCTCTGGCCAGAATTTCTACTTAGACAGGAGGAAGATCTTCATGTAACTGGAACATGTTTTCAGGGTGTGACATAAGTCCCGGTCTGAGTTCTGAGGTAAATGGAGCTCACCGAAAGCAGTGACAGCAAACTCAAACTTAAACTCTGGCAGTCTTCTACTCTCTATATTGTAACTATGAGAGTGAGCTGTCCAGGCATCAGTCTTCATTTGCTCTTTGAGGGTGCAGTGGAGGCTTATTTGTCTGCATTAGGGCCAAAGCTGCAGGGCTAATGGGGCTCCAGTTGTGACTAATAAAGGCCCCATCAATGTAACAACAAAACACAGAAGCTGAATTGAAAAAGAACGCCTTTAGGTTCCCAGCACCATAATCTGCAGACTGAATTAAAGCTGAAAAACTTTGAGTCTTGAGTGAATGGAAACTTTCATCAACAAACTAGACTAAAACGTCTGACAGAGACTTAATCCAATCAGGCCTAAGTTGGTCATGTAGAAAGTAGAGAAGAGTGAGGAATATATCCAATCACAGCGACTTTGGTTGTGTTAAAGGTTGGATGGGTTCAGAGGGACATCCAATCACAGCTTGGTGGTGGTGGGATAAGTTATGGAGTGATCCAATCAGAGCTGCTCTCTTTATAAAGTGATACATTCATGTAGAGCAGGTTCACTGTTAGTTGTAAATTCTGGTATTGTTACCGAGATGCTCTGCCAGATAGCCTAGATAAAGGTAACTGCATTTCACACAAAAGTTAAAATGGTTTCCGTTCAGTTATAAAAAAAAAACTTAACTTGCACTCAATAAAGGATCATTAGATGTTTAATTTTATCCAAGTGTGAAACATGACTTCAGAATTTCAAAGAAACGTAAAAAATGCCTTACACTTTACATTTCATATAATAATCGCCTAAATTTACAGTAGATTTCATCGACTAAAACTAAATTCAAATGACAGCATTTTCAACAACTAAAGTCTGACTATAAGTAAAAGACTAAAATGAAAGTTAAATTAAAAAGTGCTGTCAAAAGTAACACTGGCAGTGAAAACACGGATTCCAGACTTTCTGAATGTCACTACTTTAAATGATGACTTACAACTGTTTCCTCACTTTATTTTAACTGTATGAGTCTGAGTGACAGTTTGATAAGTGCTGATCTCAATGGGACAAACCTTGTAAAATAAATCAATAAGCACATTTGATTAAACACATCTCTGAGGACTGTGCAGGTTGCTGTTCACAAAGATTAAACTTAACATTTATCCTGTTTTTTTTCAGTCAGAGATCCCAGTCTGTCACCGCCCATTCATGTCTCACTTAGTTCCAGTGTTAAACTTACTGGGTACATCAGTGTGCTTTAATATTGTCTTTTATTTATGATGCTTTTTATCAACACTGTGTATGGATTGCGGTGTGGGTGGGTTCAAGAGCTGGGTGGAGTGAGTTCGGGTCATAAACCCATCATTTAATCAGCACTTTGTGCTACATTTTTTGTATGAAAAGTGCTTTATAAATAAAGTTTGATTTGATTTGAGAGGTTATCTCTGTAATTTAGTGACCCCTGATTATTTTCACAGCATGCCAGAGCTGCACTGGCACTAAATGAGAAGCTACTGAACATTTTAGGTCCCTTACTTCTAAACACATTCCCACGAGCACCTCCATCTTTTACTCCTCCTGCTTAGCTCCTTTTCTTCCACTAATCCCATGACTGAAAGGTGAAGCACACTCATATGAACCTGATATACAAACTAAGACATTTTATGTTAAATTAACAGTAGCTGTAGTTAAAACATGAGATGAGCTGCTTTGGTTTTAAAGAGCATGGTCAAGGAGATACTAGACAATGATCTTATATATTATTTTACATATAATCATTCGCATTATTCAGACTTAAATTATTGTGTCAATGGTGATCAAGATTGCAAACAACAGTAAGAGCCATTAAATACTTGCGCACACTATCTGAATATATTTTCAGTAAGAATATCATTAGCTATACTTCTATAAAATGATCACCACTACCATTCAGACATGAGGACCCTCCTGAAAATGAGATGTAGCATCTCAAGAGGCTAACCTCTAATAAATCAGACGACAGGTCTATGGTTCATGGATCTATCTCTAACTTTAGTCCACTTGTCTCCTCTTACCTCCCTTCTTTTGCCCTCACACCCATCACAGCATCGTGTGGATTTGCTGTTCATCATGAGACTGGGATCCACATTCAAGATTTCCCGCTGCTTAACAGAAGGTTTTTTCTTGCCGCCATGATGGAGGGATCCATGATTGGCTATATGGATTCATGTTGGGTGTTGGATGTATATATTTGTATATGTATGTATATGTGTATTTTATATGTATATATGTATAAATGCATATATGTGTATCCATAATATGAAGAGCTTTACGCTCTATTGTAAAGTGTCTTGAGATAACACTTGTTATGAATTGGCGCGATACAAATAAAAATAAAGATTGAATAGTCGACTAATCGATCCAGTAATCGAGAACTAGACCTGATCTCCATGCGTTTGGAGGGCTAAAGTTTAAATGAGACTTTTAGACACAAAATCGTGATTTTATTTTAATTTCTTGACTTGTCTGGTCTATAAAGACGAATTTATACTGAACAGACTGCGATCCTTCAGGACTGATACCACTGAGCTAGCTGATCGTTAGCTAAAGGCTAAGCTGCTACATCTACAGTAAACAAGTTCACAGAAGAAGAAAAAAAACAAACCTGCTCTCTCTTTAAGATCCTGAAACCCGGACATCTGACACTCATCCAAGAGTCAAAGAAGGAGAAGAAAACTCTCAAGACTTTTACAGGATTACTACAGGACGAGGGAGCGGCTAATCTGACAGCTTGGCCAGACGGGAAAGAGTATTGATGACCCGGAAACAATCCCCCACTTCCTGCCCAATTCTTCTTCTTTTATTGATCCGGCAGTCTCGATGCTCCCCAGCACGTTGCTGCCCCCCTCAGGTCAAGATTTGCAGCAATTTAAAGTAGCCCAAACACCAAAATGTCAAATTCTTCCTTCTCTTGCACTGTTATCCTTGTTTGGCCTCTGACAGGCAAAGTAGTTGGTTATAACTGACTGAACTTGATGTTATATTTAGGGTTACAAATGAGACTTTTAATAGATAAATGAAACTTCAGTGATCTTAGAGGATGTTCAAGAACTTCCTATGGAGTTAAGAAGCTCCTGGTGGATGTGAAGCTCTTGTTTTATGGGTGTGACGGCTCTGTGAAGTGAGTCAAGTGCACCCCTGTTTTAGAGAGATGAACAATGTGTGTTGGCTGAACACTAAGCTGTCCTGCAGGCAGGGCTGGCCCTCGGCATAGAGTGATGCAAGGAAGTGTTATAAATTGTGGAAGTGAGTTAGCATTTTAGCATTTAAAGTTCTCATGTCACAAAACCTGTAGGATAAAGGAATAGCTGTTAAGACAAATATCTGCAATAAGGTTAGTCTGACAGATCTGAATGCTTCATTTTTTGACATGAAATGCAGTTGGCACTGCCATTTGAATTTTATGGCATTATTTTATTTTTAAAAGGATTTTTTCAAACAAATTGCGTAACAGGACTGCCAAAATGGTAGGGGACCCTAAGGCAATAATTTCTGAGCTTGATCATGTCATTTGATCAGATTAAGTTGTTAGTTTTGTAGCTGCTTCACTTGCTTGCCTTTGGTCAAGCAGTGTTCTCATTTTGTTCATCCCGGACCTGGAACCAAATACCATGTTCAAATACATGAACTCTCGACTCTCCTTCTCCTACCACCTTAGAGCATGGCTGTTGGAAAACCAGATGTATGATCATAGCTGTGTCTAATTTTGTATGTGAGTCTAATGGCTCACAGTTTGTGGTGCCGTTCATAATTGTCCACTGTATGAACACGAATGTATGCCATTTTTATGAATTAGTGCTTATATAAGACATCTATGTACGCTTCTTTTCAGTGTAATATCTACTCATACATCTGCATGTGCAATGGTGTGCTATGGGCATCGGGCAATCTTCAATGTATCACTTTATTATCTCAGGCAGTAGGGTAATGTAATGCAATATGCACTTTATATTCCTGTGCAATACAATGAGGCAAAGAAGTCCCAGGCAGCTGGCAATTTGCGCTTCAGCATTTGGCACTTGAGCACTTTATGATTCAGTGTGATTAATTCCCATGGTCACCCAATCCCTTTTTCTTTTGGACTGTATGACGTTTTAGTCTGTATGTCTTTTTAATATGCTCTGTGTGGTTTTATTCCTATTATGGATGTCTCCTTCCTGTTTTATGTGTTGACACCAACCTGCTTATGGGTCTCGGCTATAATCTCATGCATTTACATGTCAGTGTCTCTTAATAAGTTCTATCCCATGTTTAAAAAGATGAAGAAATCTCAATCTCAGTTTCTTTAAGATGATGATAACCGTCAAAGTTAGGTTCTTTGAAAAAGACTATCATGATGCACAAGGTGAATCTCATGAATTTAGTTTGGCCTTGGTAATTATACTTTCAATTCCTTTGTGTTAAATTACTTAAGATGTTCCATATTTCTGTTTCCTCACTGAGATACCACATGCTTTTTATGTTTTAAATCTAGACCTCTTAAACTCCCCACATGGATGCAAAGCCCTGTCCAGGAGGGGATTCCTTCAGGGGTGTGCAGCATACCTTATGGGGCCATTTATCAAGTATAAATGTTTAAGTTTGCCCATGTTTGGGGTCTTTCGTCATTCTCACTGCTGATGTGTTGATTCACCATTTCTTTGCAAAGAAAAATAAAAAACCTGTTGGTCGGCAGAATGTCATTTTTCACCAATAACAGGAAAGTTTCCACAACATCTTCTTATCGTCAACAATCTGAGAACATATAAAGAAATCTCAAAGGATTTTAGCTGAGGGACCAAGAGTGATGCTAACTTCTGGGTGGCCCTATAAAAATTTGTCATGACATCAAAAGACTGTCTACAAGCAAATGGTACCTGCCATCCATGTGAGTAGCCATCAGCTATTCAGATGAGTTGATAAGAACTGTGTTACTTGTGTGTTGACTGTGTTTCCAAAGAAGAAAAGAATTAATAACCACACAGGTTATGAATGCCCATTTCTTTCCCCCATCATGACCCCAACAAATCACAATTTCCCCGTCAGAGAAAAACCTTTTATTCTTCTGTGAGGTGTGTAGCTGCGGATATCAGATTGGCTTTAAGATTGTTGGCATTTTAGTAGACTTAATAATGCAAAATTTGTTTATTTAACCTGTCTGATTTTATTAAATAACTCTTTTTGTGATCCAACTTGCCCTTTGTTTCCTCTTGTATTGAGCAGTCTGTTGATTGTCTACAAAAATTGTCTATTCTCACACAATAGCAGTGAAAACAAAAAACAACACACTTCTCCATGTTCAAATAAGCCATACATTTAAAGTGATTTGTTCTCTGTTGTTGCTGTTAGCCTGTGCTTAAAATATCGATATGGCAAAATATGGTCATGCACTCTTTGGGGATACGTGGATCGATACGAATTGTACAGAATCGATACGGCCTCCATGTTTTGAAACTTGTTGTCAATACACTTTGAGTAATATTAACAATGACACAGTTCAAAGTAGAAGCCAAGCAACATAATGAAACACATTTAAATTTAGGTGTACCTAAGTTTTTAATTTAAGTTTCTTAAGTTGTAGAATCATTTAAAACTCATCTTTGTTCTTTTTCTTGTAATTTGCCAGGAATTCCGTTAAAAGAGTAGTCAATGTTCACACTTTACATGTATCAGGATATATATCGTATTGTGGCCTCAGTAATGGGATTCGTTTCGCATTGTATCGTGAGGTTACTGGAAATACACAGCCCTCGTTGCTGAGAGGGATGTCCACATGAAACAATGTTAAACAGAGTACTGGAGTGCTGCAAGTCCTCCATTATTGCTCTTTACAATCACGCTCTGCTGCAGACCGCTTCACTGTGTCATGCTGCTGTGACGTTACACATTTATGTGGCCGGTGTAACTTCTACTCTCAACTCACATTCCCACATTGAAGTGAATGCACAGCTGGCAGTGAAAATTCAAACAAGATCAGGGTTTACTGAACCAAACCAGAGCACTCAGTAAAAACAAGGCTCCGTCGTGTGTGTGCCCACACTCGTCTGCCTGCAGGTTCAGCTGAAGCACAGACAAAGGCTGCGGTCGAATAGTCATTTTTGCTTAGGAAGGTTCCTAACGGGGTGAAATGAACTGGAACTAGTTTGTGATTAGAGCTTTTCAAATAGTTTAAATGCATAGGAAAGGTGGCTCAATGCTTCCTTTATTATCTCCTTTGGCATAGGATACACCAGACCATCCTTTATGAAAGGAAAGGAGAATATTCTGTCCCACAATTCTCAATGGCAACAGCTTTTATAAACAGCGTGTATTCCGACAGCTTCCGAATTCAACCGAATAATGACGAACAAATCACACAGACCATGTGAGTTACCTCTGCTGTTCATCCTTTCTAGAGTTTACCAAAACCTGCCTTAACTTTCCAGTAGTCTGATTCTCTGAAGAGAGCATGATATGAGACATTTGATGTTGATTATGTTTTAAACATAGTTCAATATTAATAATGTGTACACTGTTAGATTGTGGCCTTAACAATTTATGTCTTCCTTTCAATCAGTTACCATTTATTTTCATGCACTGATTGGTGTTCATGTTGATAATGAGAGGAAAGATTTATTTCAATCCTCACTTCCAACATCGGTTATGCAGATGTAATGTTTACCAGATTATTATGTTCAGTGTTGTCTGAAAGGAACAACAATGTCATGATACGTGATGCGTCTTTTGTAGTCCACCTTCGGAAAATTGTAGTTTCACCGCAGCAGTAAGAAGAGAAGAGAGGTTTTCCGGCAACAAAAAGACTCTGCTACCCATGAGCACATACGGTGACTGTCGCATCATGTGACCATCCGCTGTCACATGATGATGTAGCGTAGTGAAAGTGTAGTCGGATTCTCTCTGCTTCTCTCTCTCTCTCCTCCTGAATTCTCCTTTCTCCTTTCCTTAACCTCATGATGTTTTCCATCAGAGTTAAGGAAAGTAGGTAGGAAAGGGCTTAGGAGGGGACTATTCGACCTCAGCCAAAGACTGCTCTGCTGCTGCTCCCTGTAACTGCTGAGGTGAATGTAGCTTGTAAAGAGGCTACTTCACTACTTGATCAACAAAATAACTTAACTACTGAAAAGCTCAACAAAGCTACTGGAAAAAATGTATATTGGCTCTTTGTAGTGACACTGGTGTTTGCAGAAATCTGCAGCACAGCAGTTTTGCCGTGAGAAATTTCAAACCTTTCTGTTAGGTACACTTTTTACGACACTCAGAGCAGCAGAAGGGTTTCTAACCCCTCTCATGAACAATCATATTTCATCTTTTGGTACATTTTGCACCTCATTTGGAGCAGGTGAATGTGTTTCTTGGTTGTGAATTCTTATATGCTTGATCATACTGTGTTTTTGGCTAAAACATTTTTCGCACTCAGGGCATTTAAAGGGTCTTTCACCCGAGTGTACAACCATATGTCTGGTCAGGTGACAGTTTTGGTAAAAGCATTTGCCACACTCAGAGCAGCTGTAAGATTTCTGTCTTGTGTGAACGACCATGTGCATCGTAAGATTTGATTTACTGTTAAATCGTTTTTCACACTCAGGGCAGCCAAATGGTTTCTCACTTGTGTGAGCATAAAGCATATGTCTGGTCAGATAATTGTTCTGGTAAAATCCTTTTCCACACTCGGGGCAGCTGAAGGGTTTCTCTCCTGTGTGAATTCGTATGTGCCCTTTCAGGTGTCCTTGCTGTTTAAAGGTTTTGCCACACTCAGAACAGCTGAAGGGTTTCTCTCCTGTGTGAGTTCTCATATGATTGATAAGGTGACATTTTTGCTTAAAAATCTGACCACACTCGGAACAGCAATGCGCTTTCCTGCCAGTCTTTGTCCTCTCATTGGTTATGTTTTCCTCTGAGTTCAAGCCGGACATGTGCTCTGTCGTCTCCATCCAGTCAATGCTGTCATCAGTCTCTGCCTCGGACAAATCCTCAGTTTTAACCTCCGACTCTTCTTGTGCATCTCCCTCCATATCTAAGTATCTGACTGCCTCTGGTCCTCCACAGTCCTCTTCATCATTTCTTCTTCCCATCAGTTCAGTTTCTTCTTGATGAAACTGTGAGGACTGAGGCTCCTCTTCATCATCTTCACCCTTCACAGTGTCAGGGAAATAAGTGAACTTGATAATATCATCTTCCTCTGGCTCTTGAAGCTGCTCTTCTTCCTCACTGCTGAAGAGATCCTCTGGTTCCTCTTTAATGTGCAGAGGCTCAGTGATCTCCTGGCTCATATTGGAGATCCTCTCCTGCTGCTCTGAAGGAACCTCGTCTTTCCTCTCTGGAAACTGCTGGACCTCCTCAAGAAAAGCTAAAATACAGAAGTACACATTACAGGGAATTAATTTATCTTAAAACAAAACTTCAAATAGTGATACCTGACACTAGTTGTTAGAATTATGCCAAAGAAGTCATAAGTCAACAGTGTTTTTATTTTTTTATTGTTACAATTATTATTTTTAAATCAGTATGCTCTGTTGAAAGAACCTAGAAATGCTTAGACAATGGTAAAAGTATTAGCCAAAATAAAATGGATGCACAATATTAGAATTTTGCTGATATTTTTGAACTCATTATGGCCAATTCCAATACCTATACTCTTCATCAAGAACACAATGTCTTCACTTTATGAGAACTGACTTTCAATGTGAAAGTGTTTTTGTGTGGAGAACAGCTTCAGTTGGCAGACAGATGTTATAAGTTTCCCTGCAAAATGTCTTGATAAACTTGGGAATTCATTTTTCCATTGATGACAGCAATCCGTCCAGGCCCCGAGGCAGCAAAGCAGCCCCAAACCATAATGCTCCCTCCACCATAGTTCACAGTGTGGATGAGGTTTTGATGTTGGCGTGCTGTGCCTTTTTTTCTCACTATGGCCAATACCAATGCCTATGCTCTTCATCAAGAACACAAAGTCTTCACTTTATGAGAACTGACTTTCAATTTGAAAGTGTTTTTGTGTGGAGAACAGATGCAAGAAAAGAAAAAAAAAAGTGAACTTTTTGAAAAAGCAATCTCATGGATTTAAAACATAGCCATGCAGTGATAATAATGTGACATACTGTGGTAAAACCCCAGATTTTTTTCCACAAAACACAGGATTCTATTTGATTTCTCCCTCGAAACAAATTCTACAATTCTACAATTCTACAATTTCATTTGGCAGACGCTTTTGTCCAAAGCGACGTACAACACAAGCAAGAATTCATACTGAGGGGAAAAACCTTAGCAAGTGCGTCGAGGTGCTTTAAGTCAATTGGCCACAGGGGCTGCCATCTAGTGCCGGAAGAAGTGCCATTTTTTATATAAATATTTATATATATCTATATATATATATAACTATATATAACTATATATATATATATATATATATATATATATATATATATAGATATAGATATATATATATATATATATATATATATATATATATATATATATATATATATATATATATATATATATATATATATATATATATATATATATATATATATATATATATATATATATATATATATATATATATATATATATATATATATATATATATATATATATATATATATATATATATATATATATATATATAAAGAATTAATTTAAAAACAAATGTAAGCCTATGAAAGTGCTTGTTCAAAACCTAGCAGGGCCTTCCATCATGAAAATTGTAAATAAGTATTTATATTTTCAAAAACTGCAACAACTTACAATTAAAGTAAGCAATTTATTTTTAAATCGTCTGCAGAAAATCATTCTAATAAATTGATTTGGGAGATATATTTCCCAGTCCTACTGTAAAATATCGGCAACAAGTTAAATATATGCACATACTTTTATCTTACTAATGATATTGCCTAATGCATACCTAATAAATACACAGTAAACTCAAGCATGTAAGAAATCACAATCAAGAAACACATTCACCTGTTCTGGTACAAGTAGGGAGGGATTCAGTTTTGGTAATGATCCAGGAATTTGATAACTTTGCAAGTTTTCCACATTTTCACTCATAACTCAAGTTCTCAACAGATTTCGATGACATTTTGAGGAAAGTTGGTCATGGCACTGAGTGAGAAGTGATTACATTTTGATGGTGATCAGAATCGATGTTGATCCTGGATATTTCATAAGGATTTGTTAAAAGTGCAAGACAGGGCAGTTTTAAACATTTTTGACAATAACCCGAGAGACAATGTCAGGAATGCCTTGGTGGAGGTTTGCACTGGCTGAGTGTTTCTAATTACATCATTTAATTAACCTGTTCAGCCCCACCCCCTTTTGTAAGCATTTTGCTGAAAAATGACATACTCCTAAAGAAAAGAGTGTATCTCTGCAACCACAAGGTCTGTTTGAATTATTTTGGTGTCATAATAAAAGTCACACTTGAGAGATTCGTCCAGATGTGGAATTATCAGTATATGTGTTACAGGGACAGATGCGGTTGCAGCTTTAGAACTCTGTGAATGAATGTCAAAATATGTGAACATTACATATGCCATGTTTGAGTCTGATAAAGTGATGCAGAGCAAAGTTAGAGAGGTTTTACTACAGAGTGGTCAGGCCCAATCCTGGCACAGTTTGGCTCCATTAGTCCTGATGTAATTTCTGGCAGTTTCGTGGCAGTTTTTGTCTGTTTTGGAAAAAATAATAATACTTTTTTCATGTTTCCTTTTGGGAAAACAATCAGCCAGAAGTCCAAACATTTTCCCATTCAAAGAAATCCATACAGAGCAACTTCAGTTTGAATCAAAGTGAAACAGATTTGGATTTTTGATCGTTCATTTGCTTGGTGTTGAAGTTGCCTTTGGTGTGTGTAAAATGACTGATATGGTTGTGTAGCTGAAAATTTCATGTTTAAATTGATGTGCAACATGACTATATTTCATGATTAGTTCATTTTTTTGGAGAGCATGCATGTACCCAAATAGGGTACTTTGGAGATGAACAGGTTAAAGTTATTGGTTATTTTGAAGAGTATTACAAAGGGATTACAAAGGTGTAAGGGCGATGACTGTGAGATTACCCTGGGCTCATACAAGTGGGTTTAAACTTAAACACAAGTGTCCCTGTTTTGAGGTCTATTAAAAAGGTTTTCTCAACAGCATTTGTTAAAGAAACAACTTCTTCTTCAAGTTTATTTGGATAAAGAACCAAAGACTCAAGTGGAATCAAAACAAATGCTCACGCTGAACTGATCAGACTGAACAGACTGGGATGATGTCAAGACTGACATCAACAGTCTGGGCTAGCTGATCGTTAGCTAAAGGCTAAGCTGCTACATCTACAGTAAACAAGTTCACAGAAGAAGAAAGAAAACAAACCTGCTCCCTCTTTAAGATCCTGAAACCCGGACATCTGTCACTCATCCAAGAGTCAAAGAAGGAGAAGAAAACTCTGAAAACTTTTACAGGATTACTCTGAGACCTCAGGACGAGGGAGCAGCTAACATGATAACTATGCTCGAAACCCGGAAACAGAAGCACCACTTCCGGCACCCTAATTTTGCCTTCAGAATAAAAGTTTGTGACGTAAAGGCACTTTTTCATCTAAGCACGCTTTGTCACAGGACAAACTCAAACTGTCAAGATCCAATTCTCATCAGCATTTCAGAAATGTACTTAACAGAGAGACAGAGAACAAATTATAGAGCGAACACCAAAATCACCACAGTCAGGATCCTTTACTGAGTGAGCTGCATCACAATAAATGGCCGTTTTACACAATGCTTTATACAATAATGAGACTAATGAATACTTTGATCATTTAAACTTGAGGTTTTTCACAATTTTAAAAAACAAGACAACTGTATGATCATATTATTATATGCATGAATTAAATGACAATTATACAGAGACATTTTTCTTATGTTGGTCTTAAATGGTTTTGGTATATGGTAAATGCACTTGAGCTTATATAGTGCTGTTATAGTCTTTTGACTACTCAAAGCTGCTTTACACCACAGGTCACACCTACCCATTCACACCCATTCACTCTCACATTCACTTCACCGATGGTTCAGAGTTTCTATGTTAGTTATCCATCAGTATCTCGAACACATTCACGCACTTTCATGCCCATTTACAAACTACTGACGCAGCAGTGGGAGCAAGTGGGGTTAAGTGTCTTGCTCAAGGACACATCGTCATGTGTCGCCCAGAGATGGGCTTGAACCTGCGACCTACCAATCAATTTCCCCGATTTTTTCTGATTCCTGCTAATTACACCTGCAGCCAGTGGGTGGCTAAAACCCCAAACGCATGATCAATATTTTTTTTCAAGAATGAAATTATAACTCTGGCTTTTACTCAGTCTAATCTTGAACTTTGTAATGCTTCTTTTCTCTATTCTACCAAAATATCTAGTCACCTTTATGAGTCAAACATGCTTGTTGCAGGACATTTAATTAAAGAGGACTTATCATGCTTGTTTCTCCTTTTCACGATGCCAGACTAGGATGCCTGTAAAGCATTTCTGCCCTCAGTACAAGTCATTTACTTCCTTCATTGCCCCACAATAGTGCTCTCAATATCCTCATATTAGACCATTATGAAGCCCACGTTGAAACACTCGGTCTCAAGGCTGACCTAAAGTTACCTCACAACGTCACAACCCTTTGTGCTCTGATTGGTCAATTCTATCAGGGGCTGAGCCAGCCTGTCCTTCTTCTTCTACTGTATTTTCCGGCAGGCTCAAAGCAGCCACCGCATATTGAGTCCCCCTACAGGCCAGAGCTGATAATGAGTTAATGTGAGCTAGGGACCTATATACCCCCGCGGGTGGATGTGTTCCTCAGTGATGGTTTTGTGGCTAACGGACATCACCAAGGAGGAAGTGTTTTATCAGATTACTTCAATAAAAAGAAATGTACCTCGTGTCATCACGACGTTTGAAATCTCGCAGACATCTCGCAATGACCTATTTTCAGAGGCATCAAATCTCGTTCTAGGATATCAGAAAAAATACAATATCTCATTTTTTGAAAATTAAGGGGGTGTAAGGTCTCGTTTTCAAATTTATTCTATTATATATAAGTATTAAATCATGCATCAGCATGATATGTCTCCTTTAAGTAACAGTCATATGTTCCAGAGATCTGATCATTTGTCAGGCCAAAAAGAATTTAAAAAGTAACAAATAAATGCTTATTTGCTTATATCTGTTCAATAAAATACAAAGTGCTTTACAGCTTGTTGTGCTGAGCAGCCCCTGCAAACAAAGCTCTTAAAAAAACAGCCATCAAACAAAAATCTATTTCATCTGTTTATTATGAAGTTGCTTCAATCAATCAACTAATCAAACTTTATTGATAAAGCACATTTCATACAAGTTCAATTGCAGTTTGAAGTGCTTTACAATGAGACAGAAAAAAGATTGACGAAAGATGATATATATATAAATACAGGTGTATTTATATATAAATATACATCAACAGACCTTTAATCAATCAAACTTAATTTGCATGGCACTTATACACAGAATCCTTCATGTCGCTCAGGGTTGAGAAACTATGATTAACCTCCTCGGCTGATCACAGCAGACTGGGCCCGTGTGGGGGTCCAGGAGCTCAAACAGAGGGTCCCAGACTGACCAAGAGAACAGGACTCATCTGAGAATAAAAACTAAACAGAATTTACACCATATATGATTGTCAATGTACTTTAGTAGTCATCAAAAAAGAATATATGAAGCTGGTTTAAGCCAAAAAAATTGAACTCTTTAACGTCATACACTCTGGCAAAGAGAAACATTTTAGTATGTTAACATTACTCTGATGTTGACGTTGAAAGTTACTTATAATTACTAAAAAATAGATACACTTTTATATCACAACTTGATTCTTGTTCATTTTAACCCTTTCATGCATGATGTCTGCCAGAGTATACAGATATTTGAAATAAATTTTATACCCTTTAGGTTGCAGTACAATGCCCAGCTACCAGGTGGTAAATTCCCAAACACTTGTCTGAAGTTTCATAAAAATATTAACTTTGCACTTTTTCATTGAGATACTGCATCATAAATGAAAAAATAGCCAACAAAGGGCAAATTTGACGTTAGACCTGCATTCAGAATTTACATAATTTTGTTTTGTTTTTTTAATTTAAATTTTGGTGTAATAGACAAGTGAATAGTTTGATTAAACAGCAATAATAAATATGCTTTGGACATTTTCCTTTAACTTTTTACTCTTAATAAAAGTTTGTCAAAGACATGTTTGCAGATCTACATTTAGGTCCACTAAATTACTATTTATGCCATTAATGCATGGTAAAGTTGACTTTTCTAACTAACTACCTCAAAACACAAAAAAAAAATTGTAATTTTTAACTTGATTGAAAGTAAAAACGAACATTAGAAAAAGTCTTCCTTTGTGTTTTAATAATTCATGCATGAAAGGGTTAAACTATTTAAAATCAGATGAATGTTTAATTTAGTAAATCAAATTGTAATTAATAATATTTACTGTTTTTCTGATATATTTTACTTAACAGGTACATATTAGATCAGTCACACATTAATTTGATGAGGCATCTTAAAGGTTTAAAATCTAATAAAGTGATCATATATCCAAGTTTTAACAAAGAGACCAACATATTTTAAGAATCAAAGATTATAATTATACTATTTTACATTTTTATATCATTTTAAATACAGCTGATAAATATACTGTACAATTACAATTAGAAAATGGCCCACTTTTAGTGAAAATGAGGGCCAAACATTGGCCCCCAGGCCACAGGTTATCCAACCCTTATTAGGTGGATGTGTGTGTTCCATACGTTGATGAATCACATTTTAGTGTTTGGAGAAGCTATAAAAACGTACTGTTAACAAACTGTTTGTGACAAAGTTCACAGAAAGCAGCGGGACAAGGTTACCACAGAAAAAGTATTGATTGATAAATAAACACTGAATAGGAGAAGACAGAGAGGGGAAGGCTTGAGCAGACAGCTTCTGTTACCAGCCTTTTGATGATTCGATTATGCTCTCTGATTGGACACAAACTGTGCTGAAAGAACACTGTGGTCCTGGTGACTCTTGAGTGTGTGACAGTGAATGTTGTGTGTCTCTGACTGACAGCACGACTCCATAACAAAAAAAAGGAGAAAAGAGGTGCTGGTACATCTGCAGAGCTGCAAGCTCAGCATATTTTTGAGAATTATCATTTGGAAACAAAGACAAGACACAATCATCTGAAACGTCCTCTCCAAACAGAAAATCTACCCGTCACGAGCATTCAGCAGGTCTTGAAGGATAATTCGGTTTCTACAGCTTTCACATTGTTTATAAAATGAAGTAGAACAATATACTCACCCAGAAGGCTTTCCTGATCCAAACAGTGCTTCAGAAGATATTTAGATCCAAAATCGAGCGGCGGACATCCGTATAATGGTAGTAGACGGGGCATGTATAGCGCCGCTCCTAAAACTGCATTAATCGTCCAAAAACTCAGTAGTTTCACCAATATTTCATCATGGTCTGCTCGGGCTACTCCTCCACCACAGTCCGTGTCGCTCCACCCATGTTTTCGTGACTGTGCTGACCACTGAACTGAAACTGCTCTCTGGCCAGCTGTTCTTCTCTTTGCCTCCGCGTCCTCCTTTCGATGAGCTCCTCATCTGTAAACCCTGGCTGGAAGCTGTAAGGACACCCATCATATTCAAAGCTCTCCTCCACAACATCTTCATCCGATAGATATTTGTCTATTTTGCACAAAACTGGAAGAAAAACGTTGTTGAGTAGCCGGCAGTCTTCCCCTGAAACAATGAGCCGTACAGCGCATGCGCAGAGGCAAATGTAAACTAAGTCTTCAGTTCAGAGGTCAGCACAGTCACAAAAACATGTCTGGAGCGACACGGACTGTGGTGGAGGAGTAGCCCGAGCGGACCATGATGAAATATTGGTGAAACTAATGAGTTTTTGGATGATTAATGCAGTTTTAGGAGCGGCGCTGTACATGCCCTGTATGCTACCATTATACGGATGTCCGCCGCTCGATTTTGGATCTAAATATCTCCCGAAGCACTGTTTGGATCAGGAAAGCCTTCTGGGTGAGTACATTGTTCTACTTCATTCTATAAACAATGTGAAAGCTGTAGAAACCAAACTTATCCTTTAACACTGGACCTGGACAGCAGAAGAGTTGGGCACTGACACTTTTCACTTCCCTAAGAGCAGCTGAGGGCTTCATCTCCTGTGTGAGTTCTCATGTGCGTGGTTAGGTTACTCTTTTGGGCAAATCTTCTGCCACATTCAGTGCAGCTGAAGGGTCTCTCTCCTGTGTGAATCCTCATGTGCATGATCAGATCACCCTTTTGAGTAAATCTCCTGTCACACTGAGAGCAGCTGAAGGGCTTGTCTCCTCTGTGGGTTCTCATGTGCATGGTCAGGTTGCCTTTTTGGCTGTAGCTTTTATCGCACTCAGTGCAGCTGAAGGGTTTTTCCCCTGTGTGGGTCCTCATATGTTGATTCATACGACTTAAACGGTTGAATGTTTTACGCTAAAGGGCATCCCCCCTGCGTGTATTGTCATATGTCTCTCCAAACAAGCTTTCTTTTCGAATCTTCTGTTGCACACAGAGCAGTCGAGGCAGTCCGATTCCTCTCTTTGGTGTATTTTCACATGTTCTTTAAGGTGACTTTTGCTGTTAAAGTTTTTACCACAGATAGAGCACCCAAAGGGTTTCTCTCCTGTGTGTGTCCTCATATGAATGATGAGATGACTTTTATTATTAAATCTTTTTTGACACTCGGAGCAGCTGAAGGGTTTCTCTCCTGTGTGAGAACTCATGTGGCCTTTCAGTATTTGTTTCAGACTAAAGCTCTTGCCACACTCCAAGCAGCTGAAGGGTTTCTCTCCACTGTGGGTTGTCATGTGTGCATTCATGTGGCCTTTTTGGGTAAACCTTTTGCCACATACGGAGCAGCCAAAGGGTTTCTCTCCTCTGTGGTTTGCCATGTGTGCAACCATGCTTCCTTTTTGGATAAACGTTTTACCACACTCTGAACAACTGAAGGGTTTCTCTCCACTATGAATCTTCATGTGGACAAGCATATTTCCCTTTTGGGAAAACTTTTTACCACACACGGAGCAGGCAAAGGGCCGCTCACTTGTGGAAGTTCTTGTGTCTTCAGTTGGACTTTGTTGTTGGCTAAAACATTTACTGATGTCACCTAAATTAAAAGGTCTGTGTCCATTATGAACAAACATATGTTTGGTCAGCTGACATTTTTGCTTAAATGTTTGACCACACTCAGAGCAGCTGTGGGCTTTCCTGTTGGCTTTTGTTATTTTGTTTTGTATGTTTTCCTCTGAATTGGAGCCTGACTCATGCTCTGCCATCTCCTTCCAATCCACACTGTCATCAGTCTCTGCTTCAGACAAATCCTCAGCTTTGAGCTCAGTCTTTGTGATAAAATCTGTCTCTGGATCAAAATATCCATCTGCTTCTGGTCCTCCACAGTCCCCTCCATCTGCTCCAGTTTCTGCCTCTTCACTTTTTATTTGACAAAGCTGTGACAGCTGGGGTTTCTCTTCATCCTCTTCATTCTTCACAGTGAAAGGGTCAAAAGTAAACTTGAAGATATCAGCCTCCTCTGGACCATGGGGCTGCTCTCCATCTTGACTAAACCAGAGTTCTTCTGGTTCCTCTTTAATGCACAGAGGCTCAATAATCTCCTGCTTCAGACTGGAGCTCCTCTCCTGCTGCTCAGTGGGAAACTCTCCTTTACTCACTGAAATCGGCTGGACCTCCTCACAAACCCCTAAAATACAAAAGTACACATTAGTGGGAAACTCCACAACCCTGGGAGCAATTAAAAGGCACAGGAGCATAATAAAACAGGCAGGAACACAAAGACATCAGCATTGACAGTGCATGGTGAGTAAAAAGAAGTATTTGAAAAAGTTATTTCATTACATTTTTATCAAAAGGGCTCTAGGTCGATACATAAACACTTTTTAAAAAGCACATTTCAAAGAACTCTAGACTGAAAATTTAAATATCTGAGACTATGTAAAAATGTCAAAGTTTACTCAGTTACTGCCTTATATGTTTTTTCCTGAACTTACTATGTCAAATTTTTCACAAGTATTTATACAAAATGTCACAACATTTAGTATTAGTTTATTTGTCCATGGGGAAATTTGCCTTGAACAAACTGCAACTGCATAAAAATCTACCTTTAATTCAATATCACTTGATAAGAAAGTTGCACATGAATGAACATCAGTCCACAGTACGGCTGTCAATACAACAGTTAGCTGAACTGCATCGGTATTCCCATTAGGGATGGGATGATACACTTAAACTCATGATACGCTGCACCTCGATATGCCCGGGTCATGATGCAATATCAAAAAAGTAAAAAAGAAAAAATATTAGTACGTAATTACAACTTATTTGTTTTTGTTTGAGTTGCACACAGGAAAACACAAGGCCTAACAGGCCAAACACAAACAATAACACTCTCTCTAACCCTAGAGAGATTAGAGAGAGTGTATGCTAATGACTGGTAGGCTCGTTTTCACCATCTTCGTCTTTTTTAATGAGAAAACCAAAATACCGCCAGATAGATTAATTGTATCCTGGCGGAGTGTCCTCAATTTCGACCTCATTCGACTCCATCATTCGGCTCTTTGGAGGCAAGGTAGTTGGTGCTAATGTTTGTCGTCATCACTTCTGGTCACATGCGCTATTACTGGACGTGACGTCTTTATTTCGCGATCCTTTTTTTTCAAACTCGATGCATTTCGGCACGTACTGTATCGCGATATATTGCCAAACGATATTTCATCCCATCCCTAATGTTTAATGGTAATTATACTTTTAACAGCAAAGCCAGTTTGAAGCAGATATTTTACAGTGGTCTATCTCAAAAGATTTTATTTGTTTATCTAGATAGATAGATAGATAGATAGATAGATAGATAGATAGATAGATAGATAGATAGAGAATTGGGGGACATCAGTGAATATTTGAGATTTTTTTTAACCTTTTGTAACAAATTTTATTTTCTAAGGCCATTTCACAAAATAAGAGTTTTTTTTTTTTTTTTTTTAATCAAAACATGACTCTGAAAAGTTGTTTTTACTGAAGTAGTTTCCTAGAGTGACACTCCTGCTTGTAAACCCGTACACTTTATACAGATTAGCTACTCTGTAACATAATCCTGAATATCAGTGATGCTGCTGTTTGTCCATCCTCCTCCCTTCTGTCTGATCTATCGGTATAGCTCACGTCTTTGTCATCATACACAGCTTCTATCATCACAGCTCTCTCTGGCCTGATCCACTCTGACTACATTATAGATCCACAAACGAATACAGACATAAATCAATGATCTTGACACATGTATGATAGAGAAAAGACATTTCTCAGTGTGAGCCAGCTGATCGTTAGCTAAAGGCTAAACTGCTACATCCACAGGAAACAAGTTCAGAGAAGAAGAAAGAAAACAAACCTGCTCTCTCTTTAAGATCCTGAAACCCGGACATGAGACACTCATCCAAGAATCACAGAGAGAAAAGTCTGAAGACTTTTAGAGGATTATTCTGAGACTACAGGACGAGAGAGCAGCTAACATGCTAACTGTGCTCAGAGTGGATAGGCTAGGAGCCCCGGAAATAAAAAAACCACTTCCTGCACAATCATCACCTTCAGAATAAGAGTTCTTTTTCGGATGCCTACACCTATTAAAGAGACTGTGAGGAGTTTCTAAGTAATTACAAAAAAGTCTCACTTTTAGATATATGCCTGATGGAAATACAAACTTTAATATGAGTTTTATAGCATCAAAATAGGTTATCTATAAATGCTATTCCTTAGCCTTCCGGTTGGGTCGGACAGGGCTGGACTGGCCTTGATACTCAACTTTGGGAACAAGACAATTAAAACTAGAGCAAATTTATGTTATTTTAATATTTATATTACACGTCTTAGAGCACCAGGCTGTAAGTATATATATAGCTGGCTACAACTACGATACTAAGTTTTCCAAAAATTGCTTGTTGTCACACATCAAAAACTACCGCTACGTAACTAGAAGGAGATACATTACCTCGTCGCTTTACACCCTGTAAGTTGTTGAAAAAAGAAGTTGTAAAACAATGCAGAGTTCTGAGGAAGGTCCGAGTTGCATTTATCACAACAAACACACGCCTTGGCTTGGGTCACATCTTTGGTGCGTTCCAG
This sequence comes from Scarus forsteni, assembly GCA_036419115.1. Taxonomy (NCBI): domain Eukaryota; kingdom Metazoa; phylum Chordata; class Actinopteri; order Labriformes; family Labridae; genus Scarus; species Scarus forsteni. Next base: position 2,690,132 of record JAZDUH010000500.1, read on the forward strand.
TTGTAGTCAGAAGTAGGAATTTCCAGGTTCCGCGTAGGAAACTGCAACTGGAACGTTCCCTGAAGTCGGAATTTCCTACTGGGAACTCGGTGAAACCTCGCCACCCCCGAGTTGACAATCGAAGATGGATGCCCCCAGTGTGAACAGTTATTTAGCTCCTGTAATAATCAATTATTTGCACTTCTGACTGGGGTGTGTCGCTCTTGATCAGCTGTATACATAGTATTGTTAGACTTTACTAAAATGCTGCCATAGTGATAATCACATTCTTCATGTGAAATTTGTGAACAACAACACAGGGCGTGCTAACAACAGCTAACAATAGCCTGGTAGACCGGCATGTTTTATTCCAACTTCACTTGGAACGCCAATAAGTCAGAGATGATGTCACTCCCAGTTCCGAGGTTACTGGAACGCAGCATTACAGCCACCACTGCACGTGCTCATGGGTAGCAGAGTCTTTATTTCTCAGGTAATAGATTCTCCTCATAGCACCTTTAATATTACATAATTTTACATATTCCAGTTTTTACTGGACATTTCCAGGACACTGGACAGAAGAAACAGAGTCTGTTGATAATCAACAGCGCTCAGTGCAATCTGTTTTAAAACTGGCAGAAGCAGTAAATGGAGGTCCAGAGGGTCAGAAGCTCTTGGTTAGTGGTGTGTGGAGTGACAGCTCTGTCAGTCTGGGATTTGTAAGTAAATCAAGACGACCAATTTTGACCTTCACTTCCACAAATCTGATTCTGATCCAGGGCCTGGTGAGGCTCAGCATACATAACATGATGTCGTCCATGGGTTTACTAATGCAATGTTTCACTTGGAAGATAATTAAACTCCTGTTGGATAAGAAGTTCTTCATTTGCGAGGTGTCAGGAGCTACCTGACTCACTGTTATAATTCATAGGAGGTAAAATAAACCTGTAACAGCAAAGCCAGATCCTTTAGCAGAGCGGTGGAGGAGCTGCTGAATTGTTTACACGCTATACTCACGCTCAAACATCAGAGAATCCAAGTTGATAGTCGATAGATCACACTCTGATCATCAGAGAGGTCCAGACTGAAGATGGTGCTGTTTACTACAGTGCAGGAGAATTTCATCTAAGTATGAATTCCTCACACAGTAAAAAGGTGAAACATCATCTCTCTTGAAGGGGTGAGCCAACTTCTTTTTCTTTTCATGTCTTGCCTCACTCTGGAGTCCAGGACAAGCAGACTGGCACAATTATTTAGACTGCGCATGCAGTAGGAAGGAGGAGACGGACAGTGCTTGCAAACCGTTAGTCAGCTTAGCTCAAACACTGGGAGTCAATGGGTATCATTTACCAGCCTCTGCCTACAGTCATCAGATAAACTCTTCAGCAACTGTAAATGGTCCTAAAGATGTGACATTTGCAAATGGGTTGAATCTTTTGAATGGCTCATTTAAGTGAACTGATTCGCAGTTGTGAGTTTGCCAAAAAAGCTCGTAAATGAACAGCTCACACACAACTGCAAACTGGTTCTCACTGTTCACTCAGAAGAGCCATTAAAAAGACCTGATTTGTTCACGAATGTCTCTAGCGAAAACCACCACAGACAAAGGCCTACAAAACAAAGTCTCTGTTCATGAGTAGGAGATAGAGATGATAGCACACAGGACCGTTTAGTGTTGCTGAAGAGTTTTTCTGATGACTGTAAGCAGAGGCAGGCTGACAATACCCATTGACTCCCAGTGCTTGAGCTAAGCTTATTAGCAGTGGGCGAGCTTCGTCTGTTTCTTCCTTGTCACTGCACGCAGAGTTGAAAGAATGGTGTCTGTCTGTCTGTCGTGGACTCTGGAATAAGGCAAGACATAAAAAAAAAAAAAAAGCTGTCGTATCCCTTTAAGGAGAGACTGACCTGACTGTCACAGTGGCGCAACAGGTAGGGCAAATGCCTCACAGCATGAATGGTTGCTGGCTCCCGCTCCTGCATGGTTTCTCTTGTTTATGTGACTTAAAGGTGTAGTCAGCGATGTGGGAGTAAACGAGTGGAGAGGTTGTTGATAAACGAATTTAGACTCGCCTCTCCCTTCATACCTCACCCCTGGCTCCACCCCCAAAAGCTGATGGACGTGTATCGTCATGGAAATGGCTGTAGAAACTGCATAGCTGACCAACGTAGCTAAGGTAACCCCGACTCGTCAGACAACTCGACTGACAATATTGAAAACATCACAACAACAGTACATTCTAGCAGATTAGACAATAAGATGAATGTCCGACGGCTGTTACTGTTATGTGAAGCACCACAAAGCTAATGTTGCTTACCTATCCAGCAGAAAGACGGCGACATCCACGTCCGTTTTCAGGTCTTTCAATTGGCGGAGTTCCCTCGACCGTCGGAAAGCAACACCAATGTTGACCCGGGTCTTCGCTCTTTCATGGTCATAGCCCTTCTTTTTCACTTTTCACTCCTCTGACCTTTTTCTTAGGGGCTGTTTTTCAGCCATTGCTACTGCACCCATTGTATCTCTCTTAGGCTAACTGTGCATGCTACACTACCTCCTACTCTCTACTAATACTACTACTATTCTCATGCTCTTTCATTTATTTATTTTCATTATCATTTCACTTATTCTCATTCAGATCTTTTATATATTGTTAATATTGCTGAAAGGCTCATGCCCTTTCATTTATTTTCATTGAGTTGTATTTATGCTATTTTCTATTTTATTCTAATTACTTATAGTTTCATTTGTAAATCTTTCTAATGTTTCTCTTGTATCCTGCTGCTGCTGTAAATCTGGAATTTCCCCCTGTGGGACTAATAAAGGTTTATCTTATTTTATCTCCCCCTCCCCCCTCTGTCTGATCTGCGCATGAGTATGATCACCCCCTGGATGTGGGGGGTGTACCCTGTTTTGGTAACTCGGCCCGAGCCACAGTATTTACCTGCTGAAATTCAGAGCCAAGGCTGTGTATTGAAACCGGACTTTTTTTTCAACATGCTGTCAGTGGGGATATCTTGTGGATGGAGAGGAGAAATACGGTGAATTTGACAAATACTGCATCAGATTAGAAGATTAGAAGATCGCTGACTACACCTTGGCATAAATCCTGATGAGTTTCTGACACAGAATGACCTCTCAGAAGCTTCATGATTCATTCCTGAAAAGAGTATTTAGAATTTCCCAGAATAAAGGCAAAGCAATTTTATTTTACATCATCAGCAAGGCAATTGAACTCAAAGTTCATTTCAGCGACATGAAAATGAGCTAAATGAACTAGAATGCTGTAAATTTTGATTAATAAATAAACATGAAAAGCACAAAATACAATAAACAAGTGCATCTTTGATTAATAAGTCAAAATATCAAAGTGAACGTTAATTAAAGGCTAGCATGAACAGATGTTTCTAATGTAGAGCTCAGACTATGGAATTGTTTTCCCAGCCGATATATGTCAGAGTATGTGATCATAGAGTCAAAACAACGTACAGCAGATGGTCAACAAACATGAGACAAAATGATTCAACTTTCTGTCTTCATGAGGCGTCCTTGACCAGTGTTTTGTTTTCATTCTTCACTAATTGGGCAGATCTGATGATGACAGTGTGGCAGTCACGGCAAAGTCTCTGTCCCATCGAGTTTCCAGCCTGCACCTTGAAACATCCAAGAAGATTTAGAGTGCACTGGCTGGAGTTGGTGTAACAGTTTAGGTAAATAAAGTGGTGCTGACCAGTGTTAACCCTTTAACTCCCAGCTCAACTGTTTGGCAGAGGTCAATAAACTGAGGAATATTTAATATGTTAAAACACAGCACATTATTGTTTGTTTCTGTCTATGTTTTAGGAACAAATGACAAACACACCAGAAGATCTGATATTGGCTTTGAGATATAAAGGTTGAAAAGCTAAAAGCTATAAATATTATTTTAAATACTTACCCATTTACTAATATATGTGACAATATCTATTTATACATTTTAAGTTATTCTTAATGTTTCATTCACATTTTTTTCCTTTTGTAGTTGTATTCGTCCCTTATATTTGTACATTTTTATATCATCGAGTAATCAACTGTTTAAAAGCCTTGAAATCCCCACCAAGTAATATCTGTTTTTTTTGTTTGTTTGTAGTTTTCTCTTCACTGAAATGTTAACAGAATCAAACATTGATTTGATTTCTTCTCTTTTTCTAAACATTAACCCTATCATGCATGATGTCCGCTAAAGTAGACCGATATTTGGAATTAATTTTATACCCTTTAGGTTGCAGTACAATGCCCAACTATCAGGTGGGAAACCCCAAAAAACTTGTCTTTAGTTTCATAAAATATTAACTTCGCACTTTTCTTTTCTTCTTCTTCTTCTTCTTCTTTTTTTTTTTACCACATTCAGATTTTGCATCATAAATCCAAAATAGCCAACGAGGGACAAATTTCACACTACATCCGTATTCAGATTTTACATAATTTTGTATTTTAAATATTGGTGTAATTCATACCATTAATGCATGGTTAAGTGGACAGATGCAAACCTCCCAGAAAATATAACTGAAAAAATGAACATGATTTTTAACATTTTTGAAAGTAAAAACAAACATTTAAAATTGTATTCCTTTGTAATTTAATAATTCTCGATGAAAGGGTTAAAGATCCCTGAATGACCTCTGCCAAGCAGTTGAGCTGGTAGTCAAAGGGTTAATTTTGTAGACTTATTTTTTTTTCATCATAGTCTTTGTCAACAACTTTTTCCCCTGATAAAACTAGACAGTAAGGCAAGAGCACATGGACAAAAAAGTAAAACTAAATCAAATGGTATTTCCTCAATACATAAAAACAAGACTTAAACCAACACTATGTAGTTTTTCAAACATAATATAATCCTTCAATATTCATTATGATGGTCCACCACTTTACAATGGAGTTGAATGACACCTCTGTCATGGTCTGGAGTGGTCTGACCTATTTCAAGTGTGTGATATCGCCAGCTCGTCGTTGTCTTTACTTTTATTCGCTTTATCGCTTCAACAGGACGGGGCGACTTCACGGTAATAAAACCAAGTTGAACTTAGCAATTTTTAGCATCGTCATTTAGTCAAAAATAAATACATTACCTCTTCGCTATCCATCCTGCAAACAGCCGCTGAAGACAGAAGAATACTTTTGAGCGAAGTCCTGGCTTCTGTGATTCGCATACAAAACAAACGCGCGCGAACGGCAGACCTGTCTTACGACAGTATGCGCGCGCTAGAGCTCATGGGTAGTTGAGTTCATTCTCCAGTCAAGCGGGGATCTTCCATAGTGCTACTTTAAATGTTTGACGCACTTAATCCAATCAGACCTAATTTGGTCATGTAGAAAGTAGAGACAAGTTAGGAATATATCCAATCACAGCTACTTTGGTTGTGTTAAAGGTTGGATGAGCTCAGAGGCACATCCAATCACAGCTGCCTTAGCTTGGTGGTGGTGGGATAAGTTGTGGAGCAAACCAATCAGAGCTGCTCTCTTTATGAATTGAAATATTCATGTAGAGCAGGTTCACTGTTTGTTGTCAGTTCTGGTATTGTAACTGAGATGCTCTGCCAGGTAGCCTACATAAAAGTGACTGCAGTTCACGAACAAGTTAAATTATTTATTTATGTAAATTTATACATTCAAACTTTACTAGCATTCCATACAGGGTTATTGGATGTTTTATTTTATCCAACTGTAGAAAATAACTTCAAGGAAACATGAATAATGCCTTGCACTTTACATTTTAGTTCACTAAACTTACAGTAGATTGCATTGACTAAAATTTTGTAACTTTTCCTTAACTACAATAGAATAAAATTAAAACAATTTAGATGACTAAATTATGATCAAAACTAAAAGATATTTTAGCCAAAAGACTAAAACTAAATTAAAAAGTGCTGTCAAAGATAACACTGGTGCCAACTTGTGCAACAAAATCTTAAAATGGATGTTGTGACTGCCAAGGAGCCGGAGGAGAGGAGCCAGAATTGATGTGATCACAGAGTCTCCTTCAGGTCAGGAGATGGCGGCAACAAGCACCAAAGAGAGAATCACTACAGCTTAGACCAGAGCAGGGACTCTCCTAATACGGGTACAAAAAGAGCAAGGAGGCGAGCCAAGAGATGATTGGAAATAGGCAATTTTTACATGACTTTATATATTATATTCTTCTTATTCTTTTAAGTATATTTACATAAAATTAGTTGGTCATTATGTTTATGTGTGTATAAGTGAACAGAACATAGTTTCCCAATCCTCAAAGCTCCATTTTCGGAGTTGCATCCCAAAAAGTTTGGAATCCCTTGAAAGGATCATCATAACATTACTGGTAATATAAACTGAAATTCTAATTTATTAAAGAATATAATGCTGCTTTTCTTGCTGAACATCTTTTCTAACACAAAAAACTGTCACCATTCAAGGAGCAGGTGAGTTTCAGAGCAGTAGAGGCTTTGTGCTTTTGACAAAAATGTTAGCATTGATATTTACCGTCACCAAAGATGTCATTTTTTTTTTACCAGAGTATATTTGTTTGTTAGCAAAATTACACAAAAACTACAGGATGGATTTTGTGGAAACTGTTAGGAGATGTTGGTAGTGGCCCAACCTAAAATGTATTTGATTTTGGTTGTGTTTCAGATAACAGCCATTAGCGGACATCTTTGCTCAGTAACTGTCTCGCTAACAATGATATCTGCATGATTCTGAGAGCTACGTGTGGGTTTTCAGTATCATCAATCAGATTATGATTAACTACTTCATGGAACTATTGTTTTATAGACGTAACAGCAATATGTGAGCTACTGTACCTTGGCAGATGTTGCCCACTCGTGGTACTGGCAATGATGAGTTTGGATATATTAGCATATCAGATTCTGGAAAAAACAGTCTCTGCATCCTTAGTAGACATATCAATTACTTTCTTAGGACAGTAAGACTTTATCCCTCCCAACAGTTTCAGCTGGAAAACTTAAGAGAGGAAACCCAACGGCACTGGTTAAATCTGCTGAAGGGAAATGAGGCACAAGGGTGACAACTAGTGTTGTGTTACTCAAGACCGGTCTTGGTCTTGGTCTTGAGACCATATTTTGAAGGTCTTGGTCTTGTCTCTGACTGGCAGGACTCTGGATTTTCTGTCAAGACCGATCAAGACCAGCACTGATCTGCTGTTCATCAACTTCATTAATGCTAACAAGGAGGAACACTTGGTAAAACAACCAAAAGCTTCAGTTCATGTGTTATTACCCGCTGTGATGACTGAAACCTTCGTGGTGTTGTGACTGAGGGACACCCCCTTAAGTATTCAACCTTGTTGGGTTTTAAAATTGATTTTGATGGTTTGGTCTTGTCTCGGTCTTGGAGTGTCTCGGTCTTGGTCTAGACTCGAGCTCGACTCCCAAAAGTCTTGGTCTTGTCTTGGTCTCAGTGCATTCTGGTCTCGGGCAAGTCTTAGATAATGTGATCTTGAGAACAACACTGGTGACAACACTCGATCTGACTGAACTTCCCCTTTTTTTCTTCTCGGTGAAAATTTCAATAACACCTTCTGATGCTAGATGGGACATCATAGCGTGCCTGCATTAAACTACTGTTACAGCCTCCAATCAGCATGAGAGGAAATACAACGAACTGTGTGAAGGACTCTCTGTTTGTGGCTTTTATCACAGTGAGCAGACGGTTTTGTTCAAGTGTTGATTTCACGCAGGCTATCGGATTATACAGAGAAGGAAACTTGGGAAGCAGCTTACCAAGGGAGGCTTCATTTCACTGAGTACAGCAGAAGGGTTTCTCTCATTTTTAATTCTCACATATACACAGTAATGCTGCGTTTCAGGCAACCCGTAACTTGTGTTTTTCCCACCTGTAACTCGTGAAAGTGCGATGGAACAGCAGTCGAACTTGTAACTTCCGACCCGTGAATTTGTACCAGATCGATGTACTCCGAGTTACGACTTGTGATGTCACATCACTGCCTAAACAATATGGCAGCCTCTTAATAATGACACACACTGCAAAGTTTAAGCTTCTGTCACCTTATGCGCCATTTCCCCGTTTCTGTTTCACTTAAAGATGCTATGAGGAGTTTCTAAGTAATTACAAAAAAGTCTCACTTTTAGATATATGCCTGATCAAAATACACACTTTAAGATGAGTTTTATAGCATCAAAATAGGTTATCTATAAATGCTTTTCCTTAGCCTTCGGTTGGGTCGGACAGGGCTGGACTGGCCTGGATACTCAATTTCGGGAACAAGACAATTAAAACTAGAGCAAATTTATATTATTCGGACACGTCTTAGAGCACCGGGCTGTAAGTAGCGATATATAGCTGGCTACAACTACGATGCAAAGTTTTCCAAAAATTGCTTGTTGTCACACATCAAAAACTACCGCTACGTAACTAGAAAGAGATACATTACCTCGTTGATTTGCATCCTGTAAGTTGTTGAAAAAAGAAGCTATAAAGCAATGCAGAGTTCTGAGGAAGGTCCGGTCTGCATCACAACAAACACATGCTTTGGCTTGCTCACGTCTTTTGGTGCGTTCCAGTTTTTGTCAGAAGTCAGAATTTTGAGTTCCGAGTAGGAAACTGCAACTGGATTGCACCCCGAAGTCGGAATTTCCTACCGGGAACTCTGTGAAACCTCTCCACCCCCCAGTTGACAATCGAAGATGGATGCCCCCAGTGTGAACAGTTATTTAGCTCCTGTAATAATCAATTATTTGCACTTCTGACTGGGGTGTGTCGCTCTAGATCAGCTGTATACGTAGTATTGTTAGACTAATATTTACAAAAATGCTGCCATAGTGATAATCACATTCTTCATGTGATATTTGTGAACAACAACGCAGGGCGTGCTAACAACAGTTAACAATATCCTGGTAGATTGGCATGTTTTTTTTCTGACTTCACCTGGAACGCCGATAAGTCGGAGATGATGTCACTCCCATTTCCGAGGTTACTGGAACGCAGCATTACAGCCAACGCCGTGCGTGCACATGGATAGCAAAGTCTTTATTTCGGTAATAGATTCTCCTCATAGCACCTTTAATTAAGCTAGTTGATAAAGCATAAATCTTATAATGCCTGCCATGTTGGTTAATTTACATACCAGAGTTCCTTGCGCTCAAACCAAAGTCGTAATTTTCCTGGAACATTTGAGGTCGGAAATCAGAGATTTCAGCTGGGAAATTTCCGAGTTACAGGTCGCCTCGAACACAGCATAATAATCCCCTTTCTGGGTGAACGTTTTTCTTGCTATCAGAACAGGTAAATGATTTTCTTTCATTTAAATTCTCATGAGCTCGCTCACCTGTGCTTGTTGGCTCAAAACTATATCACAGTTCATTCATTGGAGGGATGTCTGTCTGGAGTGAACAGACATGTTTGGTCAGATGATTCTTTGGTTAAAAAAGTTTCTTCAGACTCAAAAAAGCTAAAGGGATGCTCTACTGCGTGGGTTCTTTTATGCGTCTCCAGATTCCCCTTCTGGTTAAATCCTTTACCGCACTCAGAGCAGCTGAAGGGTCTCTCTTCTGAGTGGATTCTTTTATGTGTTTCCAAATTTCCCTTCTGGTTAAATCTTTTGCCACACTCGGGGCAGCTGAAGGGTTTCTCTCCTGTGTGAATTCTCATATGCACGATCAGTTTTCTCTTTTGGCTAAATTTCTTACTGCACTCGGAGCAGCTGAAGGGTTTCTCCCCTGTGTGAGTCCTCATGTGTTCTATCAAATGACTTATCGCGGTGGATATTTTACCGCACACGTAACAGACAAAGGGATGATTTCCTGAGTGAATCCTCATGTGTCTGGTCAGACTGCTGTGATGGTTGAATCGTTTTCCACAGTCCTCACAGGCAAAGGGCGTCTCCCTTAAATGAATTCTCATATGTTGCACCAGACAGTCTTGCATTTTAAATCTCTTACTGCACTCAGGGCATCCAAAGGGTTTCTCTTCAGAGTGAATAATCATGTGACGTGTCAGCTGACTGGTTCTTCTAAATCTGTTTCCACAGACGGAGCAGCTGAGGGGTTTGTCTCCGGTGTGAATCTTCACATGCATGTTCAGGTTGATCTTTTGGTTGAAGCTTTTCCCACACTCAGAGCAGATGAAGGGTCTCTCCCCTGTGTGAACCCTGGTATGTTGAGTTAGATGATCTTTTTTGTTAAATGTTTTTCCACACTCATAGCAGATATAAGATTTCTTGGCCCTTCTTCTCCTGTTTTTCTTGTTTCCCGCTGTGTTTAAATCTGACATGTGCTCAGCTGTCTCATTCCAATCAACACTGTCATCAGTTTCAGCTTCAGACGGCTCCTCAGTTTTGACCTCCACCCCAGATTGTGCATCATTATCTAAACAGAAGTATCGAGATGCTTCTCCTCCAGAGTCCTCTCCAACAAATGTTTCCATCTGATCAGTTCCTTCTCGATAAAGCTGTGAGGACTGAGGAGTCTCTTCATCATCGTCGCTCTCTACAGTGACAGGATCAAAAGTCAACCTGATGATATTGGCCTCCTCTGGTCCTTGAAGCTGCTCTCCCTCCCGACTGCTCCAGAGCTCCTCTGGTTCCTCTTTAATGAGCTGAAGCTCTGCACTCCCCCGGTTCATACTGGAGCTCTCTTCCTGCTGCATGAGGGGGATCGGGTCTCCATTCATTGAGAGCTGATGCACCATTCCAGGAACAACTACAAAAAAAAAAAGGTTTTATTAATATATTTGGTGTTGGCTTTATTAGTTTTTCCAAAAAGCCACAAACGTGCTTGTTATGTTAATAGATGTCTCTAAATTTCACTCTGGTATATATGCATTGATGATTTACTGCTAGAAGAAGTTGTGGATTACTAATCCTGAAGGCTCTGTGTGTTCACCTGTCACCTAAAGCTAAAATGGACCAAAGAGACAAACTCAGTTAGCACAAACATTATGAGCTCAGCAACAAAAACCACAGATCTATCAAAAAGATGAAGCCAACATCTAAAAAACAAACACAGTTAATGTTCTAAATGCATCAGACTTTATCTGAACCAACCAGTGGTTTCCACTGAAGTGAAAGTAACTTATAATAGCCGAGGGGAACCATCTTGTTGGGAATTTACTTGATCAAACATTAAGATATTCTTAATGCTTAACGGTCAAGGATGGTTTCAGCATAATATGAACTAGGGCTGAATGATTTGGACAAAAGTCCATATTTCGATATTCATGCCAGATATTTCAATATAGATACGTACCATAAGACTATGGTTGGGTGGAAACCAAGAATTTTTAAGAATAATAAAAACATCATTTTACAAAAGATTGTGGAAAGTGCAGTTTTATTTTTAATAAATCTGTATTGTTTATACCATTTCTTTTTTATATTAATATCTTGAATATTCATACATACGATAAGTATATAACATTAATACCTAACTTGAACAAACAGTTGATCTGGTATATAAAGGAATAAAGGACACCTGCAGCACAGATAAAATGTAATTAGTAATAGTTACAAAGACACAGAGAGACAAATGGTTGAAGGCTGCCAACGAGCCTCTGAAGACTTAAATCCTTAAAATCTTTTTAAAAAAGTGTTTTGCTAGGTTTCTGTAATGGGCTCTCCGTCATTTGAATAATCTATTTATCTGAACTCTTCTATAAATTTTTTTAAAGGGTTTTTAGTTGTTTAATTGTTTTTAATTGTTTCTATCTTACTCTGTGGCACTTTGAGGTTGTGAAAATGTAAAGTGCAATACAAGATCTCAAGCTTAATTTAAGGTGAACAATGTATCTTCAAGAGCTGATCAAGAGCAATATTAACTAATAGCATTGATAGATGACCAAGATCATTATCAGCATAATATGTTAAACTAAATTATAAAAGCAGCATTTAAAGTTCACCAATGTAGTGGACCAAAACTAATAGCAGCACTAGAGTTACACTAAATTAATGCAACGTTGGTTTAAAAAAATGCTTATGGAAACACAGCAGTATGACCACGAATGTCACTGCAGACAGCTCATTCTTGGAGAAAGAATTAGTTTAAGGTTTTTGAAATGTTTGGATGCATCTTAAAAATGCAGAGTTATAATATAAACAGAGTTTCTTAATGAAGCATTTCATACAGTTCACTTCCTAAGACAAAAGAGCTGGGAGCAACTTAACTGCAGGCTTTAATCCCTTGTAATTTTTAGAAACCTGCACAAAGACTTTAATGTCAACATGGAAACACAACCTCAAGTACTGGAACTTTCTGGAGAGTCGCCAACCTGCAACCCTTGCCATCATACTCAGTTTAGCACCCTTATAATATATTATTGTTATCATCATTATTATTATTATTATATGATTGAACTAAAATGTAAAAACCAAAGGTCTCAAATTTACTGAGATAATTAACAATAATTTATTGATATTTCACAATGAAGTCTTAACATGGTACTGTGCTGCAAAACATCAGGTTATATTGTTGCATCTTCATTTTTCCTAATCCAAAAATTGTAAATAAAATACTGCTGCATTAATTGCTATAGTTCAATATAAATGGTAAACAAGAATGTACTTAAAGGTGCTATGAGGAGAATCTATTACTGGCGACATAAAGACTCTGCTACCCATGAGCACGCGCGGCGACTGTCGTAATGCTGCGTTCCAGTAACCTCGGAAATGGGAGTGACATCATCTCCAACTTGTCGGCGTTCCAGCTGAAGTCGGAAAAAAACATGCCGATCTACCAGGCTATTGTTAACTGTTGTTAGCACGCCCTGTGTTTTTGTATGAAGAATGTGATTATCACTATGGCAGCATTTTTGTAAATATAAGTCTAACAATACTATGTATACAGCTGATCTAGAGTGACACACCCCAGTCAGAAGTGCAAATAAATTGATTATTACAGGAACTAAAAAACTGTTCACACTGGGGGCATCCATCTTCCATTGTCAACTCGGGGGGGTGGCGAGGTTTCACCGAGTTCCCAGTAGGAAATTCCAACTTCGGGGAACGTTCCAGTTGCAGTTTCCTACTCGGAACCCGGAAATTCCTACTTCTGACTACAACTGAACGCACCAAAAGACGATCGTTTTTGATGTGTGACAACAAGCAATTTTTGGAAAACTTAGTTTGTAGTTTTGTAGCTAGCTATATATCGCTACTTACAGTCCAGTGCTCCAAGACGTGTCCAAATAATATACATTTGCTCTAGTTTTAATTGTCTTGTTCCCGAAGGTGAGTATCCAGGCCACTTCCAGTCCGACCCGACCGGAAGGCTAAGAAATAGAACTTATAGATAACCTATTTTGATGCTATAAAACTCATCTTAAAGTGTGTATTTCGATCAGGCATATATCTAAAAGTGAGACTTTTTTGTTATTACTAAGGAACTCATCACAGTCCCTTTAACTCTTGCCAAGCTTCATCATATGTCGGCCACTAATCCCGATGTTTACTTAAAACGTGTCAATGAAAAGGATGCTCTTATCCACTGTCTATGGATATGTCCAAAGATTAAGGACTTCTGGAGAGATGTTATAAAATGTTTGTCAGAGGGTTTTAAAACAAAAAACTCCTTTAAATGTCAAACTCTCTGTGCTTCGAATATTTCCAAAGGACTTTACACAAACGCACAAACAGGACAAACTTAAAGGCTTTGGACATCCCAAGTATACAGTGCCTTTAAGTGAAGACTTACTTAATGTGATTGTTAGTTTAACATAATTCATTTAGATTTCAGTTTGCATTAGGTGAGTAAGGGGCGGCGTTACGTTTAGGACATTAACATATAAATTGTTATTTGGAATAATAAATCTTATCAAACTACGTGTCATTTAAGCATAAGTCACGTTAAACCCTCTGATTTTAAAACAAAGACTGTTAAATGGAAAAGAAACCTCGTTCACTGTTTGCTGTCCTGAAAAACACGATTTTTCTGAGCAGCCTGAAATCATTTATTCAACAGCCTGAGCTAACTGAGTGTTAGCTAAAGGCTAAGCTGCTACATCTACAGTAAACAAGTTCAGCGAAGAAGAAAGAAAACAAACCTGCTCTCTCTTTAAGGTCCTGAAACCCGGACATCTGACACTCATCCAAGAGCCAAAGAGGGAGAAAAAACTCTGAAGACTTTTAGAAAAATACTCTGAGACTACAGGAAGAAGGAGCAGCTAGCATGCTAATTGAGCTTGAAGAGGAAGAGAGCCGCCATGAGCCGGAAACAAGGACGTCACTTCCTGTTCAATCATCTGGCTTTCAGAATAAACATAAAGCTTCATTAGTGTAATAGAAAAAATTATCTTGTTAAACATGTATTTTGTTTTTATGATTCTTCTTAGAGAGACAGTTCTAGATAAAAAACAGAGCTTCTGATATGTCACTGTTTACAATAGCTCAATATTTATCATTACTCCTGTCATGACGCTGTAAAGACATGTTCTTCTCCCTCTACAGTACTGTGAATTACTGCCTTATTCAGTAAAGCAAGAAAGTCTGCAGTAAGCAGATGGCTCGGTGCAGTCAGTAGAGGTTTTCTCCCTCTGTCCACCTCCTCAGAATATGAGCATGTGCAGAATCAGCAAGCTTGTGATTATTATCATCAGATGGGATCTCAGTATGAAATCAAGATATAAAGAAAGTGTCCTGATCAAGAAACAAGTTCAGTTTTAATCAAAAACTGCATATGGCTATTCTATTTCACTTCTTAACACAATAAGAGATGTAATGTAAATTATTACAATTGCAATTACAATGTGAAAGTACATGTACAATCACTTACTCCCATGTGCAATTACTCAGTGAATGTGTAAATAATCCTTACAAGATTTTCCTTTAGTTTTGTATTCAAGCCCTTTATTATATTCTATATAGGTAGAATAATGTACATATAGCTATTTTTTATGCTTCAGTCTATTTTATATTTTATTATGCTGTCCTCTTTGCTGCTGTAACACTGCAAATTTCCCCGTTTGCTCTATTCCATTCTATTCGACAGGAAAATAAACCATTGCAATAACACTTTTTCAATTGCCATTCAGCCCGAAGATAAAGACAGGGACCTACGCAGAAATTTCTGACCTTCTTGTTCACTCTTGGCCGTCATAGCAGAGTTTCCCAGGGTGAGGTTTGGGGCAGCAGGTAAATGTCAGGTTAAAGTCTGGTGGAAGAAAAAACTGATGTCTGGATTCACACCTGGTTGATTCCAGGGTTCATCTCAAAGCGTGAATGGAGTTTGGGGCTGATGGAAATGGCATCTGTCTTGATCACATACTTCTCCTCTAGGTTATGGTTCTCTACAACCACAGCACCTTTCAGACCCTGAAACAGTATGTACCCTTTCTCTTTACCTTTTGGAAATGTGAAACATCTTCAATAACCCTGACCAGTCCCCCCATGCTCTCTAAACATTGTTCATAAGTTCTAACGACATTATTTAGAAAGTCAAAGGTAGATGCACATTAGCCAATTCTGCAAGGCATGGTCACTAAATCACAGTAAAAACAATATTTCTTTGAAAGAGTTTGCAAGAAGACACACTTAAGTATTTGTATGTGTTTATTCTGAAAATCATATTAAGTGCTGCTCTTAGTCCAAAAATAGAAAATGTAAAATGATGCAGTAAAACAGGACCGTTTAGAGTTGCTGAAGAGTTTATCTTGACGGCCCAATTCCAAACCGCCCCTTGCACACTCTCCCTACCCACTACCCCTCCGTTTGCGCGTCCTTGCAGAGGGTCCGCCATTAAGGGCCATCCCAAACTACATTGTGAGAGGGAGTGGAGCATACAGCCCTTAAACAGCGAGTCTGCATCGATACAGGCTTTCTTGCAGGAAGTGCAATGTCTAAATGGGAGAGGAAACAACATAAATGTTAAGTGCCGCATGTGTCCATAAGTTCCCCACAACTTTTTCACACACTGACAGAAAATCACATAAACCATGGTTTTAAAAGATTTAAATGAAACAAGAAAATCGTACTCTATGCTGACGTTTGGTATGATTGTGCAGCCCTGGCACCATAAAATGTGAGCACAATTGGCAGCATTTATTCATTTCTTTGATTGCAATTGTCAGATGGTAATCGGATTGAAATACATTTGGAATCACTTAAATAATTTGAAGTAGGCTATAACGTAGCTCCTGTCCTAGCAGGTCACAATCTTTGCCACAGTGTAACAGTCAACAACCATACACGGGGCGTCTTTCTGTTGCCATGGCCACAAGGTTGTCCGTTTTCCGATGAAGTGAAGAGGGCCTCCCATTCCTGCCCGTCATATTTACATACCCTTCCTCTTCAGTGGAAGTGCCCTACATAGCTATGAGTTTGACTTAATTTTGGAGTGACACTCGTTAGTGAAGGGGTAGTGTGTAGGGGGCATTTTGGGATTCAGCCGATGACTGTAGCCTGATTTTTATTGAAACAGAACGCCAATTGGTCCATCTAACTCGGTAAAGAGAGGATAACTTGGTGTGTTTCTCCATTTAATTCAGCAGCTTCAGGATCAAATGTCTCCAACAGAAGACAGGGCATACACTCCCCATCGTCATTCTGCAGCTTCAACATCATCTTCATCCGTTCATTGCCTTTAAATTCGTTATTCTTATTATTCTGATGAATAAACAGAGCTGCTGGAATGCAAACACATCAAGCTGGTCGCCATGTTGTATATTCTGACTGATTTTTGCATAGGTGCCAGTGAGTGCTTTCATTGGTTAGATATGGGCTTTCCAGATGTGACACTTTAGGAAAAACAAAAGCAGTTTGAGAAAATAAAAGCCAAAGCAAAGTTACAAGCTGTCATGAAAGCTGTATTGTTCAGATTACACCAGTGTAACTGAAAAAACAGTCTCACATACCATACCTAAAGCATATTTAAATTAGATTATTTAGCAGATGATTAACCAACTTAAAGCTATGGTCTACGATTTGGAAGCTTGGTACATCTTAATAACTCCGTTTATCAGGCCGTGATGGTCCTATGGTCCGATCCATGCAATATGAAGACCAAAAAGAATGAAAAAAATCCATTCAGTATATCCGCAGCCGTCCCACCCATGGTCCCGCCTCCTCCCCACTACCTCCCTCATGTACCAGTGAGCAGCGAGCTGCACAGCTACTGAAGTGTCATGGAGCCGGAGAAGACCAGCATTGAAACCGGGAGGCTGCTTCTGTTACCCTCCACATCGAAGGGAAGGAAACTTAAAAGTTTCGAGGAAAAGGCTGAAGTAAGGAAGAAATATGAGCAATACAGGTCCCAACAGAGAATCAACATCGGAGAATCGTACGTGGAAAAAGCTGCAGAATGATTTGGGACTGAAAACTGATGCTGAGACAGCCGAATATCTGTTGAACAGGTAATAGCTTTGTTTACTACAGTGGGAGATGTCTGCTGAATAACTCTGGTTAGTCTGTGCCTATACTGGCTAATGACTGAACGCTGTTGGTCGGAACGGGTAGGCTCTGTCAATAGAGTTTAGCATAAGTTAGCCATTCATCGTTAGCATTGTAAACTGAGCTGGTGAAGACACGCCGAGAAACGTAAATCCTCGCCCACAATCGGCTCTGCTCTGATCGGACAGTGGCGACACCAGACCCGCTTCGCCGCAGGTCCAATTGAAATGGCTACCGCTGTGTGTTACAAGGGGGATGACTGTCGTGTTTGTTACTTCCAGCTTTGAGAAATCTCATTTATGTTCAACGCTAATGAATATTTTCTGCCGGCCAGCTTCTTGCTCTATCAGAGGGGGCGTGTTGTTAGGAGGCAACATGAGCTGGGGGGCGGGATCTTTGAACACGGAGGGGAGGGGTGAGTGAAGGGGGGCAGGCTGCGTTTTTCAAATCTGTCTCAACAGCCAAACTGGTTTTCAGATCGTAGACCCTAGCTTTAATTCATACAGTGCCACACTCATACTTAATTTGCAAAAATGTAGGTTGCATCTCAATATATTACAGTTTCTTGTGAAACAAACTTGACAGAGACATCAAACTTATTCCTTTATCGACTGGGATAAGTGTACAGAAGAGTTTAATGGGTCAATCAGCTGATCAGGCAGCCTAAACTACCTCAAAAGTTTCAGTATTTATTATGTTCTGTAATCTCCTTCCAGTAAAATTCATTATTACTGCCCTTAATGTCATGGTCTACACAGTCTTCAAATTTGAACCCAGAATCTGGTTGTAATTTTTTATCTGGATCCAAGTTCCTGGCTGGTTCAGGTCCTTCACAGTCCTCTCTATTGGCCCAAGTTGCTGATTCATCTTTTTTGATTTGTCCAGTTAAAGTAAGGCTTGTGATTATGACCACTAAAACAATCTGTAGTTCAGTTTGACAAGAGATTTTTGGTCACAAATGTAACTGCTGTGGGGGTTCCTTCCCAAATAATCAACCACGTGAAGTGTCAAGTCCAGTTGTTCTGATGTTTTGTTGACCCAGAGCAGCTTTAGGGTTTCTCTCGACTGTGCAGTTTCATGTGCGAGGTCAGATGAACATTCCGGGTGAATCTCTTACCGCACTCTGAGCAGCTGAAGGGTTTCTCTCCAGTATGAAATCTGACATGTTTTGTCAGCTCTCCCTTCTGTTTAAACCCTTTACCACACTCAGGGCAGTTGAAAGGTTTCTCTCCTGTGTGAATCCTCATGTGAATGGTCAGATGAATCTTCTGGTAAAATCCTTTACTGCACACGGAGCAAATGAAGGATTTATCTCCACTGTGGATTTTCATGTGCGTGGTCAGATTAACCTTTCGATTAAACTTCTTACTACAGATGGAGCAGCTGAAGGGTTTTTCTCCTGTGTGAGTTCTTAGGTGATTGGTCAAATCCCATCTTAGTTTAAATCGTTTACCACACTCAGAGCAGCCAAAGGGTTTCTCTCCTGTGTGAAATCGCATGTGTTGTGTCAGATGATTTTTTCTGATGAATCTTTTATCACACTGGGAGCAACTGAAAGGTTTCTCTCCTGTGTGAAATCTCTCATGTTGTTTCAGATGATTTTTTCTTATAAATCTTTTATCACACTGGGGGCAGCTGAATGGTCTCTTTTCAGTCTCTGCTCTCTTATTTTGCATATTTAAACCCGGCAGGTGTTCTGCTGTGTCCTTCCAGTCAGCACTGTCATCAGTCTCTGCTTCAGAGGAGTCTTCCACCTTAACTTCATTTATTGTTTGTCCATAATTCTCTGGATCAAAGTATCCTGCTGTGCCTGGTTGTGCTGAGTCCTCTGCCTCATCCCCTGATTCCATCTGTTCCATTTCATATTGATGAAGCTGTGAGGACTGAAGCTCCTCTTCATCACCTTCGCTCTTCACAGGGACAGGATAAAAAGTAAACTTGATGATGTCGGCGTCATCTGGTTGAGGCTGCTCCCCGTCTTCACTGGTCCAGGGTTCCTCTGATTCCTCTTTAATATGCAGAGGTTTGATCGTCTCCTGGTTCATGCTGGAGCTCCTCTCCTGGTTCTGCTAAAGGGAAACCACTTCTTTCCTTGCAGACAGAAGGTGGACCTCCTCAGGAAAAAGCTAAAACACAGAGGCACACATACTGTTTGTACTTCAAAAAAAGAAGAAGAAGGCAGAATTTTCTTTAGTTTCCTAAAGCCTGCCATTACTGAACAGGTTGCAGGATTGTGGTGTCCTGCAACAGCACGACTTCAACAAAATACAGATACTGGCAATCTGCTAAAAGTAAAACACCAAAACCAAAAACCATTCAGACTGATAATCTGCCAACACATAAAGAGAGGAGTTTCAGGGTGTCTCCAAGAACATCATTTGCTCTAAAAACTTTCTTTTGAGAAATGTTCCTGAGGGAACCTTCCCATGGGATTAATAAAGTTCCTGTCTGTCTGTCTGTCTGTCTGTCTGTCTGTCTGTCTGTCTGTCTGTCTGTCTGTCTGTCTGTCTGTCTAGATCCACTAAACAGCACTGCTGTGAAAATAAAAAGTCTTGTCTTCTCCTCCGTTGGTTTTAAATTCCATTATGTTCACGGGTCATTTTTTAAACTAGTGTTCAGTGTATTAAAAAATGGCTGGATTCCTGTTTTCACTGAAAATTGCACCAGTGCATTCATAGTATGTGGTGTTGGTTTTATTTGGAGATAGGGGTGGGATGATTTTACAATATCATAAAAAATCTAAAAAAGTTAATTATTATAAAAGCTCCACAACACTGTGGGCCACTCCCACTCAGACAATGCGCTGCTTTGGCAGACAATAAATCAGTGCACTTGAACAAGAAAAAGGTCAAATGATGAAACCACACTTCTACCCTAAAGTCTTCCTGAAAGTGGACATGAGAGCAGAAATGTGGCAGTTTTGTAACATCATACATTTCTGTTTGTGCTCGACAACAACAGAAGATGGGCTAAAAAGAGGCCATGCCATCACTCTGTAAACAGCTCTGCTGCTTTACTTACTCTGAAAAAACAAGCACACCAACTGTAAAATAATGTTTCAATATTTTCACACTGCTGCAGGATTATCCCTGTGATTTTACTGTCTCACTTTCATCCCTTAGATAAGTTCACAAACTTAACTGAAGACTTGTCTGCTCATGCTATGGTCATGGATCAAGAACAGTTTTTCATTCTGTGACTCAGAAAAAGTCGCTCTGATTTATTCAGTTGACATCTGGTCTGTCAGCGTGTGGACAATCTAACATTTTCTGGTGTAATCTGTAGGTGAGAGTTTCATTTTAGCCCATATTTTTATCTGTATCTTTAGATGATCTGTAACTTTAAAAAGAAAAGATCTCCAGAATGATGATGGCCAACTACGGGGTAGCATTAGGGCCATTTTAGATGGAAATTTTCAGCAGGTTGAGATTAAAGTCGAAATGACGAGATAAAAGTTGACGTGTCGACAATAAAGTTGAATTACAATTTTGTGATAAAAGTGAAAATGGTGAGATTAAAGTTAAAATGTCTTAAAAGAAGTCGAAAGTTGAGAATAAAGTCGACATGCAATGTATTTCAACGACTACTGTCGACATGTTGCCTTTTATCACAAAACTGTATTTCAACTTTATTCACATCATTTCAACTTTAATCCTGACTAAATTGTCTGCACTTCACATGGCCCTTATACTCTTCTGTAGCCCGATAATACCCATGCCACAAAAGCTTTTCCAACTGAATTGAATTTTTACAATCACATTCATTTCTGGCCTTTTTATTTTTCATGGGTACTGAAAAACCTGGTCACTTTAAGACCAGAAACATTAACAAACAGGGCAGAGAAAGTAACTTGTAGATAAAGTATCTGAAGAATAACAGTCAGGTTAAACAGATGGGGTAAATGCATTCATCGAGATGAGAAACATGGCGGCAAAATCTGTTTAGTTCTCCTTTGAAAACATCTCTCATCTCAGTGGTACTAATCCGGTTAAATACAGTTAAAGAAAGGCAACAATAAATCAGGTATGAGGCTTTTCTCTTGTGTTTTATGGATTACATGCTAATTCTACTTAACTGTCTTCACTACATTGGAAGCTCTGTGCATTTTGTTAAGAGAAGCTAACATGACAGAAGAAAAAACAACATGGCAGGTTGGATGGATGCAATATGACACGAGGCAGCACATGTTTAATCTATTTGTATTGGGAGAGTGGATTTAGATTAGAAAGAAAACATAAGGAAGGACATGTGCTAACACTGATCTGTGTGGATAGCATTAGCTAAAGGCTAAGCTGCTACATCTACAGTAAATAAGTTCACAGAAGAAGAAAACAAACCTGCTCTCTCTTTAAGATCCTGAAACCCGGACATTTGACACTCATCCAAGAGTCAAAGAAGGAGAAGAAACCTCTGAAGACTTTTACAGGATTACTCTGAGACTACAGGACGAGGGAGCAGCTAACATGCTAACTGTGCTCGGAGAGGAAGAGCCGCCATGACCCGGAAACAACAACGCCACTTCCTGTAGAGTCACGAGGCTTTCAAAATAAAGGCAAAGCTTCAAATGAGCGCTTTCGCAAAACGATCTCGTTAAACAAACATTAATTTTGTTTAAATGACTCCTGTTACAGAGACAGTTCGGTTCATATGTGATTGAATATGATAAAATGTCAATGTTCATCATTTCCCATGTCATGAGAATGTCAATATAATATATAATTTCTGCTCTGTCTGTGATGAGGATCTGCCATATTCAGATGATTCAATGCATGGTAGGGGTGCCTTTTTAATCTTTGGACCTCTGTAAGACTTGGAAATTAATCCTAGGTTATGCAACCCCAAATAACTCTGGAGATCAACCTGTTCCAGTCATTAAAATCTTTAAGAAAAATGTTTACAGGAGGTTATACCGACACAAAAACTGGGTAATATTTTTATTTTTAGGATTCAAGATAGCATAAGATATGATAAGATAAAACTTATTTTGTGTCGGCATAACCTCCTGTAAACATTTTTCTTAAAGATTTCAATGACTGGAATAGGTTGATGTACGGATTTTTGGGGGGTTGCTTAAGGCCTAGTCGCTATAGGCCTGCTGAAGGAAAAATGTTTACAGGAGGTTATGCCGACACAAAAACTGGGGTAATAATTTTATTTTGGGGATTTCAATATGATTAGTGACATCGAAAGAAGGTGTGGCCCATTTGTCACGGTCTGACCTAATTTCCTTTCACGAGACTTGTGTTGCTCTCATTTATTTCCAAAATAATTCTAGGGGATCCAGATGCCCCATTTTGTAATGGCTGTTGAGTCTCATTCAAAATTGAATCTGATTTGCAATTCAGAAATTAATGTAATTTTTAGTTTTCTGCCTGAATTTGGGCCAAAGGGGTTTGAAAAGGACATTAGTTATGGGACTCATCATGTCGCATGGCTCAAAGCAAAGAAAATATCATCTGCAGTAAGCTAATCTTGTATTCCAAATCATTAATTAAAATCCTGCATATCTCTTGGTCCGCCCTTATAGTCTGCACAAGAGGCTCTTTAAAAAAGGTGAACAAAAAAGGGCTAAAAGGGAAACCATTGGGCATGAAGGCTGTGCTGTGAGACATACGCAGAGAGTGGCAGAAATAAAAGTGTTTCTTAAACCTAATAACCCTGACTTGTCTTTGCATGAGCTTATTTTAAAAAAGGGTTAAATCGATCATTTTAACACAATGGGGCAACAAACTCAGGCTGCAACTAATGATAACTTCATTAACTGATACATTGATTGTTTTTATCATAAATTCATACACTAGTTTTATTCAACTTTTCTTAAAAAGAAAAAAAGGAAAGAACTTCCTTGTAGTTCTCCAGACTTTAAGATGAGGAGTTGTTATTTGTTAAATATAAGAAACTTCTCCTGAAATATTTGCGGACATTATTACAATAAACAGCTTTAAGAGCAGGTCATGGACAAAAACAAATGCAAAGTAAGCCTGGACAAGGGCTATAGATGTTTGCTTTAGTTAATCTCACTTACACTCAAAACACACGCAGATTAAATTATGGCAGTGCTGTTATATCAAAGGATGAAGCAGCAGATATTATACAGTATAACTGTTTTAAAAAAGCCTTCAAAGAAAATCTGATCGCACATGGATGTGCCACTCGAGAAGCTTCACCAGTCAAACCAGTTTGATCCTCTGTAACAGTGCATCCTGACAGGCATTATTATCTGGAGAATTAAGCTGCTATATTGACCAACATCAGCCCTCTCCACTTTACAATCATGATAGCTGTTAATAAAATATATATGTGGCAATCTCTCTATACATGGCTGTTATTGATAACATCACCAATAAATTTATATTCAACAGGGAAGTATGATTGGGACAAAATCATGACCTGGGCATCCAAAAATGTATTGCTATCATGAATTCTCTTTTTATTCTCTTTTTACACTCATTTTATTGGCTGAGTGAGATCACAGCCCACACTTCATTGTGCACCTTGAACAACAAGTCCTTAACTTAAAAGGATGCACATAAAATAATAAAAAAAACAACCTCTAAAAATAATTACAATACAACAGAAATATATTTACACTTAAACATCACAAGAGAAAGATCCAAACACACACAGTGTGCAGCTTAAGGACAAAATCAGGTCAAATATTCAGATGGAGCTCTTGGATTCTGTCCAGTCTGAGCAGCGCTGGGTGGGAGAGGGAGCGGCAGACACATCCACTGGTGCTGTTCTGCTAAAGTTCATCCTCCATCTTGGCTCTGCCTGACTTTCCCCTTACTGATTTTCATCTTCAACCCCTTGTGCACTCTCCTCTGTGTCCTAAGATCTTAAAAGTCTCCTCTTCTCCAGCGGCAGGGCTTTGAGCTCAGGGATCACCAGGGTTTACTGTTACTGTGCAAACAATCATAAACACTTAAAGAGTTTTATATCTCATTTCATGATGAATATTCTTATCAAAAGTCAGCATCGCTAATGGTTTCTGGTCTTCTTTATTAATCCTGATTTCTGTCCTTAGTCTTGAGCCTTGACCTTGGTCTCTGGTTGTACACGTCTCTCTGGATTTGAGCTCCTTGCTGGCTCTGAAACTCCATAACCCTGTTTCCTGTTTATTAGGGATGCACAATATTATCGGTTTGATATTGGTATTGGCTGATATCAGCCTAAAAAGTTCAGTATCATATCAGCCTCTATTGAAATTTTTGCAGATATTTACAGCTGATATATTGGCCATATATCAGCTGGAATATCTGCAAATTACACAAATGTACAAGACTGATGCACCCTCTCATCACTACATGGGTACATTTAAACATCAAGGATTTCATTTTTCCAAGAGTTAACTGCTGCTTTCCTTTTTTTTTTTTACATCTGTTCCTCACAAAAATATACTGTGACACCGTTGAAACAAGTCCATTTAAGAACCAAGGTTATAATAGTTTTGGATTTGTCATTTTAGTTAAGATTAAGCTAGTTTTGACATTGTTTTTCTAATTATAGTTTAGTATTAGTTAGTTTTGACTAACTTTACAAGATTCTAGTTTTATTTAGTTTTGATTTTTGCAACAAGGCCTTTTTTTAGTTTAGTTTCAGTTTAGTTTTAGTTTGTTCATACCTTATCTGCCAGGTGCAGGATTCACAAAGGTCAGAGTAAGTATGTTGTAACACTGTTTAGTCCAACATAGTGCTCACTGCTCAGTCAATGCTGATACTGCACTGTTGGCTGCTGCTTTAAACACAAGAAAATAATATAAACTTAATATAAAAAATATAAACATCTATATAATCAATATAAACTCTCGGCTTCCTTGTTTTCATAGGCTGTATAAGCCTCCTTATGGGTGCGCCTCAAATGGGCTTTTAAGTTTGTGGGATTTTTCCCCTTAAGAAGCGCCCCACATATGTCACCAGTTTTAATTTCCTCCAGGCACTTGCATTTGTTTGTCTCACTGTGGTACTCAAAAAAATCCCAAATGGGACACTGCCGCCTCCTCCCAACTTGAGCCATTTCTTGCAAGTTGTTCCGACCACACGTTTCGTTGTGGCACAGAGCACAGCCAGTCAGAGCAGTAAACAGGCACGTCCCAGTACGTCGCTATGATGGTGCCGTACGGCGCTGACAACTGCCGAAAACTGTCGTAAAATTGGTTGGGAAAATCTGTCAGATTAATTTAAATTCTAGGCTAATAATTTTGTCAAAAACGAAAACGAAAGACATTTTGTCTAAAATTTTGGTTAGTTTCAGTTTTGTGAACACAAGATACAGTTTTAGTTTACTCATTATTTTTGCTTTCTTTTCTAGTTTTTATTAGCTTGAGTTAACTGCAGTGTATTTTAAATTTTAGTTTTTGGTTTTAGTTTCGTTTTAGTTAACTATTATAACGTTATTTAGAACAAAGCTTGCACTCTTAACCAAAAATATCAGCATCAGTATGTGGGAAAATTATCGGCATAGTGGATATCATCAAAAGTCCACTACTGTGCATCCCTATTGTTTATTGTCATTTTAGTTTGATGAGGCTCGACCTTTTATAATGACTGACTGTAGCAGGAGGATTTCCTGTTGGAAACTTCCTGCTGGAGGGTTTCTCCTCTCAGCGGAGTATATGTGATAAATTGTTTAAACTTCTTGATTCAATGGGAGCTGCTGGATTTCTCGTCTGTGTGAATCCTGCTGTGTTTCTTCAGAGCACATTTTTGGGTGAATGTTTTGCCACACTGGGGGCAGCCGAAGGATCTCTCTCCGGTGTGAACCACCATGTGCTTGTTCAGATTACCTTTGAGGTTAAATCTTTTACCGCACTCGGAGCAGCCGTAGGGTCTCTCCCCTGTGTGGGTTCGCATGTGTATGGCCATGTCGCCTTTCTGATTAAACGATTTACCACACTCAGAGCAGCTGAAGGGTTTCTCTCCTGTGTGAATCCTCATATGTACGGTCAGACTACTTTTTTGGTTAAATCTTTTCCCACATCCCGGGCAGCCGAAGGGTGTCTCTTTGGTATGAGTCCTCATGTGATGTGTGAGATAACCTTTTCGGTTGAAACTCTTGGCACACACAGAGCAGCTAAAAGGTCTTTCGCCTGTGTGAATTCTCATATGAATGGTAAGATGGCCTATTCTGTAAAATCCTTTCCCACACTCAGAACAGAAATGTTTTTTCTTTTTTGTGTTTGATCCCTCCACAGAGATTGAATCTAACTGGTTGTCTTCTGTCTCCTTCCAGTCCGTGCTGTCGTCAGTATCTGCCCCAGAGGAGTCTTCAATTTTAACCTCAATCTCATGTTGTTCTTCTCCGTCTGTATCAAAGGCCCCAGCGGCCTCTGGTCCCTCGCTAGCTTCTTCATCAGCTCTTTTTTCTATATGCTCAGTTCTTATTTGATGAAGCTGAGAGGGCTGAGGCTCCTCTTCATCATCTTCACTCTTCACAAGATCAGGAACAAAAGTTAACTTGATGATATCAGCGTTCTCTGGTCCTTGAGGCTCCTCTCCCTCTTGACTGCTCCAGGGTTCCTCTGGTTCCTTCTTGATGTGCAGAGGCTCCTTGGTAACCTGGTTTGGACTGGAACCCGTCTCCTCCTTCACTTTACACCCTGAAGGCAGCTGGACCCCGTCAGGATTAACTGAAACACAGGAGCAAACAGATGCAAGGCTATTTTCCTTTCAAGCAAAAATAGGATCAGTAATTCTTGATGTTGGGTTAGAAGCTCCCTCTCCCCAAAAGTTACCTTTGATTATTTAAATAAGTAAATCGTCCACGTCAGAGGAGAATAACAAGGAGCACATCTAGACTGTGCTTTATTTACTGCATCATTGTCATTGAACTTAAACTTAAAACCTCCTCTGCTGTCTGTGAACGTGATTTTTTTTTCCAGCTTTCATCGTCCTGCAGATTATTTTTAAAGATTAATATTGAGACATTTGCATCCTTCTTTTCACCCTCTGTGTGTGTTTGCCGGCGTATCTGTCAGCGTGTCTAAGGAAAGAGAGCAGGGGTAAAGCAGAAAGGAGCATCCTGATGCATGCTCCCAAATCAATCTAACTTCATTAGGACATCTACATGCTTTATTTTCACAAATACCAAACAGAGATATTAGAGGTGGGAGGAAAAATTGATTCAATAAGTATTGGGATTTTTTGTTTGACGATTTCTAAATCGATTTTTTTCTCCAAATTTAAATGTTTCATTTTAGTCTGTGTTAATAAGCCACCTTTTAAATGCAACCCAGGCTTTTGTAGAGAGAGTATAAACAGCTGGTTAAAATATATTGCTTAATAAATCCTAAAAACGGACCCACATGCGATGTGTATTTTTCCTGATATAGTCTGTAGGCATAATCATTATTCACCTTTTTCACTGGTGGTAAAAAGCTAACTAAAGATTGCAAAATTGGCAATACTGTAGAATCGCAATTTAAATCAAATCGGCACCTAAAAAAACATAAAAAATCAAATTGGGAGAAAAGCGTATCGTCCCAGCCCTAATAAATATGCATTTTTGATCATACAAAACATTTCTGAAATTTTGTTTCCTGAAAGAAGAAACCCTAAAAACACATTTTTTAAAATTTGATGATTTTCATTATTCTTAGACCGTAATACAGCATGTTAAACCTCAATGATGTTTATTCATGCTTCATGAAACTTAATTTGACTTCATCTACCGGGCTACAAAAGACAAAGATGGACTGTCTGAGAATAAGAGAGCAATGATTTTATTAATGAGGGGCAATTCAATAAAACATTAGGAGTTAAAACCTTCTGGCCCCACACTCGATTTTATTTAATTTATTATCTCTGCTAAGGAGGTTCTGTTTTTGCCGGCACGTTAGTTTGTTAGCAAGTTTACAAAAAAACTACAGGACGGATTTTGCTGAAATTTTCAGGAAATGTTGGTAATGGCCGAACTTAAAAATTACTAGATTTTGGTGTTGATCCAGATAACCTCCATTAGCAAACAATATTCTCAATAACTGTCTGACTAATAATGATATCAACATGATTCTGAGTGCTAGGTGTGGGTTTTCAGAATTGAAAAATCATATTATGAAAGAAACGTTATCATGGAACCCTTGCTAATAGATGTAACTGCAACATTGAGCTACCTCAGCTGAAAGTCACAAGAGAAACAACGCTGCAGGGCCGTCTGTCGAGATTTGATTTGAAGCTGAACTCTCTGAATCTTTGAATGAATCACACAAGAGACTGTTGGTCGGTTCTGTCTTCCTGTAGTAACTTTTGGCACAGTTCTTCTTTGCCAAAACTCGAGCAAGGTTTGTGTTCTCCGAGTGCTTTCTCTCTTTATTTATTTAATCTTTATTTGGCCAGGTTAGTCCCAGGGAGATCAGAGGTCTCTTTTCCAAGAGAGACCTGACCGAGCATGGCAGCAACACACAGTTTCAATAAACACACAGATAAGTAAAAAAAAAAAAAGTTAAGACGGCTGCAAACTTAAAGCCTGGAGCCATTTATTTTATTACTAAAGATTTAAAGGTAGTCTGGTAATTAAGCTTTGCATTTTAGAAATAATTTATTCCAGGCAAAAGGAGTTGAGAACCTTAAAGCTTTCTTACATCTCAGTCTGGACTTTAGGAAAAACAAATGTCAAGATGTCCAATGATTGAAGGCTGTGTAATCTATGCCTTTGGATTAAGAGAAGAGAGGTAATCTGGAATCTTTCCATAAAGACGTGAAATTAGACTTCTACAAGAAAGAAATGCAATTGTTTCAATCAAGTCAGTCAAATCAGTTTGCTTAAAAAATAAGCATATATTACTTTGACTTTTAATTTATATTTTCTTTCTTTCTTTTTTCAAATGCCATGTATAAAAGTAGCAGCTAATAATATCATACTGTAAGTTTGTTGTGCGAAGTCATTTTAGAAATGATTAATAGTAATAAGCTAGGAAGATGTGATGCATAAAACACACAGTATCACCAATTCCTATTTTCCTGCTGCAGTCAACAATTAACCAGAAAGCTTGTCTTTGCTCCGCAGGAGGGTTCACACACTGAGTTTAGGGGGAGAATATCATAAAGCCTCCATACTGAAAAAAGGCCCACACTTGACTTACTGATAGGAAACAGGACTGACTACATGATGCCCAACCATAATAACTTCCTCTGATTGGGTAAACTGTTTCACTGACAAGCTAAAGGCACAGATGGAGGAGTAAAGCTCAGTGAGGATGCTCGGGATTGCTCAAAAGCCCCCTCTCAGAAATTAAAATGATAAAATAAATGTGTAAACAAACAACTCCCCTCCTATCATGAGATCTTATCGAACAAACCTGTAAAGAACTGAAAAGTTGATCTGCATCAATGTATCTAATAGTTTTAAAAGACGACAAATATATTATTAGTTTGATGCTTTACACGTGATGAAAACAACTGTGGGCTGACATGTTAGAACTCAGCTAGCTGCTGCTGCTAACACTGAGCTAAAGGCTAAGCTGCTACATCTACAGTAAACAAGTTCACAGAAGAAGAAAGAAAACAAACCTGCTCTCTCTTTAAGATCCTCAAACCCGGACATTTGACACTCATCCAAGAGTCAAAGAAGGAGAAGAAAACTCTGAAGACTTTTACAGGATTACTCTGAGACTACAGGACGACGGAGCAGCGAACATGCTAACCGTGCTCAGAGGAAGAACACCAGACCCGGAAACAAAAACACCACTTCCGATTTGGCCTTCAAAATAAAGTAAACATTAAAAAATCCTGTCAGGAATACCTTTTTTAAGGATATAACAGTGAAAATGATCTTCACACGGCCACTAGAAGGATATTTTACTGACTGATTGAACCGGATATTATGCTCTTAATTGTGTAGTCAGTGATCTGGGAGAAAACGAGTGGAGAGGTTGTTGATAAACGAATTTAGACCCGCCTCTCCCTTCATACCTCACCCCTGGCTCCACCCCCGAAAGTTGATGGACGTGCATCGTCATGGAAACGGCCGTAGAAACTGCGTAGCTGACCAACGTAGCTAAGGTAACTCGTCAGACAATAGTGGCCACAACTCTACTGCCATTATTGATAACATCACAACAACAGTACATTCTGGCAGACTAGACAATAAGATGAATGCCCGACGGCTGTTACTGTTATGTGAAGCACCACAAAGCTAATGTCGCCAACCTATCCAGCAGAAAGACGGCGACATCTGCGTCCGTTTTCAGGTCTTTCAATTGGCGGTGTTCCCTCCACCGTCGGAACAACACCAATGTTGACCCGCGTCTTCGCTCTTTCATGATCATAGCCCTTCTTTTTCACTTTTCACTCCTCTGACCTTTTTCTTTTGGGCTGTTTTTCAGCCATTGCTTCTGCACCTATTGTATCTCTCTCTTAAGCTAACTGCGCACGCTACGCTACCTACTACTCCCCCTCCGCCCTCTGTCTGATCTGCTCATGTGTATGATCACTCCCTGGATGTGGGGTGGTGTACCCTGTTTTGGTGACTCTACCCGAGCCACAGTATTTACCTGCTGAAATTCAGAGCCAAGGCTGTGTATTGAAACCGGACTTTTTTTTCAACATGCTGTCAGTGGTGACATCTTGTGGATGGAGAGGAGAAATACAGTGAATTTGACAAATAGTGCATTAGATTAGAAGATTAGAAGATCGCTGACTACACCTTTAATTGTGGAGTGACAGCTCACAAAAAGAGTTAGCATAGATGCTAACAGCTTTGGTAGCAGTTTCATCAGATTTGGACCACACTTCTTTATTAAATGTCAAACGAATATCACTGAAAGCATTTCTCAACATGTTTAAGCTTAGACATGTTTTAGTGAGAGAGTTTTATGAAGTTGAACACTTTGTTCTATACAACACCTTCTACATTCTGATTGGGCCATAATCAATTTAACTGCAGAAAGATTATCCAATCACCTGTCAGATATGCCTCTGAAAGGTTTTGCTCATTCCCGAACACACTCTGTGGGCCTGGTGTGCCAGGTTATCCATACTCAGGTACTCAAGTCCATGATCTTGACCTCAGTATGTGGAAGTAAATGACACTGTGGACAATTGTGGAGTTCCTGAATGGTCCAGGTCCTCTACAGTCCTTTACCTAAGCTGTTTCAGGCCTCATCCACATGAAGACAAAACACTGAACAGTTTCCAAAACGATTGTCATAAAGACGAAGGCGTCTCGGAAAATGTGTGCGTCTATATGAATGCACTCGATACGCATGAAAACACTATAAAACACATGCCAGACCTCTAGGGGCGCTGTAACGATATGGCAGAAACAGATGAAAAAACAGTGGGCATGTGCACCTTCGGCAAAAGTTGTAAAAAGAGATTGTGATAAAGTGATCATAAAGTGCCTAATGTGTCCTCGATAATTGTTTGTTCAACTCGGTGGTGATTGAGAAGAAGAAGATGTTGCTGCAACAGGGATAGTCGGGTCACAAGCTTCATCAGCACATATGCTTCATCGTACGTTGTTGTTGTTGTCGTTTGTGGCGCATGCGTGTCAATGAAGATATGAAGCTATGACGTAAGCGTATCTGAAAAGTTGCAGAGAGCCAGTTAATCACGGAGCTGCGTATACAGCATTTCAAAATCTTTCCACTCCGGAACCTGGTTTCAAAAATGATCGTTTACAGACCCCCAAAATGCCGTCTTCGTATGGATGATACGCAGATTCGTCAAAAAACTTGCGTTTAGACCTCGGTTTGTCTTCATGTGGATGGGGCCTCAGACTTTCTTTTCTGTCTACCCATAAGACAAACAAAAGAATTTGCTCTCATGTAAATCACTGCTCAAATGTTTGTTTGTGACACGTCAGGCACAGCTGTTTCAACTCTCTACTTCATTTGGAAGAAAAGTCTTTGCTCTGGAGTGAGTCCTCATATGTTCCATGAGTCCTCGTTTTCTGATGAATCCTTTGCCACACTCAGAGCAGCTGAATGGTCTCTCTCCCGTGTGTATTCTCATGTGCATGCTTAGATTCCCTCTTTGGTTAAATATTTTACCACACTCAGAGCAGCTGAATGGGTTCTCTCCGGTGTGAATTCGCACATGTGTGGTCAGGCTGCTTTTTTGGTTGAATTGTTTACCACACCAAGAGCAGCTGAAGGGTGTCTCTCTTGAGTGAACCCTCATGTGATCTGAAAGGTAGCCTTTTCGGTTAAAACTTTTACCGCACACAGAGCAGCTGAAGGGTTTCTCTCCTGAGTGGATTCTAATATGGTTTGTAAGATGGCCTATTCGGTTGAACGTTTTTCCACAAAAAGAGCAGATGAAGGATTTTTTATCAGTCCTTGGCCTCTTTGCAGATTTTAAACCTGACTCGAGCTTCTCTCTCTCCTTCGAGTCAGTGCTGTCATCAGTCTCTGCTTCAGAGGACTCTTCAATTTTGACCTCAATCTCTGGTTGATCATCTGTGTCCACGTCATGACATCTGTCTGTCTCTGCTTCCTCACAGTCCTCTCCATCAGCTTCTGTT
Source organism: Scarus forsteni (assembly GCA_036419115.1). NCBI lineage: Eukaryota > Metazoa > Chordata > Actinopteri > Labriformes > Labridae > Scarus > Scarus forsteni. Next base: position 2,722,937 of record JAZDUH010000500.1, read on the forward strand.
TCAGTCTGTGCACTTTCTTTTAGATCTGGCTGCGAGGACAGAGGTTCCTCTTCATCCTCTTCACTCTTCACAGAGTCAGGATCAAAAGTGAACTTAATAATATCCGCCTCCTCTGGTCCCTGAAGCTGCTGTTCCCCCAGACTGCTCCATTCCTCTGGTTCCTCTTTTATGTGCCGGGGCTTGGTGCTCTCCTGGTCTGGACTGGAGCTCCTTCCTTGTTGCTCAGGTGGAATATCTTCTTTATGCACCGGAGGCAGCGGAGGCTCCTCAGGAGCAACTACAACACCAGAGGAAACATTTCAGGTTTGTCAATGTCAGCTTTATTTATATAGCACATTTAAACAGCCAGCGGCCTACCAAAGTGTCTTATAGTAGAAAAGGCAGACGTGATAAAAACAATAAAACAATAAAAGTAATAAAAGTAATAAAAACAAATAAAAGCAATAAGAACAGGGACAGTGCAGTACAAATATGCATACTGCTCAGTAAAACCAATAAAAGTTCCAAATGAAAGTGGCTATACTCCACCAAAGGCCAAGGTGAACAAGTATGTCTTCAGCTGTGTTTTAAAGGCAGAGAGGCTTTTCACAGTCCGCACATTTATAGGTAGTGTGTCCCACAGTTTGGGAGCCACAACAGAGAAGGTTCGATCTCCTTTGGTTTTTAGAGAGGATCGAGGAACTTCTAGGACCATCTGGCTTCCTGAGCGAAGCGCTCTGGAGGGCTGATGAACCCTAATAAGGTCAGTCAGGTAGTGTTAGGGCTGGACAATTAATCGAATAATAAGCAACATTTAGGCACTATAATTGAGGTAATTTTACTCGTGATGATTATTTTGATTATTTTTCCTGTGTAAGTCACGTGACCGCACCCCCTACATATAGTCTACGTTCACTTCCGCCAAGAGCAAAGGATGCGCCACCAACATGGAGGAGACAAGTGCCAATTTATCCAAGGACCTGGTAGCCAAGAAAAATATTGTCTCCACTGTTTGGGCACATTTTGGATTCTGTGCAGAGGACATCAAGCAGAAAGTAGTTAAGTGTAAATACTGCAGGAAGATCGTGCCGATGGTCATCGGTAACACCAGGAATTTGTTCCAGCAAAGCATAAAATAATCGTTCATAATCGTAATCAAGGTAAGACCTTCAATTAATCGTGACATTGAGGCTACGTCACACTCCTGACTTAAAGACGCAAAGGTTTTTCCTTTGCGTTTTCAAATTCTTCTGGGTTCAGACGGCGATGCTAGAGATGTATGGACCCGCTGTAGTGTGCATGCTGGTTCAGTAGATGGCGGTGTAGGTCTGCAGAGAGGCAGCGCTGCTACAACACACGTATGAAGAAGAAAAACTTTTCACAAACAACAATGGCGAATAGACGCACAGAGACGCAGGAGTTTCTTTTCTGGACAACAAATCCATCTGGATAGTTAATGTTGAATTAATGTTGAATTTTCCGCAAATTTAACATTAACTTCCACTGCTACGCGGATGACACCCAGCTCTATCTTTCTTGTAATCCCAATTCCACACTCCCACCCCCCTCTCTCACCTCCTGCCTATCTGAAATAAAATACTGTTTCACCTCAAATTTCCTTAAACTAAACAGTGACAAATCAGAACTCCTTTTAATTGGCACCAAATCCACACTCTCAAAAATAGACACCTTCCCCCTCTCCATTGACAGCTCCTGGGTCCTCCCCTCCCCTCAGGTTAAAGAGGACATATCATGCTTGTTTCTCCTTTTCACTATGACAGACTAGGATGCCTGTAAAGCATTTCTGCCCTCAGTACAAGTCATTTACTTCCTTCATTGCCCGACAATAGCGTTCTCAAAATCCTCATTTTAGGCCATTATGAAGCCCACATTGAAACACTCGGATCTGAGGATGACCTAAAGTTACCTCGCAACATCACAGCCCTTTGTGGTCTGATTGGTCAATTCTATCGGGGGTAGAGCCAGCCTGTCCTTCTTCTTCTACTGTATTTTCCGGCAGGCTCAATGCAGCGGCCGCGTATTGAGTCCCCCTACAGGCCAGAGCTGGTAATGAGTGAATGTGAGCTAGGGATCTATATACCCCTGCTGGTGGATGTGTTCCTCGGTGACGGTTTTGTGGCTAATGGACATCACAGAGGAGGAAGGGTTTTATCAGATTACTCCAATAAAAAGAAAGGTACCTCGTGTCGTCACGACGTTTGAAATCTCGCGGACATCTCGCAATGACCTATTTTCAGAGGCATCAAATCTCGTTCTAGGATATCAGAAAAAAAAAAAAATCTCATTTTTTGAAAATTAAGGGGGTGTAAGGTCTTGTTTTCAAATTTATTATATTATATGTAAGTATTAAATCATGCATCAGCATGATATGTCTCCTTTAAGAGTCTGGGTGTCATCCTCGACAGCACACTCTCTTTCCAATCTCACATCAATAGCATCACCCGGTCCGCTTACTTCCACCTCCGAAACATCAACCGCCTCCGCCCCTCCCTCACTCCTAACAGCACCTCCATTCTTGTTCATAGCCTTGTCACCTCCCGCCTAGATTTCTGTAATTCACTTCTTTTTGGCCTTCCACAAAAGTCCCGCCATAAACTTCAACTGGTCCAGAATTCAGCTGCCCGCATCATCACCAGAGCCCCCTCCAACCATCACATCACCCCCATCCTGCAGCAGCTCCACTGGCTCCCGGTCAAGCATAGGATAGAATTCAAACTGCTCCTGTACACCTTTAAGGCCATCCACAACCTCGCCCCTCCATATCTGTCAGACCTCCTCCACATCGCCACTCCAGCTCGCTCCCTCAGATCCTCCTCCTCCACCCACCTCACTGTGCCCTCTGCTCGCCTCAGCACCATGGGGAGCAGGGCCTTCAGTCACTCTGCTCCCCAGCTCTGGAACTCTCTCCCACCGGACCTCAGAAATCTGACCTCCCTGTCTCTGTTTAAATCCAGACTCAAAACCCACCTGTTTCGAACTGCGTACTCTTTACCATGAATATCCCAATCTCATCCACTAATCCATCACTGTCTGTTGTATTTTGCTGATTTTATAGTCGTATTGTTTTTTGATTTTATTGTTGTTTTATCCTGTACAGTGTCCTTGGGTGTTTTGAAAGGCGCTTTTAAATAAACTGTATTATTATCATTATTATTATTATAGTTTTGACTGGATAACAAACCGAGCACGGTTAGAGGCTCACACATTACTCGACAGACGGCCGAAGCTGTTGTTGTTCCTGGTATAAGTGCGCAGCCTTCATGTGAAAGAGTACTGCGCATGTGGTGACGTCAGCGTTTCACGCTCTGATGCAGGTTTACATGGAGCTGCATGGAGAGCGTTTTGGAAACTTTCCACTCTGGAGCCCGTTTTCAAAAGTTTCCATTTTCAGACAAAATGCATCACATTTCAGTGTAAATGCAAGGCCAAAACACCATGAAAATTTATCATATTTGACCGTTTTCGGCACCGTGTAAACGCAGCCTGAGATTAGGTGATATCGCCCAGCCCTAGTTTGTATCAGTACAAAAGTTGGAAAAGTAATCCTTAATGATTGGCTTTAGAAGTAACCCCCTGTCCACCATCCCAGTATTTATCAATCTGTCTATCCTTCTGTATGACTGTCTGTATTTCTGTCTGTATTTCTATCTTACATATTCTTCAATATCCATCAGTTTGTCTGTCTCTATCTATCTGAACGCATGCAGACTGATAAAAAAAAACACTCTCTCTCCTAACCCACAACCTGCCTGCTTAGACAAACATGCACTTTGGTCATTAAAAAGGAACTCTGAAAATCAGGCATAGAAGATTAAGAAAATTCTATCTTGAATTAAAAATGATGAAACACAGGACTGAAGACCAACATGTTAGAAAACCATGATAAGAATACGAGACAGTATGAACAGACATAATAATAAACGGTAAGAGGGAATTGTTTTTATTGTAAGAATGTTAACGTCAGCACTACCAGGAAAAGCTTTTGTGTGTCTGTGTACGCCGTGAAACCTTGGATGTGTCTGAGTGATTGATTAAAACGATGTCAAATCACAGAGCCATTTAAGAAAAAGCATAAAAAATGATTTTTTAGAAATGAGAGATGAGACTGTATAAAGATCACGAAGGGTTGATGTAGTTTCTCTCGCTCCTCCTTTTTTCTTTCTTATTTTTTCTCTGATTAGAATTTGTTTTATAACATAAGTAGCATCTGGTTTATTTTGTTTATGTGTCACTTTTTGTATTGTAATAAATTATTTCAGAAAGATCAGACAAAAATCTAAAATAAGATAAACATGAGTAAGACGAAAAGCTTTGAGTAAAGTGTAATAAAAGAAGCTGAAATATGACAGAGAAAAGTGAAAAGTGCATAAAATATAAACATGTTAAAGGGAAACTCCGGTTTTTTGACACCTGGACCTTATTTTCAGGTTTGTGCATGCTCATATACTCACCCAGACAAACATCGTGCAGCTCGGAGTCCTTCAGAAGTTATTCAGATCCAACCGATGTAGCCGCACTTAGCGGGGGCCACGGCAACGGAGCTTCAGCGCGGGACATAATCTCTGCAAAATCGCTCATTTCGGCTATATTTTTTCATCCATCACCAGTGTTATCATAAAGTCAGCTCATCTACCGTCTTCAGGTGGGTCAGCTGACCTGGTAAACAAACTTTTGATGACGTCATAGCCGCGCGACACAAAAGTACAGCTGACCTACTTTTAGCCCGCATTGCTGAGCAACATGGCAGAATATTTATCTGATGCCGAAGAGTCAGACTACGACGACCGGTTTGAGTCTGAGTACACGGACGAGGAGCTCCATGAAAGAAGAATGCGGAGGGAGAAAGACGAACAGCTGGCTCGAGAACAACAAACAGGAGCACGTCCACGACTCAATGCTAACTGGCGGTGCGCTTGTGGACAGTGTTCGCCTATAGCAACAGAAGAGGAGTGTGTTTGCTGCTCAGAGTGGGACTTGAAACCGGCTGACAAGCGTATGGATCTATCCAGGAATATATGTCTGACTACTCTGGAGGATTTCTCTGCAATGACAAACTGGGCTGTGGTAGAGACGAGCGATTTTGCAGAGATTATGTCCCGCGCTGAAGCTCCATTGCCGTGGCCCCCGCTAAGTGCGGCTACATCGGTTGGATCTAAATAACTTCTGAAGGACTCCGAGCTGCACGATGTTTGTCTGGGTGAGTATGCACAAACCTAAAAATAAGGTCCAGGTGTCAAAATACCGGAGTTTCCCTTTAATATCACCAACAAGCGTTTCAACAAAATAGTTTATCATTTAGATAACTAGTTGAATGTCTCTACATGTATGTACTGTATTCTGATCCACTCTGAAACAACACTGTATAATATTAACTTTATTTATATAGCACCTTTAAAAACAGACGTTTACATATAGGGCTGAACGATTTGAGAAAATAATCGAATTGAGATTTTTTTCCCCAATATTGCAATTTACTCTGCAACTGTTTTAATGTTCCTCATCTTATGTATTCTTAAACAAACATAAGCAGTAGATCTTTTTATAGTAAAACCAACATGACATTTAATTAATCTAAGGAAAAAAGATTTGAGAAAAAGTGGAGAAGTGAAGAAAAGAAGCAAAATAGTTATGAAATTGTAAAAACTGGGTAAAAATGGTATGAAAGCAGACAAAAGTTAATAAATAGGTGCAAAATAGGTATGAAACTGCAACAAAATTGTGGAAAATCGGCAAAAAAAATCCAAGAGTGGCTAAGGAAAATTGATTATGGCAGCAAAATTGGGAATTAAATTTGAAATTAAATTTCAAAAACCATGTAGAAATTGCAAAAATCGTTCTGACAGTGGCCATAAAAAGATGAATGGGGGAAAAATAGGTATGAAGTTGTAAAAACAGGGTTAAAAAAGGTAAAAATGGTCCAAAAGTGGGAAAAAAGTGTATGAATAGAGGTAAAAAATAGACATGAAATTGCAAAAAACTACATCACATTGCCAAAATGTTCAACACATTTTGGGCTAAAAATATTGAATCTTCTGAAAATTGCAACAATCCATATTGTGATTGAATCTGATTTGCAATTAATTGTTCAGTCCTATTTACATAGTGCCTTTACAGACAAAACAAAGGCAGAGCAAGGCAGAACTCTGGAGACAATAAAAGATAACAGCTGGAAACAGCTGAAGTAATTTAGAAATATATATTAAATCAGTACAGCTTGTAATGTCAACACTAACATATGAGGAACATTCTTTTGTTTATCTAATGATAAGACTGTAGAGACAATAAATAATTAACATAATAATTAAATAACAAACTAATAGATAAATTGACGGCAAGCGACAGTTGACAACATCACATAAGGATGATGGAAAGAAGAGGACGGATAAAAGAGGAAAAAATACATAAAATAAAATACATAGAATAAGAACAATAACAGCAGTAATGATAATAATAATATATGGATAACACAAGCAAGTACATATGCAATAAAAAGTATCATATTAAATTGAGGTGGCACGGTGGCGCAGCTGGTAGAGCGCGTGCCTCACAGCAAGAAGGTTCCGGGTCGGGAGGGCCTTTCTGTGTGAAGTTTGCATGTTCTTCCCGTGCATGTGTGGGTTCTCTCTAGGTACTCCGGCTTCCTCCCACAGACCAAAAACATGCTCATTAGGTTAATTGGTAACTCTAAATTGTCCTTAGGTATGAGTGTGAGCGTGAATGGTTGTCTGTCTCCCTATGTGGCCCTACGATTGACTGGCGACCGATTCAGGATGTACCCCGCCTCTCGCCCGATGACAGCTGGGATAGGCTCCAGCCCCCCGCAACCCCCAAAGGAATAGCCGGGTATAGAAAATGAATGAATGAATGTTAAATTAAAATGTGAGTTTTAAAATTTGATTAAAAATGGTTACGTTTGCCCCTTCCCTGTGACTAATTAACATTCATTATTTATATGATCTATTTATTATACCAAAAAAACCCCGCTCAAACCTTCTTGTGTTTCTGCCTGAGATGCACCATCCAAACATTTCCAACACCAGCTGTCAGTGGGTGTGAATGTAGCTAAAGGCTAACATGCTACATCTACATAAACAAGTTCACAGAAGAAGAAAGAAAACAAACCTGCTCTCTCTTTAAGATCCTGAAACCCGGACATTTGACACTCATCCAAGAGTCAAAGAAGGAGAAGAAAACCTTGAAGACTTTTACAGGATTACTCTGAGACTACAGGACGAGGGAGCAGCTAACATGCTAACTGTGGAACGACGGGAGAAGCGGAAGCCGGAAATAAGAAAAATACTTCCTTTACAATCATCTGGCCTTCAAATTAAAAGTGTAAAAAAAAAAACTGCTCTAGAAAGTTATAACATGAAAGAAACAAAAAGCACCTTTTTGCTTTTCAAACTAGGAAATGTGTCAGGTTACTTTTTTTTAAAGACTGACTTACAAGTGTAGTTCTTAACCTGTCAAAATACAAGAAATATGAAAGTCGATTGAAGTCGAAATTTTGAGATTAAAGTTGAAATGAGGAGAATAAAGTCAAAATTCAATTTTGTGACAAAAGTTGCAATGTCAAAAAAAGCAGAAATGTCGAGAATAATGTCGAAATACATTCAATGACGACTTTATTCTCGATTTTCAAGTTTTTTGTCGACATTTTCGCTTTAATGTAACCATTTTGAGTTTTATAATTAAATTGCATGTCAGCTCCATTGTCAACAATTCATCTTTTATCTTAACCCGCTGAAAATGATTCTTTCCATCTAAAGTGCCCTAATACTCTTCCGTAGTCTGGCTCTGGACAATCATAAGACCCATTTTCGGTTTCTAAATTGCTCATTGTTTTGTCTATTTTGGGAATTTTCGGTCTTTTACTCAGCAAGAAAACAACAAACAAAAAAAAATACTGAAGAGTTAGGAAGAAGCTGTCTTCTTTTTTTCCTTCACAGGAGTTGGCTCTTAAGAGCGGCTCAGTTGCAGACCAAAAGTGCCTCATCTTTTTTTTTTTGTCTTAACTGATAAATCAATTAAGTGGTACCCTTAAGAAGTTATTCAAAATTTGATATCAGTGTGAAATTTTAAGTGTTTTCACTAACAAAGAAGAGGTAAAAACACTGTGGAAGATCCCTGGTTACCTCTTAAGCACCAATTCACACTGATGATTTTGATCAGACTCTTTTTAACTTTAAAGATGAAACAAGACTTAAATTTCAGGAATCATTCATTAAATTAAACATCAGTTTCTTAAATGAGAGGGCATTGAGGACATTAGATCATGTTTTATGATTTAATTAAACCCAGAGAAGTCTGATTATGACAGCTGATTTAATGATTAACTTTCTTTAAAAAGAGATTTTGCCACAAATTGAAGAAGTATAAACAAATGAGACATCTGCTCAGCCAATTATTGATGCTATTTTTGCACATTTTAATGAAATGAAGGCATCTGACCAGTTTGGTGTCACATAGCAAGTTTGGTATTGTGTATATTATTATAAATCTGATATCTGATAATAAGTTTAGACTTCTTCCTCCTCCTTTTCAAGAATGTAGACCTGTTGCACATGCAGGATGTCATCAGCAGCTCCTGTCTCGTGTTTCTTTATGCTGACTATTTTGTTTTTGCATTCTGTTGTTTTTTTCTCTGCATGTTTGAAATAAAAGCAATCATTTATTCATACACTGAAAACAAATGGGAGGGACCAACAGTTAAACTGAACCTCAGTGATATACAACAGTAAGATTATCTTTATATAAAAACACAAAGAGGAAAAGAACCAGCCGGACTGTTGTAGGCGCAAAGTTCAAAAAACAGCACCTGTGATGGTATGGGGTTGTATTAGTGCCCAAGGCATGGGTAACTTACACATCTGTGAAGGCACCATTAATGCTGAAAGGTACATACAGGTTTTGGAGCAACATATGTTGCCATCCAAGCAACGTCTTCTTCATGGACGCCCCTGCTTATTTCAGCAGGACAATGCCAAGCCACATTCTGCACGTGTTACAACAGCGTGGCTTCGTAGTAAAAGAGTGCGGGTACTAGACTGGCCTGCCTGTAGTCCAGACCTGTCCCCCATTGAAAACGTGTGGTGCACTATGAAGCGTAAAATACAACAACGGAGACCCCGGACTGTTGAACAACTTAAGCTGTACGTCAAGCAAGAATGGGAAAGAATTCCACCTGAAAAGCTTCAAAAATTGGTCTCCTCAGTTCCCAAACGTTTACTGAGTGTTGTTAAAAGGAAAGGCGATGTAACACAGTGGTAAAAATGCCCCTGTGCCAACTTTTTTGCAATGTGTTGCTGCCATTAAATTCTAAGTTGATGATTATTTGCAAAAGAAAATAGTTCCTCAGTTGGAACGTTAAATATCTTGTCTTTGCAGTGTATTCAATTGAATATAAGTTGAAAAGGATTTGAAATCACTGTATTCTGTTTTTATTTACGACTTACACAACGTGCCAACTTCACTGGTTTTGTATATTTTTGTAATAAACTTCTTTAAAAAATCATAATGCCCACTGAAGTGACGAAAGACATTTTTTCTTGAACTAAAGTGTTTGTTTCTTACCACTAACATCAGCTTTCAGACATTTTCTGCCAGTCTGCTGCACAGTTTGTGACATTTGAACACTGCTGATGTGAGCGCTGAAAGCACAAAGCTGATATCTGTGGAGTGATGGCTTCTTGTTAACATTCGGAGAATCGAACATCCAGTGAGATCCACACTAAGCTCTGCAGTGGACTGATGTTCAGATGAAATAAATGTAAACACAGGATAAAACACAGGACTGTACAAACACTGGATGGTTTCACATGATTTTAAGTTTTAATATGAAAAAGCAACAACGTACAGTAATGTTTGTTAATCACTGTTTTCTACATCTCAACAAATAACTGATCCAGGTTTGGAAAAGTCTTCAGTCATGACCTCGATCTCTGGTTGGAAGTGTCTCTCTGAGTCTGAGATTCTGTCTGATCCACCAGCTGCTTCTGCCTCTTTTACGTCAGAGTTTTGTAGATCACTTCTGAGCGGTTTTGTTTCCTTGTGGACGTGCATATGACGTGTCAGCTGACTCTTCGAGTAGAATCTTTTTTCACATGTAGAGCAACTGAAGAGTTTCTCTCCTGTGTGGGTCTTCTCGTGTGTGTTCAGACTATGTTTTTGTTTAAAACTTTTATCACACACTGAGCAGCTGTAGGGTTTCTCGCCCGAGTGACCCCTCACATGACGGTTAAGATGACTGACTTGGTTAAATTTCTTATCACACACAGAGCAGCTGTAGGGTTTCTCTCCTGAGTGAACTCTCATGTGACCTTTGAGAAAACCCTTCTGATTAAAACTTTTGTCACACACAGAGCAGCTGTAGGGTTTCTCTCCTGTGTGAATTCTCACATGGCGGGTAAGATGACTTATTTGGTTGAATCTTTTGGAACACACCGAGCAGCTGAAGGGTTTCTCTCCTGTGTGAGTTCTAACGTGACGGTCGAGAGGACTTGTCTGGCTAAATCTTTTATTGCACACAGAGCAGCTGAAGGGTTTTTCTTTTGTGTGAACTCTCATATGGTTGTTCAGCGTTTTTTTCAGGTTAAAAGAATTACCACATATAGAGCAATGGTAGGGTTTTTCCCCTGTGTGGACTCTCATGTGATCTGAAAGGTAACTTTTTCGAGTGAAACTCTTAGCACACACAGAGCAGCTGAAGGGTTTCTCTCCTGTGTGAGTTCTCATGTGGTTGTTTAGCCAGTGTCTTCTGGTGAACACTTTTCCACACTCTAAGCAGACATGTGACTTCTTCTCGCTTTTTGGTCTCTCCAAGGAGTCTAAACCTGACTGATGCTCTGCTGTCTCCCTCCAGTCAGTGCTGTCATCAGTCTCTGTGCCAGAGGAGTCTTCAAGTTTGACCCCAATCTCTGGCTGTTCATCTTCCTCTGCATCAAACAGCCGGGCTTCCTCAGGTCCTTCACAGTCCTCTGTGTCACTTTCTGTTTTGATTTGTTGACTCTCTTCTTGATGAAGTTGTGAGGACTGATGTTCCTCTTCTTCATCTTCACTCTTCACACTGTCAGGATCAAAAGTGAACTTGATGATATCAGCCTCCTCTGGTCCTTGAAGCTGCTCTCCCTCCTGACTCCAGGGTTCCTCTGGTTCCTCTTTAATGTGCAGAGGCTCGCTCATCTTCTGGATCAGACTGGAGCTCCTCTAGTGCTGCTCTGAAGGAACCTTCTTTTTTCTCACCAAAGGCTGCTGGACCTCCACGGGAAGAACTAAAACACAGAGGAAAACATTTAAGGAACACAGTTTTTGGATTTAAACAAAACTTGGATTGCTGATTACCCCCACCAAGGAGGGTATGTTTTTTTCGGCGCATGTTTGTTTGTTAAGCCACAGTCGCTCATTCCCGTTTCTCATGGCGATTGTGCACGATTGTCATAATCCTGATGAAATGTGCTTTGGTGTGGTGCATGCACTACTTGGACTGGATCAGCGTTGTATAGTCGTGGATAAACGGCGAGGAACTTCGAAGGGTCCTGACAGGTTTTAACTGTTCAAAACTGTCGTGGAGAATCGCCGCTCTCAGTATAGCGGGATGGAAGCCTAATGTAGTCCTAATGCGAACGGTTATTAGCGTGGCATGTACAGAGCTCAGTTGGGCTGGTTGTGGCTCAATCCTGAAAGCTTTATGCGGATGACTGACATGGATGTATCCGTTTGTGCCCCAACTGTGTCCCATTCAAGACAGCGCAAGTGACGGGGCTCAGTCGGGGCTTACGTGACGCGAACTGAGCTCAAGGGGTGCTGATGTTGTGTCAGCGGGATGAAAATTCAAGGAATCCTCATCATATTGCTGTATTAACCTAACTGGAGCGGGACGAAAGCCCCTGAAGCACTGGGGTGAGTCCAGGGGTTAGACAGTCATTTCACCCCGTTTCATAGCGATCACACCAGCCTCGTCAATCATGTACAGTCGTGCACAATCACCATGAGAAACGAGAATGTGTGACTGGGGCATTAGCAAGATTACACAAAAACTACTCGACAGGTGTTGCTGATTTTTTCAGAAGATGTTGATAATGGCCACTTCTGTTGTCCTTGATAGCAGTTCAATGGCAACAATGCTTTGAAAAACACAATAATGCTGTTGTGGTCTGAAACCAGAGCTTTAATTTGTAGAGATGCACGTCATCAGAACAACGTTGGTATCTGCAGATGTGACATTTTTTGCAGATATAGCTTATAATCCAGCCACACAAACTTGCGATATATTTCCTACATTTTCAGTAAAGTGAACCTTTAAGTGCAGCTGGACCTGCCTGATTTAATGTCTTTACTCATGCAAATCCATTTGTCAATCCCCAATCTTTAACAGCTGTGTGCAGCCCAAAGTGGCACAGCCCAATCAGAGTCTGTCTGAAGCAGGAAGAGGTGGAGCTAAGAGCGAGACGACAGCAGGAAGTGGCTGCTGTACAGATGGAAATATATTGAACAGTCCAGTGTGTTGGCTTTCTGTGATAAAGGCAGAATGTATAAATGTACCATAATGAGTTAAATCAAAAGTTTACTTTCTAAAAAGATAAAATGATGTTTTTTGGCTTTGCATTGGTTTCTAACAAAATATATGTTATTAATATAGAAACTGGACAATTCAAGTAAAACTTAGGCTTTTTGATATTGTGCAATAATGAGTTCAGAAATATCGACATTTCAGATATAAAAAAATCGCAGTATCTTGCATCCTTATTGATTTAGTTGCATTTTAAATAAATCAAAAACATGTTAAAAGTTTATCTGGACTGTATTTACAGGGACATTTTTATCAGCAGCCTTTAATTGATGGACACTTTATTTCAGACTCAAAATCCATTTCATTAATACAAACTACAGGCCTTGTATCTAAAGCTGCAAATGTTCAACTCGTGATTTTAAAACTCTTTGATACAGATCAGCATATTAATGCACTGGCAGAACTAGCTAGCATGCAGGAGAAACACAACATGGCGGACAAAGCAAAGGGCAGTATCTCAGGTTTCTGTCATTTTCTGCACAGCTCAGTCGTAGATGGCTGCACAAAGAAAAACACTTTAACAAAGACCGAGGATAACACGGAAAACACATGAACTTTGACGGCTGCCCTGAAGAGTCGTGTATGTATAAATACTCTGAGCTACCTGATCGTTAGCTAAAGGCTAACATGCTACATCTGCAGTAAACAAGATCACAGAAGAGGAAAGAAAACAAACCTGCTCTCTCTTTAAGATCCTGAAACCCGGACATCTGACACTCATCCAAGAGTCAAAGAAGGAGAAGAAAACTCTGAAGACTTTTAGAGGATTACTCTGAGACTACAGGACGAGGGAGCAGCTAACATGCTAACTGAGCTCGGCGGGAAGGGGACGTCAAGACCCGGAAACAAAAACGTCATTTTCCGGATTTAGCTTATCTTGGCTTCAAAATAAAATGGAATATAAAAACAATACAAACGCTATCAGCCCTCTTTTCGCCAAACAGCCTTACCTCCACTCAACAATGAGAGAAATTCGTCTCCTGCATTTTTTAAAATATTATTTCATAAATATTTTAAACCAATTTTACTGCCACCAGTCTCTCATCTGTTATTATCTTGTTTTTATTGTTTTATTATTCTTATCCTTATTCACCCATTTGACTTGTTTCTACTTATTTCGACTGCTTATTGTAACCTGTACTGCACTGTTTTTGTAACTTTTCTGTGCCATTGCCTGGATTTTATGTATGCTGTTTCCTTAGGCAGTAGAACTGCTGTCCAAGCAAATTTCCTGCAAGGGACAAGAAAGTTTGTCCATCTATCTAATCTATGTGTTTGGCCTCTTTTTGTATGTAAGGCTGTATGTTGCCTAGCTTGGCCAAGGATACTTGAAAAGGGTATTTTAATCTAATCTGTTTTATATTCCTGGCTATAATAAGGCTTACGAAAGAAAAAGAAAGAAAGTTTTGCCTGCAGTTTTGCCTCACCTTTTAAGGCAATCATCTGTCAGTACTCATACTAAGCAGATAATATTGTGCATCTCCAGATAAAGTCAGTCTGGGAAGTCTCAGTACAACCTGACAGTAGATCTAGCTAGTTTGAAAAGGCAGATTGGGGGACAAATTTCAAACAGGTGGAAGAACACAGTCATTTGCTGCATCATAAAATAGTGCCAAACAGAGATACTTCCTGGAGGAAAAATAAAATGCTATGAGAGTTCCTGCCCCATTACCCATTTAACCCAACATATTTTTGTGGCTTTTTTTCACATAAAACTAGGGATGGGAATTCAAAACCAATTCCAGTTGAGAATCGTTAACAGCTCAATCAAAGAATCAACATCATGAGTCTTTTGCTAATACATTTCAATCATTTCCTCCCACCGACAGGGTTCAGAAGCATCAGAATTGTGGCTGATTTTTCTTTTTACAAAAGGTGCCTACTGCACAACCTTAAGTGAGTAGAAACACCAGCAACTTGAAGAAGCAGTTATCTATGCTGCAACGTGTGTTTGACATTGTTGCCACTGAAAATCTACAGGCCAACATTAGCTCACACAAAAAATCTACAGGAATCAATAAAGGAATCATTAGAGAATTGGATCTATTAGCAAGACTGTTAATAGCACTGGTATCAATAAAATATTATCAATTTCCATCCCTACATACTTCAAATATAGTCAAACACCCCATAAGTTTACAAAAGCGACCTGAGTGACTAGGTTTGACAAAATCTGTCTTTGCTGGCCTCTTCAAACCTTGCCGTGCAAATGGCAGAGTTGTGGAAAGAGAGTTACGTCAACTCTGTAGATGTCAATGGGCCAGTTATTTGACAGTAATGGCAGATCATCAGAAGCCTTGATCAGTTTCAAACAATGCAACCCAGGCAGTAGGACTCCTATGGGGGAGGTATGTTGCTGCATTTATCAGATAATTTCACTTTACTTCTGACTGGTTTTGACGAGACTCTGGTTAATGAAGTAGCTTACCCTGTGTCCTTCACACTGTGGCAGTAGCGCCCACCTATGACATTTGATTGACGTGTAATGAAAGTGACTGACAGATCCAATCACCTGCCAGATGTGTTTACTGAAAGGTTCTGCCCTCCCTACACACAGGTCACAGATGGACAAGTAAAATATATTAAAGGGCTCATCTGATGTGTCAGGTTTGGCCTCTCTCCCACTTGAAAAAAATCAAAAATAACCCGACTTTTGATACTTTTTTATTAATATTTAATCAATTAAATTTTTTTCAAAATCTGACCTAAGTAGAAAATAAAGACAAAGCTACAGCAAGGCATTTAAAGAAAAGTCAAAATCTTTATCAATCCCACAAAATTGAAAATAAAACTAGTGACTGACCTAAGTGGTGTCGTCTGGCACCGGCTGTTCACAACAAACTGCACTTATTTGCACTAAATATTCTTCAAGCATTAAGTTCTTTTGATAGAAACAGGTTTTCTCTAACCTTTGTCAGATAACAAAATCAAGATCATCTCATCACAATGCATTAAAACAGACTCCGCCAACACAGGACTTGAGTTGCTTTAAAAGGTGATTTTGATTGGCTGGTCAATGAACCAATCAGAGAGGCAAAATAAGACCATTTTTTTTGTCGTTGCCATGGCAATATGAGGCAACTCATAAGGTGCTGTGCTGCTTACCTGTGATGAACCACCTTCATGGGTGTGCTTTTCATGGCTGTAGGAGCCAAATGTTTATTTTAACGGGAATTATTTAGAGCAGTAGGTGGAGACGGGGGGGCACGAGAGGCTTGTAAGGCTATGTAGTCAGGTGTTTGCAGATTAAATGATAATGAGGAGGTTGGTGTTAGGGTAGTGAGAACAAATGTTTTTTTTATAACATCTGGCAATCATCTTCAATTATTCTGTCCTCACTGAAAACATTACATTATTACCATTGCCAGGAGGTTATGTTTTTGCATGATCTGTTTGTTTGTTTGTTTCTCTGTTAGCAACATAACTTAAAAAGTAATGGACGGATTTTGATAAAAATGTCAAGAAATGTCCGAATTTGGACAAGGAACAAATGATTAGATTTTGAGTCATCTGGATCACCGTCTGGATCCACCATGAGGAAAAATGCAACTTTCGTGAATATCTACTTAACTAAAATAGATATCATTATGAATCCAATCCCAAATGGTATGTTTTCATGGTAAAGGAATCCAAATTTTTAGATGAAATAAAGGTAGGACTAATATTTATTGTGAAAATCACAATATGAGTGAGGACTGTGGTGCGGGAGGTCTGTGCTCTCTGAGTGTTTCTAGTTTTCTATCAGTTACTTTGACAGTAACGCCACCCAGAAGTTACTTTTTTTAGGCTTTATTGGTGGGGATGTATGTAAAGCCGTCCCACACCTATGAAAGTGACTTTAACTTACAGTCCTGCTCAGTATTATTGGCACCCTTTCATTATTTTCATTACATTAACAAAATCTTTAGAAATATATTGAAATGTACCAAATTTATGTCATCAGGATCTTTTAATTGAAGGTCCGAAATACTTAAACAAAAAGAAAAAAAAATGCAAGTAATATTGTAGTTTCAAAGAGGGAACTGAAAAAAGCATGTGCAGCAATAATGTCACCCCTCTTCAGTATTTTGTTGCACACCCTTTGGCACTGATGACAGCCTCAAAATGTTTCTTGTAGCCATCTATAAGCTTCTTGCACTTCTCAGCTGGTATTTTCTCCCCCTCTAGCCATGCAAATTGTTCAAGCTCTTGAACATTTGCAGGTTTCTTTTCCTCAATGGGAGATTTCAGCCATATCAAAGATTTTCAATCAGGCTGAGATCAGGACTGATTGCTGGCCATTTTAAAATAGGCCATTTTTTTCCTATTCAACCATTCTTGCATGCTTTTGGATGTGTGCTTTGGGTCTTTGTCTTGGCCCATGATCTTCGACTCAAACCAAGTGTTCTTACACTGGGTTGGACATTTTGCTCTAAAATTTCTTGATAATTCTCTGATTTCATGATTCCTGTGATACGGTCAAGGCCTCCAGTACCCGATGCAGCAAAGCAGCCCCAAACCATTATGGAACCTCCACCATGCTTAATTGTTGGTAGGGTGTTCTTTTCCTTGTAGCCTTCAAGTTGTTGCAATTAAAACTGCCTATTCTAAATATAAATGCAAGGTCATAGAGGCTAATGAAGTATAATTTACAAACCTTAATATGTGAACATTACTTCTGCCAAGTTTGACTCTGACAAAGTGATGCAGAGCAAAGTTAGAGAGGTTTGTAAAGAAACGGTTTATACTGTCACATTGTGTACTTAAACTTCATGGGTGCCAATAATGATGAGCAGGACTGTAAGCATGAACTTCACATGCTAGTGCAGAAAGTCACTCTGATGCCCATTTGGAGCAAAAGAGGAGGAGAGTTTCTCTTTCTGCTGAAACCTGTTATGAGTCTGTTGTTGAGTTATCAGAGTTCTTTATTCCAGGTCATGGTGAAAAGATAAGATGTATCATGTTGCAATTGATGCACTATGCTGATGCTGTTGATGTTTGTCCCCCCCCCCATAACCCCTACTGCTGTGCACCTACTGATCAATAAGACGATGCCATTACAAGACCTGGCTTTGACGCTCAGTAGCAGTGTTGTTTAGTCCAGACATGATGGGTTTTCAGGTTTAGCAACAGCTAAAACTATCTTCACCACACATTAGCGAGACAAGGGTCCCTCACATTGGGAGTGTGGGTGCATGCTAGGGATGGGACGATCCACTTAAACTCACGATACGCTGCACCTCGATATGCCCGGGTCACGATACGATATGTCAAGATACAATATCAAAAAAGTAAAATAAAAAAATAAATTACTGTGTAATTACAACTTATTTGTTTTTGTTTGAGTTGCACACAGGAAAACACAAGGCCGAACAGGCCAAGCACAAACAATAACACTCTCTCTAACCCTAGAGAGGTTAGAAAGAGTGTATGCTAACAAGCAGTAGGCTCGTTTTTGCCGTCTTCGTCTTTTTTAATGAGAAAGCCAAAAATACTGCCAGGACAGTTGACTTGTATCCAGGCGGAGCGTCCTCAATTCCGACCTCATTCGACTCCATCATTCGGCTTTTTGGAGGCAAGGTAGTTGGTGCTAATGTTTGTTGTCGTCACTTCTGGTCACATGTGCTATTACTGGGTGCGGCGTCTTTATTTCGTGATCCATTTTTTTCAAAGTTGATGCGCTTCGTCACGTACTGTATCGCGATATATTGCCAAACGATATTTCATCCCATCCCTAGTGCATGCTAGTGTCTCTCTTTTGAGAGCAGTGAGATGGTTTCTTGGCTCATTTGTAGCACACTGCTACAAGTAATGTCAGGAGTCTCCTCAGTTTCTTCTGGCACAGCAGAACAAATACGAAATAAAGGGCAACAGAGAAAGAAAGTTGTTTGCTTTCAAAACTGAAATACTCAAACTCACACGTGCACATTGAACCGTATATGTTTTACAGTTCAAACATTGTTTCTGAAGAATTGTTACATCCCTAATGTGAACACTAACAGTCAGCTATGCAAAATACTGTCAGCTACTTCTCAACAAAGAATTGATCCTCCAGGTTCAGAAAAGTCTTCAGTCATGACCTCGGTCTCTGGTTGGAAGTGTCTCTCTGAGTCTGAGATCCTGACTTGTGCAGATCCTTCACAGTCTGATCCATCACCTCCTATTTCTGCCTCTTTTACGTGGGCACTTTGGTTTTGGTGTTTTGAAGCCTGCCCACCATCATGAATCGGTCTTTCAAACTGATTATTAGGAGAGAAACTCTTGTCACAGACGTCCCTGCTGAGCGGTTTCTTCCCTCTGTGACGGGCCAGCTGATGCGTGAGGCACAGCTGCTCAGGGCTGCGACAACACTCAGGACATCCGCGGGGCTTCATCTCCGTGTGGACGTGCATGTGTCGCGTCAGGTGACCTTTCAAGTAGAATCCTTTACCGCACTCAGAGCAGCTGAAGGGTTTCTCTCCTGTGTGAATTCTCTCATGTGTGGTCAGACTACTTTTTTGGTTGAAGCGTTTATCACACCAAGAGCAGCTGTAGGGTTTCTCTCCTGAGTGAACTCTCATGTGATCTTTCAGGAAACCTTTCCGGTTAAAACATTTACCGCACACAGAGCAGCTGAAGGGTTTCTCTCCTGTGTGAATTCTCACATGATTGGTAAGATGACTTATTCGGTTAAATCTTTTATCACACACAGAGCAGCTGAAGGGTTTTTCTTTCGTGTGAACTCTCATATGCGCATTCAGATTCTTTTTTTGGTTAAACTGTTTACCACACAGAGAGCAGCAGAAAGGTTTGTCCCCTGAGTGGACTCTCATGTGATCTGAAAGATAACTTTTGCGACTAAAAGTCTTACCACACAGAGAGCAGCTGAAGGGTTTCTCTCCTGTGTGAGTTCTCATGTGGTTGTTGAGCCAGTGTCTTCTAGTAAACATTTTTCCACATTCAAAGCAGATGTGAGATTTCTTCTCACTCTTTGGTCTCTCCGTCGAGGATAAATCTGACTGGTGTTCTTCTGACTGCCTCCAGTTGGTGCTGTCATCAGTCTCTGCCCCGGACGAGTATTCATCTTTGACCACCATGTTCTCTGGCTGTTCCCCTCTCTCTGCATCAAAGAGCCAGGCTGCCTCGGCTCCTTCACAGTCCTCTGTGTCAGTTCCTGTTTTGATCTGTTGACTCTCTTTGTGATGAAGTTGTGAGGACTGATGTTCCTCTTCATCATCTTCACTCTTCACACTGTCAGGATCAAAAGTGAACTTGATGATATCAGCCTCCTCTGGTCCTTGAAGCTGCTCGCCCTCCTGACTCCAGGGTTCCTCTGGTTCCTCTTTAATGTGCAGAGGCTCGCTCATCTTCTGGATCAGACTGGAGCTCCTCTCCTGCTGCTCTGAAGGAACCTCCTTTTTACTCACCAAAGGCTGCTGGACCTCAACAGGACGAACTGAAACACAGAGGAGAACATTTAAGGAAAACAGCTTTTTATTGAAAATGTAGAACATTTGTCAAACAACATTATTCACCTTTCATGTGCATACTTAAACTAAATGTATGTAAGGACAACAAAAGGAGCATGTGTAGACTGTATGCTTTTGACCAGGGATGACCCAGAACCAATCAACAGTATTCAGCAGGGCTGAACAATTAATTGCAAATTAGATTAAAATGCAATATGGCTTGTTGCAATTTTCAAATTGCTGAAGGTTCAATATTTTTAGCCCAAAATGTGTTGAACATTTGTTACCTCTATTCATACACTTTTTTCCCACTTTTGGACCATTTTTACCTTTTTTTAACCCATTTTTGCAACTTTATGCCTATTTTGCCCCCATTCATCTTTTTTTGGCCACTGTCGGAACCATTTTTGGAATTTTTACATGGTTTTTGAAATTTTATTTCAAATTTAATTCCCAATTTTGCTGCCATAATCAATTTTCCTAAGCCACTTTTGGATTTTTTTTTGCCAATTTTCCCCCTTTTTTTCTTTTTGCAATTTCTTACCTATTTTGCACCTATTTATTAACCTTTATTCTGCTTTCATACCATTTTAACCCAGTTTTACAATTTCATACCTATTTTGCTTCTGTTCTTCACTTCTCCACTTTTTCTCAAATCTTTTATCCTTAGATTAATTTAATGTCATATTGGTTTCACTATAAAAAGATCGACTGCTTATGTTTGTTTAAGAATACATAAGATGAGGAACATTAAAACAATTGCAGAGTAAATTGCAGTATTGGGGAAAAAAATCCCAATTAGATTATTTTCTCAAATTGTTCAGCCCTAGTATTGAGCAGGGCTGATGTCAGCACAGGCCATGAATGCACAAGTGGCAAACATGTTAGCAGTGTGGTGATAGCAAAACTACCATTTCACACGGAGGTAGAATTAGAGCTGCTTTGAACTCAACCAACTTGATTCCTTATATAAAAATTATACGTGTAACAGAATATGCAGTGTTTACTAAAGTTAAAAAAAAAGGGAAAGTATGCATCTAAAAAACAACAACAAACCTCAGACTTTAAATTATGAAGAATAAGCATGTTAGGGCCACCATTAAGTGACAAGGTGGTTCGATTCATCACTCTGGTCAACTCGTCCACCTTTGAGGTTAAGAATAGGGGTGTCCCGATCCGTTATATCCAAATATTGGGTTATATCGGCCTGCATCTAAAAAATTCAATAATCCAATATAAGCATTCTGATACAATAGACCATTCTAATTCATTTTTTTGGTATTTAATTCAGTTGTGGAATATGCTAATGTTTAAGTTAAACACAGTGGTTACTTTGCAATTTAAAAATGTATGTTATTGTTTTTACTGGATCCTTGAGGTTACTTTTCAGGGTCATCTAATTTATTTTTAATTTATTTCATTTCATTGTACTATATTTTTATGTTTAAGGTTGAAATTTATTGAACCCATTGGTTAGTAAATAAACAAAATAAGTTAAAAAAAAAAAAGTATGAATGATTCCTGCTGATATCGGATCGGATCGATATCAGCCAACACTCAAAGCTGCAATATCTGTACAGTAATCAGAGATGAAAAAGTTGTACCGGGACACCCCTAGATAAGAATGTAAATTTTGTCATCTTTTGAAGCTTTTGGATTCACAACATGTCCTGCTCTCAGAACACATCATTGCAGAAACTTTTTTACTTTCATGGTTGAATGAGTCCTAACGTTTGGATAAAATAAAAAAATAATATCAGGATTATATATTTTGTTGGTAAAACCACTGGAATAAAATGACCAGACTTTTCACAGACCTATAACAAAAGACGAACATTTAACCGTTAGGACACCATCCTCTTCACAGTAAATTTAAACTGAAATCTGGCAGGAGATGCAAAGAGAATTACGCAAGGACAAATCTCAACAGACAAAAAAATCATTCTTAACTCACAGGAATCACTTAACAAACCTGAGACAGGAGTCTGTAACTGTATCACCAAGATTATTTCCTTGTTTTGTTTTTTTTAGCTTGGCTTTGTTTTCAGTTTCCAATTAATTTACTCTTGTGATTGGATTCCTCTTTGTTTCTTATGACAGAGTCTGTGCGACTGTGTTTCAAATGTTTTTTTTCGTTGCTTTGTGATAAATATTATTTATACACACACTCATTGACACTTTATATGGTACACCTTACGATCACCCGGTTTACCTCTCTTTTGTCTTCAGAACTGTCTAAATTCTTTATGGCAGTGACTCAACAAAGTGCAGTAAATAAAGCTTTTTACTGGATTGAGATCTGCTGACTGTGGAGGCCACTTGAGTACAATAAACTCATCGTCATGTTAGGGCTAAACAATTTAAGGAAAGGTCTAACTGTGTTTTTTTAGGGCAGATATTCCATTTCAATTTGATTCATGATTTTCTTCAAATCCAACTTCAGTGTAATATTCATCATGTTTACAGTAAAGACAGCAGTAAGGAAATCAATGATAAAAAGCGTATAACACATTATTCATCACCCAATATTGATGATACATAATCTGTTTCATTATTTAAGGGATACACCAGCTTCTACTCCTATACAGAGGCTTTGCATTATTGATCTGCTTACCAGCACTTAAGCAGTGGAGATGTGACGTTCGCAAACAAGTCGACTCTTTTGAACAGCTCCTTTAAGTGAGATCTGATTCACAGTATGAATCACTGCAAGCCACTCTTAAATGCAAACTGCCAGCAAATTTGTAAAATGGCATGTGTAAAATAGTTGGCATAACATCCTGAATCAGTCATGGATGCAGCTTTGGAGATCACATGATTGCGTTGTCTGAAATTGCGATTTCGATCCAAAACGGTAAGTCTTTCAGCCCTACATCACGTTAGTAAAAAAGTTATCCTGTTGAAAGTCTCCATCAGAAAAATGCACACTGTTCCCATTGAAGGATGGACCAGGTCAACAGCAGTACTCAGGTAGGCTGTGCTGTTTTAATGGAGCTTGAATGGCACCAACTGTGCCAAGAAAATACCCCCACCAACCTGAGCTGTTGATACGAGGCTGGATGATCCATTCATGGAGAAATTGTTGAATGGTGATCATTATGTCTTTAAATTACATAGATATAGTTCTCTTTCTTTTATCTCAGACATGTAGATTTTTAATGTACCTTGACATGTTTCGGCGGAAACATCCGCCTTCCTCAGAAAAGTCACCAGATGATAGGTGTGACGTGTTAAATCAGCTGATTTAACACGTCACACCTATCATCTGGTGACTTTTCCGGTAGGTACGGTAAGGTATGTGGAAAATCTACATGTCTGAGATAAAAGAAAGAGAACTATATCCATTCATGGGGAATTTGCAAAATTCTGACCTTACTGTCTGAACGTGGAAGACTCATCTGATCAGGCAATCTTAAACTGTCCAAAATTGGTGACTCTGTGAGGACTGTAGCCCCTACTTCTGGTTCTTGGCTGACAGGAGTGGCACCTACCGTGGTCTTCTGCTGCTGGAGCCCTTCTGCTACAAGCTTCTACATGTTCAGTCAGATATGATTTTTTGCTTATATCGTTGTAATAGCGAGTTATTTTCTCTTCTGGCCTCTGGTTAAACAAGACCTTTAGGCCAGGAGAGCTGCTACTTGTTGGATATTTTCTCTTTATTAGACCTGGCAGCCCAGTCTGGACCAACAATGCCCACTGATAGTAAAACAGAAAGATGAAATAAAGATGAAATCAAGATTATGAAAATGAGTTTTTAAACTAATGGAAAACAACAAACAGAAAAACTACAAAATAAAGTAAACCTTTAGGACAAATATAAAGAGGAGATAAAACTATAAAAGGGGCTTAAAAGAAACTAAAAAGAATAAGTACGACATTATTTGACCAGATGAAACAACAGAGAAGCATAAAATAAATCAAAACAAGGATGAGCATAAAGTGGTAACATTAATGTAAAACTAGAAAAGATAAAAAAGGTAACAACAGGAGAAAGAGCTTAAACAATAATAACAATAAAATAGGAGCAACAAAAATGATAGTAAGACAGAAGGATGAAATCAAGATTATGAAAATGGGTTTTTAAATTAAAAGAAAGTTTATGTTTTGGGATAATTTAAGACACTACATCAGCGTTTCATTAAATGTAAGCAGGAGACTTCACCATCAGCTGCTGTTGTTGTTGTTGTTGTATGAGATGGTGAGGAGAATTTCCGGTCTCACCATCTGTTAATCACAATGATATGAAAAATAGTTCAGATTATCTCCTGTGATCATTTAATTGATGTTACTTGAAGACCGTGTAAAGTTTCGGGAGGAAGCCAACAATAACAGCTAAAATGTTAAGACGACTCCTAAAAACTGTCTTTACACGGCTGAGAGTAAAACTACAAAACAAAAGAAGAGGGTAAAACGGAAAAAAGCCGGAACTCTGACGGCTGTCCTGCAAAATCAGGTTTATTCTGAGCAGACTGAGATCATCGTTAGCTAAAGGCTAAGCTGCTACATCTACAGTGAACAAGTTCAGAGAAGAAGAACGAAAACAAACCTGCTCTCTCTTTAAGATCCTGAAACCCGGACATTTGACACTCATCCAAGAGTCAAAGAAGGAGAAGAAACCTCTGAAGACTTTTACAGGATTACTCTGAGACTACAGGACGAGGGAGCAGCTAACATGCTAACTGTGCCCGGTGGGGGACCCGGAAACAAAAACACTACTTCCTGTTTGCTCACCAGCTCTTCAAAACAAATGTGGATAACTCAGCACGCCGCATTTTAGAGACTTTTAAAGGTGAATTAATAAGAATAACCCTTTGTACACACGATATTTCTATACTTACAATAACCGATGATTTTTGGAATGTGTGTGAAGTTTCTCCTAAATAAAATTGAGCTGTTCTTATTTTGACAGCATATGTTTGCAAAAATTTGATATCAAGTAAGGACAGCATTTCATTCTTCAACAGAAAAATGTTTTGTTGTTTTATGTTTTGTTCTGTTTAGTTTTTTCTATAATTCACTTTTATTGCTTCTGTAACATAGAAACAATAAAACAACAAAACAAGCACACACACATGAATTGGACCTACAACATAATATTACAAAAAGAGGAGAAAATGAATAATAATAATAATAATAATAATAATAATAATAATAATAATAACAATAATAATAATAATAATAGGAGGAGGAGGAAATGAAATCTAATATTAATATTAATATTAATATTAATATTAATATTAATATTAATATTAATATTAATATTAATATTAGGTATCGCTGGTCCTTCCTTTCTGCAGCTGTTAGACTCTACAACAAAAACCTCTCCAGCCTGCAATAATCTGTATTCTTTCTTTCTTTTACTTGAAATGCCCCAAATTCAGCTTTTTTTGTTTCTAATTTTTCATATCCTCTGCAAGTCCTCTCTGACATTTTTAGTGCAAATATTGTTAACTCTTATACTGTGTATACTTCCACCTCCATATAGATACACCCAAAAATTGTGGTGTAAATATTGTTATATCCTGTTAAAAATATTGGTCATAGTTAATACTGTATATATAGTTGACTGATATAGTATATATCAGTCAGTCTTATTTCCATTTAATTTTTTACTTCTTTTCCTTCATAAGAAAGTTGGATATTGCTGAAAGGCTCAAGCTCTCTTTATTTATTGTCACTTAGTTGCATCTATGCAATGTTTCGATTTTTATTCTAATTACTTATCGTTTCATTTGTAAATTTTTTTCTGATATTTGTCTTGTATCCTTCTGCTGCTGTAAAACTGGAAGTTCCCCCTATGGGACTAATAAAGTTTTATCTTATCTTAATAATTACAATAATAATAATAATAATAATAATAATAATAATAATAATAATAAAATATAATGTAAAAAATACATATACGCCACATGTTCAGGGTCTATGTTTCCCAAATCATCTACTACCGCAGTCACCACCTGACTGTTTTCTTTTTGAATTTTGATTGGGAGTCAGAAGTCTCTGGACAGCTTTGACATGACTTCAAATTTTCATGCAAATTTTGTGGACTGTCTCTTTACCAGTGAGTTAAACAATTTGTTTAATCTGTTGAATGTTTCCAGAGGTTTTTTATGTGCATGGACCATCGATGGTCAGCGTCTTGGGCATATTCTTTGCACCCTCAAAATCTTGCAGTCATCAAAGGCTCTATGAGGAGAATCTATTACCAGCAACATTTAAACTCAGCTACCCATGAGCACGCGTGGCGACTGTCGTAATGCTGCGTTCCAGTAACCTCGGAACTGGAAGTGACATCATCTCCGACTTATCGGCGTTCCAGTTGAAGTCGGAAAAAAACATGTTGATCTACCAGGCTATTGTTAGCTGTTGTTAGCACGCCCTGCGTTGTTGTATGAAGAATGTGATTATCACTATGGCAGCATTTTTGTAAATATAAGTCTAACAATACTATGTATACAGCTGATCTAGAGCGACACACCCCAGTCAGAAGTGCAAATAAACTGATTATTACAGGAGCTAAGTAACTGTTCAAACTGGGGGCATCCATCTTCGATTATCAACTCGGGGTGTGGCAAGGTTTCACCGAGTTCCCAGTAGAAAATTCCGACTTCGGGGGACATTATAGTATCAGTTTCCTACTCGGAACTCGGAAATTCCTACTTCTGACTACAACTGGAACGCACCAAGAGACGTGACCCAAGCCAAAGCGTGTGTTTGTTGTGATGCTAGTAAAAATGTAGCTCGGACCTTCCTCAGAACTCTTCATTGCTTTACAACTTCTTTTTTCAACAACTTACAGGATGCAAAGAGACGAGGTAATGTATCTCTTTCCAGTTACGTAGCGGTAGTTTTTGATGTGTGACAACAAGCAATTTTTGGAAAACTTAGTATGGTAGTTTTGTAGCCGGTTATATATCGCTACTTACAGCCCGGTGCTCCAAGACGTGTCTGAATAATATAAATTTGCTCTAGTTTTAATTGTCTTGTTCCTGAAGTTGAGTATCCAGGCCAGTCCAGCCCTGTCCAACCCGACTGCAAAGCTAAGGAATAGCATTTATAGATAACCTATTTTGATGCTATAAAACTCATCTTAAAGTGTGTATTTCGATCAGGCATATATCTAAAAGTGAGACTTTTTCGTAATTACTTAGAAACTCCTCACAGTTCCTTTAAATTTGAATAAACAAACCTGATTTCAGAAAAAAATAGGAGCTGTTTTAATTTAAGCGGAGACACACTTAGGCTGAAACTCTGGGAACAGGGTCTTTGTTACCAATCAAGATCCTTTGAGCACCTCAACCTGATTCGTCACATATACTTCTTTCCTTATTTGTGTGCTGAAGACACAGAAAAGGAATTTATGGTTCCTATGCAGATAGAGAATTAAAACACATTAAAAAAGGACAAAGCTTCAGATGATTCACAAAGTGTTTTAATAGTTAGAAGTAACAGCTCATTCATTGACAATTACAGGCAGCTATGTTTAACATTTAAGAAACATCTGAACAACTGACTGCTACTTGAAAAAACATTTAACTAAAATATCAGCCCATCTTTCTTTGTCTTCTACAAGAAAACAGAATAGTCTGTTGTTTTTTTAAATACAGGACTCCCTTAGTGTTTGTACAGTTGAGTCTGGGAGGGAATTATCAATAAATCAACTCTATCACCGCTCAAGTTAAAAGGAATAGTCTAACATTTTCTTCAAATCATAATCTCTTAGCATTTAAAAACTTCTGTGTCGAACATCTTGACACCAGTTCCTAGTTTCAAACATCTCTAGATCCAAACCTCAATCTGATTCAGGTCCTCCACAGTCCTCTTCATCAGCTTCAGCCTTCACATGTTTAAGTATGATGATGCCTGTGTGTAATCAGCTATATGTATTTACTTCAGAATTCATCCACACCGAGGTTCATTCCACCTCTCCCTCGGGGAAGCTGAAGGGCATTTCTCCAAAGTGAACTTTCATGTGCTCCGTAAGGCCGCGCCTCCTGATGAAGCTTTCGCCACATTCAGAGCAGCTGAAAGGTTTCTCTCCTGTGTGAATTTTCATATGCATGTTTAGATTTCCTCTTTGGGCAAATATCTTACCGCACTCAGAGCAGCTGAAGGGTTTCTCCCCCGTGTGAATTCTCATATGGACGGCCAGACTACCTTTATGGCTGAACTCTTTGCCACACACAGAGCAGCTGAAGGGTTTCTCACCAGTGTGGTTATTCATGTGTATGGTCAGATCACCTTTTTGGCTGAATGTTTTCTCACAAAACGAGCACTCGTACGGTTTCTCCCCTGTGTGAACCCTCATGTGTTGCGTCAAAGGGCCAATTCCAACAAACATCTTTCCACAGAAGGAGCAGCAGAAGGGATTTTCCTCCGAGTGGATCATCATGTGTCTGGTCAGGCTGCTGTTCAGGTTAAATTTTTTCCCACACTCTGAGCACTCAAACGGCTGTTCTCCTGAGTGCAGTCTCACATGCTGATCCAGACGGGCTTTCACATGAAAACTTTTACTGCACACGGAGCAGCTGAAGGGTTTCTCTCCTGAATGGATCTTCATGTGATGTGTCAGATTCACTTTAAGAGTAAATGTTTTTCCACACTCATCACATCCATATGGCTTTTCTCCTGAGTGTATTTTCATATGACCTATCAGAGAGCCCTTTTGGTTGAAACTCTTACCACACACAGAGCAGCTGAAGGGTTTCTCCCCTGTGTGAATAATAGCATGCCGGTTGAGAATATCTTTTTTGCTGAATGTTTTTCCACACACTGAACAGCTGTGAACTTTCTTCTCTCTCTTTTTTGTCTTTTTTTCAGTGTTCTCTGCTGTCTTTGGACCTGACTTTTCTTCTGTTTTCTTCACATCACTCCCATCATCTTTCTTCTTTCCAGGGGCGTCTTCAACTTTGACCTCAATCTCTGATTGTGCTTCTCTCTCTGCTTCAGCAGACTTGGCTGCCTCGGGCCCTCCACAGTCCTCTCCCTCAGCCCCTGTTTCCATCTGCTCACTTTCTTTTTGATGATGCTGTGAGGACTGAGGCTCCTCCTCATCTTCACTCTTCATAGTGTCAGGATCGAAAGTGAACTTGATGATTTCAGATTCCTCCGAGCCTTGATGAAGGTGCTCTCCCTCCGGACCGCCCCAGAGCTCCTTTGGTTCCTCTTTAATGCGCAGAGGTTCTGTGATCTCCTGGTTTGGACTGGAGCTCCTCTCCTGCTGCTTAGGGGAACCTTCATCTTTACACACAGACGCCTGCTGGAGCTCCTCAGGATCAACTAAAAAACAGAAGCAAACATTTTTCAGAACATCATATCAAAAGACTTCATGGTGCTATTCTAGAGAAAAAAGACGTGCCATGTTTAGACTGTACAGTGTTTTATCATCATGTAGCGTTAGATGCATCACTGGTCACCAGTGTTGGGGAATTTACTTTTTAAAAGTAGTGTTTGCTTGTTACTCGTTACTTCTGAAAAAAATAACTCGTTACTTTACTCAGTTACCCTCTATGAAAAGTAACTTTTCACGTTACTTGTTACTTTTACATTTCTGATCTTGGACAGAACCCCATATCTATTCCTAAATGTGAAGGCCTACAAAAAGATCTACTACAGAGAACATAACAGTTATTTCTTTAGTGCTCTTTACTTTACAAAATCATGTCACATACCATGTGGAATGAGAGCTCCTGCCCAGTGTTTCCACATTTTGCTTCTGAAATAAGCAACCTGAGTGAGAAAAACAAGCTCAAAATAAGCAACCTCCAGCTATTTCCTTTCCTAATGTAATATATTACTTTTTAAAAAAGAGAAATCTACATAAAGTGTGTTAATTTTCATCGACATTACATTTCAATATCACAGCGCTAAGTATCTATTAAAGAAAAGACCGCCGCTTATAATAAGCAGACCTGGCAACTTTGGCTATGGAGCATGCGCCATGTACGTGACTGTGTTTGGGGGCGTGCACGATAACCAGGACACAAGGAAGCAGACAAACTACCTACTGCAGTCGTGTTTTCCTTTATGTTAGGAGCTGGAAGGTAATCAGGGGGATTCACACAGACAGAAGAGCCCCAAGAAGCAACTTCACGTTTACTTCACGCCCAAAAAACCACAACACGTGGCTGCTACTCACAAGATTTGCGTCCCTTAGAAGCTTATAACAAGCAGACTTGGCAAAGCTGCTCATGTCTGTGCGAGCAGCTGAGGAAGCAGCTTCGGTGTCAGATCTGTCCGTGGGAAAAGTAATGTCGCCCAGCATTAAAAAAGGAATTATGTTTCATTACCAAATTTTCAGTAGAAGCGCATTACTTTACTTTTTACCCGAAAAAGTAGTTATGTTACTGTAACGCGTTACACACAACACTGCTGTTCACAGATATACATCTTCATACACAAAGAAATATTGAGAACTAGAAATAGGAGTATTTTCATTTGTAATTACCTCATATTGTGCATAGAGCTTCAATTGTGTTTTTCGGTGGGATTTTATTTTATCTTGTACAATTAAAGTCTTCTTACAACCTTTTTTACTTATACTATCTTTGTATACTGTTAACCTTTGTCCAAATCTCAGAATGAACAAAGTCAGACAGGATTTAGTCTATGCTCTTCAAATATATTTCCTGACTGTTACTCAGTCAACTTTTAGAAAAGTTTAGAAACCAAGTCTTTTAGAAACTCTTCTTTCTGTTATTGAACTGAACAAACAAACCAGCTTCACCAATTTAATCTCTCAAAGTACAAGTACTAAATAAGTCTTTCTGAACTACAGTACAGGCCAAAAGTTTGGACACACCTTCTCATTCAATCTGTTTTCTTTATTTTCATCACTATGTACATTGTAGATTCTCACTGAAGGTATCATAACTATGAATGAACACATGTGGAATTATGTACTTAACAAAAAGTGTGAAATAAATGAAAACATGTCTTATATTATAGTTTCTTCAGAGTATCCACCCTTTACTCTGATAACTGCTTTGCAGACTTTTGTCATTCTCTTTATGAGCTTCAACAGGTAGCCACCTGAAATGGTTTTTACTTCTCAGGTGTGTCTTTCCAGGGTTAATTAACGGAATTTCGTGCCTTTTTAATGGAGTTGGACCATCATTTGTGTTGTTCAAAAGTCAGGCTGATGCACAGCCGACAGTCCTATTGGACACTTTTAAAATTAATATTATGGCAAGAACCAGTCAGCTAGGTTAAGAGAAACGGGTGGCCATCATTACTTCAGTGAGAATCTACACTGTTATTAGTGATAAAAATGAAGAAAACACACTGAATGAGAAGGTGTGTCCAAACTTTTGGCCTGTACTGTACATCTTTACCAAATTACTGATCTCTCGGCCTGTTTGTGAAACTGTTGAAATTACAAAATAACAGGCAACACATTCAGAGTGATTCCTCCATCATTCAACTGAGCCCTGCCAATCCAAATAACACGTTTGAAATATAAAATGGAAATTAGGGGCTGTGTATTGGTAAAGATGAAGTCATTTACTACACATGAAAGTACCTTTGTGAGCTTTGTATTGTAACAAGTCACAATAAATAATAGATAATTAACTCTGGTTGGAAGATATTGAAAAGAACAGGCAATATATGAAGAGCTCTTTTCCAAAACGCTATAAATCCAATTTCATTTAGAAAAATGACATTATTCACCCAGACCCACCATTGGGTTGGCTGGGGAAGTGAACTTTGAAATACAGTTTAAACAGGGATATATAGCTTTCTGGCATTAAATACTGATAGGGTCATAGCACCACTGATATATATATATATATATATATATATATATATATATATATATATATATATATATATATATATATATATATATATATATATATATATATATACACATATATATATATATATATATATATATATATATATATATATATTTAATTTTTGCTTTTATAGCATTTTGGTAAAGAACTCTTCATATCTTTCTTGCATAATGTAAAATGTAACATAAAAAGTAAATAAATGACATTAAACAGCATCATTTACGATGGACGGGATGGACGTTTACTTTATTTTGAGCTTAAAGGAAATCCAAGTCTTTGTGGAGTCTTAATTACCTCTCCCATGAAGGGTTTTTTCTGGTTGTATGTTTTTCCAACTTAAAAATGATAGATTTTAGTGGTGATCCAGATAACCGCCATAAGAGACTGATCATGATCAATGATCATCATGTAAGAGTCGCCCAAAGCAGTAAAAATTTACAACTAATTAACGACCGATAAAAGACTCAAATACACTCCATCAGAATAAAATAAATAGCAGCGAGAAAGAATTATTACTTCTGTATTTAAACATTTTGAACTTATTGAATTTTAGGGTTGAATATGAGACTGAAGTGAGGCTCTGTATATCTGCCCCTTCTTACACAAGAACAAAACACTGAGGACTCACAGAAAGTTTCTCTTGATTTTATCAGAGGAAATAAGAACTTCTGCGGCCATATAATCCTGGAACGCCTTTACAGTTTTGCATGGTCTTCAGATTCATTAAAGTTTACAGGAGGGAGACAGCAGTAAAGTGTTTGTTTTATCAAATCAACTATTCACTTTGCAGTGTTTTAAGTGTTAAACAGCATGTACAAAATGACTCTGTGGAGTCCGGTGATCCTGTTATTGGGACATAAAAAACACTTTCAGAAGCTTTTACTTCAGTGGATCAATTTTGTAAGTGAGTTGTTTAAGGTTACCTTGAAGAAAAATCAAGTTCTACCTTTATTCTGTTGTCAGAATATATTCCTAAATCAATCAGAATTTCCCTCTTAAAATGAAAGTGTGTGTCAAAGAATGTTGGTTCTAAGGCAGGCAGGTTTGCCTACATAAACACTGAAAGTTGAGAGATTTTCACATCTTATTAACATAATTTTCCCTGATTAATATTTAATCTAACTAAAAATAAAAGCCTATAAAAGTGCTCTTGCAAAACCTGACAGTGCTGACATCATGAAAACTGTAAAGTTTCAGTACTTAGATTTTTTCAAACTTTGCAACGACTTACAATTTAAGTGAATGAAAAAAATCTCGATTTTTCATTTTTAAATCTGCAGAAAATAATTCGTATTAATTGATTTAATCGATATGTTGCCCAACCCTATTTAAGCCCTGAGAAGCTGTATTGATTTCCTTACTTTAGTATCAGCTTCAGGGACGTGTCCATCAATCAGAGAACCAGAGAAAGTATCAGTAAATAAACAAAAACATACTGAAGGTACTTCACATGTTTATTAGGACAAAGACGTCCTTCCGGGTCAGGCCTGATTCTCGATCAGCTGATGTTCGGGCTGCGGGTTCAACAGATAAATACAGACAGAAAAACTCTGCTGAAAGGAAGTAATGAGGAGAGATCTGCTGCTTTTCTGACCTGAGGTCCCTTCAGACTCATATCAACAGTCTGCTCTGATGATCGTTAGCTAAAGGCTAACTGCTCCATCTACAGTAAACAAGTTCAGAGAAGAAGAAAGAAAACAAACCTGCTCTCTCTTTAAGATCCTGAAACCCGGACATCTGACACTCATCCAAGAGTCAAAGAAGGAGAAGAAAACGACTCTGAGCTCTTTTACAGGGTTATTTCGGTCCCAGTGGATACGAGACCATCCAAACTGCAGTTATCAAAGGGAAGAGGCCTTCAAACACCGGAAACGCAAACACCACTTCCTGTACACTCCCCTACTTTTCAAAATAAAAGAGGAAATTCTAAAGTCTAATTCAGGGCTATTCAATCAGAAATTCAGTTGGGCCAGATTTTCAGACTGAGGACATGAGCTGGGCCGGACATTTTTGGCAGACAGTGAGCAAAGTTAACCACGTAAGAGGAACACAAATAGATTTATTTATTTATTTATTCATAAGAGGGAACAGTGCATATTAATGCACATTTTTACAAATGTAAATATGCCAGATTACAGCCTTGGGCTAATTTCCACCTAAAGACCCCCTGGCAGGTTGATGGTAACATATACATACAAGACACTAAATACAGTAGGACAAACCCAAGGGCAGTAGACAAGTAAAAAAGAAACAGAAACATATATATTGCACATCCTCCCATCACTTGGATGCTCGCACTGTATTTTGGTATCCAGTAGAGGGCAGAAAATCAAATTTTTCGACTTATAGCTGCTGGATTCTTATATTGTCTTAATTCTTATGATATATGAACAGGTTCTTGTGTTTGAGTTTATTTTCCTGTTTGTAAGAGTTTTTTTTTTTTAACTTTAAACTGTACTTGTTGTTGATTATCTCATTTTTTATTAAGTTATTGTGCTTGTTTTCTTTTTGTTCATGTCTGTTTTTCAAAGCACTTTCTTAACCTTGTTTAAAAAGCACTAAGTAAAATGAAGTCATAGTCACTTTTTTGATTATTTCCGAGTAAAAACAGTGAATAAAATGCAAAATCAGTCAACACTTTCTATCAACTTCAGTTGTCTCAATATTTTATTACCAAAGTTGAGCAAAAACAAACTTCAGAGGCAAATTTTAGGCAATGTGGTTTTTAGGCATTTTGTTAATTGTCTTTTATTTTTCATCATGGCCAGAAAATTTGTATCTCAAAATATGTTTTTTATTAAATGAATGCAATTCTGCTGAAAATACAGTAAAACTGTGGTTTTGTGATTACCTCTTGGTTTTTATGGTTTTCTTTTCAAGTTTAATTAACCCATTCACAGATGAAAGGGGGACCATTAGCATTTGTGAAAACAAAATGAAAATCAAGAAAAAGTGAGATAAAGTGTCTGCAAGACAGAAAATATCTAATTAATCCTTTATTTTTTGATCAAATCTGGTGTGCAGAAATCATAAATACATTAAAGCATCTTATTCCATATAAACTCTATAGTTGGCATATGGTTGGCATAGGTTATGGCATATCTGGGATGTGGTGACACCGCAGATTTGCATCATGGATGTGCAGCCAACAAATCTGCAGCAGCTGTGCGACAATGGCGTGTCAGTATGGACCAAAATCTGTGAGGAAGTTTTCCAGCACCTTGTTGACTCGATGAAATGAAGAATAAAGGCAGCTCCGACTGGAAAGTGGGGGTCAAATCAGTTTAAGAAAAGTGTACCTGTGTGAATAACATCAGGTTTTCACAGCACTGATCAATTAAAAAACAGCATAGACTGATTTTACAAAACACTTACACATATATGAAAGTGTGAAGTCAGGAACAGAGGAGGGAGACGGCTGTAACCGAGGGAGTATCCAGTTGTTTGGCTGACAGCTGGTGCTTTTAGAAAGCCCGGATCACATTATTACCTCCACAAAGAAGGTTGTTTTTTCCAGCATTTGTTTGCTTATTTGTTAGCAAGATTACTCAAAAACAACTGGATTGATTTGCCAAAAAAATGTAATTTGTTTGTTATGGTTCAAATTAAAAAAGATTAGATTTTGTAAGTGTCGAGGTAAAAACTAAAAAAGCACTCGGAGAGCGCAGACCTCTGCCAGCTCCACAGTCCTCAGCCATATTGTGATTTTCACCATACATATTAGTCCTACCTTTATTTCATGTAAATATTTAGATTCCTTGACCATGAAAACATACCATTAGCAATTGGATTCATAATGATATCTACTTTAGTTCAGTAGTTATTCACAGAAATCACATTTTTCGCCAATGGCGGCCAGACGCTGATCAAGATCAACACCAAAATCGAATCAGTTCTTCCTTTTCCCATGCTGAACATTTCCTGAAAATTTCATCAAAATCCATCCATTACTTTTTGAGTTATTTTGTTTACAGACGGACGGACAGACAGACAAACTCTCCCGAAAACATAACCTCCTTGGCGGAGGTAATCATCATGATTCTGGGTGCTAGTTGTGGATTTTTAGGGTCAAGGAATCATGGTATGATGATAACTTTACCATGGAACTATTGCTTACCTTCTTAGAGTGCTTTCTAGTTATAAATGCAATAAAAGAAAGAAAGACATCCTTTATTAAAACCTCTTGCTCTTGCTCTCAAGGAAGGCAGACACATAATCTCTGTCTCCCTGCCCTGCCGTTTATCGTCTCTGTGCTGTCTCTGTCTGAATTACTGCAGTCTCTCTCTGCACTACCCTACGAAATACAAAAATCATGGTCTCTCAACGCCATTTACCAAATTTCATCGACAAGAGGAGCAGGTAAAGTGAGAACCGCCTGTCCTCATGCCTTTGTAATTTGATTTATGACGTTGACATTTGAGGGTAGTAGCAGCACTTTTGACCTTTGAGAAGCATGTGCTCGTCTCCTTGTTTGTTGTAATACAGTCCTGCTCATCATTATTGGCACCCATGAAGTTTAAGTACACAATGTGACAGTACAGTTTCTTTACAAACCTCTCTAACTTTGCTCTGCATCTCTTTATCAGACTCAAACTTGGCAGAAGTAATGTTCACATATTAAGGTTTGTAAATTATACTTCATTAGCCTCTATGACCTTGCATTTATATTTAGAATAGGCAGTTTTAATTGCAACCACTTGAAGCCTACGAGGAAAAGAACACCCTACCAACAATTAAGCATTCTGGAGGTTCCATAATGGTTTGGGGCTGCTTTGCTGCATAGGGTACTGGAGGCCTTGACTGTATCACAGGAATCATGAAATCAGAGAATCATCAAGAAAATTTAGAGCAAAATGTCCGACCCAGTGTAAGAACACTTGGTTTGAGTCGAAGATGGTGGGCCCTCCAGCAAGACAAAGATCCAAAGCACACATCCAAAAGTATGCAGGAATGGTTGAAAATGGTTGTTTTAAAATGGCCAGCAATGAGTCCTGATCTCAATCCAGTTGAAAATCTTTGGTATGGTTGAAATCTGCCACTGGGGAAAAGAAACCTGCAAATCTTCAAGAGCTTGAACAATTTGCATAGGAAGAGTGGGAGAAAATACCAGCTGAGAAGCTTATAGATGGCTACAAGAAACATTTGGAGGCTGCCATCAGTGCCAAAGGGTGTGCAACAAAAAACTAAAGAGGGGAGCCATTATTGCTACACATGCTTTTTTTCAGATCTGTTTTTGAAATTACAATATGTAACTTATAAAAATATTTCTTTTGGTAAAGTATTTTGGACCTTCAATTAAAAGATCCTGATGACATAAGTTTGGTCCTTTTCAATTTATTTTTGAAGATATTGTTGAAGTAATGAAAATAATGAAAGGGTGCCAATAATACTGAGCAGGACTGTGTTACTCATGTGCTGAGGTGTTTTTTCCAATCCCACACTGTGCTCCCCTGACAGGTGCCTAGTTTACAATAGTGTTTTTTTCCCCCCTCTCCTCCTGTACCAGGTGAGTGGATGCTTGAATGACTGGT
Source organism: Scarus forsteni (assembly GCA_036419115.1). NCBI lineage: Eukaryota > Metazoa > Chordata > Actinopteri > Labriformes > Labridae > Scarus > Scarus forsteni. The sequence goes on from JAZDUH010000500.1 coordinate 2,760,261, forward strand.
TGCTGCTGCTCTTTGGTATTTTTGTTGTTTTCTTTTGTGGGTGTCATGAAAGGCCCTTTATAAATAAAATGTATTATAATTATTACTGTTATGACTTGAAACACAGATCTGCACAGACATCAGGTGATTTCCCAAAGTGTTTAATAATAAAAATTAACAGCTTATGTAATGACACTTACAATTGAATATGTTAAATACTGTTAGCTACATAAACAGATCACTTTTAATTAATAAGACACCATTTGCTCGTCAAAATAACAAGCCATCTTAAAATCTTCTAAAATATTCTAAAAGTGTTCAAACTGAGGGCTTCCTTAGTGTTTGTACAGTCAGGTTTATTGGAGGAATAATCTGTGCAGCTAGAAATAAATACATATAATATCAAACCATTTCATGTCCAAATGAATATATCATGATTTCCTTACAATAAAGTTCCTCTCAGTCTCAAAAGAACTGGTACTCTCTAGATTCAGAAAAATCAACATCACTGCTTTCAGTCTCGGGTAAAGCAAAGTGCGCCAGCTTGACTTCAGTCTCTGGTTGTAAATGTCTCTCTGGATCCAGGCTCCTGGTTGGTTCAGGTCCTCCACAGTCGTCCCCGTCAGCTCCGGTTTGGGCCACTCTGCTGTCATCGGTCATGTCGTCATGAAACTGCAGAGCTTCAGCCCCCAAATGATTATCGTTCAGCAACACTGAAGGTTTGAAGGGCTTTTCTCCAGTGTGCATTTTCATGTGTTCTGTCAGGCCACGCCTTCTGATAAATCTCTCCCCACACTCAGAGCAACTGTAGGGTTTCTCTCCTGTGTGGATTTTCATATGCATGTTTAGATTTCCTCTTTGGGTGAATATCTTTCCACACTCGGAGCAGGTGAAGGGTTTCTCTCCCGTGTGGATCCTCACGTGTACGGCCAGGCTGCCTTTGTGACTGAACTCTTTACCACACTCAGAGCAGCTGAAAGGTTTCTCTCCTGTATGGTTGCTCATGTGGATGGTCATTTCACCTTTTTGGCTGAACCTTTTCCCACAAAACGAGCACTCGAAGGGCTTCTCTCCTGTGTGAACTCTTATATGCTGCGTGAGGGGGCGTAACCCGCTGAACATTTTCCCACAGAAGGAGCAGCTGAAGGGATTTTCCTCTGAGTGGATCCTCATGTGTCTGGTCAGGCTGCTGTTCAGGTTGAATTTTTTCCCACACTCTGAGCACTCAAAGGGCTGCTCCCCTGAGTGCAGTCTCACATGTTGATCCAGACGGGCTTTAATGTGGAATTTTTTATCGCACACGGAGCAGCTGAAGGGTTTCTCGCCTGAGTGAGTCCTCATATGATCCGTCAGATAAATCTTTAACGAAAATCTTTTATCACACTCAGTGCAGGCAAAGGGCTTTTCTCCTGTGTGTATTTTCATGTGATCAGTCAGAGAGCCTTTCTGGTTAAAACTCTTGCCACACTCAGAGCAGCTGAAGGGTTTCTCCCCCGTGTGGATTAACATATGTCGTAGCATGTTGTCTTTTTTGTTGAAATTTTTACCACACACCGCGCAGCTGTGCAGCTTCTTCTCCTTCTTTGCTCTTGTTTTTTTAACTCTTTCCCCTGAATTCACACCAGCTTTTTCTGCTGCCTTCTTCCAATCAGTGCTGTCATCGGTGTCAGGCTCAGAGGAGTCTTCAATTTTGACCTCCACCTCTGGTTGTGCTGGTCTCTCTGCCTCAGCAGCCCCGGCTGCTTCTGGTCCACCACAGTCCTCCTTGTCAGATTCTGTTTCCATTTGTTCACTTTCTGTCTGGTGGAGCTCTGAGGACTGAGGTTCCTCTTCTTCTTCTTCTTCTTCTTCTTCTTCTTCATCTTCATCTTCATCTTCACTCTTCACAGTGGCAGGATTATAAGTGAACTTGATGATTTCAGTCTCTTCAGGCCCTTGAAGCTGCTCTGTTTCCTCGCTGCTCCAGAGGTCCTCAGGTTCCTCTTTAATGCGCAGAGGCTTTGTGATCACCAGGTTTAAAGCGGAGCTCCTCTCCTGCTGCTCAGGGGGCAGCTCCTCTTTACAGTGGGAAAGATGCTGGACCTCCTTAGGATGAACTGAAATACAGAAGCACACATTTATGAAAAACTGCTCATAAAACTGCTTATACTGACACAAAACTTGGAATAGACATTTGTGACCTCTTCCTTCAAATGATCAGAAGCATCAGGATCTAAATACAGTTGCATGAAAAAGTATGTGAACCATTTGGAATTACTTGGATTTCTGCAAAAATTGGTCATAAAATATGTTCTGATCTTCATCAAAGTCACATCAGTAGACAAACACAGTCTACTTAAGCTACACACACTATATAAACATTCACAGTGCAGGGTGGAAAAAGTATGTGAACCTTTGGATTTAATAACTGGTTGACCTCCTTTGGCAGCAATAACCTCAACCAAACATTTCTTATAGCTGTAGATCAGACCTGCACAACAGCCAGGAGGAATTTTAGACCATTCTTCTGTACAAAACTGTTTCAGTTCAGCAATATTCCTGGGATGCTCATTTGAGGTCATGCCACAGCATCTAAAACAGGGTGAGGTCAGGACTCTGACTGGGCCACTCCAGAAGCCGTATTTTCTTCTGTTGAAGCCACTCCATTGTTGATTTACTTCTATGCTGTGGGTCGTTGTCCTGTTGCATCACCCATCCTCTGTTACGCTTCAGTTGGCGGACAGATGGTCTTAAGTTTTCCTGCAAAAAACTTGGGAATTAATTTTTCCGTCAATGACAGCAATCTGTATGCAACTTTGTGTTTTTGCTGCTGCCTGTCTTGGCCAGGTCTCCCTTGAAAAAGAGGTTTTTAATCTCAGTGGGACCAACCTGGTTAAATAAAGCTAAAATAAAATAAAAAAAAATAATCTGTCCAGGGCCTGAGGCAGCAAAGCAGCCCCAAACCATAATGCTCCCTCCACCACTCACCCCCAGTTGGGATGAGGTTTTGATGTTGGTGTGCTGTGCCTTTTCTTCTCCACACATAGCGTTGTGTGTTTCTTCCAAACAACTTAATTTTGGTTTCATCTGTCCACAGAATATTCTGCCAGTAGATTTGTGAACAACCATGTTTGCATGTGCCAGGGATTTCAATAAGTCTTCAGCTGACGCTCTAGGATTCTTCTTCACCTCACTGAGCATTCTGCCCTGTGCTCTCACAGTCATCATTACAGGACGACCACACCTTGGCAGAGCAACAACAGTGCTGAACTTTCTCCATTTGTAGTGTCTTTCCGTGGACACATGGACATCAGGGCTTTTAGAGATACTTTTGTAACCCTTTCCAGCTTCATGCAAGTCAACAATTCTTGATCGCAGATCTTCTGAGAGCTCTTCTGTGCGAGGCATGGTTCACATCAGGCAGTGCCTCTTCAGCACAGCAAACTCACAACTGGTGTGTGTTTTTTATAGGGCAGGGCAGCTTTAACCAACACATCCTATCTTATCACATTAATTGGACCCCAGCTTGGCTGACTCCTGGCTCCAATTAGCTCTTGGAGAAGTAATTAGCCTAGGGGTTCACATACTTTTTCCACCATGGACTGACTGTGACTGTGACTGTGCGGTATTAGTTTAAGCAGACTGTGTTTGTCTAGTGACATGACTTAGATGAAGATCAGAACATATTTTATGACCAATTTAAGCAGAAGTCCAAGAAATCCCAAAGGGTTCACATACTTTTTCCTGCAACTGTATGGTGGTCAAATCTTAAAATACTCAAAATATCAGACTTGGGAGAGAGTTACATTGAGGACTTTTTCCAACAGGAAAAGTAAAGGAATCGATTTATGAATTTGCTTTTGGAGAAGTTCAAACAACTCTAAACACAATCTCCCTAACAGTTAAGAACAATCCAGTGTGTGCAGAAAAAGTCAGTGACAGTGCTGTTTCAGTTTCAAGTATCTTTTCAGCGGAGAGTGTAAACATAATCTGGTGTCAGTACTGAAGTACAATTGACTCGTGACAATGACAGTAGAAGGAAACGTTGATTTGATTGACTATCTATTTTACTCATTTTTACTTAACATTCAGGTTCTGTGGCAAATAAAACAATGGCAAAATTATTAATTTGACCATTGGAGTGGTGAAGGGATGATGTACTTCTGTAGGGCAGCAAATTAGCATTGCACTGCTTTTTTGAGAACCCTTTGGGATTTTTCAGCTAACTTTCACATTCTTTTCTGCTTAAAAGCACTACTGGCTTAGAGTAAAAAAATATTGCCAAGGTATTACGTAAATGCAACAAATTCTCACTTTGTGACTCTGAGCCACATATTGTAAAAAATATCAATAAGGAGGCACCTAATCTGATTTTTGCTGATATTTGACGTGCTTAAGTTTTTAAACTCTTCATTGACACCAACATGTTTTGGTCACAAGTCTCTGTTTTGCAAAAACAGACTTGTTCTTAACACAATCACAGTTTGTCATGTCAGAAAAAGAAGTGAAACGAGACAAATAGCATGTCTCTTTCCTAAAATGATGCCTCTGCTTTTTTTACATGCAGGTATTCAGTACCAATGTGAAGAATTATGGAACATTTACACATTCTGCAAAATATCAGTAGATATAAAGACATATACAGATGTGTAAAGCAAATTTATTGGCTGTCAATGTTGGCAGAAATTTTACATATACAGATACAGATACTTTACTTTTTAAGCATTTTGAGCCTTTTCTAGTCTTTAATTGGCATAAATAGTGGAAAGATTTGTGAAAGAGGGTGAGAAAGAGCATGGGAGGACACTGTGGGCCTCAGACGTGAACCTGTGCCCGGATTGGCCAAAGCATAAATGTGCCTGGTTACAAACCATTTTACCAAACCTGCACCTTAATGTCATCAAACTTTTTTAGCTTTTATCTATCGATACTGATATCATACTAATAATTCTGTGCATCCAAAATATACATGCTTTGTATGAAGAAAGAACGTCATCACATTCATATCTTTCTAGAACAATATTATTTCATCATTTAGCACCTATTCACAGTAATATCTCTGTGGCGTATTTGGAAAAACTTCAGGTTTTTTTCATTAAGTCATTTTCATGACCTGCTTTTGTGTTTTTAACTTTGTTGAAAGTTAACAAATGACACTAAAACAACTGGTCTGCTCAACACACATCCTGCGACGTAGGCCTGGGCAAAAAATTGATAAGATTTAAAAATCGAGTTGACAAGTCAAATCGATTCGTTTTTCCTGAAACTCGAGTTTAACGATTTTTTAAAATTTATTTAACCCGTTCATTTCACATTTGCACCTCTTGTTACTTTGCACACTTTTACATTTTTTACAACAAGAGTTGAGTTTTGTATTTAGATTTTTATTTTTTTACAACAAGCGTTACCTCAGGCACTTTGTAATCTTCATAGTTAATTCAAACAAGTGTATAAAACTACAGTGCACAGGCACTTTGTGTTGATTTTTTGACCTGGAGGCACTTTAAATGTATATTTTAAGTATAAATAACTGTATATTTTGGAAATAAATTTACAGTGAGCAATTATTTCATTTTAAATGAGGCGGGGGCATCGAATCGAATCGTGAATCGAGTTTTTTTTTTAATCGAAGATTTTTTGGGGGTGGAAAATCGCCCAGCCCTACTGTAACGTGCTGTATTTGGATCATCGGGATCATGTTAGAATTGACTGATGAGGCCATGTTCGGTTAAAATTGTCCAGAGCTGTAGGTGTAAAGTTAAAGGTCTACATGAATGAGCTGAATATGTCTTAATTAATCATGAAATAATTTATTTTACGCCTTTATTCAAAGAAGTTTACTTTAACACATTTATTTAAATGGTTGTGCATTCCTGTAAAACATTACACAATTATATACAGTCATAAAACTCAGTATCAAATTCTGCTGGGAAATTAACGACGACCTGCTTAGTACTCATGTTCACTGTGTTTACAAGACGGGGTTAGGGCTGAACGACTTATGGAAAAGATCTAATCATGATTTTTCTGCCAGATATAGCAATTTCAATTTGATCCACAATTTTGTTCAAATCAAGCTTCAGTGTAATATCTGCTTTGTTTACAGTACAGACAACAGTAAGGAAATCAATAATCAAAAGCACATAACACATTATTCATCTTCTAATATTGATGATAAATAATAATCTGTTATGAGTGATACTTTGTGTTGTTGGCCTGCTTACCAGCACTTCTATAAATGTAAATTGCTGCAAAAAAGGCCATATCTTCAAGCTCGATTTATTAATAAATCATGGCTTTGACACAAAATGGCGGTGTGGAAATATCACAAAAAATCCAACATCGCACATTCCTAATGTATGTCATGACTTAAGTCAGCAGAGTGTATACACAGACCGTCTTTTGGAAGGATATGTTAAGAAAAATCAACAAAGTAAAAGATGGAAAAGGCAATTAGAGAGACATACAAGAAACAGGTGATATAGATTAATTTAGAGCAGACATGATTGAATATGCAACCAGCTATTCAAATTAGAAATATTAACAAAATGCTGCTTCTGTATTTCAAATTAGATCAATAACAAAAAACTATTATCCTGTGCATAATTATCAGGGTTATCAAAATCCGAATAACAATAACACTACAATACCATAACAATAACTTAATGTCTGTATATTTTAAGGATAATAAGAGATAATCAAAAATAGAAAAGGAAACAGGACAGTAGCTAAGTCAGCATTTCTTTCCAAGCCTCTCAGCTTACATGAACGAAAAGGAGTTGGAAAAAGTGTAAACTTATCCAATTCCACCCCCTTAAATTATACAATACTGCAAAACTAAAATCAAAACAGTCTTAAATTTACCAAAAAATACAATGATACCTTCTTTACAAATTAAAACACCTTATTTACTCTTCCCTGCAAATCTGTCCTCTATTTATTCATCAGTATTCCTCCGGATAATTATTTCTTTATGCCTCTTTTTAATGAGATTTGTGCTGAAATTTGCTTTAGATCTTTACTCAATCTGTTTCACAGTTAAACCACACTAAGTGACTCAGAAACTTTTCATGTTGTACACACACTTCTAACCTTTAGATCTGAATTTTCCCTTTAATTATTTACCCTCTCTTTACCATAAAACACTTTCTGAATGTTTGAGCATATTATTTCTAGCTTTATGTAGTAATTGAGCTGCTTTATGCTCCATCAAGTCCAAACTTTTAGAGGTTTTTTATTTAAAAAAGAAATAATTTGTGTACCTGAGATTCCGTATTATGAATGATTTTGATTGCTCTGTTTTGCACACGTTGTCCGCAGTAAAAGGACACAAAGAGAAATCCTCCGTTTGTTTACATGTTAGCATTATGAGTGCATCTCAGCCATGATGCGGCTACATGTTAGCACTGATGCTACTTAGCATGGACTTCAGGGCTGCTCGTGTTTCCAGGGCTGGAGTTTCCAAACGATTATTTTGCACAAACAGGGGCGACAGGTGTTGCAAATGGAGCTCGGTTTGTGCAGCATGTTAACACTTTAGTTCCTCAAAGTGTCTTGATAAAGTCTGGGCTAGCTGAGGCTAACGCTGCGCTTTGTTTAGGAAGGTTAGCTTAGCCCTCAGGTGATCTAAAGGTGAAGAAGAAGAAAGTAAACAAACCTTCTCTCTCTCTCAGATCCTGAAACACCGACATTTTACACACAAAGAGCCAAAGAAGAAGAAGGGGAGTCCAATCTGAGCACCTTTCAAGGATTTTTTTAACCCTGAACCACGACTGATCACCCAAACTGTGGTCCGAGGTCGGAGGGAAGGCCTTCAAAACCCGGAAATAAAAACTGGACTTCCTGTTGAGATAATATTCGAATGTCTTGACCTTTGGAACTTGACTAAACTAAATTTAATTATTCCAGATAGATAGATAGATAGATAGATAGATAGATAGATAGATAGATAGATAGATAGATAGATAGATAGATAGATAGATAGATAGATAGATAGATAGATAGATAGATAGATAGATAGATAGATAGACTTTATTTCAGACTCAGAAAGGTCCATAAAAAAGACATACAACAAAAAGACATACACACAAACAACAATACAGGGATAGCCTGGGTATCCAAACTAGGCACAGCACAAGGTACAAACAAATAAAAAACATACGGACATTTTCTCCAGCGTGTCCAAAAGCAGGAGTTATATCGTATGTCACTCTGAGTGATATCAGTTCCGGCCATAATCAGCGCATTGTCTGACTTCATCAGTCTACACATGAACTTATACATGAAATTCCTTAACACAGCATGAAAGGTGGGCACGTTATTTGTTACAAACATCTCACTTGCACTCGACCATCTAGGAAGTTTAAGAAAAATGCGAAAAGCATCATTATAAGCCACCTGAAGCTTTCTCATATTTTCCTTACTGTAACAACACCACAGGTGGGATGTGTAGAGGGGTGTGCAATAAGCTTTAAAGAGAGCAATTCTAACATTGTCAGTGCACATGTGAAATTTACGTGCCAGCATGTTAGCTTGCCCATAAAGCATACGACACTGGCGCTGTACATCGTCATCATCACACAGATCATCCCTTATTATATGACAGAGGTATCTATATTTATTAACAACATTTAAAGCATCTCCTGCCAAGAAGAAGGAGGGAAATGTGAGCTTCCAATCATCTTTAGTTCTGGAAATCATGACCACACTCTTTTGAGAGTTAAAATTAATATCAAACAACTTGCCATATTCAGAGTAGACTCTAAGTAACTGCTGTAGGCCAGCGCTGTATGGAGACATCATCTGGATAGATCATGTGATTAATAAGTTTGTTCCCCACCATAGATAGATAGATAGATAGATAGATAGATAGATAGATAGATAGATAGATAGATAGATAGATAGATAGATAGATAGATAGATACTCAAAGAATTACTTTTCTTTGAAAGACTCCACGTGTTTATGAGAACACCAGAGGGCACAATCAGACAACAGTTAAGCCACTGCCTCGTTCCTCCTCTTTCACTTTAAATAAGTCCACAAAGACTTGGTCTGAGAAACATTAAGGGTGGAATTGGAGAAATATTCTGCAGGTCTTCTAATCACAGCTTGTTGCAACACTGCAACCAGCACCAAGGTTGAGAATCACCGTTGAGAATCTCTGTCTTCTCAGCTTTGTGCATTTTGTCATAAGAACTAAAAGAATAAAGCTTATGTTACTCATGTGACTTATTGAAACAATGTTTTCTTTTTAAAGGACAAAGAAAGAAGATGAAACCAAACACTGTGTGTGCTCATCATTAACTATTCGGACAACAAACCCGACAAGCTTTAACAACCAACGCAACGGGTCAGAGCACAGGATAATATTGATAGTGGGATATTTGCACGGCAGTAAAGGCGTGAAACCAACCCTGTCCTCCCCTAAACTAAACTAAGTGCTGCAGGTTCCAGCAGACAGGGCCTCTACATCTGTTGGTCTGTTGGGTAGGAAAAAACTGTGTGACGTGTCTCTTCTGTCACTGAGACCGCTCACTGTGACAAACGACAGTTTCTGTTGTAAATGACGTTTCATTTTGTTCCTCTCATATCAAACTGTCTGATTTGCAAAGTGAGCATCTTTGAAGTTAAAGGAACAAACTTCAATTACTGATGTGTGGCTTTGAGTTTTGCTTTAAATGTGTTTGACTTTGTTTCGTTTTTATGTGAATTTGTCTCTCTGCAGGCATTAATTTCCATCATATTCTGTTTATAAAACGGCAGCTTGGTTCAAGGGAGGACTGAAATACTCTGGATACAAAAACAGACCTCAATAAATACAGTGTAAAACCTATTAAACTGATAAAGGAAGGCCTCCATGCATATTTTGTGGAGCAAATGAAGTCCAAGGGTAGATATTAAAACCCCCATTTCCATTCTCTCATATAATTTCTGTAAAAAATAAAATAAAATAAAAAAGACATGATTTTTTACACATTAAGATGCTGCATGAAAAGCTCTCAATGAGAAATGTCAGAAATAAACTCAAATCTATGTCATTTAAATGTTTTAAGAACTTTGTGCCACAACTGTGTAGGATAAAAATTGATTTATGTTCCCTCAACATTAATTCAATTTTATTGGATTTCACAAAGTAAAAAAATGTCCCACTGACACATTTGAAATCTTAAATTTCCAAGGTTTCTGTTACACTGGATCAGATCATTTCCATAGAGCTGCTTTGCATCTTCATCATCATCCTCCTCATGCTCCAGTGCTCTGGGAGAGTTTATAGTCCTGACACTTGAACACTGGATGACTGACAGCTGTCCTTCATCACAGCAGAAGACACAGAAATCCTGGTCCTCATCACAAACATGACGTCCATCTGCGTCCTCATCTGGACTCTCCTCTGCTGCTGCTTCACAGGTAAAGTCCAGACAATCAAACTCCTCTCCTCTGTCAACATGTGTCCCTCTGAAATCAAGGCCACAAAACCATGACGCTGCTCTCTGTCTTTGTCTCTGTGTCCTCAGAGTCCATAGAACTGGTCTCAGTGACTCAGCCTGCAGCAGTCAGCTCTGCTCCAGGAGGCTCCGTCTCCATCTCATGTACGACCGGTCAGAATGTTTATGTCTACAACAGCAACCACTTTTTATCCTGGTACCAGCAGAAAAATGGAGGTGTTCCCGAACTCCTTATTTACCATGCAAGCACTCGACAATCAGGGATTTCAGATCGTTTTTCAGGCAGTGGATCACACTCTTCCTTCACTCTGACCATCAGTGGAGTCCAGGCTGAAGATGCAGCAGTTTACTACTGTAAAGGAGAATTTGATGTTAACAAGTATGAGCTGTTCACACAGTGAAAAAGCGTCGTACAAAAACCTCCCTCAGTCAGACTGAACAGAAACTGAAGTGAAGCTGCAGCTGGAGGTTTCTGCACACACTGACACACTTCACTGAGAACACACACACACTTTCTTAAATTTACTGTCCTCCAGCCTCTCTATCCACTAAAGCTGATTAGCTTCTTTTAGGTAAAATGCTGTTGAATAAATAAAGACATTATCATAACTTACTATTTTGACAAATAAGATACAAAACCTGTACAGGAGTCTGTCTGCACCAGTGTGTTTTCATAAGATGTTCACAAATGTCCAACTGAGGTGAACAAACCAGGCACATTTTTAGACTAATGAGAAAAAAGGTTTAATTATAAAGTGAAAGTCATGTTGATGTTTTTAATAAATGATGCTCCTTTACAACATCAGTGTCGACAAACCTCCCTACGCCCAAACTGCCTATTTAACATTTGACAATTAAATTACATCCTGCAATTTTATTCTAAAAGGGAAATTCAGTAATCATTGTGAGTTGTAACAGATTTCTAAAAATTAAAACAAAATTTGTGTATCAGGGTAATTTGTTTCATTTGGAGGGTTTTTCTTTGTAGATGAACAACATTATTCTGACAATTTGATGGTGAGTTTGACACATCCTTGGGATAGATTTTCTCTTAATGTGGGAAACATCTCATAATATTGATTAGAAAGGCAGAGCAGGTAAGGAAAACTTGAGTAATTGAACAAATATATCTTAACATTCATTACAGGCCAGTCAGAAGTGTTAGTCTTTTCTCACATTCAGCACAACTTAATAAGACTCAAAGCTACTGCCCTGTGTCCTTTAAAGACACTGATCTGCTCAGTCAATCTCTGACCGGGAACTCTGGCTTCAGCTTGAAGCTTTACAAAGTAAGTCTTGGCTGAAGGAGACATTCATGAAATCTAAGGCCCTGTTTACACGACAGCATTGTCACCAGAAACCGAGAAGTTTTTCCTTTGTGTTTCAAAAGCGCTCAGCGTTTACAAGGATCCACAAGAACGATTGAAAACTCTGTGACATGCATGTCAGCATGAAAGCTAGAGTAAAGGTGTGAAACCAACCCTGTCCTCCCCTAAACTAAACTGAGTGCTGCAGGTTCCAGCAGACAGGGCCTCCACATCTGTTGGTCTGTTGGGTAAGAAGAAACTATGTGACGTGTCTCTTCTGTCACTGAGACTGCTCACAAACAATAGTTTCTGTTGTAAATGACGTTTGGTTTTGTTCCTCTAATATCAAACTCTCTGATTTGCAAAGTGAGCATCTTTGAAATTAAAGTAACAAACTTCAATTACTGATGTGTGGCTCTGATTTTTGCTTTAAATGTGTTTGACTTTGTTTCATTTTTATGTGAATTTGTCCCTGTGCAGGCATTAATTTTCATCATATTCTGTTTATAAAACAGCAGCTTGGTTCAAGTGAGGACTGAGATGCTCTGGATACAAAAACAGACCTCAATAAATAGAATGTAAAACCTTTTAAACTGCTAAAGGAATGAATCAACGCATATTTTCTGGAGCAAATGAAGTTCAGGGGTAGATATTTAAATCCCCTTTAACATTCCCCATTTTCACTTCTGTAAAAAAAACAAAACATTTTTTTCCCAGAAGACATGATTTTTACACATGAAGATGCTGCATGAAAAGCTCTCAATGAGAAATGTCAGAAATAAACTCAAATCTATGTCATTTAAATGTTTTAAGAACTTTGTGCCACAACTGTGCAGAATACAAATTGATGTGTGTTTGCTCAATATCAATTCAATTCATTGGATTTCACAAAGTAAAAAAATGTTCCATTGACACATTTGGAATCCTAAATTTCCAAGGTTTCTTTTTCACTCTGTCAGATCATTTCCATAGAGCTGCTTTGCATCTTCATCATCCTCCTCATGCTCCAGTGCTCTGGGAGAGTTTATAGTCCTGACTCTTGAACACTGGATGACTGACAGCTGTCCTTCATCACAGCAGAAGACACAGAAATCCTGGTCCTCATCACAAACATGACGTCCATCTGCGTCCTCATCTGGGCTCTCCTCTGCTGCTGCTTCACAGGTAAAGTCCAGACAATCAAACTCCTCTCCTCTGTCAACATGTGTCCCTCTGAAATCAAGGCCACAAAACCATGACGCTGCTCTCTGTCTTTGTCTCTGTGTCCTCAGAGTCCATAGAACTGGTCTCAGTGACTCAGCCTGCAGCAGTCAGCTCTGCTCCAGGAGGCTCTGTCTCCATCTCATGTAGGACCGGTCAGAATGTTTATTATGGCAGCTCCTACCACCTTTTGTCCTGGTACCAGCAGAAAGATGGAGGTGTTCCCGAACTCCTTATTTACCGTGCTGACACTCGAGCATCAGGGATTTCAGATCGTTTTTCAGGCAGTGGATCACACTCTTCCTTCACTCTGACCATCAGTGGAGTCCAGGCTGAAGATGCAGCAGTTTACTACTGTAAAGGAGAATTTGATCAAACCAAGTATGAAAGGAACACACAGTGAAAAAGCGTCGTACAAAAACCTCCCTCAGTCAGACTGAACAGAAACTGAAGTGAAGCTGCAGCTGGAGGTTTCTGCACACACTGACACACTTCACTGAGGACACACACACACTTTATTAAATCTACTGTCCTCCAGCCTCTCTATTCACTAAAGCTGATTAGCTTCTTTTAGGTAAAAAGCTGTTATATAAATAAAGACATTGTCATAACTTAACATTTTGACATATAAGGAACAAAACCTGTACAGGAGTCTGTCTGCAAGATGTTCACAAATGTCCAACTGAGGTGGACAAACCAGGCACATTTTTAGACTTGTGAAAAAAAGGTTTAATTATAAGGTGAAAGTCATGTTGATGTTTTTAATAAATGATGCACCTTTACAACATCAATGTCGACAAACCGTTCTATGCCCAAACTGCCTATTTAACATTTGACAATTAAATTACATCCTGCAATTGTATCCTAAAAGGGAAATTCAGTAATCATTTGTGAGTTGTAACAGATTTCTAAAAATTTAAACAAAATTTGTGATCAGGGTAATTTGTTTCATTTGGAGGGCTTTTTTTTGAAGATGAACAACATTATTCTGACAATTTGATGGTGAGTTTGACACATCCTTGGGATAGATTTTCTCTTAATGTGGGAAACATCTCATAATGTTGATTAGAAAGGCAGAGCGTGTAAAGAAAACTTGAGTGACTGAACAAATATATCTTAACATTAATTTCAGGCCAGTCAGAAGTGTTAGTCTTTTCTCACATTCAGCACAACTTAATAACACTCAAAGCTACTGCCCTGTGTCCTTTAAAGACACTGATCTGCTCAGTCAATCTCTGACCGGGAACTCTGGCTTCAGCTTGTAGCTTTGCAAAGTAAGTCTTGGCTGAAGGAGACATTCATGAAATTTAAGGCCCTGTTTACACGACAGCATTGTCACCAGAAACCAAGAAGTTTTTCCTTTGTGTTTCAAAAGCACTCTGCGTTTACAAGGATCCACAAGAACAATTGAAAACGCTGTGACATGCATGTCAGCACAAAAGCTAGAGTAAAGTTGTGAAACCAACCCTGTCCTCCCCTAAACGAAACTGAGTGCTGTAGGTTCCAGCAGACAGGGCCTCCACATCTGTTGGTCTGTTGGGTAAGAAGAAACTATGTGACGTGTCTCTTCTGTCACTGAGACTGCTCACAAACAATAGTTTCTGTTGTAAATGACATTTCATTTTGTTCCTCTCATATCAAACTTTCTGATTTGCTAAGTGAGCATCTTTGAAATTAAAGTAACAAACTTCAATTACTGATGTGTGGCTAGGATTTTTGCTTTAAATGTGTTTGACTTTGTTTAGTTTTTATGTGAATTTGTCCCTGTGCAGGCATTAATTTTCATCATATTCTGTTTATAAAACAGCAGCTTGGTTCAAGTGAGGACTGAGATGCTCTGGATACAAAAACAGACCTCAATAAATAGAATGTAAAACCTTTTAAACTGCTAAAGGAATGAATCAATGCATATTTTCTGGAGCAAATGAAGTTCAGAGGGAGATATTTAAATCCCCTTTAACATTCCCCATTTTCATTTCTGTAAAAAAAAAAAAAACATTTTTTTCCCAGAAGACATGATTTTTATACATTAAGATGCTGCATGAAAAGCTCTCAATGAGAAATGTCAGACATAAACTCAAATCTATGTCATTTAAATGTTTTAAGAACTTTGTGCCACAACTGTGCAGAATACAAATTGATGTGTGTTTGCTCAATATCAATTCAATTTCATTGGATTTCACAAAGTAAAAAAATGTTCCACTGACACATTTGAAATCTTAAATTTCCAAGGTTTCTGTTAAACTGGATCAGATCATTTCCATAGAGCTGCTTTGCATCTTCATCATCTTCATCATCATCCTCCTCATGCTCCAGTGCTCTGGGAGAGTTTATAGTCCTGACACTTGAACACTGGATGACTGACAGCTGTCCTTCATCACAGCAGAAGACACAGAAATCCTGGTCCTCATCACAAACATGACGTCCATCTGCGTCCTCATCTGGACTCTCCTCTGCTGCTGCTTCACAGGTAACGTCCAGACAATCAAATCCCTCTCCTCAGTCAACATGTGTCCCTCTGAAATCAAGGCCACAAAACCATGATGCTGCTCTCTGTCTTTGTCTCTGTGTCCTCAGAGTCCATAGAACAGGTCTCAGTGACTCAGCCTGCAGCAGTCAGCTCTGCTCCAGGAGGCTCCGTCTCCATCTCATGTAGGACTGGTCAGAATGTTTTTTATCACAGCGACTACCCATACCACCGTTTATCCTGGTACCAGCAGAAAGATGGAAGTGTTCCTAAACTCCTTATTTACCGTGCTGACACTCGAGCATCAGGGATTCCAGATCGTTTTTCAGGCAGTGGATCACACTCGTCCTTCACTCTGACCATCAGTGGAGTCCAGGCTGAAGATGCAGCAGTATATATATATATAAAGACATTATCATACCTTAACATTTTGACATATAAGAAACAAAACCTGTACAGGAGTCTGTCTGCAAGATGTTCACAAATGTCCAACTGAGGTGAACAAACCAGGCACATTTTTAGACTAATGAGAAAAAAGGTTTAATTATAAAGTGAAAGTCATGTTGATGTTTTTAATAAATGATGCACTTTTACAACATCAATGTCGACAAACCTCCCTACGCCCAAACTGCCTATTTAACATTTGACAATTAAATTACATCCTGCAATTTTATTCTAAAAGGGAAATTCAGTAATCATTTGTGAGTTGTAACAGATTTCTAAAAATTAAAACAAAATTTGTGATCAGGGTAATTTGTTTCATTTGGAGGGTTTTTCTTTGTAGATGAACAACATTATTCTGACATTTTGATGGTGAGTTTGACACATCCTTGGGATAGATTTTCTCTTAATGTGGGAAACATCTCATAATGTTGATTAGAAAGGCAGAGCGTGTAAGGAAAACTTGAGTGATTGAACAAATATATCTTAACATTCATTACAGGCCAGTCAGAAGTGTTAGTCTTATCTTACATACAGCACAACTTAATAAAACTCAAAGCTACTGCCCTGTGTCCTTTAAAAACACTGATCTGCTCAGTCAATCTCTGACCGGGAACTCTGGCTTCAGCTTGTAGCTTTGCAAAGTAAGTCTTGGCTGAAGGAGACATTCATGAAATCTAAGGCCCTGTTTACACGACAGCATTGTCACCAGAAACCGAGAAGTTTTTCCTTTGTGTTTCAAAAGCGCTCAGCGTTTACAAGGATCCACAAGAACGATTGAAAACGCTGTGACATGCATGTCAGCACAAAAGCTAGAGTAAAGGTGTGAAACCAACCCTGTTCTCCCCTAAACGAAACTGTGTGCTGCAGGTTCCAGCAGACAGGGCCTCCACATCTGTTGGTCTGTTGGGTAAGAAGAAACTATGTGACGTGTCTCTTCTGTCACTGAGACTGCTCACAAACAATAGTTTCTGTTGTAAATGACGTTTGGTTTTGTTCCTCTCATATCAAACTCTCTAAATTGCTAAGTTAGCATCTTTGAAATTAAAGTAACAAACTTCAATTACTGGTGTGTGGCTCTGATTTTTGCTTTAAATGTGTTTGACTTTGTTTCATTTTTATGTGAATTTGTCCCTGTGCAGGCATTAATTTTCATCATATTCTGTTTATAAAACAGCAGCTTGGTTCAAGTGAGGACTGAGATGCTCTGGATACAAAAACAGACCTCAATAAATAGAATGTAAAACCTATTAAACTGCTAAAGGAATGAATCAACGCATATTTTCTGGAGCAAATGAAGTTCAGGGGTAGATATTTAAACCCCCTTTAACATTCCCCATTTTCACTTCTGTAAAAAATTTTTTTTTTTTTTTTAAAAAGACAGGAATTTTTTACACATGAAGATGCTGCATGAAAAGCTCTCAATGAGAAATGTCAGAAATAAACTCAAATCTATGTCATTTAAATGTTTTAAGAACTTTGTGCCACAACTGTGCAGAATACAAATTGATTTATGTTCCCTCAATATCAATTCAATTTCATTGGATTTCACAAAGTAAAAAAATGTTCCATTGACACATTTGGAATCTTAAATTTCCAAGGTTTCTTTTTCACTCTGTCAGATCATTTCCATAGAGCTGCTTTGCATCTTCATCATCCTCCTCATGCTCCAGTGCTCCGGGAGAGTTTATAGTCCTGACACTTGAACACTGGATGACTGACAGCTGTCCTTCATCACAGCAGAAGACACAGAAATCCTGGTCCTCATCACAAACATGACGTCCATCTGCGTCCTCATCTGGACTCTCCTCTGCTGCTGCTTCACAGGTAAAGTCCAGACAATCAAACTCCTCTCCTCTGTCAACATGTGTCCCTCTGAAATCAAGGCCACAAAACCATGACGCTGCTCTCTGTCTTTGTCTCTGTGTCCTCAGAGTCCAAAGAACAGGTCTCAGTGACTCAGCCTGCAGCAGTCAGCTCTGCTCCAGGAGGCTCCGTCTCCATCTCATGTAGGACCGGTCAGAATGTTTATTATGGCAGCTCCTACCACCTTTTGTCCTGGTACCAGCAGAAAGATGGAGGTGTTCCCGAACTCCTTATTTACCGTGCTGACACTCGAGCATCAGGGATTTCAGATCGTTTTTCAGGCAGTGGATCACACTCTTCCTTCACTCTGACCATCAGTGGAGTCCAGGCTGAAGATGCAGCAGTTTACTACTGTAAAGGAGAATTTGATCTTAGCAAGTATGAGCTGTTCACACAGTGAAAAAGCGTCGTACAAAAACCTCCCTCAGTCAGACTGAACAGAAACTGAAGTGAAGCTGCAGCTGGAGGTTTCTGCACACACTGACACACTTCACTGAGAACACACACACACTTTATTAAATCTACTGTCCTCCAGCCTCTCTATTCACTAAAACTGATTAGCTTCTTTTAGGTAAAATGCTGTTAAATAAATAAAGACATTGTCATAACTTAACATTTTGACATATAAGGAACAAAACCTGTACAGGAGTCTGTCTGCAAGATGTTCACAAATGTCCAACTGAGGTGAACAAACCAGGCACATTTTTAGACTTGTGAAAAAAAGGTTTAATTATAAGGTGAAAGTCATGTTGATGTTTTTAATAAATGATGCACCTTTACAACATCAATGTCGACAAACCGTTCTATGCCCAAACTGCCTATTTAACATTTGACGATTAAATTACATCCTGCAATTTGATCCTAAAAGGGAAATTCAGTAATCATTTGTGAGTTGGAACAGATTTCTAAAAATATAAACAAAATCTGTGTATCAGGGTAATTTGTTTCATTTGGAGGGTTTTTCTTTGTAGATGAACAACATTA
The DNA here is from genome assembly GCA_036419115.1 of Scarus forsteni. Lineage (NCBI taxonomy): Eukaryota > Metazoa > Chordata > Actinopteri > Labriformes > Labridae > Scarus > Scarus forsteni. Next base: position 2,778,930 of record JAZDUH010000500.1, read on the forward strand.
TTCTGACAATTTGATGGTGAGTTTGACACATCCTTGGGATAGATTTTCTCTTAATGTGGGAAACATCTCATAATGTTGATTAGAAAGGCAGAGCGTGTAAGGAAAACTTGAGTGACTGAACAAATATATCTTAACATTAATTACAGGCCAGTCAGAAGTGTTAGTCTTTTCTCACATTCAGCACAACTTAATAAGACTCAAAGCTACTGCCCTGTGTCCTTTAAAAACACTGATCTGCTCAGTCAATCTCTGACCGGGAACTCTGGCTTCAGCTTGAAGCTTTGCAAAGTAAGTCTTGGCTGAAGGAGACATTCATGAAATCTAAGGCCCTGTTTACACGACAGCATTGTCACCAGAAACCAAGAAGTTTTTCCTTTGTGTTTCAAAAGCACTCAGTGTGTACAAGGATCCACAAGAACAATTGAAAATGCTGTGACATGCATGTCAGCACAAAAGCTAGAGTAAAGGTGTGAAACCAACCCTGTCCTCCCCTAAACGAAACTGAGTGCTGTAGGTTCCAGCAGACAGGGCCTCCACATCTGTTGGTCTGTTGGGTAAGAAGAAACTATGTGACGTGTCTCTTCTGTCTGAGACTGCTCACAAACGACGGTTTCTGTTGTAAATGACATTTCATTTTGTTCCTCTCATATCAAACTTTCTGATTTGCTAAGTGAGCATCTTTGAAATTAAAGTAACAAACTTCAATTACTGATGTGTGGCTAGGATTTTTGCTTTAAATGTGTTTGACTTTGTTTAGTTTTTATGTGAATTTGTCCCTGTGCAGGCATTAATTTTCATCATATTCTGTTTATAAAACAGCAGCTTGGTTCAAGTGAGGACTGAGATGCTCTGGATACAAAAACAGACCTCAATAAATAGAATGTAAAACCTATTAAACTGCTAAAGGAATGAATCAATGCATATTTTCTGGAGCAAATGAAGTTCAGGGGTAGATATTTAAATCCCCTTTAACATTCCCCATTTTCACTTCTGTAAAAAAAACAAAACATTTTTTTCCCAGAAGACAGGATTTTTATACATTAAGATGCTGCATGAAAAGCTCTCAATGAGAAATGTCAGACATAAACTCAAATCTATGTCATTTAAATGTTTTAAGAACTTTGTGCCACAACTGTGCAGAATACAAATTGATGTGTGTTTGCTCAATATCAATTCAATTTCATTGGATTTCACAAAGTAAAAAAATGTCCCACTGTCACATTTGGAATCTTAAATTTCCAAGGTTTCTGTAACACTGAGTCAGATCATTTCCATAGAGCTGCTTTGCATCTTCATCATCATCCTCCTCATGCTCCAGTGCTCTGGGAGAGTTTATAGTCCTGACACTTGAACACTGGATGACTGACAGCTGTCCTTCATCACAGCAGAAGACACAGAAATCCTGGTCCTCATCACAAACATGACGTCCATCTGCGTCCTCATCTGGACTCTCCTCTGCTGCTGCTTCACAGGTAAAGTCCAGACAATCAAACTCCTCTCCTCTATCAACATGTGTCCCTCTGAAATCAAGGCCACAAAACCATGATGCTGCTCTCCGTCTTTGTCTCTGTGTCCTCAGAGTCCATAGAACTGGTCTCAGTGACTCAGCCTGCAGCAGTCAGCTCTGCTCCAGGAGGCTCTGTCTCCATCTCATGTAGGACTGGTCAGAATGTTTATTATCACAGCGACGACCCATACCACCGTTTATCCTGGTACCAGCAGAAAGATGGAAGTGTTCCCAAACTCCTTATTTACCGTGCTGACACTCGAGCATCAGGGACTCCAGATCGTTTTTCAGGCAGTGGATCACACTCGTCCTTCACTCTGACCATCAGTGGAGTCCAGGCTGAAGATGCAGCAGTTTACTACTGTACAGGAGAATTTGATCAAACCAAGTATGAGCTGTTCACACAGTGAAAAAGCGTCGTACAAAAACCTCCTTCAGTCAGACTGAACAGAAACTGAAGTGAAGCTGCAGCTGGAGGTTTCTGCACACACTGACACACTTCACTGAGAACACACACACACTTTAATAAAACAACTGTCCTCCAGCCTCTCTATTCTCTAAAGCTGATTAGCTTCTTTTAGGTAAAGTGCTGTTAAATAAATAAAGACATTATCATAACTTAACATTTTGACAAATAAGATACAAAACCTGTACAGGAGTCTGTCTGCACAGATGTGTTTTCATAAGATGTTCACAAATGTCCAACTGAGGTGAACAAACCAGGCACATTTTTAAACTTGTGAAAAAACATTTAATTATGAGAGTCATGTTTTTAATAAATGATGCTCCTTTACAACATCAATGTCGACAAACTTCTCTATACGCCCAAACTGCCTATTTAACATTTGACAATTAAATTACATAATTCAATTTTATTCTAAAAGGGAAATTCAGTCATCATTTTGGAGCCATAACAGACAACAAAAATAAAACAAAATTTGTGATCAGGGTAATCTGTTTCATTTGGAGTTTTTTTTTCTTTTTCTCAATATGCTTTTCTTGCCAACAGAGCTTGTTAACTTGTCTTAAAAAGTGAAGGCAGGAGTTTTCATAAATATCACTGAATAAAATACTTCCACTTCCAATAGTGGGGAGAAACTTTATTTTGCTCAGAGAGCTGTAGATTAAAGAGTCTTTCTGTGGAACAATCATCAACACATCTGTTCATCCACCTCTTTAATAAATAAATCATGTTTATCCTTGCTGTGCTGTTTACATGGAGAAACACTGGCAGAGATAACACATTTAACAAATGCAGTGGGGACAGTGAGTCTGTGATGCTGCGCAACTCAACAAGACACCTGACACTCGTGTTCAGTAAGGACAAAGCAGTAGACTCTGGGAATACCAACAGAGGATAAACAACATTATTCTGACATTTTGACGGTAAGTTTGACACATCCTACGGGATAAATTTTCTCTTAATGTGGGAAACATCTCAAAATATTGATTAGAAAGGCAGAGAATGTCAGGAAAACTTGAGTGACTGAACAAATATATCTTAACATTCATTTCAGGCCAGTCAGAAGTGTAAGTCTTTTTTCACATTCAGCACAATTAATAACACTCAAAACTACTGCCCTGTGTCCTTTAAAAACACTGATCTTCTCAGTCAATCTCTGGCTTCAGCTTGTAGCTTTGCAAAGTAAGTCTTAGCTGAAGAAGACATTCATGAAATTTCAGGCTCCGTTTACACAACAGCATTATCACCAGAAACCGAGAAGTTTTTCCTTTGCGTTTTTAAAAGCGCAAGGAAGTGGTGTGCAAGGATCCACAAGAACAATTGAAAATGCTGTTGCATGCATGTCAGGCTAGTAGCTAGCTTTGTACGTTTTTTAGTGAAACAGCCGTGTTACAACACTCGTCTGTGCACTAACGCTTTCCGGTGAAGACAAACTTCTCAGTTTTATTCGCCAAAGACTCGAATGTGACAACAAACCAAGTACAAACCAAGCACAACTATTATCTATAAGAGTACTGCACATGCACTGCGGGTCACAGTTTTCCCTGACAATGTTTATTCCTGTTATGACCGGAACAGATACTAAACTTTTTCAGAACTTTTTACTCTGGACATTGGTTTCAAAACTCTCAGTTTTCGGCCATTTTTATTCAGTGGCGATTGCTCTAAGACTGCAAGGGAAGCTCAGCCCCCCCTAAAATGTCTCCCTAAAAAGTGGTGATATGTCCTGCTGTGTGTACATTTCATTGACTTAATATGCGCTAGAATACCTTCATCTTTTGTTCAGAGTCAGCTACTTATCACAGGTAACTGGCGCGACTTCCTTCTCATTCATCCCCGCAGCGTCTCTGTGCTTTAACACAGTCGGACGCTGAGCGTCTTCTGACTTCGATGGGGAAGCGTAGAGTGGGTTGTTCCACTGTGGAAACTGGACGGTCATTGGATAAATGCTGGGCTTTGTCCCGCCCATCGGACGCTCAGCGTCTCTGGGAGTCTATGAGGCAGTGGGCTGGCCTGGACGCTCAGCTTTAGGTTTAAGTTTTACATTCAGTTGTTCTGGAGAGGAGCCCGTTTAAAGCGGCTCAAGTCTTACACCCGCAACACAATGGGCCAAGGCTGTTTAAGCAGTCTGGCTCTGCTGGCCATTGAGAGAACACTAGTAAAATCCCTGGAAAAGACACCTAGTTAGTACAACAGGGTCACAGGTTGTTTTCTTGTAAAGGAACGGAGGGTAGAATTTACATTTAAATAAATAAACAAATTTATGATGTAGGCCAGAAAAAAATGAGCTTCCCCTCATGGACTGACCGGCAGCCACCACTGTTTTTATTGTCGTGTAAATGGGGCCTCAGAGTTTAACCTTTACATTACTGATGTACTCATCCTATTTTCCAGTCACAGTCATTGTCATTCATCTCAGGTTCGGAAAAGTCCTCAAGCTTGACCTCGATCTCTGATTGTAAGCGTGTCTCTGGAGAAGCGTTCAGAACTGGTGCTGCTCCTCCACTGGTCTGCCCACCAGCTCCTGTTTCTGCCTCTTTCTTGATCTCAGTTTGGTTGTGATGAGGCTTTAAAGTCTGCCCACTGACACACTTGTGAATTTTCAACTGATAAATCCAAACAAACTTTTTGCCACAGATGTTGCAGCTGAAGAGTTTCTCTCCTCTGTGATGTGCCGTGTGAAGGTAAGACCTTTTCTTAAGTCGTTTGATGCGGTAGGAGTACGTGTGTTTTCCGTAAGGTTTCTCTCCCATGTGGCTTGTCATGTGCCGGGTCAGACTTTCCTTTCGAGTGAATGCTTTACTGCACTTAGAGCAGCTGAAAGGTTTATCTCCTGTGTGAGATCTCATGTGTTGTGTCAGGTGACCTCTGAGTTTAAATTTTTTACCACAGCTTGGACAGGTGAATGGTTTTTCCCCCGTGTGAACCAACATGTGTCGAGCCATACTGCTGTGTCGGTTAAATATTTGGCCACATTCAGAGCAGCTGAAGGGTTTCCCTCCTGAGTGGATTCTCATGTGTCTGGTCATGTAACTCTGAAGGTTAAACCTTTTGCCACAGACGGAGCAGCTATATCGTTTCTCTCCTGAGTGAATCCTCATGTGTCTGATCATGATACTCTGAAGGATGAATGTTTTGCAGCACACAGAGCAGCTGAAGGGTTTCTCTGCAGAGTGGCTTCTCATGTGGTTGGCCAAATTTTCTTGGCGGGTAAATCTTTTACTGCAGTCTGAGCAGGAAAATGTTTTATCTTCAGTGTGAGTCACCATATGTCTGGTCAAACTATTTTGATAGTTAAATTTTTTGCCACATTCGGAGCAGACAAAGGGTTTCTCTCCTGTGTGGACTCTCATGTGTCTTGTCAGACAGGCTTCTTGGTTAAATGTTTTGTCGCACTCAGAACAAGCAAATGTTTTGTCTTTTGAATGAGCCAATCTGTGTCTAGTCAAACTATTTTGATGGTTAAATCTTTTGCCACATTCAGGGCAGATGAAGGGTTTCGCTCCTGTGTGGAGGTTGGCGTGCTGTGTCAGGCTTTTGTCTTGCTTAAATGTTTTACCACACACGGAGCAGCTAAATGGCCCTGTGTGAATTCTCATGTGGTCCTTGAGATGACCTTTTCTGTTGAATCTTGCGTCGCACTCAGAGCAGCCGAAGGGTTTCTGTCGAGTGTGAACTAACATATGTTTGGTCAGGATTCTTTTTTGGGTAAAACCTCTACCACAATCAGAGCAGCTGAAGGGTTTTTCTCCAGTGTGAACCCTCATGTGATTGGTCAAAATATACCTCCGATTAAAAGTTTTTCCACACTCAGAGCATCGGTGTGACTTCTTGCACGTGTTTGGCTTTTTACGTTTGATGATTCCTTCTAATATCAAACCAGACTGTTCTTCATTCATCTCTGTCCAGTCAGTGCTGTCATCTGTGTCATTTTCAGAAGCAGCTTCAGATTTTACTTCCCTCTCTGGCTGTGAAAGATTCTCTGGATCTGGATTTTTGGCTGGTTCATGTCCTCCACAGTCCTCTCCATCAGCTCCTGTTTCTATCAGTTCAGTTTTAATGTGATGAAGAAGTGAGAGCTGAGGTTTCTCTTCATCATCTTCACTCTTCACAGGGACAGGAACAAAAGTGAACTTGATGATGTCAGCCTCCTCTGGTCTTTGATGCAGCTCTCCCTCCCTCCAGGGTTCCTCTGGTTCCTCTTTGACACGAAGAGGTTCAGTGACCTTCTGATTCATCCTGGAGCTCCTTTCTAGCTGCTCAGGGGGAACCTCGTTTTGGAACTAAAATACAGAAACACAGAATAAGGAAACTGGTTATACATAAATAATTGTACATAATGAAATATAATGGTACAGTCTAGAAAAACAGCAGAGATCCCATGTATAAATGTTACTCGCTGCAGTATTTTAAATCAGCTGAAGATGCCCAATCGTCTGTTTTGTTATCCCAGAGTACACTAACCTGACACGCAAGATGGACAGTTCCATACTGGAAATATTTCACTAATCCATCTGGGAAGGAGCCCTGCAAAAGTGTTTTCAGGGGCAGAGCCTTCAAATACAACAGCAGCTTGTGATTGGACAATCGTTAGCTCATCACACTCATCACAGACCAATTCATATCAAGCAGCGCTGCTATGACACAGCATACCTAGTGGTTAAACGTAGCAGTTAACGGTTAACCGTTAGCCGTCGCAGCCATTCAGAGCAGCCATAGTTCCTGTCCACTCTTAATTATGACAGCACTTTTTAATTAAGTTTTAGTTATATTCTTTTGCCTGAAGCATCTTTGAGTTTTAATCATAATGTAGTCATCCAACTTGTTTTGATTTTAGTCTAATTTTAGTCAATGACATTGTGCAACATTTTAGTCAACGAAATCTAGTGAAAACTTAGTCAATTAAAATATTTAAATACCTATCATATATAATATTTTCCAAACTTCCTACCATTATTAGGTCTGATTGGATTAAGCCTCTGTCCAACATTTTTGGCTAGTTTTATTTGTTGATAAAAGTGTTAGACATTTCAATTTTAGTTTTTGTCCATGTGCAGTTGTTTTTATTAGTTAATGTCTAGTCTTATCTGGGGGAAAAGATTGTTGAAGAAAGCTGCAAAAAATAATTGGTCAACAACATTAACACTGCTTCTGTTTCTGTCTTCTTTTGTGGAGCCTAAAGCAGAATTTCGGGAGCAGGACCACACCTCAACCACGCCTCTTCCTGTGTTCCTATGAACTCTAACCGACCTTTTCTCTCTTTTGTTTCGCACACTGGATGCACCCCTCCCTCCCCTTTCTTAAAACTTCTTTCTTCCTTCTTTCCTCAGGGTCTTATAAAGGGGGTTCGTCTTGCCCGAGAGCTACAGCTGATTCCCCATGAAGTTTTCCCAAACCGCTATCCGCTTCACGTACCTGCTATGTTGCTTGTTATGTAATAAATAATTGTCGAATTCATCCTGTTGATGGTGTGGTCCTTCCTCGTGAATGGGCAGAATATGATAATCTCAGTGTTGCATTGACACCGTTGTAATTGAGTATCTTAATGTCAAAGAGGCTGGTTGAATAAAGTTGATATAATTTATTGCAAAAATTACACCAGTGTTAGTTTTGTTTACTAATTAATTTTGTCAAAGTTGTCATAAACCACTTTCCTACCCTGAAAATGAAAACTACAGTAACAACAGATGACAGTAACAAATAAAAACACATGCTAAATTAACTGACATTTTTTTTAAACAAATAAAAATTAGACAAAAATGTTTGACAGACTTAATCCAATCAGACCTAGCTCGGCCATGTAGAAAGTAGGGGAAAGTTAGGAATATATGGTGGTGGTGGGATAAGTTGTGGAGTGATCCAATCAGAGCTGCTCTCTTTATGAATTCATATATTCATGCAGAGCAGGTTCACTGTTTGTTGTCAATTCTGGTATTGTAACTGAGATGATCTGCTAGGTAGCCTAAATAAAGGTGAATGCACTTTCATACAAAAGTTCAATTTGTTTGGTTTCACTAAATGTTGTCCACCTCTATCCCTACCTGGCTGATTGTCAGTCCTGAGTGTGCGGCTGATCATCGTCCGTCTGAAGCTGCCTGCGGTGGACGCGACAGGAATCTCAGCAGACATCCATCTTACTCAAATGAAGACTTGATCAGAAAAGAAAAGTTCTGCAGACTGGATATTAAATATCAGAATGTTCTGTTCTTGCAGGGTTCAGGGGTGTTCTTAGTCCTCTTCGTGTCGTGTTTGTCCTGGCAGCTGCCTGAAATCTCCAAGACCCTGAAACTCGGAAATTTTACACCCATCCAAGAGCCAAGGAGAAGAAAACCCCTCTGCACTCCTTCAGAGGATCAGTCTGAGATCAGAAGCATCATATTTTTTATGCTCGGCAGTACGTGGCTTCAAGACCCAGAAACAAAAACACTATTTCCTGTTAGTGTATCTGGCCTTCAAAATAAAATTTAAATGTAAACGTAAATGTTCTTTATTTATACAACCCTTTGCAAAAACCCTTTCGGTGAATCAAAGTGCTTTACAATAGGTGGAAAAAAAGCAATAAATAAAACAGTTAAAAATAAATAGAAGCAATAAGAGCAATAAAAACAATAAAAGCAATGAAAAGAATAAGAGCAATAAAATACAATAAAATAAAGTAAAACAGAGTAAAAGTAAAAGTGTCACCACACTACTGGGTATTAAAAGCCATCCTAAATAAATATGTCTTCAGTCTAGATTTGAAAAGGCCCAGGTCAGAAATGAGACGCATTTCAACAGGGAGTTTATTCCAAAGCCTGGAGCAGCGATGGAAAAGGCTTGATCACCCAAGTGTTTGTATTTTGACCTGGGCACTTCCAGCAAAAGTTGGTTTGACGACCTAAAAGTCAAAACATCAGGCTGTTATTCTTTATCTAAAATCACATAGGGATCTGTGTATTAATGGGAACCTTACACCATTTGAACAATAATGTGCTGTGTATAGCATTCCTACATCCATTTTTGGGTACCTGATAATCCAGAGCACAAAAAAACAGAACAAAACAAAAAAGAAACAGAGCCCTTCTGCTCTTTACCTGCTCACTCTGGTGGTGGGGGACAGTGTTCAAAAGAATCAGTTCATAGTTAAACTGAATCACATTCATATGAATATTCAGAATAAATAGAAAAAGAAACATCAAATTTTAAATATGTTCCTTGCATGTGAAGTGCAGTCACAAGTGGCCCAACACAGCACGTGTTTTTTTCCTGCATGAACATTTTTGTTAGGTTGATAATTGAATTGTGACCCCAGGATTGTAATTAAATCAAATTACAACCTATTAGCAAATTTACACCACGAGAGGGCAGGCACTTCAATAAAGACTAACACAGACCATGATCACTTTGTTAAGATTCATAAACTAACATGTTCAGTAAAAACTAAACTCTTCAAGTAGGCAGAGATGAAAAATTAGAAGAGAAAAAAAGCGAAAACCAGAGATTATGAGCTGATGAATCAATAAACTGTTGAAGTTATTAATGGATGATAATCTCATTCATGTTTCATTGAGCTAATTAATCCTTAAAGTTTCCATCAGCCTCAGTGTTTGTCATGCAGTATGGCAGAACAAGTTGAAATCCCGCCTAAAGTGAGACTCACTTGACTCTACATCTGCTGGTCCAGGTCAGATAAGGTGAAACTGCTTTAACAGTTTCACTTCTCTCTCTGAGAGCAGTCACCATGACGGTAGACCATTTTTAGTGATAAATGGTGGTTGAAAGAATTATTCCCCTTATGTAAAAATAATCACTTTGCAAATGAGATTTTTAAAAGCTTTTAAATACAAAAAAGCCTGAAAGCAGTTTTTGCTGTTCATAGTTTTAATCATTTTCACAGACACTCTGCTTATGTCTGGATGTTGTCTATTTCACTGATTTTCACACATATCTCATACAGTAACTTTATTACAAGTAAGAAGAGGATTTAAATATATGATCAAGGATTTGAGTTAAGTCAAGATAAAGTGAAGCATCATAAGGTGCTGGTGCGGCAGATGGGTTTGTATCAGTGTACTTGCTTTGAGCAGGCGGACCAAGGCCCATTTGCTTCCCTTTATCTCTTTCCCCCTTCTGAGTCTCTCTGCACTATTAAAGAAGCCAAAAATGTCTTTTAAAGTAATAGATAAAACCTACATCAGACGTTTATTCTGCAACTGGAACGAACTTGCACATGTTCTCTGCAGAATTATAAACTTGAAGCTGTAGGTCGACTAAACTGTTGAATAGATCACTCTATATTTATTATGTTTCAACTTTTTATTGACAAAAGAAGTACATGAAAAAAGTATAATAACAAAGAGTATGACAATTTTCTTCCCCCTCCCAAACCCAACCCAACCCAATCCAGTCCTCTTCTTCAATAGTCCAGGTAATAGTCCAATCCAAGGCATTGTACATCAGATACATTATACGTGCACATGACAATTCATGTTATTCAACCATGAAACAATGTACACAATATAAAAATGAGAAAAGGGCACATAAATGCTCACATACCAATCCTGTGCCTGCTCATTAATTATACAAGTAAAAATAAATGAATAAAATAAAAATTATTAATTTAAATAAGTAGCTGCTCGCAAGTAACAAATTTAACCAACAGACAAACGAATGCTCTGGGGTCCCCACAGGATGACAGGAACCAGGGGCCAGTAAGGTCCCTGTGCTTATATTCGTGCTCCTAATTAATCAAACAAGGAATTAATGAGGCCAAGTGGCGGGCAGGCACAAGAACAGGCAAATTACGTTGACCCTCTGGAGAATAAGCTTGCTGGAAGGCCATCAATATAATTAATCAGTGGTTCCAGGTTGTATAAAATTTATCCGAGGAGCCTCTCAATGAAAATTTTATTTTTTCCAGTTTAAGAAGAGACATAACATCCTGTAGCCAGGACTGAAAAGAGGGTGGTATTGGTGCCTTCCATAGTAAGAGCAGCCTCCTACGAGCAATTAATGAGGTAAAGGCGATAACAGTTCTTTGCCTTGTTGTTGTGAGATTTCATCTGGAGGTCTACCAAATATAGCCACATGGGGACATGGAAGTATAATCATACCTAAAATTTCAGACACTGCATCAAAAAAAGATTTCCAGAAATTATTCAATTTGGGGCAATTCCAAAACATGTGAGTCAAATTACAGTGGGTTTGTGCACAACGGATACATTTATCCTCCAGCTTGTCTGGATAGAACTTTGCAAGTTTGGCAATGCTGTAGTGGAGCCTATGAAGCACTTTAAATTGTATGAGATTAAGTCTAGCACAGCTGGAGGAGGAATTGACCCCCTTCAAGGCTCCTTCCCAAAAGTCATCAGAGAAAATTAGGTGTAACTCCTCCTGCCACTCAATCCTGATTCTGTCAAGAGCAGATTCATCCCTTGCTAAAAACAGATTATAAAGATGGGAAACATGGCCCTTAGCTAGGGTGCTCATCTTAAGTAGCATATCAACACCACTGGGTGGCGGATTTGGGGAACAGAGGGCAATGAGTCCTGACAAAATCTCGCAACTGGAAGTATCTGAAGAAGTCAGATCTTTTAAGTGTAGAATTATTACACAATTGGTCAAAGCTTGCAAATAGGTTATTCAGAAACAAATTCTGTAGATGCTGAATACCCCTTCGTTCCAAGGATTTAAATCTAGGGTCAGTTCTGGCAGGTAAGAATAAATGGTTGTTACAAATAGGAGTCATTTGTGGCAATGAGAGCCACCCACAATAGCGCCTGCCTGAGACCAAATTTTCAAGGTGCCAATGACAACAGGATTAGACGAGAATTGGGAAGGGATCAGGGCAAGGAGCTGCATGCTAGGGCTTGTAGAGATGAAGAGACGCACGAATAAACCTTCGACTTGGTACCACTTGCCTTGAGTTCGAGTGCACCAAAGCATAACCTTGTGTGCATTGGCAGCCCAGTAGTAGGCGATAGAAGATTAGGTAAGCCAAGTCCACCGTTAGATCTATTCCTCTGAAGCAGGGATTTCCTTATTCTTATGCGTGTTTACCAGCCCATATAAATGAGGATATAATACTATCAATAATAGTGAAAAAGATCTGGGAAGGAAGAGGGGGAGACACTGAAAAACATACAAATATCTAGGCAAAATGTTCATCTTTATTGCTTGCACTCTCCCAGCTAATGAAAGCGGTAGATTGCCCCATCTCTGTAAATCGGATTTTACTAGTGATGTCAGAGCTGTAAGGTTTTGTTCCCGCAACGATTTCATGGATTTAGTGACAGTAATACCGAGATACTTAAACCCTGAGCTAGAAAATTTGAAAGGAAGCGAGGATGTAGATAAATCATGAGCTAACTGATTAACAGGGAAGCACTCACTCTTCTGCAAATTCAATCTGTAGCCCGAGATGCGACCGTAGGAGTCTAGGAGCGAGATGATATGGTGAATGCTAGACAAAGGGTCACGCATATAACAGTAAATCGTCCGCGTATAGAGAGACTTTATGTTCTACGCCCCATCTCTGAATGCCTTTAAACCCAAGACTCCTCTTTAAAGCTATCGATAGTGGTTCTATTACAACCGCAAAGAGGAGGGGCGAAAGGGGGCAACCTTGACGCGTACCGCGGGAGAGAGGAAAAGGTTTTGAGCGTTGGGTGTTTGTACATACAGATGCATAAGGGGAAGAGTACAATAACTGAATCCAAGAAATTATGCCGTCTCCAAAGCCAAAGTGACGTAAACAAGAAAAAAGAAAGGCCCACTCCACCCTGTCAAAGGCCTTCTCAGCGTCTAGAGATACTATTATTTCCGGCTCGGTAAGAGAGGATGGGGTGTGGATGACACTGAGAAGCCTACGTATGTTTGTAAAAGAGTGCCTTTCCCTTATAAATCCAGTCTGATCATCGGATATTATTGAAGGTACAACAGAGTCTAGTCGCCGGGCAAGTATCTTTGCAAGGATCTTCACATCAACTGATAAGAGTGAAATTGGACGATACGAGGTACAATTTAATGGGTCTTTATCTTTCTTAAATATTAATGAAATACAGGCTTGTGTGAGAGTGGATGGGAGTGAACCTTGGCAGCAGGAATAATTAAACATTTCGAGCAACAATGGGGCTAGTAGGTCTATGAATTTTTTGTAGAATTCTACCGGGTACCCATCGGGTCCGGGTGACTTGCCGTTATGCATCGACATTATGGCCTCTTTAACTTCAGTAAGATTTAGAGGGGCATCTAGTTTTTGACGATCCACATGAGAAATCTGTGGCATGTCTAAGTTAGTGAAGAAACGCCCAACTCAGTTTTGTCCCCAAAGAACTCAGAGGTGTAAAGCTTAGAATAAAAAGTTTTAAAAATGTTATTTATTTCACCTGGGTCGGAAGTCAAAGAACCCGACTCATCCCTTATTTGAGTAATCTGGCTTGAAGCTCTTTTAGCTTTTAACTGCTGAGCCAGGAGGCGACCGGACTTGTCCCCATGTTCGTACACAGTCCCCCTAGTCTGTAAGAGGAGCTGTTCAGCCTCTCCTGTAAGCAAAAGGTCCAGTTCCATTTGAAGCCTAATTCTTTCCTTGTGAAGATCAGATGTTGGTTTAGATGAGAGTTGGCTATCTATGTTGGAGAGAGAGTCTTCTAATTCTCTCTTTCGTTCTACGCTGTTTATTAATGCGAGATGTATAAGAAATAATCTGGCCTCTTATCACTGCCTTAAGTGTCTCCCAGAGTAGAGAAGCAGAAGTGTCCTCATTTTTGTTTGTCTCAAAAGAATGTGATTGACTCGGACACATGTTTACAAAAGTCTAAATCGGATAATAAGCGGGGGTCCAAACGCCAAGGTCTGAAGTCTTTAGGCCTAAGGTCAAAGTGAATATCTACAATCACTGTAGAGTGATCAGATACTGTTATTGGTGTGTATTGTGCTGAAACTATAGCTGAAATAAGTGATTTATCTATTACAAAATAATCAATACGTGAAAATGAGCGGTGTACATGAGAGAAGAATGAGTATGCTCTTACAGAGGGGTTTAGAAATCTCCATGGGTCTACGTATCCATGTTGATCCATAAAGGAAGAGAGGACCTGAGAAGACTTTGAGAGTGGGGAGGCTCTTGGACTTGATCTGTCAAGCACAGAATCCCGAACACAGTTCATGTCTCCCCCCATTATCAAACAGTGCGAGTTAAGATTAGGAATAGAAGACAACAGAAGTTCACTCTATATTTATTAAATGGATAATGTCATATGTATAGAAAAACAATTTTAAACTTGAGTTTCCAAAGTCTCTGTAACACTGAGTCTGATCATTTCCTTAAAGAGCCACTTTGCATCATCCTGGTCTTCATGCTCCAGTGCTCTGGGAGAGTTTATAGTCCTGACACTTGAACACTGGATGACTGACAGCTGTCCTTCATCACAGCAGAAGACACAGAAATCCTGGTCCTCATCACAAACATGACGTCCATCTGCGTCCTCATCTGGACTCTCCTCTGCTGCTGCTTCACAGGTAAAGTCCAGACAATCAAACTCCTCTCCTCTGTCAACATGTGTCCCTCTGAAATCAAGGCCACAAAACCATGACGCTGCTCTCTGTCTTTGTCTCTGTGTTCTCAGAGTCCATAGAACAGGTCTCAGTGACTCAGCCTGCAGCAGTCAGCTCTGCTCAAGGAGGCTCCGTCTCCATCTCATGTAGGACCAGTGTTAATGTTTTTTATAGCAGCGACGACCCATACCACTATTTAGCCTGGTATCAACAGAAAGATGGAGGTGTTCCCAAACTCCTTATTTACCGTGCTACATATCGACAATCACGGATTTCAGATCGTTTTTCAGGCAGTGGGTCACACTCTTCCTTCACTCTGACCATCAGTGGAGTCCAGGCTGAAGATGCAGCAGTTTACTACTGTAAAGGAAATTTTGATGTTACAAAGTATGAGCAGTTCACACAGTGAAAAAGCGTCGTACAAAAACCTCCCTCAGTCAGAATAATCAGAAACTGAAGTGAAGCTGCAGCTGGAAGTTTCTGCACACACTGACACACTTCGCCACTAAAGCAGATTAGCTTCTATAAGGTGAAATGCTGTGTTTTGGTGTGTTTTCATAAGATGTCCACAAACTGAGGTGACTCCTAAAAAAAAAGTTCCAGACCTCAGGACAGTCAATGATCACTGATGTCTCAATTATGAGGAAGAGTGAGAGGACAAAAGTCTTCATTACAGGCTTCTGAATCCCTTATTTGTGAAGACATATAAATATAAAAGGAGCAGAAATGATCAGTTGTTTTCTACAGATCTGATAATAGAAAAATATCAGACATTCAACAACATTTTAAAGGAGAAGAAGATTCAGCAGAATATTCTCTGAGCACTAACATCAAGATAGACCTAATGCTGAGGATACTGTCATGCATTAAAAATCTCCATCATTAAGGATTATAACTCCATAAAACACAAACACATTCCTTTATTTTATTAAAGACTCTGTTACAGAACGTTCACATCACATTTGGACAAACTCAGATCCAGTTTGAATAAGGCAGATGAATAAACTGGAAGACAGAAGAGAAAATGAGACCTCAGCTGTGGAGGAGAATTATCTGAGGTCAGAAGAAAAGTTGAAGTCTAAATCCTTCACACTGTTGATCAGTATGGGCAACTCCAGTTACCAAGAGGGCCACATTGAAATGACCCTCACTGCCAGAAGGACAAAGTGTCTGCAGTTTGACAGAGATGGATATATACAACTATACTCTAAAACAAAAAAAAGGCCGATAGTTCATTGTTTAACAAGCTGCATGTCTGCATGCTGTTCACTGTGATGCATCTGAGGTCTAATTGCAGTTCTAAGGTGTGTTTCTGGATGTTGTCTATTTCATGGATTTTATTGGTAATAATATATCCCTATATTTCAGACACTGTATCACATACAGTAACTTCTCTACAAGTAAAGAAGAGGAATTAAATATGTGATCAAGGATTTGAGTTAAGTAAAGATAAAGTGAAGCATCACAGGGTGCTGGTGTGGCAGATGGGTTTGAATCAGTGCACTTGCTTAGAGCAGGCGGACCGAAGCCCATTTACTGTAAGTCTTCCCTTTATCTCTCCCCTTCCGAGTCTCTCTGCACCATTAAAGAAGGCCAAAAACGTATTTTAAACTAATTAATAAAAACTACATCAGACGTTTTATTCTGCAACTGGAACGAACTTGCACATATTCTCTGCAGAATAAAAAACTTTAAGCTGTAGGTCGACTAAACTGTTGATTAGATCACTCTTTATTTATTAAATGGATAATGTCATAGGTGGAGACAAATTATTCATTGATACATTTTAAACTTTGAATTTCCAAAGTCTCTGTAACACTGAGTCAGATCATTTCCTTAAAGAGCTACTTTGCATCTTCATCATCATCATCATCATCATCATCATCATCATCTTCATCATCCTCATCATCATGCTCCAGTGCTCTGGGAGAGTTTATAGTCCTGACACTTGAACACTGGATGACTGACAGCTGTCCTTCATCACAGCAGAAGACACAGAAATCCTGGTCCTCATCACAAACATGACGTCCATCTGCGTCCTCATCTGGACTCTCCTCTGCTGCTGCTTCACAGGTAAAGTCCAGACAATCAAACTCCTCTCCTCTGTCAACATGTGTCCCTCTGAAATCAAGGCCACAAAACCATGACGCTGCTCTCTGTCTTTGTCTCTGTGTCCTCAGAGTCCATAGAACAGGTCTCGGTGACTCAGCCTGCAGCAGTCAGCTCTGCTCCAGGAGGCTCCGTCTCCATCTCATGTAGGACCGGTGTTAATGTTTTTTATAGCAGTGACGACCCATACCACTATTTAGCCTGGTATCAACAGAAAGATGGAGGTGTTCCCAAACTCCTTATTTACCGTGCTACCTATCGACAATCAGGGATTCCAGATCGTTTTTCAGGCAGTGGGTCACACTCTTCCTTCACTCTGACCATCAGTGGAGTCCAGGCTGAAGATGCAGCAGTTTACTACTGTAAAGGAAATTTTGATGTTACAAAGTATGAGCAGTTCACACAGTGAAAAAGCGTCGTACAAAAACCTCCTGCAGTCAGACTGAACAGAAACTGAAGTAAAGCTGCAGCTGGAAGTTTCTGCACACACTGACACACTTCACTGAGAACACACACACAAACTTAAGCAGATTAGCTTCTATAAGGTGAAATGCTGTGTTTTGGTGTGTTTTCATAAGATGTCCACAAACTGAGGTGACTCCTAAAAAAAAAAATTCCAGAACTCAGGACAGTCAGTGACCACTGATGTCTCAATTATGAAGAAGAGTGAGAGGACAAAAGTCCTCATTACAGGCTTCTGAATCCCTTATTTGTGAAGACATATAAATATAAAAGGAGCAGAAATGATCATTTGTTTTCTACAGATCTGATAATAGAGAAATATCAGACATTCAACAACATTTTAAAGGAGAAGAAGATTCAGCAGAATATTCTCTGAACACTAACATCAAGATAGACCTAATGCTGAGGATACTGTCATGCATTACAAATCTCCATCATTAAGGATTATAACTCCATAAAACACAAACACATTCCTTTATTTTATTAAAGACTCTGTTACAGAACGTTCACATCACATTTGGACAAACTCCAGTTTGAATCAGGCAGATGAATAAACTGGAAGACAGAAGAGAAAATGAGACCTCAGCTGTGGAGGAGAATTATCTGAGGTCAGAAGAAAAGTTGAAGTTTAAAGCCTTCACACTGTTGATCAGGGATGGGCAACTCCAGTTACCAAGAGGGCCACATTGAAATGACCCTCACTGCCAGAAGGACAAAGTGTCTGCAATTTGACAGTGATGGATATATACAACTATACTCTAAAACAAACAAAAGGCTTGTTGTTTCACTGTTAAACAAGCTGCATACCTGCATGCTGTTCACTGTGATGTATCTGAGGTCTAATTGCAGTTCTAAGGTGTGTTTCTGGATGTTGTCTATTTCATGGATTTTATTGGTAATGATATATCCCTATATTTCAGACACATATCTCATACAGTAACTTTATTACAAGTAAAGAAGAGGATTTAAATATGTGATCAAGGATCTGAGTTTATCAAGATAAAGTGAAGCATCACAGGGTGCTGGTGTGGCAGATGGGTTTGATCAGTGCACTTGCTTTGAGCAGGCAGACCAAGGCCTATTTGCTGTAAGTCTTCCCTTTATCTCTTTCCCCCTTCCGAGTCTCTCTGCACTATTAAAGAAGCCAAAAAACGTATTTTAAAATAATAGATAAAAACTACATCAGACGTTTTATTCTGCAAAAGGGACAAACTTGCACATATTCTCTGCAGAATAAAAAACTTGAAGCTGTAGGTCGACTAAACTGTTGAATAGATCATACTGTATTCATTAAATGGATAATGTCATATGTATAGAAAAATGATTCATCAATACATTTTGAACTTGAATTTCCAAAGTCTCTGTAACACTGAGTCAGATCATTTCCTTAAAGAGCTACTTTGCATCTTCATCATCATCATCATCATCATCCTCTTCCTCATGCTCCAGTGCTCTGGGAGAGTTTATAGTCCTGACACTTGAACACTGGATGACTGACAGCTGTCCTTCATCACAGCAGAAGACACAGAAATCCTGGTCCTCATCACAAACATGACGTCCATCTGCGTCCTCATCTGGACTCTCCTCTGCTGCTGCTTCACAGGTAAAGTCCAGACAATCAAACTCCTCTCCTCTGTCAACATGTGTCCCTCTGAAATCAAGGCCACAAAACCATGACGCTGCTCTCTGTCTTTGTCTCTGTGTCCTCAGAGTCCATAGAACTGGTCTCACTGACTCAGCCTGCAGCAGTCAGCTCTGCTCAAGGAGGCTCTGTCTCCATCTCATGTACGACCAGTGTCAAAGTCTTTGTGCGGAGCAGTCGTCATAACATGATGTGGTACCAACAGAAAGATGGAGGTGTTCCTAAACTCCTTATTGACTATGCTAGCACTCGAGCATCAGGGATTCCAGATCGTTTTTCAGGCAGTGGGTCACACTCTTCCTTCACTCTGACCATCAGTGGAGTCCAGGCTGAAGATGCAGCAGTTTACTACTGTAAAGGAGAATTTCCATCCAACAAGTATGAGCTGTTCACACAGTGAAAAAGCGTCGTACAAAAACCTCCCTCAGTCAGACTGAACAGAAACTGAAGTGAAGCTGCAGCTGGAGGTTTCTGCACACACTGACACACTTCACTGAGAACACACACACACACACAAGCTTCAATCTAACCACTAAAGCAGATTAGCTTCTATAAGGTGAAATGCTGTTTAATGATGGATGGAATTATCTTAACTTAACATTTTGCCCAACAAGATTCAAACCCCGTACAGGAGCCTGTCTGCACAGGTGTTTTCATAAGATCTGCACAAACTGAGGTGACTCCTAAAGACAAAAAGTCCAGGACTCAGGACAGTCAGTGACCATTAATGTCTCCATCATGAAGAAGAGTGAGGACGAAAGTCTTCATTACAGCCTTCTAGATCCCTTATTTGTGAAGAAGCATCAAAATGTAGCTGTTATATGATAAATATAAAAGGAGCAGAAATGATCAGTTGTTTTCTACAGATCTGATAATGGAGAAATATCAGACATTCAACATTTTAAAGGGGAAGAACATTCAGCAGAATATTCTCTGAACACTAACATCAAGTTACACCAAATGCTGAGGATACTGTCATGCATTAAAAATCTCCATCATTAAGGATTATAACTCCATACACACAAACACATTCCTTTCTTTTATTAAAGACTCTGTTACAGAACATTCACATCACATTTGGACAAACTCCAGTTTGAATAAGGCAGATGAATAAACTGGAAGACAGAAGAGAAAACCAGACCTCAGCTGTGGAGGAGAATTATCTGAGGTCAGAAGAAAAGTTGAAGTTTAAATCTTTACACTGTTGATCAGTATGGGCAACTCCAGTTACCAAGAGGGCCACATTGACGTCACTGCAAGGAGGACAAAGTGTCTGCAGTTTGACAGGGATGGAAATAACTATCCTCTAAAACAAAAAAAAACCCTGGTTGTTTCACTGTTTAACAAGCTGCATGTCTGCATGCTGTTCAGTGTGATGTATCTGAGGTCTAATTGCAGTTCTAAGGTGTGTTTCTGGATGTTGTCTATTTCATGGATTTTATTGGTCATGATATATCCCTAGATTTCAGACACTGTATCTCATACAGTAACTTTATTACAAGTAAAGAAGAGGAATTAAATATGTTATCCAGTATTTGAGTTTGGTCAAGATAAAGTGAAGCATCATAAGGTGCTGGTGCGGCAGATGGGTTTGATCAGTGCACTTGCTTAGAGCAGGCGGACCGAAGCCCATTTACTGTAAGTCTTCCCTTTATCTCTCCCCTTCCGAGTCTCTCTGCACCATTAAAGAAGCCAAAAAATGTAGGTCGACTAAACTGTTGAATAGATCACTCTATATTTATTAAATAGATAATGTCATATAAAGAGAAAAAGTATTCATTGATACATTTTAAACTTTGAATTTCCAAAGTCTCTGAAACACTCAGTCAGATCATTTCCTTAAAGAGTCACTTTGCATCATCATCATCATCATCATCATCATCATCATCATCATCATCCTCCTCCTCATGCTCCAGTGCTCTGGAAGAGTTTATAGTCCTGACTCTTGAACACTGGATGACTGACAGCTGTCCTTCATCACAGCAGAAGACACAGAAATCCTGGTCCTTATCACAAACATGATGTCCATCTGCGTCCTTATCTGGACTCTCCTCTGCTGCTGCTTCACAGGTAAAGTCCAGACAATCAAACTCCTCTCCTCTGTCAACATGTGTCCCTCTGAAATCAAGGCCACAAAACCATGATGCTGCTCTCTGTCTTTGTCTCTGTGTCCTCAGAGTCCATAGAACTGGTCTCAGTGACTCAGCCTGCAGCAGTCAGCTCTGCTCAAGGAGGCTCTGTCTCGATCTCATGTAGGAGCAGTGTAATTACCTATGTGCGGAGCAGTCGTCATAACATGATGTGGTACCAACAGAAGAATGGAGGTGTTCCTAAACTACTTATTTACCTCGCTAGCACTCGAGCATCGGGGATTCCAGATCGTTTTTCAGGCAGTGGGTCCCACTCTGACTTCACTCTGACCATCAGTGGAGTCCAGACTGAAGATGCAGCAGTTTACTACTGTAAAGCAGAATTTGATGCTAGCAAGTATGAGCTGTTCACACAGTGAAAAAGCGTCGTACAAAAACCTCCCTCAGTCAGACTGAACAGAAACTGAAGTAAAGCTGCAGCTGGAAGTTTCTGCAGCCACTGACACACTTCACTGAGAACACACACACACACAAGCTTCAATCTAACCACTAAAGCAGATTACTTTCTAGAAGGCGAAATGCTGTTTAATGAGGGATGGAATTACCTTAACATTTTGCCAAACAAGACTCAAACCGGAGCCTGTCTGCACAGGTGTTTTCATAAGATGTGCACAAACTGAGGTGACTCCTCAAACAAAAAGTCCAGGTCTCAGGACAGTCAGTGATCATTAATGTCTCCATCATGAAGAAGAGTGAGAGGACAAAAGTCTTGATTACAGCCTTCTGGATCCCTTATTTGTGAGGAAACGTCAAAATGTAATTGTTCTATGATAAATATAAAAGGAGCAGAAATGATCATTAGTTTTCTACAGATCTGATAAAAACAAATATCATTCAACATTTTAAAGGAGAAGAACATTCAGCAGAATATTCTCTGAACACTAACATCAATGCTGAGGGTACAGTCATGCATTACAAATCTGCATCATTATGGTTTACAACTCCATAAAGCACAAACACATTCCTTTCTTATATGAAAGACTCTATGAAAGACATCAAATTTGGACAAACTCAGATCCTGTTTGAGTAGGCAGATGAATAAACTGGAAGACAGAGGAGAAAATCAGACCTCAGCTGTGGAGGAAAAGTATCCGAGCTCAGAGGAAAAATTTCATTAAGTTTAAAGCCTTAACACTGTTGATCAGGGATGGGTCTGCAGTAACTATACTCCTAAAAAAAGACTTAGGGGACATTATTTAGGCAGATTGTTTCATTCTTAGACAAGCTACATGACTGCATGATGTTCACTGTGATGTATCTGAGGTCTAATCACAGCTGTGTTTGAGAAAATTATGATTTGCTGCAGATAAAATCACGATGTGTTCAATGTGACCTCAAGACAAGGGACCTGAGGTTTGACTAAGAATGTGGATGGTGCCATTTTAGGGTGAAACATGAAATAATTACATAACCTGATATGTGACACTCAGTGAATGGTCCGTTCCCTTGTTCCTTTTCTTTACAATGACATTTAGCAACTACATTGTAGAGAGAACACTACAGAGTGCACAGACTCGGCTTTTAATTTGTATTACCATAAACTACCCTGATATGATGCAGATCCTTCATACATGTCCACCAGCTTCTCAAATCCTTGTAGTGTTTTCACTGTGTTCTTAATGACTATTTCTTATCCTATTTTACTTAATTTTATTTCATCTTCTGTACTTGTGAATTCAGTTCTGCATATAAGCTTTTACTCTTTAGAACTTTAGGTTTTTTGTAGCACATGCTGAAATTAAACTCTGTGTATCTTGTCATTTTGAGTGCACTTTGTCAACTGCTACGGGTTGATTGAATGTCCCTCATGGTCAACAAATTATGGAAGTATGTATGCATGAGAACTGTTAATCCTCTTTGTTAGACTAAGTTATTTATATTCAGTCTGATGTTTATCTGTTTGCACATAAATATTTGTTGCCTTCCTTCTAAAGAGCTTTTTTCGTGCTTTTCTTTTGTGCAAATATTCAACAGTGGTTCTAACAAACAGAAAACATGATCAGTATAAGTCAATCTCTGTGATTGGTATAGGCAGCCAAAAGCCTAATCAGGGGGCACCACTCCTTGACAACAGGCTAAGTGTTAATGGATAAACTTCATGGATTTCCAAGAACATTTAACCCTGTGGGAGACACTGCATAAGAATGTGTTTTAGGATAATCTGAACTCAGCTGGGGCAAACGCAGTAAGTCTTTAAGATAAATCTTTGATCACACTCAGAGCAGCTGGAGAGTTTCTCCTGAATGCATCTTCAGATGTCTAATCATACTATATTTAAGGCAGAATCCTTTACCACACTCAGAACATTTGAAGGGTTTGTGTTTAGAGTGAACTAACATATGTTTGGTAAGATTTCTCTTCTGGGTGAATCTTTTATCACACTCGGAGCAGCTGAAAGGTTTCTCTTCTGAATGGGTTTTCATGTGTCGTGTCAGACTGTCTTTCAGGCTGAACCTTTTTCCACATTCAGAGCAAATGAAGGACTTGAGCTGAGTGTGAACCAACATATGTCTGACCAGGTTTTTGTTTTGATAAAAACTTTTACCACACTCAGAGCAGCCAAAAGGTTTCTCTCCTGTGTGGATCCTCGTGTGTTTGGTCAGACTACCTTTTTGCGTAAATCTCTGACCGCACTCAGAGCAGCTGAAGGGTTTCTCTCCTGTGTGAATTCTCGTATGTCTTGTGAGCTGACCCTTGAGGCTAAATTTTTTACCACACTTAGTGCAGCCAAAGGGTTTCTCTCCAGAGTGAATGCTCATGTGGTTGGTCAGACTTCCTTGTTGGGTAAATGTTTTACCGCAGCCTAAGCAGTTGAAGGGTTTTTGGCTAGCATGAACTAACATGTGTTTGGTCAGATTCCCATTTTGGTTGAACCGTTTACCACAATCAGAGCACCCAAAGGGTTTCTCCCCTGTGTGGATTCTCATATGTTCTGAAAGATGAGCTTTTTGGTGAAATTTTTTATCACACGCAGAGCAGTTGAAGGGTTTCTGTCCTGTGTGGACCATCATAAAATGTCTTGTCAGGTGACACTTTTGGTTGAATATTTTATCACACTCAGAGCAACTATGTGTTTTCTTTTCAGTCCTCTCCCTCTTCTTCTTGATGATGTCCACTAAGTTTAATGCTGAATGGCGATCTGGTGTCTCCTTCCAATCAGTGCTGTCATCAGTCTCTGCTTCAGACGAGTCTTCAGACTTGATCTCAGTCTCTGACGGGGGATCAGAGTGCCCAGATCCTTCTGGTTCTCCACAGTCCTTTGCATCAAATTCTGTTTTGATCTGTTCAGACTGTCTCTGATGAAGCTGTGAGGACAGAGGTTTATCTTCATCTTCACAATCTTCTTCATCCTCACTCTTCACAAGGTCAGGATTAAAAGTGAACTTGATAACATCAAAGTATTCTGGTCCTTGGAGCTGTTCTCCCTCCTGACTGCTCCAGAGTTCTTCTGGTTCCTCTTTAATGGACAGGGGCTCAGTGACCTCCTGCTTCACACTGGAGCTCCTCTCCTGAAGCTCAGAGTGAAACTCTTCTTTAAACACTGAAAGCTGCTGGACCCCCGCAGCGGTAACTAAAAGACAAAAGCACACATCAGGATTTTTAACACAACTAAACCTGGAGAAGTGATCCTTGGCATTATTAGCTGTACAGTTGTGACATCCCTGATTTATAAGCAGGGCTCCAGACTAACTCTCTGCATTGGTTGCAACAGTGCATCTAAAAAAAAATTTTAAGGTGCACCAGCACAAAAATTAGGTGCACCCAAGTTTTTTATAGAGTCACCTTTAATACCATAGGGTAACCCTTTTTCACTGTCCATAACTTTCATATAATGTAAATGCTTTTAAAACAAGAATAAGAAGTAAAGAAATACTTGTCTTATATTGAAGCAAAATTATTTATCAAAAGAAAAACACAGCATTTAAAGTGCTTCACTGAAGGAAATTTACAATTTCAAACTAAAACATTAAAAATCTCCAAAGTGCTTTACTGAACATTTTTACTTGGTGCACCAGTGCGCCCAAGAAAAAATGTTAGGTGCACTCTTCCAAATTTTGGGTGCATGTGCGCCCAAAATGGTTGCACTCTAGAGCCCTGATAAGGCATGCAGAACAAAATCAAATAAAAGATGATCATCAAATGCAGAAATCAGTCGAATTTAAAGCTTTTAATGCAATTCTAATGTTATACTATACAATTTAAATGACTGTGAACTCAAGAAACAACACACTAGTTTATTTAAAAAAAAAAAAAGATGATTTTTATATGGAAACTGTCTCTTCAGATATCTCATTTTAAACATACAAAAACTTATGGATCTGAGGACCAACTTATAGTACCACATTTTACATGGATATACAGAACTGGCGAAACACAGTTTATAATTATTTATTGTTATATTATAATTATAATTATAATATATTGTTGAATATATTGTTAAATAATTTCTCGAAAACTACAAAAAAAATGTAAATGCCTTTAGAATCAAATTTGCTCATTTTCAATGACAATTAATGCCTTACTTTTCACAAAATCAATGTAATGACTGCTCATGCTTTTTAATACCCCATAGAAACCCTGTCCTGTCATCTCTGCACAGCTCCTGTTTGGAGGACTGCAGATCAAAACAACAACAATAATCAAAGCAGCAAAGCTATCTGCGTTAGCTAAAGGCTAAGCTGCTACATCTACAGTAAACAAGTCCACAGAAGAAGAAAGAAAACAAACCTGCTCTCCCTTTAAGATCCTGAAACCCGGACATTTGACACTCATCCAAGAGACAGAGAAGGAGACTGTTCTGTTTTCTTTCCTCTCACAGGATGTTTGGTCATAAAAACAGGCTAACATCACTCTGGGACGAACAGCTGAGCTTACCCGACCCGGATATGAAAACCAGCACTTCCGGTGCTCTCATCAGGCCTTCACAGTCAAAGCACGGCTTCAAATGTCCTGCCTTGAACACATTCAGTTACAAAATATACCAGAATTATCCCTTCTAACCGTCTAAATCTTATATTTAAGGAAGAGAAGTTTTTTTTCATCGATGAAACGGTCATGAAAAAATTAAACTGTATTTTTTCGGAGCGCAAACCTCCGCAAAGGTAGCTCACATATTGCTGCTATAGCCGATCGATAAACAATCGGGCCATGGTAAATTTACCATCATAATATTATTCATGATCCTGGAAACCCACACCTTGCACTCACAATGTTAATATCATTAGACAGTAATTGAGCAAAAATGATCATTCGCTAATGGTGGTTTTCTGGACCACCACTAGAATCTAATCATTTCAGTTAAGGTGGGCCATTCCCAACATCACCGGAAGATTTCAGCAAAATCCAACCAATAGTTTTTGTGTAATCTTGCTAACAAACAAACAAACAAACAACAAAACAAACAGCCAAACAAACATACCCTCCCAGATAGCAGAATTCTTCTGGCCTATATCTGGGCCATAATTCACATGCCACATAGCATTCCAAACCCGTATTCGGTTTGGAATGATGGCACTTGGGCGGTCCACTCTTGTTTGCAAGAAGTGGGCCACAATCGAGCCATCACAATGCCAGATATAAACCAGAAGCACCCAGCAAACCGGACATGGGCCACTTTAGGCTCACATCTGGATGACCTGGTGTAAAGTTTGCCATATTTCAGCCAAAGGTTGGCATAATTTGTTTTGTGATATTTGGGCCTAATATAGCATGTAGCACATGGGCCGGCTTAGGTTCATATCTGCTTCATACGGGCTAGAAGAATGCCTATAGTGCTAGACTGTTGCCGGAAGTGGCCCACATCCGTGTGCTTTCTGGGCTTGCTTTAGTTGCCTTCATATTTTTTGCTGTAAAATCAACTTTACCCTTCATGAATTTTAAACAGTCAGCTTTTCATTGGCACAGAAATATTTAAAGATATTTTCAATAAAACAGATCTGAGAACAAATAATCATGAATTTAAAGACTGTAGCCTACTACAAGAGACTGAAAAAAAGGCAGCTGGATTAAAATGAGGGTTCACATTTTCTATTAATGTCAAGATTAACGTCAGAATTCTGATGATGAAACAAAATCTGATGAAACACTGGAAATGTGGGCTTTACTTTAGAAATATAACTTAAATCTCAGAATTCTGTCTTCAGTTGCAAAGTTATAACTTTCTATCAAGAATTTGACTTAAATTTTGTTAAAAGTCTGAAATTTAGGATTGTGAGATAAACGTCAGAACACTTGGGGAAATCTTAATATGATTTTTTTGTCTAAAGCTCAAAACCTCTACTGCACTAAAACTCACCTGCTCCTTTAATGGTGACAGGTTTTTGAGTTAGAAAAGTTGTTAACCAAGAAAAGCAGCATTCTAGTCTTTATTAAATTAGACTTTTGGTTTGTAAAAGTGGAATTTCAGCAAATTCTGCCCACTGGTTTTTGTGTAATCTTGCAAACAAATAGACAAACAAAAGCCTGAAAAACATAACCTCCTTGGCTGAGGTATCGTGGTTGATCAAACTTCCTTGTTTGGAAAATGTTTACTGCAGCTAAAGGGCTTTTGGCTGGCATAAACTAACATATGCTGGTCAGCACATTGTTGTCTATGGCACGAAAATACAAAGACTTCTGGCAGGTCTAACGTTCCAACCTGATATAAGCAAGGTGTACCTAATAAAGTGGCCCGTGAAGGTTTGTTTCATAACAACAATGATCATTTCACGCTCCTTGGTTCAGTGGGTGGTGATAATAAAAGACTCATGTGTGCATACATTAGGTAGATTTTATAACTGTGGTGTTTTGTGCCTGTATGGGTCGACTCTGATTTATTATGAACAGATTTCAGCACTTTAAAAACTTTTTTATTCATAAAAATCTCCATCATTGTAACTCGAAGTCTATAAATTTAGTAAATGACATAAAAAGAAAGAAGATTTTTTTGTATCTTTTATTGATTGTGCCTTTTAAAACATTAAACAACAACAGGTAAGAAAGTTTTTATTGAAACATTTAATCATTCAAAAAGAGCAAGAGAGTTTGAGCAGTATGAGAATAAAAACTCTCTCAGATTAAAAGCATCATCAGGTCCCTGTGGGTCACTACAGGGAGCACTGGTCTCTCCTCAGAGTCTCTGTGACCGGAGTCTGGGACCCCTGGGTGGCCTCACAGGTCACAGAGCCCGCCCTCTTCCACTGGTCTGCAGAGATCCTCAGGGTGCTGCTCCAGCTGTAGCGGGCGTCCCTGTCCAGCACCCCGGGGCTCCGGCTCTGCTCCCCCAGACTGCTGCCGTCCACCTTCAGGGTCAGGGTCCAGTCTGAGGGGAAGCCCCTGCTGGACAGGCAGGTGAGCGTGGCCGTGCCCTGCAGCAGCTCCTCACTGGAGGGGGGCAGCACCGTCAGGGTGGGACGCTGCACACCACCTAAGGGAGACAGAAGTCAGGTTAGAGGGCGGGGGCACACAGTTCTGTTTTTAGGAGTTTCGGACAGATGTTCTTTCTGCTCCAGCACTCACACGGTTTCACTTCCCGTCAGGAGCCTCTCATGCATGTCTGTGCTCAGAAGCCCAGAGCTCTGAAGATTTGATTTAAATACAAGAACTAAACCCTCTCTGAATCACCTCAAATCTTTAGAAAACATCTATTTAAAAAAAGTTATTTTAAACATTATAACATTTCACAATTAAAGGGTCATTTTGTGATTTAAAAGCAATGACAGGAATAAAACGTTTAACAGATTAATCATACGACATAACAACTAGAGAGTTTTTACGTGATAACTCCATGAATCTATCTAAACTGACTGAATATACATGAAATTCAAAGTTGCCTTTATATTTTTTCGCTGTAAAATCGACTTTATCCTTCATGAATTTTAAACAGTCAGCTTTTCATTGGGGCAGAAATATTTAAAGATATTTTCTGAGAACAAATAATAACCATGAATTTAAAGATCAAACTACAAGAGACTAAAAAAGGCAGTTAGATTAAAACAAGGGTTCATATTTTCTATTAATGTCAAGATAAAAGTCAGAGCTCTGATGATAAAACAAAATCTGATGTAACCCTGGAGATGCTGGCGTTAAACTTTGTTTCAAGCATTTGACTTAAATTTTGTCAAATTTTTAGGATTGTTAGATAACGGCCAGAATACTTGAAGAAATATGAGGACAGAAATATCAGATTAGACTAAAAATTCTAAATAATATTTAACAGATTAAAGACAGATATGACTAAATCAGGATAACAGAAATCCCAATTCTGAGATTCAAGTCAAGATTCTTAGAAAGTCAAAAACCTGACATTTGTCCAAGTTTTCTGTTTTTTTAAGAACTAAGACTTCAATCATAGAATCCTGACTTCAATCTAGAACTTTGACAGAAAGAACAAGACTATTTAATTAAGATCCGAGTCAGAATGTACAATTTAATAAATGATTATAAGATAAAAAATCTGAAATAAAAAGGTCAAAATTCTAAGATCAAGGATAGAGTAGTTAAAGGGTCAGCTATCTCAATTTTCTGTCCAAATTATAAGTCTTAAATTGGGATTCTTGGAAGAATAAATCAGAATATAAAATTTAAATCTGAAGTCTCGTGGAAAGCCACAAATCTGACACAAATTTCAAGATGATTACTTTTATATTCCTCAGAATTCTGAAATTTCTTTAAAGAAACCGGAGTTTCAACTCAGAATTTAGACCTTAAATTGAGAGGCAGAATTTATTTCCAAGACTCTACAGTCAGAATTCTTAAAAGGGTAAAACTGAGACAAAAGAAATTATGCTGTAATCACAGTTAGAACAGTAAAAATAATACAGTGAAAATTTTAAGAATGAAGTCAGAGCATTGAAATTGGATCATATTTTTTAAGATTTCAATCAGAATTCTGGGGTTAAAAAAAAGATCAGTCTCAATATTTTGGTGATTCTTTCCCTTTTCTACAGAATTAAAGAAAGGTTTTAAACATCACTCCTTAAACATTAACAATATTCAGTATTTGTACAGAAACTTACTTCGTGAATCACAGTAAAACAAACTCACTGTGCATCCAACAAAAACCAACACAGCTCAAGAGTCCACCTCAGAGGTCAATAAATAAAAAAAAAACCTTTCAAACACAACCTGCTTTTTTGTTTATAAAAGAAATCTACATAATTTATGTGATGATTTCTTTTAAGTATCTTCTAATTCAAACCTTGAAAATCTTGGACAGAAGAAACAGTCTTACTGATTAATATCCTGAAAAAAACACAGACTAAAAAAGCAAAGTGTTTTCTGTGGTTTAAAAGTTAAAGTCGGACTTACTTCCAACATCCAGTCTGGTTCCTCCGCCGAACGTGAACCACAGTGAAACAAACTCACTGAGCTGTCGTACAAAAACCTCTGACTGCACACGCACGGCTTTTTAACTTTAACTTTCAGTAAAACAGCAGAACTTTAGATTTAATTTAGTTAAACTGAATATGTGAAGAATAATCCTAACAAAAAACTCTTCAATTTTTACAGTTTTTGTTTGACATTGCTGTTGAATTAGAAAAAAAACTCTCATAAGAACATTTATCCACATTTATTTTATAACAGGGCAGAGATTTCTCCTCACAGATCGAGTTCTAAATATATAACAGCAGCAAACTGAGAAAAAAAAACAGAAATGAACTTACTTCCAACATCCAGTCTGGTTCCTCCGCCGAACGTGTACCACAGTGATACAAACTCACTGAGCCGTCGTACAAAAACCTCTGAGTGCAGACGCACGGCTCTGTGGCTTTAACACAAACAAAGTGGATCAAATGCGTCTCTGCCTGAGACAAGAGTGAACCAAAACATGAGAAACAAAAAGATTTATGTTGGGTACAGTGATCAGTTTCAGACATTCTGTTAGTGACGAGCCTTTCCTGATACTTGAGTTTTAGTCCAAGATTTTTTTTATTTATTTTAAAAAGTATTTATCTTTAAAACTGTTTCTTTATTTTGTTCCTTGCTTACAATTTAATTGCCTGCCTGTTATGCTGTGTTTTATTTTGTTTTGTTTGTGAATGCCCTCATAAAGCACTGTGTAATTTTAATGAAAGTGCTACATAACTACAGATTATGTAATTTGGGACATCAGTGGCTTTGCAATTACAGTTGTCAAAATGTCAATAAAATATTAAAAAAGAGTCACCATGGAAATAAAATGATAAAAAATAGGACTATGCTGTTAAAATTAAACTATTTTCTCAGTATTGATGCATTACAAAATAACTGATTAATTTAAAAAATATTACACGCCATTTTAAAGTTAAAAAGTCAAACAAATTAAATTAAGGACAAGAAGAAATAGCTGGCTGTTGCTCCAGTAAAGATGTTTAAGATATTTTGTCTGAAATTATGAGAAAGGTTAAAGTCAAAACAAAACAAATGGTTTCTTTATTTGAATGAACTGATGCCCATTTTCTGCCTAGTGAACAGCTTCACATTTGTGAGTTCAGCTTTGATGTTAAGCTGAATATTTATTTTCGGACAGTAACATCATGTGATACCAAGAAATCACTAATTTGAGAAAAAACATTACTCTGACTTCAGCATGAACAAACATATTGTTTTGACATTTTTGTTTTTTGACACTGGCAAAAATACATTGTTATGTATTGGCAAAAACACTAAATATAGTTTTACTGGTGTTATTTTTACATCTGTTATAATTAATGTCTTTGGTGAATAGAAATGAATGAAGTGATCAATATTTAAATTTGAAAGCCCTGATATAATTAATCAGATCGGCTCTATCATCACCGTCACCGAGCTTAGGTTCAGACAAGTCTTCCATCTCGTCCTCGAGCAAACCTACAATGCTTAAGGGTTTCTCTCCTCTGTGAACATTCAGGTGTCAGATAATGTTTCTGCAAAAGTTTTTTACTCCACTCAGAGCAGCTGAAGGGTTTTTCCCTCGAGTGAGCAAACACATGTTGGGTCATGCTGCTTTACTGCATAAATCTTCCCCCACACTCAGAGCAGCTGAAGGGTTTCTCTCCTTTGTGAATACTCATGTGTCATGTCAGACATTTCTGGGTAAATTTTTCACCACTTAGAGCAGCTGTAGATTTGCTATAAACTGAAGCTTTGAGTCTGATTACAGACCAGCAGGCAGGTTGTGCAAGGTTAGAGCATGAACAGAAGACAGCAGCAGTGAGTAAGGCTGTCATGAATTATAAATCTCAATACAACATCTCTTTGGAAATTTGATATTTAATACTTCTTTTGATGCCACAGCAAAGGATAAGAAAATATCTGACACAATTGTTTGTGCAGCAGATAATCTGCAGCACAAAAATAGGCAGGAACAGGAAAAATAACTTATATAATGACACATTTTTTATTTGTTTTGTAAACACATTCTTTGTCATTAATGCTTAACTAAAAATCCTTTTGTTTATTGATGTTGTTTGAATTGCTAGCTATGGATTATTGTTACACTGTTGTGTTCAAAGACAGTCAAAATTTTCAACATGATAGAGCTAAAAAATACTTGTCATTGAAGTCATGTAGTTATTTTAAGTGATCAACCCTTTGACTTGCACACTAAGAATGTTTTTCACTTTCAGTGTTTTGATATAAAAGAGAGCAGAGCGTTTATAATAAGCTTTCATTTACTTAACAAATACATTACTTCACTGATTGGCAAATACATAAAAAACAATAATGTAATTTCATGGAAATCAAATACATCCCACAATGCTTCGGTTTTCATTGTGAGCAGAAATTCACTGAACTTCATAAACAGATGTTAAAAAGGCGTCATAGTTCCACTTTACACTTGTACAACTCACTGGACCCAGTCAAATACCTGCAGTCACTTCTGGTGGTACGCGACAAAGCACTGCTTTTTGTTGTTCAAACAAAGGAACAACTTGCCGTCCCCACATTTGGAACAACGCCATCGTGACACTCCACCTTTGCAGAAGTTGCACCTCCCTCTCTGATGGCCAAATATTGGCCAGTGTCCGATGCCATCATAGCGGACCTGCTTGGTGGGGTGGAGAACTCGGGGGTTGGGCCGACGGGCTGGTGGCTTGTCCTGAGCACAATGCGGGTGGCCAGACCTGGCTGGCACCTTGTTGGCTTTCTTCAGAGCAGCTGCGACCGACAGACGGAACTTCTTAAGAGGCATCGGCTTCTCATCGAGAAGGTCGCAGTCCATCTTGTAGATGAGCCATGCATTAGCAATGCTCACGTCGATGATGTACCCGAACAAGGGCATGTACCAGCGCTTTGACTTCATTGGTGTTTTGTAGAGGTGCACCAGCATATCTGAGAGGTCGATGCCCCCCATGGCTTGATTGTAGGCCAGGGCAATGGATGGGCATGGCACGTCAATCTTCTGTTGTGAAGCTTTTGATAATCTTTCCACGAGAGTCAGCGGCTCTACCCCACATGCATTGCTCAGCAAGGTTACACATTTGCTGTCGTACCACTTCACTGCGATGATTCCCTCTGATGAGCAGAAATCAACAGCACCTCTCTCTTGCTTCGCCAGCTCCTTGTCACTCAGCAGAACTGCTCCACCTGAAAGGTGTGGATATGCAGTGTTAGCTTATTTGTTTGTGTATGTCTCCAGATAGATCCATAATACAATAAAACCATTAAAAACAATGTAGTAAATATACATATATGCATCTGTTACGTGTGACCCTGTCTCTCCCTGGTCCTCCTCCTTCCTCTCCTCTGGTGCACACCTGAGAGCAATCTGTGCTCAGGGTGGAGGAGGGTATTTAGAGGATCTTATAGAGGAGCACTGTTGGGTTGGGCACACACAGACCTGAGGAGCAGGAGGTTCATGCACTCCTCCTTTGTTTCTGTTTTCCTGGATTAGCAAGTATTTTTGTTTCTCCCTTTCCCTCTTTATTTCCTCAGCACTAGGTTGCTGGATTTTGTTGCTTTAGTTTGGACTAGAGGTTTTGGGTAGTCCAGTTTTCTCGGTTTTGATTATTCTTTGGTTTAGTTAGTTTCTGGTCAGGCAGTTTAGGGAGAGGTGAGAGGTGCAACGGCCCCTTATGGGTTGGCCTGCTCATTTTCTCCTGTTTTGTTCATTTTTGCTGATAACTCCAGCCCCTTTTGGTTTGTTTAGGTTTTTTCTCATTTGAACTTATACAAAAAAAAAATTAAAAAAGCTTTGTCATTTGTGTGGCGTCCTTTAATATGTTTCTGGTCTCCCTTTTTGGTCAACATTGAGCCAGGTAGTTTTTCATTGGTATGGAGAAAATGTACATGTATGAGCATTAAGGGTACGATACACATACACTTTTTCGACACAACATATGAGAAATTTCAATGCCTTTTTACTTGTGGTTTATTAAAATAATATTTGTTTCAACTCAGAGTGCAATTTCATTAAATTGAATTAAATGTAACTCTTGCAGCTAAACCAGGCACATTCTTCGGTGCATACTCAGAATCATAAAAAACAAAAACATCACCATGTAAAAATAAGAATAAGTAAAAAAATAAATGTATCGAATAGAGAACTCACTCATCTTATGTGGTGCATTCTTAGCAGCAGAGTAAATATTACAAAGAACCAGCTATAAGTGTATCAAGTGTAACACCGGGATGATGTTGGCGTTTGTTGTAGTTTAGCATCGTGTTGCACTTCCGACATACTGTTGTGTTTTTGTCCATGACACGCTTACCATCAGGGTCATACTTAACACGGAAGCCAAAGTAGTCCCAAACGCCAGATCTGAATGATAGTGGAGGGTCTTCAATTTCAGCTGAAGGTAAAGCACTCGCCATGTTCCCAGCATATGTAGCTTCTTCTGTCTCAGCAGCTTGGCCGAATGAAAGGGGAGGTGCTGCACGCACAGCTCATGCAGCCAGGAGTAGCCGAATGCAGATTCATAGAACTTTCAGCGCATAGCACCTCGTCTGAAGTTGATCAAATAAATAAATATAAAATTGCGTTGTTCAGTTCACAGGGTGTACCGAACCGAGGCCACTGTACCGAACGGTTCAATACAGATACATGTTCTGTTGCACCCCTAGTGAGCATGCATATTGATTTTGTGCACGTGTGTAATGCATTATGTGTACCGAGTGTGCACGTGAATATGCATTACCTGTGTGGTTTGCACTGACGGTACCAACACTTCTGATTCCCAGGTTGCTGTGCAGCGTCTTCACCAAGTTGAAGCTGGTAAAGAAGTTATCATAGAACACCACCGTTCCCTCTTTGTTGGTGATGCTGTTGCAGAGTATAGACACAATCTTGCCGCCTAGGAGAAGGTCCTCCAAGCCCAGATGTGCAACTTCCTCCTCT
The DNA here is from genome assembly GCA_036419115.1 of Scarus forsteni. Lineage (NCBI taxonomy): Eukaryota > Metazoa > Chordata > Actinopteri > Labriformes > Labridae > Scarus > Scarus forsteni. The sequence goes on from JAZDUH010000500.1 coordinate 2,814,075, forward strand.
TGAATGTTGCAGAATGTTGTGGCTCCTTGGTAGAGTATAAAGTCATGGATGATTCCAGACGAGCTGCCCCGACAGAAGATTTTGAACCCCCACTTATCCGGCTTGTTCGTGATGTTCTGACAAAGGCTTCCAGCTCGGGTTCCTTTGTACGCCACCATCACTTCGTCAACACTTTGCATGTTGGTGGCGGGAATCAGAAGGCATTGTTGTCTGAACATGTCGAAGAGAGGACGGATCTTGAAGTATCGGTCGATGCAGTCCTCTGTCCTTAAGTTGTCGCTGAAGTGGACATGTCTTCTGAGGACCTGGAAACGCTTTACTGACATGGTGTCTGCCACTGGAGGGAAGCGTGACTCAGTGGCCCAGTAATCTTCAATAGTGGGGAACTGGAACACGCCCATATACAGCAACACTGACAAGAAGTCTTCTATTTCAGCAGCTGTGGTGTTGATCGATGCCCCGGTCTGTTGAACTGAGTACAGATTGGTATGTTCAGCTATGTGCTCAATCATTTGGTCACTGAAGAGCCTCTTGAAATACTCAAAAGGCTCCTGGACTGACTCTGGAACCACGATGACACTCTCAGGCAGAGTGAACATAGGAATGTCCTTCTTGGTCCATTTTCTATGTTCCGTCTTTTCAGAAGTAGGAGACGGACTGAGGATGCTGTCTGAAAGGACCTCTATGAGCCTGCTTTTGGTCCTCCGTTTCTTCTTCTGCAGTGGTGGAACATTTTCGTTACATGGAAGGACCCAATCAGAACTGTCCCCCTCCTCGGGATCACTGTGTTGAGGGACCTCTATGAGCCTGCTTTTGTTCCTTCGTTTCTTGAGCCGTGGTGAAACAATTTTGTCACAAGGGGGGACCCAGTCAGTATCATACTCCTCCTCAGGATCACTGTTGTCCTCGCCTTCGGACTCGCATGGGTCTACAGGCACAAGGGCAAGAGTTGTGTGCCTGCTGCTTCTTCCGTGAAACGTGCAACAATCCATTACACCTGAGAGATAACAACAAAGCAAGCGTCACAGTTACTATAACATCACTGCAGCAAACCCAACACATCTCTCCACAAATGTTTGGAGTTACCAAAATGTACCCATCAAGCTAGTTTTGAGATGTTGCATGTGTGGGAGGGAGAGAGAGTAGGCCTGTGTGTGTAAAAATGTTATGATCCAGAAAAAAAATCGGGAGTGTACTTCGCACATCTAATTTAGGAGACAGGTGCGTCGTAGGAAAAAGTCGATTTACACACGAAGATGGACTCCCGCACACTGTCTAACTTGCAAGAAAATCATTTATTTGCAAAGTATCAGTCTCAGACCTTCATCAGGCAAACAGTTTGTTAAAGAGGGCAGGATGTCTTAAATAGGAAGTGGCGATCACACCTGTGGCCAATCATCATCATGACATAATATAACATATCTGCACCAGAAAAATAAATAAACAGAAAAACAAACACATCAACTTCCTGACTGAGATAGTCAACATGATGAAAGTCTATTATGTCTATTGATGTCATCAGGCTGTACTGCATTCTAGACTTTTTATCTTGCGGGGAATTAAGTGAATTAATTATCAATGGGCTGTGTCAACTTAAAGTTTATTATGATGTTTCTCTACTATGTTACTTGTCTTATGAACCTTTAATGTCCCTTAAACTGTGTATCTTGTGATTTATGTTTCCTTTTAGCCGTATTTGTAGGCTTTAAATAGACTTTCATCATGTTGACTCTTATCATGTTGACTCTCTCAATCAGGAAGTTGATGTGTTTTTTTTTCTGTTTATTTATTTTTCTGGTGCAGATGTTACGTCATGATGATGATTGGCCACAGGTGTGATCGCCACTTCCTATTTAAGACGTCCTGTCCTGTTTGACAAACTGTTTGCCTGATGATGATCCAAAAAACAAAAATATCAAAGCTGTGTGAAAAACGATATATTTTAGAGGTGTGACCAGAGGTTAAAAAGTGCTCAACATTCAAATGAACAGTGCTAAGGTGCTATCAAGGTCTGATGGGTGGCTTCATACAGCCCCATCTTAAAATGTATAAAAGCCACACTTAAATATTTACACCTGATGAGTTTGGACCAGTACACAAATACTTTTATGTTTGTTGTTTCTGTAAAGTGAATGAACTGAATTGGTAGCAATAATTAGAAAAAAAAAAAGTACAAAATATTGAGCTACTAACTTGAGCAAGCTTGTTTACACAGACTGGCAACTCTACCGAGCGGTTGACCCCCTTTTCCAAAGAATCACAGATACACATTTATTGTCAAATTTGTCTCTTTCAACTCAAATCTGATTGGCTGAGGGTCTGGAAATGATATGTGAAAAGGTTTTTCTCTTACCTGGACGTTTGCTAGATATCTGAGGAGCTGTGCAGCAACCAGTCACTTCCGTTTTTTTCCCCCACAGTTTCAGACAGTATTTATGTATAGCAGTTCAACCCAGTGGATGAAATAAGTGTTACAAACACTTTTTAAGTGAATTAGGATAAACAGCCAAAGATAGGCCCTCCAATTTTTGAAATACAGTAATATGGTGGTGAAAAAAAAAAAGAGTCAAGCAAGCTCTTTGCAGCTCTGGGTTGAAAATCTGAGTCTACATCTGTTTTCAAAGCTTTGATACATTTGACTAGAAAAACTGAGGGTATTGTATAGTTTTCAAAATAATGTATAGAAAATGTATCAAAGTATTTTTGACAACCTCAGCTGTGAATGTGTGTGTCAGCCTTTCTGTGGATGTGAAGCAGGTGTGTCTCGTGCTATGAATTTTCACAGATATTTTGTCCAAACGAAAATAATGTGAATGTCTTCTGGTGCATTGATTAAGGAGCTCCGCTGTCACACTTTATGAAATCCATCATTATTTTACACCTAAGACGATTTGGCTAACTGAAAAGTCTTCAAGAGAACCCTTTATGTTAATTAAGGAAACTGGAGCAGTTGCTTAAGGGGATAGTTCGGGATTTTTGAAGTGGGGTTGTATGAGGTTAAATGCATTAGCTTGAACAACTGCCACAGTGACAAACAACAGCTCTGCATCTGTGCAGAAAGAGCTGGCATGAGAGCAAGGGCTATACATTGCTGTAGATAGAGTCAAAATCATGCTGTGTAACTTCAAGAGTTTTAGGCGAAAACAAGCCACAAACTTGCAACTAGAGGTGGACCACAAAATCCAATTCAAAAATTTGAAATTTGTAAATTAAAAAGATGTTTGTCCTCCTGCTTTCAGTGCCTGACAACGTGCTTGTCTGAACAGGCTTTTGCAGTCCACAGCTGTAAAGTGGGGCATGCCTGTAGTAGTTAGTCAAACTACTGAAGTTGGTCCGTTAGCTCGCTGGGTCCACATTTAGCCTGTTAGCTTGCATCTCAGCTTATTAACTTGCTGCTTTACCTTAGCTTGCAGCATAGCCAATTAGTTCACTATTAGCTCACTGGCCTGTCCCTCCTTCACTTAAAGCAAGTATGTAGGTGCATTTGTGATTCTACAATGACTTTTAGAATTTTTCATCTTACAAGCAATCATCTAGAGTTTAAAGAAGCAGAACAACAGCCCGTAACAAAACTGACTGCTGCTGCTGACCACTGCATGCTGTGGTTTTACCTAACTTTGGTTTTCGTCCAGGACCAACTCTATTGCCTGTTTCACTTTTAAACACTTACAACCCTAAACTGTTGCAGACAACCAAGGGAAATTTATTTGAATAGTACCTACAGCAAAAAGGCAATTTAAAGTACTTCACAAAATACATAAGAGCACAACTGACAACAGGAAAAAGCACATAAGAATAAAACAATTTTCACATAAATAAATAAACCCACAAAAATTGAGAACAAAGAAGCCTGGACAGATAAAAAGAGAGACATTTCATGAAACTCATTTTATATACAGAAGCTTCAAACCATTTTTCTGATCTGTCAACATCGGGAATAAATCAAATCTTAAAGGATAACTTCGGTTCCTGCAGCTTTTACATTGTTTATAGAATGAAGAACAACAATATACTCACCCAGAAGGCTTTCCTGATGCACACGGTGCTTCGGGAGATATTTAGATCCAAAATTGAGCAGCGGACACCGATATAATGTAGCCTGTAGGGCATAGATCGCCGCTCCTAAAAACTGCATTAATCGTCCAAAAACTCATGTTTTTCACCAATATTCCCTGAGATCGCTTCCTCATTTCTATCAGCTCCTTATCTGTATAATCTGGCTCCAACCTGTAAGGACGCCCATCATATTCAAAGTCCTCCTCCACAACATCTTCATCCCATAGATATTCGCCCATTTTGCACAAAACTGGAAGAAGAAAGTCGATTTGTAGCTGCCCTGAAACAATGAGCACTGCGCATGCGCCAAGAGCATGTAAACAAACTTCGTTCAGCCACACAGCGCTGTGTGGAGAGACACAGGCTGCAATGGCCGCCCATTCGCGCGAATCATGATGGAATATTGGTGAAAACATGAGTTTTTGGACGATTAATGCAGTTTTTAGGAGCGGCGATCTATGCCCTACGGGCTACCATTATATCGGTGTCCGCTGCTCGATTTTGGATCTAAATATCTCCCGAAGCACCGTTTGCATCAGGAAAGCCTTCTGGGTGAGTATATTGTTGTTCTTCATTCTATAAACAATGTAAAAGCTGCAGGAACCGAAGTTATCCTTTAATAAATCTTGACACAAGCAGACTTTTCAATGAAAAGAGCTTTGATTGAGAGTCATGAATATGTAAAAATGGATTCTGAATTGTCACCTTTCTGAATCAAAATCATGACTCAAGGAAAGATTCCCACCCTTAGGATTACAAACTTTCCACAAGCAAGCCACTTGGTTTTAGTTTTACTTTGGTCCACGGTTCGGCCGAATGGCCCTTTTCCACTAGCCCTACTCTACTCTACTCGACCACACCCGGCTCTACTCTACTCGCCTTGTGCTGCTTTTCCATTAGCCCCAGTCGCCTGCCCAACGGGGTGCAGTGTCGCTTTAAACAGCCGAGCGGCACTGTGGTGACGTCATTTTGAGCGCGACACAACAATCTGTGGCTTTTTGTCACAAACTGAGTATAAAAGGAAAGCAGAAGAAGGCTGCAGATGGCAAGAAAAAATACCCCTTGAAAAGCACAGGAGAGTTTTGGAAGCTATACAACAGAATGAAGCCGAGGACGAGAGCAATCGAGCTGTAAAGAAAAGACGTATGAGGGTAAGTTAACGGTAGCTATCGGTAGCATGCTAGGTCGTCGTGCTCATGACTCATCGATGACGACACTGTCTGACCAATCAGTAGCCGGCAGTCGGTGACGTCATCTTTTAGTATCGACTCAGCTCGCTTGGAACCAGAGCGGAGTAGGTACTAAAACTAGCTTGTTTTAGGAGGTACCAGGCTAGTGGAAACACGCTGCAAATCGAGTAGGGACAAGGCGTGCTAGTGGAAAAGGGCCATAAGTGTCCTTCTGTCTGTAGCACCGAACCAGCTACAGTTTGCAGGCTTTACAAGAAGAAACAACCACTACTAAACTACACGCCGTTTCCTTTGGACACCTAGGAAGACTTTTATGCACTAGAATGCACACAAGAAACTTCAGTAGATCAAGATTCTACAGGTCTGAATAAAAATGGTGAAAAAACAGGTGTCTGAATCGTAAGCTCGTGCCATTAAACAATGAAGTAAGAGTAACTACGGAAATTACTTCAAAATGTTTAAAGATCAGAGGACACCAATACATGCCCCTTCGGTCTGCAGCTATCATCATGCAGGGCCTCCCTGCTGTAATGTACATTCAGACTTGAACTGACAGATTCCCAGATTTATAAACTACAAGGAAAAGCAAGAGGAGCCGATGACAGTTTACTTATAGAGTTAGATTTGGGCTAATACTGATTGTTTATTTTATCAAGACATGAACCGTGGTTTTGATTATACTTTACTTGATTAAAATACCCTGAATGTTTGTCATTGAGGTAGTACTCCGGGCTAAAATAACACACTTGGTCAAAATGCCTGTGCTTGGTCAGCAGAATAATGTTTCAACATGAAACGAGATGTAGTGATATCAGTGTCCCTAACAAAACAAAAGTGAGACCATATTTTGATCAGCACACCTCTGACAGAAGGACATGAAGGCTGTGTTGTGTCTGGACGTAGTATCACAAAGGGATGTGTTCAATAAAGCATGCAATCACGATACACCGTTTGTGTGGCTTGATTTCACCTAAAACTCTTCAAATCATGTGGAGTGGACATGGTCGTGCCTGCAACCTCATTTAGTCTGAGCTTCCATGAAAACTATTTCTGTGGAGATGCAGAGCTGATCTCCATCACTGTGGCTAATGTTCAAGCTTACCTCGTCCTCATACAGCTCCACTTCTAAAATCCTGGACTTTCTCTTTAACAGGGTTCCCACTCTTTTCTAGAAATCATTTTCCAGGACTTTTCCAGGACATTTTCCAGGACTTTGTCACATCACCAACTGAAGTTACATTGTTGCTGTGGGCAGTTTTCAAATTCAAGTTAGCCTTCTAAAAAACAAGATTAGAGGTTGATGAACAACATCTCTAGCTACTGATCGTATTTGATCTTAGAATTTTGAACATTGTCTGTTAGCTATCTGTTCAGTCTGGCTTTTATATGTCTTACTATTATAAATGTATGGTTATACATATTTTTTAATCTATATTTACTCCGCTTTTCTATGAATAGATTTTGTTGATTTAGCCTAACTTTTATTTTGTCATTATTTTTATTATTTCTTTAAATCCCCATTGTTTTGAGTTTTTATATTTTATGCCTTAACATGCATTATTTTACCTACTCACATATTCTGGCTGTGTGTACATTAGCTAGCAAGTACATTTTTACTTCATTTCATTTGTTTCAAGCTAGAAGGAGGACAAATAATTTTCCAGGACCATTTCAGCTTTTCAAGGACATTTAGCTTTTTTCCTCATTTTCCATTTGTTTTCCAAGACTAGAAAATTGGGCAATCATTTTCCAGGTTTTCCAGGACGCCTGGAAACCCTGTTTAATAAACACTTGAGTTACAACTTTTAAGAAGCAACATTGTATTTACGTTTGATTTGACAGTTTGTTTTTAAATTCAATCCTGATTTAATTTAATTTAATTCTATTTATTATTGATTTGGTTTGCTGCTCAACTAATGAATGACAAGTCTGAATGAAAAACTAAACTACATCCTGCTCTGCTCCCCCACAGTCCTCTTGTTTAACTCCTGGTTTTACTTCTTTGTTCTCCTCTGTGTTTGTTTCATTAAGCTCTGATGCCTTACTGCCAACACATTTGTGATTTTTTAACGCACTACGCGCTGAGAATCTTCGTTTACACACGTCGCACCCTAATGGTTTCTCTCCTCTGTGATGTGCCATGTGAAGCGTCAGAAGAAACTTCTGTTTAAACCTTTTATCACACTCGGAACAGCCAAAGGGTTTCTCTCCAGTGTGAATTTTTGTATGTTGGGTCAGTTGGTATTTAAGGCTAAATGATCTGCCACATTCAGAGCAGCCAAAGGGTTTCTCTCCAGAGTGAATTTTCATGTGTTTGGTCATAGATCCCTGCTGGCTAAATTTTTGTCCGCACTTCGGGCAGCTGAAGGGTTTTTCTTTAGTGTGAATCAACAGATGTTGGGTCAGATGTCCCTTGTGGTTAAAACTTTGACCACAATCAGAGCAGCTGTAGGGTTTCTCCCCAGTGTGAATTCTCATGTGATCTGTAAGATTACCTTTTTGCTTAAAACTTCTGCCACAAAAATCACAGCTGAAGGGTCTCTCACCTGTGTGAATTCGCATATGCTGGGTCAGATGAGCTTTTTGTTTAAATATTTTACCACACTCAGAGCAGATATGTGTTTTCTTTGTCTTTGGTCTCTTATTCTTAATGCTTTCCACTGGGTTTGAACCGGACTGGTGTTCCAATGTTGCGCTCCAATCAGCACTGTCATCAGTCTCCACTTCAGGGGAGTCTTCAGTTTTGACCCCATAATGTCTGACTGCTGCTGCTTCTCCACAGTCCTCCTCATCAGCTTCTGTCTCCATCTGTCCAGTTTCTCTTTGATAAAGCTGTGAGGGCTGAGGACTCTCTTCATCATATTCACTCTTCACAGTGTCAGGATCAAAAGTGAACTTGATAATATCAGTCTCCTCTGGTGCTTGGAGCTGCTCTCCCTCTTGTCTGCCCCACAGATCCTCTGGTTCCTCCTTTATGTGCAGGGGCTTGACAGTCACCTGGTCCATACTGGAGCTTCTTACTTCTTCTTGATCCACAAGAACTGGCCGGACTTAGTCAGGAGAATCTAAAATACAGAATCACACATAACAGTTAAAAATGATTTTATGTGAAAACAGAACACGTACAGAGTTATCTGTATGTTTGAAGCTGGTGTGTGGCAAAGTGTGATAGGGCCTGACATATGATACAATTATTTGTTTGTTGTGCTGATTAGATACCTCGCTGAGATGCTCCTTCAGTCAGAATTTCTACTCTGGAAGTCCAACGAATTTGAAGTACCCCAAGTTCACAGTTGCGTAACTGGAGCATGTTTAAACTGGATACAACATAATTCCCAGTTCCAACATCCAAGACCTGAGATCAACTGAAGGCACCCTTAAGAAGCATCTTTTGAATTCTTTAAAGTCTGAGGTGCAGGTTCAATTTATATTTATTTTAATACAAAGTCCTGTTTGTCAAGGTCTGTTATGTACAGTAATGATTAGTGATGCACCGAAATGAAAATTTGTGGCCGAAGCCGAATAAAAAAAACGCTTGACCGAATACCGAATATCCAATGGGGAGGCAAAGTAGTTCACTACATTTTTTAATAGTGCATAAATAGCTTTGAGTAAATTTTTAGACATGTTTTTAAAAGAAAGAAATTGTTTATTGAATATTATGACATTTCTTAATATTCCAGTAGCCTTTGCTTTTCAAAAAAAAGCCCAACAAAGTTTTTTATTCATATCAAGCCTTCAAACAAAACAAAACATTCATTAAAAAAATACTTGAGTGCACTGAAATGGATATAAACCAATAAACCAATAATACCAACAAATAAATAATTGTCCTTTTGACACAAGACTGCTTTAGTGCTGTCACTTTATATTCGACATTTGAATAACCGATCGAATATGGGAATAAATATCTGTCACTGAAATGTAAATAAATGTTTGAATGTAAAATATTGAGTGTGGCGACACATCAGGCCTGGAGCAGTAGTCCGTTCCGTCCACCAGGGGGCGCTGTGAGCGTAGCTTAACCGTCAGTCACATCCGGTGCTCTCTTAGCCTCAGTAAACAAAGAGTTTCCACACCGAGCGGACATTAACAGCTCTGAATGTTCTGAGGAGAGCTGTGTGGAAGCAGTTCTGGATCTACACCGTTGATGGCAAGCTTAAAATCAAGCTGTGTTTTCTGTGAAATACAGTTTAGTCACTCGTCCTCCAATTATTTGCGGGCTCAGCCGATGGCTTTTCATCCAGGCTATACAGCTGAGTGCAGCGGCGCTTCGTCAAGAGTTTAAGCCCGTGTGACTGTTCTTCATTCGAATATCTTTGATTATTTGGGTGCATGTTTGTGTTTGATTTTTAGGAAAAGTGACAGTCTTAGTCTGCTTAGCCACAGTCACACGCAATGACGTAGTTGATTTTGTCATTGCGTCACACGGTACTATTCGGCCTTGCTATTACCTCACTCCACCGAAGGCTGAATATGGCTTTTTTTGCAATATTCGGCTGAATATATTCTGCCACAGAATATTCGGTGCATCCTTAGTAATGATTAATTTAATATGTTTTTCCACAAGAAAGAGGCACAATTGTTGATGATTAAAAAAAAATAAAAAATACTCTTTCCCAGGCCCTGTAGATCGGACTGACTTTAGTAATTACAGGAAGTTTGCAACTAAATATTTTAATTAAGTCGAAAAGTATCAAGTTTTTATTCTAATTATCATTATAATTTGATGCTGTTCACCAAAAGCAGTGAAGATCCTCAGCGGGTGTAACAGAAATATTTGGAGCCATAACTTCAGGTTTGTAACAAAGGTAAAGCTGTTTTGTTACAATATCAGTCAACAAACAAGCAACCCGGTGATGAAGTTGAACCCCACTTCTAACTCTGCCCTCTATAGAAAAGCCAAAACATTAAATTACATAATATCCTTCATAAAATGATTACTAAATTGCACACTGAGGACATTAGATTCTGTTTTTGTGGTCATAGCCATCATAAAACCCAGAGAAATCTAAATACAGGGACTGGTTTGACAGTACAGGATATAAATACTTAATACTTGAATCAATATAACCAATTATTAATATTATTTATGCATATTTTTCAGGAAATGATGGTTTATGACCAGTTCAAGTGTCATTAAAAATGAATGAGGGGCAACAAAAGTTGACCAGGTGATTAAACCGTAAACTCAGAGAAAGCCTGGGTACAAAGATCTCATTTTGGATTAGAAAAAAAAAAATCACAAACACTGAGTTTCTTGTTTCAGAGCTTCATCTAATGCCTTAGGGTATTTTATGCTGCATTACGAACATAAGTTGATGGCGCCAAATGTCTATTCAGTCATTTTTTAAAGATAAATCCGACCTGAATCTAAATTTTCTGTAATGAAAATCACCAAAAATACTCAGGCTTTATATAAATGACTACAAACAACACTCTTCGGGTCAGTTTAAGAGTTTCTGTTTCTTACCACAAATATAAACTACAAGGCGGAGCTAGTCTATAAACCTCTATAAGCACATGATATGATGCAAAATGATATGTTTGCAAAATTTGGTTTATGCTCTAACAGCCTGACTCACAGCGTCTAATGTCAGCCTCCTTCCTTTGACAGCTGATGTTGATTCAGTGTCTGAAAAGCTTCACAGAAGAGCAGGAGAGGACTTCAGATCAGTGTTTTAAAGAATCAGGCAAAAAAAAAAAAACTGAACAGAAGCTCTCTTGAACATTTCTGCTGGCTTTGGGGTGGGCAACTGGTGGTTCTTGGTCCTCCGCCTCACTTCATGTGGCCCACTAGTCAGATTTCAAATGTCCAAAACTTGCAACCACAAGGACAGAAACCTGCCATTAAGTATTGAGTCTGGTTTGACATTAGACCTCACAGATATTGGCAAGATGCATTAAAACGCGAAATACGGAATAAAATAAACTATTCACGAGTCTTTAAAACCAGTCGTATTTAAGATTTCTATTCCAACTTCATTTATTCAGTTTTGCAGTTTACCAGACCATACATACATTTAAGGGTGCATAATACTATTGGACCAATATCAGTATTGGACAGTTAAGAACCTATTTAAAGCTGACATTTTAACCAGTCTAATAGACCATAAATTTCCCAAATATTGCCCGTAATATTTGCAGAATATACATGTTTATGTGTCTATCGCTTTGGTATGCCTCACCCACACCCTTATAAATCCAAAGTAAAATATATCAAAGAATAACATTTTCTTGCCTTACGTCTGTTTCAAACACAAATAAGCTGCAACCATGAAAAACAAAGATTGATTTTAGTTAAATGGAGGCACTGTGTTACTAAAAAAAATATCTGTTTCAATATTAAAATTGGCAATAATAAGTTCAGGAATAAAATCATTCCAGATCCCCGCACAAATCTAATATCGTGCACCAATAAGTTTTGCTTCATTTTATTCCTTAAAGAGCATAAGTAGATTTAACTTGCTGTACCAGCTTCTACAGTAGTGTCTTAGATTAGATTAGATAGATCTTTATTGATCCCTGAGGATTACAGTCACAGTTTGAAAAATATATATTTAAAAAGGTAGACATAAACAAGAACATAGACAAAAATAAAGTAAATAATGATTAAAAATAGGGCTGGGTTAAAAAAATCAGTTTAGTCAATTTCCCTTTAAATGGTTCATAATCGATCCATAAAAATCCAAAGATCGATCTTTTAACTTGGGTAGTTTTTTCTTCATTGATGTGCAGAGAAGCAGCCCTCGCATCAACCATGCTAACCTCGCATGATCAGCGTTTAGCTCTGCTTTCCACTGAACAAGATCTGGTGAGATGTTACTGCAAGCAGTCAAAAAAACATGGTGGAAGCGAGTAGCACTATAGGGGCACAACCGGAGTTTAAAAGTCGATGTTTGTACATATTTCAGATTAAACAAGAATGAAAGAAAAGACCAGTTGGACAAAAAACAAGTAACTTGCAGAATCTGCATTAATGCATATCATTAATATGTGATTAATGTAACTGCTTTGGGTTCAGTTCTTAATGTAAAAACAGTTTTAATAATGTACCAGGTCAAAAAGTCATTTATGGCATTATTTTTACAGAGATAACCCAGACTGAACAAATTTTGAATGGAATCGTGAATCGAATCGATTTGAGACTTCTTAATATCGAATCGAATCGATCCAGAAAATCTGAATCGACACCCCGCCTTAATTAAAAACATCTAACATAAAAGTATGGCTACTGGCTTCTCCTCATTATGGAGCATTTAAAATGCATTTGGGATAAAGTATATCAAAACAAATTAAAGAAGTATTATTTAGCAAGACTTTAACGGCTGCTATATTTGCCTGGCTTCTTTTGTTGTGGAAATTGATTACTAGTATAAATAAATTAAATAATAACGGTATAATTTGGTTTGTTCTGTTGCATTTTGGTTTTAAATTAATTTATTTATTCTTGCTTGATTGTTTAGATTTGGGCTGGAAGTGTAAATAAATATTGTGATTAAAATAAGTATATGTTGTTATTGTTTAATAACCAGCATTTTGATCGTCTTTTGGATTTTGTCTTTCATTTGTTATAGTTTTTCTCCTGAAACTGCGAGCATGATTAATGTGGCCCTTGTTGTCTGTATGTTGTTCATTTGTATCACATTAATATCTGATTTCATTAATAGTCCGAAATGAATTCATCCTCATCTCAATTTCTACTGCATGATTACAAAGAAACAGTTGTTGACAAATATGAACTGGACGCAGTAGCAGACATATTATTGTGCTAATCAGAAGCAGAGGACGCTCACTGGTTTAATTAGGGTGATAATTCATGATTTTCATCCTGTTGTGACATCAATAGTCTGAGCTAGCTGCTGCTAACACTGAGCTAAAGGCTAAGCTGCTACATCTACAGTAATTAAGTTCAGAGAAGAAGAAAGAAAACAAACCTGCTCTCTCTTTAAGATCCTGAAGCCCGGACATTTGACACTCATCCAAGAGTCAAAGAAGGAAAGTTTAAGTTCATCAGTTTTCGAGGAGTACTTGTTCTAACAGGACGACATGCTAACTAGGCCAAGCGGGGAAGGAGCCCTTAGAACCCGGAAGCACAAAGGTCACTTCCTGTACACGCAACGACCTTCAGAATAAAGGCAGCGCCTCAAATGTCCAGAGCTGGAAAATAACCAACTGCATATTCTTATTTAATTCTTATGAAGTGGATTTGTGTCTACTGTTGCTGTTTTGAGTAGATTTTAAAATTGGAACTTCTACTTTTTCATTTTATGATCTCAATTTTGCAGAATGTTGATGTTATTCTATATTTTGGTTAAATGCAGAATGCATTAGCAAAATCTGCATTTGTTTGTGTTTGTCTGATACAGCCACACTTTTGAAACACAAATAGATTTTACTGATAAAATTTTGTGGTAATATTTGAGATTTTGTAAAACTTTAAGGGTGTCTTAAAACCTTTTCCCTCAACTGTATATAAACTTACTTTTCAAAGATATCAGTGAAAATGTTTTTAAGACACTTTGAGTCACATAACAATAATGTTACACAATGGAATTTACATTCAGTATTTTCCTGGAAGAGAAACATTATTATAAGTTTAATTTTTACACTAAATGAATGAATAAATGAATCAGTCAATCAATGAAGGCTTTATCTCAAATATGCGTAATGCAGAAGCAAAAATAAAAATTGTTCAAACATTTTAAACAATACTAGAAAAACGTGCCCAAAAAGAAGAAGGAAGACGCAGCTTATTTATTCCTACCCCTACATGAATTACCCAAAATATTTAGATATTACAGAACCAACCATAGCAATTTGTCAACAACAAGAAATAAAGAATTTCAAACTGTTTCTAACTATATTGACGTTTTCTTTCTGATCCATTGAGTATCCCATATTGAACAAGAAAAGCACTCGGAGAACAGGGACGTTCACCAAACAGCTTAGTTGCAGAAATGGTTTTTCAACAACCTCTGTAAAAGATAAAATCCAGTATCACCAGATACAGAGTGGTGATCGGATCTGGACCAAACTTATCAAACACCGGGAAGTTGTTATTCTTAATAAACACAACAAGTTTTGGGAACTTTATGTGAATTATTGCATGTCATCAATGGGATTTCCCATTTATAAAGTTTAAAGCTTTGTTGACATCAATCTGGATCAGATTCAGACGAAATTTACCTTAATGACAGAGACATGGACCCCATATTCTTCTGTAAATTTGGAAGCCAATCCATTAAAAAAATGCATAGACGTATGATTTGTTTAAAAAAAAATCCACCCAATGTTAACTTCTGGATTTTTTTTTTGTTGGAGGAATTTATTTTGCATCCAGATAAATGCACATATATCCAACCATTTCTGAGTTCTGCCATTGCCAACATCTGAAAATTGCAGCAAAATCCATCCAGGACTTTTCTGAATCTTTCAAACAAACAAACAAACAAACCCCTGAAGTCAAAGGACTTCAGGGTGTTATAATCTTCGGTCCCAGAATCTCCTCTTGTTGTCTATTCCTAAGGTCCGAACTGAGCAGGGAAAAAAGGCCTTTAAATTTGCTGCTCCTTTTGCTTAGAATGAGCTGCAAAAAGACCTGAAACTGAATGAGCTGGTCTCATTGGACACTTTTAAGAAAATGTTAAATTATGTAAACACTGAGGCATCTGGCTGCAGATGTGTCCACAGATGATCTTGCTTCCTTAAATAATCCAGCCTGACAAATGTCTTTATTAATTGTACATTAAGTGTTTTGCAGGTCTTGTGTATGTGTGTGTAATGCTGTTTTGTGAATGTAAGAAACTTTGTAAATTGTGCTGCTGCCTATCTTGGCCAGGACACTCTTGTAAAAGAGATTTTTAATCTCAATGAGTTTCTTTTCCTGGTTAAATAAATAAATAAAAAAAAACACTGGCAAAAACACAACCTCTTTGGCTGAGGTAACCAGAATGATTCACTAACTGATCTGGTTTTGAGTTTTACATCATCGCCAGCTGATGAATGAATGAATGAATCTTCAATCAATGTGCATTTTCATCATATCATTTTTGCCCAGTAATCAGATTACATCCACAAAGTAAAAATTATCTTATTTAAAATTTGGTAAGTCATGTCTGACTCCTGCTAACACCTCTTCTCTCTTTTGACTGAGGGACAGTCCAGGTTAGATTTCATGTTGAAGAGAGATAAATAAAGTTTCTGGAGGGAAACTAACCTGTGTCAGTTACAACAGAGAAGACTGCCACATCTGTTAGTCCTCGTCAGGAAGATGAAACTGGTCTCTGATGTTTCACTTCCCTCCCTGAGATCAGTCAGGGCAGCAGCAGATGCGTCTCAACAGTAAAGATGAGCTCTGATTAAAAATGTGTACATGTGAAACTCACTCCAGTCTCTAAGTAACATGTGTTATCTATTCTTTGTAGGTTTAATTAATCAACGTGATATGGGAGCTTCATCTAAAGAACGAAACACTCAGATGTTGTTTGTTTGACTCGAGTTCTTCACTGTGAAGTGTTCATCAAGTGAACATTTTAAGGTGTTTGGACATTTCTGGTCTGTGGAGAGTTTAGTATTTTCAATTTGGCTATAAATGTCTATATCACATTTCATTTGAAAATAAAAAAATAAATCAGCATAATTCAGATTCAGATTCAGACAACTTTATTTATCCCACAAGGGGCAATTCATTTGTAGCTTCCCAGTGTATATGCATTCATACAGCCAGTCAACAACATACATAAATAAATAATCATCAAGGAAACATATTTAAGCAAGCATGGGACAGATAGAGGTGTCGGACATTATAAGTAGCCTACGTATGCAGAGGATAAAACAAGATAAGATAAAGACAAATAAAGAAAAGATAAAGATAAAACAAATGGGGTGAAAAAACAAGACAATGTAAAAACTTTAAAAACAGCGAGTAAAGCAGATAAGACAAGAAAAAAATAATATCCTCTAGAAATAGTAATTTAAAGTGAGTGCTGTCTGTATTTAGGAGCTTGAAGGACTTTGAGTAGTGATTATCACAAACAAACTGTAATATCCTTATAGTTTGTTTGTGAATACCAGAGTTAAAACATTTTATTCCTCTGCAGGTGATTAGAAATGAGAAGTTGAATTTGTTTACGACATGAGGAGTAAACACCACAATGATTCCAGCTGTAGTTTGTTGACTCTGTGTGTTTGCATATGTTCAGCCTCTCTGCCCTCAGACTTTAAGAGGGCAGAGTTGGTCAATGTCTGTCCACACCCGCAGCACCATGATGAGGATGATGATGTCACCCATCCTACTGATGGCCACCCTGGGGCTCCTTGTTCGTGGTGAGACTGTTTTCCAGCTGTTTTGTGTTAGGGTGTAACCATGTTCAGCAGAAATGATGTTCTGCTGTAATTATCTTAATCTGTTCTGGATTTGTTTGGGCCAACAGGAGACATCATCCTGACCCAGTCCCCTGCCTCTCATGCTGCTGCTCCGGGACAGACTGTTTCCATCGGCTGTAGAGCAAGTCAACCTGTGAGCAACGAGGTCGACTGGTATCTTCAGAAACCAGGAGAAGCCCCCAAACTTCTGATTTGGTGGGCTTCAAACCGTCAGTCTGGAGTTTCAGACCGTTTCAGTGGGAGTCAGTCTGGAAATGACTTCACTCTGAACATCAGAGGAGTCCAGACTGAAGACGCAGGAGATTACTACTGTCAGCAGGATTACAGCTTCCCGTTCACACAGTGATACAACGTTGTACAAAAAGCTCCCTCAGCTGAAGAGGAGCTGATCTCTGATCTGAATCAACAGCTGCAGTCACAGACCCACGCACTTAAGAAACTTCACTGCCGACAAGGTCTTTATCTATTTATTATACATTCTATCATTATTATCATTGTTATTTAAATTTTTAAAATAAGTAGTAAAAGATATATTTACATCCACTGTAGACTGACTGTCAATTTTCTGGGTTAAAAAGTGATACACACATAAAAATTCGAACATTTCTGAAACAAAAATATAACATAATAAATTGCAGGATTATAGCAATTAGTTGGACTTTATGAATTAAATGATTTCAGTTTCAAAAAACTATATCAATGAGAAAAGAATTGTAAAACAATTTCGAAAAATTGTAAGCAAACTGAGAATGAAAAATATTTTTAAGGATTTCAAAGCCTTAATTTGGATTTTAAGAATCCAAGGTTTCAAGCATGAGAAGTTTTCAGATAAAAAAAGAAAATTGTAGTCTTAAAGTCCCTGTTTTGGACTTTAAAAGTTCAGCCGTTTCAAGTTTGAAAACTCGTACATTTATAAGAAAATTAGTTTTAAAATAATGAAGAAAAATGATAAATTTATGAGGAGAAAAAAAATATTTTTCAAGTGCTTTACACCTGAATTTAGATTTAAATAACTTTTTATTATCAAAAATTGAGGGTTCTAATGAAAAAAGTCTTGATTCCTCTGATTTGGAGCATTTGTAGTATTTAGATCACTGTCTGTCTAAACCGTTTAGAGACACCTAATGTAATGATTTTGTCCCCCTCCTTTTGTTATTCAATAAGAAAAGTTACAAAGTCATACCAGAATGGCCCAAAGTTCCTGTCTGTGTCTTGAAATTGATTAATCTTTGGCTCAACATAAATAACAATGCCACATTCCACCAAGAGAAGTTTTACTCAGTTTAAGCTTCATTGGTTATTCTCCAGTCTAAATCCAATCAGAATCGCTGTCTTAAGTTTTAGGTCTAGCAGAGTCTTCATCATGGACCTCTGTCTCTGACTGTAAATATTCCTCTTGACCAAAGAGCTGCAGCTGATCCTCTGCAGTCATCTCCATCAACTCTTCTTTGTCGTTTGGTTGTTATTGATTAACCTCTGAAGTCTGATCATTGACATACAAGTCAATGACAACTGAACAAATGCTTCTAATACTTAAGAGTGCAATACCATATTTAAAAAGTGTTGTGTATTCCTCGACACACAAGAGAACGATCAGACTTGGACAAAAGACTTCAGGGGAGGGTCCTCTCACTCTTTCTGTGGTAGGTCATGTAAAGTGTTGGGTGTACAGTGACTGTCTGTTATTGTTTTAATGATGAAGAGCAGCTGAGGGGTTTCTCTCCTGTGTGATCTGCAGAACGAGGCAGAATTAATCAGAGCACAAAAGGCAGCTGACACTTTCTTGCCTGGATAAATTTTGATTTTTTTTTCTGGATAGATCATTTGACATCTGCAGAGCTGATCAGACTTTTGCAGAATTATTTGCTGCTCCTCCGCCGTGAAGTAGGCTGCTCTCTTCTCCATTGTGGAAAATGCTCCGGGGCCGCTAACCACACCCATTTTATGTGAGCGCGCACAGATCCCAGCCGGATTCACTTATCGAGTTGATAACGAGCCTCGTAGTACAGCAGATCTGGATGGCAGAGTTATCCTGGATGACTTAATCCAGCATCGTAGTACAGGCCCCTGGTCACACAGGATGATGTCATCAACCCGCCCCACTCACCCTCAGTGAATTTCCCTGATTATTTGCTGCTACATTGGTGCTTAGGCTCACTTGTTCAAATTAAGGCAAAACTTGTTTTATGTTATTTATGCATCATTTTAAAATCAGTAACCAAGTTCAGTAAAGAAAAATCTGTTGGAGGTAGGCAAGCAAAGATAATAATAATAATCAATATGGAGTATTGCAGAAAGACTTCACATTTAAACTGCAGACCAGGGCACAGTCAACAGCCTCAGAAAAGACAGCTATGTTTCTGAATAGGGATGGAAATTTATGAGACTTTATTGACACCCATGCCATCCATTACTCTGCTCGTGGAATTTCTGTTTGGGTGAAAGCTACTGTCATGGGCTTTTGAGAGGCAACAGTGTCAAACACATGACACTCCAGATAATCAATGCTGTGCTGCATGATAAAATACTCTTGGTTTTTCCATTGAATGTTGAGCACTAGGTGTATTTTTCTTGCAAATGTAGCCACGATTTAGACCACTCAGTAATAATTATAATACATTTTATTTAAAGGCTCCTTCTCTGAACACATCAGGGCAAAGTTTAAACAAAATACATACAATATCAGAAAATATATAAACAGTAATCAAAGATAAACTAACATTTTGCCCCCAGTCTGCCATGATATTTGACTACTTTATTGTCATCCCTGCTGCCTGCCTCGAATATTAGAGCATCTTTTATTTGACATACGGAACGAAGCAGAATAAACGGATATAATTGATATACTAAAGATATTGATTCCTTCTGAAAGTTGTTTTGGGTTCTCAGCTGGATTTGGTTTTTGATTCCCATCCCTAATTATAACTCCTACAATTAGAATTTTCAAATAAGCCCTGTTTAACACCAGGAACCAACTCAAAATCCACAATATGCATCGATTGCATGTTTTATTTGATCAGGGTCTCCCCTGATTCTGGGGTAAACCGGAAGTTTGCGCAGCACCATCATTGCAGAGGCCTCTGCTCCACAGCAGCTCGGCTCTCGTCCTCTTTCTGAGCTTTGCTTCGTTTTTACTCATGTTCAATCTTCCAGGTGGGGCATGTGAGGTTATCAGATGCTCCCTCGGGTGTGGTTAACTGTCCCTGAGAATAGAGACTGAATATTTGGAGCACAGGTCTGGACTTGAGGAAGACTGTCCCTGCAGGAGACCACAGCACAGGGACGCAGCTGCTCGATGGATCCAGGAAAATCACTAATCAGGGATTTTATTCAGAGGAACATGTGCGGTAGGTTCTTCTCTGCAGGAGTCAACAGTCTGACCCGGATCAGACCTCCTGGTACCTGCATGGCCTTGCATGGGGAAGGATTAGCCTTGTAGCTTAGGGAGCTAACGTTAGCATCACATCAGTGGCAGCATTCTTCCTCTGAAACATGGCGCCGTGTTCTTTAGATAAGGAGACACACGCTGTATACCTGCGCTCTTCTAACAAGAAGCATCTTTTATCTGGAAAAACTAACGTGTTCATTGGATCCCTGCACACCAGAGGCGACCTTAGACCCTTTAAGGTGGGCTGAAACGAACCATAAAATAAAATCTAGGGGTGTCCCGATTAGGGCTGAACGATTTGAGAAAGTAATCTATTGCAACATTTTTCCCCAATATTGCAATTGTGATTTACTCTGCGATATTTTAATGTTCCTCATCTTATGTATTCTTAAACAAGCATAAGCAGTAAGTCGTTTTATAGTAAAACCAATATGACATTAAGTCAATCTAAGGATAAAAGATTTGAGAAAAAGTGGAGAAGTGAAGAACAGAAGCAAAATAGGTATGAAATTGTAAAAACTGGGTAAAAAAAATGGTAGGAAAGCGGAAAAAAGTTACTAGATGCAAAATAGGTATGAAATTGCAAAAAAAGGGGGAAAAAAATCCAAAGTGGCTAAGGAAAATTGATTATAGCAGCAAACTTGGGATTAAATTTTAAAAACCATGTAAAAATTCCAAACATGGTCTGACAGTGGCCAAAAAAAAAAGATGAATGGGAGCAAGATCGGCATAAAGTTGTAAAAACTGGGTTAAATAAGGTTAAAATAGGCATGAAATTGCAAGAAACCACAGCACAATGCCAAAATGTTCAACACATTTTGGGTCTGGGTTTGCTTCAGTGCTCAGGTGCTGTTTAGGGCTTAAATCAGTCCATTTAAGTTTGATGAAGACACCAGACTTTTGTCCAAAAAAGAAGGTGATGGAGGTGAGGACTTCAGAAATATCAGCATATTTTCAAAAATCCAGAATTGTCTATCACTAGTTATGTTGTAGAATGTGATGGAAGAGTGTGGCAAATCCTGCGTTCATAAATTCCACTGGAAATTGGGAAATTCAAAGGATTTAACTGGAACATGTTGGTAGTTTCAACAAACTATATCACATCCAAATATAAATCTAAATATTTTGTTTATTCACTGTCAGATATCCATGCAAAACAGTACAATTAAAAAATATTACATTTCAACAGATTTTTTTCTAAGTTGAACTTTATCAACAATCAGTTTTAACTCTACTTCATGTAGCCCATGGCATCATCTGTACACGTGATGTAGGAATACTCGTGCAGTTAACAGTGCGCTCTGTGCATGTGATTGAGGAATAGAAGAGATATTTACAAGCATACTGTGTAATCATTTTTTGTCGAGACTTTACAACCTTGTATACAGGCTATAGTTCTTTGTTTGATATCACTGTTTGTCTTGGTGGGTGTCCGACCAACTAAAGAGCAGCCATGTCTGGTGTTACACAGGTGAAATTATAACTACACCACGCATACGCTGCATTCTGCACCACGAGCCGCCTGGATTGGTCCGCCGCTTACGAGTGCAGGAGCGCCAAGACGCACTGCGGAAGTACCTATAGCATTGTTTAGGCTGAAAAAATGTACTAAATCACCTCGCTTCAATTAATTATGGACGCATACCAGGACACTTGGATTACAGCGGACGAGCAGTATGAAGGAAAATAGGCACGTTTTTGTGGACTTTTATGGACCTTTTTCTGACGGGCGCCGTCGTCACCTGTTAGATGGACGTTTGTTCACAGCGAAAATCACCCCGGACCTCCAGCTGCATTTGAGACATCAAAAAAGTGCTCCAGAGTGTTGCTCAGCATGAGGGTGAGTAGAAAATGAGGCCAAATCGTTGTTTGGGTGTAGTGTTCCTTTAAACTCTTTTTCTGTAAGAGGTCATATTTTGTATTCCTTTTCAACAAGGTAGACCTTTATTTTTATTTTTCAAGTTTCATGTTTTCTTCTGTGCCAAAATACATGATTATGCAAACGTTTTGGACAGGATCAGTTAAAATGCTGCGCTTCTTTCAGTGTCATTTGTATAACGCAAATTCAAAACAAGTCTTATGTGAGAACACTTTTCTGGGACAATCATAGATCATATTTACATTAACATCTATAATGATTATAAGGCAGAGACAGCTGATGTTGAATAATAAAAAACATCAAATTTAGAACTTATAAATGATGTTTTTTATGCTGATAATTGATGGGGGGGCATTTTGAGAGCATAATGTTCTAGAGGGGTTTGTATGCATTACAAGCTCTTAAAGATAATTATTATTTATTATATTTATTATATTTATTGAAGCAAATGCAGAGAAGCCAATACAGGAGTAATGTGGTCTCTTCTCCTGGTTCTAGTCAGTACACATGCTGCAGCATTTTGAACCAACTGAAGAGTCTTAAAGCTATGGTCCACGATTTGGAAGCTTTGTACATTTTAATAACACCGTTTATAAGGCTGTTATGGTCCTATGGTCCTATCTACACAGTATAAAGACCAAAAAGAACGAAAAAAATCCATTCAGTATATCCGCTGAAAAGCTGCATACTAGCTGACCAATCAAACCTGGAAGCCTGTAAGGTTCAATTGGTCCGTGAGTTGGTCCGTGAGTCCGTCCAATCCCCTGTCTCCCTCACTACGCAGCGTCATGCGTAGTGCATCATGGTCCCGCCTCCTCCCCTCTACCTCCGGTGAGCAGCTAGCAGCGTTAGCTACTGAACTATCATGGAGCCGGAGAAGCCTAGCGCCGAAACCAGGAAGCCGCTTCCCTCTCCCGCGGGGCCCAATGGAGCTCTGCCCGCGGGTCGAGGCCTGTTAGCGGGCTAACGGCTAATGAATGGCCTCAGCCGGCCGTCAGACCTTCAGCATCAGCCGTTTCACCCCTGGTTGATCAGGTAATGGCTTTGTTTACTACAGTGGGAGATGTCTGCTGAATAACTCTGGTTAGTCTGTGCCTGGCCTGGCTAATGACTTGTAGCGGAGCGGGTTAGCCTGTTAGCCACTAATTGTTAGCACTGTAAGCTGAGCTGGGGAGGACAGGCCGAGAAAGATAAATCCTCCCCCACAATCGGCTCTGCTCTGGCGGCGCCAGACCCGCATTGCCGCTGGTCCAATTGAAATGGCTACCGCTGTGTGTTACAAGGGGGATGTCTGTCGTGTTTGATACTTTCAGTTGAGCTGAGCTGTTTTTGATTGAGTTTGCTGCTGATATATCATGCTAGTAGCTCGTAGCTCAGTCCGAGGGGGCTTATATGAGGCGCCACGAGCTGGGGGCGGGATCTTGGAACACGGGGGGGAGAGGTGAGGGAAGGGGGGGCAGGCTGCGGTTTCAAATCGTAGACCACAGCTTTAAGTGTCTGAGCTAATCGCACTGATGGGTATGTTCAGTTTGAAAGAGAAGAAAACACAATTTTTCTTCAGTCTGCTGCACTCAGTATTTCTTGGTTGACCACTGCATCTATGGTTTCTTGGTGCTCCTTCAAAAGATCTTGAGCATCACATCTTCAAGCCCTAGCCTACTTTTAATCAAGGAGAGACTTTTGTAATGCAGTGTAACTTACTTGTGTTTTGATACTGTGCTAAGCCTTGCCATCGTGTATGACATGTGACATGAAACTATCCTTCACCACTTCAATGGTTTTTAGCCTGCTGCTCAGCGGTTTCTGTTAATGTTGAGGACTATTGACCCTTTTCCATTAGCCCTACTCTACTCTACTCTTCTCTGCCCGGCTCTACTCTACTCGCCCTTGTGCTGCTTTTCCATTAGCCCCAGTCGCCTGCCCAACGGGGTGAGCGGCACTGCGATGACGTCATTTTGAGCGCGACACAACAATCTGTGGCTTTTTGTCACAAACCGAGTCAAAAAGGAAAGCAGAAGGAGGCTGCAGGTGGCAAGAAGAAATACCACTTGAGAAGCACAGGAGAGTTTTGGAAGCTATACAACAGAATGAAGCCGAGGACGAGAGCAATCGAGCTGCAAAGAAAAGACGTATGAGGGTAAGCTAACGGTAGCTACCGCTAGCATGCTAGGTTGTCGCGCTCATGACTCATCAATGACGACATTGTCTGACCAATCAGTAGCCAGCAGTCGGTGATGTCATCTTTTAGTATAGACTCAGCTCGCTTGGAACCAGAGCGGAGTAGGTACTAAAACTAGCTTGTTTTAGGAGGTACCAGGCTAGTGGAAACACGCTGCAAATCGAGTATGGCGGAGTAGAGTAGGGCCGAGGTGTGCTAGTGGAAAAGGGCCATTTGTCTTAACCTACAATGAAAATCTTGATTAATAGCACTTGTTTGGTACAGTCAGTCAATCATGCTCCTGACTTCAAATCTACAAAATCCCTGGCCATGTGCAAATTCACAAATAAGAGCTGCTGCTGGTTTGAAGGCAAAGAGCAGTTGCATCAGATATTGATTTCGTAAGATCTTTTATTGCTTGCTCACTTTGACTTTTGTAGATCAAGACATATAAACACTTTAATCTTTTCTTCTAAAAGCATTTTAATTTATTTATTATTTTAATTTCTTTATTCCTAAAAACATCTGCACAGCCCTTGTCTGTTACATTATTCTTCATGAAAATGTGTGTGCTTGTTCTTTTCTCTCTGCCCGTCCATAGGCGAAGACATCTGATAGATCACCAACGATGAAAGTAGTAAACAAGCGTGCTGAACCAGAAGTCATCAAGTCTTACATGGAAGTTGACGTCAAAGATTTTGAAAACATGTCCGTGCAGAAGAGTAATGCTGGCATCCAGCGGACAGGTAACACACCTACTGTTCTAAAAGTTAATAACAGCACAACACAGACTATCCTGCCTCAGTGATGTCAGTGCATGAATCAGATGCGAAGACTCAGATGGTAGGAATCAAATCTGAGGGACTCGCTTTGCCGTTCATTCTTTATATTCTTCACGAGGGCTCATTCCCTAGCCTGGTAATTTTTTTCTTACCTGGTGAGTCTCGCAGTTTCCACTGAATGATGAGAGAGCATCATCACCATGAGAGTCACAAGTGAAATATTTGGCACAGTAATGAAACAGCTCTCACCATCGTCTCTGTAATTCTGTATAACCTCCTAAAATCTCAAATATTTCTATTCGCGTTTTGTTCAAAATATTAAATAACAATATAATGATAAATGTTGTCCAAATAACAAGTAATTGTATCTATCATTTCACTGTTACATTGCATCTTGAAGGAGTCATAATTATAAAACCAGTAGAACTGTTGGTTTCTAAATGACTGCATTTTGTCTGAGGTAGAGGAAATACAAAGAGCTTTGTTTAATTTTTTTTTTTTAACGATCATGTTGAACCTTGTGAGCTTTAATGAAAAGCAACATTTTGATTTTAGTTCACAGTTGAATTGACAAAGTGTTTTAATAAAAGATAAACATAACAACCCTGATTTTAACATCTGTGAAAAAATTTTCTTCCACAGTCTGTCTGCCTTTTGTTCACCTAAGTTTTTTTTATATATATATATATTTTTTTGGGGGGGGGCCTTCCGTGCCTTTATTGATAGAAGAGAAAGGGGGAGAGAGAGTTGGGGAAGACACTCTGCAAAGTGGTCACAGGCTGGATTTGAACCCAGAATGGCAGAAGTATGAATATGGGATGTGCATGGTTGCTAACCACTCTGCCAAACCAGCATCCCTGTTCACCTAAGTTTTAAAAAAAATCTTATTTTCTTTTGCACCAGACAAGGTAAAAAAACAAGAGTTCTGAGAAACATGGCACAGACCAGGGTGTCCTGAATGTAATCTCAAGCTCTTTGCAGAAGTTTTAAGTCACTAAATGTATAAACACACATTTTTTTAATGAATACATTTGTTTTATACTTGTTGCTTAGTGACTTATTAAAGGGACTGTGAGGAGTTTCTAAGTAATTACAAAAAAGTCTCACTTTTAGATATATGCCTGATGGAAATACACACTTTAAGATGAGTTTTATAGCATCAAAATAGGTTATCTATAAATGCTATTCCTTAGCTTCGTGGTTGGGTCGGACAGGGCTGGACTGGCCTGGATACCCAACTTTGGGAACAAGACAATTAAAACTAGAGCAAATTTATATTATTCGGACACGTCTTAGAGCACCGGGCTGTAAGTAGGGATATATAGCCGGGTACAAAATTACGATACTAAGTTTCCCAAAAATTGCTTGTTATCACACATCGAAAACTACCGCTACGCAAGTAGAAAGAGATACATTACCTCGTCACTTTGCATCCTGTAAGTTGTTGAAAAAAGAAATTGTAAAGCAATGCAGAGTTCTGAGGAAGGTCCGAGCTGCATTTTTATTAGCATCAACAAAGCCACGCTATAGCCACGCTTTGGCTTGGGTCACGTCTTTTGGTGCATTCCAGTTGTAGTCAGAAGTAGGAATTTCCGAGTTCCAAGTAGGAAACTGCAACTGGAACGTCCCCCGGAGTCTGAATTTCCTACTGGGAACTCAGTGAAACCTCGCCACCCCCGAGTTGACAATCGAAGCTGGGTGCCCCCAGTGTGAACAATTATTTAGCTCCTGTAATAATCAATTTATTTGCACCTCTGACTGGGGTGTGTCGCTCTAGATCAGCTGTATACATCGTATACATCGACTTATATTTACAAAAATGCTGCCATAGTGATAATCACATTCTTCATGCAACAACGCAGGGCGTGTTAACAACAGCTAACAATAGCCTGGTAGATCGGCATGTTTTTTTCAGACTTCAACTGGAACGCTGATAAGTCGAAGATGATGTCACTCCCAGTTCCGAGCATTATGACAGTCGCCGCGCATGCTCATGGGTAGCAGAGTCTTAATGTCGCCGGTAATAGATTCTCCTCATAGCACCTTTAACCTAACATTGTATCTTCCTTTGACTCACAAAGTACATCTTGCATTCAGAGTAGTAAGTGCTCTAAATCTGATGGTGGTATAAGTCAGACTTTTATTGTAGATAGTTGTACATACAGAAAACAGGTGGTAATGGCTCAAAGTAAACAACTCAACAGTTACAGGTGATGTGTTTTCAGCAGTCATTAGCTAACATATGTTGTGTTTCTGTGTTTTAGTTTTTCTGGGGAACGTTCAACAGCTTTCAGTGAGTGACGAGGAAGAGGAATGGAGCTTCAGTCCAAACCAGGAGGTCACTGATCCTGAAGTGGAACCAGAGGGACTCTGGAGCAGTCAGGCCACAGAGCACCAAAGATCAGAGGAGGCTGATATCATCGAAGTCATTTTCGATCCTGACCCTGTGAAGAGTGATGACGGTAAAGCACAGCCTCAGCTTCATCAAGGACAGACTGTACTGACAGAAACAGAGTTTGATGGGGAGGACAGTGGAGAACCAGAAACTGACGACTTTGATCCAGTTAGAGGATTTCAGCCAGTGAGCGAAGACTGTTCTGAGCCTGAAACCGATGACAGTGCTGACTGGATGGAGACAAGAGTTCACCGTTCAAGTTCAAACTCGGTGGGAAAAAAGAAAAGAAGGCGAAGAAAGAATTCTAAAAAATCACACAGCTGCTCTGAATGTAGTAAAGTTTTTAGACAGGCTGGTCATCTAAGAGACCATATGAGAATTCACACAGGAGAGAA
This sequence comes from Scarus forsteni, assembly GCA_036419115.1. Lineage (NCBI taxonomy): Eukaryota > Metazoa > Chordata > Actinopteri > Labriformes > Labridae > Scarus > Scarus forsteni. The sequence continues at coordinate 2,841,706 of JAZDUH010000500.1, forward strand.
ACCCTTTGGCTGCACTGTATGTGGCAAACGATTCAACGTAAATGGAAATTTGACAAAACACATGTTCGTTCATGCTAGAGAGAAACCCTTCAGCTGCCCTGACTGTGGTAAAGGCTTTACACAAATTGCAAGAATGAAGGGACACATGAAAATCCACGAAGGAGAAAACCCTTTTGAATGCTCTGTCTGTGGTAAATTATTCAACCTGAAAGATAAACTGACAAAGCATATGAGAATTCACACGGGAGAAAGCCTCCTCAGCTGCTCTGAGTGTGGTAAAAGATTTACTGAACAAGGTCATTTAGCAAATCATATGAGGAGTCACAAGGTAAAGGCACCCTTCAGCTGCCCTGAGTGTGATAAGACGTTTACACGAAAATCATATATGACACTTCACATGGCACATCACCGAGGAGAGAAACCATTTGGCTGCAATATTTGTAAACGGAGATTTCCTTGGCATTGTGCATTGAGAAACCATAAATGTGTTAGGGTTTCAGAAAGTCATGAAAATCCAACCAATGAGAAAAAGAAGAAGAAATCAGAGGAGAAACAAGAAGATAGTGGAGTAACAGAACAGGTTAAGATCCAAGAACCAGACAGTTGTGATGGTAACAATCATCAGGCAACTCTGATTTCTGTGAAAGACAGAAGAAAAGAACCAAAGAGTGAAAGGAGACCATACAGCTGCCCTGAGTGTGGTAAAAGATTTAAACAAAAAGGTCATCTTACAGATCATGCGAGAATTCACACAGGAGAGAGACCTTTTAGCTGCTCTCTGTGTGGTAAAACATTTAACCATCCAAGAAGTTTGACCAGACACTCAATCGTTCATACCAAAGAAAGACCACATCCTTGCTCTGTGTGTGGAAAAAGATTCTCCCAGAAAGCAAGTTTGAACACTCATATGATAACCCACAAAGGAGTGAAGCCCTTCAGCTGCTCTGAATGTGGAAGAGGTTTCAATCTAAAGTCCGGGCTGACATCTCATATGGCAAAGCACAAAGGAGAAAAACTGTTCGACTGCTCTGAATGTGGAAAAAGCTTTATCCTTAAAGGTCATCTGAAAAGACATATGAGGACTCACACAGGAGAGAAACCCTACAGCTGCTCCGTATGTGGTAAAATGTTTACTCAAAAGGGAAGTTTGAACCAGCATATGTTGGTTCACACCAGTGAAAAACCCCACAGCTGCTCCGAGTGTGGGAAAAGATTTTACAGGAAAGGTTATCTGATTCAGCACATGAAAATCCACACGGGGGAAAAACCATTCAGCTGCTCCGAGTGCAATAAAAGATTCAACTTCAAGACTTGCTTGACAGCTCACATGGCCCTTCACGCAGGGGAGAAACCCTTCAGCTGCTCTTACTGCTCTAAGAAGTTCAACAGAAAGTCGTACCTGAGACTTCACATGGCACATCACAAGGGGGAGAGACCCTTCAGCTGCAAAGCTTGTGGGCGAAGTTTCCCATGGAAGTATCAGTTAAAATATCATAAGTGTGGTCACGGTAAAACTTTGGATCCTCTTCATAATCAGGCGCAGAAGAAAAAAATAAGAGACATTGAAGATGAAAGAGAGGGATGTGGAGGATCAGAACCAACCGAGGATGTGGATCCAGAGAGTCATTTACATTATGAGATCGAGGTCAGCATTGGAGACTATTCTGAGCCTGAGATGAAAGACAGTGATGAGGATTGGATTTAAGCCTAAGCCCTCCATTACTATTCCACCATAAAGTGACATCACTGTGCTGTGGGTGTGCCAATATTCCCACATAGTGTAGACAAACTGACCAACACTGTCCTTTTAATGCCTGAGAGCAGAGAAACTGAACATGTGCATTTACAGAGACATAAAATTTTACTTAAGGGGTAATTTGGGGATTTTAAGGTTTGGTTGTATGAGGTATGTGGCATTAGACTGAATATTAGCCACAGTGAAGGACATCAGTTCTCCATCATTACAAAAAAAACTAAGAAATAAAAAGGCGAAAAGGCCAGAGATATACACTGCTGTAGTTGATGCTACTGAATCTGTAGTTTAAGGAATTTTGGATGAAACTAGGCCACAACAACATTGTAGGGCAATTACAAGATCTATTCACAAAGGCTTGCTTTTTCCACCTGCAAGCTTCTTTGTTTTGGCACCACTTTGGTACACGTTACAGCCAACCTGAGGGGTATTCCACGAAGCTGGCTAAAATAGGCTGGGCTTTCGCTGGTAAGCGTGGCTTGAATAAGCGGCAACTTTAATCTTAGCTGCAAGTAGTTCCACTAACGAGGCTCGGCTGCTTTTCAGAGACGCTTATATAAGCCAGGCTGATCCAAGCTGCGGCTGAGCGCGCGTCAGGGGGAGAGAGAAAGCCCTGATGAGTCGATTGTCGAAATGACGAATTCATGTCAAAACCAAGAGCAGAGACGTCTTCAACTGCGGAGCAAAAGCTTCTCGTGGAGTTGTATGAGGACTACAAGGGGAAAATAACTAAAGGGTAACACGGCTGCAATTAATAAAGCCAAAGACGCTGCCTGGCAAAGCACTGCCGACCGTTTAAAATATATAATGAAGCACTTCACCTGTGCATACACACGCACACTTCTGCAAGTTTAGATTTTCAGAGGGCATGATTTTAAATCCTGATTGAGTTTCTGCTGTGGTTGACGACCTTTTTTTCTCACCCTGAAGCTCCTCACACTTCTGTGGCCCTGAGGAGATCGATCTTGATGAAATGAAGCTGATCAAAACCTGTTAAAGAAGTTGATTTCTCCATATGTATATATATATATATATATATATATATATATATATCTATATATATATATATATATATATATATATATATATATATACATATATATATATATATATATATATACATATATATATATACACACACATATATATATATGTTTATATATATCTATATATGTGTGTATATATATATATATATATATATATATGTACACACATATTTATATATATATACATATATATATATATATATATATATATATATATACATATATATAAGATATAGATATAGATATAGATATAGATATATGTTTATTTTCATCTCCATTTACATTGTAGATTCTCCTGGAGGTATCAATATACATATGTATATATATATATATATATATATATATATATATATATATATATATATATATATATATATATATATATATATATATATATATATATACATATGTATATATATATATATAGTATATATATAGTATATATATAGTATATATAGCATAGTCTGTTTCATTGTTTCTGTGTAACGTGATGGTGGTTTTTACTTTACTTGTAGGCCTACTTCACGTTCTTGATTTGACAAATATTTATATCCATCATAAATGAATATATCAGCAACATAGCATCATAACACCTAAAAAAGTAGGACTTAGCAAAAAAAAAGGGTAACTTCATGGGGTGATGTTTCATCAAATATTGAATAAAACAGTAAAAAAAACCTGTAGGCCTACAGGGGATATGTCATTTTTTTATTAGGGATGATAGTGCTGCAGTGCCCGACATTTAAATAAGGGAGAAGACACAAATGAGCTTGTACACAAATAAAGAAGTTATTTCATCATTTGGCATCACCTCTAGATTGTCATCATGTTCAGATTGGACTGCTGGTAAAATGAAGGTATTCTTTATGGAAAACTGTGGCTGTTGTCACCTTCACCTGTCACCTTTTTTTTTTTTTTTAATCATTTGTGCCTTCATCCTGTTACGTGTGGACTGCACTTAGAGGGTGAAAGAAGGAAATAAATCAGATACATTTTCATATTGTCTCCGAAGGTGGATTCGAACCCACGGCGCAGTGAAAAGTAAAATCATGCCTTTGATACCCTGCAGCCTAACCACTCCTCCATCTTCTCACTGATATTACTGGGTGAAAGTGCACTTAACATGTCTTGATTTATGGTTCTTCGGCCGTTATTTGAAAAAGGTCTTAATGTACGTCACAGAACAAGAATGTCATTGATTACAGATCAAGATGAATTTAATGTGTAACATGCAGCTCCCAGGCGTCTTTCTGAAGCTGGCTAACAGTCAAACTTACTTTAGCTCCATGTCAGAACCTTCTCTGACATGGAGCTAAAGTAAGCTTGACTGTTAGCCTGCCCCGGACCAGGCTTGTCGCCCTGGCTGAGTTACCATGGTTACCAAGCCAGGCTTGCCCTAAGCCTTGTTGGTGGAACAAAACTCACTAAAGTTAGCGAGGCTGACCGAAATAAGCCAGGCTTAGACCTAAGCAGGCTTCGTGGAATACCCCTCTGTCCTTCTGCCAGGGGCATATTTATCTAAATATAGTCTCACTTTAATGTTGCATTAAAGTGAACATGTAAAGATGATCCTTCTGGCCGAACACAAACATTTGGACAGTGTCGGACTAGCTCAGTTCTGCTCCTCAACATCAACCATACAGGGTTTTAGTCAAGGTATCTTTTCATTATCTCCGCCAGGAGGTTATGTTTTCGGGAGAGTCTGTCTGTCTGTCTGTCTGTGAACAAAATAACTCAAAAAGTAATGGATGGATTTTGATGAAATTTTCAGGAGATGTTCAGCGTGGGAAAAGGACGAACTGATCCAATTTTGATGTTGATCTGGATCTGTATTGACAAAATAAACAACTTTGCATGATGAGAGCTGCAGACTGCAGGGCCATGTATAAAAGCCAGTAGTTTCCTGTGATCCTCAAAAATCCTGACAGTAGTTTTTTTCTTGTGTGTACTCCAGCACATACAAGTATTCTCAAGCATCCAAAGTGTGAGACTGTCATACTCACTGCACAAATCTGCTGTCTTCTTCATCCTTTAGTGTGGGCTCTTAAAAGGGACTGTGAGGAGTTTCTAAGTAATTACAAAAAAGTCTCACTTTTAGATATATGCCTGATCGAAATACACACTTTAAGAAGAGTTTTAGAGCATCTAAATAAGTTATCTTTAAATGCTATTCCTTAGCCTTCTGGTCAGGTCAGACAGGGCTGGACTGGCCTGGATACTCAGCTTCAGGAACAAGACAAAACTAAAGCAAATTTATATTATTCAGACATGTCTTAGAGCACCAGGCTGTAAGTAGCCATATATAGCCGGCTACAAAACTACGATACTAAGTTTTCCAAAAATTGCTTGTTGTCACTCATCAAAACCTACCGCTACGTAACTAGAAAGAGATACATTACCTCATTGCTTTGCATCCTGTAAGTTGTTGAAAAAAGAAGTTGTAAAGCAATGCAGAGTTCTGAGGAAGGTCCGAGCTGCATTTATTAGCATCAGAACAAACTCTCGCTTTGGCTTCAGTCACATCTTTTGGTGCGTTCCAGTTGTAGTCAGAAGTAGGAATTTCCAGGTTCCGAGTAGGAAACTGCAACTGGAACGTTCCCATTGGGAACTTGTTGAAACCTCTCTCATTATTATTGGAGAGTTACTGAACAAAAACAGTCTTTCTCTCATGGCAGTTGTCTGGATCACCACCAAAATCTACTAATTATGATGTGGTATTACCTTCACAAAGGCGGTAACATGTTTTGCAGCATATGTTTGTCTGTTAGCAAGATTACACAAAAATTACTTGACGGATTTTGCTGAAATTTTCAGGTGATGTTGATGAAGGCCCACCTTAATAATGCACTGAAGAGCTGGTGTGGTGAAGTAAAACGTAAATATTTGTTTTTTTTTAAGTAGTAAGATTTGATTCTTTGCCTTTTATTTTGCTTTTTACTATTCCCTGTGCGTCTGGGGGCACCTACCAGCTGCACTGGTGTCACTGCAACTTAATTACTAACTCTGTGTACTCTTAAAAAATGTTTTTGGTCAACATGGTAACTCCAAATCAACACAAGGACAAGACCTGTGAAGATTAGACATGAGCTACGACTCAGCTTTTCCATGAGCGAGAGGATTTCAGCTGAGGATTGTGTTTTAAATGTGCAGGTAATGTGAGGTGCTACTTGTTGATCAGACTATTCACTAAGTCAACAATAGGAAGTTGTTTGCTGCTGCAGATTGAGTTGCTGTTTAACAAGCAGCTGATGCTTGAGGAAACCCCTTCTTCTTCTTTCTCAACCAAAAGTCTCAAGCAGAAGCAGAAATCCATCAACTGGCTCTGAAAAGTACACAGAACTCAGCATACCGCATTAAAACACTCCTGCATTACCATCAGAAGCCCTTGTTGAGGATCTGTGATAACAAGTAACTTGAAAACTGTCATGAGGGGACTGTTACAGATGCCTGGATCTCTGCGCCTCATTGAAATCTGTCTGTGGCTGATAGACTGTGAAATATTCAGCTGATCTGCTGTCTTTGTTGTGGACCAGCTGTCAAAGGATTAAGGATGTTATTGTAAATAAGTGAAATGTAAAATATGCCTGTCTGAGCTCTGGTTACATCCAGTAGATTTGATAAGGTCGTGAATAATGGTGAATGAGACTGCTGTTTTATGTGATTACTAAGTGAAAGAGAACAAAGTGTATGAAAGGATATTTCTTCTTCCTATAATACCTCAATACTTATTGCATTTTTATAAAAAACGTCTTGATCTATCATAAGCTTTGTCAGTCAGATTAGTACATTCTGAAGTTTTTATAAGTGGCGAAATAGAAAAAAATGGAACCAAAACATCCTTAACACTCTATATGTCAACTTTTATTTATCCTTTCTTTAATTGATAAAATTGTTTCATGCCCATATGACATAAAAAATAAACTGATTTTGATAATAAATGCAAGACTGTTGTGTTTATATAATAAAAAAGACTCTGCGATATATACGGTGAGAGTGAGATTAGCCCATTCCAAACAAGAGGACACTTGATTGATAGCATACCATGATCTAAACAGGTATCAGCAACTGGTAGCCCAGGGTCCACATGAGGGACTCAAGCTTACACATGTTTAAAAAGTTAACACGGAGAGGGCAGCAGGTAGGACACAGGCCTCACAGCCATAAGATCAATCCCTGTGTAGGTCAGGAGTTCACTGACGGTGAAGCATGAGTGAGGAACCAGTCACAAGCACACAACAACAAACTGAGGAATATTGTGGGAGATTTTAGCCTATTTGTTAGGTGCTACCCACACATGTAGCTGTTTCTCATTCCACTAATGGATTATTCCAAGAAGTTGTACCTCATTGTGAAGGTGACTAATCAGACTTCCCAGCTATATAAATACAATAGTAATTGGCATTGGTTTGTGATGTGGATAGAAGACAACATAACCAAGACCACAAAGTTTGTCAAAATTTTGTCAAAGAGCTTATTAATTATGATTTTGAATGTGGAAGCGGCTACAACAACAGATTTTGACTAACCTGGTAACTGGGATGGGGCTTGACTAAGGATCAGCTGCTGCAGAGTTATCACCTGCACATCAATGATCAGTCAATCAATCTTTATCTGTGTAGATTCATAACAAGTGTTATCTCAAGACACTTTACAATAGAGCATAAAGCTCTTCATTATTGGATACACATATATGCATAGATACATATATGCATATACAAGATACACATATACAAATATATACATCCAACACCCAACATGAATCCAAATAGCCAATCATGAATCCCTCCATCATGGTGGCAAGAAAAAACCTTCTGTTAAGCAGCAGGAAATCTTGAATGTGGATCCCAGTCTCATGATGAACAGCAAATCCACAAGATGCTGTGTTGGGTGTGAGGGCGAAGGAAGGGAGGTAAGAGGAGACAAGTGGACTAAAGTAAGAACTAAAGTTAGTGACAGATCCATGAACCATAGACCTGTCGTCTGATGTATTAGAGGTTAGCCTCTTGAGATGCTACATCTCATTATCAGGAGGGTCCTCATGTCTAAATGGTTGTGGTGATCATTTTATAGAAGTATAATCCTTGATATTCTTACTAAAAATAAGAATTGATGCACATCTCTCCTTTTAACCCACCTCAAATTTGTTCTATTGGTTTGGGATCTGGTGACTGTGGAGGCTATTTGGGTACAGTGAACTCATTTCATGTCAAAGAAATTGAATTTTGTATTTGTTCATTCAAGAAATGTATTCAGGGCAGGATATTTTAGGCTCTATGTTTACCTTATAAACTGTACAAGACAAAGCCTTGTGTTGCCAGCTGTTAGATTACCAAAGGAGCCTTTGAAACGTTGTGGATACACTGTTATAGATGCTGCCTTACCGTGTCTCAACTGAACTGATGTGGACAAAACTTTGAACAGCTGGCAGTCTTTTGGCTTACATTTTCCCCAAATCTCTGAGTTAATGATCCAGTTTTTATTGCTAATAGTTTCTAATCAGTTACTGTTATTTTGCTTTTATCCATGTTTTTATTCTTCTCATCGTTATTCGATTCTTTAAAACTTTTTCTACTTATTTTAAGTGCTTATTGTAATGGGACTTTAATCTCTTTATGCAAGAACTACTGACCATGCTTGTCACTGACCTCTTGCTAATGTAACTGTTGTATGATGACTAGTTTTTTTTTTTTTTTTTTTGCTTATTTCATGCCCTTAGTTAGTAGCACCACTATCCACAAAAAAATTCCTGCAGGGGACAATAAAGTTAATCTATAAATCAATCAACCCAACTGTGTCTTGAGCTGTGACACCCAAACTTTATTCTTAAGTTATCACAAGGATAAGTTCTTGGGGAAGATTTCACAGTCTTTTAATACACAGATGCAACTAGCTTGGCAAGCCTCCAAATTGCTCTCTGCCTCCATCCACAAATAAGCTCTTTTAAAGCGACAGTAACCAAAAAGATCATAATAAAAATGAATAAAACTTTCCTACAAAATACCTAATTCACTATATAAAATAAAGATGTTCTTTTTCTCAAGCAAAAAAAAAACATACTTGAGAATTCTTAATGTAAATTCAATGAAAGTATTACTCAAAAAACACCAGCATGGCCTTGGCTCATACATGAACTTAAGCTCAATCTGCTCACAGACAGAGAGGCCATGTTGAGTCAGGACTTAAAGCTGGGGTTGGCGACACGCGCGCAGCCGCTATATCCAGAAGACTGATTCAACTCCAAACGCTCAGCCCAACATGTTTGTTTCACACTACACCAAGTCATGCCTCAGTCAGAGGTAAGAAAACACCAAACAAACATGTAAAGTTAGTCAGTACTCACAGCCGATGTTGATCAGGGTATAGATAGTTCCTCTGACATTCTCCACATAGCTGTCAAGTCTACCATTTTGAACATGAAACTACCGTATTTTCCGTATTTTCTCCTCTTTTCCGCCGTCCTCCTGCATCAATATTCTCCCGTTAATCTCCCGTGTGATGATATAATAATAAAAACATTCCTCTGCTTCTCCAAACTGAGCTCTGTCTCTAGCCTGAATGGGGCGGTAATGCTCCAAAATGATGGATGCCAACCGCCATAAAACCGAAGAAGAAGAAGAAAAAGCCTTGCGAGAATTGTCACCTGCAGTAGCCTGGGTGGCAGTTCTCGCGAGATTTGAGCCAACAGCAGAACAAACTTAGAAAAACAAAGAGTTTATTTTAGATTTCTTGTACATCTGTCTTAAAATGTGAGGGATACTGGAGCTTGGTTGGGGTTGTGGGACGGCTCACAGCGGACTTCCCTTATTTTCAAAGACAAAACTTGAAAGGTAAGCATTCTCCCGCGGAGTCTGTTCCCTACACCCTACATGCTACATGCTACACGCACTGAGTCTGTGCACGCCGGGAAAATGCATGTGCAGCAGGCAGGCAGAATGGCGACGGGATTTTATTGGTTTGAAAACAGGTGTCCCTGCATGATTATTGGTTGGTGTTTTCCCTGTTTTAGATAGTAGATATATATTTCGTCCTGTTTTAAGAACACATTATGAGTTGATTACCATCGGGTCATAAAGACCATTTTAACCAGTATTATAAAAAGTGTATCTAACTCAGATCGCCAACCCTAGCTTTAAGTATGTCTGACCAATAAAAAAAAAGTTGCAATATTTAAAAGAAAACTATGCCCAAAGTACACATGTATTACAGTTTGAGACTAAGGCTGCTTTCAAAAAGGCTGTCAGGTTTCTGCAGCCGGCCTCCAGTGGGCACTCGGAGTACTACAGGGGTGAGCACCTCCACATGGGCCTCCATTTTTTTCCCCATGTAGTCTAGCACACAGCACAGCACACCATATTTACATATATACATATATACATTTCATATATACAATACTATTTACAATACACATAAAGGGACACAAAGAGACAAACCCAACACAGAGGTATCAACTAAGAATTAATTAATCATTCAAAAACTCTTAAGGCTTCAATGCAATGCTCAATTTCCAGTTTAAACTGTAGGAAATACTTTTTTTCTCTTTTTTAATACCCAGTAGTGTGGTGACACATTTACTTTTACTGTATTTTACTTTATTTTATTGTATTTTATTGCTCCTGTATTTTACTTTATTTTATTGTATTTTATTGCTCCTATTGCTTTTATTATCTTCATTGCTTTTATTGTGTTTTTTATTGCTGTTATTGCTTCTATTTTTTTTAATTGTTTTATTTATTGCTTTTTTTTTGCACCTATTGTAAAGCACTTTGGTTCACCGAAAGGGTTGTTGTAAAGGGCTGTATAAATAAAGAACATTTATATTTACATTTACATTTACATCTAGAATCCTGTATGTGATATTTCGGTAGTATTATGAGGTTTAACAGAAAAGTCTCTTTGCATTCAACATTGCTGTCGTCTAGAAGAGAATGTCCTTTATATTTGGGCGAACGCCAAGTCCCAATCAATCCCTTATAAACTCTGCCACATCTACCCAAAATAACTTAACACAAGGACATTCACAGAAAAAAATGAAGCACAGTTTCGGGTTCAGAATTACAAAATGAACACATTTCATATAGCTCTGAATCTGGAGGGTACTTTTTTGACTAGATAAATCCTATACACAATTTTGAAGGATACTTCTTATCTTGTTGGTGATACAATATTTTCTTATTCATATTTCATAAGAATTTCCAATTAATGTTTGAACTTTTGCATTTTCAGCCCTGGAAGCCGCTGTGCTTTTACTTTGAAGGCCAAATGAGTGAACAGGAAATGATATGTTTTTTTCCGGGTCGTGGATTTTTTTTTCCCCAGCAAGGAGTACATTAGCATGATCGGATGATCCATTGTCCTGTAGCATCAGAATAATATATTTTTTAAGTGTCCTGACAGTTTTCTTTCACAGCTGAACCTCCTGCTCGTGTCAAATGTCCGGCTGTCAGGATCTGGAGGATTTATCCGGACAGGAGCAGTCAGGAGGATCAACATCATGTGGACACGAAGAGGAGCCTCACCGACACAGAAAACAGCAGGATGAGACTTTAACCAGTGAAACACAGCCGCAGAGAGCAGGTTTGTTTCCTGTCTTCTTCTTCTGTGCTCTTGTTTACTGTAGATGTAGCAGCTTAGCCTTTAGCTCACGATCACATCCTCACACAGCTCAGTGTTAGTAGCAGCTAGCTCCACGTGCTCAGCATGTGAACTCTGCCCCTCTGTTAAGAGTCACATCTGTCCCATCCATGAAGGAAGGGGTTAACAAACATGTGTACGGAGGCGTATTGCATTCACTTGAAGAAAAATAAAAACAACTCAGGTTTTTCAGAGTAATTTATTTTTCAGTTTGTGTTTTGTGGTAAATATTTTTGATTTTCTGAGTAATAAATTTATTGGTTCGTTTTTTTGTGGTTATTTTACGGAAGCCCTAAAAGGTCACGTTTTTGCACGTTTTTTTGGCACCGTTTTCTCGTGATAACGACGTAATTTCAGTCATTTTCCCGAGATCTCGAGTTATTTATGTCGTTATCTCGGGATAATGACGCTTGTTTTCTCGAGATCTCGACATAAATAAGACGTTATCACGGGATAACGATAAAATAACTCGAGATCACGGGAAAACGAATGAAATGAAGTCGTTATCACGAGAAAACGTTGCTAAAAAAACATGGAAAAACCATGGCCTTTTAGGGCTTCCGTAGTTATTATTCCTGTTTTTCTAAAAATTTTTTGTTATTGTTTTTTAAAGTAATTTTTTCACTGTTGTTTTATGAAGTATTTTTTTTTTCTTGTTTTTCAAAGTTTTTTTTTCATTGTTGTTGTTTTTTGGAGTATTTTAACCTGTTTTACTATGTTACGGAAGCCCTAAAAGGCCATGGTTTTTTCACGTTTTTTTAGCACCGTTTTCTCGTGATAACGACTTAATTTCAGTCGTTTTCCCGAGATCTCGAGTTATTTATGTCGTTATCTCGGGATAACGAAGCTTGTTTTCTCGAGATCTTGACATAAATAAGTCGTTATCACGGGATAACGACATGAATAAGTCGAGATCTCGGGAAACAACTTAAATTAAGTCGTTATCACGAGAAAACGGTGCTAAAAAAACGTGAAAAAAGCATGGCCTTTAAGGGCTTCCGTAACATAGTAATACACTTTTATACTTAGTTTTCAGGGTTAATTTTTTCTGATTTTCTGAATATTTCCTTCTGTGTTTTTTTCCAGAAAATAATAAATTTTCTGTTTTTCTGACATTTTTTTCTGACTTTAGAGCACAAAACAATAGATGCATTCATTCCTTAATCAAATGCTCAATTTCATAGAAGCAAACATGGACAACTTATTTTGTTTGATCAAGTTTTACTTTGATTTAGGCTTAAGATGCTGGGAGATATTCCTGTCTCTAAGTCATATCGATATAAAGTTAAGGATAAGGCATGTGCCGGACAGGATCTCTGATCCGTGCAGGACACAGGAGCCACCACACTTCCACGGGAGTCGTCTGCAGGTTGGAGGCTCTCACAGGGTTTCGAAGTAGCGCGATACTTCAGGAAAAAAAATTACTCTGAAAAACAGGAAAAAAGATCTGAAAACAGAAAAAAAAATTACTCATAAAACAGAAATAATTATAACAAAAAACAAAACAATAAAAAAATATTAATCCAAAAAACAAAATTAATTACCACAAAAAACAAACCGAAGAATAAATTACTCTAAAAAACTAGAATTACAAAATAGAAGCAATTGTAACAAAAAACAAACCAATACATGTATTACTCAGAAAAACAAAATTAATTACCACAAAAAACAAACCGAAGAATAAATTACTCTAAAAAACTAGAATTACAAAATAGAAACAATTATAACAAAAAACAAACCAATAAATATATTACTCAGAAAAACAAAATTAATTACCACAAAAAACAAATCGAAAAAATAAATTACTCTGACAAATAAGTTTTTTTTTTCTTCAAGTGAATGCAATACGCTCCCGTAGAGGTGGGACAGGAGTACTTAAGATTAGCATTTTGCTTTAGCACCAGAAAATGATTAAAGTCCACAGATTTAACCACTAATTGGTAAAATAATTACATGAATGACTTCTCTTTGGTCAGTCTTTACAGTTATTTCAGAATTTCATAGGGGTGGGCGATACTGGGAAATTTAGTATCGATCCAATACCAAGTCAGGGCTAGTATTGCCGATACCCATACCGATACCGATACCGATACCTTTTACATGAAATGTAATGATCATTGAATAAATTTGTAATTTTGCCTTGATTATGGTAAAACACAGCACAAAGATTTTAGGCAATAAAAATGCTTTTTACTAATGAACCACAACAACAGAACAAAATTGTAACTGTATAAAAATAATAAATTATTCCACGTTTCAAGAAAAAAAATCACAATCGCAAAATAACAAAAAAGCAGCAATGTAAAAAAAATATAAATACAACAATGTCAACATCACAACAAAAAATACCTTCCATTGCACAAACAAAGTGTAAACTACAGTTAACCTGAACCTTTGGCTTTCTGCTCACAAAGCCCTCTCTTGGGTTGCCCTTTTGGCTCTGTTTCCGTATTGACAACAGATTTATATTTTTTTGTTCAGGAACAGTAACATGGTGACATAGAGGGAGATAGGTGCACGGTTTAGAAGCGGCGGTCGGAGCAGAGGAAAGTAAAGTAAAGACGACCTAAAAGAAACTGCAATACCAATACTCAGCTTGGTATCGATACTATTGATATTAAGATCATTACGCCCACCCCTAGTATTTCAGTTATTTTTCATGAAATGAAGGTTTCTGACCAGTTCAGGTGTCACATTAAAAATAAACAGATCAACAATGATGACAGTTAAACAGATGCTAAAGCAGTTCACCCAGAGAAAGCCTGGGTGCATCAGTCTCTACACAGAGTTACACAGATGCAGCCTTAAAGTCACTACAGGGCTTTATCCAATCACTCAGGCTTATAAATGCTTAAAATAAATGTACCTTTATGGCTCCAGGAGCTTATTTTGTTATTTTTATCATTAATCAGACCAGAATCAACATTTTTTGTCATTAAGATCATCAAAACTACTGAGGCCTTCATACCACTTTTTTAGTTTACTGAATGATTTCTCTGTTTTTGCACCATTATCAATTGCAAGATGTTGCTCTCTGACTCAGTGGTTGGAATTGCCGATCTGTTTCATAGTAAGTGTTGCATATCCTGTATTGGATTAGATATTGAATTAAATAAAAGCTTCTTGTTGCTTGTTTGGATCATGTATTTGCAAACTTATTTGAGCCCCTCAGTTACTCCAGGTCCCAGGAAGCTTTACACCTCCCATGCTTTCCCTTTTTGAACTTTATTATCATCATTATAGAACTGCTAGAGTAAAGTGATGTTAAGAACCCACATTTTGTCTTAATTTAGACTCATACACACGTGGACAAAATTGTTGGTGCCCTTCCGTAAAAGACAGAAAGCCCAAAATGGTCACTGAAATGACTTCACACTGACAAAAGTAAGAATAAATAAAAATGTACTGAAAATCAACTAATGAAAATCAGACATTCCTTTTTAATTGTGGTTCAAAAGAATTATTTTAAAAAACAAAATAATGAAATTGGTCTGGACCAAAATGATGGTACCCTTGACTTCTTATTTTGTTGCAGCCCTTTTGAGTCAATCACTGTAATCAGGTGATTTCTGTAGCTCTCAGTGAGACTTCTGCGCCTGTCCACAGGTATTTTGGCCCACTCCTCTTGAGCAAACTGCTCTAGCTGTCTCAGGTTTGAAGGCTGTCTTCTCCAGACTGCATGTTTCAGCACCTTCCACAAATGTTAACAGGATTTAGATCAGATATCATAGAAGGCCACTTCAAAATAGTCCAATGTTTTGTTCTGAGCCATTCTTGGGTGTTTTTAGCTGTGTGTTTTGGCTCATTATCCTGTTGGAGGACCCATGACCTGTGACTGAGACCAAGCTTTCTGACACTGGGCTGCACATTTCACTCCAGAATGTCTCGATAGTCTTGAGATTTCATTGTACATGCACAGATTCAAGACACCCTGTGTCAGATGCAGCATAGCAGCCCCAGAACATAACTGAGCTTCCTCCATGTTTCTCTATAGGTACAGTGTTCTTTTCTTTGTATGCTTCATTTTTGTGTCTGTGAACATAGAGCTGATGTGACTCACCAAAAAGAACCAGTTTTGTCTCACCTGACCAAAGGACATTCTCCCAGGAGCATTGTGTCTTGTCAACATGTATTTTAGAAAATTCCAGTCTCAATTTATGATTTTCTTTCAACAGTGATGTCCTCCATTCAGTCCACTTTGGCTCAAACAGTGACAGATGATGTGATCTGACACTGATGTACCTTGACCTTGGAGTTCTCCTCTAATCTCTCTGAAGTTGTTCTGGGCTCTTTGGTTTCCATTCGTATTATCCGTCTCTTCAATTTGTCATCAGTTTTCCTCCTGCAGCCACATCCAGGGAGGGGTTTGCTACAGTCCTGTGGACCTTAAACTTCTGAATAATCTGTGTAGCTGTCATCACAGGAACACCAAGCTGCTTGGAGATGGTCTTATAGCCTTTACCTTGAACATGCTTGTTTATAATTTTCTTTCTAATCTCCTGAGACAGCTCTGTCCTTACCTTTCTGTGGTCCATGTTCAGTGTGGTACACACCATGATACCAAACAGCACAGTGACCACTTTTCAGCCATTAAATTGGCAGAGTGACTGATTACAGGCTTGAAGACACCTGTGATGATAAATACAGGACACACATAAGTTTAACAGGTCGCTATGGTCACATCATGTTCAATATTTTCTCAGGGTACCATCATTTTCGTCCAGGCCAGTTTCATTATTTTTGTTTTTTAAATTGATTCTTTTGAACCACAGTTAAAAAGCAAAGTCTGATTTTCATTAGTTGATTTTCAGTAATTTTTTTTTTATTTTTACTTTTGTCAGTTTCAGCTCATTTCAGTGACAATGTGGGGTTTTCTCTCTTTGATGGAAGGGTACTAACAATTTTGTCCATGTCTGTATATTTGATTTTGATCACTGCTGTGAGATATTCACAACCACAGAAGTTCAGATCTTACTAACGAACTAAACTAGGTACCCCATTCTAGCCACTGCTCCAGAAGGTTGGGGATCTCCTCATCAGTGTCGATGGCTGTTCCATCAGCCCAGCCTCTGAGGTCTGCAACCTGGGCATCATTTCTGGCCCCTCCCTTTCATTCCAGTCACATATTAAATCCGTCACTAAATCAGCCTTCCACCATCTCAAAAACATTTCCCATCTCCGTTCCTCACTATCGGAATCTGTGACAGAAATCTAATCCATGCTTTCGTTACATCCCGGCTGGACTATTGCAATAGAGTCCTGTCCGGGGTTCTAAGCAAAACCCTAGACAGGCTCCGATATGTGCACGACTCAGCTGCCAGGGTTCCATCTCGCACTAAACCCTGGCAGCACATCACCCCCACTCTCATTCACCTCCACTGGCTCCCGGTCAAGTTCCGCATTTATTACAAGCTCCTCTTACTCACCTACAAGTCCCTTCATGCACTTGCCCCCCAGTACCTGGCTGATCTCCTCCACCAGCACACCCCATCCAGGAGCCTCCGGTCATCTGATGCTGGTCTCCTCTGCATCCCGCGGACCAAACTTAAAATTTTCGTTGACAGAGCCTTTAGTGTGGCTGCCCCCACCCTCTGGAACTCTCTCCCCACAGAAATCCACAACTCTCCCACTCTGGACTGTTTCAAATCACTTCTCACTTCTCCCTGGCTTTCCCCGTTTAAATGTTTAGCTTAGGTCCAAATCAGGTCTCCTCCTTTGGTCTTTGTTGTCGGTTCTTATTTGTTTGTCCCCTCTACTGTGGAAAGCGACCTTGGGTTCCTTGAAAGGCGCTATATAAATTTAAGTTATTATTATTATTATTATTATTATTATTATTATTATTTTTATCATTATTCCAATGATAAAGAGAAAACAATGTTTAAGATAACCCATCTTATTATCCTAGGGAGTGTTGAAGTGTTCATTACAGCTCTGCCCTAAAAAGTTGATTTGAATGCACATAAACCTTGACTAAAAAACAGAATAATACATTTATACTTATAGATTAATTTTTATTATATTAAGAGAGTTTAGATTGTCATAAGGTTTTTAGATGGAGACACTAACATTTAAATTGTTTTTTCACATAATCCTTTATGTTTATCTCATGTTATTTTCTGTCTGAAATCACTGAACTGGCACTTTTATTTTTTTGCCGATCATAATGGCTGGTAGGTTGATCTCATTCACCTGGCACTGCACAAATTCACTAGTATTTGGGTGTCAGCTGGTGCTGATATCCACACCTGGGCTGCATGGTGGTGCCTCACAGGGAGATGATTCATAGTTTGACTTCCAGGTTGGGCAGTGTCTTCAGTGTGGGGATGCATGCCCAACTGTAGATGCAAAGATTTTCTTCAGGAACTTCTTCCTAACGATCATAAACATGCTCATTAGGTCAACTAATAAACCATTTTTTTCTTTAGATGTTAGTGTGTTAGAAAATAAAAATGGATGGATAGGGATGTAAATGCTCATCACTTACTGCAGTACCCATTAATCATGAACGTACTGCTTTCATCGATGTCTCTCTTTGTATTTCAGGGCCTCCTTCTCTTTACCAGCAGCTCTTGGAAAGTAAAGAAGAGCTTCGGTCTGGGCGTCAGAAAACGAGCTCAGGTCTGAACCAGGGGGACACTGAGTCTCTGCACATTAAAGAGGAACCAGAGGAGCTCTGGAGCAGTCAGGAGGGAGAGCAGCTTCAGAAGTCAGAGATGGCCGATACCAAGTTCACTTTTGGTCCTGTATGTGTGAAGAGTGAAGATGAGGAGAACCTTGGCTCCTCACAGATTTATCAGAGACAGACTAAACAAACAAAAACAGGACCTGGTGGACAGGACAGTGGTGATTCAGAACAAGATGTACAACCAGAGACTGAGGTCAAAACTGAGGACTCTTCTGAACCTGAGACTGATGACAGCACTGATTGGAGGGAAACAGAATGCCGGTCCGCTTTAAGCTCAGCAGATAACATTGGACACGGAGGGAAAAGGACTCTTTTAAGACCATATATCTGCTCTGAGTGTGGCAAAGAGTTTACCCATAGATACCACCTAAACAAACACTTCATATGTCACATGGAAGAGAAACCCTTCAGCTGCTCTGAGTGCAGCAGAAAGTTCAGCCGCAGAGCAGATATGGCCAGACACATGAGAACTCATACAGGAGAGAAACCCTACAGATGCTCTGAGTGCAATAAGGCATATAAACAGCAGTCAAATCTCAGAAGTCACATGGTGAAACACGGGGGAGGGAAGCGCTTCAGCTGCAATATTTGTAACCAAAGATTTGTTTGGGTCTATCAGTTAAAAATGCACGAGTGTGCTGAAGGTCAGGATTCAGAGCTTCTCCACTCTGAGCCGACAGAAGCAGAAACGGCTATTGAGGAGAGCTGTCAGGGGTCAGAACTAAACAGAAGTGTAGACCCAGGGAGACATTTACAGTCAGAGACTGAAGTCAGGATAAAAGACTCTTCTGAACCCAAGACTGACGACTGTATAATAGAGAATAGAATAAAAAAAATAAATTCAGTAAAAAGAGTTAAAAGAACTGAAAAGAAATCACATCCATGCTCACGCTGTGGTAAAAAATTTGAAAAGAAAAACAATCTACGCGTGCATATGAGAATTCACACAGGAGAAAAACCCTTCAGCTGCCCTGAATGTGATAAATCATTTAAACAAAAGCATCACCTAAAAGGTCACATGGTACAGCACAGAGGGGATAAACCCTTCAACTGCAATATATGTAAAAAGAAATTCTCTTATTCTACCCAGGTAAGAAGACATAAGTGCGTTGGTGGCCGTGCTCCAGTAATTTATTTAAACCAAACAGTGAAAAGGAGAAAGGTGGAGAAAGATGGTGACACAGAGACAAATGTCAATCACAATAAAGCCTTCAGCTGCCTGCACTGTGCCAAAACATTCAAACGTAAGGGGACTCTTAAAGATCACATGAGAGTTCACACTGGAGAAAAGCTCTTTAACTGCTCCGACTGTGGTCGAGGATTCAACCGGAAATCAGATATAGTCAGACACATGACCTTCCACACCGATGAAAAGCCCTTTAAATGCTCTGAATGTGATCAAGCGTTCAAAGAAGGCTCTCTTCTGAAAGTTCACATGGCGCATCACAGAGGACAGAAACCCTTCCGTTGCAATGTTTGTGAGAAGTTATTCTCTTGGATCTCTCAGTTAAAGAGGCATATCTGTACAGGGAGTGCGGCTGCAAATGCTAATGATTCTGTGCATGGAGATGAAGAGCTTCTGTCAAGACACAGGCAGGAAAAATGCTACACCTGCTCCGAGTGCAGTCGGAAATTTAGCCACAAACCAAATCTGGTCAGACATATGAGAATTCACACAGGAGAGAAACCCTTCGGCTGCTCTGAATGTGATAAAGCATTTAGGAATAAGTTTCATTTGAAAGTCCACATGGCTCACCACAGAGGGGAGAAACCCTTCAGCTGCACACGCTGTGACAAGATATTCGCTTGGTCCTCTCAGATAAAGAGGCACAAGTGTACTGGGAAGCGGGCCTCAGAGCATCACCGGCATCAAACAGATGAGCAGAAAGATGTAGGAACAGGCCATGATGGAGTGGATGGTGGAGGATCAGAGCCAATCAGGAACTCAGATGAAGGAGGACATTCAGAACCAGAGATTGAGGTAAAGATTGAAGACTTCTCTGAGCCTGAAATCAAAGACATTGGTGATGACTGAGAAGAGACTTGAGAGTAAAAGGAAGTTTCTAGTTTATATTACTAATAATTTAAAAACATTTTATATAAAGGTGTAGTCAGCGATCTTCTAATCTTCTAATCTAATGCTCTATTTGTCAAAATCACTGCATTTCTCCTGTCCATCCACAAGATGTCCCCGCTGACACTATGTTGAAAAAAAGAAAGTCCAGTTTCAATACACAGCCTTGGCTCTGAATTTCAGCAGGTAAATACTGTGGCTCAGATCGAGTTACCAAAACAGGGTACACCCCCCCTACATCCAGGGAGTGATCATACTCATGTGCAGATTAGACAGAGGGGGGAGGGGGAGTAGTAGGTTGCATAGCATGCGCAGTTAGCATAAGAGAGAGATACAATAGGTGCAGTAGCAATGGCTGAAAAACAGCCCAAAAGAAAAAGGTCAGAGGAGCAGAAAGTGAAAAAGAAGGGCTATGACCATGAAAGAGCGAAGACCCGGGTCAACATTGATGTTGCTTTCCGATGGTGGAGGCAACTACACCAATTGACAATTCCCAACAGTAACAGCCGTTGGGCATTTATCTTATTGTCTAATATGCCAGAATGTACTGTTGTCGTGATGTTATCAATAATGGAAGTTGAGTTGTCTTGACGAGTCGGTGTTACCTTAGCTACATTGGTCAGCTACGTAGTTTCTATGGCTGTTTCCATGACGATGCATGTCCATCAGTTTTCGGGGGCTGAGCCAGGGATGAGGTATGAAGGGAGAGGCAGGTCTAAATTCATTTAGAAACAACCTTTCCACTCATTTTCTCCCACATCGCTGACTACACCTTTAAAGGCACTTTTCATGACACTCAAGTTCACCTTTCTAAAGTACAAATAAAAGAGTGCATTAAAACAGGCGTAAAAACAGGTATAAAAACAAGTAACAGACCGTGCAGGAGAGCAGAGGGAGTAGCAGAGCTTGATAAGATGGGTTTTGGGTCTTGTTTTAAGGAGGGTTAAGGACTCAGGGTTGCAGCAATCAGGGGGGAGGGAGTTCCATAACTGGAGAGCCGAGCGACTGAATGCTCGGCCCCCCATGGTGACAAGACAGTTATAGAAGTTATAGAAGTTATACATCATTTTGGATTATAGAATCAATACACAGGCCACTTTACTGGGTACACCAAGCTCGTACCTGTACTCTCGTCCCTTTTACCCCTAGAACCGCCTCAATTTTTCTTGTTGTACATTCAACAAGATGCTAGAATGATGCAAATCTTCTGCTCAACTTCATCTCAAAGGATGTTTGTTTCTTGCCACCGTAGCAGTAAGTCTCCTACAGATCCACCTTCCTGAAGTTTGGTTGGCTAAGTGCTCTACTCATGATGGATTCATGTTGGGTTTTGGGTAATTGTATGTGTATATCTGTTTATTACCTCCGCCAAGGAGGCTATGTTTTTGGGAGAGTTTGTCCGTCAAAATATCTCAATAAGTAATGGATGGATTTGGATGAAATTTTCAGGAAATGTTCAGCATGGGAAAAGGAAGAACTGATTTGATTTTGGTGTTGATCCTGATCAGCGTCTGGCCGCCATGGCGTAAAATGTGATTTCTGTGCATGACTTCTGAACTAAAATAGATATTATTATGAATCCAGTTGCTAATGGTGTGTTTTCATGGTCAAGGAATCTAAATATTTTTATGAAATAAAGGTAGGAGTAATAATTATGGTCAAAATGACAATATGGCTGAGGACTGTGGCGCTGGCAGGGGTCTGCGCTCTCCGAGTGCTTTCTAGTTTGATTTATGTATCTATTCATATACGTGTATCTATAAAATGAAGAGCTGGTCTTCAGCCTGCTCTCTTGTAAAGTGTCTTGGGATAAAACTTGTTATGAATTGGTGCTATACAAATAAAGATAAATTGATTAGTTAACTGATTGATTTAAGGTGCTCAACTGGATTGAGAACTGGTTATCTTGCTGGAAGCAGCCATCGGACATGGTTCACTCAATTAGGCGTTGATGTTCAGCTGGTTAGAGGGGCCCAAAGAGTGCTAAGAAAATACTCCACACACCATCACCAGCCTACACTAATGAGACAAGTTTGGATGAATCCATGCTTTCGTGTTAACTTCAATTTCTGACCCCTTTGTTGTTCACAAATATCACATGAAGAATGTGATTATCACTATGGCAGCCTTTTTGTAAATATAAGTATAACAACGCTATGTATACAGCTGATCTAAAAGTGCAAATAAATTGATTATTACAGGAGCTAAATAACTGCTCATACTGGGGGCATCCATCTTTGATTGTCAACTCAGGGATGGCAAGGTTTCACCGAGTTCCCAGTAGGAAATTCTGACCGGGGGACGTTCCAGTTGCAGTTTCCTACTCGGAACTTGGAAATTCCTACTTCTGACTAGAACTGGAACTCACCAAAAGACGTGACCCAAGCCAAAGCGTGTGTCTGTTGTGATGCTAATAAATGCAGCTCAGACCTTCCTCAGAACTCTGCATTGGTTTAAAATTAGTTTCTCATTCCACTGATGGATTATCCCAAGAAGTTGTACCTCATTGTGAAGGTGACTAATCAGACTTTTCAGCTATATAAATACAATAGTAATTGGTATTGGTTTGTGATGTGGATAGAAGACAACATAACCAAGACCACAAAGTTTGTCAAAATTTTGTCAAAGAGCTTTTTAATTATGATTTTGAATGTGGAAGCGGCTGCAACAACAGATTTTGACTAACCTGGTAACTGGGATGTGACTTGACTAAGGATCAGCTGCTGCAGAGTTATCACCTGCACATCAATGATCAGTCAATCAGTCTTTATCTGTGTAGAGCCAATTCATAACGAGTGTTATCTCAAGACGCTTTACAATAGAGCATAAAGCTCTTCATTATTGGATACACATATATGCATAGATACATATATGCATATACAAGATACACATATACAAATATATACATCCAACACCCAACATGAATCCATATAGCCAATCATGAATCCCTCCATCATGACTCCAGAAAAAACCTTCTGTTAAGCAGCAGGAAATCTTGAATGTGGATCCCAGTCTCATGATGAACAGCAAATCCACACGATGCTGTGATGGGTATGTGGGCGAAGGAAGGGAAGTAAGAGGAGACAAGTGGATTAAAGTAAGAACTAAAGTTAGGGACAGGTCCCTGAACCATAGACCTGTCGTCTGATCTATTAGAGGTTAGCCTCTTGAGATGCTACATCTGGTTTACAGGAGGGTCCTCATGTCTAAATGGTTTTGGTGATCGTTTTATATGAGTGTAATCGATGATATTCTTCCTAAAATTAAGAATTGATGCACATCTATCCTTTTAACCCACCTCAAATTTGCTCTGTTGGTTTGGGATCTGGTGACTGTGGAGGCTATTTGGGTACAGTGAACTCATTTCATGTCAAAGAAACTGAATTTTGTATTTGTTCATTTAAGAAATGTATTCAGGGCAGGATATTTTAGGCTCTATGTTTACCTCATAAACTGTAAAAGACAAAGCCTTGTGGTGCCAGCTGTTTGATTACCAAAGGAGCCTTTTGTAACTTTGTGGACTAGATTTTTTTTTATCTGTTATTATTATACTGCTTTCATCCATGTTTTTATTCAATTTTTTAAAACTTTTCTCTAGTTATTTTTAGTGCTTATTTTAACAGAACTTTTATCTCCTTGTGCAAGAACTACTGACCATGCTTGTCACTGACCTCTTGCTAATGTTACTGTTTAATGATGTCTAGTGGTTCTTTTTATGTACAGTATATCATGTCCTTAGTAAGTAGCACTGCTATCCACAAAAAATTTCCTGCAAGGGACAATAAAGTTAATCTATATATCAGTCAATCCAACTGTGTCTTGAGCTGTGACACCCAAACTTTATTCTTAAGTTATCACAAGGTTAAGTTCTTGGGGAAGATTTCACAAATATTTAATACACAGGTGCAACTAGCTAGTCAAGCCTCCAAATTGCTCTCTGCCTCTACAAATAAGCTCTTTTAAAGCGACAATAACAAAAAACATCAGTGACCTATAGTGCACCTAATGCACTATATAAAATAATGATGTTTGTTTTCTTAAGCAAAAAAAATCATACTTAAGAATTCTTAATGTAAATTCAATTAAAATATTACTCAAAAAACAATAGCATGGCCATGGCTCATACATGAACTTAAGCTCAACCTGCTCACAGACAGAGAGACCATGTTGAGCCAGGACTTAAAGGATAATTTCGGTTCCTGCAGCTTTTACATTGTTTACAGAATGAAGAACAACAATATTCTCACCCAGAAGGCTTTCCTGATCCAAACAGTGCTTCAGGAGATATTTAGATCCAAAACCGAACAGAGGACATCCGTATAATGGTAGCCCGTAGGGCATAGATCGCCCACTCATTTATAAAAATGGTAGACCCGTGGGAGTCAAAATCTCATGTTCTGTCACTCTCATAAATCTGCATTTCCGGATAGTCCGCCATTGCAATCTGTGTCACTCTGACAGTTGCTGTCTGGCCTACAATGATTCCATCATGATCGCACTGCGTCGTTTGTTTACGTGCCTCGCCATTACCACGTCTGTGTAGCGCGAGTCTGACAGAGCTCTGTGTGGCTGTACTGACCCAGGTAGCTTCGTCGGCTTTCTTCTTCAGTTTGTTTGCGTGCCTCCGAATATTGCAGTGAGCTCATTGAAGATGTCCAGGTGGAGAGAACTTTGAATAGCTACAAATGGGCATCTTTACAGTTTAGATTCTTCCAGAGTTTACCCGTGTGCAATATGGGCTTCGAATATGAAAGGATGAATATGAAGCGCTGTGGAGGAGAACTTTTGAATGCATGGGCATCGCGTAAACACAGTTTGGCAGTTCAGAGGTACCGAGTACATATGAGCTCGTTCAGCGCGTAAGGATGAATTTTGATTTTGAAAGCTAACAAGTCTAAATCTGACCAATGAAGACTCTGTGTGGATGGAAGTCATGTATATCATGTCCCTATTTCCAACTGTAAATCCTCAATAAAATACAAAATAAGCAGTTGCAATAGTAAAAAACCACTTTTACACCCAAAAGTACCGTTAATGATATTACAGTTTGAGACTAAGACTGCTTTTTGAAAAAGGCTGTAGGATGCTTGTGTGTCCAGGTTTCTGCAGCCGTCCTCCAGTGAACTTTTCGGGGTACTACAGGTGTCAGCAGATGGTTGCATGAATTGTTACATTCTTCCTGTTTTTTTTAAATACTTTTTATACTTTATGCAGTTTATTTTAAATTCTTTTGAGAATGTTGTAGTTGTGTGCCCACAGTGCTCACTATTTATTCAGGTGTAAATACTCTTTAATTATGATATTATGGAGCATTATTGACAGACTTTGCAACCCCGAACCCGCCGCCCCAAGGCAATGAACCTAGAGGAAACACTGAATATTCTCACCCAAAAGGCTTTCCTGATCCAAACAGTGCTTCAGGAGATATTTAGATCCAAAACCGAACAGCGGACATCCGTATAATGGTAGCCCGTAGGGCATAGATCGCCACTCCTAAAAACTGCATTAATCGTCCAAAATCTCATGTTGTTCACCAATATTCCATCATGATCCATTCCGGATGGTCCGCCATTGCAGTCTGTGTCACTCCTGACAGTGCTGTGTGGCTGTACTGACCTCTGAACTGCCGTGTTTGTTTACGTGCCTCCGCACATGCGCAGTACAGCTCATTGTTTCAGAGGAAGATAGGCAGCTACAAATCGGCTTTCTTCTTCCAGTTTTGTGCAAAATGGACGAATATCTATGAGATGAAGATGTTGTGGAGGAGAACTTTGAATATGATGGGCGTCTTTACAGTTTCGAGCCAGAGTTTACCGATAATGAGCTCATTGAAAGGAGGAAGCACTCCAGAGAGTACTGCGTATGCGCGGGGGGCACGTAAACAAACACGGCAGTTCAGAGGTCAGTACAGCCACACAGCACTGTCTGGAGTGACACAGACTGCAATGGCGGACCATCCGGAACGGCTCATGATGGAATATTGGTGAAAAATTTGAGTTTTTGGACAATTAATGCAGTTTTAGGAGCGGCGATCTATGCCCTATGGGCTACCATTATACCATTATACGGATGTCGGCTGCTCGATTTTGGATCTAAATATCTCCCGAAGCACTGTTTGGATCAGGAAAGCCTTCTGAGTGAGTACATTGTTCTTCTTCATTCTACAAACAATGTGAAAGCTGCAGGAACCGAAGTAATCCTTTAAATCTGTCTGACCAATGAAGACTCTGTGTGGATGGGAAGTCATGTCCATCATGTCCCTATTTCCAACTGTAAATCCTCAATAAAATACAAAATAAGCAGTTGCAATATTAAAAAAACCACTTTACCCAAAGTACATGTGTATTACAGTTTGAGACTAAGACTGCTTTTGAAAAGGCTGTAAGGATGCTTGTGTGTCAGGTTTCTGCAGCCGTCCTCCAGTGGACACTCGGGGTACTACAGGTGTCAGCAGCTACACATGGGCCTCCATATGTAGGTGCTCCTATTTACAATATACATAAAGGAACACAAAGAGACAAACCCAACACAGGGTATCTAAGAATTAATTAATCATACAAAAACTCTTAAGGGTTTACATATCTAGTGTTTTAATTTTCCTTTTGATTCTTAATCCCTGCCATTGTCCCAATGTAATGCTCAATTTCCAGTTTAAATTGTAGGAAACATGTTTTTTTTCTCTTTCGATCCATCTAGAGTTCTGTATGTGATATTTCCGTAGTAATATAGAGAGGTTTAACAGAAAAGTCTCTTTGCATCCAACATTGCTGTCGTCATACAAGACAATGTCCTTTATATTTAAGCGAACAGCAAGTCCCAGTTGATCCCTTATAAACCCTATCACATAGGTCAGTGGTTCCCAAACTTTTCATAACCTCTACCCCTTTAGACACTTGATCTCCAGTCATGTACCCCCTATGCTCACACACTTACAGCAGCAAGAAAAGAAACGTGTCTGTAAGCCTGCTGCCCCACCACCATCTCCCACATTAAACATGCATAACATACAACTAAAATCTCTTACAGTGAAGGGTATTAGGGCCATGTCAGATGGATGAAATGATTTTGGTGAAGTCAAGCTTCTTAATTAATTTCTTGATTAAAGTTAAAATGACAAGAACAATGTCAAAATAGAATTTTGTGATAAAAGCCATATTGTTGAGAAAAAATAAGAAATGTCAAGAAAAAAAGCAGACATATTGAATTATGTCAAAATACATTGCCAACTTTATTCTTGACTTTCCACTTTATTTCTTGAAATTTTAACTTTAATCTCGCAAAATGATCATCTCTTTAATCTGACGAAATTGTATTTTAACTTGATTGTCAACATTTCAACTTTAATCTCAAAATTTTGACTTTATACTTGTCATTGCGACTTTTATCCTGACCTTCCAAAAATTAATTTTACCATCTAAAATGGCTTGAATACTCCTCCGGACTCACTAAAAAGATTTATCTACCAGCAATTTCAGTGGGCAACACCAACTGACTTTTGCAAACAGAAATTTTAATTTCTGGAACATATACATTATTGAATTTAAAACTAAAAAGTGCAAACTCACCACAGCTTAATTAAGGATGTCTGATTGAACTTGTGTTACTAAAAGAATCTTCGACAATTCAAGACAGATCCAGCTTCTCTGCCAACACTTCAGGCCTTTATCAAATTTCCTTTACCTGAAAGGTATTCGAGTACCCCCTAGGTCACTTTGCGTACCCCTGGGGGTACACGTACCCCAGTTTGGGAACCACTGACATAGGACATTCACAGAACAAATGAGGAACAGTTTTGGGCTCAGAATTACAAAATGAACACATTTCATCTATAGCCTATCTGTGATTCTGGAGAATACTTTTTGACTAGATAAATCCCATATACACTTTTGAAGGATACTTCTCTTATCTTGTTGGTGATACGGCCTTTTTTATTTATATTCCATAAGAATTTCCAATTCATATTTTGAATTTTTGCATTTTGAGCCCCGTAAGTCGCCGTGCTTTTACTCTGAAGGCCAAATGAGTGAACGGGAAGTGATATGTTTGTTTCCGGGTCGTGGATGTTTTTTCCCAGTAAGGAGTACATTTAGCATGGTCTGATGATCCATAGTACTGTAGTATCAGAACAATCTTTTTTTTAAGTGTCCTGGTAGTTTTCTATCCCAGCTGAACCTCCTGCTCGTGTCAAATGTCCGGCTGTCAGGATCTGGAGGATTTATCCGGACAGGAGCAGTCAGGAGGATCAACATCATGTGGACACGAAGAGGAGCCTCACCGACACAGAAAACAGCAGGATGAGACTTTAACCAGTGAAACACAGCCGCAGAGAGCAGGTTTGTTTTCTGTCTTCTTCTTCTGTGGTCTTGTTTACTGTAGATGTAGCAGCTTAGCCTTTAGCTCACGATCACATCCTCACACTGCTCAGTGTTAGCAGCAGCTAGCTCCACATGCTCAGCATGTGAACTCTGCTCCTCTGTTAAGAGTCACATCTGTCCCATCCATGAAGGGAGGGGTTTACAAAGATGTGGAACAGGAGTCCTTTAATATTAGAATTTTGCTTTAGCACAAGAAAATGATTAAAGTCCACAGATTTGACCACAAATTGGTGAAATAATTAAACGAATGACTTATCTTTGGTCAGTCTTGACAGTTATTTCAGTATTTCATAGGGGTGGGCGATACTGGGAATTCTAGTAGGGATGGAAATCTCCATCCCCAGGACGATACGATATGCATCTCGATATGTAAGCTACGGTACAATACACGAACCATTCACATGAAGCTTCTACCAATTCAGGATGATACGATGTATCTTCCTACCACGACGCAATCACGATGCAAATCTGTGCAAATTCAACTCAACTTAATTGTCCCTTCAAGACCACTTCAGACCACTTACAGTAGGCTACTTAAGCAGTCAGGAGGTGTGTTTGTCAACATAAAAAAGTAGACCTATTTCACAAACAGGGGCATAGGCCTAACAGTAGTTGAGCTCAGCCTTCAAAGCTGTCATTAACAATTTAGACTAAACATATAAACAACACTTTGAAAAAAACAGCACTTTCAGCACACTGAAAATATGAATTTTAAATTTAAAAAAAATATATGTATATATATATATATAATAACATGACATCAGATTTTACCGATGCAAAGCTTTTACAAGACGATGCATTGTGGTTTCAGCCCAGTTTCTAATCCGATGCACACCACTCCAACAGATGCAATTTACCATAGACCCTCGCAACGATGCACTGATTGCGCATCGGATAAAATGCCCATCCCTAAATTCTAGTATTGATCCGATACCAAGTAAATACAAAGCTAGTATCGCTGATACCGATACTTTTTACATGAAATGTAATGATCATTGAATAATATTGTAATTTTGCCTTGATTATGGTAAAACACAGCACAAAGATTTTAGGCATTAAAAATGCTTTTTATTAATGAACCACCACAACAGAACAACATTTAACTGTATAAAAGTAATAAATTATTCCACGTTTCAGAAAAAAAAATCACAATTACAAAATAACAAAAAAGCAGCAATGGAAAAAAAAATAGAAATATAACAATTACAACAAAAATTTCTTCCATTGCACAAATAAAGTGTAAACTACAGTTAACCTTAACCTTTGGCTTTCTGCTCACAAAGCCCTCTCTTGGGTTGCCCTTTTGGCTCTGTTTCCATATTGACAACAGATTTATATTTTTTTGTTCAGGAACAGTAACATGGTGACATAGAGGGAGATAGGTGCACGGTTTAGAAGCGGCGGTCGGAGCGGAGGAAAGTAAAGTAAAGACGCAAAGAGAAACTGCAGTATCGATCTCATCACGCAAGTATCGATCTGATACCAATACTCAGCTTGGTATCTATACTATCGATATTAAGATAGATACCCCAGCCCTAGTATTTCAGTTATTTTTCATGAAATGAAGGTTTCTGACCAGTTCAGGTGTCACATTAAAAATAAACAGATCAACAATGATGATATTTAAACAGATGCTAAAGCAGTTCACCCAGAGAAAGCTTGGGTGCATCAGTCTCTACACAGAGTTGCACAGATGCAGCCTTAAAGTCACTACAGGGCT
Organism: Scarus forsteni; assembly: GCA_036419115.1. Taxonomy (NCBI): domain Eukaryota; kingdom Metazoa; phylum Chordata; class Actinopteri; order Labriformes; family Labridae; genus Scarus; species Scarus forsteni. The sequence continues at coordinate 2,871,990 of JAZDUH010000500.1, forward strand.
TTATCCAATCACTCAGGCTTATAAATGCTTAAAATAAATGTACCCTTATGGCTCCAGGAGCTTATTTTGTTATTTTTATGATTAATCAGACCAGAATCAACACTTTTTGTCATTAAGATCATCAAAACTAGTGAGGCCTTCACACCACTTTTTTAGTTTACTGAATCATTTCACCGTTTTTTGCACCATTATCAATTGCAAGATGTTGCTTTCTGACTCAGTGGTTGGAATTGCCGATCTGTTTCATAGTAAGTGTTGCATATCCTGTATTGGATTAGATATTGATTTAAATAAAAGCTTGTTGTTGCTTCTTTGGATCAAGTATTTGCAAACTTTTTTAACCCCTCAGTTACTCCAGGTCCCAGGAAGCTTTACACCTCCCATGCTTTCCCTTTTTGAACTTTATTAACATCATTATAGAACTGCTAGAGTAAAGTGATGTTTAAAAACCTTGATTTAGACTCATATATTTGGTATATTCTGACGGCTGTTATCCTCATGTAAAGCACCACAAAGCTAATGTTGCTTACCTATCCAGCAGAAAGATGGCGACATCCATGTCCATTTTCAGGTCTTTCAATTGGCGGAGTTCCCTCCACCGTCGGAAATCAACACCAATGTTGACCCGGGTCTTTGCTCCTTCATGGTCATAGCCCTTCTTTTTCACTTTTCACTCCTCTGACCTTTTTCTCTTGGGCTGTTTTTCAGCCGTTGTTACTGCACATATTGTATCTCTCTCTTACGCTAACTGATCTGTGCATGAGTATGATCACCCCCTGGATGGGGGGGGGGGGGGTACCTGGTGTACCCTGGTTTGTCTCGTCCCGAGCCACAGTATTTACCTGCTGAAATTCAGAGCCAAGGCTGTGTATTGAAACCAAACTTTTTTTCAACATGCTGTCAGTGGTGACATCTTGTGTATGAAGAGGAGAAATGCAGTGATTTTGACAAATAGTGCATTAGATTAGAAGATTAAAAGATCGCTGACTACACCTTAACGTTTTTATTGCAGCTCTGCCGTAAAAAATTGATTTAAATTAACCTAACCCTTCACTAAAACCAGAATAATACATTTATAGTTTTAGATGTACATTCATTTATATTATGTAAAGAGAGTTAAGATTGTCTTAAGGGTTTGAGGTGGAGACACGAACATTTCACATAATCCTTTATGTTTATCTCGTGTTTTTTTCTGTCAGAAATCACTGAACTGGTACTTTTATTTTTTGCTGATCATAATGGCTGGTAGGTTGATCTCATTCACCTGGCACTGCACAAATTCACCAGTATTTGGCTGTCAGCTGGTGCTGATTTTCACACCTGGGCTGCATGGTGGCACCTCACAAGGAGATGATTCATAGTTTGACATAGTCTAACTGATAAACCAACTTTTTCTCTTGATGCGAGCATGTTAAAAAATTATAATGGATGGATAGAAAATGGATGAGTGTAAATGCTCATCACTTACAGGTACTGCTGGTGTGGATTTATCATGAACCTACTGCTGTCATCGATGTCTCTCTTTGTATTTCAGGGCCTCCTTCTCTTTACCAGCAGCTCTTGGAGAGTAAAGAAGAGTTTCGGTCTGGGCGGCAGAAGACGAGCTCAGGTCTGAACCAGGGAGACACTGAGTCTCTGCACGTTAAAGAGGAACCAGAGGAGCTCTGGAGCAGTCAGGAGGGAGAGCAGCTTCAGAAGTCAGAGATGGCCGATATCATCAAGTTCACTTTTGGTCCCGTGCGTGTGAAGAGGGAAGATGAGGAGAACCTTGGCTCCTCACAAATTTATCAGAGACAAACTAAACAAACAAAAACAGGACCTGGTGGACAGGACAGTGGGGATTCAGAACAAGATGTACAACCAGAGACTGAGGTCAAAACTGAGGACTCTTCTGAACCTGAGACTGATGACAGCACTGATTGGAGGGAAACGACAGAATGCCAGTCCGCTTTAAGCTCAGCAGATAACATTGGACACAGAGGAAAAACGACTGATTTTAGACCATATATCTGCTCTGAGTGTGGCAAAGAATTCACCCACAGATACCACCTTAACAAACACTTCATAAGTCACATGGAGGAGAAACCCTTCAGCTGCTCTGAGTGCAGCAGAAGGTTCAGCCGCAGAGCAGATATGACCAGACACATGAGAATTCATACAGGAGAGAAACCCTTCAGATGCTCCGAGTGCAATAAGGCGTTTAAACAGCAGTCAAATCTCAGAAGTCACATGGCGAATCACGGGGGAGGGAAGCGCTTCAGCTGCAATATTTGTAATAAAAGATTTGTTTGGGTCTATCAGTTAAAAATGCACGATTGTGCTGAAGGTCAGGATTCAGAGCTTCTCCACTTTGAGCCGACAGAAGCAGAAACGGCTGGAGAGGATGGAGTAAACAGAAGTGTAGACCCAGGGAGACATTTACAGCCAGAGACTGAAGTCAAGATAAAAGAGTCTTCTGAACCCAAGACTGACGACTGTAAAAAAGAGAATAGAATAAAAGTAAAAAGAGTTAAAAGTACTGAAAAGATATCACACCCCTGCTTGCGGTGTGGTAAAAAATTCGAAAAGAAAAGCAATCTAAGCGTGCATATGAGAATTCACACAGGAGAAAAACCCTTCAGCTGCCCTGAATGTGATAAATCATTTAAACAAAAGTCTCATCTGCAAGGTCACATGGTACAGCACAGAGGGGATAAACCCTTCAACTGCAATATATGTAAAAAGAAATTCCCTTATTCCACCCAGGTAAGAAGGCATAAGTGCATTGGTGGCCGTGCTCCAGTAATTTATTTAAACCAAACAGTGAAAAGGAGAAAGGTGGAGAAAGATGGTGACACAGAGAACAGCGGAGAATCCAACTCTGACGGTGTCAAATACAAGAGAGCCTTCAGCTGCCTGCACTGCGCCAAAACATTCAAACGTAAAGGGCATCTTAAAGATCACATGAGAGTTCACACTGGAGAAAAGCTCTTTAACTGCTCCGACTGTGGTCGAGGATTCAACCGGAAATCAGATATAGTCAGACACATGACCTTCCACACCGATGAAAAACCCTTTAAATGCTCTGAATGTGATCAAGCGTTCAAAGAAGGCTCTCTTCTGAAAGTCCACATGGCGCATCACAGAGGGGAGAAACCCTTCCGTTGCAATGTTTGTGAGAAGTTATTCTCTTGGATTTCTCAGTTAAAGAGGCACATCTGTACAGGGAGTGCGGCTGCAAAGGTTTCTGATTCTGTGCATGGAGATGAAGAGCTTCTGACCAAACACAGGCAGGACAAATGCTACAGCTGCTCCGAGTGCAGTCGGAAATTTAGCCGCAAACCAAATCTGGTCAGACATATGAGAATTCACACAGGAGAGAAACCCTTCGGCTGCTCTGAATGTGATAAAGCATTTAGGAATAAGTTTCATCTGAAAGTCCACATGGCTAACAGGAAGTTGCTAATTTATAATAATAATAATAATAATAATAATAATCAGTTAAAGAGGCACAAGTGTATTGGGAAGCGGGCCTCAGAGCATCACCGGCATCAAACAGATGAGCAGAGGGATGTAGGAACAGGCCATGATGGAGTGGACGGTGGAGGATCAGAGCCAATCAGGAACTCAGATGAAGGAGGACATTCAGAACCAGAGATTGAGGTCAAGATTGAAGACTTCTCTGAACCTGAAATCAAAGACATTGGTGATGATTGGAAAGAGACTTGAGAGTAACAGGAAGTTGCTAATTTATAATAATAATAATAATAATAATAATAATAATAATACATTTTATTTAAGGGCTCTTTCATGACACTCAAGGTCACCTTATAAAAGTGCATTAAAACATGCGAGAAACAGGTATAAAAACAAGCAACAGAGTGCAGGAGATCAGAGGGAGTAGGAGAGCTTAAACAGATGAGTTTTGGGTCTTGTGTAATGAAAGGTAAGGACTCAGAGTTGCAGCGATCAGGGGGGAGTGAGTTCCATAATTGGGGAGCTGAGCAGCCAAATGCTTGCCCCCCCTATGGTGACAAGGCAGTTATAAAAGTTATAGAAATTATACATCATTTTTGATGATAGAATCAATACACAGGCCACTTTATTGGGTACACCATGCTTGCACCTGTACTCTCGTCCCTTTTGCCCCCAAAACCGCCTCAATTTTTCTTGTTGTACATTCACAAGATGCTAGAATGATGCAAATCTTCTGCTCAACTTCATCTCAAAGGAGGTTTTTTCTTGTTCTTGCCACCGATACTGTAAGTGCCCTACAGATGCACCTCCCTGAAGTTTGGTTGGCCAAGTGCTGTACTCATGATGGATTCATGTTGAGTTTTGGATATATGTATGTGTATATATGCTTATTTGATTTATGTATCTATGCATAGACGTGTATCTATAAAATGAAGCGTTGGTCTTCAGCCTGCTCTCTTGTAAAGTGTCTTGGGATAACACTTGTTATGAATTGGTGCTAAACAAATAAAGATGAATTGATTTATTAATTAATTGATTGATTGATTTAAAGGTGCTCAACTGGATTGAGAACTGGTTATCTTGCTGGAAGCAGCCATCAGACATGGTTCACTCAGTTAGGCGTTGATGGTCAGTTTGTACACAGGGGCCTGAAGAGTGCTAAGAAAATACTCCACACACCATCACCAGCCTACACTGCTGAGACAAGTCTAGATGAATCCGTGCTTTCGTGTTTACATCAATTTCTGACTCTATTGTGGCGAAAGAAATTGTGAATCATTGGACCAGGCAAGACTTTTCAAATCCTCTGTTGTCCAATTTTAATAACCCCCTTCAAACGGTAGCCTTAGTTTCCCATTCTTAGCTGACAGGCATGGTACTGGCTGTAGTTCATCTGCTTCAAAGTTTGATGTGCCGTGGGTTCAGAAGTTGTCTCCTTCATTCACTGGTTGTAGTGATTGGTTATTTAACCCTTTAACTCCCAGCTAAACTGTTTGGCAGAGGTTGTTAAATTCAGGAATGTTTAATGTGTTAAACAAACATAGCACATCATTGTTTGTCTCTGTCATTATCTTATGATACAGAAAATACTGCAAACAAAACAAAAGAACAGATATTTTGTTTGTGGGTATTAAAGGTTTAAAAGCTTAAAGCTACTATCATTTTACCGTAATTATTTTGAAAACTTAACCAACAACTGATATATACAAAGTTTGTTATTCATCAAAAAAATGTTTGTCAAACTCAATATCAACAATTGTAAGTTATTTTTGGATTTTTCGCAGACATTTCTGCCTTTTCTAACAGATTTTGGCCCAAATCTTTGTGCATTTTTATGTCATCACAGAATCAAATTGTTTGCTTTTAAAATCTTTCAGTGCCACACAAGAACATATCTGTTTTTGGTTTGTTTGTGGTTTTAGTTGTTCCCTGAAGTGTTAATGGAACCAAACAATGATTTGATTTGATTTGTTCTGTCAATTAAATACCCCTTGACATTAATTATGGCCTCTGCCAAACAGTTGAGTTGGTAGTTAAAGAGTTAAGTAACTGTCAACAATCATCTCAATCCACTTTGTCAATTCTCCTCTGACCTCTGGCATTTTAACCCAGAGTTCTGTCACTCATTGGATATTTTCTCTTTTTCAGGACCATTTTCTGTAAACTTTAGGGATGTTTGTGACCCAGACCCTGCAGTGGTCTAAACTGTATCACGTCTGAGTCCAGGTGTGAACCCCTGGCTTTATCCCACACTGCATTGTGCTCATGCAACAACTTTGTATAAACGCATATAGAGTATCACAGCATCAACAAAACCAATAAAAACATCAACGAAGTGCTTCCATGCACACTCAGTATCATCAATGAGAAACATACGATCAGCTAAAATCAAAGAGATCACGGACTAAAAACTGTTCTACAGACTGATTCAGATTAGGTTTATAAGAAAAGAATAGAGCAGAATAAACCTTTATTCCCACAAGGGGGAGTTGCAGTGATACGGTAGCAAAGAGGACAACTATAATAAATAAAAGACTTAATATAAAAAAGTGCATTGTTATAAATACAATACAAAAATTTGAAACTAAAAACTTCACAATAAGAATAAATAATTGTACATGGGAATATTACATGTTGTTTGGGAAACTTAGGAGAATAAAAGGAGACCTCAGCTAAACAAGTGTCAGTTTATCAGGCCTTTTGGGGCTGGGTCCAGTGGGCCTGTCAACAATCTGAAAATATAAATCAAAATTTTAAGACCAGTTGAAAAATTGCAAGAATTTACATTTTGCACTGTTGGTTCTTGAGATGATTCAAAGATCAGCTTCAAAGAGCAATAAGAAGAAATGGGAGTGAGACTTAAAAAAATTGAGGAAGCAGATTACAGATGTGCAGATGAATCAAACAGCTGAGTATGCAAAGAATTCTCTAGAAGTTGTGCTTCGATTAAAATCTGAGTTATAATTGTTTATCACAACTTTGAAGCTTATGTCTATGCTGAGAAGTTGTGTTTGTAGTTTTGTAATTGCCTGATAAGCTCCATGCTGGCACGTGTTCAGTCATGTAATGGTGAAGTGAATCCCTCTGCTGGATTTTTAAAGTTATTTTGTTTCTGTCACATTTGATTTTCCCTCTTTTCTTTTTCTGCTTAGGTGCACTCTGTTTCTTTCTTTGGTTTCTCTTTAGAAACCCACAAAAATAATTCCCTCACAAACTAAATCACTGGACATCACTGAAGTTTGTTGACTGAACTTCCAGAGGGCTGCAGTCTTTCAGACGGAGGTCTGACATGATGTTGACAATTCAGATTCAGACAACAATAATGATCCCACTGAAAACAAACACTGAAGCCTTTTAAGGACAAATCAAACAGGTTAAAGACTTTCAATTAAAAAAAGACACAAAATGCTCTTTAAATCATTTCATGTATTTTTTTAGTATTTAGTGTGTCGACACTTATGAAACAGATGCTGAAATGTAAACAGTGATACTTCTTTAGCTGCTTAAAAACACCTTCAATCACATAAAAACGAAGCTCATGAGGAAAATTCCCCCTCTCACATTAAAAAAGTTGCCACATAAAAAAGGTCACACAGTCTAATATTCAGCTTTGATTACAGCACACATGCTGCTTGATGATGCTTGCTGTGTTATTGTTTCAATAAGCTTCTGCAATGTCACTGATTTGTCCCAGATCAATGCTCTGCCCCCACAGGCTTGGACAGTAGGCACTAGGCATGATGGGTGCATCACTTCACCTCCCTCTCTTCTTAACCTGATGCTCCTATCACTCCGGAACAATCTGGACTCATCAGATCACATGACGATACTCCAGTCCTCCACAGTCAGCCCATGCAGTAATTATCCAACAGGAGGCTCGTATCTGTTTTTTGGTACATACTATGACAGCATCCAATTGCATCTATGTCTATTTATACCAACTAATAAACTATGATAACCCACAGTCTGGTATCAAGAATCCTCCATTCAAACATCTCATACTGTCATCCATCAACAAAAGGATTGTGGGTGTCATGATAATACGCTGGTGTTGAGATGTAGCAAAGCCTAATAAAAAATCATATATCAATGTAGGAAAAAACTATTTCAGCTTTAGTTATTTATTAGTATTTTTAAATCGGCATGTGACTGTGGAGATTCAGATACTTGTCGCAACAGGATCCATGGAACTAAAAGGAAATCTTTGAGAATGTTCACTTGGACATAACAGATATATAGTGAGCTTAATTTTTATATTTGCAAATATAATTTGTGGGGCTGCTGGTTTGGCGTAGTGGTTAGCACCCCATGTATTTGCTTCTGCCGGTCCAGGTTCGAATCCCGCCTGTGACAAGTTTGCAGAGTGTCCTCCCCTACTCTCTCTCCCCCTTTCACAAGCCTATCCACTGTCTCTCTATCATTAAAGGCACAAAATGCCCAAAAAATATACTTAAAAACAAAAAATATGATTTGTGTATTCATGTGCTCAATTAAAAAGATCAGATATCCATGGTGTTTCCAAAAAGCTTTGCCATTCCCTGTGCAACCTCCTCAGTTTGTTTTCGGTCCATTTGTAAAATGTCAAACAAATCTCCAAGCAAAAGTTTGTTAGCCTGCAGCCATTCTGCTGATTTTTGCAGTGATCCATCGCTCTGCCCACTGCACTGGTCTATAGGGAAATAAAACAAACATTATTTGGATTTGTTTAGATAATTCACTTTTCCTAATCAAGTAGTCAGATCACACAGTGATCATTTTGGGTGTTTTCATACAAATCAAAATGCCAACGACAGTGAAAGCCTTCTTGTGTCAAACTAATCTCCTGTAACCCAGGTTTGGTAGGTTGACTCCCGTCTCACAGGCTGTGGGTCATAACTGGGCTACAGTGATCTTTACCTGGACTTTTATTGTTTAATTAATTTCCTTAAACAGGGTAATGAGCTCCATGCTGGCACATGCTCAGTCATATAATGGTGAAGTGAAGTTTTTTTAGTATATAGTGTGATGACGCTTTGGGTGGAACAATGAAACAGATGCTGAGATGTAAACAGTGATACTTAAACAGTACATAAAAACAAAGCTCATGAGGAGATCACATTAAATGTTTTGCCTTTTGCACTGAGAAATTGCTTCTCAGCCAGTGTTCCTGAGTCTGGAGAGGTTGGAAGACCACCCCCCACACTGTAGTCAGCTTTTCACACCCATCACCCATTACCCTGACCACTCCACCTTTCTGCCTAAACAAAGGACTTCCTCGTCGTCCATTGGGGGTCTCCCTTTAATACTCATGTTTCATCTATCTCCTTTCGTTTGGCAAAGTTGCCCAGGAGGCGTTGTCCAGCAATCATTGTTTTTGACAGACTTATCTCTTTCAAGGACAAAAGCTCAAACTTGAACAAATTTGTGTCAGTGATTGTGAAGATTAAACCCAAACTCTCTTAGTTGGGACAGCCCACATAAAGTAGAGACTCAAGCCTGTGTGCATTCACAGAAAAAAGACTGTGGAATTTTGGAGGGAAAACGGGAGGAGGACCTGAAACTAAGCCCCCATCCCCCTTTATGTTGAAAGAAGGGTGGGGGCTCAGTCCTTTTCTCTCATTGGACAATACCAGGGGCTGGACTAAAATATAAATGTCCTCTCAATCGTCAGCTTTTTCTCAGCCTTCTACGTTCAAGCAGCAACATTTCTGCAGCCTCTTTTTTACCTGGTCCTTCTCGTCCACAGTGAATAAACCTTGAATTAAGGTCGGTGTGGATCTCCAGCCAGCTCGTCCCAACAAAAACGTGGGTTGTGCTGCAGCCACATGGCGCTGGATGGAGTCCAACAGATGAACATGTCTCTCGCAGTCAATGGGTCCGACTGCAGCCCAGAACCATCTGCATCCGTCCAAACCACAGGACCTCTTCCAGCTGGACCCTTTTCCTTCATCAACAGTGGACACAGTAAGTAACAACATGAGGCTAAGATCAGTGCTACTGTGTGGTTTGCTTTGTGCTCCACAACTGATTTGGCCACATGGGTCACCGTCTTTTACTTTCTCACTATTGTCTTACTTATTTACCCTTCACAAACACAGCTTTATTTGTATTATTTTCTTTTTCTTTATGTCTTGCCCCTCTCACGTGGCCATGACAACCAGATGAACGCAAATCATCACCGGCTGCAAGTCATGTTCGCACATAATCGTGATAAGAGCTGCTTGAATAGCTTAAATGCTTAGGAGAAGTGGCTCAATGCTTCCTGTATTATCTCCTTTAGCTCAGGATACACCCGACCATTATTTACGAAAGAAGATGAGACGGTTCTGTCCCACAATTCTCCGCGGCAACAGCCTTTATAAACAGCGCGTTATCCGACTGCTTCCGAATTCAACCGAATAATGACGAACAATCACACAGACCATGTGAGTTACCTCTGCTGTTGGATCCTTTCTAAAGTTTACCAAAACCTGCTTTAGCTTTCCAGTAGTCTGATTTCTTAAAGAGAGCAGGATATGAGATATTTGGTGTTGATTATGTTTTAAACTTCGTGCAATATAAATAATTTGTACACTATTGGACTGTGGTCTTCACAGTTTCTGTCTTTCTTTCATTCACCATTTACTTCATGTACTGATTGGTGTTCATGTTGATAATGAGTGGACACATTTATATAAGTCCTCACTCTAACATCGGTCATGCAGTTGTAGTTTTTACCGGGTTATTATGTTCAAGTCGTCTGACAGCATGGTCTTGATTCACGAGGACTTCCATGATGCGTCTTTTGTAGTCCATCATCGGAAAATTGTAGTTTCCCGCAGCAGTACGCCACACGATGACGTAGCGTACTGATTTTTTATTGTTTATTCTGTGGCCTTCTCACAATCGAAATGCACAAAAGTCAAAGATAACAAATTAGTTTAAGGCACAGGAAGCGGCGACAAGCCCAAAGAGCTTTTTTGAAGCTTCCATCTAAAGTATATTAAAGTCACACAATATTATCTGCACATATAATATGCAAAAAAAGAGGGAAAAAAGCAATCTAACAAAACAAATTACTCAGAAGTTATGACAAACTAATTAGAAAATACATACACCACAATTTAAAAAGAAGAAACAAAAGATGAGATAATAACATGACTACAGAGATAAAATAACCACAAATGAAACCAAAAAAATGCTTAAAAAATGTAGACATAACTGGCATGAAAGAGAAAGTATTTTAAAACAGTTATGAAATGATTCTTTAAACATCTTTTATAACAACCTGTTGATGAACATTTCTTTAACAGGTAAGAAAAGTTCATGCATAAATTGCTACCTCTTTATCTGAATGAAAATTGAAGAATGATGGGTAGAGTCAGACTGAACCTGTTAGTTCTTTAAAATACATCTTGAACTGCTCAGGAATATTCCCCTCACTTGAAAGTATCTCGTAAATAAAAACACATATTGGAAAGATATTAATGTCGTAAATGGTAAGAATTTTGAGTCTCTTCAGGAGAGGGACTGGAAGTGCAGTCGGATTCTTTCTGTACAGCAACTCTCCTTTCCTAGTCCTTCTGAATCCTCCTTTCCTCGACCTTATGATTTTTTCCATCGAGGTTAAGGAAAAGTAGTTAGGACAGAGTTGAGGAGGTGAATATTCGACCGTAGCCATCGTTTTATCTTCTTCTACTCCTACTTCTTCTGTGGTGGTTGCCGATGGAAATGGAGTGACGTACATGAACGAGTCGAGTCTTTTTAACAAAACTATTAAGTGAACGATTCACATCATTCGATTAAATAGTCGATCAAATGACTCGACTTGTTGGAATGAGTCAAAAGACTAAAAAGCACAAGTTCAACTCAACTTGCTGACTGTCATGCTTGAGTTTGCAAGTTTCTTCTGTTAAAGCCACATTGCCACATGATGAAGCTGTTTTGTCAATTGTCGTAACCTTGCTACATACACCTAGAGGTGCCTTCTTCAGCTACCTTAGTAGGTAGCTGTTGCCTTTGACCAGGAGCAGATGTCTTCAGGTGGTGTCCAACCTTCACTGGGTGTTTCGACCCTGAACCACAACACCCTCCAGCTGGTGGGCCCGCAGTGAGTGGCCAGCTCACTGCCCATCTGCCCCTGGCCTCCAGCACTCCTCCTCTCTTCTCCTCCATAACCAACACGAGGCCCGTTCTGCCTCTTCCCCTATCCTCCGAGTTGCTTGTTTTTTGCTCTGCTCATCCAGGCCGATAGCAGACAGAAAGTGCCAAGCCAACCTTGCTGGAAAGCCCCGGCACCCAACCTCCATGGGGAACAGCCACGTCTGCCAGCCCTTGTCTCTGTAGTCCTGGGGTAGCTGCTGGTACTTTGCGGCTTTCCTTTCGTGTGCCTCGTCTCAGCCTTCCTCCCATGGCACAGTGAGCTCCACCAGGATTATTTTCTGGTCTTTGGTTGACCACAACACAATGTCCGGATGGAGGGTTGTTTGGACCATGTCTGGGAAGTGCAGCTTCCTCCCAAGATCAACCCTCATCTCCCAGGAACTTGCGGTGTGGAGGATGTTGGATCTTGTCCTTGTCGTGGTCGATGTGGGCCTAGCCCCTTCCTTGAGGAATGGTGATTGTTTTTACAGGGACTGTGCCTACCGTCCCTTTGTCCCTTTCTGTTTGCACAGCTTGCAAAGTGGATCCTCTCTCAGCCCCCACAGGTGCAGATGGACTGGTGAAGTCCAGTGAAGTAACCAGTTATTTTCATAAAAAATATTATAATTTACAGTAACATTTATGGGGTTATATGTAATCCTCTTTTGCAATGTAGCAAAACCCTTTAACAGTTTATGCATAATTTGTCAAACATTCTTGAAAAAACACAAATGGATTTTCAGTATTGGTCCACCTCTATATTGCAAAAAGAGCATAGGATTGAGTTTTAAAATATATTTTCATGTGACAAATTAAAATTGAGTCACTGTCTTTATAGGTACACTTGCATATACTGTAGGCGTAAATAAATAGTTGTTATTTATCCTTTTCTTGTAACTCCACTCGAAGATTTCAGGGGATATCCATCTTTTTTTTTTTTAATGGTTTAAAAGCTTTTTGAAATGACATGGAACCAACAGAAATATAAAATATACATTCTTTCAAACCTGATACAAGATTTTAAAACAATGTATTAGAACATTTTTGAATTGCTTACCATACATACTCTAATTTTTTACCTGACCCATTTATATTTTCTCATATAATAAACACCCCAGGCTTGTTCTCTACGTCCATGCAACAGTCTGCCTGTATGTTTCTGTACATGTATGAGCATTTAAGACGCAGATGTTGCCAGTTTATATGGATATCTGCCAAACCAGACATAAAGCAGGCTTTAAGACAACGGTGGGTGATGATTGATGTTGTCAATATAAAGTATCATGGTGGACAAGTACTGAGATGGTTGCACACATACCTTTTATTTAATCCCCTGAATAACGACCGCCTTTTACAGTATGAGCAAAAGCTGAGGGTATAATTTTTGTTTGAACATGTATTCATCTTGATCTTGACTAATCTGAGTAGTGAAGATAAAAAAGAAAGGAACACTGACATGTTTCATTTAAAGCTAATTCTTCATGGTGGTACAAGTCCCTGATTGTATGTTATTCAAGATGTGTGTATTGTAGCCATAAAAGATTTTTCAAAGAGAAGATATTGTTATATTTATCAATTTAGGTAGTATCTTCAAATAATTCTATCATTGTCAACATCAAGCTAAACTTATAGGACTTGTGCTTCTGTATTTCAGTGTTTTGTGAGGTCCAGCAGCCCTCTGTGAGCAGAGAACGGGTCCCACCTGAGCAGGAAGAGTGGAGCTCCAGTCTGATCCAGAAGATGAGCCTCCCTCTGCACATGAAGGAGGAACCAGAGGAGCTGTGGAGCAGTCAGGAGGGAGAGCAGCTTCAAGGACCAGACGAGGCTAGTATCGAATTCACTTTTTCTCCCGTCCCTGTGGAGAATGAAGAAGATGAAGACATGCTTCAGTCCTCACACCTCCATGAAGTCAAAACTGAAGAGATGGAGAGAAATGGCAATGGAGAGGACTGCAGAGGACCAGACAGATACTTTGATCCAGAGAGAGATGCACAAGCAAAGATAGGGATTAAAACTGAAAGCAAAAACTCTTCCAAAAGAGAAACTTATAATGCTGAGTGGATGGAGACAACAGAAAATACATTACATATTTGCTCTGAGTGTGGTGACAAATTTAAACAGACAGACTCTCTCATAGACACCATGCATATTCAAACAGGAGAAAAGAAAAATTGTTGCCATAACTGCAGTCAAAAGATTTCCCACAAAACTACTTCACCCACTCAAGTTACAGCTTGCAATGGAAAAAGACCCTTCAAATGCACTGATTGTGGTAAAAGATTCACCCATAAAGGATATCTGAAAAATCATATGAAGGTTCACAATGGGACGCACCCCTTCATCTGCTCTGTATGTGGAGCAAGTTTTTCTTTTAGATGCCATTTGATGAGTCATGAGAAGGTTCACACAGCTGAGAAACACTTCAGCTGCTCAGAATGTGGGAAGACCTTCAGTCGAAAACATACGCTGACAGGGCATATGCTAGTTCACACTGCAGAGAAACCCTTCTGCTGCTCAGAATGTGGGAAGACTTTCAAACATAATAATGCGCTGAGGCAGCATATGCAAGTTCACGCTGGAGAGAAACCCTTCAGCTGCTCTAAATGTGGGAGGAGCTTCATATATAGACGTCTTTTGGTGGCACATATGAGAGTTCACACTGGAGAGAAACCCTTCAGCTGCTCTGAATGTGGTAAGAGCTTCATATATAGACATCTTTTGGTGGCACATATGCGAGTTCACACTGGAGAGAAACCCTTCAGCTGCTCTGAGTGTGGTAAGAGCTTCATAAATAGACATCTATCAGTGGCACATATGAAAGCTCACACTGGAGAGAAACCCTTCAGTTGTTCTGAGTGTGGTAAGAGCTTCATATACAGACATCTTTTGGTGGCACATATGAGAGTTCACACTGGAGAGAAACCCTTCAGCTGCTCAGAATGTGGGAAGGCCTATACAGAAAAATGTCGTCTGAGGGTGCATATGCGCGTTCACACTGGAGAGAAACCCTTCAGCTGCTCAGAATGTGGAAAGGCCTACAAAGAAAAATGTCATCTGGAGTCGCATATAAGAGTTCACACCGGAGAGAAACCGTTCAACTGCTCAGAGTGTGGAAAAACGTTCAAAGAAAAACGTCATCTGAGGGTGCATATGCGAATTCACACTGGAGAGAAATCCTTCAGCTGCTCTGTGTGTCAAAAACCATTTTCTCAAAAATGCAACCTGACCAAACACATGAGATGTCACCCAAATGCATGACCTCTTGGTACAGTCAGTTATGTTTTGACACACAAAATCACAATAGTTCAGGAAAATGTGCAGGAGATCAGGCTTTAGAACCTTGTCCTCAGACCCACAGAGACTTTTACAACCACAGAGTGAAGACCTGATTGAAGACTGAACCTATGTTAAAGGCCCTGACACAGATTTTTTGAATGAACCAAGAGAGCATCATAACAGTGTTTAAATCTGGATGAATCCAGAACTGCCAGTCGACCATGAGCTGTAATGCTGTTGAACTTTTTCACACATCTGATTCAGACAATTTGAACTCATTCCAGTGACATATTTGGTTAGAGGTGCTTGGTTGGATTAACTGTTTTATATGTTACAAAGAGTAGTTGAGATAATAAAGTGTGAACAATTGTGCCTCGTCTTTGTCTAAATCAAGACTTCTGTGCGAAATGACTGTAGTATCCTCACTCTTAATTCCTCCAGAGGCCTCCTCTAAGCAGTCCTTGTCTCTTAACAGCGTAACTTAAGGGATAGAAATTACTCTGTCATGGTTTGGAGGAGTGCCGCCAAGGTCAGAACAGGGGAAGGTCTTGACATGTTCACCTGCAGACCAAGGTTATAATAGTTCTGGATTTGTCATTCTAGTTTAGTTTTAGTTAGTTTTGACATTTTTTTTATAATTATAGTTTAGTATTAGTTAGTTTTGACATGTTTTTTTTCCATTACAGTTTAGTTTTAATTAGTTTAAGAGTGACCATTCTAGTTTTATTTAGTTTTGATTTTTGTAACAAGGCCTTGTTTTAGTTTAGTTTAAGTTTAGTTTTAGTTTTTTCATACCTTATTTGCCAGGTGCAGGATTCCAAAAGGTCAGAGCAAGTATTTTGTAACACTGTTTCGTCCAACATAGTGCTCACAGCTCAGTCAATGCTGATACTGCACTGTTGGCTGCTGCCTTAAACACAAGATAATAATATAAACTTAATATAAAAAATATAAACATCTATATCAACAATATAAACTCTTGGCTTCCTTGTTTTCATAGGCTGTATAAGCCTCCTATAAATGGGCTTTTAAGTTTGTGGGATTTTTCCCCTTAAGAAGCGCTCCACATATCTCACCAGTTTTAATTTCCACCAGGCATTTGCCTTTGGATGTCTCACTGTCGCACTCAAAAAAATTCCCGAATGGGACAAATATCATGCTAGAACTAGGATTGCTCTGGGGGCCTGACTAAATACTATTCTGTGAAAAAAAATAATAATAATTTTGACACTTCCAAAAGTAATAATAATAGAAATGATGATGCAACAATAATGAATAATAAATGTTACTAGACCCAGACTCATTTTCAGTAATTATATTGATTCATTTGATGTAACATAAAATGGTCCTTCACAATAACACAATACAAAAACGAGACTACAGAAGGGCTACCCTAACGATAACAGCGCCAAAAAACACCCACAGGTCTGATAGTCCTTTCTTACCAATTGGCATAAGGTGGCAGGCAAATATAAAGTGTAAAACGCAACGTCCTAGTGAATAAAGCGTTTCTGTTGCTTTGAAAATGACAAAAGGAATCCACTTGACTTGAACTCACCTTCTCTCAAATCTCTTCACTGCAAAAACAAACAGCAACGTGTGAGAAAAAGGTCATTTCGTCAGTATCTCACTTTTACACTGACTTTTAGGTTTCAAAGAAAATGTACTGGTCATAATGACACTTCAGTGAGCTGGGGATGGCAGCAGCGAGCTGAGGCTGAGTCCAGGCTGCCGGAATACCAACAGAAGAAGAAGAAGATCAAGAAGCGGAAGAAGCTGACGTCCTGTTATCCTGTCAAAGTCTTGAGAGTTTTCTTCTCCTTCTTTGACTCTTGGATGAGTGTCAAATGTCCGGGTTTCGGGACCTAAAAGAGAGAGCAGGTTTGTTTTCTTTCTTCTTCTGTGATCTTGTTTTCTGTAGATGTAGCAGCTTAGCCTTTAGCTCAGTGTTAGCAGCAGCTAACACAAGCAGTGGATCACAGGCTGTTTACAATAAACATGTTTTCAGGATAAAGAAAATGAGAAAGTTGCTGTTTTATTGAGTATTCTTCAAATCACTCGTTCATCACACACGAACTAAAAGACACTTCAATTAAATCGTGGAAAGTTTGTTATTATGCACTTCCTTTTTATTTTGACCGCTAAACTTTGCACAGTGCAAAGAAGAACTGTCAGTGCACCTGAAATAACCTCCAGAGTTCACCTGTGTACAGAGATAAAGTGCATACGATCCGGCGCAAAGTGTCTCATGCGGACTTTTCTTGTTGCCATTATCAAGGAAACAGTGTGTGGGTCATTCTACAGAAACATGGATGTTTGGGATGGCAAAATGTCTTTTGTTTTATTTCTTTTTTTAACATTTAAACTTCATCTACATTGTTACAATGCCATTGACTTTATGAATACACATAAATGAAAGCTTAATGATTTTTTTGGTACATTTATATAAAAAAAACACCATTTAATAAAGTTACTGATTGTCACTGGTGTTCCTTATTGTTACCCATAAGAAAGGTAACACCAGTGACAGTTTCACAAAAAATGCTCTTTAACAAAATGGCTGCTGCAGAGCATGACACAGCATGTTACTAATGTTGATCTATTCACTAAATTATGTCTTCTAAATACATTTTTACTCGTTTGTTTGCAATTCCCTGCCAATAAAGTTGGTAACACCAGTGACGTCAACTAAAAGCTTCATATGAAATCATGAGATAAATGTTAATATTTCTGAAAACTGAAAAAGGACAATGTTCTTACCAGGGTCCCTCTCTCAAGTGATGTCATCAGAGTGATTTCTTTTTCCAAAATAAAAGACTTTTGTCACATGGTAACACCAGTGACATGACTGCAGGGGACGACTAATTTTAATTATATTTTATAAAACTTATTTGGCATTTTGTTTCAAAATGTAATTTATATTAATATTTGATAGCTATTTATACATTTTTGTACTTCTTGTTTTTTTTAGAAAAACATATTTTTAAACTCAAACACAGCACTTTCTCTCCATCAATGACTGTGGGGACGAGCACTTTTGTTGTGGTTGGGGTTCTAAATAATTGATTAAAAAGCAAATATTACCAGGCTGATGGCTCCAAATAGTGTGAGAGCTGAAATAATCTGTTTTTTTTAAATAAACTACTAAAAAATTTTTACCCAAACTGTTTTCTTCATAAGTAAAATATCTCTTAAGGCTAGGGACAGAAAAATGCATGTTTCTGTAGAATGAGCCATAATTGGTGCATAAATGTGCTAACACACGAGCACACGTTTGTTTATGACGGATCAATTCTCTCTTCTTAGTAAGAAAACAATGAGATTTTGGTGTACTTATCAACAGGTGACCATGTGAACCTGAGACTTTGATTGACACCATGGTTTACTCTGCATGTGCAACCGTGTGCTATGGGCATCGTGCAGTATTATATTGCCTGGCATCAACCTTAATTTAGCACTGCAGCACTTTATAACCCAGAGCTGTATAATTCCCATGGTCCCCCAAGTCCTGGCCATTTATTTTTTGGACTATATGTCATTTATGTTGTCTACAGTTTGTGTATGTTGCTTGATTTTTAGTATGCTCTGTGGGCTTTATTACTATTACTGTTGTTTGTGTTTTTACGTGTCTACACTAGGGCTGAAGGATTTGAGAAAATAATTTAATTGTGATATTTTTCCCCAATATTGTAATTGCGATTTACTCTGCGATATTTTAATGTTCCTCATCTTATGTATTCTTAAACAAACATAAGCAGTAGATCGTTATATAGTATAACCAATATGACATTAAATCAATCTAAGGATAACAGATTTGAGAAAAAGTGGAGAAGTCAAGAACAGAAGCAAAATAGGTATGAAATTGTAAAAACTGGGTAAAAAAAATGGTACGAAACCGGAAAAAGTGAATAGGTGCAAAATAGGTATGAAATTGCAAAAAAAATTAAAAGTGACAAAGGAAAATTGTTTCTAGCAGCAAAATTGGGATTAAATTTCAAAAACCATGTAAAAATTCCAAACATGGTCTGACAGTGGCCAACAATAAAAAAAGATGAATGGGAGCAAGATAGGCATAAAGTTGTAAAAACTGGGTTAATAAAGGTTAAAATAGGCATGAAATTGCAAGAAACTACATGTTCAACACATTTTGGGTTAGAAATATTGAACTGTCTGTGATTTGAAAATTGCAACAGGCCATGTTGTGATTTAATCGAATTAAAGCCCTAGTCTACACCAACCTGCCAGTGACTGGGGATTGAAAGAATCCACTTGGCCAAAATCCCATATAGTCATATGTAAATGTCCACCAATGCATTCTGTCCCATTTAAAAATAAATAAATAAGGAATCTCAGTCTCTATCTGACAAAACTCTCCATGAATCAACGACGAGGAAAGGAAGTAAAATCTGAAATAATATAGTCTTATTTACCTTACAGTGCATGTATCTATTAACTCAATTTGCCTAAAATGGTGTGGCTTATTTACTGTTGTCTTATATTGATAAACAGTTTCACAGTTGAAGTACACTAAGCCCACAGTTCAGCACATACCAACACTTTTGTTCATGGATTTAATTTCGTTCAATTTTGAGACATTGAACATTGAGTTGGATTTCAAGGAAAGCAAATTCTTCTTTTTTGAAGAAGTTTTTAAACCTTTAATATATTTAGGTAGATGTTCTGATGTTTACGCCACTGAATAGATGAATCTTAAACCTACTGGAACTATACTTTATCTGCTAATGTAATTTAAATATTGACCTAAATTCCCTTTATGTGTGCTTTTGTATTTAAGTGTTTTGTGAGGAGGTCCAGCAGCCATCAGTTGGCAATGAAGAAGTTCCTCCAGAGCATCAGATGAGGAGCTCCAGTCTGAACCAGAAGATGAGCGAGGTTCTGCACATTAAAGAAGAACCAGATGAACCCTGGAGTCAGGAGGGAGAGCAGCCAGAGGAGGCCAGTAGCATTGAGATCACTTTTCACTCTGTCCATGTGAAGAGTGAAGAAGAAGAGAAGCCTCAGTCCTCACAGCTCCTTAAAATTAAAGCTGAACAGGCAGGAAAAGCAGCTGATGAAGAGGACTGCAGAGGACCAGAAGCAGATGGATGCTTTGACCATGAGAGAGATGCAAAAGCAAAGACTGTGGTCGAAGCTGAAGACTGTTCTGGAGCGGAGACTGATGACAGTGCTGACTGGGAGGAAGGAGCTGATCAAATGTTAGGTTTAGAATCAGCTAGGAATGCAAAAAGTAGAAGACCAAAAACCAACGAGAAATCCCACAGCTGCTCTGAGTGTGATAAACGATTTAACAGAAAAGATCATCTGGCTCAAAATGTGATCATTCACAAAAGGAAGAACCCCTTTGACTGCTCTGATTGTGGTAAAACGTTTGCAGCCGATCTTCCGTGCCAGTCAGTGGAGAAGCCATTTGGCTGCATGGATTGTGGGAAAAGATTTATCCTTAATAAAAATCTGACCACACATGCAAAAGTTTGCCTGATAAAAAACCCAGTCAGTTGCTCTCACTGTGGTAAAACAGTCAGTAGAAGAAATAATTTAACTGAACATTTAAGGGTTCACACGGGAGAGAAACCCTACAGCTGCTCTTATTGTGATAAAAGCTTCAAACAATATGCAAATTTGACCATTCATATGAGAAATCACACAGGAGAAAGACCATTCAGCTGCTCCGAGTGTGGTAAAACATTCACCTGCAGAAAAACTTTGAATGTGCACATCAGAATTCACACCGGAGACAAACCCTTCAGCTGCTCTGAGTGTGGTAAAAGATTCACTCAGAAAAGATCCTTAAATATTCACATGAGAATTCACTCAGGGGAGAAACCCTTCAGCTGCTCTGAATGTGGGACAAGTTTTACAAATAAAGTCAATTTGACACGGCATAAGAGGATTCACACAGGAGAAAAACCCTTCAGATGCTCTGAGTGTGGTAGAATGTTTAGTCAGAGAGGTAACCTGATTGTGCACATGAGAGTCCACTCTAAAGTGAAGCCTTTCAGCTCCTGCAGATGAATAAAAAACTGAAGTGGACACTCTTCATGACTCCAGGTGAAACTAGACATCCACTGTTGACCCTGTGGTGACCAAAGCCACTCAAGGATCATCTGTTTGTAGTTCAGGTAGCAGGAAACTGATTGTAGGATCCTAATATCAACCTGTTGAAGAAAGTTTGTTTTATACTAATACAATCTAAAACTGTGTCCTCAAATGCTGAGATTTGAAGACTAACTGATCAACAGTTCCATTTAAATCTAACCTTCATACTTGTCTGCAACTTTATCGGCTGTGCCTTTGAATTTAAAATAATCTGTATGAAGTTGTAACATGTTCTTGTATCTGAATGTAACTGTGTGATAAAGCAGATCTGTGTCGTGAGAATAAATGTGAAAAAAAGCAACAAACTGAATTAAAGTGTGCCATTTCTGCAGATGCCCTGCCTCCACATCAGTAATGTGTGTCTGAGATTGAAAGACATGGAGGACACACTGGTGCTGTCCAGGAGAAGGACTTGAGGGTGATGAAGTAGATCGAACAAGAGCAGCTTGGGCTTTTGACAGTGTCCTGCAATTGAATTTATTTAATTTAATTAATTTATTTATTTGATAGGGACGATGCAGTTTAAAGGAGACATATCATGCTGATGCATGACTTAATACTTACATATAATATGATAAATTTGAAAACAGGACCTTACACCCCCTTAATTTTCAAAAAATGAGATATTGTATTTTTTCTGATATCCTAGAACGAGATTTGATGCCTCTGAAAATAGGTCATTGTGAGATGTCCGCGTGATTTAATTCGTCGTGACGACACGAGGTACATTTCTTTTTATTGGAGTAATCTGATAAAACACTTCCTCCTCTGTGATGTCCGTCAGCCACAAAACCGTCACCGAGGAACACATCCACCAGCAGCAGTTTATAGATCCCTAGCTCACACTCACTCATTACCAGCTCTGGCCTGTGGGGGGACTCAATACGCGGTCGCTGCTTTGAGCCTGCTGAAAAATACAGTAGAAGAAGAAGGACAGGTTGGCTCTACCCCCGATAGAATTGACCAATCAGACCACAAAGGGCTGTGACATTGCGAGGTAGCTGTAGGTCAGCCTGAGATCTGAGCTTTTCAACGAGAGCTTGATAACAGCCTAAAATGAGGATTTTGAGACACAATTGTGGGGCAATGAAGGAACTTAATGACTTGTAGTGAGGGCAGAAATGCTTTACAGGCATCCTAGTCTGGCATAGTGAAAAGGAGAAACAAGCATGATATGTCTCCTTTAAACATAGTTCCATCACTGAGCATGAATCTGATGTGGTGCACAGAGAGTTTATAGCTGAAGTGTCTGATGTGGATGCTGAAAATGCATAGGTAAACATCCTGAGGAATGCACCCCTGAAAGGGCTGCAAGATGACCCTGATAACCCTGTGTCCTTAGAAATAGCTGACCTGTCCTTGAGGATATACTGCTCAAGGAACAAACAACTGTTTTATTACTGACCAGATGTTAGGAGAAGATAGGTGCACAACTCCTGACCCTATATAAGCTGTTGTCAACCTAAAGTCTGGGAGACGGACATCATCGGCAGTCCCTCCCAGGTATCAGCTGTGCCTGTATGATTCTGGTGTTGCTTTTTGTAATAAACCGATTTTTCTGAAGCAAGCCAGTGTCACGAAAAGCCTCCTTCAATCTTCTGCACATCACAAGTGGTCGAGATACTACACAGCAAATGCTAATTTCCAACTCTTGTCCCTAGTTGGGCCTTTAAATTTAAAAGTCAGAAAATTTACAATATTTAACAGCATGAAATAACACAAAAGTTTACAAAACAACAACAAAATACAAGTTCACATTAAAACAAGTAATTACACAAACCAATTCCCAACATTTCAGTCGAAGAGCACAGATAATGAGTTTTTATTCCTTGTCATATTATCTTTCTTTAAAGAATGTGTGATGGCATAGAAGTGTGCCACATGATTCCTGTCTCGCTTGTCCAGGTGGACTCACACCATTGGAGTCTGTGAGAGCTCAGGCCTCAGGATGGACATTGAGAATTAAGAATGCATGTGACGCCCTGAACGACCACCATGGTGTTGGCTGGTTAGGCAGTCTTTGGTCTTGCAACTATATGGGGGCACGAAAATGGCAAAATCACAGACAGGCGCAGAATACAGGTGGATCAAGGATAAACAGTGAATGAAAACTGGAATGTATTTTGGATGGCATTCTGTGGAGAACAGAAAAATCATAAGTCTTGGCTGCACAAGCACAAATGCAAGTCTGTTGTCATGGATAAAACCCTCTCTTCTCTCTCTTTGGAATATAGTGATAATATGTATAAATAAAGCCAAGAATGTATTTGTATTGATTCTGTTAACAACGATGTGGGACAGATAATTCTAAACTTTATTTTGAAGGCAAGATCCGCGAACAGGAAGTACATGTTTGTTTCCGGGTGTCCATGCTTTTCTCCCGCCAAGCACAGTTAGCATGTTAGCTGCTCCCTCGTTCTAAAGTCTCAGAGTAATCCTGTAAAAGTCTTCAGACTTTTCTTCTCCTTCTCTGGGTCTTGGATGAGTGTCAAATTTCAGGATCTTAAAGAGAGAGCAGGTTTGTTTTCTTTCTTCTTCTCTGAACGTGTTTACTGTAGCTGTAGCAGCTTAGTCTTTGGCTCAGTGCCAGCACCATACTCCTGCATGTCAGGAACATTTTGGGTCTTTTCAATCCTAGAAAAGTTTAGGATACCTCTGGATTTTCAAGATCAGATCCCCTGGTTTTTCACAGGAATATTGAAAATTGAAGTCGATTTACAGTTATTCATTGCTAAAGGGAAAAGGAGTGGATAGTATTGATTGCAACTGTAACCTGAGAAGCATCCTTAACCCTTTGACTGGCATTGTAACCATGTGGTTGACTTTTTGCTGCCTTACCACTGTATTTAAAACGCTGAGAGCCCATCTGTGTCTGTTTTTCCGTATTTACCTCTCAATATTGATAGTAACACCAATTTATTTGGGTGGCGTTGCTGTAACTTAATATAACTGTTTGAAAACTAGAAAAATTGGAAGTGTGGAACAGTACAAGCATACATTGTACCAAGAAAAAAAATCTTCTTCACATACTTCCACATCCACTAAGAATCAATTTAGTTGAAGAAAATCTGTTTAAAAAAACACATGTATCTGTGATTCCTTGGAAAACAGAATCAGCTGCTAAATTTCTTAATGTTCCTCTCTGTGATGTTCTCATATGAAAAGACAAATTTTGTTCCATGCCCAGGATTAACCTTAGCAGGCAAGTCAACCAGCAAGTTGACCAACGTATCTGCTTCCTGATTGGGTCATCTGAAAAATAAAACCGGAAATGTTGCTAAATGAGGAAGGAAAACAATTCTACCAACAGATATTTTGTTCCAGATGTGTTTATAAATTTGAAAGTCAGAGGGTTAAGAAGCAAAGCTGTATCAACTGCAAGCTTACTGACAGTAATTTCCTTATTAGCAATTGTTATATCTCTCAAAAAGCTGGCTGTAATCTGTAAATTCTGTAAATGTAAAATCTTGTGCATCTAGAAAGAAGAGGCACTGTATATAGACTGCAGGCCTCTTGCTGAACACCATGTTTAATAAAATCTTGGGGATGTTTCTCTGCTTAGTTCAGTTCAGCTATTTCCATCAGTATATAGCGTTTTTACTGGCTTGCAAAAGAAGTTACTGAAACCAAATTTGTCTCAAGCTGTCAACATTAAATCGTGTTCCAAAGAGTCAAAGGCTTCATAGAAGTCTGAGAATAATATAGAGCTGTTATCTTGAATAAACTAAGAATAACCAATAATATCTAAACTTAGCTTGACATTGTTAGAGCTATGCCTGTTTTGAATAAAACCCGATTGTTGATAATGATAACTAGAACTGACTTCAGCCTGTTAGCCAAACTGAAGCAAATTTTTTGTAACTGTTATTCGATAAGGAGATCGGGTGCCAATTATGTAATAAGAGGAAATGTTTTTAGGTTTAGGAATGAGGGCAATAAGAGAGAAAGCTGGCTTGTTGATTTACATGCCCATTACAAGGTGAGCCATAGTTTGTTTCTCCTTTCTCTGTCCTCTGCCTGCTGGGTTTTTATTCTTGAGAAAGTTTAAAGGATAAGTTCGGTTTCTGCAGCTTTCACATTGTTTATAGAATGAAGTAGAACAATATACTCACCCAGAAGGCTTTCCTGATCCAAACAGTGCTTCGGGACATATTTAGATCCAAAATCGAGTGGCGGACATCCGTATAATGGTAGCACATGGGGCATATATAGCGCCGCTCCTAAAACTGCATTAATCGTCCAAAAACTCATTAGTTTCACCAATATTTCATCAGGGTCTGCTCAGGCTACTCCTCCAAGACAGTCCAGTGTCGCTCCACCCATGTATTTGTGACTGTGCTGACCTCTGAACTGGAAACTTTATTTACCACTGCCGCGCATGCGCAGTATGGCTCATTGTTTCAGGGGCAACCACCGGCTACTCAACAACTTTCTTCTTCCAGTTTTGAGCTAAATGGACGAATTTCTATCAGATGATAGATGAATATCTATCAGATTAAGACGAGAACTTTGAATATGATGGGTGTCCTTACAGTTTTGAGCAAGAGTTTACAGATGAGAAGCTCATTGAAAGGAGGACGAGGAGGCAAAGAGAAGAACAGATCTTCTGTTCAGAGGTCAGCACAGTCACGAAAACATGGGTGGAGAGACCCCGGACTGTCGTGGAGGAGTATCCTGAGCGGACCCTGATGAAATATTGGTGAAACTAATGAGTTTTTGGACGATTAATGCAGTTTTAGGAGTGGCGCTATACATGCCCCGTATGCTACCATTATACGGATGTCCGCCGCTCGATTTTGGATCTAAATATGTCCCGAAGCACTGTTTGGATCAGGAAAGCCTTCTGGGTGAGTATATTGTTCTACTTCATTCTATAAACAATGTGAAAGCTGTAGAAACTGAACTTATTCTTTAAGAGTTTGTCACAGCCTGCCAGATTCCGACTACTGGAGGTGAACTGTAGGGTGAAATCTCTGTGCTGGTTGTTGATCAGTTTCCTGGGGTGAAACCATGTCAGTGAAGTCAGAAAACTTATCTCTGGCCTCTGGAAGAAGGGCTTGGCACATCTGGGTGATGTCTTTCTGCAAGTCCTGATTCTCCTTTTCCTCCAAGTCATAGATTTAAAGTACCATCCACGTTAAAAGCTCTCCAGATGTGAGATCTGCTTCTCGTGTGCATCATTGCTCACTTCCTGCAGTCAGTGAGTGCATTCTAAGTTTTGTCTCGTCTGTTGATAGATGTAGCTTTAGCATGCTGGCTAGCATAGTAGCAGTGGCAGCACTAGATAGAGTCTTCAGAGTCCTTTTTTCTCACGTGTCTCTCATTTTAGTTAGTTGGCGTTAAGTGCAAGTAGTCAAGTAGAAATGCTGTTGAAATTGGCACCAGTTGTCTGTTCATGCTGTTTATATGCAATAAGGTAGTTGGGTTTGCAGAACTCGTTCAAATGCTAGTGATCGGAGCTCCATCTAAACCACTTAGATTTGTCCAATGTGTAAATATGCAGACCTGACACACAGTCATTATATATATACTGTCATTATGTCATTTCCTTCTTCTCCTGTTTGTTAGGAACATGGCAGGGTTTCAGGATCTGAGAGAGTTATTCAGGCGACGGCTGCTCGCTGCGGTCACCAGAGACCTGTCTGGACTGAGAAAGACCTCTGAGTGTAGAGAGGAACTGCAGCGACAGAGGAGACTGCTGGCTGTGATCCAAACACCTGAGATAAAGCTCCAGAGAACAGGTGAGTTTACTTTCAGTATCCATTTCCCTGAAATGTCCATGTTATGCCTCATTGTCTGTATTCACCATGAGCTCCTGACGCATAGTTGGAGTGAGGACTCTGTTCAACCTTCTGAGTGCTTCTCTAATTTCCTCTGACTATCTGAAGAGTTCTGATTGTTACCAAAGCCACAGGTTTTTGCTCCAAATCTGTGCCTGACCTGTGCAAGTTTCCTTTGGGAAAATGGGCCAGTACCAGACCAGATCCATCATTTACCTCTGGACCAGACCAGCTCTGGAGCAGATGAATTTATTTTGAAATGATTTTGTCCAGATGAGGACTAGAGCTGGATCGGTTTTATACTGGACCTGACCCACAGTTGGGCGTTTTTAGAGAAACAGACCAATGTCAAAGGGGACCAGCAGATCCAGGCCATTACCAGTCTGATGGCGTTTGGTGTCAGTATGTGGTGTATCTGAGTCAGTACCCAACATGATCCACTTTGTCCAGCTTCCTGTTGACCCTTAACTTTAAAAGGAAGCAGTTTTTCTAAAGAGAACATTCATTTAACAGAGTTATTCCCCTCAAGTCCAAATGTAACCTTCTACAGAATGAAGTGTAAGCGCCCTGATATGCAGAGTTGGTTGGGAAAAGGACCAAATCAAAGAGTAAACTTTGCTTTAACTAGGCTAAGGCATCATCAGAATAGAGGTGAATTCTCAGCAGCTTTCCTCTGCCATGCTAACAGTATGATATTTGTTCATTAGCTTAGACAAGAAGAGATGAACAGCTAAATTCCTCAGATTTGGAAACAGTTACGGAGTGGACTATATGTCTGCCACATAAAAGAGATCAAATTTAAAATTGATGACCACACTGTGCACACAGTGGGACCCCAAAGTGCTGCTGAGGAGGCTCTCACATCAGGGAGCAGGGCTGTCCATAAAAGGGAACAAAAACCACAGGGACCAAATGGTCAACTATCCATAAAGTAAGTATAACTATGTCTTTATGCATACAATACGTATAAGTATTGTATGTGTTGTGTAAGTGTTTATAATTCGCCACAGACCGGTTGCGATCGCCGGTGCTAGCTCTCTAATTAGCATTGTAACACGGTAGGCCACAAGTCTGTACCGGCTGGACGAGAGGAAAAAGTGAAGAGGATTTAGGGCAACAGTAAATGTGTGTGTCAGAGACAAATCTAGAGCGTTCGTGCAGCCGCTGCTTCACCCTCGTCTGCTCGTTGGCCCTCTGTTGCTATCCTCGTTAGCTCTTGAGTTTGTAGCAGCTCCTCGTCCGTATACTCTGGCTCAAATAAATACGGGTGGCCGTCATAATGAAAAGGCTCGTCTTCACTCTCGAAATCTGGTAAATATTCAGCCATGATACCGATGCAGTAAAACTTCCAACTGTCCTCCGGGATAAGCAGCTCCACTCTGAGCGGCGCGCTGCATGGCTCCTCTGTTTTCTTCCGGCAACAAGCTCACAGATGACGTCACACAGGTCAGAGGACGTGAAGGAAAACGCAATGCTTACAATGCTAATTAGAGAGCCAGCACCGGCGATCGCAACCGGTCTGTGGCGAAATAAACACTTTTTAATGCTCAAACTTATACGGGATGCAGTTGCCCCCCTATCTAGCCTCGCGGCTGCCGGCTGCATCCGCTCCCTTGATACTGAGCCAATTTTAAAACGAGTTGTACCCGTCAATCGTATACACACATACACTTGGAGCAATAGGACCCAGGTTGAAAAATACCGAAGTTGCCCTTTAAGGATGGGCCCACAAATGGGGAGCAAAGAAACTTTCCATTGAAATCAAGCAGTAATTAAATTAATTTTGTAACTCTGGCACTTATTATTTCATATAAAAGCATCAAAAGTATTTATTGTTGACTGTTGTAAAATCTAAGCCATCCCATTCTTAAATGGCCTGAGCCTTTGTATCTGTAATAATCTCATTGTTGTTGGGTTCAAGGACAGTTCATTCATGGCGCTGGCTGATCAGTCTGTCAAACTTCATCTACAAAAGAATGACAGATATCATTTTGTCAACACAATAACAAAGAGTGTATTGACAAAGATGCTCACAGCACTATGTGTGCTCCCCTTTGATCCAGAACACTCCTGAAAACCTGGTGAAAAGGATCCAGCTGGGTTGACCTTAACTTTGGCTCAGTAATGACTCTGTGATTAGATGTGCTAGAACCAAAGTGGGGGCCCATCTGTGGGGTCTTTCAGGGACCCAGCCATGTCTGTGTGCAGCCCTGTTGATGGCCAGGGAATAAAGCTTAAATATGATTGGCTGGCTGATGTCACTGCTGCAAGTCTTCTAGTGCGTTCCAGTTGTACTGGGAAGTCAGAATTTCCAAGTGGGTAATTTCAACTGGATATCCTCCCTCGAATTCCTACTGTGAAGACGTGGGAACCTCCCACCCTCGAGTTAATGATTAAAGATGGCTGCCCCCAACTGTAAGCAGTTGTTAAGCTCCTGTAAAAATGGGTTTATTAGCACTTCTGACTTTTGTTTGTTGCACTAAATCAGCCATCTACATAATATTTTTCAGTTTATATTTATAGAAATGCTGCTGTAGTGTATGTATAAGTATGAACATGCTTCATGCAGTATGTGCAAACTACGATGCGGGGCATGCTAACAACAGCTAAAATAATGGTTAACAATAGCCTGGTAGATCAGCCCATTTTTTCCTGACTTTGTAACTGGAATGCTGATTCATTCTCAGTTCCCTCTTCCCAGTTCTGATGTGAATGGAACACAACATTCCGACAGAGGAATAAAGAGAGAGAGACTAGAGGAATCAGAATATCTGCATTGTCATTGCAACAAGTTCAAGAAAACGGAAGTGCCATCCAATCAGTGCATCATTCATATAAATGCACAAAGAGCAATACATGAATAATGAAGAGAAACCATACACACAAACACGCACACATTCTGTCATTACTGCACTGGTCCCTTAAAAGCACATGTTGCTCATTAGGTGATAATTTTAGCAGCACTGAGTTTGATGACTGCTGTTAGATAATAACTGTTCTATTAGCCCTATTATAAAAGGTTCTTGCCAAAATTGTGCCTGCATACATAAACAGTGTTGTTTCTGTCAGGATTTCACCATGACATCAAGAGACTTTTGAAGTCTTTGGGAGCTAGACACGTGCAAAGTTTGACATTCATGCTGTTTGGGGCTGCTGTTGATGTAATCATTCAAAAGAACCAAAAAAAAAAAAAAACCCAGAAAAAACTGCTTAATATGACTGTTTTCAAAGTTCTGACAGTCCTGCTTTCTTTGTGACTTTGAGCTGACGAGTTCTCAAAAGTCAATTGGAAGGGTTGTAAACTCTCTGCAAATGAAAACAAAGGGGTCCTATGCACCCACGTAGTTCAGGACCCCTTGAGGCATGAAGGGGACAATGCCTGGAATGAGTATGTCCCATAAATGTTTGTTGACATATCTGACTGTTCATTTGTTCATCTAGCAGTCCCTGAAGTAACTCTCAGGGAACCATCTCCTCTTTCCTATCCAGACTTTTAAGGCAGCCCTCGATGATCCTCTGACGTCCTAAAGCAGGAGTGTCCAAACTTTTTACATCGAGGGCCACATAAAGAGGAATACATTGACGACTGAGCCATGTGCTGCACCTCTATTTTAGTGTATTTGAGATAAAGTTTAAGGCTTGAGGTGTGAGTTATCACCTGTCAAGGGGCTCTTGTAACCCGGGCTATCCCTGGATTCACACCTAGTCAGGGCGAGAATGGCATTCTGAGCAGCAGAGATGACAGCTTATCTTCACACAATCAGACATAAACAAGAGTAAACTGCAAGAATGTTGGTGTTTAAGGAGGAATATTGCGATATATACTTTGTAAGTGAGACATTTAGACAAAGTAAATATGGCAGAAAATGTGCATGATTGATGGTGTTTGCTGCTGTAAACAAAATATCCTTACTCATTCAACTTTTTCAGGGGACAATGAAATGGGCAACGGGCCGCATTCTGACCCCAGCCATAGTTTGGACCCCCTGTCCGAAATAATCTGCTCACATGATCTCTGGGGGGTACTACAGTGGCAGCAGAGTGCACAGCCCCACCCCACACACACATCAAACACATTTCTCTTCTCAGCTCTCATTAAATGAATGTTTAATTTAATTCAGACCTCATTCAGTGCATCACATTAACACTCACAGAATTTGTGTTTGTCAGTGTCCATGGTACATTGTTAATATTGAGAAGAAAGCAGAATGTCAGAATGCAGAATCATCCAGTTAGCCATGCAGATGGTGTTACACTTAAACATCATGAGTTTGGTTCTTAGGAGTGTTTAGTTCCACTCATGTTTATTTATTTCAATCTTTTCCTGCAGACATCCTGCAACTGTCAGTGGTGAAAAAAGAACAGCCTGTCCATGTGAAGAGCGAGGATGAAGTTGAAGAGAAACCTGTGTCCTTGCAGCTTCATCAGATAGAGACAAGAGGTGATGGAGAGGAGTGTGGAGGGAATTACGAAGAGAGGAACCCTGTTCCAGGGAGACACTTTAAACCAGAGGCTGAGGTCAAGACTGAAGACTCCTCTGAGACTGAGACTGATGACAGTGATGATTGGAGGAAGGACAGCAAACGTCGACCAGGTTCAAGATGTGCGAAAAGAAGTCAAGTTAGGAAACTAAAACCTGAAGAGAGACGCTTCAGCTGTTCTGAGTGTGGAAATGCTTTTAAAAAGAAAATCCATCTTGAATCTCATATGTTGATTCACACTGGAGAGAAACCCTTCGGCTGTGATCAGTGTGGTAAAACATTTAGATTCAAAAGTTCTTTAAACACACACAAACTACTTCACTCAAGAAAGAAACCCTTTAGCTGTGAAGAGTGTGGGGAAACATTTACGCAGAAAAGCTCGCTGACCGCTCACTCGTTGATTCATACTGGAGAGAAACCCTTCAGCTGCGAAGAGTGTGGGAAATCATTTAGAAAGAAAAGTAATCTTAACAGACACAAAATGGATCACACTAGAGTGAGACCCTTCGTCTGTGATGAGTGCGGTAAAACATTTGGTGTCAAACGTAATCTAAACAGACACAAACTGATTCATACTGGAGAGAAGCCCTTCAGCTGTGGCAAGTGTGGTAAAACATTTCGATACAGTCAGACTGTAAAAAGTCACAAAATGGTTCACGCTGGAGAGAAACCCTTTGTCAATGATGAGTGTGGTAAAACATTTAGAGACAAACGTGAGCTAAAGAAGCACAAAATGGTTCACACAAGAAAGAAAGTCTTAGTTTGCTGAGTGTGGTAAAACATTTAGGTATGAAAAATCCCCAGGGAGTCACAAGTTGACACATGTCAGAGAAACCTTTTCCCTGATGACAAGTGGTTGTCAAACATTCAGGCCTTTTGTCTTCTGAACGTTTTTTCACACATCAGCACACTTTTCAGGCACAAAATATTCGACAGCGTATCCCCACAGTGGTTTCTTTTGAGCTGGGCAATCTAGACCCTTTTAGATGAACAGGAGTGGAGATAGCTCTTCATCTTGACAGAGCTTAGTCCAGAATCTCACTTTGTAACTGCTTTTTATCTACTGTTGTTTGTATTACCATTGAGCGCCATTGGTTAGCTCCTCCAAACACACACTGAAATGCCTTCCTTCTCACCCCTTCCCCTCTGTGCCTTCATTTATCCCAGTGTATGCCAACATTCAGTTCTGTCTGTATAAAAGTCATTCAGTCTGACTGGAGAGAGGCAGGATCTGGTGAGGAGAACTCATCGTCATCTGCTGTGGAGTCTGTTTAATATCTGCTCAACACCACCCTCCACTTAGTTCCTGGTCTGGCCTCCACACAAGGCTCGTCTGACAGTTCAAATTGAAGCAGGTCATCTCCTCCCACCCCAGCAGCACCAACCCAAACTTGACTGACTGACACACTATGAGTACTTCTGTTTCAGCCATAAGCTTCATTTTATTTCATTCTTTTTTTGTAACCAATGGATTGTTCAAACTGGTTGTTCAAACATGCTGATTCATACATGAGAGAAACTCTTAAGCTGCTTAAAGTTTGGGAAAGCATTTGGACATAATCCCATGTGCTTTTAGTGTGCTTGCAGTGTGATGCTAACTTCAGTGTTTGGCTTCAAAAATACAACCTTCTCTCTGGAAGGGGGATTCTCATATGAGAGCAAAGAAGCTGTGAGTAATTGTAAAACAGCAGAAGAGTGTTTAACCACATGTGTCCTTCATATCTTTTATTAAATCACAATAAAAATACAGCTACTGGACCCTGTGGTGTGTTGGTTACCTGGTCCCTCCTGGATCCTTTCAGAACCTGAAGTTGTGACTCGGTCACTTGAAGCAATATGCATCTAGGCGAGGTAACTTTCTTTTTAGAGCACCATTCATCCACACAGCAGTTCATAGAGCTTTACCGTGTTGCAAAGATAATGTAACATTAAGAGCATTAAAGACATGAAGTCAGCAAAAGAGGAACAGTGACATACACTAGCCTTGCAGAGCAGACGGACCTGGCTGATTCTGAAATCATGCATCTACGTCTTGCCAGCCTCCATTGTCCAAAGGTTTCACTCAGCTAAATGCTTAACGGCCCAATCAGGGAAGAGAAGCGGGAGCTGCAGGCGTGACAACAACAGGAAGTGACTTGACAGGAAGTGAAGGCACTTCCTGTTGTATAAATAATGGATGCTAATGTCAGTAAGCCTGTGGTCATCATGGTTACTCAGTTATACTTGGCGTAATATGCTCTCCTCATACGTTTACTTTGTAGGGATTGTCTTTGGGGTTCATGTCACATATAAGTGTTAAATGATACATCTATTTGGTATAACTTCATGTGAAACAGTAGTCTTGAGGGAGTTAAGCTATGGGCTAGCTTAACTACCGTTAGCCACTATGGCTAATGGCTAACAAGGGCAAACAACAGTTAACAGCTGTTAGCTGTAGCGGCTTTTCAGCTAATGGCCATTAACTGCTGTTTGCCCTTGTAAGCTGTTAGCTGGTTAGCTGCTACATTTAGCCACTACATATGCTACGTCATAGTGCTGCTTGTTATGGATTAGTCTGTGATGAGCCAGTCGATCATCCAACCACACGCTGCTATTTTTTTTTGAAGGTTCTACCCCTAAAATAACATTTTCGCAGGGCTCCTCCCCTGAAGGATTAGTGAAACATTTCCGGTATGGACCTGTCCATCTGGCATGTCAGGTTAGACATACACTGCCTGACCAAAAAAAAAGTCACCACTTGGATTTAACTACGCAAAAAGGTACAAGCCTCCTCTTGAAGAATCACTGCATGAGTGATTATCTTTCAGCTGGCAACAAGTTATTTAAGCCCAGAAACTACTAAATTTGGATTAAGAACTGTCCAAGGCATTATTGAAAACTGGAAGGATAGCGGGGAACCATCCTCTTCAAGGAAGAAATGAGGTTTGAATAAAACCCTGTATGATTGTGATTGGCAAATCAAAACAACAGTAGAACTCAGTGGTATGTTTAATTGTGAAAGTAAGAGCATTTCCACATGCAGTAATCAGTAAGGCTAACCATTGTTCCTCTCCTAACAAAAGAAGAGGATGGAAGAACTTAATGAGATTGTTTGTCCCACACATGCCTTGTATATTCCACTTTGGTGAAATACCCCTCTGTTTATCCCAGTTTTATTTTTGTTTTTCCATGTCCAGTACATGTAGAATAAAGCTTGGTCATGTAGTGGGCTGAAAGCAAAACTAGAAATGGTCAGAGTGGACCCCCCGCTCCCCAGTAATAAAATAAATAAATCCTGGATCTAAATCCTTTCATCACATTGTTCTAAAATGTCATGGAAATCCCTTTCTGTTCATTTTATATGAACAAAATTGTGCAAACTGGCCCTATCTTGCAATTTAAAGGTCCCATATTTTGCTCTGTTTCTGCAGTTTAACATGGAACCATTATGTCTTCATGAAACATTAGTAAACATGCTTTGGTCCAAAAAGCCAACAAATCAAGCACAGCAGCATTGTTATCGCCACTCTCTTCAGAAAGGTCTGATTTAGTGGGCGTGGCCTTAATATATTAATAAGCCGCTGCTGATACCGCCCCACGGGATGTGCCGAGGACATGATGGCGTCGTGTAACCATGACGACTGAGCCCTGAATGGAAATGGCTGCAGCATGCAGGCCAAAAAAGAAACGTACAGCTGTTCCTGTATGAGTCCGAGTCAGACACCGAGTATGAAGACCAGAAGAAGTCGAGAGCTAAGAATAAACCAGGATGTTTCTCAGTGGTCTGTATATAAAGATTGTTACTTTAATGCTAATATGTAGACAAATTTAAGTTGTTCTGCCATCCCCCTCCCCCTCAGTGTATTGTTGTAGATGTGAACAATTAGCTCCTTGACTGTAAACTATACAGTACATATTCATCCAGTGCTTACCAAAACATAAAATGGCGTTAAATAGCATTTTAGTAAGGGATAATAGAGTGAGCAGGTACTACAGAGACAAAACCCCCCGACACGATTAGATAAAACCCCAACATGAGGCGGGACAATAAGTAACTCCTTTGTGGTTGTTACATGTAAATAATGCCTGGGTTATGCAGGACCGATCAGAGCAACAGTCTTATTTACAGAAATAACATTAGTTATGTGATTGACCCATAAGAATACAGAACTTAGTTGACCCATATTGTGCATGATAGTAATGTGCTGCCACTGAGCAACTGTTTGTCATAACCTGTAATTTTAAGTAGATTGCTTACAGAAGCAGATCACGATTACTTAACTAAGCAAATCCTCAAAAAAAGTCTTATTTCCCACTACAATGAAATCGCGTCTTTCATGTGCCATAAACAGTATTTGTTAAAAGTTTCACTAAAACCTGTCCCTAACTTTTGAGTTATCCTGATAACAAACAGCAAAACCATTACCTCATCGCTAAACACAGATCTTGTTCTGTCTTGCGTGACCTTTTAAACAAAATGTTAAGTTAAATGCAGATTGATCACAAACGTATACTCAGTATGACAGCTAGAATATCAGAATCTGCTTTTTCCTTATAAATGGAGCCACAGTGAAAGAAAAACCTGCTCTCCTTAAAGCTGAAGTATGAAATAAATATTTCATCTTGATTCTGA
The DNA here is from genome assembly GCA_036419115.1 of Scarus forsteni. Lineage (NCBI taxonomy): Eukaryota > Metazoa > Chordata > Actinopteri > Labriformes > Labridae > Scarus > Scarus forsteni. Next base: position 2,907,812 of record JAZDUH010000500.1, read on the forward strand.
CTGTTTGATGAAATGACTTAAGAGATTTTAAAGAAGCTGGTGACACTGTGAATAATAAATCATTAGATGCATGGATTTCTGTGGATGAAAGAATCACTAAACTTGACTGCTGCCTTGATTAAGCGCAATGCATGTCTGTTGCCATGGTTACAGCTCTCCCTGTTTCTCTCTATTGACTATCCTAATAAAATGTGTGAATGAAACTGAAAAGATAATTTTCAATAGGAGGCCTTTTTACATTTTTAGGGCGGAACAGATGACTCTACACTTTTGTTTTTAAGGCCAGATCAGCGAACAGGAAGTACATATTTACTTCCAGGTCTCGAGGCTTTCATAGTTAGCGTGTTAGCTGCTCCGTCGTCCTGGAGTTTCAAAAAAATCCTGTAAAGTCTTCGGATTTTTCTTCTCCTTCTTTGACTCTTGGCTGAGTGTCAAATGTCCGGGTTCATGGATCTTGAGAGAGCAGGTTTGTTTTCTTTCTTCTTCTCTGAACATGTTTGCTGTAGATGTAGCAGCTTAGCCTTTAGCTTACATTCAGCTGGCTCGGAGTGTTTGATAATGAGGTTTATGTCTCACTGAGCTAATTTTAACCGAATCTTAACATTAAATTCACATCAAGGACTCACTCAGAAGTACAGCAGTAAACTGATGCTGAAAAAAACTGAAGGTAAAAACACAACCTGGTTTAAAGTTTGTTATTTTGCAGGTATTGCTGTTTGCTGTCAACCACGCGGTAGTTTCATAGTCACAGTACATTGACTTAATTTTTATCCCCATGCTCTGTTCATTCATATCCTGACTGCAGACCTGCTGTATAACATAGAGCTGAGAAGATCACAAGTGATAGGAACGTTTTCAAATATTGTTAACAGGTCAATGTATCACGATTTCTCCTTCAGATGCAATCCATTATAGTCAGTAAGAACTCCCGGCAGAGTGTTCACTGTTAGGTTGTTAAATATTAACTCAACCAAAGCCTGGAAAAGAACTGGAAAAGCTAGTTCATGTTTTTGTCACCTGTAGACTGGATTATTGTAATCCCCCTTGATCAGACTGTGCCAGTAAGTCCTTAAAGACTCTTCAGCTGGTTTAAAGTGCTGCAGCATGTGTACTGACTAGAACTAGGAGAAGAGACCACATTACTCCTGTGTTGGCTTCTCTGCACAATCTTCCCATTGAATCTAGAATAGAATTCAAGATTCTTCTTCTCACTTATCATGCTCTCAGTGGACAGGCACCAATTTGTCTGAAAGAGCTTGTAGTGCTGTACAACCTCTCTGGAACATTATGCTCCCAAAATGCTGCTCTGCTTATGGGACCATCAGTGTGTAGATGTACAAAACCCAAAACCAGTGAAGTTGGCACGTTGTGTAAATTGTAAATAAAAACAGAATACAATGATTTCCAAATCCATTTCAACTTATTTCAACTTAATTCAATTGAATGCAAAGCAAAGACAAGATACTCAACGTTCAAATTGGTAAACTGTGTTATTTTTTGCAAATATTAGCTCATTTGGAATTTGATGCCTGCAACATGTTTCAAAAAAGCTGGCACAAGTGGCAAAAAAGACTGAGAAAGTTGAGGAATGCTCATCAAACACTTATTTGGAACATCCCACAGGTGAACAGGCTAATTGGGAACAGGTGGGTGCCATGATTGGGTATAAAAGCAGCTTCCCTGAAATGCTCAGTCATTCACAAACAAGGATGAGGTCACCACTTTGTGAACAAATGCGTGAGCAAATTGTCCAACAGTTTAAGAACAACATTTCTCAACGAGCTATTGCAAGGAATTTAGGGATTTCATCATCTACGGTCCGTAATATCATCAAAAGGTTCAGATAATCTGGAGAAATTACTGCACGTAAGCGGCAAGGCCGAAAACCAACATTGAATGCCCGTGATCTTCGATCCCTCAGGCGGTACTGCATCAAAAGCCGGCATCACTGTGTAAAGGATATCACCACATGGGCTCAGTAACACTTCAGAAAACCACTGTCAGTAACTACAGTTCATCTACATCTGTAAGTGCAAGTTAAAACTCTACTATGCAAAGCGAAAGCCATTTATCAACAACACCCAGAAACACCGCCGGCTTCGCTGGGCTCGAGCTCATCTAAGATGGACTGATGCAAAGTGGAAAAGTGTTCTGTGGTCTGACGAGTCCACATTTCAGATTGTTTTTGGAAAATGTGGTCGTCATGTCCTCCGGACCAAAGAGGACAAGAACCAGTCGGACTGTTATATGTTATGTGTTACTGCCATTAAATTCCAAGTTGATGATTATTTGCAAAAGAAAAAGTTTCTCAGTTCGAACATTAAATATCTTTTCTTTGCTGTGTATTCAATTGAATATAAGTTGAAAAGGATTTGCAAATCATTGTATTCTGTTTTTATTTACAATTTACACAACGTGCCAACTTCACTGGTTTTGGGTATTGTAGCATGGGGGGCAGAGCTTTCAGTTATCAGGCTCCTGTTCTCTGAAACCATGTACCTACCACAGTTTGGGAGGCAGTCACCCTCTCTACCTTTAAGGTTAGACTTTTTACTCTTTGATTAGGCTTACAGTTAGGGACAGCACATAGTTAAGATGCAATAGGAGTAGACTGCATGTTTAGACTGGCTTATTATGTACACCTTTAGAATGATATCATGTTGTGTTTTGGAAATGTGTATGTGTGTATTTTATGTATATGTATGTTTCTTTTAAAAGGAAGGTTTGTCCCTTTCAACTGCTATTGTAAAGTGTCTTGGGATAACACTTTTTATGAGTTGGTGCTGTATAAATAAAGATTTACTGATCAAAATGGGTTCTGTGTCTGTTTTTGACACTTGTGACTTGTGTATGTTCTACGCATACACATGTTCTATGCTCAAGTCCATTGATCGCTGAGTGAAAATTCTGTGCTTTTGTATTTTAGAGGTTTGTGAGGAGGTCCAGCAGCCTTCAGTGAGTAGAGAGGAGGATCCATCTGAGCATCAGGAGAGGAGCTTCAGTCTAAACCAGAAGATGAGCGAGCCTCTGCACATTAAAGAGGAACCAGAGGAACCCTGGAGTCAGGAGGGCGAGCAGCTTCAAGGACCAGAGGAGGCTGATATCAAGTTCACTTTTACTCCTGTCACTGTGAAGAGTGAAGATGATGAAGAGGAGCCTCAGTTCTCACAGCTCCATGAAATTAAAGCTGAAGAAATGGAGAGTGATCAAAGTGAATTGAAAAAACACAAGGTGATTCAAACAGGTGAGAAATTCTACATCTGCTAACAGTGTTGTCAAATTTTTAATGTGTGTTCCAGTCCGCAGTTCATTCTGTCGCTGACACTTTGCTTAATGGCGTCAAGCACAATCAAGCTTTGTCACTATCGTGTGATATCGTATAATAGGATGAGTTAGCTTACAGTATTCCAACTGTACCCTCCTTGTAATCAAGTATTCAGTTAATTATTTTGGGGATTTACTGAGTAATGAGGTAAGACATACATTTCACTCACTGCATTTTTAACATTGACTCACTTAGGCTTCATTTCAAAGCATCAGTCACACACAAAACAAGATTGAAGCCAGGTCCCTAAAATGAACATTGTATTATTCAATGCATGAACAGGATCAAATAGTAGTTCCTGCATGAAACTGCTCACGACAAGGTCTACAGATTCTTCATAGTTCATAGTTTATTTTATTAATTTGTCCGTTGAAGGGCGATTTGGTTTGCAGCAGATTCGCATTCAGACATAAAAACATAAAAAAACATACTTGATAATATGAGCAGTATAGACAGTGGCGCACAGTTAGTTCCAAAAAAACAGTAGATTAACAAGGTGGACTTATCAAACCAAGCTGTGCTCCTGATCAAGGAGAAGGACGGCAAATGACAGACTGCTGGTCAGCAAATATACAGTAGCTGTGTAACCAAGTGCACGGTTAACATTACAAACAAGTAAAAGAGAAAGAACAGACCACTGGTCAGCAAATATACAGTAGCCGCCTATTAAAAGCACAGTTAACATTCCAAACAAGTAAAAGAGAAAGAACAGACCACTGGTCAGCAAATATACAGTAGCCGCCTATTAAAAGCACAGTTAACATTCCAAGCAAGTAGAAGACAAATGACAGACTTCTGGCCAGCAAATATATAGTAGCTGCATAGTAAAAAGCACGGTTAACGTTCTAAACAAGTAAAGGACAAATGACAGACTACTGGTCAGCAAATATACAGTAGCTGCATAACAGAGTGCACGGTTTACAGTACAAAAGCAAGAGAAAGATTTGACAGACTACTACTGAAAAGCATATGTACAGCATAATACATAACATGATTATCAGTACCAAAAGAAAGCTGCATCAGTAAAAGTGATGGTGCGATTACCTCCTCTTCTCCTCGGCGTTTAAAGCGCGGATGGAGAGAGGCACAAAGGAAAATGTATAACTGTTTTCAGTAGCTGGAGGAACAGTAAGGCGGAGGCCAGAGGGAAGAAGCTTATACTCCTGGTTCAGAGGCTGAGTTTCATCGCTGCGATGGACTTTGCTTTCTTAAGCAGCTGAGTGTGATAAATTTCCTCCAGGCTGCTGAACTTCACCCCAGCTACTTTGGAAGCAATGCACACGATTCTCCGTAGGGTTTTTGTCCTTGACAGCAAGGTTACCATACCAACACAGGATGCAAAAGGAAATAACAGACTCAATAAAAGCACAATAAAACATTTACACTTACGAGGTGCTGCTGACCCTTTTTACGGATTCTTTTGAGCAACCAGGTCCTAATTTTTAAACTGACACATTTGTTATGAATTTTTTAAAGTCTTTGTGGTGCTTTGGGCATCTCAGAACTTTTGCCACTCAGTCAATTATACTAGAGAGAAGGCAGACAACTCAACAGCTGATGTCTCAGCAGTGTGCATCTCATACCTACAGTGAAAACCTAAATGGATAAACAGGCCCTTAGGTTATAATCATAACTGTCTGTGCAGTGAGCACTAAACTAGTTACAAGTCAGATAATATTGGTATTGACCTTTTTGCAATAATTTTTATACTTTTCTACTTATGAGTTTTTCTATTTTGTTCTTAGTTTTATTTTCCTCCTGGTGACAAGTTGTCATTTAGTGTATTCTTTAGTTTGAATATCTATATTTTTATGATTTCTTTTTTGATTCATGATTCTCTCTTTTTGGTATATTTTTGTCTTCACTGATGTAACTTCCATATTTAGGATCAAATTTATCATATTGTATTAATAGGCTTAAATAATAAACTTGGATGCTGCAGGGCTCCAGACTAACTTTTTGCTTTGGTTACAAAGGGAAACCTAAGTTCTTTTTTAAGTGCATCAGCACAAAAATTAGGTGCGCCTGCACATGCAGACACCCTGACCACAATAAGGTGCCTGGGGAACTGAAAAATAAAACAAAAAATGAAATCAAATAGCCAGATTTTAACAACCAACAACATAACATTCACCTTAACCTGGTGGTCTTATTCTTCTATAAATTTAAACCTAGCATAGGACTTCACACTATAGTTAAAAACTGAAACTAATGTCATATAATAAAAACAATTCTCAAACTAATTTATAAAAATTGGCATATAGGGAAGAACATTTTATGACTTTTTTCTTTCTTTTTCCTCTTTTTTTGGCTTGTATTTTTACTTTACAGCTCAACTTCATGTACAGTCGGGGTCTGTCAGACAGGTCATTTGTCCTCAGTCTGTTACAGCCACTTGACATGGACACTCATCTCTGTGCCTGTGTGACGAAGGGGCCACTTACACCAAGCCTAAATGGTCAAAGCCAATAAGTTTTCATTGTGTTTCAGTGTTGCGTTTGCATAGGAACTCTATGCGGATTGGCAAAATCCATTAACTTTTGAAATCAGGCTCCAGAGTAGAGAGTTTTCAATACGCTCTCAATGCAGCCCCATGTAAACCCAAATCAGAGTATTTCAGGATGAAATGCTGACATCACAGCATGCACAGTACTCTTTCACATGAAGACTTTGAGCGCATATCAGGAACAACAACAGCTTTGACAGTCTACCAAGTAACGGGTGTGCCGTTTTCCATGCTCAGTTTGTTATCCAGACAGAACTATCCAGTCAGATTTGTTGTCTGAACTGATTTGTTGTCCAGAAAGAAACTCCTGTGTCTTTGTGTCCAGTCACCATTGTTGTTTGACAAAAGCTTTTCTTCTTCACAATTGTATTGGAGCAGCGCTGCCTCTCTGCAGATCTACACCGCCATCTACTGAAGCGGCATGCATACTACAGCAGTTTCATTCATCTCCAGCGTCCCTGTCTGAATGCGCAATCGTCTTTGAATATGCAAAGGAAAAATCTTTGCGTTGCAAGTCAAACAGTGTCCATGGAAACGTAGCCTAAGAAACGCCCCCCCCTTAACAGGAGAATGGACTTGACAAACATAGATGTCATATATAGATGTCACAGTTAACGTTATTTTGTTGTACTTGCTATTGTTGTTGTCAAATATTAGTTATCTGACCTTAGGCAAATTTGGCAGAGCTTTGCTGCTTCTTCAGAAACATACGGCTCCATGCTGAAACCTGGCACCACAGGCAGGCTCTGTCTTGTCTCATTTGCGTACAAACATAAACACTGTAACTTGTCCATTTTGTGGCGGATTTTTCTGCAAATGCAGGTACTATTGGCAACTTAAAATATATTACTTTTGTAGTTAAATTGAAATGTACTTCCTCAACTTCTAAAAGTTTGATTTTAAAGGGAAAGAGAGACATGATGCGAATGCCACAGAAATCAGGGTTTTCACCCAGGTGCACCAGTGCGACTAAGAAAAAATGTTAGTAGCTCTCTTACAAAAATAAAATATTGATTGCACTTTGCAGCCCTGATGCGAAGGTAATTCAACTACCTAATGCACAATTATTTAATATATGAAAGAATGCCCTTCACCCACTTCCTCTTCTCACTGTCAGTATATTCTGTTTTATTTGTGTTCTACTCACTGTAATCAAATTACAAGGAAAGTTATGGATGAGTAAATTATGTGCACATAATAATAAGCAAGTAGCCACTGTATTAATTTACATTCTGAACTAGCCTTTACATAATAATACTCTCAAAGCACCTTATTTACAAGACTTATTCTCAATTTATGATCACAATGATATCTGTGAACTGCTACTGAGGCATGAGCATTATCTTGTTGTGTCCGGTCTGCTGACTTGATACATGAACAGGATGTTTTCTGTTGAGGTGCCTGCAGCATTGGTGACGCGCTATAACACACTGCACTTTGCTTTCTTTCTATTTTAACATGTAGTAATCCCACACTTGGGATACTATCTGCTTTCTCTTCTCTTCTTTTATGCCCCTCTTTCTTTCTACATGATTTTGCAGTTTGTGCCTCACATCTATGATACAGTGACAGATCAGCAGTGAAAGCAGCAAGGGCATTGTGCAACAGAAATGACTGTCCATGTCAGACACAGTATACTGTTTTATAGTGGTACAGATTTAAACACATACTTTGCCTCAAAGCTCAGATGAGTCTGTATGTGTTTCCACTGCACGCCATCAACAATCATCTGCTCTAAAACCATCACAAGTGGGTCTTTGTTGCTGCTGTTGGATACAGAGCTGAAACTCGGTAGCTTTTTTCTCTGCTGTAGTCGTGGGGTGCATAGTGACACCACTTCACCTTTACATCTGTCTATGACAGAGCTTCTCAGACTGTAATGGGTGCTGCTGATCCACTTTTGAACATGAAACACTGAAGTTAGGTCACATTTGTAAAGTCTCCTTGCCTCCAATGCTCAGGCTTTCCAACCTTAATCAGACCTTGCAGGATGAATCCCATCACCTGTCTCCTCTCCAGAACAATCTGGTCTCACTAACCAGGAAACTTCAGTTTTGTCTGGCGTCTATTCTTCAGATATCTCAGGTAAACACATAGAGTGGTCATCATCACGTTGATGACATCACCAGTGCTCTGATGATCAGAAGCTCCTCCATGTAAACAATGGAAAGAAATATGGAGACTGTGAACGCAGCGTTCTTTACTTTACACTTTTGTCAGTCTTTAAAAATGTACAAACCTAGCGCTGATTATACAAAGGCATATTGAATTTGTTGCTGAGATGGCAAGGAGCCAAGTAAGGGGCCGTTTACATGGAAACTCCTGACTTGAAGACGCAAAGAGTCTTCCTTTGCGTTTTCAAATTCTTCTGCGTTCAGATGACAATGCTGGAGACGAGTGAATCCCCTGTAAATCCACTGTAGTATGCATGACGCTTCAGTAGATGGCGGTGTAGATCTGCAGAGAGGCAGCGCTGCTACAACACACGAACAAAGAAGAAAAACTTTCACAAACAACAATGGCGAAGAGACGCACAGAGAAGCAGAAGTTTCTTTTATGGACAACAAATCAGTTCGAACAACAAATTTGTCTGGATAGCTTTGTCTGGATAACAAACTGAGCACACGTTACTTGGCGGACAGCCGAAGGTGTTGTTGTTCCTGGTATGCGTGAAAGAGTACTGTGCATGCGGTGACGTCAGCATTCACCCTGAAACGCTCTGATACGGGTTTACACGGAGCTGAGTGGAGAGGGAATTCAAATCTTTCCACTCTGGAGCCCGTTTTCAAAAGTTTGCATTTTAGGTGGAAACGCAATGTGTTCTCATCTAAACGCAAGGCCAAAACACAACGAAAACGCATCAGATTTGACCGTTTTCGGAGCCATGGAAATGGCCCTTAAGTTACAGATGGAGGGAACAGGTGAGATATTATGCTGGGGGGACGTTATGCCAACATCATCCGTAAATTAGCGGGTCGACCCGGGTGTGACGTTCTCACTGAAGCCGATCGGAGGCAATCCGATTAAAACCTGCGTGGCTTGCAGGGTCAAACAACCCGGGTCGAAATGCTGATTAAACCCTTTCAAACTGCCAACAGGAGCAGATTGTTTCCAGGTTAAAACTGTTTTTGGCCAGTCTGAAAGGGGTACATTTTGGGGCCAGAACAATGCAGGGACCAGGTTGAACGAGCAAAGTGCCAAACTGGCACATACTGGCAGACCTGACCTCTGTGACTTTACTATGCCTCCCGAGCACAGTATCTATCACTAGAACCAGTGTTTCACTTGATTCCATTGTTGGCAAATCCTCCCGGGCAGATAGCTTATGGCAAACTTTCCTTTCATGTACTATGAGCAAACAGAATCACTTGAGCACCATGAAGTAGGACTGTTGTGATTTCAGAGGCTCAGAATGCAGCTTCATTCAGTCAGCCATGTTTTCCAGATGGTGTAACACTTAAACATCATGAGTTTGGTTCTAAAAAGTGCATAGTTCCACTAGGGATGAAATGGTTAGCAGTTAAAAGGAAAACCACTGTAAAATTTGTTCGTATTATTACCTGTTTACTCACGGTGATGCTGCTTTTTGCCTGGAAAACCTGTAATTATGTGCGTCTGCTCCACAGTAAAGGTATAGCAGTTGGAGCCCCCTCGGACACAATCACAGAGGTTTATTCCACTCCAAACAAAGTCTGAAGTGTGATAAAAGTTGGAGTTTACAAGAATTCCAAGGGGAAACTGATTGAAGATGGTCACCCTGGCTAAAAAACGACACTGTGGTAAAAGACAAAAATGCACGTGATTAAAACTGCTGTAGCTCCTCGAGTAAGTGAGCTGCCTGAGCCAGAGAGAGAGAGGGGGAGAAGGTTCAATGAGCCATACCTGAGTGAAGTGCAGGTGCTTAATCAGTGTTTTCTGAGGAAATATTGTTTAAATGTTGTAAATAATAGCATTGATATCATTTTGGAGTGCGTTCTTGCTGCTGTTGCAGTTTATTCACTGTGTTTGCTGTATGTCATAATTGAAATTTTTTTTCCATCCTAGTTTGTGTTTGATCAATCTCATCAATGGAAAGGACCTTTTTCACAATACATGCAATTTTGCCCACAGTCCAATTTTTTGTTTATTGTGTGGTATTTGTAGTACACCCAGAGACTCCCAAGAATATACCTTTTAGAAAATCCAAAAGTCATCCAGGGCCTGTACTATGACCTATTTTATGATCATTGCCATAGGTGTGAGCCAGGGTGCACACTTTACCCCAAAACTTACTCAAACACAAATAATAAATCATCAAATTGGGTCAAATCACCTTCACTGAAGTCTGGTGCATCTTTTGAAATCAAATGTAAAGCTAAGTATTACAACTGAAAGAAGTTATTGAATTTTAACTGGAAAAAAAATAGTTTTTTTAATGATTTTTTCAACAAATTCAATTCTTTAGAGATGTGTCTGACCAACTTACAGTTGCTGTACAACTAAAATACTTAAAAATTATTTGGCCACATATATATTCTCAAAGTGGGAAAAAATCATCAAATTCTGAGACCGGTAAAGTTGTTCAATTAACAGGTTGGGTTACTGTGGTAGAATCAGGATACTGTTCCATGTCTTGTATATCAGGGAACCTTTAAAGATTTGTTCAGAATTCATCCTTTAAGTATGATTTCTTTTAGAATTTGAATGCTAGATTCAAAACAAACATTTCACATGAAATGTTATTCATTTTAATATTGAACAGCCACAAAGGGCCTGTATATTATGCCTTTGTGATGAGATAATAATGAGCCATTGATACAAGTAAAAACCGATGCAGTTTTGGATTGTTGTAATCAGATTGTATATATCTACAATGACAGCAATACATAAACATTACTTCTGTCAATTTCTGCTTCTAGTACTTATATATACATGTAATCTGTTTTACGGCCTTTGTGTCTTTTTGCATAGCAACGGCTTGGACAATTTTAATTTGTAGACTGGAACTATGGTGAGGGAAAGGGGATCTGAGAAATCCATAAGATGTATGATTGGCTGGTTATTTCATAGAATGGAGTCTTTGAATTTGCTTGTGTATGGTTGGAGGGGTTTCTGATTTTGAAAATGTTTATAATATCCCAAATAATAGATTGCAGATGCAACATGTGCACACATGCCAGAGGTTCTCTTTCCAGCAGGACAGAGACAATAATATGCCTTCACAGGATCATCTGATGCATTCTTGTCAAATTGAATCCAAACATTGTATTTTATTTGAGATCTGTGACGAGAATGAATCTGTCCCCTAATGAGATCAGCATCATGCTGGTAAACCCAAATCTCATAGTCACCATCATTTTTTTGATGCTCAGCAATGTAGCCAGGGGACTGTTTGATTTGGTATGTACCGCATGTTATGGTCTCAAGGTATTCCAGATCCACATGAGGGAACGAGATATCAGATGCTTCAAGCTTCTGCCATTCACTACGAGCTCTACGTGACATATTTGGGTCTTCTGCAACTCGTTTTGCCAAAACATTGTCTTTTTTTAAAAGTGAAAGCATACACTGAGCCATCTTAGTATCTCGTTCCTCTCGATCTGGATCTGAAACATATATTGGTCCTCTGAAGGCACTGAGACATGCAGTTACTATGCGCACTAATTTGCCAATGACCTCAACGAAATAATTTAAGGGAAGTTGTTCCTTAAACAACATCCACTTCTTTAAACGCCCGTGGTAGGACTCTACTATCCATCTTGTTTTGGTACAGCAACAATCACTACTGGCTGTTGAGGATTCCAATTGGGATTTACCAGTTGGTAAAAATGACGGCATTCTAGCATCATACCCCAACTTAGCAAGAAGATCTAAGGCATCCCTGAAACCGCGATCTACAATCATATTGTCATTTGCTTCTAACCAAGATTTCAGTATTTCAATTTTTTCCGCGATGAGCCGAGTTATTGTTGCATCATTTACGTTACCATGGTAGGGGCCAATAGTGTCTAAAACATATCCATCAGGCAGTACAACTGACATGAATTTTAGGTAATTTTGTTTTTTCTGTCCTCCGTAAGATGCCCTTTGAAACTGATGATCACTGCATTTGTTGAGGTAGATATATGTACCATCTAAGACAAGAGTGACCTGGTCACCATAAAAAGCTTTAGTAAAGACAGTGTTGTGAGTTATGGAATCGTGGCGTGAAATATGATTTGTGCCAAGGTATTTGGGAACAACTATTGTGTTCAAAATATCTGCAATTGTATGAAAATATCTTGACAGTGTAGCTCGGGAAAGATTAGTAAGCATGGTCATTTGATTCCATGAAAGGTTTGTTTTCAGTTTTGCCCAAAAGGAAAGAAGCAAATCTATTGCTCTGGAACTATCACTTGAACCTGAAACAAGATCAGATTCACACATTTCATACATGTTCTGAAGTTGCACCAATGTCCAGCCAGTCCATGCATGGCAGTCAGAATCTGACAAGGTTTCAAACTTCAGTTTGGGTGATGTCTCATGTTTGGATACTTCATGTAGAATATATATAATATATATACTTCATGTATAGAATATATGAAAAAAAATATAATTCAATTGAATGCACAATACTAAATTGAAGTTAACATCCATTTGCTGCAAATTGCATGAAATAAAACATTACCCTTGATATAATAGAGTGTGTTAAAGTACTTTTTGAACATTTTGAGCAGACTGCAACAACACTGCCATAACAATAACCTTTAAAATTTTGGTCTCAATAATAGTTACAAATTTTCATTTTGTTACATCCATAAGTTTCACTAATGATAAGGAATTTCAATCTTTTCCTGCAGATATCCAGCACCTGTCAGTGATGAACTTACAGCCATTCCATGTGAAGAATGAAGCTGAAGATGAAGAGAAACCTGAGTCCTCACAGCTTCATCAGATAGAAACCAAAGCTGATGGAGAGGAGTATGGAGGGAATTGTGAGGAGAGAAACTGTGAAACAGGGAGACACTTTCAACCAGAAATAGAGGTCAAGACTGTAGACTCGTCTGATGCTGAGACTGACAACAGTGACAATTGGATGGAGGACAGCGATTGTGAGTTAGGTTCAAAACATGTGAAACACACTCAATTTAGGAGACAAAAACTTGGACAAAAAGCCCTCAACTGCTCTGAGTGTGGTAAATCATTTAGATATGCTAGTGCGCTAAAAAGACACGAAGTAGTTCATACTGGAGTAAAACCCTTTAGCTGTAATGAATGTGGTAAAACATTTAGATTTGCTAGTGAGCTAAGAAGTCACAAAATGGATCACTCTGGAGTAAAGTCCTTTATCTGTGATGAGTGTGGCAAAACATTTAGATATGCTAGTGAACTAAAAAGTCACACCATTATTCACACTGGAGTAAAACCCTTTAGCTGTGCTGAGTGTGGTAAAACATTTACATATAGAAGTAGTCTAAACTGTCACAAAATGGTTCACACGGGATTAAAGCCCTTTGGCTGTGATATGTGTGGTAAAATGTTTACAAATAAAACTAATCTAAACAGTCACATAATGGGTCACACTGGAGTAAAGCCCTTCAGCTGTGATGAGTGTGGCAAAACATTTAGATGTGTTAGTGAGCTAAAATGTCACAAAATGGTTCACACTGGAGTAAAACCCTTTAGCTGTGATGAGTGTGGTAAAACGTTTACACATGAACGTAGTCTAAACTGTCACAAAATGATTCACACTGGAGTGAAACCTTTTAGCTGTGTTGAGTGTGGTAAAATGTTTACAACTAAAACGTATCTAAAGAATCACAGATTGGTTCACACTGGAGTAAAACCCTTCAGCTGTGATGAGTGTGGCAAAACATTTAGATATGACAGTCAGCTAAAAAGTCACACAATGGTTCACACTGGAGTAAAACCCTTTAGCTGTGATGAGTGCAGTAAAACTTTTACACATAAATGTATTCTAAACAGTCACAAGCTGTTGCACACTGGAGTGAAACCTTTTAGCTGTTCTGAGTGTGGCAAAACGTTTACTAATAGTTCTAATCTAAGGAAACACAAAATGGTTCACACTGGAGTAAAGCCCTTCAGCTGTGATGAGTGTGGTAAAACATTTAGATGTGACAGTGAGCTAAAAACTCACACAATGGTTCACACTGGAGTGAAACCCTTTTGCTGCAATGAGTGTGGTAAATCATTCACAAGGAAAAGTAATCTAAACACTCACAAAAAGATTCACTCTAGAGTAAAGCCCTTTAGCTGTGAAGAGTGTGGTAAACAATGCAGATCTAAAGTACAGTTAAACTTGCACAAATTGATTCACACGGAAGAAAATCCATTTCACTGTGGTATGTGTGGTAAAACATGTAGATCAAGACATGCACTGAAAGTTCACAAAATGGTTCACACTGGAGAGAAACCCTTTAGCTGTGATGAGTGCGGTAGAACATTTAGTCAGAAAAGTAACCTAAACCATCACAAAATGGTTCACACGGGAGAGAAGCCCTTTAGCTGTGACGAGTGTGATAAAACATTTAGACTTAAAGGTGCTCTAGATGTTCACAAATTGATTCACACTGGAGAGAAACCCTTCAGCTGTGATGAGTGTGGTGTGACATTTAGACAGAGAAGTCAAATTAATAGACATAAAATTGTTCACACTGGAGCATTGACATTAATTTAGGGAAAGACAAGGGGGATGCCCCCCCACACACACACTACTTTATAAACAAGATTTTTATTTCACATCAAAGTTGGGGCAATATCCTTAACATTGTCCTCTGTTTAGGATTTTGGCAAAGAATTACTTGGGAAGCACATAGTAAAAGTACTTCATACTATGCATCGTGGTAGACTGGGAGGTACTAAGTTCAAATGTATCTGAATCATGGACTACTTATGGGGAACAAGTTTTTTATGTCACAACAAATTTGAGTGCAGTATACTTAATCCTACAGTTTTGGATTTTGACAATGGATTACTCGAAAAGTACATAGTAAAAGTACTTCATCATGGACAGGTAGTCTAGAAAGTACATGACTAATTACTGTTAAAGTATCGTTTTCATCATGGGTCCAATTGTGAGACTTTAGTCCGACCCACACTCACTCCCCCAGCTCTTCAGAGCGGCGATCACCGTAAGTATCTGTAGATTCGCGCATTAGAAAAAGACCTGCGGCTGATTTGACCAAGCAAACACGAACCACAGCTGGCTTAACTGCAGTAAAACACTGCGAACAGAGCCTGGTCATCAGCAGCTAGCCACATAGAGGCAGCTGCCTCCGGAGCTCGGTATAAAGTGACACTATCACCGGCAGGCCAGTGTGGCTCTATCGGTGGTTAACCAAAGAGAGGCTGCTGCCTCCAGACACTGGTGTAAAGAGTGTAAAGAGACACTAGCTCTATTAAGACAAGCTCCTCTTCCATCCTGGAAAACACTTGAATTTATTAGCCAGGTGTGCTGCAGCAGCTATCCAGAGTAAACAGGAAATGATGTTAGAGTGATGCCCGATGTGTTTCAGTGAAGCCAATCAGAGACAAGTAGCATGGACATAACCTTTCCGGTTTCTTGAAATGTTTTTCATGATCCCTGAAATGTTTTTCAGTTTTAAATATAAATGTAAATGTTTTCTTGTATTCTTAAATGTTTTTGTGCATTCATAAATGTTTTTACGCATTCTTAAATGTTTATTCGCATTCATAAATGTTTTTGTGTATTGGGAAATGTTTTTGCGCATTCATAAATGTTTTTGCGTATTTTGAAATGTTTTTGCATATTTTGAAATGTTTATTCTTATTAACCTTCAGGGCCACTGTACATATGACTAGGTTTCAGTGGAACAGTCTCTTGCCTTTTACACTGAGTGTAACAGTTGTTTGTACTCGGTGTGTTTAAAATTAAGATAGGCTAGAAATAACCAACTTAAAGTTAAATACACAATGCTGACAAAATATATGCCATATGCATGAACGCAGCCAAAATTACCAAAAACAAGAGAGAAAAATGTCTTGTGTTAACGGCCCACAAAGGTCCCTAATGCATTGTGATTAAAACAACATAAATAGGTTGTTTGATCCACAGATAGGTTCCTTTGTGTATTCCAATTTGGTGAAATGTGCCTCTGTTTACCCTGGTTTCATTTTATTTTGCATCATCAGCACATGAAGAATAAAGTTCTGTCATGTAGTGGACCTAAATCAAAACTGTAATTGATTTTGAAAATAAATAAATAAAATGAATAAACTAGAAAAGTAACCCCCCCCCCCTCCCCCCCCGTAGAAAACATGTAATTAAAATACAATTGAGCTCTTTGAGAATTCAAAAATGTGCAAAGTGTTTCTACCTCGATAGAATCATGTCCTTCATACACCATAAACGATACTCATTGAAAGTTTCACTGAAACCTGCCCCTAACTTTTGAGTTGTCCTGTTAATCAATCAGCAAAAACAATCTCATCAGCATACGCAGATTTATCCCAAACTTATACTTCATACAGCAGCAGGAATATCAGAATCACCTTTTCTTTTTTCTCATGAAAAATAATTTAGGTCCCACAGTTTAAACAAAACCTGCTCTCTTTAAAGCTGAAGTATGAAACCAAAGTTCCATCTTGTTCTGACTGTGTGATAAAATGACTTAAAAGAGATTTTGAATAAGCTGGTGACACTATAAATAAATAAATAATGAAACGTTTGGGTTTCTGTGGATGAAAGAATCATTAAACTTGACTGCTGCCTTGGTTAACATGTCTGTTGTCATGGTTACAGCTCTCTCTCTCTCTCTGTTTTGACTATCGTGATAAAATGTGTGAATTAGGGATGCAAATTATCGAGTAATTCATTAATTGATAGTTGTTTCATCTGATCGATCGATGATCGATTAATTGATAAGCGGCAATTTTCCTGCAAAGCTGAATTTCCCTCTGAATCAATCGGTTCCTTTCTACGAAAATACTATCTTTCTTATGAAAGAGAAAATGCAAGTCATATTCCTTAATTAAAGATTTATTCTTCACAGCAGGGAACGACACATTCACAAATGGGACAATGCAATAACAAGGCTACTTTGAGGCTACTTGAAACATGAAAATAAATTAGTGTAGATAGAATATGGAGTCGCACTTAAATGCAAAGAAAATTTGCTTTGGAAGGATTTTGTTCATGATGCATTGTAGTAAAGTGTAGTGTTTGGCTGTGGGGACAGGCAAGAAATGCTCTGTATTAGTGTTTTGGATGCCATTTTAAAATATTAAAAAATTATATATCTGTAATTTCTACAAATATTAATGTGTATGGTGTTTAGTATAATAGTAAAATACAATTTGTAATATATTACTACTTGTGTCTATACATTTAATATACAACAATATGCTGGGGACAGAAATGTCACTCTCTTGGTGGAATCGCCCATTTATTGGCAGCATGTCTGTAGTAACCATGTCACATATCCGCTGGGTAATGCTCTTCCTTCGTGGAGTCACATACTCGTTGTCCCAACGCTGCGGTGATTGGAGGCTGAGAGCTACTCGCCCCTTGCAGCACGGCTGAATGTGACGTATTGAGGTGATAATTTAGCGAAGTTGTGGAGGAGTTGTACTTTAAAATACTTCCACAGATTGTGCATTTGGCGTCTTTGTCGTCATCAACAAACTTAAAGTGGTTCCATACCGAACTCCGTCTTGTCCTCTTCATCCTGCCAGCTTACCGCCTCTCGTTTATCTTGTTGTTGTTGTCGTCCTCTTCTTCTTCTAATAAAGTTCCGGCAGGCTGAACGCAATGAAGCGTAATGCTGCCCCCCTCAGGTTGGGTTATATCGGCTCTATGTTGTCAGAGGCCAGCTTCTCTTGTGTTCCCGCGAGTGTGTCAAGGACGTCTGGCGTCAAGCGCGCCCCCAT
Organism: Scarus forsteni; assembly: GCA_036419115.1. Lineage (NCBI taxonomy): Eukaryota > Metazoa > Chordata > Actinopteri > Labriformes > Labridae > Scarus > Scarus forsteni. Next base: position 2,925,511 of record JAZDUH010000500.1, read on the forward strand.
GCGGGCTTGAGGGGAATTACAGGTTCAAAACGCAATTAATTGCAATTAATGCACTTTAATCGAGTAATTTCTTATCGACAATTAATCAATAATCGATTAATTGTTTGCATCCCTAGTGTGAATGAATCTCCAAAGATAATCTTCGAATAGCTTGGTTTCAAGTGACGTCACAGTGTTGCATAGCGACAGTGCGCAATTCAGATGGAGGGCAGGAAGTAAAGTAACGTTAGAACTTGCGGTGAGAAACATTTAAGATGTCAATGTTTTGTGTTGCTTACGGGTGCTCCAACAGCTCAAACCGCAAGGACAAGGACTTTTACAGAGTACCGAAGGTCGTTGTTCACAAAGGTGAGAAATGTAAAAAGCTCACAGAACAACGCCGAAAAAAATGGATTTTGAACCTGCATTTGCAGTCCGGTGGAGCAGAGTCTGCTAATGCCCGTGTCTGTAGTGACCACTTCAATCGAGGTATGTAAGCCAGCTTGGTTTTTGTGGCTTTGTTTATATCATTGGGTTGTCGTGTTTGTTTCCATAGTTTGTGTACATCATAATCGCGACTGCCAGCTGCTATAACCTTAACGCATAAAAAAGGAAGAAAGACACACCCTTGCGAAGACCAAACAATAACCATCCTGTAGCCGTTTGCTGCTGAGGTTATGGACCCATCCGCTGACAAAAAGTTGTATGCCTCCATACTTTTATAGGCTTTCATCTGCTGTTTGGTAATGTACGACGTTTGAATTACCACATAGTTAGCGATGTCGATGCCCTCAACTGCCGGTAAATCTTTTGTCTCTGCTGAAAACTCACTCGTCTTCATGAGATATGGATCACGCCCGACGTATCTGTTGATGAGCTGATTATATCTTTCTCTTGCAACTGGATCTAGATCCGAACAATATGAAATTTCGCCGGTCTCCTTCATAGACTCCATGTTTATTCCTGCCCTCCATCTGAAACCACGCCCTCTTCATACGTCATAATAAGCACGTGACTGAAACCCTCCTATTGATCCTATTTCCAATGTTTGGGCGGAAGAGCTGACTCTACACTTTTGTTTTGAAGGCCAGATCAGCGAACAGGAAGTAAATGTTGATTTCCGCCAAGTACGGTTAGCATGTTAGCTGCTCCCTCGTCCTGTAGTCTCAGAGTATTTTTCTAAAAGTCTTCAGAGTTCTCTTCTCTTTCTTTGACTCTTGGATGAGTGTCAAGTGTCCGGGTTTCCGGATCCTAAAGAGAGAGCAGGTTTGTTTTCTTTCTCCTTCTTAGAACTTGTTTACTGTAGATGTAGCAGTTAGCCTTAAGCTAACGATCAGCTAGCTCAGCCTGATGAATCAAAGGTCTCAGACTGAGGTTTCCTCTCTCTTCCTTCTGATCCTCAAAGAACAGGCAGTCTGATTTATTGGGATCCTGTTCAGTTCAGTCATTCAGATCTTGTTCTTTGTCATGTCGCTGTTTAAAGCACATTTAGCTTCTTGTTTACTGGTTGATGTATGGAGCTGATTTTAGACAAATTTTAACAGTAAAATCACATGAGGGACTTTTAACTACAGCAATAAACTGATGCTGAACAAACTGATGAGAAAAACACAACTTGGATGAAAGTTTGTGTCATTTTGTAGTGATTGTTGTTGCATTCATTCACATGGTAGTTTAACAGTCACAGTAAATATTTGCCTCCGCCAAGGAGGTTATGTTTTCGGGAGAGTTTGTTTGTCCGTCCGTGAAAAAAAACCCTCAAAAAGTAATGGATGGATTTTGATGAAATCTTCAGGAAATGTTCAGCATGGGAAAAGGTAGAACTGATTCGGTTGACATGACACATATTTGGCCATTTTATTAGGAACACTCCATTCCCATGATCATTATAGCTATTCATGTAGATATTAGCATGATCTCCATATCCATGATCGATACATCTACAGTATCTATTCTTTTTATCACCGCATAGGCATGAGGTACCTCTGAAAATGGGATGTCACATCCCAAGAGGCCTTTAACACATTTATACTTAATGGAGACAAATATGGTAGGAATTCACTTGTGGTCTGGACATCCATGAGTTTGTCACCGACAGGTCTATGGTTCATGGACCTGTCCCTAACTTTAGTTCTTACCTTAGTCCACTTGTCTCCTCTTACCAGAACAGAAGGTTTTCTTTCTTGAGCCATGATGGAGGGATTCATGATTGGCTAAATGGATTCATGTTGGGTGTTGGATGTATATATTTGTATACATATGCATATGTGTGTTTTATAAGTATATATGTATCTATGCATATATGTGTATCCACAAATTGAAGAGCTTTTGCTCTATTGTAAAGTGTCTTGAGATAACACTTGTTATGAATTGGCGCTATACAAATAAAGATTGATTCTTTCATTCATCCATCCATCCATCCATCCATCCATCCATCCATCCATTCATTCATTCATTCATTCATTCATCCATATATTCATCCATTCACTCTTTCGTTGGATTTTGGTGTTGATCCGGATCAGCGTCTGGCCGCCATGACGTAAAATGTGATTTTGGTGAAGAACTACTGAACTAAAATAGATATTATTATGAATCCAATAGCTAACTGGTATGTTTTCAGTTACGACCAGTTCTAGGGGAAAAGGGAAGTAACATAAAAACCAAGATGTTGGAAGGTTTAAAAGTTATTTATTAAACAAAAATGATAAAATGTGTTAACAAAGGGGTGAGGCAATTAACTAAATGAGTGCTGTAACAAAAACAAAACGAGAACAAAAAGAGACTAACCTAGAGTTTTACAACCTAAATCCTAATTAAAATAAATGAACAAAGTTGAAAACAGCACCCAAATTAATTTGAACCAAACTAGCGTGTGAGCAATATAACAAGAAATCATAATGTATTCAAATATTCATCCCCAGTAGTCTGTCTCTTCTAGTTTCTGAAGTATTTTCACCAAAATTTGATTTTTTTCATGTACAAAATTAGAAAACAACTTTTTCAGGGATCAGTGTCAGCCTACAATCATCAAAAAGTTAACTCATTTCACCTGATGAGCAAAGTCAGACAGATAAAGTAAATAACAAGAAATGGCCTCTGTCTTTCACTATAATGTTGCAGTTTATTTGTTTATTTATCTAAAGTAATCAAACTCATAAAACTATAAGAACAGATGTTTGTTGAAATGACTTTAAGTGATTTAGTTGTAGCACTTTGTGGTAATCATGCCAATTCCTACCTTATGCTGGATATCACACCTGCGTTACTGAGTTATTTTCATCCATCAAACAGGTGTCTGTTTGAAAAATATTATTAAAGAATTTAACATGTTTATCAGGTGTCACTTCCAGGCATTAAACTGTCAGCATGTTGTTGATTGATGTTCAGAGAAATGACAACACAACTGATAATGAAACTCACACAGTTGGGAGAGAAAAACATAACTTTAATAAAATAAATTTAATAAAAAGCCTGATTTAAGATTACTCATAATCTGATCAATTCTATCAGTTGTCATGAAGTAGCAGGTTCAGGCCCAGCTCAGTATGTCACATGTCAACATGTCCTCGAGCAAGACAGTAAACCCCACTGCTGCTTCAGTGTAAAAAGGTTTGAAATGGGTGTGAAAGGGTAGATTTGACCTGTGGTGTAAATCTGTGGTCAGGGAGACAAGGAGATCTTTCTTTGCTCAAGTCAATTGACCATTGAGTGAAAATTCTGTGTTTTTTTGTCTTGTGAGGAGGTCCAGCAGACTTCAGTGAGTAAAGAGGAGGATCCATCTGAGCAGCAAGAGAGGAGCTCCAGTCTGAACCAGAAGATGAGCGAGCCTCTGCACATTAAAGAGGAACCAGAGGAACCCTGGAGTCAGGAGGGAGAGCAGCTTCAACGACCAGAGGAGGCTGATATCAAGTTCACTTTTACTTCTGTCACTGTGAAGAGTGAAGATGAAGATGATCCAGCAGACTTCAGTGAGCTCCATGAGATTAAAGTTGAAGAGGTGGAACCCTGGAGTCAGGAGGGAGAGCAGCGACCAGAGGCAGACAGATACTTTGATCCAGAGAGAGATGCACAAGCAGAGACTGAAGACTTTTCTGGAGCAGAGACTGATGACAGCACTGATTGGAGGGAGACAACAGAACAACAATCACATCCCTGCTCTGAGCGTGGAAAAGGATTTTCAAATCAAAGTGATTTGAAAAAACAGGAGGTGATTCAAACAGGTGAGAAACTCTACAGCTGCTCACAGTGTATTAAAGTTTTAAGGTGTGTTCCTGTCACATGTCCATGGCTCATTTTGTCACTGTCGCCAGCTCAAGTTATGCAACAATCATTTTACATCATATCATAAAGCAGGATGTGTTAGCAGACATTATTCCAACTGTATCCCCTACCAACCACACAACAATGCAGCTGATGGCCCTGCAGCAGCATGGTCTGATATTAAAGGGGCTGGAACCTTTCCCTGCTGCCACTGGGTGTGAGGCAGGCTACACCCTGAACCAGCTGCCAGTCAATCACAGGGCCAAGACGGGAAGATATGGCCTTAAAAGAACGTCCCTAATTTTGCTGCTTGGGCTGCAGGTATCGATTCCTCTTGTAATCCAGTATTCAGTTAATTATTTTGGGGAGTTATCAAGTAATCAGATTACATCAATCAATCAATAGCATGAACAGGATCTCAAAATCTAAATACATATTTTTCTACTGGAAAAGGAGTTCCTGCATGAAACTGCTCGCAAGGACAGCAGATTATTTTGAGCAACCAGGTCCTGATTTTTACATTGAGACCCTTATTTTGAATTTTTCCAATGTATTTGTGGTGTTTTGAGCATCACAGGACTTTTGCCACTTATTCCCAATCATACTGGAGAGAAGGCAGACATCTCAGCAGCTGATGTCTCAGAAATAAACATCTTATTCTGGCAGTGAAAACCTAAATTGATAAACAGGCCCTGTTTGCCAGTGAGGAAGACACACTCAAAATGCAGAGTCAACGTATAAAATACAAAAGGTGAGTGTGAAGAACTCTCACAAAAAGTGCAATATGACTGACTGTTTGGGTCATGAACCATTAAAACCAAAAACAAGTAAAAAAGTTTAAAAGGTCCCAGAGAGCAGCTGCAGTGAGTCATTTTACCTGATGTAAGTAAAATGTTATGAATACTTAAACACTGTGTATGTACAGCAAAACAAAAATGGGTTTGAACTTTAAACAGGTTTCTCTTCATACACAATTGTAAATGAACATGTTCAAAGGTTTGAGAGGACCAAAAATAAACAACCTTTTTTACAAAAACTCAAACATTTTATTGTTTCCCAACAGCATTTGTGTCCATGTTACAGCTTGTTGAATTAGACCATGTAAGCCCTTTTTTTAATAATTCAGCATTTATAACATAGTACTGACAAATACACCCATTTGAGTGGGCGCTGGTGTGACTCACTGCCGCTTTTCTCTGGGACTTTTTAAACCTTTTTACTTGTTTATGTTTTTAATGGTTTGACGGCTTCATGACCCAAACAGTCAGTTATACTGCACTTTTTTGTGAGAGTTCTCACACCCACCTCTTGTATTTCATATGCTGACTCTGCATGTTGAGTGTGTCTTCCTCACTGGCAAACTTTTGCCCACTGGTTGGTGCACTGTGAATGCACGTCCTGCTGCTGTCGTCATGTGGGCCTGCAAGTTCTATGTTTGGTCAGCTTTTATCTGGTTGTTTCTGTTTCTCTGCCATCACCGTGTGGCAGGACTTCTTCAGTACACCGCTGCCGAGCTGCTTTGTATCCAAACCACCACTCCAGCCCGCTCCCATGGTGCTGAGGTGTGCCCTCTGCTCTCCTCAGCACCATGGGGAGCAGGGCCTTCAATCGCTCTGCTCCCCTGCTCTGGAAGTCTCTTCCTCCAGACATCAGAAACCTAAACTCTCTGTCCCTCTTTAAATCCAGACTCAAAACCCGCCTGTTCAGGACTTCATACTCTTTATCATTAATTTTCCATTCTCATCAACTTATCCATCTTCTTCTGTTGTATTTTGCTGATTTTATTGTTGTATTGTATTTTTTTTATTGTAGGGTTTTTTTTTTATCCTGTACAGTGTCCTTGAGTGTTCTGAAAGGCGCTTTTAAATAGAATGTATTATTATGATTAAGTACTTGCCAGAATTGTTTACTTTTATTTCTCATGAAAAGAGGAATAAAAATACTTTTTGATATTTCCTGACACATTAATGGACAAAAAAGACAAAAATACCCATTGAAATTATTACATTAAAATGCTTAAATGATTTCACGAGTGTATAAGAGTAGTTTCTGAACATTTTGTGCACACTGCAACAACACCGCTATGACAATAACCTTTTAAATTTTGGTCTCAATAATAATTTCAAATTTTCATACCATTACATCCATAAGTTTCACACAAAAGCTGCAGCTATGGATTCTTTTCGGTATTGATTACTCTATCAAATTTTTGTCGATTAATCGAGAAATAGGATAACAGTTACATTGTGCTCATTGCTGTTTTGTTTTTTTTTACATTGAATCACTACACATTATTATTATTAGTTACACACAAAACAGAAAAGCCAGGTCACTTGATTTACCAAATTATTTTTCTTATTTTGAACATTCTGAGCAGAAATGGGATCTCAAAATCAAAATCTATACTTTTATTTTTTACTCTGGGCCATATCTTGCTTTTATTTTTAGTTTGGTTATTTTTATTTTATTTGTATTCATGCTTGTCTCTTTTTGCAAAATTATTGCCTTTACTACTGTACCATATTGATGATCTTAATTTGCTTACTTTATTTCTAGGACCAAATAATGTCATACTTAGAGACCAAGATAATTTAACTAGCTAATGTACATTTCTATAACATATGAAAGCATTCCCTACACCTGCTTCCTCTACTCACTGTCAGTGTTTCCTGTTCTACTCTCTGCAATCAAATTAAATGTAAAGTTATTGGATGTGAAAAGTATGTGAACAAAATACACATGATTCTGGGCAAGTAGCCTCCCTATTAATTTACGCTCTTACCCAGACTTTACACGGAGCCAAAATCAAAGTAGGTTATTTACTAGCCCATTTTAGCTGCTTCTAGTGATGCATCATGAGTGTCATCCTGTTGTGTTGCTCTGACGACACACAGACCGTATATTTACTGTTGACATGCTGCAGCAGTGACGACGTGCTATCATGCTAAGCTACGTGCTAAGCTATCTCAGTTTGACATCAGACACACTGCATTGTGTTTTCTTTTTTGTCCTTCATGTAGTGACCAAACACTTGGGACACTCTCTGCCATTTCTTCTGTGGACTCTCCCCTTTCTGTCCCTCTCTTTTTTCTTACTTCACGATTTTACAAGCAGCCCAGCAGCGGAGGAAGCAGGCGCGTTGTGCCACAGAAATGACTGTCTGTGTCAAACACCGTGCACTGTATAGTGGTCCAGATACATGTTTTATATATAATTATATATTAAACAAGGCTTTAAAGCACACAATTTGCCTCAAAGATATTTTGTAATCGAATAATCGAGATTATTCGAGGAATCGTTTCAGCTATAGTTTCACTAATGATAAGGAATTTCAATCTTTTCCTGCAGATATCCAGCACCTGTCAGTGATGAACGCACAGCCTTTCCATGTGAAGAATGAAGCTGAAGATGAAGAGAAACCTGAGTCCTCACACCTTCATCAGATCGAAGCCAAAGCTGATGGAGAGAATTGTGAGGTAAATTGTGAGGAGAGAAACTGTGAAACAGGGATACACTTCCAACCAGAAATAGAGGTCAAGCCTGTAAACTCCTCTGATGCTGAGACTGACAACAGTGACAGTTGGATGGGGGGCAGGGATCGTAAGTTAGGTTCAAAACATGTGAAAAAAAATCAATTTGGGAGACAAAGACTTGGTGAAAAAGCCCTCAACTGCTCTGAGTGTGGTAAAACATTTAGATATGACAGTCAGCTAAAAAGACACCAAATGGTCCACAGTGGAGTAAAACCCTTTGGCTGTAATGAGTGTGGTAAACCATTTCGATGTGCTAGTGATCTAAAAAGTCACAAAAGGATTCATGCTGGAGTAAAACCCTTTAGCTGTGATGAGTGTGGTAAAACGTTTACAAATAAAAGTAATCTGAACAGTCACAAAATGATACACACGGGAGTTAAGCCCTTCAGCTGTGATGAGTGTGGTAAAATGTTTACAAATAAAACTAGACTAAAGGATCACAAAATGGTTCACGCTGGAGTAAAACCCTTCAGCTGTGATGAGTGTGGTAAAATGTTTACACATAAACGTAATCTGAACAGTCACAAAATGATACACACGGGAGTTAAGCCCTTCAGCTGTGATGAGTGTGGTAAAATGTTTACAAATAAAACTAAACTAAAGAATCACAAAATGATAGAAGCCAAAGCTGATGGAGGGAATTGTGAGGTAAATTGTGAGGAGAGGAACTGTGAAACAGGGATACACTTCCAACCAGAAATAGAGGTCAAGCCTGTAAACTCCTCTGATGCTGAGACTGACAACAGTGACAGTTGGATGGGGGGCAGCGATCGTAAGTTAGGTTCAAAACATGTGAAAAAAAATCAATTTGGGAGACAAAGACTTGGTGAAAAAGCCCTCAACTGCTCTGAGTGTGGTAAAACATTTAGATATGACAGTCAGCTAAAAAGACACCAAATGGTCCACAGTGGAGTAAAACCCTTTGGCTGTAATGAGTGTGGTAAACCATTTAGATGTGCTAGTGATCTAAAAAGTCACAAAAGGATTCACACTGGAGTAAAACCCTTTAGCTGTGATGAGTGTGGTAAAACGTTTACAAATAAAAGTAATCTGAACAGTCACAAAATGATACACACTGGAATTAAGCCCTTCAGCTGTGATGGGTGTGGTAAAATGTTTGCAAATAAAACTAGACTAAAGGATCACAAAATGGTTCACGCTGGAGTAAAACCCTTCAGCTGTGATGAGTGTGGTAAAACGTTTAGATATGACAGTCAGCTAAAAAGACACCAAGTGGTCCACAGTGGAGTAAAACCCTTTAGCTGTAATGAGTGTGGTAAACCATTTAGAGGTGCTAATGATCTAAAAAGTCACAAAATGATTCATGCTGGAGTAAAACCCTTTAGCTGTGATGAGTGTGGTAAAACGTTTACACATAAAAGTAATCTGAACAGTCACAAAATGATACACACTGGAGTTAAGGCCTTCAGCTGTGATGAGTGTGGTAAAATGTTTGCAAAAAAAAACAGACTAAAGAATCACAAAATGGTTCACACTGGTGTAAAACCTTTTAGCTGTGATGAGTGTGGTAAAACGTTTACACATAAAAGTAATCTGAACAGTCACAAAATGATACACACTGGAGTTAAGCCCTTCAGCTGTGATGAGTGTGGTAAAATGTTTGCAAAAAAAACTAGACTAAAGAATCACAAAATGATACACACTGGAGTAAAACCCTTCAGCTGTGATGAGTGTGGTAAAATGTTTACAAATAAAACTAAACTTAATTATCACAAAATGGTTCACACGCGAGTAAAACCCTTTAGCTGTGTTTAGATTAGATTGTCCTTTATTAATTTTGGGAGAACTCCCTCAGGGAAATTATAATTTCAGTTGAATTATATAACAAATAAAAGATAATACTTGTAGACTACTGCTGCTGCTCCTTCACATCCCCTGTCTTCCTGTTACTCCTCATCCCCCCAATTGAGGAGTTATACAGTCTGATGGCCTGAGGGACAAAGGAGTTTCTCAGTCTGTTGGTCCTGCACTTGGGGAGGAACAGTCTTGCGCTGAACAGGCTCATCTGGTTGTTGATGGCCATGTGTAGAGGGTAATTGGCATCATTCAGAATGTCCAGAAGTTTATCCAGTGTCCTCTTCTTCTTCTCTGCCACCGTCACCAGAGAAGAGTCCAGCTTCATGCCAACCAAAGAGCCAGCCCTCCTGATCAGTTTTTCAATCCTGGGTGTGTCCTTGGTCCTTGAATATCTTATGAAACTGGCTCTTGGTAGCTGATGATAATGAAGCTGGCAGTTGGTGGCATCTTTCAAAAAAGAACACTCTGCTGGTATCCTCAGAAAAGCCTTCTGGCAGCAATGATGGTTGAAAAAGATCCATAGGATATATAAGAAAAAAAGAGTCTTAATAAGAAGTGCAGGAAGGTCAGAAAAAAAGATCAAAAAAAGAAAACTCTGAAAATTGTTACAAAAATTTCAGGAAAAAAAACACAAAAAACAGCTAAAAATATGGAGAGCAAACTGGACAGGGTGCTGCTGTTTACAGCGCCATGGGAACTCCTGATGAGTGTGATAAAGTATTTACAATGGAAACTAGTTTAAACAGTCACAAACTGTTTAAGACATCTGAACAGTCACAAAATGATTCACACTGGAGAGAAACCCTTTATCTGTGATGAGTGTGGTAGATATTTAAACAGAGAGGTCAAATTAATAGACATAAAATAGTTCACTCTAGGGCAAAGGCATTAATTTAGAGAAAACAAGGAGACCCCCATACAGACAAACACACACAATTTTTGTCTCCACCACACACAAATCCTCCACGTCAGCCATTGTTAGCCCAGTTATTTTTAGTCGTATGGAAACTTGTGACCCTTCTGAATGTATCAGCATTTGCCTGAGTGTTGCAGAGAGATGGACCTTAGTGAGGATTTAAAAAAAAAGTTCCGCTACTGTAAATTTGCATCTTTTCTAAGTTGAAGCTCCAACCCAGAGTGTTCTTTTTCTTTTGATAATACCTGTGCTCAGTCAGAGAACTTGTTTGCTTTTTTAACCCTGTGCTTATCCCATACAATAAATGTATGCAAGAGGGCATTAGTTTGGGTAGCACTATGTAACTCCAATAATGGTCCCAGTGACCAGAGGTTATTTCTTTTATATTCGAAATGTCTTCGAAATAAGAAAGTTGAGTCATTTGTTTATGTGCTGTAGGTGACACATTTGCTAAATATTTCAAAATAAACCTTCAGTTCACACAACTTTAGAGGCCTCTCCAGACAATGTAGTGTGGACCCCAAGCTAGCGAAATCAGCAATCCACACCATGGCTTAGATCACTGACTGACCCGTTAGGGCACATTTAACATGTCACACATTAGCATCTATGATAGGAAAGTCTGCAGTTTACTGAAGAGTCTAAGGGCCTTTTTGATGTAAATATGATTTTTCTGGCAGGTCAAGATAAAAGGTGAAATGATGAGATGGAAGTTGAAATGTTGACAGTGAAGTTGAAAATGCAATTTCATGATAAAAGTCAAAATGAGATTAAAGTTAAAATGTTGAGAAAAATTAGTCAAAGAAAAAGGTTGACATACAATGTTATTTGACTTTATTCTTGATATTTTGACTTTGTTCTCAACATTTCAGCTTTGATCACAAATTGTATTTTTTCTTTTTTCCTCATCATCTCATCATTTCAACTTTAATTTCGAACTTTCAACTGTTAACTCGACTTCCCTTCAATTTTTTAGACCATTTAAAATGGCTGTTGTGAAATTACTTTTTAACTCTTCAAGGACAGAGATTCTTGCATTCCCAGTGTTAACCCCTTTCTGATCATTTGACCTCTCCAAGAAGACCAGTTGCAAACCTCTTCTCACACAACCCCCAGTCTGGACCAGAGAAAGGAAGAGCCATGGACAGAGGTCTTTTATTCTGTGTAAGGACCCTTAAAACAGAACTGTTTATGGCTGAAATCATTATTTATTAGCCACATATCATCCATCAAATCATTTGAGCAGAAAATTCCAACTCAAACTCAAACAAGCCTCCCAGGTTGGCCTACTGACCTTGTCTGAAGGTAACTTATAACTGTTGATGCTTACTCTTTTCACGGACTACAGCGCCCTCATGGAATAACTTGTTCCAGTCACTTCTAGGACATATATGTAAAAAACATAAATTCCTATATTTTTTTATCATCTGTTGTTGTATTTTATGTTTAGAGTAAGATTTTTATACTCTAGGCTTGACAGTATAGCCATAATTAGAAGCATTTAAGTTTGATCTCATATGTTGCTTTTATTTGTGTTTAAGGAATCATGTAATGGTTTTAATGTTTTTCTGACTATGATACCTTGAGTGTTTATTGTCAAAGTAGGCACTATGATATGCTTTCCTTTTTTGTGTGTTATATTGAGTGGTTATTAAAATTCATCTTCAGTTTTGGCCTTATGAAAAGTTGCTTAAAGATTGATACCCTCTGAGGAGACTCCTCCAATGACATCACTCCAGAAGTAAACAGGAAACAAAAGAGTCTTGCAGAGCCCCGCTCCTCAGTTATCTTTTCCAGTCTAGTCTATTCTGTTGTGTAGTCGGTTTTCAAAGTTTTGTCTAGTCTGTTTCTGCCTCTGCTTAGTCTTATCTCTGCTCTCTTTTTGTATGTTTCTTTGTCTTTTCCATTTTTGTAATGCGCCCATAATTTTTCTGCACAAGCCAGCTGTAACTTTTAAAAGACTCACACAACTTACTCAAATTCACAATTCATGATTCTTGTTTATTTACCTCGCCTGGCCGACAATTCAGCCGCTTTGTAAGTCATCTTTTTCTTTTAATCATACCTTTGCATCGTGCTGGCAGCTTTCCCCGGTGAAAACTATGGGACCATCCTGGGTTGGAACTTCTCCTCTCTGGATTCACAGTGCCAGATAAATTCAGGCTCATCTGCCCTTTTGAAACCACATTGGACCCAAAAGTCTTCATAAACCGTCAGCTTCAGGCCATAGAATAGGGATGTAACAATATGAAAGTTTGCATCACGATTTATGTGACCGACATTATCACAGTCATCTTTATTATCACGGTATTGTTGCAGTATGCTCAAAATGTTCAAAATACTTTAACACAGAATTGAAATCATTTAACCCCTTTCATATTATCATCATAACATTCTTTTTTGTCTTTTTTTTGTCAATACATGTGTCAAGAAAGCTCTTTGAGTAATTTTTTTACCCTTCTTTCATTTGAAATAAAAGTAAACAATTCTAACATGTATTTGTCATTATTTTGTTGTAAATGCTTAAACAGTGTGTGATTACAAGAAAAGAAAAAAAACTAGTGCTGTCAGGCGATTAAAAAAATGAATCTAAGTAATTGCATTTTAATCTCATCTGCTTAAAGTTCCCAAATGAAGAATTTGAATTCTAGGACATTACAAAATTGTAGTGCATGACTAATCAAATGAATACACTAAGAAGTGAAGATTGTAAGCCTACTTTTTTTTTTATCAGTGATTGAATAAAACCAAAGTCAGGGCAACTTCTCCAGAAAATTCTAAGCTCAATCAGGCAACTCAAATTACACTTTAAGTGTGTTTCATAAATCAAATTCAAAACAAGAAAGAGGTCGAGGACATCCAGCAAACCAATTAGGCCTGGTGCATTATTAAAGAATGTAGTACAAATATAGATAAATAAATTCAAAAATAAAATAAGACTAAGTCTTAAATATGCCATTCCTGTTGTCACCTGGGCTTTGTTTGGTTTGACCAGAGATGCATGTGTGAAGTGACGTGCCACTGCCATGTACGGGTCCTCCAGCTGGACAATATCAAAATGTTTGTGTGCTCTGATTAAATGCGATTAATTTTTTAATGCATTCATTTGTGTGTAATTAATTAATCTAATTAATGCACTAAAGTGACAGCCCTAAAAAAACAGATTTGAACTTGAAACATGATTCTCCTTATTTTCATTTCTCCTTATTATTATTAACAATTGAAAATGAACAAAAAATAACCTATTTTACAAACACTTACACACTTTTATTTGCCTGCAGCATTAGTATCCATGTCACAACTCTTTATTTTAGAACATGTCCAGAAGTTTTTTCTTTGTTTGTTTGTTTTACTGACGATAGTCCCTGAAGCAGTTAGCCCCCTTCATGACTCTCTGGTCTCCCCTCTCCCTGGCAGATATCCTTGATATTTCCAAATTATGATCGATTAAATCCATAAAACACAAACTTTGACGGAAAAAGACAATCTATCTCAAAATACAGCGAATACACGGCAAAAGAATGGCACTCTTGTTAATTCTGTTGAGTTTGTTCTTCCAGGCTGCATTTTTTTATTCAGGGGTCAGTGTTTAATACAAGTGAGTGAATATTTAAACCACAGAGGTTAAAGAACTCTTATCAACACCGTCCTGGGTGTTGATAAAATATAAATTATTATGATGATGAAAGTTAATCACCTTGTAGATTCCATTATTCAATTTACAGTGGAAGAGATGGATGGATGTGCATGTAAGTCCCATTCCTCTTTCATTCTGATGTTCTTTTTGGCCTTCAGCAGGTTGTGTTAGTCATGTACTTAACCAAAGAATAAAATAAATAATCATGATTTTTGTACACTTTAATTTTTGTGCAATAAAATACTCATACTTAAAGTTTTAGAAAGAAACACCAGAGCAGAGAAAATGGAGAAATCAGTGCAAAAGCCCACACTGACATGCAGAAATAATAAAATGCATGCATTACACTTAAACATAAAGAGGGTCAAATATGAATGGGTTTCAGTGGAACAGTCTGTTGCCTTTTACTCTGAGTGTAACAGTTTGTACGCAGTGTGTTTAACATTAAGATAGGCTAGAAATAACCATCTTAAAGTTAAATACACAATGCTGACAAAATATATGTCATATGCATGAACGCTGCCAAAATTATCAAAAAAAAAGGAGAGAAAAATGTTTTGTGTTAACGGCCTGCAACGGTCCCTAATGCATTGTGATTAAAAAAATATATATAGAGAGAGAGGTTGTTTGATCCACAGATAGGTTCCTTTGTGTATTTGAAATTGGTCAAATGTGCCTCTTTTTACCCTGGTTTCATTTTCTTTTACATGTTCTTTTACTTCCCTTCCTTTGCCCTCACACCCAACACAGCATCGTGTGGATTTGCTGTTCATCATGAGACTGGGATCCACATTCAAGATTTCCTGCTGCTTAACAGAAGGTTTTTTCTTGAGCCATGATGGAGGAATTCATGATTGGCTATATGGATTCATGTTGGGTGTTGGATGTATATATTTATATATATATGTATATGTGTATTTTATATGTATCTATGCATATATGTGTATCCATAAAATGAAGAGCTTTATGTTCTATTGTAAAGTGTCTTGAGATAACACTTGTTATGAATTGGCGCTATACAAATAAAGATGGATTGATTGATGTTTAGTACATAAAGAATAAAGTTCTTAGTTCATGTGGTGGCCCTAAATTAAAACTGTAAATGATTTTGAAAATAAATTAATAAACAAGAAATTGTCAAAGTGCCCCATTCCCCCAAGAAAACATATAATGAGAATACATTTCAGCATTTCAGCACAAATTAAAAATATGCGCAGTGTCTCTACCTCGTTGAAGTCAGTGTCATTCCGCCAAAAGAGTGAAATTTGCTTGTCGAAACTCTTCAAAATTAAACTTCATTATTCATTAAATTTCAAAATAGAATTTAGTAATAAACATATTTACTCATTCAAAACTAGTACTCGTCAATCTCAGGCTACTTTATTTAATTTTTTGCAACTTTCCACAGTTTATTATCATTGCAATTTTTTCTCTGCTGTTACCAAAACTCAAATGCCATTTTAAAGCTATGAATAAGTAAAATTATAATAAGAATGTCAACCACATACAATGTTTTCCCCTTAGAAAAAGAGTTAATTTAGAAGAAATGGTTGGTTACATGATGAACATTCTAATATTTATCACAAAAATGACTTTTTTTGCTGTTACTCTATTTGAGTAACAGCAATGAGTTTTTAGCATAGAATTAGCAATTGTGTGAAATCTAGCCACTTAGCATCTATGCTAGTAGCTTGAGCACATGGAGCAAATTCTTAAGATTTAACTGAATATTTTACTTTTGATATCAACAAATGTTGTCTTAGAGATAACTTAGGTAACAGGACTGAGTTTTTAGATTGATCATCTCTAAAACAGCTGATATATCATTAAATTTAAGGAAAAATATAAGAGATAACTAACTTTTGGTCTTCCCATGACTTGCAGGAGACCTAAATGATGTCGCCTCCTGCAGAACATGTCACTGGTGGCATGTTCCAACTTTTAAAGGGGGAATGTGTTTGGGTAACAGCAATGAGTGACAACCTGGGGACAGCACTAAAATGCTGAATTTTAACCAAAATATAATGACTTTTTTGCAAAACTATTGTTTTAAAAGTGTAGATAGAATATGGAGTCACACTTAAATACAAAAGAAAATTTGCTTTAGAAGGATTCTGTTCATGATGCATTGTAGTAAAGTGTAGCGTTTGGCTGTGAGGACAGGCAAGAAATGCTATGTATAAGTGTTTTGGATGCCATTTTAAAATATTAAAAAAATACATAATTTCTACAAATATTAATGTGTATGGTGTTTGGTATAATAATAAAATATAATTTGGAATATATTACTACTTGTTTTTATACATTTATGTAGCGATTATTTTCTGGATATTACTGGATATTAATTAAATTAATTAATATTCACTTAATAACCAGATTTGCTCTCGTTAATTAAAAGGGGCACCATCCTTTTTATACAAAAAAGGCAAAATTAACTTAATTAGCTGATTTACTAATTCATTTCATTTAAATTAGATAAATCAATTAAGTCAAACTTATCAGTTTAATCAATCTCAAATCTAAAAACAGAACTCTCATGCAGTGATGTCAATCTTCCAAATAGAATACCAACAGACAGAACTTTAAATATATAAGGGTGATTTATTAAAATGAATATATAAGACAAAATAAAATAAAATAAACACTTAAGAAGGAACAAATGTCAGAGTTATACTAAATCAATGATTCTGTCAATCAGGAAAGAAGATATGAACCCTCAAGGAACATTTAAGCATATGGAGTGGTTATAGTGGATTAATTTCCGAATTAACCTACTTGTGAAAGGTCAAATCAAGGGGAAATTATTAGAGAATTGAACCAAGACACACTCAAGCCCATCTGAAATGGCTGGAGAACCACGCCTTACTTCGTGAAGCTTTTATGATCGGATCTCAGACTGGTCCGGAGCTACTGGAGATTCTGAAGGACTTTCCTGGTTCTGAAGTCCACACACTCTACCCAGCGCGATGGATCCAGTGGAGGATGTTCCGATGTAAGCTGATCTGTCCCAGATTCCCTGGGAGAGAAGTCTTAGATTGGACTGGATCTGCTCAAGGTGAAGCTGGAGCTTGGACGTTGGTGTCTCGATTGTATAAAAAGTTGATTTGTAATTAATTCCAAAAATCAAGAATTCATTGGCCATATGAATACTATTCTGAAATTAACAAGAAAAAGTCCATTTACTATGAAGTAAATCTCTGAAGTCTTACTGGCTTATAAAGAAAGAATCAGCAGAATCGGCGGGCATGTCACAAAACTTAGACAAAAGAGTCAAGGAAAAATATGTGAGCCAAAAATCAAAAGTGGTGACGAGGATGAGGAGGAAGAAAAAGAGGGAGAAGAGACAGCAACAGGACAAGAGAGAGAAGACCGCATGTTTCTCTGTTTTGTCTCCTGGTGAGGATCTCAGAGGAGGAGGGCCTTTGGATGAGTTAACAACACTTTATCAACTAATATTTGGCCAATATTAAGTTGTATTTTGATTACACATCCAATATAAGCACTCCAACTGGATAGGAAATCTCATGGTGATCAATTTGATACCAAATACTATATATCTAAGGAATAAGAAAGAATTAAACAATTCAAATCCTATTAAACAGTCAGTTAAACAAAATAGGTGTGGTTAACTTAAGACATAAAAGTTAACATGCCTTTGAGAATAGTATGCAACCAAACTCAAGGTGTAGCAATCCTATTATAAGCATTCTTAAATAAAACAGAGTAATAACCCAACTTTCTCCTAACTTGGGGATCTTTAGGACTAAAAACACACAAGTCACATCATTAGAAAGCATTTGTCATGACAGGATATGATATCACATTGTTAGAAGTGTTTCATTTAAAGAGTTTCAGTTTGAAAAGGTTTGTGGGTTTTCTGTGTGGACAGAGACCACATCTGGAGTAGGTGAGGGGTCTGCGTGTCCAGGGAGGTCCAAGGTCAACTTAGGTGTCACCCAGAATTGTTTATGACTTTGTGAACGGACTCTCTCAGCCAATCAGAAGTAAACACATCGGATGCCTATGTCTTCTTGTTGTGGTCCTCAGGAGAAAAACACAGGCTTCATGGCGCTACAGGCCTCTTGAAGATTTACGGTCATGGAGGCACAGAGTCAGAGAGGAATGTTCTTTATCCTTTTAGAGTTTCCTTAAAGTTGATCAGTTTGATATCACTACATTTAATATATAGTAATATGCTGGGGACAGAAATTTCACTCTTTTGGCGGAATTGCCCATTAAGTCCTTCAAACACCATAAACATTTCACTAAAACCTGCCCCCAATTGTTGAGTTGTCCTGTTAACAAACAGCAAGAACAATCTCATCAGTAAATACAAACCGCATTTACTCTTAAAATACCTTTTATACAAAATGTTCAGTTAAATGCAGATGTATCCCAAACTTATACTTCATGTAGCAGCAGGAATATCAGAATCACCTTTTCTTTTTTCTCATGAAAAAGAATTTAGGACCCACAGTTAAAACAAAACCTGCTCTCTTTGAAGCTGAAGTATGAAATCAAAGTTCCAGCTTGTTCTGACTGTGTGATAAAATGACTTAAAAGAGATTATGAATAAGCTGTAGACAAAATAAATAAATCATTAAATGTATGGGATTCTGTGGATGAAAGAATCATTAAACTTGACTGCTGCCTTGATTAAACATGTCTGTTGTCATGGTTACAGCTCTCTCTCTCTGCCTCTCTCTTTGACTATCGTGGTAAAATGTGTGAATGAAACTGTAAAAGATAATCTTCTAATTGATCCTATTTCCAATGTTTGAGCAGAACGGCTGACTCTACACTTTTGTTTTGAAGGCCAGATCAGCGAACAGGAAGTAAATGTTGATTTCCGCCAAGTACGGTTAGCATGTTAGCTGCTCCCTCGTCCTGTAGTCTCGGTGTATTGTTCTTAAAGTCTTCAATTTTTCTTCTCTTTCTTTGACTCTTGGATGAGTGTCAAGTGTCCGGGTTTCAGGATCTGGAAGATAGAGCAGGTTTGTTTTCTTTCTTCTTCTCTGAACTTGTTTACTGTAGTTGTAGCAGTTAGCCTTTAGCTACAAATATGGTAGGGATTCACTTGTGGTCTTGGCATCCATGAGTTCGTCACCGACAGGTCTGTGGTTCATGGACCTGTCCCTAACTTTAGTTCTTACCTTAGTCCACTTGTCTCCTCTTACCTCCCTTCCTTCGCCCACACACCCAACACAGCATTGTGTGGATTTGCTGTTGATCATGAGACACATTCAAGATTTCCTGCTGCTTAACAGAAGGTTTTCTTTCTTGAGCCATGATGGAGGGATTCATGATTGGCTAAATGGATTCATGTTGGGTGTTGGATGTATATATTTGTATACATATGCATATGTGTGTTTTATATGTATATATGTGCAGTTGTGCCCAAAAGTTTACACCCCCCAGCAGAATTTCTGATTTTTTGGCCTTTTCTCAGAAAATATGAATGATAACACAAAAACCTTTCTGTCACTCATGGTTAGTGGTTGGGTGAAGACATTTATTGAAAAAAAAGATTAGTTTACTCTTTTTAAATCATAATGACAACAGAAACTTCAATATCGACCTTGTTCAAAAGTTTACACCCCCTGGCAGTTTTGGCCGGATAACATGCACAAAATTTAACACAAATGGGTTTGAATGTCTACTAAAGGTAACCATCCTCACCTGTGATCTATTAGCTTGTAATCAGTGTGTGTGTGTATAGAAGCTCAGCGAGTTTCTGAGCTCCTGACAGACACGTGCATCTTTCACTGCGATGAAATTTCAGGTTTCTGTGTCATAGGTAAAGCAAAAGAATTTTCAAAGGATCTGCGAGAAAAGGTAATTCAACTGTATAAAACAGGAAAAGGATTTAAAAAGATATCCAAAGAATTGAGGATGCCAAGAAGCACTTTTAAAACTCTAATTAAGAAGTGGAGAGAGAGGGATTCTGTTCAAACCAAACCACGGTCAGGCAGACCAACAAAAATTTCAGCTCCAACTGCAAGGAAAATTGTTGGAGGTGCAAAGAAAAGCCTTCAAATAACTTCTGCTGAAATACAGAACTCTCTGAAAGAAATTGGGGTGAATGTTTCAAGATCCACAATAAGGAGACACTTGAAGGAACATGAGCTGCATGGTCGGGTCACCAGAAGAAAGCCATTTCTACGCAAATGCCACAAAATATCCCACTTACAATCCAAACAGCACAGAGACAAGCCTCAAAACCTCTGGAACAAAGACATTTGGAGTGATAAGACCAAAATTGAACTTTTTGGCCACAACCATAAACGTTACATTTGGAGAGGAGTCAACAAGGCTCATGATGAAAGGTACACCATTCCTACTGTGAAACACGGAGGTGGATCACTGATGTTTTGGGGATGTGTGAGCTACAAAGACACAGGAAAATTGGTCAAAATTGATGGAAGGCAGCATGTTATCAGAAAATACTGGTGGAAAATTTACACTCATCGGCCCAGAAGCTGCGCATGGGATGTTCTTGGACATTCCAACATGACAATGATCCAAAACACAAGGCCAAATCAACCTGCCATTGGCTACAGCAGAATAAAGTGAATGTTTTAAAGTGGCCATCTCAGTCTCCTGACCTCAATATCATTGAGCCACTCTGGGGAGATCTCAAACGTGCAGTTTATGCAAGACAGCCCAAGAATTTACAGGAGCTGGAGGCTTTTTGAGAAGAGGAATGGGCAGTTTTACCATCTGAGAAAATAAAGACCCTCATCCACAACAACCACAAAAGACTTCAAGCTGTTATTGATGTTAAAGGAGGAAATACAAAGTATTAAAAACCAGGGGTGTAAACTTTTGAACAGGGTAATTTTTGAAGTTTCTGTTGTCATTATGATTTAAAAAGAGTAAACTTATCATTTTTTCAATAAATGTCTTCACTCAACCACTAACCATGAGTGACAGAAAGGTTTTTGTGTTATCATTCATATTCAGAAAAGGCCAAAAAATCAGAAATTCTGCTGGGGGGTGTAAACTTTTGAGCACAACTGTATCTATGCATATATGTGTATCCATAAATTGAAGAGCTTTTGCTCTATTGTAAAGTGTCTTGAGATAACACTTGTTATGAATTGGCGAATTGGCGATTTTGGTGAAGAACTACTGAACTAAAATAGATATCATTATGAATCCATTAGCTAATTGATATGTTTTCATGGTCAAGGAATCTAAATATTTAGATGAAAGAAAGGTAGGACTAATATTCATAGTGAAAATCAGTATATGGGTGAGGACTGTGGCACTGGCAGATGTCTGCGCTCTCCCAGTGATCTTAATGCCCTGTTCATACATATACTGACTGTAGACCTGCTGTTTAATATAGAGATGAGAGGACAAGGTGATGGACGAGACAATAAATGTTACAAGAAATCATAATGTATTCAAATATTCATCCCCAGTGGTCTGTCCCTTCTAGTTTCTGAAGTATTTTTCTCCAAAATGTTGATTTTTTTCATGTACAAAATTTAAAAACAACTTTTACTGGGGATCAGTGTCAGCCTACTATCATCAAAAAGTGAACTCATTTCACCTGATGAGTAGAGTCAGACAGATAAAGTAAATGACAAGAAATGGCCTCTGTCTCTCACCATAATGTTGTAGTTTATTTGTTTATTTATCTAAAGTAATCACACTCATAAAACTATGAGGGGAGATGTTTGTTGAAATGACTTTAAGTGATTTAGTTGTAGCACATTGTGGTAATCATGCCAATTCCTACATTATGCTGGATATCACACCTGCGTTACTGAGTTATTTTCATCGATCAAACAGGTGTCTGTTTGAAAAATATTATTAAAGAATTTAACATGTTTATCAGGTGTCACTTCCAGGCATTAAACTGTCAGCATGTTGTTGATTGATGTTCAGAAAAATGACTTCACAACTGATAATGAAACTCACACAGTTGGGAGAGAAAAACATAACTTTTACAAGAGCATGTTAGTCCTTGGGATCTTTAATAAAAAGCCTGATTTAAGATTACTCATAATATGATCAATTCTATCAGTTGTCATAAAGTAGCAGGTTCAGGCCCAGCTCAGTATGTTACATGTCAACATGTCCTTGAGCAAGACAGTAAACCCCACTGCTGCTTCAGTGTAAACAGGTTTGAAATGGGTGTGAAAGGGCAGATTTGACCTGTGGTGTAAATCTGTGGTCAGGGAGACAAGGGGAACTTTCTTTGCCCAAGTCAATTGACCATTGAGTGAAAAGTCTGTGCTTTTGTATTTTAGAGATTTGTGAGGAGGTCCAGCAGCCTTCAGTGAGTAAAGGGGAGGATCCATCTGAGCATCAGGAGAGGAGCTCCAGTCTGAACCAGAAGATGAGCGAGCCTCTGCACATTAAAGAGGAACCAGAGGAACCCTGGAGTCAGGAGGGAGAGCAGCTTCAAGGACCAGAGGAGGCTGATATCAAGTTCACTTTTACTCCTGTCACTGTGAAGAGTGAAGATGATGAAGAGAAGCCTCAGATCTCACAGCTCCATGAGATTAAAGTTGAAGAGGTGGAGAGTGGAGCTGATGGAGAGGAGAGTGGAGGACCAGAGGCAGACAGATACTTTGATCCAGAGAGAGATGCACAAGCAGAGACTGATGACAGTGCTGATTGGAGAGAGGCGACAGATCAACAATCACATCCCTGCTCTGAGCGTGGAAAAATATTTTCAAATCAAAGTAATTTGAAAAAACAGGAGGTGATTCAAACAGGTGAGAAACTCTACAGCTGCTCACAGTGTTGTAAAAGTGTTAAGGTGTGTTCCTGTCACATGTCCATGGCTCATTTTGTCACTGTCATGATGTCACACCAGCTCAAGTAATGCCAAGAAATTAATAAGGCAATCAGGTATAAATAAGACAGTAAAACATTGACAACATATTCAGTCTATTGAAACTTTCTTAAAAAGTCATCATCTGTGGCCAGGACTGTGTTGGACCCCCCCAATCAGACTGATCAGTTTTTCTACAGCGCTCCTGTTGTTCTTATAATGGCTCTTAAGAAACCAAATGTTCTCATTGCTTTGAATAACGAGGTCCATCTTACAGAATCAAAAACCTTTTCATTGACTAAATTTATTGTTAGTGACTGGATTTAGTTCTGTATTCATCTATAGTTCTCTTAGATGTTCTATTGCTTTCCTGTGTTTGTCTGTTTTGAACAAATCTGTTTGCTCAAGAATAGAGATAGACCGATATGTTTTTTTTGGGGCCGATACCGATTATCGGTAGTCAAGGAGGCCGACAACCGATATTTGAAGCCGATATTCATTTACAGTAAAAGTGAAAATACTGGCGTCAAATTTTTGATAATACAAAGTCCAACACTTAACTTTGTTTCAATGCCTTTAAGCATATGTTTATTTCAGGCTCAGCAGCATGCCTTAGAACATTTAAATCATCTCTTAAATAAATTAGCTGCCTAAAGTTTTATGCAGTAAACATAAATATCCAAAATTTCAAAATAAATGAAATGTTGTTTTATCTTTAACTCTTCTTTGTTGTAAGTTCTAATGACAAAAGAAAGTGTCGGGACTTCCCAGGGTTAGCAGCATCTCTTTAGAACTTAACTGAAAATTTAAATAAATAAATATTATCCTGAAGATCTTTTATAGGAAATAAAACAAAATAAAATAAAATTTGCTCCAAAATGTGAGTCTCAAATCAATTGGTAGTCCCAATTGAGCAGTACCAGATTGTGATTGAACCTCTGAAAATACTAAATGGCCTAAAGCATCCTCGCTTTAATAACCAGTGTTTATCATGGGAACAGACAGCTGCCGCTAACGTATTGGAGCTCGCAATAACGTTAGTGGTCGTGAGATGTAAAGCTTCTCATGTGGCTTCCACACAAACACGCACTACTCTCTACCACAACAGATATTCTCCTAGACATTAAGATAGTCACGATGCTAACTGCATTAGCCCGTCAATGGGATTTTCAATTGGCGTTAGCATTAAGCTAGCAGACTTTCGGTTTAGGACTTAAGGTTTTTACTCCCTCCCTCTCTCTCTTTCTTTCTCTCTGTCTCTCACACACACACAGACACAAACACAAACACACTTCTACTATCACGGACAATTTCCATTTCTATGTAATCAGCACCTTTTTATCAAGTGATTAACAGATACGTTTGGAAGGGCTGCGGGCGAGCAGAGCTGCCGCTCATAACGTTATTGGGCTCACAGTAATGTTACATATACTCTCCAGTGCTTCTCCACTCGGCTAAACTTTCTCCTCTTCTCCATGTCTCCATGGCTGTCACCCGAGCCGTGGCTCTGCATGTAACCAATCAGATCGTGCTGTGGGTTGGACAATGCTGGAGACAGAGTATTGACTGCAGACAGAGAGAAGCGGCTGCACTAGAGCCAAAATAACCCAGTTTTAAATAAATGTATTATCGGCCGTGTGATTAAAAAAAAGGCAGATGCTGATATGTCTCAAAATGACGAATATCGGCGCCGATAATCGGCCCGGACGATAATCGTTCTATCCCTACTCTAGAACTCTTTTCTGATGTTTGTTAAAATGGCAGTCCATCATTCAGCATTGCTCAAGATGCTTAGTCATCTATGATAATACAGTCTTGCTCATCTTTCCCTGGTTATGGAGGAACAGATATTGTAGCTTCTCCAGGAGATCGGAGAGAAAGTGCAAAAGTCAAAACTGACCTATACTGGCAGACCTGACCTGACCTCATGATTCCATTTTTAGTATGTCCTCCAGGGTAGATAGCTTACGCCAAATTTTTCTATCATATACTATGAGCAAACAGAATCATCTGAACACTATAAAGTTGGACTTTTGTGATTTCAGAGGCTCAGAATGCAGCTCCATTCAGTCAGCCATGTTTTTCAGATGGTGTAACACTTAAACATCACTGACAAGTACACCCAGTTGAGTGGACGCTGGTGTGACTCACTGTCGCTTTTCTCTGGAACTTTTTAAACTTTTTTTACTTGTTTTTGTTTTTAATGGTTTGACGGCTTCACGACCCAAACAGTCAGTCATACTGCACTTTTGTGAGAGTTCATCACACCCACCTTTTGTATTTTGTACGCTGACTCTGCATTTTGAGTGTGTCTTTCTCACTGGCAAACTTTTGCCCACTGGTTGGTGCACTGCTACCGGCACTGTGAATGTACGTCCTGCTACTGTCGTTATGTGGGCCTGCAAGTTCTATGTTTGGTCAGCTTTTATCTGGTTGTTCCTGTTGTCCTGCCATCGTCGTGTGGCAGGACTTCTTCAGTACACCGCTGCCGAGCTGCTTTGTATCCAAACCACCACTCCAGCCCGCTCCCATGGTGCTGAGGTGTGCCCTCTGCTCTCCTCAGCACCATGGGGAGCAGGGCCTTCAATCTCTCTGCTCCCCTGCTCTGGAAGTCTCTTCCTCCAGACATCAGAAACCTAGACTCTCTGTCCCTCTTTAAATCCGGACTCAAAACCCGCCTGTTCAGGACTTCATACTCTTTACCATGAATTTTCCATTCTCATCCACTTATCCATCTTCTTCTGTTGTATTTTGCTGATTTTGTAGTTGTATTGTATTTTTTATTTTATTGTAGTTTTTTTAATCCTCTACAGCGCCCTTGAGTGTTCTGAAGCACTTTTAAATAAAATGTATTATTATTAAATACTTGCCAAAATTATGTACTTTTATTTCTAATAAAAATACTTTGGATATTTTCTGACACATTAATGGACAAAAAAGACAATACCTATTGAAATTATGATATTAAAATGCTGAAATGATTTCAAGAGTGTGTAAAAGTACTTTTTGAACATTTTGAGCACACTGCAACAACACTGCCATAACAATAACCTTTAAAATTTTGGTCTCAATAATAATTTCAAATTTTCATTTTGTTACATCCATAAGTTTCAATAATGATAAGGAATTTCAATCTTTTCCTGCAGATATCCAGCACCTGTCAGTGATGAACGCACAGCCTTTCCATGTGAAGAATGAAGCTGAAGATGAAGAGAAACCTGAGTCCTCACAGCTTCATCAGATAGAAGCCAAAGTTGATGGAGAGGAGTGTGGAGGGAATTGTGAGGAGAGAAACTGTGAAACAGGGAGACACTTTCAACCAACAATAGAGGTCAAGACTGAGGGCTCCTCTGATGCTAAGACTGACAACAGTGACAATTGGATGGAGGACAGCGATTATGAGTTTGGTTCAAAACATGTGAAACAAAATCAATTTAGGAGCCAAAAACTTGGAGAAAAAGCCCTCAACTGCTCTGAGTGTGGTAAATCATTTAGATATGCTAGTGAGCTAAAAAGATACGAAATAGTTCATACTGGAGTAAAACCCTTTAGCTGTAATGAATGTGGTAAAACATTTAGATTTGCTAGTGAGCTAAGAAGACATGAAATAGTTCATACTGGAGTAAAACCCTTTAGCTGTAATGAATGTGGTAAAACATTTAGATTTGCTAGTGAGCTAAGAAGTCACAAAATGGATCACTCTGGAGTAAAGTCCTTTATCTGTGATGAGTGTGGCAAAACATTTAGATATGCTAGTGATCTAAAAAGTCACACCATTATTCACACTGGAGTAAAACCCTTTAGCTGTGATGAGTGTGGTAAAACATTTAGACATAAAAATAATCTAAACAGGCACAAAATGGTTCACACGGGATTAAAGCCCTTTGGCTGTGATGAGTGTGGCAAAACATTTAGATGTGACAGTGAGCTAAAATGTCACAAAATGGTTCACACTGGAGTAAAGCCCTTCAGCTGTGATGAGTGTGGCAAAACATTTAGACGTGACAGTGAGCTAAAATGTCACAAAATGGTTCACACTGGAGTAAAACCCTTCAGCTGTGATGAGTGTGGCAAAACATTTAGATTTAACAGTCAGCTAAAAAGTCACACAGTGGTTCACACTGGAGTAAAACCCAGCTGTGATGAGTGTGGTAAAACGTTTACACATAAAAGGAGTCTAAACACTCACAAAATGATTCACACTGGAGTGAAAACTTTTAGCTGTGCTGAATGTGGTAAAATGTTTACAACTAAAAGGTATCTAAATAATCACAGATGGGTTCACACTGGAGTAAAACCCTTTAGCTGTGATGATTGTGGTAAAACGTTTACAAATAAAAGTATTCTAAACAATCACAAGCTGATGCACACTGGAGTGAACCCTTTTAGCTGTGCTGAGTGTGGTAAAACGTTTAGCAATAATGCTAATCTAAGGACACACAAAATGATTCACACTGGAGTAAAGCCCTTCAGCTGTGATGAGTGTGGTAAAACATTTAGATGTAACCGTGAGCTAAAAACTCACACAATGCTTCACACAGGAGTGAAACCCTTTTGCTGCAATGACTGTGGTAAAACATTCACAAGGAAAAGTAATCTAAACACTCACAAAAATTCTCACTCTAGAGTAAAGCCCTTTAGCTGTGAAGAGTGTGGTAAACAATGCAGATCTAAAGTACAGTTAGACTTGCACAAATTGATTCACATGGAAGAAAATCCATTTCACTGTGGTGTGTGTGGTAAAACATGTAGATCAAGACATGCACTGAAAGTTCACAAAATGGTTCACACTGGGGAGAAACCCTTTAGCTGTGATGTGTGGTAAAACATTTAGACGTAAAGGTACTCTAGATGGTCACAAATTGATTCACACTGGAGGGAAACCCTTTAGCTGTGATGAGTGTGGTATGACATTTAGACAGAGAAGTCAAATTAATAGACATAAAATTGTTCACACTGGAGCATTGACATTAATTTAGGGAAAGACAAGGGGCATGCCCCCCCCACACACTACTTTATAAACAAGATTTTTATTTCACATCAAAGTTCGGGCAATATCCTTAATATTGTCCTCTGTTTAGGATTTTGGCAAAGAATTACTTGGGAAGCACATAGTAAAAGTACTTCATACTCATCGTGGTAGACTGGGAGGTACTAAGTTCAAATGTATCTGAATCATGGACTACTTATGGGAAACAAGTTTTTTTATGTCACAACAAATTTGAGTGCAGTATACTTAATCCTAAAGTTTTGGATTTTGACAATGGATTGCTCAAAAAGTACATAGCAAAAGTACTTCATCATGGACAGGTAGTCTAGAAAGTACGCGACTAATTACTGTTGAAGTATCGTTTTCATCATGGGTCCAATTGTGAGACTTTAGTCCGACCCACACTCACTCTCCCAGCTCTTCAGAGTGGCGATCACCCTAAGTATCTGTAGATTCATGACTTAGAAAAAGACGTGCGGCTGATTTGACCAAGCAAACACAAACCACAGCTGGCTTAACCGCAGTAAAACACTGCGAACAGAGCCTGGTCATCAGCAGCTAGCCACATAGAGGCAGCTGCCTCCGGAGCTCGGTATAAAGTGACACTATGGCCGGCAGGCCGGTGTGGCTGTGTCGGTAGTTAACCAAAGAGAGGCTGCTGCCTCCAGACACTGGTGTAAAGAGTGTAAAGAGACACTAGCTCTATTAAGACAAGCTCCTCTTCCATCCTGGAAAACGCTTGAATTTATTAGCCAGGTGTGCTGCAGCAGCTATCCAGAGTAAACAGGAAATGATGTTAGAGTGATGCCCGATGTGTTTCAGTTAAGCCAATCAGAGACAAGTGGCATGGACCTAACCTTTCCGGTTTCTTGAAATGTTTTTCATGATCCTTGAAATGTTTTTGCAGATTATGAAATGTTTTTCAGTGTTGTGAAATGATTTTGCGAATTCTTAAATGTTTTCATGTATTCATAAATGTTTTTGTGTATTGGGAAATGTTTTTGCACTTTCATAAATGTTTTTGCATATTTTGAAATGTTTATTCGCCTTAACCTTCAGGGCCACCGTACATATGACTAGGTTTCAGGAACAATCAGTTGTTTGTACTCGGTGTGTTTAAAATTAAGATAGGCCAGAAATAACCAACTTAAAGTGAAATACACAATGCTGACAAAATATATGCCATATGCATGAACGCAGCCAAAATTACCAAAAACAAGAGAGAAAAATGTCTTGTGTTAACGGCCCACAAAGGTCCCTAATGCATTGTGATTAAAAAAAATGTAATAGGTTGTTTGATCCACAGATAGGTTCCTTTGTGTGTTCCAATTTGGTGAAATGTGCCTCTGTATAGCCTGGTTTCATTTTATTTTGCATCATCAGCACATGAAGAATAAAGTTCTGTCATGTAGTGGACCTATATCAAAACTATAAATGATTTTGAAAATAAATAAATAAAATGAATAAAGTAGAAAAGTGCCCCCCGTAGAAAACATGTAATTAAAATACAATTGAGCTTTTTGAGAATTCAAAAATGTGCGAAGTGTTTCTACCTCGATAGAATCATGTCCTTCATACACCATAAACAATACTCATTGAAAGTTTCACTGAAACCTGCCCCTAACTTTTGAGTTATCCTGTTAATCAATCAGCAAAAACAATCTCACCAGCATACGCAGATTTATCTCAAACTTATACTTCATTTAGCAGCAGGAATATCAGAATCACCTTTTGTTTTTTCTCATGAAAAAGAATTTAGGACCCACAGTTAAAACAAAACCTGCTCTCTTTAAAGCTGAAGGATGAAATCAAAGTTCCATCTTGTTCTGACTGTGTGATAAAATGACTTAAAAGACATTATGAATAAGCTGGTGACACTATAAATAAATAAATCATGAAACGTTTGGGTTTCTGTGGATGAAAGAATCATTAAACTTGACTGCTGCCTTGGTTAACATGTCTGTTGTCATGGTTACAGCTCTGTCTCTCTCTCTCTCTCTTTTGACTATCGTGATAAAATGTGTCAATGAAACTGTGAAAGGTAATCTTCTAATTAACCCTATTTCCAATGTTTGGGCGGAACAGATGACTCTACACTTTTGTTTTGAAGGCCAGATCAGCGAACAGGAAGTAAACGTTGATTTCCGCCAAGCACAATTAGCATGTTAGCTGCTCCCTCGTCCTGTAGTCTCAGAGTGTTTTTCTAAAAGTCTTCAGAGTTCTCTTCTCTTTCTTTGACTCTTGGATGAGTGTCAAGTGTCCGGGTTTCCGGATCCTAAAGAGAGAGCAGGTTTGTTTTCTTTCTCCTTCTTAGAACTTGTTTACTGTAGTTTTAGCAGCTTAGCCTTAAGCTAACGATCAGCTACCTCAGCCTGATGAATCAAAGGTCTCAGACTGAGGTTTCCTCTCTCTTTCTTCTGATCCTCAAAGAACGGACAGTCTGATTTTTTGGCATCCTGTTCAGATCTTGTTCTTTGTCATGTCGCTGTTTAAACCACATTTAGCTGCTTGTTTACTGGTTGATGTATGGAGCTGATTTTAGACAAATTTTAACAGTAAAAATCACATGAGGGACTTTTAACTACAGCAGTAAACTGATGCTGAACAAACTGATGATAAAAACACAACTTGGATGAAAGTTTGTGTTATTTTGTAGTGATTGTTGTTGCATTCAGTCACATGGTAGTTTAACAGTCACAGTAAATATTTGCCTCCGCCAAGGAGGTTATGTTTTCGGGAGAGTTTGTTTGTCCGTCCGTGAAAAAGAAAAACTCAAAAAGTAATGGATGGATTTTGATGAAATCTTCAGGAAATGTTCAGCATGGGAAAAGGTAGAACTGATTCGATCGACACGACACATATTTGGCCATTTTATTAGGAACACTCCATTCCCATGATCATTATAGCTATTCATGTAGATATTAGCCTGATCTCCATATCCATGATCAATACATCTACAGTATCTATTCTTTTTATCACCACATAGGCATGAGGTCCCTCTTGAAAATGGGATGTCACATCCCAAGAGGCCTTTAACACATTTATACTTAATGGAGACAAATATGGTAGGGATTCACTTGTGGTCTGGGCATCCACGAGTTTGTCACCGACAGGTCTGTGGTTCATGGACCTGTCCCTAACTTCAGTTCTTACCTTAGTCCACTTGTCTCCTCTTACCTCCCTTCCTTCGCCCTCACACCCAACACAGCATCGTGTGGATTTGCTGTTCCTCATGAGACACATTCAAGATTTCCTGCTGCTTAACAGAAGGTTTTCTTTCTTGAGCCATGATGGAGGGATTCATGATTGGCTGAATGGATTCATGTTTGGTGTTGGATGTATATATTTGTAAATATATGCATATGTGTGTTTTATAAGTATATATGTATCTATGCATATATGTGTATCCACAAAATGAAGAGCTTTTGCTCTACTGTTAAGTGTCTTGAGATAACACTTGTTATGAATTGGCGCTATACAAAAAAAGATTGATTCTTTCATTCATTCATTCATCCATATATTCATCCATTCATTCTTTCGTTAGATTTTGATGTTGATCCGGATGAGCGTCTGGCCGCCATGATGAAAAATGTGATTTTGGTGAAGAACTACTGAACTAAAATAGATATCATTATGAATCCATTAGCTAATTGATATGTTTTCATGGTCAAGGAATCTAAATATTTAGATGAAAGAAAGGTAGGACTAATATTCAAGGTTAAAAACTAGAATATGGGTGAGGACTGTGGCACTGGCAGATGTCTGCGCTCTCCCAGTGATCTTAATGCCCTGTTCATACATATACTGACTGTAGACCTGCTGTTTAATATAGAGATGAGAGGACAAGGTGATGGACGAGACAATAAATGTTACAAGAAATCATAATGTATTCAAATATTCACCCCCTGTGGTCTGTCCCTTCTAGTTTCTGAAGTATTTTTCTCCAAAATGTTGATTTTTTTCATGTACAAAATTTAAAAACAACTTTTACTGGGGATCAGTGTCAGCCTACTATCATCAAAAAGTGAACTCATTTCACCTGATGAGCAAAGTCAGACAGATAAAGTAAATAACAAGAAATGGCCTCTGTCTTTCACCATAATGTTGTAGTTTATTTGTTTATTTATCTAAAGTAATCACACTCATAAAACTATGAGGGGAGATGTTTGTTGAAATGACTTTAAGTGATTTAGTTGTAGCACATTGTGGTAATCATGCCAATTCCTACATTATGCTGGATATCACACCTGCGTTACTGAGTTATTTTCATCCATCAAACAGGTGTCTGTTTGAACAATATTATTAAAGAATTTAACATGTTTATCAGGTGTCACTTCCAGGCATTAAACTGTCAGCATGTTGTTGATTGATGTTCAGAGAAATGACAACACAACTGATAATGAAACACACACAGTTGGGAGAGAAAAACTAACTTTTACAAGAGCATGTTAGTCCTTGGGATCTTTAATAAAAAGCCTGATTTAAGATTACTCATAATATGATCAATTCTATCAGTTTTCATAAAGTAGCAGGTTCAGGCCCAGCTCAGTATGTCACATGTCAACATGTCCTTGAGCAAGACAGTAAACCCCACTGCTGCTTCAGTGTAAACAGGTTTGAAATGGGTGTGAAAGGGAAGATTTGACCTGTGGTGTAAATCTGTGGTCAGGGAGACAAGGAGAACTTTCTTTGCTCAAGTCAATTGACCATTGTGTGATATTTCTGTGCTTTTGTATTTTAGACGTTTGTGAGGAGGTCCAGCAGCCTTCAGTGAGTAAAGAGGAGGATCCATCTGAGCAGTAGGAGAGGAGCTCCAGTCTGAACCAGAAGATGAGCGAGCCTCTGCACATTAAAGAGGAACCAGAGGAACCCTGGAGTCAGGAGGGAGAGCAGCTTCAAGGACCAGAGGAGGCTGATATCAAGTTCACTTTTACTCCTGTCACTGTGAAGAGTGAAGATGATGAAGAGAAGCCTCAGTTCTCACAGCTCCATGAGATTAAAGCTGAAGAGGTGGAGAGAGGAGCTGATGGAGAGGAGAGTGGAGGAGCAGAGGCAGACAGATACTTTGATCCAGAGAGAGATGCACAAGCAGAGACTGAAGACTTTTCTGGAGCAGAGACTGATGACAGCACTGATTGGAGGGAGGCAACAGAACAACAATCACATCCCTGCTCTGAGCGTGGAAAAATATTTTCAAATCAAAGTGATTTGAAAAAACGGGAGGTGATTCAAACAGGTGAGAAACTCTACAGCTGCTCACAGTGTTGTAAAAGTTTTAAGGTGTGTTCCTGTCACATGTCCATGACTCATTTTATCACTGTCATGATGTCACACCAGCTCAAGTAATGCCAAGAAATTAATAAGGTAATCAGGTATAAATAAGACAGTAAAACATTGACAACATATTCAGTATATTGAAACTTTCTTAAAAAGTCATCATCTGTGGCCATGACTGTGTTGGACCCCCCCAATCAGACTGATCAGTTTTTCTACAGCGCTCCTGTTGTTCTTATAATGGCTCTTCAGAAACCAAATGTTCTCATTGCTTTGAATAACGAGGTCCATCTTACAGAATCAAAAACCTTTTCAGTGACTAAATTTATTGTTAGTGCCTGGATTTAGTTCTGTATTAATCTGTAATTCTCTTAGATGTTCTAATGCTTTCCTGTGTTTGTCTGTTTTGAACAAATCTGTTTGCTCTAGAATAGAGATAGACCGATATGTTTTTTGGGGGGTGGATACCGATTATCGGTAGTCAAGGAGGCCGATAACCGATATTTGAAGCCGATATTCATTTGCAGTAAAAGTGAAAATACTGGCGTCAAATTTTTGATAATACAAAGTCCAACACTTAACTTTGTTTCAATGCCTTTAAGCATATGTTTATTTCAGGCTCAGCAGCATGCCTTAGAACATTTAAATAATCTCTTAAATAAATTGGCTGCCTAAAGTTTTATCCAGTAAACATAAATATCCAAAATTTCAAAATAAATGAAATGTTGTTTTATCTTTAACTCTTCTTTGTTGTAAGTTCTAATAACAAAAGAAAGTGTCGGGACTTCCCAGGGTTAGCAGCATCTCTTCAGAACTTAACTGAAAATTTCAATAAATAAATATTATCCTGAAGTTCTTTTATAGGAAATAAAATAAAATTTGCTCCAAAATGTGAGCCTCAAATCAATTAGTAGTCCCAATTGAGCAGTACCAGATTGTGATTGAACCTCTGAAAACGCTAAATGGCCTAAAGCATCCTCGCTTTAATAACCAGTGTTTATCATGGGAACAGACAGCTGCCGCTAACGTATTGGACCTCACAATAACGTTAGTGGTCGTGAGATGTAAAGCTTCTCATGTGGCTTCCACACAAACACACACTACTCTCTACCACAACAGATATTCTCCTAGACATTAAGATAGTCATGATGCTAACTGCATTAGCCCGTCAATGGGATTTTCAATTGGCGTTAGCATTAAGCTAGCGAACTTTCGGTTTAGGACTTAAGGTTTTTACTCCCTCCCTCTCTCTCTTTCTTTCTCTCTGTCTCACACACACACACAGACACAAACACAAACACACTTCTACTATCACGGACAATTTCCATTTCTATGTAATCAGCACCTTTTTATCAAGTGATTAACAGATACGTTTGGAAGGGCTGCGGGTGAGCAGAGCTGCCACTCATAACGTTATTGGGCTCACAGTAATGTTACATATACTCTCCAGTGCTTCTCCACTCGGCTAAACTTTCTCCTCTTCTCCATGAAGGAGAAGAGCTGTGTACAGCACATGTGTGCAGGCACACAGCTGTGAAAGCTGATTGGCTGTCACCCGAGCCGTGGCTCTGCATGTCACCAATCAGATCGTGCTGTGGGTTGGACAATGCTGGAGACAGAGTAGTGACTGCAGACAGAGAGAAGCGGCTGCACTAGAGCCAAAATAACCCAGTTTTAAATAAATTTATTATCGGCCGTCGGATTAAAAAAAAGGCAGATGCTGATATGCCTCAAAATGACGAATACCGGCCCGGCCGATAATCGGTCTATCCCTACTCTAGAACTCTTTTCTGATGTTTGTTAAAATGGCAGTCCATCATTCAGCATTGCTCAAGATGCTTAGTCATCTATGATAATACAGTCTTGCTCATCTTTCCCTGGTTATGGAGGAACAGATATTGTAGCTTCTCCAGGAGATCGGAGAGAAAGTGCAAAAGTCAAAACTGACCTATACTGGCAGACCTGACCTGACCTCATGATTCCATTTTTGGCATGCCCTCCAGGGTAGATAGCTTACGCCAAATTTTTCTATCATATACTATGAGCAAACAGAATCATCTGAACACTATAAAGTTGGACTGTTGTGATTTCAGAGGCTCAGAATGCAGCTCTATTCAGTCAGCCATGTTTTTCAGATGGTGTAACACTTAAACATCACTGACAAATACACCCAGTTGAGTGGACGCTGGTGTGACTCACTGCCACCGCTCTCTGGACCTTTTAAACTTTTTTACTTGTTTTTGTTTTTAACGGTTTGACGGCTTCACGACCCAAACAGTCAGTCATACTGCACTTTGTGAGAGAGAGAAGAAGAGAGAGAGAGAGTTCTCACACCCACCTCTTGTGTTTTATATGCTGACTCTGCATGTCGAGTGTGTCTTCCTCACTGGCAAACTTTTGCCCACTGGTTGGTGAAATGCTACCAGCACTGTGGATGCACTTCCTGCTACTGTCGTCATGTGGGCCTGCAAGTTCTATGTTTGGTCAGCTTTTGTCTGGTTGTTCCTGTTGTCCTGCCATGGTCGTGTGGCAGGACTTCTTCAGTACACCGCTGCCGAGCTGCTTTGTATCCAAACCACCACTCCAGCCCGCTCCCGTGGTGCTGAGGTGTGCCCTCTGCTCTCCTCAGCACCATGGGGAGCAGGGCCTTCAATCTCTCTGCTCCCCTGCTCTGGAAGTCTCTTCCTCCAGACATCAGAAACCTAAACTCTCTATCCCTCTTTAAATCCAGACTCAAAACTCGCCTGTTCAGGACTTCATACTCTTTACCATGAATTTTCCATTCTCATCCACTTATCCATCTTCTTCTGTTGTATTTTGCTGATTTTGTAGTTGTATTGTATTTTTTATTGTATTGTAGTTTTTTTTTAACTCCTCTACAGCGTCCTTGAGTGTTCTGAAGCACTTTTAAATAAAATTTATTATTATTAAATACTTGCCAGAATTATGTACTTTTATTTCTAATAAAAATACTTTGGATATTTTCTGACACATTAGTGGACAAAAAAGACAATACCTATTGAAATTATAATATTAAAATGCTTTAATGATTTCAAGAGTGTGTAAAAGTACTTTTTGAACATTTTTAGCAGACTGCAACAACACCCCTATAACAATAACCTTTTAAATTTTGGTCTCAATAATAATTTCAAATTTTCATTTTGTTACATCCATAAGTTTCACTAATGATAAGGAATTTCAATCTTTTCCTGCAGATGTCCAGCACCTGTCAGTGATGAAAGAACAGCCTTTCCATCTGAAGAATGAAGCTGAAGATGAAGAGAAACCTGAGTCCTCACAGCTTCATCAGATAGAAGCCAAAGTTGATGGAGGGGAGTGTGGAGGGAATTGTGAGGAGAGAAACTGTGAAACAGGGAGACACTTTCAACCAGAAATAGAGGTCAAGACTGAGGGCTCCTCTGATGCTAAGACTGACAACAGTGACAATTGGATGGAGGATAGCGATTGTGAGTTCGGTTCAAAACATGTGAAACAAAATCAATTTAGGAGCCAAAAACTTGGAGAAAAAGCCCTGAACTGCTCTGAGTGTGGTAAAACATTTAGATATGCTAGTGAGCTAAAAAGATACGAACTAGTTCATACTGGAGTAAAACCCTTTAGCTGTAATGAATGTGGTAAAACATTTAGATTTGCTAGTGAGCTAAGAAGTCACAAAATGGATCACTCTGGAGTAAAGTCCTTTATCTGTGATGAGTGTGGCAAAACATTTAGATATGCTAGTGATCTAAAAAGTCACACCATTATTCACACTGGAGTAAAACCCTTTAGCTGTGATGAGTGTGGTAAAACATTTACACATAAAAATAATCTAAACAGGCACAAAATGGTTCACACGGGATTAAAGCCCTTTGGCTGTAATATGTGTGGTAAAATGTTTACAACTAAATCTAATCTAAAGAGTCACAAAATGGGTCACACTGGAGTACAGCCCTTCAGCTGTGATGAGTGTGGCAAAACATTTAGACGTGACAGTGAGCTAAAATGTCACAAAATGGGTCACACTGGAGTAAAACCCAGCTGTGATGAGTGTGGTAAAACGTTTACGCATAAAAGGAGTCTAAGCACTCACAAAAAGATTCACACTGGAGTGAAACCCTTTAGCTGTGCTGAATGTGGTAAAATTTTTACAACTAAAAGGTATCTAAATAGTCACAGATTTGTTCACACTGGAGCAAAACCCTTCAGCTGTGATGAGTGTGGCAAAACATTTAGATTTAACAGTCAGCTAAAAAGTCACACAGTGGTTCACACTGGAGTAAAACCCTTTAGCTGTGATGAGTGTGGTAAAACGTTTACAAATAAAAGTATTCTAAACAATCACAAGCTGATGCACACTGAAGTGAACCCTTTTAGCTGTGCTGAGTGTGGTAAAACGTTTACCAATAATTCTAATCTAAGGACACACAAAATGATTCACACTGGAGTAAAGCCCTTCAGCTGTGATGAGTGTGGTAAAACATTTAGAAGTAACAGTGAGCTAAAAACTCACACAATGGTTCACACTGGAGTGAAACCCTTTTGCTGCAATGACTGTGGTAAAACATTCACAAGGAAAAGTAATCTAAACACTCACAAAAAGACTCACTCTAGAGTAAAGCCCTTTAGCTGTGATGAGTGTGGTAAAACATTCACAAGGCAAAGTAGTCTAAACACTCACAAAAAGATTCACTCTAGAGTAAAGCCCTCTAGATGGTCACAAATTGATTCACACTGGAGAGAAACCCTTTAGCTGTGATGAGTGTGGTATGACATTTAGACAGAGAAGTCAAATTAATAGACATAAAATTGTTCACACTGGAGCACTGACATTAAATTAGGGAAAGACAAGGGGGATGCCCCCCACACATACTACTTTATAAACAAGATTTTTATTTCACATCAAAGTTGGGGCAATATCCTTAACATTGTCCTCTGTTTAGGATTTTGGCAAAGAATTACTTGGGAAGCACATAGTAAAAGTACTTCATACTCATCGTGGTAGACTGGGAGGTACTAAGTTCAAATGTATCTGAATCATGGACTACTTATGGGAAACAAGTTTTTTTATGTCACAACAAATTTGAGTGCAGTATACTTAATCCTACAGTTTTGGATTTTGACAATGGATTGCTCGAAAAGTACATAGCAAAAGTACTTCATCATGGACAGGTAGTCTAGAAAGTACATGACTTATTACTGTTAAAGTATCGTTTTCATCATGGGTCTGATTGTGAGACTGTAGTCCGACCCACACTCACTCCCCCAGCTCTTCAGAGTGGCGATCACCCTAAGTATCTGTAGATTTGCGACATAGAAAAAGACGTGCGGCTGATTTGACCAAGCAAACACGAACCACAGCTGGCTTAACCGCAGTAAAACACTGCGAACAGAGCCTGGTCATCAGCAGCTAGCCACTTAGAGGCAGCTGCCTCCGGAGCTCGGTATAAAGTGACACTATTGCCGGCAGGCCGGTGTGGCTCTATCGGTGGTTAACCAAAGAGAGGCTGCTGCCTCCAGACACTGGTGCAAAGAGTGTAAAGAGACACTAGCTCTATTAAGACAAGCTCCTCTTCCATCCTGGAAAACACTTGAATTTATTAGCCAGGTGTGCTGCAGCAGCTATCCAGAGTAAACAGGAAATGATGTTAGAGTGATGCCCGATGTGTTTCAGTTAAGCCAATCAGAGACAAGTAGCATGGACCTAACCTTTCCAGTTTCTTGAAATGTTTTTCATGATCCCTGAAATGTTTTTGCAGATTATGAAATGTTTTTCAGTGTTGTGAAATGATTTTGCGCATTCTTAAATGTTTTCTTGTATTCTTAAATGTTTATTCGCATTCATAAATGTTTTTTTGTTATGGGAAATGTTTTTGCACATTCATAAATGTTTTTGCATATTTTGAAATGTTTATTCTTATTAACCTTCAGGGCCACTACACATATGACTAGGTTTCAGTGGAACAGTCTCTTGCCTTTTACACTGAGTGTAACAGTTGTTTGAACTCGGTGAATTTTAAATTAAGATAGGCCAGAAATAACCAACTTAAAGTTAAATACACAATGCTGACAAAATATATGCCATATGCATGAACGCAGCCAAAATTACCAAAAACAAGAGAGAAAAATGTCTTGTGTTCACGGCCCACAAAGGTCCCGAATGCATTGTGATTAAAAAAAATTTAATAGGTTGTTTGATCCACAGATAGGTTCCTTTGTGTTTTCCAATTTGGTGAAATGTGCCTCTGTATAGCCTGGTTTCATTTTATTTTGCATCATCAGCACATGAAGATAAAGTTCTGTCATGTAGTGGACCTAAATCAAAACTGTAATTGATTTTGAAAATAAATAAATAAAATGAATAAACTAGAAAAGTGACAACCCCCCCCCCCCCGTAGAAAACATGTAATTAAAATACAATTGAGCTTTTTGATAATTAAAAAATGTGCGAAGTGTTTCTACCTCGATAGAATCATGTCCTTCATACACCATAAACAATACTCATTGAGGGTTTCACTGAAACCTGCCCCTAACTTTTGAGTTGTCCTGTTAATCAATCAGCAAAAACAATCTCACCAGCATACGCAGATTTATCCCAAACTTATACTTCATATAGCAGCAGGAATATCAGAATCACCTTTTGTTTTTTCTCATGAAAAAGAATTTAGGACCCACAGTTTAAACAAAACCTGCTCTCTTTAAAGCTGAAGGATGAAATCAAAGTTCCATCTTGTTCTGACTGTGTGATAAAATGACTTAAAAGAGATTTTGAATAAGCTGGTGACACTATAAATAAATAAATAATGAAACATTTGGGTTTCTGTGGATGAAAGAATCATTAAACTTGACTGCTGCCTTGGTTAACATGTCGGTTGTCATGGTTACAGCTCTGTCTCTCTCTCTCTCTTTTGACTATCGTGATAAAATGTGTGAATGAAACTGTGAAAGATAATCTTCTAATTGATCCTATTTCCAATTTTGGGCGGAACAGATGATTCTACACTTTTGTTTTGAAGGCCAGATCAGCGAACAGGAAGTAAATGTTGATTTCCGCCAAGCACAATTAGCATGTTAGCTGCTCCCTCGTCTTGTCGTCTCGGTGTATTGTTCTGAAAGTCTTCAGATTTTTTTTCTCCTTCTTTGACTCTTGGATGAGTGTCAAGTGTCCGGGTTTCAGGATCTTAAAGATAGAGCAGGTTTGTTTTCTTTCTTCTTCTCTGAACTTGTTTACTGTAGTTTTAGCAGCTTAGCCTTGAGCTAACGATCAGCTAGCTCAGCCTGATGAATCAAAGGTCTCAGACTGAGGTTTCCTCTCTCTTCCTTCTGATCCTCAAAGAAAGGACAGTCTGATTTATTGGGATCCTGTTCAGTTCAGTCATTCAGATCTTGTTCTTTGTCATGTCGCTGTTTAAAGCACATTTAGCTGCTTGTTAACTGGTTGATGTATGGAGCTGATTTTAGCCTAATTTTAACAGTAAAATCACATGAAGGACTTTTAACTACAGCAATAAACTGATGCTGAACAAACTGATGAGAAAAACACAACTTGGATGAAAGTTTGTGTCTTTTTGTAGTGATTGTTGTTGCATTCAGTCACATGGTAGTTTAATGGTCACAGTAAATATTTGTAATTTTTATCTTCATGCCCTGTTCATACATATCCTGACTGTAGACCTGCTGTATAATATAGAGATGGGAGGATCAGGTGATGGAAGAGACAGTTAATGTTACAAGAAATCATTATATGTTCAAATATTCATCTCCAGTGGTCTGTCTCTTCTAGTTTCTGAAATATTTTTTCTTCAAATTGTTGATGTTTTCATGTTCAAAATTAGAAAACAACTTTTTCTGGGGATCAGTGTCAGCCTACTATCATCAAAAAATTAAAAAGTTAACTCAGTTCACCTGATGAGCAAAGTCAGACAGATAAAGTAAATAACAAGAAATGGCCTCTGTCCTTCACCATAATGTTGTAGTTTATTTGTTTATTTATCTAAAGGAATCAAACTCATAAAACTATAAGAACAGATGTTTGTTGAAATGACTCTAAGTGTCTTTGTTGTAGCACATTGTGGTAATCATGGCAATTCCTACCTTATGCTGAATATCACATCTGCTTTACTGAGTTATTTTCTTCCATCAAACAGGTGTCTGTTTGAAAATACTAAAAAGAATTTAACATGCAGCACTTGACACACATGGACTTTATCAGGTGTCACTTCCAGGCATAAAACTGTCAGCATGTTGTTTAATGATATTCAGAGAAATGACAACACAACTGATAATGAAACTCACACAGTTGGGAGAGAAAAACAACTTTCACAAGATCATGTTAATCCTTGAGCATTTCTGATTTTAGATCACTGGTAATCTGATCCGTTTTATCAGTTGTCATAAAGTAGCAGGTTCAAGCCCAGCTCTGTCTGTCACATGTGACCTGTGGTGTAAATCTGTGGTCAGGAAGACAAGGAGAACTTTCTTTGCTCAAGTCAATTGACCATTGAGTGAAAATTCTGTGCTTTTGTATTTTAGAGACTTGTGAAGAGGTCCAGCAGCCTTCAGTGAGTAAAGAGGAGGATCCATCTGAGCAGCAGGAGAGGAGCTCCAGTCTGAACCAGAAGATGAACGAGCCTCTGCACATTAAAGAGGAACCAGAGGAACCCTGGAGTCAGGAGGGAGAGCAGCTTCAACGACCAGAGGAGGCTGATATCAAGTTCACTTTTACTCCTGTCACTGTGAAGAATGAAGATGATGAAGAGAAGCCTCAGATCTCACAGCTGCATGGGATTAAAGCTGAAGAGGTGGAAGCAGAGACTGAAGACTTTTCTGGAGCAGAGACTGATGACAGCGCTGACTGGAGGGAGACAACAGAACAACAATCACATCGCTGCGCTGAACGTGGAAAAATATATGCAAATCAAAGTGATTTGAATAAACAGGAGGTGATTCAAACAGGTGAGAAACTCTACAGCTGCTCACAGTGTTGTAAAAGTTTTAAGGTGTGTTCCTGCCACATGTCCATGGCTCATTTTGTCACTGTCGCCAGCTCAAGTTATGCCACAATCAAGTTACATCATATCATATAACAGGATGTGTTAGCAGACATCATTCCAACTGTATCCCCTACCAACCACACAACAATGCAGCTGATGGCCCTGCAGCAGCATGGTCTGATATTAAAGGGGCTGGAACCTTTCCCAGCTGCCACTGGGTGTGAGGCAGTCTACACCCTGAACCAGCTGCCAGTCAATCACAGGGCCAAGACGGGAAGATATGGCCTTGAAAGAAAGTCCCTGATTTTTCTGCTCGGGCTGCAGCTCTCGATTCCTCTTGCATTCCAGTATTCAGTGAATTATTTTAAGGGATTTATCGAGTAATCAGATTACATCAATCAATCAATTGCACGAACAAGATTTCAAAATCTAAATACATATTTTTCTACTGGAAAAGGAGTTCCTGCATGAAACTGCTCAACTGCAGATTATTTTGAGCAACCAGGTCCTGATTTTAGATTGAGACACTGGTTTTGAATTTTTCCAATGTATTTGTGGTGTTTTGAGCATCACAGGACTTTTGCCACTTTGAACAACTGAACAATCTGGTCTCACCATCCAGCAAATTTCAGTTTGGTCTGGTGTCTTTATTCTTCAGATATCTCAGGTACACACACAGAGTGGTCAGATAGGATCCTTCTTATCAGTGGAAATTTGGAAATGTTGGAGGAGGAAATGTACAGGAGATCTGCCAGGGAAAGGTCAGACCAGAGAAGAGTCGTAGAAGGAGGCTAACTGGACCTTGCTTCAGGGACTATCATCATGAACAAAAGGTCTACATGGTCTAATTCAACAAGCTGTAACATGGACACAAATGCTGTTGGGAAACAATAAAATATTTGAGTTTTTGTAAAAAAGGTTGTTTATTTTTGGTCCTCTGAAAACTTTGAACAT
Organism: Scarus forsteni; assembly: GCA_036419115.1. Lineage (NCBI taxonomy): Eukaryota > Metazoa > Chordata > Actinopteri > Labriformes > Labridae > Scarus > Scarus forsteni. The sequence continues at coordinate 2,968,653 of JAZDUH010000500.1, forward strand.
GTTCATTTACAATTGTGTATGAAGAGAAACCTGTTTAAAGTTCAAACCAGTTTTTGTTTTGTTGTACGTACACAGTGTTTAAGCATTTATTACATAGTACTGACAGTTGAGTGGGCGCTGGTGTGACTCACTGCCGCTTTTCTCTGGGACTTTTTGAACTTTTTTACTTGTTTATGTTTTTAATGGTTTGACGGCTTCACGACCCAAACAGTCAGTCATACTGCACTTTGTGAGAGTTCTCACACCCACCTCTTGTATTTTATATGCTGACTCTGCATGTTGAGTGTGTCTTCCTCACTGGCAAACTTTTGCCCACTGGTTGGTGAAATGCTACCAGCACTGTGGATGCACTTCCTGCTACTGTCGTCATGTGGGCCTGCAAGTTCTATGTTTGGTCAGCTTTTGTCTGGTTGTTCCTGTTGTCCTGCCATGGTCGTGTGGCAGGACTTCTTCAGTACACCGCTGCCGAGCTGTTTTGGATCCAAACCACCACTCCAGCCCGCTCCCATGGTGCTGAGGTGTGCCCTCTGCTCTCCTCAGCACCATGGGGAGCAGGGCCTTCAATCGCTCTGCTCCCCTGCTCTCGATGTCTCTTCCTCCAGACATCAGAAACCTAAACTCTCTGTACCTCTTTAAATCCAGACTCAAAACCCGCCTGTTCAGGACTGCATACTCTATACCATGAATTTTCCATTCTAATCCACTTATCCATCTTTTTCTGTTGTATTTTGCTGAATTTGTAGTTGTAATATTTTGTTTATTTTATTGTAGTTGTTTTTATTCTGTACAGTGTCCTTGAGTCTTCTGAAAGGCTCACTTTTGGATATACCCTGATTCGTTAGTTGACAAAAAAGACAACAATACCAATTGAAATTATGATATTTAAGTGTTTAAATGATTTCAAGAGTGTGTAAAAGTACCTTTTGAACATTTTGGCACACTGCAACAACACCCCTATAACTATAACCGTGAAAATTTTGTTCTCAATAATGATTTCAAATTTTCATTTTGTTGCATCCCGAAGTTTACTCATGATAAGGATTTTCAATCTTTTCCTGCAGATATCCAGCACCTGTCAATGAAGAATGAAGCTAAAGATGAAGAGAAACCCGAGTCCTCACACCTTCATCAGATAGAAACCAAAGCTTATGGAGAGGAGTGTGGAGGAAATTGTGAGAGAAACTGTGCAACAGAACACTTTCAACCAGAAACAGAGGTCAAGACTGTAGATTCCTCTGATGCTGAGACTGACAATGGTGAAAATTGGATGGAGGACAGCGAATGTGAGTTTGGTTCAACAAATGTGAAACAAAATCAATTTAGGAGACAAAAGCTTGGAGGAAAACCCCTGAACTGCTCTGAGTGTGGTAAAACATTTAGATATAACTGTCAGCTAAAAAGTCACAACATGGTTCACACTGGAGTAAAACCCTTTGGCTGTCATGAATGTGGTGAAACATTTAGATCCAAATTTATTCTTAACTATCACAAAATAGATCACACTGGAGTAAAGTCCTTTAGTTGTGATGAGTGTGGTAAAACATTTAGATTTGCCAGTGAGCTAAAAAGTCACACCATTATTCACACTGGAGTAAAACCCTTTAGCTGTGATGAATGTGGTAAAAAGTTTACACATAAAAGTAATCTATACAGACACAAAAGGGTTCACACTGGATTCAAACCCTTTGGCTGTGATGAGTGTGGTAAAATGTTTACAAACAAAACTCATCTAAAAAATCACAAAATGGTTCACACTGGAGTAAAACCTTTCAGCTGTGATGAGTGTGACAAAACATATATATATGCTAGTCAGCTAAAAAGTCATAAAATGATCCATACTGGACTAAAACCCTTTAGCTGTGATGAGTGTGGCAAAGTTTTTACAACGAAAAGTAGTTTAAATAGTCACAAACTGTTTCACAGTGGAGAAAACCCCTTAATCTGTGATGAGTGTGGTAAAATGTTTACTAGTAAAACTCATCTAAAGAATCACAAGATGGTCCACACTGGAGTAAGACCCTTCAGCTGTGATGAGTGTGGCAAAACATTTAGATGTGAAAGTGAGCTAAAAAGTCACAAAATGGTTCACTCTGGAGTAAAACCCTTTAGCTGTGATGAGTGTGGTAAAATGTTTACAAAGAAATATCTGCTTAACTGTCACAAAATGATGCACACTGGAGTGAAACCCTTTAGCTGTGATGAGTGTGGTAGATCGTTTACAAGTGTAACTTATCTCAAGAGTCACAAAATGGTTCACCGTGGAGTAAAGCCCTTTAGCTGTGATGAGTGTGGCAAAACATTTAGATATGGTAGTGAGCTAAAAAGTCACAAAATGATTCATACTGGACTAAAACCCTTTAGCTGTGATGAGTGTGGTAAAGTATTTACAAAGAAGAGTTGTCTTATCAGACACAAAAAGGTTCACAGAAAACCCTTTAGCTGTGCTGAGTGTGGTAAACAATGCAGATCTAAAGAAGAGTTAAACTCGCACAAAATGATTCACACCGATGAAAATCTTTTTCACTGTGATGTGTGTGGTAAAACATATAGATCAAGAAAAGCACTGAACTATCACAAAATGGCTCACACTGGAATAAAACCCTTTAGCTGTGATGTCTGTGGTAGAACTTTTAGACAGAAAAGTATCCTTAACCATCACAAAATCATTCACACTGGAGAGAAACCCTTTAGCTGTGATGAGTGTGGTAAGACTTTTAGACGGAGAGGTCAACTTAACAGACATAAAATTGGTCACAATGGAGCGTAGCCGATGATTTAGGAAATGACGAGGGGGATGTGCCCCCCTACTTTTTGCCAGGGTTCATTTGTCTCCACCACACACAAATCCTTCTCGTATAAGCCATCAAAACGCCAGTTATTTTAAGTAGTCTAGAAAAATATGAACCTCCTGAACGTACCATCATTTGCCTGAGCATTGCAAAGAGAATCAACTGACCTAAGTAAGGAAAAAAAAACATTACGCTGCTGTAAGTTTGCATCTGTTCTAAGTTGAAGTTCCAACCCAGAGTGTTCTTTTTCTTTTGATAATACCTGTGCTGAGTAAGAAAACGTGTTTGCTTTTTAACCCTGTGATTATCCCATGCAATAAATATATGCAAGAGGGCATTAGTTTTTTTTTTCAAAAGTGGATATGTCCTGGACAAACTTTACACTCACCATTCTAACATACTAAATTTACTGCTGTTTCAAATTACCATGGTTAAAACGTGCTTATGGGAAAATGTACATTTTTGCCTGCTATGATAAAACCAAATCCAGTTAGAATATGGGTTGCCAGATGAATTTGAACACTTTTGGAACAACGTTCTGAAGCTGTTTGGCCTCATCTTAGTAGTACCCTCAATGGGATGGGACAAATCTAACATTTTTTATAACTCATAGACTTACTGTCCCTGGGGTAGCACTATGTAACTCCAATAATGGTCCCAGTGAACCGAGGTTATTTCTTTTATATTCAAATTGGCTTAACCTTTATCTTATTTGTGATGATGAGAGCTGAGTCATTTGTTTATGTTCTGTCCCTGTGCTGTGAATCCCGTTGAGATGTAGGTGACACATTTGCTAAATTTTTCCGAATAAACCCACACTCCACAGAACTTTAGAGGCCTCTCCAGACAATGTAGCGTGGACCCCGAGCTAGCCAAATCAGCAATCCACACCATGGCTTAGATCACTGATTGACCCATAAGGGGACATTTAACATGTCACACATTAGCATCTATGATAGGAAAGTCTGCAGTTTACAGAAGAGCTTTAGGGCCATTTCAGATGGAAACATGATTTTTTTAAGAGTATTTTTTGGGCATTTTGTGCCTTTATTGGTGGTAGAGAGACAGTGGATAAGCTTTTGAAAAGGGGGTGGTAGAGTAGGGGAAGACACTCTGCAAACAGGTCACAGGTGGGATTTGAACCTGGACCGGCAGAAGCATGTACATGGGGTGCCTGGTTGCTAACCACTCTGCCAAACCAGCACCCCTAAACATGATTGTTTTGGCAGGTCAAGATAAAAGGTGAAATGATGATATAGAAGTTGAAATGTTGACAATAAAGTTGAAATGCAATTTCATGATATAAGTCAAAATGAGATTCAATGTTGAGAAAATGTTGAGAAATATTGTCAAAATTCGAGAAAAAGGTTGACATACGATGTTATTTGACTTTATTCTTGACAATTTAACTTTGTTCTCAACATTTCGGCTTTGATCACAAATTGTATTTTGTCTTTTTTCTCATCATCTCATTTCAACTTTAATCTCGAACTTCTGACTTAAGTCTCGACTTCCCTTTAATTTTTTGACCATTTCAAATGGTTGTTGTGAAATTACTTTTTAACTCTTCAAGGACAGAGATTCTTGCATTCCCAGTGTTAACCCCTTTCTGATCATTTGACCTCTCCAAGAAGACCAGTTGCAAACCTCTTCTCCCACAACCCCCAGTCTGGACCAGAGAAAGGAAGAACTATGGACACAGGTCTTTTATTCTGTTTCAGGACCCTTAAAACAGAACTGTTTATGGCTGAAATCATTATTTATTAGCCACATATTATCCATCAAGTCATTTGAGCAGAAAATTCCAACTCAAACTCAAACAAGCCTCCCAGGTTGGCCTGCTGACCTTGTCTGAAGGCAACTTAGAACTGTTGATGCTTGTTCTTTTCGCGGACTACAGCGCCCTCATGGAATAACTTGTTACAGTCACTTCTCGGACATATATGTAAAAAACATCAATTCGTATATTTTTTATCAGGTGTAGCATTTAAGTTTGATCTCATATGTTGCTTTTATTTGTGTTTAAGGAATCATGTAATGGTTTTAATGTTTTGCTTACTATGATACCTTGAGTGTTTAGTATTAAAGTAGGCACTATGATATGCTTTCCTTTTTTGTGTGTTATATTGAGTGGTTATTAAAGTTCATCTTCAGTTTTGGCCTTTTTAAAAGTTGCTAAAAGATTGATACCTTCTGAGGAGACTCCTCCAATGACATCACTCCAGAAGCAAACAGGAAACAAAGGAGTCTTGCAGAGCCCCACTCCTCAGTTGTCTTTTCCAGTCTAGTCTAGTCTGTTGTGTAGTCTGTTTTCAAAGTTTTGTCTAGTCTGTTTTTGCGTCTGCTTAGTCTTGTCTCTGCTCTCTTTTCGTATGTTTCTTTGTCTTTTCCATTTTTGTGATAACCCATAATTTTTCTGCACAAGCCAGCTGTAACTTTTGAAAGACTCACACAACTTACTCAAATTTGCAATTCATGATTCTTGTTTATTTACCTCGCGTGGCCGACAATTCAGCCGCTTTGAGATGAATAAGAGAATCATCTTTTATTTTTCATCATACCTTTGTATCCTGCCGGCAACTTTCCCCGGTGAAAACTATGGGACCATCCCAGGTTGGAACTTCTCCTCTCTGGAGTCACAGTGCCAGATAAATTCAGGCTCATCTACCCTTTTGAAACCACATTGGACCCAAAAGTCCATGAACCGTCAGCTTTTGGCCATAGAAGAGACCGGACTCCAACTCTACATCACAGTATCACTCTGCAGTTCTCTCTCAGTTTATGGGTGTCTTGAATTTCTCCTCTATTGATTAACCATCCCTGATTAGACCTTTTCACAAACCTAGTTTAATCTGTTAATCCTCAGTAACCACTCAATAAATGTAAATTTATGTGCTTAGTGTCAACATCTTTAATTTTTCCAAGCATTATTACAACTTGGCCATTTAATTTTCCTATGTGTTGTCATTTATAGGTTTAATAAATCCTTTTTGAATTTAACGGCCTTCCTGTCTGGGTTTGTTTGGAAGGTTTGACATCCCTGTAAAGAAAACTTTGACTCAAGTTCATGAGATTGATTCACTTTAAATGTAAGCTCTCAAGAAAGTGATACTAACAGATCTTTATCAAATATATCTTTTCTGAGATCATTCCTCAGTGGTGCCCCAGTTCTGAGAAACTAAGAAGAATACGAAAATTAAATTTTAAGAATGGATGTCCATCAAGATAACACAAATTATTGTAACTTGGCCCTTATGCTCTTCTATTCTGTTGAGTTTGTTCTTCCAGGCTGCATTTTTTTTTCAGGGTCAGCGTTAAATACAAATGAGTGAATATTTAAACCATGAAGGTTAAAGAACTCTTACCTAACCTCCTGGGTGTTGATAAAATATAAATTATAATTATGATGAAAGTTAATCACCTTGTAGATTGCATCCGTTATACAATTTACAGTGGAAGAGATGGATGGATGTGCATGTAAGTCCCAGTCCCCTTTCATTCTGATGTTCTGTTTGACCTTCAGCAGGTTGTGTTAGTCATGTACTTAACCAAAGAATAAAATAATCATGATTTTTGTACATTTTAATTTTTGTGCAGTCTAATACTCATGCTTAAAGTTTTAGAATGAAACATCAATGCAGAGAAAATTGCCAATTAAAGGCAAGAGCCCACACTGACATGCAGAAATAATAAAATGCATGCATTACACTTAAACATAAAGAGGGTCAAATATGAATGGGTTTCAGTGGAACAATCTCTTGCCTTTTACTCTGAGTGTAACAGTTTGTACGCAGTGTGTTTAACATTTAGATAGGCTAGAAATAACCATCTTAAAGTTAAATACACAATGCTGACAAAATATATGCCGTGAACGCAGCCAAAATTACCGAGAAAAAAGAGAGAAAAATGTCTTGTGTTAACGGCTCACAAAGGTCCCTAATGCATTGTGATGAAAAAATTATATAGAGAGGTTGTTTGATCCACAGGTAGGTTCCTTTGTGTATTCCAATTTGGATAAATGTGCCTCTGTTTACCCTGGTCTCATTTTCTTTTACATGTTCAGTACATAAAGAATAAAGTTCTTAGTTCATGTAGTGGCCCTAAATCAAAACTGTAAACGATTTTGAAAATAAATGAATAAACTAGAAATTGTCAAAGTGAACCCCCCCAAGAAAACATGTAATGAAAATACAATTCAGCTTTTTGATACATTAAAAATGTGAAGTGTCTCTACCTCGATAAAATCATGTCCTTCATATGCCAACGATACTCATTTAAAGTTTCACTAAAACCTGCCCCTAACTTTTGAGTTATCCTGATAACAAACAGCAAAAACAATCTCATCAGTATACGCAAACCTAATTACTCTTACAAGACCTTTTACTCAAAATGTTACGTTAAATGCAGATTTATCCCAAACTTATACTTCATATAGCAGCAGGAATATCAGAATCACCTTTTCCTTTTTCTCATGAAAAAGAATTTAGGACCCACAGTTAAAACAAAACCTGCTCTCTTTCAAGCTGAAGTATGAAATCAAAGTTTAAAAAAAAAAAAAAAGGCAAGACAAAACTTTGAAAACAGACTACACAACAGACTAGACTAGACTGGAAAAGACAACTGAGGAGCATGGCTCTGCAAGACTCTTTTTGTTTCCTGTAATGGAAAAGTCTTCTCATCCAGTATCAATCTTTCAGCAACTTTTAATAAGCCCAAAACTGAAGTTGAACTTTCATAACCACTCAATATAACACACATAAAAGGAAAGCATATCATAGCGCCTACTAAGATACTAAACACTCAAGGTATCATAGTAAGAAAAAGATTAAAACTGTTACATGATTACTTCAACACAAATACAAGCAACATATGAGATCAAACTTAAATTCTTCTAATTATGGATATACTGTCAAGCATAGAGTATAAAAATCTTATTCTAAACATGAAATACAACAACAGCTGATAAAAAATATAGGAATTTATGTATGTTTACATATATGTCTGAGGAGTGACTGTCACAAGTTATTCCACATGAGGGCGCTGTAGTCCATGAAAAGTGTACGCATCAACAGTTCTAAGTTGCCTTCAGGCAAGGTCAGCAGGCCAACCTGGGAGGCTTGTTTGAGGAGATTATGTTGCGTTCCATTTACCTCGGAACTGGGAAATGGGAGTGACGTCATCTCCGACTTAGCGGTGTTCCAGTTGAAGTCGGGAAAAAACGTGCCGATCGACTAGACTATTGTTAGCCGTCGTTAGCACACCCTGTGTTGTTGTTCACAAATATCACATGAAGAATGTGATTATCACTATGGCAGCATTTTTGTAAGCATAAGTCTGACAATACTATGTATACAGCTGATTTTGGGCGACACACACTAGTCAGAAGTGCAAATAAATTGATGATTATAGGAGCTAAATAACTGTTCACACTGGGGGCAGCCATCTTCGATTGTCAACTCGGGGGTGGCGAGGTTTCCCTGAGTTCCTAGTAGGATATTCCAACCTCGGGGGGCGTTCGAGATAAAATTTCCTACTCGGAACTGGGAAATTCCGACTTCCGACTACAACTGGAACGCACTAGTGGCTGAGGAATTTTCTGCCTCAAATGACTTGATGGATGATATATGGTTAGTAAATAATGATTTCAGCCGAAAGCAGTTCTGTTTTTAGGGTCCTTAAACAGAATAAAAGTCTTAAAGAAATTATCTCTTTCCATGGTTCTTCCTTTCTCTGGTCCAGACTGGGGGTTGTGGGAGAAGAGGTATGAAACTGGTCGTCTTGGAGAGGTCAAATGATCAGAAAGGGGTTAGCAATGAGAATGCAAGAATCTCTATCCTTGAAGAGTTGAAAAGTTATTTCGCAACAGCCATGTTAAATGGTCAAAACCATTGTAGGGAACAATAGTTTTCTATCTTTTATCTCAGACATGCAGATTTTTTAAGTACCTTGACATGTTTCAGCAGAAACTTCCACCTTCCTCAGAAGTGTCCCCAGATGATAGATGTGACGCGTTAAATCAGCTGGTGTTAGGAGGGCGTGACCCTCCTGTCAAATTTTCTGATAGGAGGGTCATGTCTGTTCTCCTCTGCAGGACTCTGCTCCAGGTGTGTGAGAGGCATATATGCCCCCTCCTCCCTGAGCCCCGTTTCCTAATCTGGTGGCTTCCCAAATCCAGCACTGGTGCTTGTTGTCCTCGGTGCGGATGACTCTGGCCTTGTCCCAGTCTGTCATTTGGTTTTCTCTCTTGCAGTGGTCTGTTATGGCAGATTTGTAGTTTTCCTGTTCTGCCTTTTCTTTTGTTGATCTTGTTTGTCTTGTCCCTGTTTCTTTTTCACACTCCTTTTTATGTTCTCTCCGTGTGCTGAAACTCCTCCCTGTCTCCCAAATGTATGTTTGATGAAAGATTGGCAAGGTATTTTGTATGTCATTGTCCGAAGTTGTCATAAAACTTGACAGGAGGGTCACACCTCTAACCCCAGCTGATTTAATGCATCACACCTATAATCTGGTGACACTTCTGAGGAAGGCTGAAGTTTCCACCAAAACATGTCAAGGTACATGAAAAATCTGCTTGTCTGAGTTAAAAGAAAAAAAAAGTAGCTATGTAATTTGAAGACACAAACACCATTCAGCCCATTGTAGGAAAGTCAAGATTAAAGTCAAAAATTCAGATTAAAGTTGAAATGATGAGATGATGAGAAAAAGACAAAATACAATTTGTGATAAAAGTGTTGAGAACCAAGTCAAAATGTTGAGAAAAAAGTTTAATTATATTGTATGTGAAATTTATTTTGACTTTTGACTGTTTTCTTGATATTTTAACTGTAATTCATTTTGACTGTAATCTTGAATTGTATTTCAATTTTAATGTTGAGATTTTAACTTTTGTCTCGTCATTTCTCATTTTATTTCGACCTGCCAAAAATTAATGTTTCCATCTGAAATTACCCTAATACTCTTCTGTAAACTGCAGACTTTCCTCACATAGATTCTAATAAGTGTAACATGTTAAATGTGCTCTAACAAGTCAGTTAGTGATCTAAGCTATAGTGTGGATCACTGATTTTGCTAGCTTGGGGTCCATGCTGCTTTGTCTGGAGAGGCCTCTGAAGTTGTGTGGAGTGAGGGTTTATCAGGAAAAATTAAGCAAATATATCACCTCCATCTTAACATGATTTAAATGTCAGGGACAGCACATAAAAAAATTACTCAACTCCCTTCGTCACAAACAAGATAAAGGTAAAGCCATGTTGAATCTAAAACAAATAACCTCGGGTCACTGGGGGCCATAGTTGGAGTTGGACAGTAAGTCTATGAGTTATAAAAAATGTTAGCTGTGCTCGGTCCTGACGGAGGAACTACTAAGATGAGGCTAATATCTTCAGAATGTTGTTTCAAAATTGTTCAAACTTATCTGGAAATCCATATTCTAACTGAATTTGGTATTATTATATCAGGAAAAAAGGTACATGTTCCTATAAGAGCATTTTAACCATGGCAAATTGAAACAGTAGTAAATTGGTATGTTAGCATGCTGAGTGTAAAGTTTGTCCAGAACATATCCACTTTTCAAAACAAACAAATGCCCCCTTTCATATATTCATTGCATGGAATAATCACAGGGTTAAAAAAGCAAACACCTTTTCCAACTCACCACAGGTACTATCAAATGAAAAAGAACACTCTGGGTTGGAGCTTCAACTTGGAGAAGACGCAAATTTACAGCAGCTGAATGTTTTTTTTTATCCTCACTGAGGTCTGCTTCATCTCTCTGCAATGCTCAGGCAAATGCAGATGGTATGTTCAGGGTCATAATTTGCTAGACTAGTGTAGTTAAAATAACTGGGGTTACAATGGCTAACACATGAAGGTTTTGTGTGTGGTGAAGGCAAAATCAACCCTGACCAAAAGTGTGTGTGTGTGTGTGTGTGTTGTCTTGGTAAATGTTTTATCACATTCATCACAGCTAAAGGGTAACACATCTATATATATATATCACATCTATATACATCTATATATATCTATATCTATCTATCTATCTATCTTTATTAGCTCACATGTAAAGGTTTTACCACACTAATCACAGCTGAAGGGTTTCTCTCCACTGTGACCCATTTTCTATTTCTTTATATTAGTTTTACTTGTAAACATTTTACCACACTCATCACAGCTGAAGGGGGGGCTTCAGAGTGAACCATTTTGTGTCTGCTTAGACTACTTTTCTTTGTAAATAGTTTACCACACTCATCACATCTAAAGGGTTTTACTCCAGTGTGATCCATTTTGTGTATCTTTAGATTAGTTTTACATGTAAACATATTACCACAGTCATCACAGCTAAAGTGATTTGCTTCAGTTTGAATCATTTTGTGTCTGTTTAGACTACTTTTCTTTGTAAATATTTTACCACACTCATCACAGGTAAAGGGTTTTACTCCATTGTGAACCATTTTGTGACTGTTTAGACTACTTTTCTTTGCAAATACTTTTCCACACTCATCACAGCCAAAGGGTTTCACTCCAGTGTGAAGCACTATGTGACTTTTTAGCTCACTGTCACATCTAAAAGTTTTACCACACTCATCACAGCTAAAGGGGTTTGCTCCAGTGTGGATCATTTTGTGTCTGTTTAGACTACTTTTCTTTGTAAATAGTTTATCACACTTATCACAGCTTAAGGGTTTTACACCAGTGTGAACCATGTTGTGACTGTTTAGACTACTTTTCTTTGTAAATACTTTACCACACTCATCACAGATAAAGGGTTTCACTCCAGTGTGGATCATTGTGTGACTTTTTAGCTCACTGGCACATCTAAATGTTTTACCACACTCATCACAGCTAAAGGGTTTTTCTCCAAGCTTTTGTCTCCGAAATTGATTTTGTTTCACATGTTTTGAATCCCACTGACATTCGCTGTCCATCATCCAATTGTCACTGTTGTCAGTCTCAGCATCAGAGGAATCCTCTTTCTTGACCACTGTATCTAGTTGAAAGTGTTTCCCTGTTGCACGGTTTCTCTCCTCATAATTTCCTCCATACTCCTTTCCAACAGTTTGGGTCTCTATCTGATGAAGCATTGAAGAATCAGGTTTCTCTTCATCTTCAGCTTTATTCTTCACATGGAAAGACTGTTCTTTCGTCATTGACAGCTGCTGGAAATCTGCAGGAAAAAAATTGAAATTCCTTAACATTACTTAGGGATGTAACCATATGAAAATTTCATATCATGATTATTGGGGGAAAAAAATATCACAGCTATCATTATAATCCAGGTATTTTAGCAGTGTGCGTTACACACTCTTGAAATCATTTAACCACTTTGATATTTTAATTTTAACAGGTCTTTAAGTCTTTTTTGTCAATAAAGGTTTCAGGAAATGTCCTATGAGTAGAATTTATTTATTTATTTATTTATTACCTTTTTTCATGAGAAATAAAAGTAAACAATTCTGGCAAGTATTTGTCATTATTGTGTTATAAATGATTAAACAGTGTGCAATTACAAGAAAAAAACTTTGAACTTTAAAGAGGTTTCTCTTCATAAACAATTGTAAATTAAGATGTTCTAATTTTTGAGAGGAACAAAAGTAAAAAACCTATTTCACATAAACTCAAACATTTTTTGGTTCCCAACAGCATTTGTGTCCATGTTACAGCTTGTTGAATTAGACCATGTAAGCCTTTTTTTTAATGATGATAGTCCCTGAAGCAAGGTCCAGTTAGCCCCCTTCTATGACTCTCCTCTGGTCTCCCCTCTCCCTGGCAGATCTCCTGTACATTTCCTCCTCTAATATTAACAAATTTCCACTGATGAGATTGATAAAACATTAATTGGGATGGAAAAAATTGATCAATTATGAAATTCAGCAAAACACAGTGAATAAACTGCAAACAAACAGCAAGAACACACTCCATAATGAGTTCAATGCTATTATTCACAACATTTTCACATTACACAAAACACTGATTAAGCACCTATTATTCACTCAGGTATGGCTCACTGAACCATCTCACTCTCTCTCTCTCTGGCTCAGTCAGCTCACTTACTCGAGGAGCTACAGCAGTTTTAATCACATGCGTTTTTGTCTTTTACCACAGCGTCATGTTTTAGACAGGGTGACCATCTTCAATCAGTTTCCCCTTGGCATTCTTGTAAAATCCAACTTATACCACACTCCAGACTTTGTCTGTTTCACATTAATAAAACCTCTACTATGGTGTCCGAGCGGGCTCCAACTGCTCTACCTCTAGAGGCGTAACACTGCATACTGCACTTGCGCGCCTCTGTCTGAGGGACCGCAGCTGCTTTACTGTGGAGCAGACACACATAGTTCCAGCTTTTCCAGGCAAAGAGCAGCACACTTTTCAGAACCAGACTAATGATGTTTAAGTGTTACACCATCTGAAAAACATGGCTGACTGAATGGAGCTGCATTCTGAGCCTCTGAAATCACAACAGTCCAACTTTATCGTGTTCAAATGATTGTTTGCTCATGCTACATGAACGAAAAATTTGCCATAAGCTATCAGCTCTGGAGGATATGCCAAAAATGGAATCAATCAAATATTGGTTCTGGTGATAAACACTGTGCTCAGGAGGCATATGAAAGAGGCTGAGGTGAGGCCAGGTCTGCCAGGAAAGGTCAGTTTTGCACTTTGCACTTTCTCTCCGATCTCCTGGAGAAGCTACAATATCTGTTCTTCCATCACCAGGGAAAGACGAGCCAGACTGTGTTATCATAGACGACTAAAGATCTTGAGCAATGATGAATGATGGACTGCAATTTTAACAAACATCAGAAAAGAGTTCTAGAGCGAACAGATAGTTTCAAAACACACAAACACAGGAAAGCATTAGAAGAACATTTAAGAGAATTATAGATTAATACAGAACTAAATCCAGGCACTAACAATAAATTTAGTCACTGAAAAGGCTTTTGATTCTGTAAGATGGGCCTCATTATTCAAAGCAATGACAACATTTGGTTTCTGAAGAGCCATTATAAGAACAATAGGAGCGCTGTAGAAAAACTGATCAGTCTGATGGGGGGGGGGGGTCCAACACAGTCATGGACACAGATGATGACTGTTTAAGAAGGTTTCAATATACTGAATATCAATGATTTATTGTCTTATTTACAAATGATTGCCTTATTAATTTCGTGGCATTACTTGAGCTGGAGTGACATCATGACAGTGACAAAATGAGCCATGGACATGTGGCAGGAGCACACACCTTAAAACTTTTACAACACTGTGAGCAGCTGTAGAGTTTCTCACCTGTTTGAATCACCTCCTGTTTTTTCAAATCACTTTGATTTGCATTTATTTTTCCACACTTAGAGCAGGGATGTGATTGTTGTTCTGTCTCCCTCCAATCAGCGCTGTCATCAGTCTCTGCTCCAGAAAAGTCTTCAGTCTCTGCTTGTGCATCTCTCTCTGGATCAAAGTATCTGTCTGCCTCTGGTCTACCACTCTCCTCTCCATCAGCTCCTCTCTCCACCTCTTCAGCTTTAATGTCATGCAGCTGTGAGATCTGAGGCTTCTCTTCATCATCTTCACTCTTGACAGTGACAGGAGTAAAAGTGAACTTGATATCAGCCTCCTCTGGTCCTTGAAGCTGCTCTCCCTCCTGACTCCAGGGTTCCTCTGGTTCCTCTTTAATGTGCAGAGGCTCGCTCATCTTCTGGTTCAGACTGGAGCTCCTCTCCTGCTGCTCAGATGGATCCTCCTCTTTACTCACTGAAGGCTGCTGGACCTCCTCACAAACCTCTAAAATACAAAAGCACAGAATTTTCACTCAGTGGTCAATTGACTTGAGCAAAGAAAGTTCTCCTTGTCTTCCTGACCACAGGTTTACACCACAGGTCAAATCTTTCCTTTCACACCCATTTCAAACCTTTTTACACTGAAGCAGTGGTGAGACCATACTGGGGTTTACTGTCTTGCTCGAGGACATGTTGACATGTGACAGACAGAGCTGGGCCTGAACCTGCTACTTTATGACAACTGATAGAACTGATCAGATTATCAGTGATCTATAATCAGGCTTTTTAAGAAGGTGCTCAAGAATTAACATGATCTTGTAAAAGTTATGTTTTTCTCTCCCAACTGTGAGGGGCAGAGTGTGTGTGAGTTTCATTATCAGTTGTGTTGTAATTTCTCTGAATATCATTAAACAACATGCTGACAGTTTTATGCCTGGAAGTGACACCTGATAAAGTCCATGTGTGTGAAGTGCTACATGTTAAATTCGTTTATAGTATTTTCAAACAGACACCTGTTTGATAGAAGAAAATAACTCAGTAAAACAGATGTGATATTCAGCATAAGGTAGGAATTGGCATGATTACCACAATGTGCTACAACAAAGACACTTACAGTCATTTCAACAAACATCTGTTCTTATAGTTTTATGAGTTTGATTCCTTTAGATACATAAACAAATAAACTACAACATTATAGTGAAAGATAGAGGCCATTTCTTGTTATTTACTTTATCTGTCTGACTTTGCTCATCAGGTGAACTGAGTTAACTTTTTACTTTTTTGATGATAGTAGGCTGACACTGATCCCCAGAAAAAGTTGTTTTTAAATTTTGTACATGAAAACATCAACAATTTGGAGAAAAATATTTCAAAAAGTAGAAGAGATATTTCACTGGTGATAAATATTTGAATATATATTATGATTTCTTGTAACATTTATTGTCTCTTCCATCACCTGATCCTCTCGTCTCTATATTATACAGCAGGTCTACAGTCAGGATATGTATGAACAGGGCAGGAAGATAAAAATTACAAATATTTACTCTGACTGTTAAAGGAGGGGACTATGGCGCCCGTAAGGAAAAGGTCCATAAAAGTCCACTAAACGTGCCATTTTCCTTCATACTGCTCGTCCGCTGTAATCCAAGTGTCCTGAGCGGGTAACGTCCATAATTAATTCGAAACGAGGTCATTTAGTACATTTTTCGAGCCTAAACAGTGCTATAGCGTACTTCCGCAGTGCACGTCTACGCGCGCTCCCTGCACTACGTAAGCCGTCTGGATTGGTCTGCCGCGGCTTACGTAGTGCAGGGAGCACTACGGGAGGATTACAGCGGACGAGCAGTATGAAGGAAAATAGGCACGTTTTTGTGGACTTTTATGGACCTTTTTCTTCGGGCTCCGTCGTCCCCTGGACGTTTGTTGACAGCGAAAATCCCCCCGGACCTCCAGCTGCATTTGAGACATCAAAAAAGTGCTCCAGAGTGTTGCTCAGCATGAGGGTGAGTAGAAAATGAGGCCAAATTGTTGTTTGGGTGTAGTGTTCCTTTAAACTACCATGTGACTGAATGCAACAACAATCACAACAAAAAGACACAAACTTTCATCTAAGTTGTGTTTTTATCATCAGTTTGTTCAGCATCAGTTTATTGCTGTAGTTAAAAGTCCCTCATGTGATTTTACTGTTAAAATTTGTCTAAAATCAGCTCCATACATCAACCAGTTAACAAGAAGCTAAATGTGGTTTAAACAGCGACATGACAAAGAATCAGATCTGAATGACTGAACTGAACAGGATCCCAATAAATCAGACTGTCTGGTCTTTGAGGATCAGAAGGACGAGAGTGGAAACCTCAGTCTGAGACCTTTGATTCATCAGGCTGAGCTAGCTGATCGTTAGCTCAAGGCTAAGCTGCTAAAACTACAGTAAACAAGTTCAGAGAAGAAGAAAGAAAACAAACCTGCTCCCTCTTTAAGATCCGGAAACCCGGACACTTGACACTCATCCAAGAGTCAAAGAAAGAGAAGAAAACTCTGAAGACTTTTAGAAAAATACACCGAGACAACAAGACGAGGGAGCAGCTAACATGCTAATTGTGCTTGGCGGAAATCAACATTTACTTCCTGTTCGATGATCTGGCCTTCAAAACAAAAGTGTAGTCATCTGTTCCGCCCAAAAATTGGAAATAGAACCAATTAGAAGATTATCCAACGGAAGCCCTAAAAGGCCATGGCTTTTTCACGTTTTTTTAGCACCGTTTTCTCGTGATAATGACTTGATTTCAGTCGTTTTCCCGAGATCTCGACTTATTTATGCCGAGATCTCGAGAAAACAAGCTTCGTTTTCCCGAGATAACGACATAAATAAGTCGAGATCTCGGGAAAATGAATGAAATTAAGTCGTTATCACGAGAAAACGGTGCTAAAAAAACATGGAAAAACCAAGGCCTTTTAGGGCTTCCGTAGAAACCCATACGTTTCATGATTTATTTATCTATAGTGTCACCAGCTTTTTCATAATCGTGTCTAGGTCATTTTTATCACACAGTCAGAACAAGATGACAAAGGTCCCTAATAAAAAAATCTTTAAGAGTTTGTTTTTTTCCACAGGTACAGTAGGTTCCTTTGTGTTTTCCATTTTGGTGAAATGTGCCTCTGTTTATCCTTGTTTAATTTTCTTTTACATGTTCAGTACATGAAGAATAAAGATCTGTCATGTAGTGGCCCTAAATCAAAACTGTTAACGATTTTGAAAATAAATAAATAAAATGAATAAACTACTAATAATCAAAGTGCCCCCCCCC
Source organism: Scarus forsteni (assembly GCA_036419115.1). Taxonomy (NCBI): domain Eukaryota; kingdom Metazoa; phylum Chordata; class Actinopteri; order Labriformes; family Labridae; genus Scarus; species Scarus forsteni. The sequence continues at coordinate 2,986,017 of JAZDUH010000500.1, forward strand.
CCCCCCCCCAGAAAACATGTAATTAAAATACAATTGAACTTTTTGAGAATTCAAAAATGTGCGAAGTGTTTCTACCTCGATAGAATCATGTCCTTCATACACCATAAACAAGACCCAGTGAAAGTTTCACTAAGACCTGCCCCTAACTTTTGAGTTGTCCTGTTAATCAGTCAGCAAAAACAATCTCATCAGAATACGCAGATTTATCCCAAACTTATACTTCATACAGCAACAGGAATATCAGAATCACCTTTTCTTTTTTCTCATGAAAAATAATTTACAGTTAAAACAAAACCTGCTCTCTTTAAAGCTGAAGGATGAAATCAAAGTTCCATCTTGTTCTGACTGTGTGATAAAATGACTTAAAAGAGATTATGAAGAAGCTGGTGACACTATAAATAAATAAATCATGAAACGTTTGGATTTCTGTGGATGAAAGAATCATTAAACTTGACTGCTGCCTTGGTTAAACACAATGCATGTCGGTTGTCATGGTTACAGCTCTCTTTCTCTCTCTCTCTTTTGACTATCGTGATAAAATGTGTCAATGAAACTGTAAAAGATAATCTTCTAATTGATCCTATTTCCAATTTTGGGCGAGATGATTCTACACTTTTGTTTTGAAGGCCAGATCAGCGAACAGGAAGTAAATGTTGATTTCCGCCAAGAACAATTAGCATGTTAGCTGCTCCCTCGTCCTGTTGTCTCGGTGTATTGTTCTGAAAGTCTTCAGATTTTTTTTCTCCTTCTTAAACTCTTGGATGAGTGTCAAGGGTCCGGGTTTCAGGATCTTAAAGAGAGAGCAGGTTTGTTTTCTTTCTTCTTCTGTGAACTTGTTTACTGTAGTTGTAGCAGTTAGCCTTTAGCTAACGATCAGCTAGCTCAGCCTGATGAATCAAAGGTCTCAGACTGAGGTTTCCACTCTCTTCCTTCTGATCCTCAAAGAACGGACAGTCTGATTTATTGGGATCCTGTTCAGATCTGATTCTTTGTCATGTCGCTGTTTAAACCACATTTAGCTGCTTGTTAACTGGTTGATGTATGGAGCTGCTTTACTGAGTTATTTTCTTCCATCAAACAGATGTCTGTTTAAAAATATTTTAAAATAATTTAACATATAGCACTTCACACACATGGACTTTATCAGGTGTCCCTTCCAGGCATAAAACTGTCAGAATGTTGTTTAATGATATTCAGAGAAATGACAACACGACTGATAATGAAACACACACACTCTGCCCCTCACACAGTTGGGAGAGAAAAACAACTTTCACAAGATCATGTTAATCTTTGAGCATTTTAATAAAAAGCCTGATTGTAGATCACTGGTAATCTGATCAGTTCTATCAGTTGTCATAAAGTAGTTGGTTCAAGCCCAGCTCTGTCTGTCACATGTGACCTGTGGTGTAAATCTGTGGTCAGGGAAACAAGGGGAACTTTCTTTGTTTAAGTCAATTGACCATTGTGTGGAAATTCTTTTCTTTTTTGTCTTAGAGGTTTGTGAGGAGGTCCAGCAGCCTTCAGTGAGTAAAGAGGAGGATCCATCTGAGCAGCAGGAGAGGAGCTCCAATGTGAACCAGAAGATGATCGAGCCTCTGCACATTAAAGAGGAACCAGAGGAACCCTGGAGTCAGGATGGAGAGCAGCTTCAACAACTAGAAGAGGCTGATATCAAGTTCACTTTTACTCCTGTCAATGTGAAGAGTGAAGATGATGAAGAGAAGCCTCAGTTCTCACAGCTCCATGGGATTAAAGGTGAAGAGGTGGAGAGAGGAGCTGATGGAGAGGAGAGTGGAGGACCAGAGGCAGACAGATACTTTGATCCAGAGAGAGATGCACAAGCAGAGACTGAAGACTTTTCTGGAGCAGAGACTGATGACAGCGCTGATTGGAGGGAGACAGAACAACAATCACATCCCTGCTCTAAGAGTGGAAAAATATTTGCACATCAAAGTGATTTGAAAAAACAGGAGGTGATTCAAACAGGTGAGAAACTCTACAGCTGCTCACAGTGTTGTAAAAGTTTTAAAGTGTGTTCCTGTTGCCTGTTTATAGGAAAATTTTTGATTTGTAAAGTATGTGCACATAGTAACAGACAAGTAGCCACTGCATTGATTTACATTCTGAACCAGCCTTTACACAGAGTCATACTCAAAGGATGTTATTTGCTTACTTTTTCTTAATTAATGATCACATTGCTATCTGTTAACTGTTACTGAATCGTTAGCTCTATCACCTCTCTGGTCTGCCGACTTGATGCATGGACAGGATGTTTTCTGTTGAGGTGCTGCAGCTTTAATGACATGCTGTTACGCTAATCTAACTCTGTTTGATAAAAGACACACTGCATAATGCTTTCTTTTTGCTTCAACATGTAGTGATCCCACACTTGGGATACTACCTGCTGTCTCTTCTGTCGAGTCTCATCTTTATGCCCCTCTTTCTTCCTACATGATTTTGTGTGCTTCACATCTATGATACAGTGATGGATCAGCAGTGGAAGCAGCAAGCGCATTATGCAGCAGCAGGGAGCATCCATGTCAGACACAGTGCGCACTGTTGTATAATGGTCCAGATTTAAACACATACTTTGCCTCGAAGCTCAGATGAGTCTGGACTTGTTTCCACTGCACACCATCAAAGATCGCCTGCTCTAAAACCATCACCAGTAGATCTCTGGTGCTGCTACTGGATACAGAGCTGAAACTCTGCAACTTTTTTCTCCACTGTAGTCATGGGGTGCGTAGTGACACCACTTCCTCTTCATGTCTGTCTACTACAGAGCTTCTCTGACTCTATTGTAGAGGTAAGATCGGGCCTAAAAAATCCAGCCCGACCCGACCCGACCCAGGCCCGCGGGTATAAAGCCCGACCCGGCCCGAGCCCGATCAATAAACTCGATTTGCAGGCCCGAGTCCGAAAAAACCCGAAATTTTATATTTTATTTGTGAGGACTCAGGAGGAGGAGAAAAGGGAGGGGATGCGTCAGTCAGTCCCGGACAGAGCACTGCTCCGGTGATCACATTTGTGACGATGCCTGTGCATAATGATATCAAATTAAAGCCTGTCTTTTGTAACAAATTCTCCCAGTTAAACAAGACTGTAAGATGCATATTCAATAAACATTTCTATCTTTTATATTTGTGTGTCTGTTCTATCAGGTGTGATAGTTCATGCTTCATTTCGTTGGCAAAATGCAGCAGCCCATTTGACATTTATTTTAATTTCTTCGAGTTGGCAGAAACAAACGCAAGTTTTCTTAATGTTAGAATAATCTACGTATTTTTATGATCAGTATAAATGCATTTACACAATGAAATAACGCTGGAAAAGTTTGTTAAAAATATTTCTGTGTGTCATATTGTGCTCACATGGATGCGCCTCTCTGACAAGAAGAGGAACAGCAGCAGGAGCACGTCTCTGGGCTTCATTGTAGATCACAAGGAAGGGCATCTGAGATACACGGGGTAAAGCCTCCAGAGCGCAGTAGGTTCACTAAAGTCTTCATTACCAAAGGCGGAAACAAACAGACTTTAAAAATCCTCCGCTGGAGACTGCGCGCACGGATGAATCCATTCATACATGTTTCTGGACCGGCTGATGTTTGCAGAAGTCAGACCTGCTGAGGTAGGTGGTCCAGGGCAGTCATCCCGGTGTAAAGTGAGTATTGTGCGGGAGTTCAGTCTCGGGTCTCGTCCTGAACATCTGGCATTGAGCGCTGCGTAAAGCGCGCGCGTGTCCCAAGCCGAGTTTGGTTATTACAGACTTCAGTCAGCAATGGCTTGTGAAACAGGTGCCACTGCCTCTGGTTGAAAAAGCAGAGCCCTAAAGCTTCCTAGTATGCTTTTGACTGTGAGTGTGTACGGTCGGGAAGGTAAAGGGACAGGAGGAGAAGAGTAGATAATATATAAATATATATTTATTAAAAAAAAGTTGGCGAGAGGGAAGGCCGGGCCCGACCCAACCCTACCCGAACGTAATAACTGACACTTTGGGCTCAGGCTCGGGCGTAAGATCTTACCTCTACTCTATTGGTGCTGCTGATCTGCTTTTGAACATGAGACGCTGAAGTTAGGATGTGAATTGTGATCGTAGCATAAAGCTCTGATTATCCTGATGGTATCAGGGCTGCATGTGTGAAAAGGCCTCATGTTCTGAGTCTTTTCTGGTGTAAACCCACACAGGTGTGGGTTTGCCAGGGATCACCTCTCACATTTGTAAAGTCTCCTTGCCTCCAGTATTCAAGCGCTTGTGTTCATGAAAGATCTCCAACCTTAATCAGATCTTGCAGGATGAATCCTGTCACCTGTCTTCCCTCCAGAATGATCTGGTCACACTAACCAGCAAACTTCAGTTTGGCCTGGTGTCTTTATTCTTCAGATATCTCAGGTAATCACACAGAGTGGTCAGATCGGAGAGTCAAAGGATATCTGCAGTGTTTTACTCTTTCATCCAGCCCGCTCTGAGACTTGATTAATGGTTAAGTCTGAATCTTGTAAACTTGACCGGGGACTTTGGTGTGTTCTAAATCCAACTTATCAGGAGATTCAGCCTCAGCTGACTCTCACATATCATTCATGGACAACTTGGTTTTAGCCTCAGTCTGTTTGTTTGTTTCTGTAACTAATATCTAAAAGGGATGCATCATTGTAGCAGAGTGAATAATTAGATTCAAGGTGTTGGTTCAGGTTGAGATCACTAAGTTCATGCCATTATGTCGGCCAGAACATGGCTTAAGGCCACTTCGAAAGTAGGATGAATAATGACAGAGGTCTGATGTTATGGTATATCAAGTCTCTGAATTCACAGGTAAGGCACACAGTCACATAGTTTGAAGAGGGTGAGCGTATATGTGTGTTTCTTTTACAAGACATAAAAGAGCTAAATCATAAGTCATCAATACAACTGGTAATTGATCCTCATTCTGTTACTACTTAAACACTATGCTGAACCCTCAGGATGATTAACAATCATGCATGCATACCAGCAAATAACAATAATAAGGTATTCATGATTCACACCAAACACAAAATGCGAATAAAATTACAAAACTTCAAAGAGACTTGAACATGCATCACCCTACATGAATCACCATTGGGGGTGAGCGAGTGGCAGTGATAGACAGGCAAACACGAGGCTTGCTAATCAGCTCATCAATCACAATCAGCACCTGCTCGGACTCCCCCTGACATCCACAAATCTAAACCAGATTGACATAAAACTTCAACAAAAGCATGAGCAAACAGAATCAACTGTACACTATAAAGTACGACTGTTGTGATTTCAGAAGCTAATCCAACAGGAAAACAACAATAATTTCTCCTGTTGCGCTTTCAACAATGGGAGGTAGTCAGAATGCAGCTCCATCCAGTCAGCCATGTTTTACAGATGGTGTATCACTTAAACATCATTGTTTTGTTCTGAGGAGTGTAAAGTTCCACTAATGTTGAGGAATTTCAAACTTTTTCTGCAGATGTCCAGGAACTGTCAAAGATGAAAGAACAGACTTTCCATGCCAAGAATGAGGCTGAAGATGAAGAGAAACCTGAGTCCTCACAGCTTCATCAGATAGAGACCAGAGCTGATGGGGAGGAGAGTGGAGGAAATGAGGAGGGAAACTCTGCACCAGGGAGACACTTTAAACCAGATACAGAGGTCAAGACTGTAGACTCCTCTGAGGCTGAGACTGGCAACAATGATGATTGGATGGAGGACAGCGATTGCGAGTCAGGTTTAAAATATGCAAAACAAAATCAAGTTAGGAGACAAAAGCCTGGAGAAATACCCCTCGACCGCTCTGAATATGGTAAAACATTTCGATATGACAGTCAGCTAAGAAGTCACAAAACGGTTCACACTGGAGAGAAACCCTTTGGCTGTGATGAGTGTGGTAAAACATATAAAAAGAGAAGTAGTCTTAAAAGTCACAATATGATTCATACTGGAGTAAAACCCTTTAGCTGTGATGAGTGTGGTAAAACATTTACTAAGAAAAGTAGTGTAAACAGTCACAAAATGGTTCACACTGGAGTAAAACCCTTTAGCTGTGATGAGTGTGGTCAAACGTTTACAAAGAAAAGTAGTCTAAACAGTCACAAAATTGTTCACACTGGAATAAAGCCCTTTAGCTGTGATGAGTGTGGTAAAACATTAAGATCCAAATGGAAGCTGAGCAATCACAAAATGGTTCACACAGGAGTAAAGCCCTTTAGCTGTGATGAGTGTGACAAAACATTTACATATAAAAATCATCTGAACAGTCACAAAGTGGTTCATGCAGGAGTAAAACCCTTTAGCTGTGATGAGTGTGGTAAAACATTTAGATGGAAAAGTTCTCGAAACAGACACATAACAGTTCACACTGGAGAGAAACCCTTTAAATATGATGAGCACGGTAAAACAGTTAGTCACAAAGGGAAGCTTAACAATCATAAAATAATTCACACTGGGGTGAAACACTTAAGGTGTGATGAATGGAAAAGTGATGTAAACAGACACAAAAGGGTTCACACTGGAGCAAAACCATTTAGCTGCAATGAGTGTGGTAAAACATTTAAACAGAAAGGTCTTCTATTCAAACATAAAGTTGTTCACACTAGAGTGAAACACTTTAGTTGTGATGAGTGGAGTAAACAATGCAGATCCAAAAAGCAGTTAAACTCGCACCAAATGATTCACACCGGAGAGAAACCATTTCACTCTGATCTGTATGGTAAAACATTTGGGTTTAAAAACAACTCAATCACAAAATGGATCACACAAGAGTGAAACCCTTTAGCTGTGATGAGTGTGGTAGAATGTTTAGACAAGTCATCTTAGCACTTATAAACTTTTTCACTGTCAGTTTGGGGAGATGGGGAGATAAAAAAAATATATTAATACCAAATCCAGTTAGAGTATGGAATTCCAGATGAGTTTGAACACTTTTTCTGAAGCTGTTGTCCTTATCTTAGCAGTACCCCAGTCAGGATGGAGCAGAGCTAAAGTTTATCATCTCTTATAGACTTACAGTCCCTGAGGCAGCACTATGTAACTCCAGCTATTCATTCACTTTTGCTAATGGAATATTTTGTTTCAGTGATGTTTTAACTCCTTTGTGCCCTTTTAGAGACCTTTTCTTCAAGTCATAATGTTGTGGTTGTATCAATTGTTAAGTGGAAAATGCGAAGATAGCTTGCACTGCTGACCTTGTAAAAACAGCTCTTTTGTTTTTTTTCTTAGTACTAAGGATTTTTACCAAACCCTAGACAGACTGTAATGGGTCTTGCAGAGGTTTATGTTGGGGGAGGGGTACCTTTTTAAAGTTTTGAACCTGATTAGTGTTCGAACAGCAGAGCGAATCCACCCTGAGAGGGTACTTCATCATGCCTCACATTACTTTGACATCAAGTAACGGCCATTTCCCCTGACCAATTTGAAAGATCTATGAGACTGAGGCCCCATCCACACGAAGCCAAACCGAGGTCTAAACGCATAAGCTTTTTGCCGAATCTGTGTATCATCCATACGAAGACGGCGTTTTGGGGGTCTGTAAATGATCATTTTTGAAACCACGTTCCAGAGTGGAAAGATTTTGAAACGCCGTATACGCAGCTCTGGGATTACTGGCTCTCTGTAACTTTTCAGATAAGCTTACGTCATAGTTTCATATCTTCATTGACACGCATGCGCCACACGCGACAACAACAATGGCGGCGTACGTGAAGCATATGAGCGGATGAAGCTACTGTCCCTATTGCAGCAAAATCTCTTTCTCAATCACCACCGAGTTGAACAAACAATTATCAAGGACACATTACGGCACTTTATGATCACTTTATCACAATCTCTGTTTACAACTTTTGCCGCAAGTGCGCATGCGCACTGTTTTTTTCGTCTGTTTCTGCTTGTTTCCGTCAAAATGTTACAGCGCCCCTAGACGTCTGGCATGTGTTTTACAGCGTTTCGATGCGTATCGGGTGCATTCATATGGACGCACACATTTTCTGAGACGCCTTCGTCTTTATGAAGATGGTTTTGGAAACTGTTTAGCGTTTTGTCTCCGTGTGGATGGGGCCTGAGTTTCAAAGAGATATGGTTATGATGTTTTTGTACTTTTTGCAAGTTCTTCTTCTTGTTTTTCCTTGATTTTTGTAACATTTTGATCTGGTGTTATATTTGATGTAAATAACCCAAGTTTGTTATATGTTCGTATTTTTTCAATAAATTCTTTTTACTTTTGAAGAGAGCTGGAGTGATTTTTTATTATTGATTTTAAAGTCATGGCCCCTGAACAGGTAAGATCAGCAATCCACATGACTCACATTTGTTATCGTTTGATCATATCGTCCACATAAAGCCCAAAAATGCAAATCTTTCAAAACATGGTCCCAGAGTGAACACATATCAACACAGTGCCCTAGCGTTTCTGTGACCAAACACATCCTCACATTTTCAGAAATGCCCTTCAACTTTCTGCATTGTGAGGGAAATTCTTGTCTGTCTTTTGATGAGTCTGTGAAAATCAGTTTCCTGTTCTTTGCTGACAGAAGTGGCACCTGGTGTGGACTTCTGCAGCTGTAGTCGATCTGCTTCAACATTTTACATGTTCAGAAATGTTTTTCTGCGTACAGTGGTTGAAATAGGCAGTTCTATAAGTTTTGTTGCCTTTCAATTATCTCAAACTGCACTGACCATTCTCTTCTGATATCAAAAAGGTATTTTCTGGACATTTTTATTTTCTTTGGACCATTCTCTGTAATTCTCAGGGATGGATGTGCATGTAAATCCCATTGCTCTTTCATTCTGATGTTCTGTTTGAGCTTAAGCAGGTCATGTCGCTCATGTTCCTAACAAAACCATAAAGTAACTTTGATGACTTTGGTTCTTTATTATATTTTTGTGCAGTCAAATACTCATACTTGTATGCTTAGAATTATGGCATCTGTTAAATCCCAAGTCTGTCACCTCCTGAAGACAAGATGGCTCCCTGTCAATCATGCCTTGACCACACCCACCAAACCTTGAAAGCTGGACCCTGTAGGCCTCAGTCTCCCTCTTTCCCTCCAAACCGCAGCAGGCAGACAAAGGAGCTGAACATGTGAGTGAGAACAATGAATAAACACCTTTATGTGTGAAAAGCTAACATGGACTTGATGCTGATATGTTTAACTCTGATACATTGTTTGTTTCCTTATGTTAGATACCTGACCGAATGAGTTATTTGTGTTTATTGGATGGAGCGATGCATTAAAAGTAAGTTTAGTACTATTTGTCAGGATTTCTCTTAGTAGGTAAATTTGTAATATTATTTTCTGAATTTGTCTAGATAAATCATCTGCATCCATCCATCTGTTTGTTGAGACCACAACATGAAATAAGCCCAGTGAAACGGCCATTGGAATCCTTTGTTTGAATGTGCACCTCCCCACATGTTCTGTGTAGCAACACCATCAATGGAGTAGAGTTTTTTCACCATCAGAGCAGGAAAGATGATCAATTCAAGGCAAAAGCCCACACGGACACTGATGGAAGAACTTAATGATGTTGTTGGTATCACACGTGCCTTGCGTACTTTGGTGAAATACCCCTCTGTTTATCCAGTTTTATTTTTGTTTATCGATGTCCAGTACATGTTGAAAAAAGCTCTGTCATGGAGTGGCTCGAAAGCAAAACTGTGAAATGATTGTGAAAAAAAAAGATATCCCGGATCCAAATGTTGTTCACTCTTACATGACTTTTTACACAAAATAGAAGTTAAATGTAGATTTATCACAAATTAAATCGCCACAGGAATATCAGAATCACCTTTCCTTTTTTTCTGAAAAATAATTTAGGAGCCACAGTTCAAGAAAAACGTGCTCTCTTTAAAACTGAAGTATGTAAGTATGAAATCAAAGTTTCATCTTGATTCTGACTACGTGATAGAATGACTTAAAAGACATTTTGGAAAAGCTGGTGACACTGAATAAATAAATCATTAGATGTATGGGTTTCTGTGGATGAAATAATCACCAAACTTGACTGCTGCCTTGATTAAAGAGGACATATCATGCTTGTTTCCCCTTTTCTCTATGCCAGACTAGGATGCCTGTAAAGCATTTCTGCCCTCAGTACAAGTCATTTAGTTCCTTCATTGCCCCACAATAGCGTTCTCAAAATCCTCATTTTAGGCCATTATCAAGCTGTTGTTGAAATGCTCGGATCTCAGGATGACCTAAAGTTACCTCACAACGTTTCAGCCCTTTGTGCTCTGATTGGTCAGGTCTATCGGGGGTAGAGCCAGCCTGTCCTTCTTCTACATTATTTTCCAGCAGGCTCAAAGCAGCGACCGCGTATTGAGTCCCCCTACAGGCCAGAGCTGCTAATGAGTGAATGTGAGCTAGGGAGCTATATACCCCTGCTGATGGATGTGTTCCTCAGTGATGGTTTTGTGGCTAACGGACATCACAGAGGAGGAAGTGTTTTATCAGATTACTCCAATAAAAAGGAATGTACCTCGTGTCGTAACGACATTTGAAATCTCGCGGACATCTCGCAATGACCTATTTTCAGAGGCATCAAATCTCGTTCTAGGATATCAGAAAAAATACAAAATCTCATTTTTTGAAAATTAAGGGGTTGTAAGGTCTTGTTTTCAAGTTTATTATATTATATGTAAGTATTAAATCATGCATCAGCATGATATGTATCCTTTAAGCACAAATACAGGTCTGTTGTCATGGTTACAGCTCTCTCTGCCTCTCTCTATTAATTATCAAGATACATTTGTTTATTAAACTTTAAAAAGACAATCTTCTAGTTGATCCTTTTTTAATTGTTTCCGGTGGAACAGATGACTCTACACTTTTATTTTGAAAAGCGATTAGGAAATACATGTTTACTTCCGGGTGTCGATGCTTTTCCCCCGCCAAGCACAGTTAGCAGGTTAGCTGCTCCCTCGTCCTGTTGTCTCAAAATATTTTTTGTAAAAGTCTTCTAATTTTCCTTTCCCTATTTGACTCTTGGATGAGTGTCAAATGTTCGGGTTTCAGGATCTGAGAGAGAGAGCAGGTTTGTTTTCTTTCTTCTTCTCTGAACTTGTTTATTGTAGATGTAGCAGCTTAGCTTTTAGCTAACGATAAGCTAGCTCAGAGTTTTTGATGAATCAAAGGTCTAGGGTTTACACTCTGTTCCTTCTGATCCTAAATGACCAGACAGTCTGGTTTATTGGGATCCTGTTCAGCTCAGTCGATCAGGTCTTCTTTCTCACGTTGCTGTTTAAACAGCATGTGAGCTGATTGGTAACTGGTTGTATGGAGCTAATTTCAGCCAAATTTCAACAGTAAAATAACATGAAGGACTTACTCAGAACTACTGCCATTAACCGAAGCCAAACAAACCGAAGAAAAACACAGCCTGGCTTTAAGTTTGTGCTCTTGTTGAAGTCAGTCACATGGTAGTTTAGCCCTTGATTGCATGAATTATTACTTAAAAATGGTAAAAAAATGTTTTGAATGCTTTTATTACATAAAATGGTCTAAATAATAGATAAATGAAAAATATTTTTAAATAAGTTTAAAAGTTCAATTTTTTAAAAATTTTTTTAAAAACTGCAAATACACCACCGCAGCATCATGTCGCCACCTTCACAGCAGAGTCCCGCACTAAGTCGGGTGTCGCGAGTGCTGAGGCAGATAACTGTCTTGCCCATAGTTGTGTCGCTATGGTTTGCTTACATTCAATTCAATGCAATGCATTTTTCCTCTCCGCTCTGACAAACGCCTCCTCCCCTGCTCCTCTCACGCAACACCGATAAGCCGCACGGCAACCAAACCGTCTCTGGTGGAGGTGGAGTGCCCCCGACATGCAGGCTGCGGTCGAATAGTCACCTCCTAAGCTCTTTCCTATCTACTTTTCCTTAACCCTGATGGAAAATGTCATGAGGTTAAGGAAAGGAGAAAGGAGAATTCAGAAGGATTAGGAAAGGAAAACTGCCGTGCAGAGAGAATCCGACTACACTTTCACTAAGCTTCGTCATCATGTGATGTGACGGCGGATGTTACTGCTGTGGTTAAACTACAATTTTCCGAAGGTGGACTACAAAAGACGCATCATATATCATGACAATGTTGTTCCTTTCAGACAACATTGAACACAATAACCTGTTAAAAATTGCATCTGAATAACCGATGTTGGAAGTGAGGATTTAAATAAATCTGTCCTCTCATTATCAACATGAACACCAACCAGTGCATGAAAATAAATGAACTGAATGAAAGAAAGGCAGAAACTGTTAAGACCACAATCTAATGGTGTACAAATGATTAATATTGAACCATGTTTAAAACATAATCAACATCAAACGTCTCATATCCTGCTCTCTTCAGAGAATAAGACTACTGGAAAGTTAAGGCAGGTTTTGGTAAACTTTAGAAAGGATCCAACAGCAGAGGTAACTCATATGGTCTGTGTGATTTGTTTGTCATTATTCGGTTGAATTCGGATGCAGTCGGAATACGCGCTGTTTATAAAAGCTGTTGCCGCGGTGAATTGTGGGACAGAATAATCTCCTCTCCTTTCGTAAAGGATGGTCCGGTGTATCCTATGCTAAAGGAGATAATAAAGGAAGCATTGAGCCACCTTTCCTATGCATTTAAACTATTCGAACAGCTCTAATCACGAACTACTTCCGGTTCATTTCACTCCGTTAGGAACCTTCCTAAGCAAAAATGACTTTTCGACCGCAGCTGCAGTCTTTTTTCAAGCGGCTGCTGCCACCGCGGTCCGAGACGTAGCTGTGATTCAGCCAATGTCAGAGCAGAGGCCACCTAAAAGTGTCTCACAACAATCCCTTCCCTAAAAACAATTCAGTAGAAATGCTTTCCCACGTCCAGTTCTTCGATAGTTCGATATGATTGGCTGCTGCCAGGCAGCCAGAAAGTTCAAAACACTGGACTCTGAGCAGCAGGGCAAAATCTGTGCGCGTGCTCCTGGGCGGCAACCGCTTCTGGCTCCTACCGCGGCGGTCAAAACCACTTGCTGTCTGCTGCCTGCCCCTTATTGAAGTGACTGGAGGCGGCGCGTTGCCGCGCGGCAGTGTGAAGCGGAGTATAAAGACACAGATATACACACACACTGACACACACACTCAGGCAGCGGAAGAAGGAGCGACCATAACGGTAAAAAAAAAAATAAAAATGTAAACAAACATTAATGGATGACCAGAAGCTTACCAAACAATCTCCCCAAGCAAAAATCTCAACATTTTTAAGCCAACTGCCCTTACTAAGAAGGGAAGCACAGCTAGCAGTGTAGGAAACTTTCAGCATGTAGTTTCTCCTTATTGTCAGTCACTTGCTATAACTTTATTAATCATGATTCATCTTCTCTCCACCTGCTGAGCTTACATGGTGACATGAAATGTTACATTCTCCCTGTTTTTTAATACTTTTATACTTTATGCTGTGTATTTTTTTGAGAATGTTGTAGTTGTATTGTATGAAAAAATGCTCCATTGCCAAAAAAAGTGAACAAAATTCAGTGCTCACTATTTATACAGTTCTAAATGTTCTTAAAGTATGATATTACGGAGTATTTTTGATGGCCAAATGTGCAAAATGCATATTCTAGCAATTTTTCAACTGGTCTTAAGATTTTGATCAGGACTGTATGTATCTATGCTTATATGTGTATCCACAAAATGAAGAGTTTTATGCTCGATGTTAAAGTGTCTTGACATAACACTTGTTATAAATTGGAAGATGGCGGCCATTGATGGAATGGTTCTGCTGCTGCGGTTTTGACCAATAAAAGGAGATTTATTCAGAGATTTAGAGATTTGATTTGAGACAGAACACGGGCCATGTTGGACTGATGATACGAGCCTAGAGCCAAAATCAACCCTGCTGAAGATTTTTATGCTCGATTGTAAAGTGTCTTGAGATAACACTTGTTATGAATTAGTGCTATGCAAATAAAGATCGATTGAGATTGAATGATACAGCAGGCAGCCCCTGGTCTGTTCTGAGACTTGATTAACGGTTAATTCTGCATCTTGTAAACTTGACCAGGGACTTTGTCGTGCTTTAAATCCAATTGGTCAGAAGATTTAGCCTCAGTTGACACTCAGATATCATTAATGGACAACATGGTTTCATCCTCAGTCTTTTTGGATTTTTGGCCTTCACTCATATTGACACAGGGATGCATAATATGTCAAACTGCTACTCACTCAGTTCCTGTGGAGATCTGTAGCTAAAGTTTGGGACTTGGGCCTTTAACTTGGTGCCTGAACAGGAACTACACTTATTCAATATTGTCATTGTCGGAAAAGAAAATTATTCCCTTCTCATGGATGTCAGAAAGATAATTCCCTTGTTATCTACCTCTTTCTGATGGTGCCAGTGCGTAAAGATGACATGAAAGTAAAGTTGTCTTTAAAGAGTTAACTTGCAAGGAATGAGCAGCTTACAGAAAATGTGTGCGGTTTCCTCTCATCATAGTCTGTATGGTCTAACATAAACATTTGTACACAGCAAATGGGTGGGACAGTGCTAGTCTACCTCGCAACAGAAGATGTTGAAGGGTTGTTTCCTTCTCCATTCTTTGCCTGCCATATGCTGATTGTGTTGCCTTCTGTTGGAGTGCACTTTAAGTTGGAGTGCGATAAACCTCACAGTTGATTTTCTTGCTGAAGATTACCTGTTTATGGAGGAACAGACATTGTTGCTTCTCTCCAGGAGATTGGAGTTTCTCTATTGGTTGAGGCCCAGTTGAATGATTCTAATGGTGTGGTTGTCAGACCATGTTTTAATCTTTTATACCACTGAGCAGTAAATCTGCTGGGGTCTTGGCATTTATTTATTGCAAGTTTTGGTCAAGCAGGGTACATTTCTTCCTGTGTTACAGGTGGGTCAATGCACTGTTTTGCTCTTCTGTAAGTGAGGGGAGATTATTGTTGATTATTAATATGCTTTTCGAGCACAGTATCTATCAACAGAACCAGCGTTTAACTTGATTCCATCGTTGGTGTGCCCTCCAGGGCAGATAGCTTATGGCAAGTTTTTCTTTCATGTAGCATTAGTGTCACATGTAGAGTGTATCTCTATCACAATTAGCAAACAGAATCACTTATACATTATGAAGTAGGACTGTTGTGATTTCAGAGGCTCAGAATGCAACTCTATCCAGTTAGCCATGTTTTCCAGATGGTGTATCACTTAAACATTATGAGTTTTGTTCTGAGGAGTGTATAGTTCCATTAATGATATGGAATTTCAATCTTTTCCTGCAGACATCCAGCAACTGTCAACAATGAAAGAACAGCCTTTCCGTGTGAAGAATGAGGCCGAAGATGAAGAGAAACCTGAGTCCTCACAGCTTCATCAGATAGAGCCCAGAGCTGATGGAGAGGAGTATGGAGGAAATTATGAGGTGCGAAACCCTACTCCAGGAAGACACTTTCAACCAGATACAGAGGTGAAGACTGAAGACTCTTCTGATGCTGAGACTGACGACAGTGACGATTGGATGGAGGACAGCGAATGTCAGCGGGGTTCAAGACATGTGAAACAAAATCAAGTTAGAAGACAAAAGTCTGGAGAAAAACCCTTCAGCTGTGATGAGTGTGGTAAAACATTTCGATATGACTCTCGGCTCAAAAGTCACAAATTGATTCACACTGGAGAGAAACCCTTTAGCTGTGAAGAGTGTGGTAAAACATTTAGTACCAAATATATTCTTAAATATCACAAAATGGATCACACTGGAGTAAAACCCTTTAGCTGTGATGAGTGTGGTAAAATGTTTCCAAGAAAAACTAATCTAAAGAATCACAAAATGGTTCACACTGGAGTAAGACCCTTCAGCTGTGATGAGTGTAGCAAAACATTTAGATTCGCTGGTGAGCTAAAAAGTCACAAAATGATTCACACTGAAGCAAACCCCTTTCGCTGCGACGAGTGTGGTAAAGTATTTACACATAAAGGTAATTTAAAAAAACACAAAATGATTCACACTGAAGTAAACCCCTTTAGCTGTGATGAGTGTGGTAAAACATTTACAAGTAAAACTAATCTAAATAATCACAAAACAGTTCACACTGGAGAGAAACCCTTTGGTTGTGAAGAGTGTGGTAAAACATTTGGTTCCAAATATATTCTTACATATCACAAAATTATTCACACTGGAGTAAAGCCCTTTAGGTGCAATGAGTGTGGTGTATTATTTGCAAGGACAAGTAGTCTAAACACCCACAAAATGATTCACACTGGAGTAAAGCCCTTTTGCTGCTATGAGTGTGGTAAAGTATTTACAAGGAAAACTAATCTAAAAAATCACATAATGGTTCACACTGGAGAGAAACCCTTCAGCTGTGATGGGTGTGGTAAAACATTTAGACTTAAAGGTGCTCTAAACGTTCACAAATTGATTCACACTGGTGAGAAACCCTTTAGCTGTGATGAGTGTGGTAAGACATTTAGACAGAAATGTAATCTTGGCAGACATGAAATTGTTCACACTGGAACATAGGTGATAATTCAGGAAGTGACGAGGAAATCATCCATTAAGTTATTTGAGACAGAAAATTCCTCAGACACCAATCTCCTAAAACAAGCCTCCCAGGTTGGCCTGCTGACCTTGCCTGAAGGCAACTTCCAACTGTTGATATTTACTCTCTTCGTGGACTACAATGCCTTCATGTGGAATAACTTGTGACAGTTACTTCTTAGACATATATGTAAACATGCATAAAGTTGCAGGAAAAAGTATGTGAACCCTTTGGGATTACTTGGATTTCTGCTTAAATTGGTCATAAAATATGTTTTGATCTTCATCTAAGTCACGTCACTGGATAAACACAGTCTGCTTAAACTAATACCGCACAAAAAAATATAAGTTTTCATGTTTTTATTCGACACAGTATGTAACAGTAACAGTACAGGGTGGAAAAAGTATGTGAACCTCTTGGCTAATTACTTCTTCAAGAGCTAATTGGAGTCATGAGTCAGCCAACCTGGAGTCCAATCAGTGTGATTAGATAGGATGTGTTGGTTAAAGCTGCCCTGCCCTATAAAAAACACACACCAGTTGTAAGTTTGCTGTGCTGAAGAGGCATTGCCTGATGTGAACCATGCCTCGCACAGAAGAGCTCTCAGAAGATCTGCGATCAAGAATTGTTGACTTGCATGAAGCTGGGAAGGGTTACAAAAGTATCTCTAAAAGCCTTGATGTCCATGTGCTCACGGAAAGACAGACTGTCTAGAAATGGGGAAAGTTCAGCACTGTTGCTACTGTTGCTCAGCGTAGTCGTCTTTCTGACAGTCGAACCAGCCCAGCTTCGTGAACAGCTTCGTACAGAAGAATGGTTCTTAACTCCTCCTGACTGTTGAACAGGTCTGATCTACAACTACAGGAAACGTTTGGTTGAGGTTATTACTGCCAAAGGAGGGTCAACCAGTTATTTAATCCAAAGGGTCACATACTTTTTCCACCCTGCATTGTGACTGTTTATATATTGTGTTGAATAAAAACATAAAAATGTATAATTATTTGTGTGGTATTAGTTTAAGCAGACTATGTCTGTCTAGTGATGTGACTTAGATGAAAATCAGAACATATTATATGACCAATTTCAGCAGAAATCCAAATTGGTCCAAATCCAAATCCCAAAGGGTTCACATACTTTTTCCTGCAACAGTAAATGTCTATATATTTTATCTGCTGTTGTATTTCATGTTTAGAATAAGATTTTTATATTCAAGGCTTTATGGTAAAGCCATAATGAGAAGCATTTAAGTTTTTTTTAATGTATTTTTTGGGCATTTTTGTGCCTTTATTGACAGGAGAGAGACAGTGAATAGGCTTGTGAAAGGGGGTGAGAGAGTAGATGAAGACACTCTGCAAACTGGTCACAGGCAGGATTTGAACCTGGACCGGCAGAAGAATGTACATAGGGTGCCTGGTTGCCAACCACTCCGCCAAACCAGCACCCCAGAAACATATAAGTTTGATCTCATATATTGCTTATATTTGTGTTTAAGGAATCATGTAATGGTTTTAATGTTGTTTTTTTTACTTTAATACCCTTGTGTTTAGTATCATAGTAGGTGATATGATATGCTTTCCCATATGTATGTTATATTGAGTGGTTACTAAATTTCAACTTCAGTTTTGGCCTTTTTAAAAGTTGCTAAAATACCTGCTGAGAAGACCTTTCCAATGACATCACTCCAGAAGTAAACAGGAAACAAAAGAGTCTTGCAGAGCCCCGCTCCTCAGTTATCTTGCCTGGTCAAGTCTAGTCTGTCGTGAAGTCTGTCTTTAAAGTCTTGTCTAGTCTTGTTCTGCGTCTGCTTAGTCTTATCTCTGTTGTATGTTTCTTTGTCTTTTCATTTTTGTAATGCGCCCATTATTTGTCTTCATAAACCAGCTATAACTTTTGAAAGACTCTCTCAAAGCAAATCACGATTCTTGTTTATTTACCTCGTGTGACTGACAATTTAGCCACTTTGGGAAAAATAAGAGAGTCATCTTTTTCTTTTTTATTATTCCTTTTAATCCTGCTGATCAAGAACTCCAAGCCCAGCTCCACCCCACAGAGACAGAAGACAGAGCCTGCAAGTCCAATCTACGACAGCAACTTGCTCCCATGAAAACTAAACCTGGGAAAACTGTCCCAGGTTGGAATCTTCTCCTCTCTGGATTCAAAGTGCCACCTGAATTCAGGCTCATCTGCCCTTTTGAAACCACACTGGATCCAAAAGTCCACAAGCTGGCAGCTTCAGGCCATAGAAGAGACCTGACTCCAACTCTACGTCACTACGTCGGACTGTGTGGCTCTGACTTGGTTTATGGGTGTCTTTATTTTTTCTTCAATTAACTAACTACCCCTGATTTGACATTTTCCCAAACCTCTTTTCATCTGTTATTCAATCCTCAGTAACCACTCAATATACGTAAATACATCTGCTTAGTGTTCTTAGCATCTTTCATTATTCCAAGAATCAGTACATCTTGGCCATTTAAATATTTCTAAAGTGTTGTCATTTATAGTTTTAATAAATCCTTTTTGAATTAAAGGCCTGCCTGTTGGGGTTTGTTTGGAAAGTTTGACGTCCCTGTAAAGAAAACTTCCCATCAAGATAATGAGATTGATTCACTTTAAATGTAAGCTCTCAAGAACATGATAAAGGCTAATAATTATAAATAAATCTTTCAAAAGTTCACCTATATCTTTTCTGAGATCATTCCTCTGTGGTGCCCCAATTCTGAGAAACTAATAAAAATATGAAATTAATTTTTTTAAGACTTAACATTCATGAAGACCAGACAAATTATTGCTTTTTTGCTTCTCCATAGCAGTAAGTTCTTCCAGGCTGCATTTTTTTTTAATTCAGGGATCAGTGTTAAATAAAACTAAATGAATAATTAAACCACAGTGGTTTAAGAGGTTTTACCTGTTCTCCTTGGTGTTACAATTTATAATTATGGTTAAAAACTTTAATATTCTGAAAGTTAATCACCTTGTAGATTGCAGCCATTA
Organism: Scarus forsteni; assembly: GCA_036419115.1. Classification (NCBI taxonomy): domain Eukaryota; kingdom Metazoa; phylum Chordata; class Actinopteri; order Labriformes; family Labridae; genus Scarus; species Scarus forsteni. The sequence continues at coordinate 3,005,521 of JAZDUH010000500.1, forward strand.
TTCAGTTTACAGTGTAAGTGCAGCTAAGTTCACCTCCGTGCAACACTATTGGCCAAAATTTTTATTGTTTGATCATATCATCCACATGGAGTCCAAAAATTCAACATTTTCCAAACTTGGTCCCAGAGTGAACAAATCTCAAGAGAGTGCCATTGCGTTTCTGTGGCCCCGGTAACGGGTAGTTTTCCTCAATCCGATAGAAATCGACCCGATCAAGTGAATCTGATTTGATCTGTATACATGAACTTTTAATAAAGAGATCCAAGTTCGATCCATGTTTGCATGGCCCTAGCTGAATCTGCTTGTAGTTTTTTTTTTTTTTTTTTACATGCACAGAAGGTCACTCTGCCACTACCTGCAAATGTGTAAGAGAAGAAGAGGTGCACTTCCTGCTTCCTGTTTAGCTCTAGAAGGATGGATCCACGTCATGTTTTGTTGGGGACGCTTATTGTGTAATGGTTACTTTTATTTGAGGCTCTTTGTTTCCTCCACTGTTCAGTTCTTTTGTTTGTTCGCCATGTTTGTTAGGACACGCTCCCCGTACGTCATCTCTTACATACTACGGAGCGCCTGCGCAGACCGAACAATCCTCTCTATCAACCCAATCCACTCAGCCGTTTACATGAAGCATGAAGCGGATTATCAATCGCTGTAGACTACCTCTTACAACCTGATCGGAAATACAATCAGATCCGCGTGAATCAGATTGGCTAAGGTGTTGACCTGAGACATTTCTAATCTGATTGACCTTTCAATCTGATTGTAAATAGGATTTTTTGACCCATGTAAACTGGACCTGTGACTACAAGGCATCTTCACATTTTAAGAAATGATCCCATAGCCCCGCCTTTCCCTTCAGTTGTCTACATTGTGAGGGAAATCCTTGGGTGGTTCGAATAGTCCTTCCTTAGTCCTTTCCTATCCACTTGACCTTAAAGGAATATTTCACCCAAAGAATGATATGCCTTCATTTTCTACTCACCCTCATGCTGATCAACAATCTGGAGCACTTTTTTAATGTCTCAAATGCAGCCGGAGGTCCGGGGGGGATTTTCGCTGTCAACATACTTCCATCTAACAGGGGACAATGGCGCCCGTAAGAAAAAGGTCCATAAAAGTCCACAAAAACATGCCTATTTTCCTTCATACTGCTCGTCCACTGTAATCCAAGTGTCCTGAGCGGATAACGTCCATCATAAGTTCGAAACGAGGTCATTTAGTACATTTTTCGAGCCTAAACAGTGTTATATCGTAAGATCGTGCTGCTTCCTGCACTACGTAAGCCGCGGCAGAACAATCCAGACGACTTACATAGTGCAGGGAGCGCTCGTAGACAAGATGTACTAAATGACCTCGTTTCGAACTTATGATGGACGTTACCCGCTCAGGACACTTGGATTACAACGGACGAGCAGTATGAAGGAAAATAGGCACGTTTTTGTGGACTTTTATGGACCTTTTTCTTACGGGCGCCGTCGTCCCCTGTTAGATGGAAGTTTGTTGACAGCGAAAATCCCCCCGGACCTCCGGCTGCATTTGAGACATTAAAAAAGTGCTCCAGAGTGTTGCTCAGCATGAGGGTGAGTAGAAAATGAAGGCATATCATTCTTTGGGTGAAATATTCCTTTAACTTTAAAAAACGTCACAGGGTCAAGGGAAGACGGAAAAAAGACGAGAGGAAAGGAGAACTGCGGCCAGAGAGGAATTCGACTGCACTTTCACTTTGATGTCATATTTATGTGAGCAATGACGAACTACAATGTTCCGAAAATGAACTACAGGAAGCGCATTTGTCCTCTGCCTTATCTCACAGTGACACGATTGCAGGTAGGACCCAGAAGCAAGCAGTTTGATTAGAACAGTCTTTATTAACCAAGTTCAGAAACAGTTCAGTGCGGGTTGCGAACCCGCGACCAGGAGATCTGTGGACAGGCGCTCTCCTGACTGAGCTAACCCGGAGCTGAACAGCTGTCGGTTCCCACAGCCTTTTCAGGGAAGAGGCTGAGGACGGAGAGGAACTCAAACAGTCTTTACAGGGGAGTAGCTGATTCTTGAGCGGGGCTTCAACCCGCACCAGCGAACTTAAGAGGTGAACACTCCTCTGATTGCAGCACCTCAGAGGAGTCCAAAACTGACACCCACACCGTTGAAACAGAGAACAGGCTGTGGCTTGAGCGGGGTCGAACCCGCGACAGCTCGGGTCCACAGTCGGACGCCTTACCGACTGAGCCACCCAGGCGATGCAGTGACAGAAGCTCACACAGTCTTTATAGAAAGAGGTGAAGCAGGCTTGACTCACGCACAGACGAGCTGAGGCGCCAGGAACACTTGGAGGAGGGATTCAGGCGAACTCGCGTTGTCGGCGACAGGCAGGAAGTCAGACACCAGGCGATTGGCACAACGAGAGCAGACTGGGTTCGCAACTGGAGACGGAAGCAGGGTCAGGTACCAGACGTGGGTCACAACGAGAGCGGGCTGGATTCGCAACAGGAGACGGAAGCAGGGTCAGATACCAGACTTGGGTCACAACGAGAGCGGGCTGGATTCGCAACAGGAGGCGGAAGCAGGGTCAGATACCAGACGTGGGTCACAACGAGAGCGGGCTGGATTCGCAACAGGAGACTTCAGCAGGATCGAAAGCCGATTCAGACAGGCGGATGAATACAGGACAGAAGCTAGTCGATACCTTGGAGTCGAGCCGAGGGTCAGGCGATGAGGCAGAGTCTGGGACGAAACTGGTCGGCAACGGGTGATCAATCTGGGAAACAAGTCTGGACCTTTCAGCATGAGTGCGAAGACAGTCTGACGCTGGTTGAGTGTGGAGCTGGGGCGTAAGTAGCTGGCTTGATTACGGGAGATGAGGTGCAGGTGTGAGCGGCGGCACAGGTGAGGTGAGTCAGGACTGATTAAGGTGCAGCTGGGAGTGACAGGCTGTGGGAGAGGCTGAGGCTGCAGACTGAGATTAGACAGAACCCCCTCAAGGGACGGCTCCACGCCCACAACATCAACAGGGGTGGGGGGTGGGAAGAGTACCTAGTACTCCGAGGCGGAGTCCTCACGGACGCCAGGTGGTTGGGGTACCTCCCCCTCCTCTTCAGAGTCTACCGCGGTGGGAGAGCCTTCAGGACTGGCGAGTGAGTGTTGCCGAGCTGGACGTCCCCGCCTTCTTAGGGACGGCTGCTCCGGATGGTCCACGTGAAACTGCCAAGGCTTTATCAAGGACGCCCCGGAAGGTACCCATGATCTCTCCTCTGACCATATCCTTCCCAGTCCACGAGGTACTGTAGGCCTCTTCTCGCCGACGGAACGGAGCAGACGACGGATGGTGAATGCCGGACCTCCGCCGATGATGCGTGGAGGAGGAGGAGGAGCCACGACTGGAGACAGGGACTCTCATGGACCGGTTTAATCTTGGAGACATGGAAGGTGGGATGGACCCTCATGGATCGGGAAGGGCCAGCCTCACTGCCGCCGGGTTAACGATTCTCTGTATGGAGAAAGGACCAACAAACTTAGGTGCGAAGCTTCCTGCTCTCAACCCTAACAGTTAGTTCTTTGGTAGATAACCAAACTTTCTACCTTACCTGTTAGGTTGGAGCACGAGTCCGACGGCCGTTGGCAGAAGAGGAGTAACGATGGACGGCCCTCTGGAGTGCAGCCCTGGCTCGGGCCCATGTCCTTCTGCATTGACGGGGCGAAGGCAAGGGCAGACGGGCAGGAGACCTCATTGTCCAAGGCCGGGAACAACGGGGCTGGTAGCCGAGACACACTGGAATGGGGACAAGCCAGTTGAGGAGGAGACCAGGGAGTTGTGGGCGTACTCCACCCATAGGAGCTGCTGAGACCATGTAGAAGGGTTCTGGGACACAGTGCACCGAAGAGCCGTCTCCATCTCTTGGTTCATCCGTTCCGATTGTCCGTTGGTTTGTGGATGGAAGCCAGAGGATAAGCTGGCGGTGGCTCCCAGGAGGTGGCAGAACTCCTTCCAAAAAACTGACGAGAACTGAGGCCCACGATCCGACACCACGCCCACCGGAAGGCCATGGAGGCGAAAAGACGTGATGGAGGACCAGTTGTGCGGTTTCTTTGGCCGACGGGAGCTTCTGCAGGGGAATGAAGTGTGCCATCTTCGAGAATCGGTCAACCACGGTGAGGATGGTGGTGTGACCATCGGAGGGAGGTAGTCCGGTGACGAAGTCCAAGGATACATGGGACCAAGGACGATGTGGAATAGGCAGAGGTTGGAGGAGACCGGCAGGAGCCTGGTGAGAGGGCTTGTGTTGGGAGCAAACCTGGCAGGCTTTAACGAAGTCCCGAGTGTCTTCCTCCAGATTGGGCCACCAGAACCTCTGCCGAAGAACCTCCTGAGTGCGAAGGATCCAGGGTGACAGGTCAGATTCGAGGGGGCCCATTGCAGAACTTCAGACCGAAGGGCGTCAGGAACGAAGAGACAGTGAGGAGGACAAGAACTAGGACCAGCCTGATCCTGGGAGGCAGCCTTGACTCTTTCCTCGATGTCCCAGGTGAGGGTAGCGACGACACAGGGGGAAGCCAGAATGGGGGCAGGTTTCTCTGGGTTGTCCTCGTCTCTGAGGTACTGACGAGAGAGGGCGTCAGGTTTGGTGTTGCGGGAGCCAGGTCTATAGGATAAGGTGAAGTTAAACCTGGAGAAAAACAGGGACCACCGGGCTTGACGGGCATTCAGTCTCTTGGCCGTTTTGATGTACTCCAAATTCTTATGATCGGTCCAAACCAGAAACGGATCCTTGGCCCCCTCCAGCCAGTGTCTCCACTCCTCCAGGGCTAACTTGACAGCCAGGAGCTCACGGTTGCCGATGTCGTAGTTTCTCTCTGCCGGGGTCAATCGACGAGAGAAGAAGGCGCAGGGATGGAGCTTGTGGTCTGACGGGGATCGTTGGGACAGAACACCTCCGACTCCCACATCGGAGGCGTCTACCTCCACCAGGAACTGGAGATCAGGATCAGGCATTTGGAGGATGGGAGCAGTGGTGAATCTTTCCTTCAGGGTGCGAAAGGCAGTGTCTGCATCAGGAGACCAAAGGTAAGTTTTCTTGCTGCTGGTGAGTGCAGTGAGGGGAGCAGCGACAGTGCTGTAGTTTCTGATGAACCTGCGGTAGAAGTTGGCAAAGCCCAGGAACCTTTGAAGTTGCTTATGGACTCAGGGACAGGCCAGGAGGTAACGGCAGAGACCTTAGCCGGGTCCATTTGGATGTGACCTTGTGAAATGATGAAGCCCAGGAAGGAGACTGTGGGGACGTGGAATTCACATTTCTCCGCTTTAACAAAAAGTGAGTTTTCAAGGAGTCTCTGCAGCACGGACTGGACCTGATGCACATGGTCACTGAGGTTCTTCGAGAAGATGAGGATGTCGTCGAGGTAGATGAAGACGTATTTGTTCAGCATGTCCCTGAGTACGTCATTCACCAAGGCCTGAAACACTGCAGGGGCATTGGTTAAACCAAAGGGCATCACCAAGTACTCATAATGTCCTATGGGGGTGTTGAAGGCCGTCTTCCACTCGTCCCCCTCCCTGATGCGGACGAGATGGTAGGCATTCCTGAGGTCAAGTTTGGTGAATACAGTGGCTCCCTGAAGCAACTCGAATGCAGAGGAGATGAGAGGCAGGGGATAACGGTTTTTAACCGTAATGTCGTTAAGTCCTCTGTAGTCGATGCAGGGCCTCAGGGAGTGGTCTTTCTTCTCGACGAAGAAGAACCCTGCACCAGCAGGGGACGAGGAGGGGCGGATGATGCCAGCGGCCAGAGAGTTCTCAATGTACTCCTCCATCGCCTTTCTTTCTGGAGCCGAAAGGGAAAACAGCCTTCCCTTTGGAGGTGAAGTGCCCGGAAGGAGGTCAATGGCACAATCATACGGACGATGAGGGGGCAGAGAAGTGGCATTGACCTTGCTAAACACAGCGCTGAAGTCGTGATACTCGGGGGGCACACTGGAGAGTTCAGGCTGGACCTTGGAACAGACAGATGGGTGTGGGGACAAGGCATCCTTCAGGCAGGTGAGATGACAGGAGGACCCCCACCCACGGATGGAGCCAGTTGACCAGTCCAAGACAGGGTTGTGTCCGAAGCCAGGGATAGCCGAGGACCAGCGGCACCTCAGGATGATCAAGCACGTGGAACTGGATGGTCTCTTTGTGATTTCCTGAGATGAGCATGGTGACAGGGGAAGTTTGGTGACTGATTACCCCCATCTCGTGGCCATCCAAGGCTCTGGCAGGAATGGAGTGATTGAGGGGAACCAGACTTAATCCGAGTTGTTCAGCAACCCTTTTGCTGATTAAGCAGGAATCGGACCCAGAGTCAATGAGGGTAGCCAGGGTCTGAGGTCCGTCAGGCAGGAGCAGGCGAGCAGGAAGGGAAGGACGAAGGACTTGAGGAGTCTGGGAGGATGAGCTCACTGCATCCTCCCTTACGAGTGAGCTCTCTCTTTTACCGGGCAGTCTTTGACAAAATGTCCTTGTCCTCCACAGTAAAGGCAGAGTTGAGAGGAGACTCGTCGCTTCCTCTCGGCTGGGGTGAGGGAGGTACGGCCCAGCTGCATGGGTTCGGGGTCCCTCACCAAGGGAGCAGAAGCCTGTTGGGGTGCACTCCTGTGTGGTGGGCAGGTGATGGACAGGTGAGTCGGAACGGAGCTCCTAACTCCTCTTCTGGCCCTGATGCGGAGATCGATCCGGGTGGCGAGGTCGATGATGCCATCCAGGGTCAAGGGAGTTCATGGGAAACCAGAGCGTCTTTAATGTAATCTGCCAGTCCATGAACAAAGGCATCAATTTGGCCCGAAGAGTTCCACCCACTGCGGCTGGCTTGAGTGCGGAAGTCTATGGAGAAGTCAGCCACCGACCGTCGACCTTGTTGAAGCTTCAGAAGGCCCGCTGCAACTCCTGCCCTATCAGGATTCAGTCCAAACACTTTGCGAAGTTCAGAGGTGAATGTGAGGAAACTGGAACAGGCAGGAGATTGACGATCCCACTCAGCGGTTCCCCAGAGTCTCGCACGCCCAGTCAGGTGATTGATGGTGTAGGCAACCTTTGCAGCTTCAGAGGAGAAGGTGCGGGGCTGTAGAGCGAAGAGCAGGGTGCAGTTGGTGATGAAGGCAGAACAGGTCTCAGGTTCACCATCATATCGTTCAGGAGAGCCCACTCGTGGTTCTGGCAAAGCAGGCGATACAGCAGGCTGAGGAACAGGTGCAGGGGTTGGAGTTGGTGGTGACTCTCGAAGCCTGGAGGCGAGATCAGTGACAGTCCGGGTGAGAGTATCCACAGCACTCTGAAGGTGGCTAGATGACGTGGCAATTAGCCCTCATGATGAGCCAGCAACCCTTCAACTCTTTCCAGTCTGTCCATTGCTGATGGTGAACTGCTCGCTGGGTCCATCTTCTGGTCAGACTGTACTGACACGATTGCAGGTAGGACCCAGAAGCAAGCAGTTTGATTAGAACAGTCTTTATTAACCAAGTTCAGAACAGTTCAGTGCGGGTTGCGAACCCGCGACCAGGAGATCTGTGGACAGGCGCCTCCTGACTGAGCTAACCCGGAGCTGAACAGCTGTCGGTTGCCACAGCCTTTTCAGGGAAGAGGCTGAGGACGGAGAGGAGCTCAAACAGTCTTTACAGGGGAGTAGCTGATTCTTGAGCGGGACTTCAACCCGCACCAGCGAACTTAAGAGGTGAACACTCCTCTGATTGCAGCACCTCAGAGGAGTCCAAAACTGACACCCACACCGCTGAAACAGAGAACAGGCTGTGGCTTGAGCGGGGTCGAACCCGCGACAGCTCGGGTCCACAATCGGACGCCTTACCGACTGAGCCACCCAGGCGATGCAGTGACAGAAGCTCACACAGTCTTTATAGAAAGAGGTGAAGCAGGCTTGACTCACGCACAGACGCAGCTGAGGCGCTCAGGAACACTTGGAGGAGGGATTCAGGCGAACTCGCTTGTCGAAGACAGGCAGGAAGTCAGACACCAGGCGATTGGCACAACGAGAGCAGACTGGGTTCGCAACTGGAGACGGAAGCAGGGTCAGGTACCAGACGTGGGTCTGGCGTAGAGAGCGGGCTGGATTCGCAACAGGAGACGGAAGCAGGGTCAGATACCAGACTTGGGTCACAACGAGAGCGGGCTGGATTCGCAACAGGAGGCGGAAGCAGGGTCAGATACCAGACGTGGGTCACAACGAGAAGCGGGGCTGGATTCGCAACAGGAGACTTCAGCAGGATCGAAGCCGATTCAGACAGGCGGATGAATACAGGACAGAAGCTAGTCGATACCTTGGAGTCGAGCCGAGGGTCAGGCGTATGAGGCAGAGTCTGGGACGAAACTGGTCGGCAACGGGTGATCAATCCGGGAAACGAGTCTGGACCTTTCAGCATGAGTGCGACAACAGTCTGACGCTGGTTGAGTGTGGAGCTGGGGCTTAAGTAGCTGGCTTGATTACGGGAGATGAGGTGCAGGTGTGAGCGGCGGCACAGGTGAGGTGAGTCAGGACTGATTAAGGTGCAGCTGGGAGTGACAGGCTGTGGGAGAGGCTGAGGCTGCAGACTGAGATTGTGACACACAGGGGTCTTTTCATGTCTTCACTGATTAACATTAACAATCCCTGATCAGAGTGTTTACCTGTGATGGTGTTTTGTCTTTGGTCATGCAGTGTGTGTTTCCTGCTCACAGCTGTGAGGTTCGTGAGAGCATCTATAAATGTTGACATCTTTGACAGACACTGACAATCTGAAGCCTGATAATACAGCAGACTGTCTGAAACACTATTCCTCCCGTTTCATTCACATATATCATCATGAACATTGTTTGAATTTATGATATCTGGAGTATTATTTAAGTCCTCATTTGTCCTTCTTTTATTGATTGTTTTTAATAAACGTTATTAGGCCTCATCGTTCTGTCCCTTCTCCATCGTAAGTTTTCGTAAATCTTCGGCAGGAGCCTTATTTATACACATCACGTGCCGCAAGGCATTATGGGGCGTTTTTTTCTCCTTTCCTTTTGAAAAGGATGGTCCAGTGTTTCCTAAGCTAAAGGAGATATTAAAGGAAGCAATGACCCTCCTTTCCTTAACTTTGGTGAATTCGAACAGCACTTATCATGGCCGACGCTTAAATGCTTCCAGGTCATTTCTTCAGTTAGGAAGGTTCCTTATCAAAAAAAGGACTATTCGGATGCACCCCTTGTCTCTCCAATCCTGTTGAGTCTGTGAGAATCAGTTTCCCGTTCTTCGCTGACAGGAGTGGCACCTGGTGAGGACTTCTGCAGCAGAGTCTGACAATCTGAAGCCTGATAATACAGCAGACTGTCTGACTATTCCTCCCGTTCATCTGCTTTAAAGGAAAAGTTTGGTTCCTGCAGCTTTCACATTGTTTATAGAATGAAGAAGAACAATATACTCACCCAGAAGGCTTTCCTGACCCAAACAGTGCTTCGGGAGATATTTAGATCCAAAAATCGAGCAGCGGACATCTGTATAATGGTAGCACCTTTTTACCCTCTTTTGGATTAAAGCTATGGTATACGTTCTGAAATCCAGTTTGACCGTTGAGACAAATTTTAAAAAACGCAGCCTGCCTCCCCTTCACTCATCCCTCCCCTCAGTGTTTCAAGATCCCGCCCCCAGCCCGTGTCGCCATAACAACAAGCCCCTTTCAGACAGAGCTACAAGCGACTGGCATAATATATATGAGCAGCAAACTCAGCCAAAAACAATTCAGCTCAACTGAAAGTAACAAACACCACAGTCATCCCCCTTGTAAGACACAGCGGTAGCCATTTCAATTGGACCGGCGGCGAAGCGGGTCTGACGTCATCAGAGTGGAGCCGATTGTGGGGCAGAATTTATCTTTCTGTCCTCACCAGCTCAGTTTACAATGCTAACGATGAGTGGCTAACAGGCTAAAATCTATTGACAGAGCCTACCCGCTCCGACCAACAAGTAATTAGCCAGTACAGGCACAGACTAACCAGAGTTATTGAGCAGACATCTCCCACTGTAGTAAACAAAGCTATTATCTGTTCACCAGGGGCGGAACAGCCGATGCTGAAGGTCAGACGGCAGACTGAACAGCCAGTGAACAGGCCTATATATATATATATATATATATATATATATATATATATATATATATATATATAGATATATATATATATATATATATATATATATATATATATATATATATATATATATATATATATATATATTTTTTTTTTTTTTTTTTTTTAAACTGTCGGCAGTGCTTTGCCAGGCAGCCTCTTTGGCTTTATTAATTGCAGCCATGTTGCCCTTTTGTTATTTCCCCTTGTAGTCCTCATACAACTCCACGAGGAGCTTTTGCTTTGCAGTTTAAGACGTCTCTGCTCTTGGTTTTGACATGAATTCGTCATTTCGACAATTGACTCGTCAGGACTTTCTCTCTCCCCTGAACACGCGATCAACCACAGCTCTGAGCAGCCTGGCTTGAATAAGTGTCTCTGAAACACAGCAGAGCCTCATTAGTGGAACTACTTGCAGCTGAGATTAAAGTTGCCGCTTATTCAAGCCACGCTTACCGGCGATAGCCCAGCCTGTTTTAGCCAGCTTCGTGGGATACCCCCCTGGTCAGGAGAGTTAGCCTCAGTTGACTCTCAGATATCATCAATGGACAACATGATTTCATTCTTGGTCTTTTTGGGTTGTTGGCCTTTATATATAATCATTTTATAATCATTGATGGTTTTTATAAACTGTTGTGTGGTGTCTATTTTAATTGTATTTGTATTTGTTGTTTAGTTGATGGACTTAGAGTCTGTCACTGGGCAGTCAGAATTCAGCGAGGTTGTTTTCCTTTTGTACATTTTCACATATAGGAGTTAAAGATCATGGAAAAGAAGCTTATAGAATTACCAAACAGAATAACTTATACATTATGAAGTAGGACATGTTGTGATTTCAGAGGCTCAGAATGCAACTCCATCCAATCAGCCATGTTTTTCATATGGTGTATCACTTAAACATCATGAGTTTTGTTCTGAGGAGTGTATAGTTTCACTAATGTTTGGGAATTACAATATTTTCCTGCAGACATCCAGCAACTGTCAACAATGAAAGAACAGCCTTTCCTTGTGAAGAATGAGGCTGAATATGAAGAGAAACCTGAGTCCCCACAGCTTCATCAGATAGAGACCAGAGCTTATGGAGAGGAGTGTGGAGGAAATTTTGAGAAGCGAAACCCTGCTCCAGGAAGACACTTTCAACCAGATACAGAGGTGAAGACAAAGGACTCTTCTGATGCTGAGACTGACAACAGTGACGATTGGATGGAGGACAGCGAATGTCAGCGGGGTTCAAAACATGTGAAACAAAATCAAGTTCGAAGACAAAAGCCTGGAAAAAAACACCTCAGCTGTAACGAGTGTGGTGAAACTTTTAGATATGACTGTCGGCTAAAAAGTCAGAAATTGCTTCACACTGGAGAGAAACCATTTAGCTGTGAAGAGTGTGGTAAAACATTTAGATCCAAATATATTCTTAATGATCACAAATTGGTTCACATTGGAGGGAAACCCTTCACTTGTGATGAGTGTGGTAAAACATTCAAATGGAAAGGTGCTCTAGGAAGGCACCAAAAGGGTCACACTGAGGTAAAAGCTTTTCACTGCGATGAGTGTGGTAAAACATTTAGACTCAAATGGATACCTAAAAATCACAAAATGATTCACACTTGAGTAAAACTTTTTAGGTGTGATTAGTATGGTAAAACATTTAGACATAAGAGCCATCTAAACAATCACAAAGGGACTCACACTGGAGTGAAACCCTTTAGTTGTGATGAGTGTGGTAAAGCATTCAAACAAATGAGTAATCTTATCCAACACAAAATGATTCACACTGGAATGAGACCATTTAGCTGTGATGAGTGTGGTAAACAATGCAGATCCGAAACAAAGATAAACTCACACAAAAGAGTCCACACTGAAGAGAAACCATTTAACTGTGATGAGCGTGGTAAAACATTTAGATTTACAGCAGGACTGAAAACTCACAAAATGATTCACACCAAAGAGAAACCATTTCACTGCAATGAGTATGGCAGAATGTTTAGATGTAGAAGTCATCTAAACAGTCACAAAATGGATCACACTGGAGTTAAACCCTTTAGCTGTGATGAGTGTGCTAAAACATTTAGCCAGGAAAGCAAGCTCAAAAGACACAAAAAGGTTCACACTGGAGTGAAACCATTTAGCTGTGCAGAGTGTGGTAAAACATTTAGACTTAAACATTATCTAGATGTTCACATATTGGTTCACACTGGAGTTAAACCCTTTGGCTGTGTTCAGTGTGGTAAAACATTTAGACAGAGAAGTCATCTTAACACACACAAAATTGTTCACACTAGACTATCGATGTCAGTTTAGGTGAAGAACATAGGGATGTGTCCTCACCATTTTTGTCACCGTCATGCAAAAATCCTTCACATGTAAGCCATTGATACCCCAGTTATTTCCAGCAGTATAGAAACTTGTGACGCTCCTGACCACACCATCTGCATTTGCATGAGTGTTGCGAAGAGACACAGCGGGCCCTAAGGTGCCTACACACTGAATGCTACTTTAACGTCCTCAGCGATCATTCTCCATGTAAAGTCAATGTACCATTTGTCCCAGTTTATGCGCCTTTCAGTTCTCCCTCTGTGTAAAAGTCATTGAGTCTGACTGGAGAGAGTAGGGAGAGGAGTGTCAAAACTAGTCTTTGGAGCAACACTGGTGAGGAGAACTTCATTTATTCTATCATCATCATCTGCTGTAGACTATGTTTACTGTCCACTCATGTGAAAGATTAAGTGTTCTGACCAAATCTGTGTTACTGTAGAAAACAACATTTAAAGAGTTGAAAATGTCTGCAGTTGTTGAGTTTGTCTTCTCGATGCTATTCCTCTGACCTGTTCATACTATTTTCACTTATTATATTTTGTTTTGTTGATGTTTGAACTCGTTTGTTACCATTTGAGAGACCTTACACTACAAGTCAAAATGTGGTTTAATCACCTGTTAAGTGGAAAATATGCAGAGAGCTTTAACTGATGTCCTAGCAAAAAAAGCTGTTTTGGCTTTTGTAAGTTTCAAAGATGTTTACCTAAGTGTGGACAGACTGTAACAGGTCTTGCAGAGGTTCAGTTTTGAACCTGATTGGTGTTTAAAAGGCTAAGCAACCTGAGAGGCTTCTTGTACTTTTTAAGTATGCCTTGAGTCACTTGGACATCAGCTTTGCCCTGAAGGTTTTGAAAGATGTGAGACTGAACTCCACAGAGACATGCTTACGATGACTTTATACTGTTTATACATTTTTCTTTTGTTTTTTCTTCTTGTCTTGATTTTTTTTTTATCATTTTGTTCTGGTGTTAAATCAGATGTACATACCCAAAGTATGAAACATTTTTACTTTCTCAATAAATTCCCTTACTTTTGGAGAGTGCTTGGAGTGAATTTTTTGTTCAACTTTCAGATTTTATGGTCACCTAGCTAAATGTTCCCTGATAGACCCTCACTCCACTGAACTTTAGAAGCCTCTCAAGACAATGCAGCATAGACCCCAAGCCAGCAAAATCAGTGATCCACTACATCAGTGGTTCCCAACCTTTGTTGTCTTTTGTACCCCATGAGCCTTTTTTGTCATACTATGAGTACCCCTAAATTCACGTGCTCATGATTTTTCTAAAGCAGAACGTAACACTGATAAATAAATGAATTAATTTGAACATATAGTTCTCAGAAATGTTCTTTTTTTTTCTGGCTTTTGTGGCCTTTATTGATAGGACAGCTGGAGAATGACAGGAAAGCGGGTGAAGAGAGGGGGGAAGACATGCAGCAAAGGGCTGTGGCCGGGATTCGAACCTACTGCTGCTGCTGGGGTATGGAAGTCCCTGTACATGTGCGGATGCTCTACCAACTGAGCTTATGTCCGCCCAGAAATGTTCTTCTTTTAACTCAAATCAATAATAATAATATGTAAAATTTTGTCTTGAAAATAAATCTGTAATCTAAATAAATAGAGACAAAATCTAAGTTATCAACCTGCCTTTATTGTTTAAGCCTATTGTAATGTTTATGTTTGAATAAGACCCCTTTAAACAGCATTTAACCTTAAAAAATCTGGAACAAAACAGTCAAAATAGTTTCTTTGTGGGCTTCTCTTAACCCTCTTCTGAATCCAAAGCAACTGGAGCAGGTTAACAGCTGTTTACATTTTAGCTCTGGTTACTGTTTCCCTGGGAAAACTAGTTGTAGTGCACACATACAATTCTATCAACAGGCTTGGCTCAGTACTTCCAAGTTGAAAATAACTTTTCCACGTACCCCCTGCAATGTTCTCACGTACCCCTGGTTGGGAATCACTGAACTAGATCACTGTTTGACCCATTAGGGCACATTTAACATCTGGCACTTATTAGCATCGAATAAGGGAAAGTCTGCGATTTAGTGAAGAGTATTAGGGCAATTTTTGATTAAAACATGAATTTTCTGTACTAGATCGATAAAAAGTGAAATTACAAGATTAAAGTTGAAAATTCGATAATAATGTTGAAGTAGAATTTTCTGATAAAAGTCAAAATTAGGTTAAAGTTAAAATGTTGAGAAAAATATCGAAAGTCGAGTATTAAGTCATTTATTGTCAGTTATTGAAATTTATTTAGGCCTTGATTAAGTTCAAATGCAGATCTGTTGTCATGGTTACAGCTCCCTCTGTCTGTCTCTCTATATAGTGATAAAATGTGTGAATGAACTTTAAAAAGATAATTCTCTAATTGATGACTGAACAGATGACTCCACTTTTATTTTGAAGGCCAGATCAGCGAACAGCAAATGTTTATTTCCGGTGTTGTCGATGGTTTGGTCCAAATGTCGGTGAGTGTGTTAGCTGCTCCCTCGTCCTGTAGTCTCAGAGTAATCCTGTAAAAGTCTTCTTCTCCTTCTTTGACTCTAAGGTGAGCGTCAGATGTCCGGGTTTGAGGATCTTAAAGAGAGAGCAGGTTTGTTTTCTTTCTTCTTCTGTGAACTTGTTTACTGTAGATGTAGCAGCTTAGCCTTTAGCTAACGATCAGCTAGCTCAGAGAATAGAATCAAAGGTCTCAGACTGAGGTTTCCACTCTCTTTCTCCTGATCCTTAACGACCAGAAAGTCTGTTTCATTTGGATCCTGTTGACTCAGAGCTAAAGTAAAAAATGGTGCTCGACAAACTGAAGATAAACACAACCTGGCTTTAAGTTTGTAGATATTATTTCGCACTTTTCGCATCTCACCGAGAGAGCGATTGCTCTCCACCCAATTTACAGCTGGAGGAAAAAGTAAGTACACCCTTTTTAATTTTGTACATTTCTGCCTAAATTGGTCATAAAATGTGGTCTGATCTTAACTCAAATCACAAGAATGAGTAAACAGTGTCTGCTTAAACATTATTATTATTATTACTAAAATTATCATAGCAGTGTATAAAATAAACACTGTACAAAAATAAAAGCACCATTTAACGTAATTTATCTTTCATTACCCATTATCAGGAAGGCTTTTATTTTGGTAGGGAGTCCAGTTTACCTATGATCGCGCTCTTCCGTTTTTTCGTTTTGAGACCTGAAACGAAAAAACGAAAAAGAAAATTCCAAAAACCGAAATTCGGCCGTAATTTGATTGTGTTGGTTTCGTTTTTCCTTTTTCAATTCAAAATCGAAAAAAACAATTTTTGTTTTTGTCAGAAAACGAAAAAAGGAAAAGGGGCTCCAGTTTCGCTTTTTCCGTTCACTGGTATTGACAGAAAAATGGATTATACTTTTTGTCCCCTGACCCTATCTGTTTGTTGTTTAGTTGCACGTCTACATAGATATGTATCAAAGATACAACAATCCAAGGTAACTATAAGTGCTTTGAAGTTATATACCATTGACGACGGCGGTTTGCTTCCCGCCTCCCAGTGAATTCAGTAATGGTTAACTAATTAACTAATTAAATAATTAAATGAATATCAGCCAGCCTAAAAAAGAATACATGTTAGCCTGAGTATAGGAGGGACAATAAGAGTGGACATAGTTAAACCTCACTAAATAGCAAATATAAAAGAAAAGTCACCTCATGAAGCCACGTCAGCAGCCGGAAGTTTATTCACATAATTTAACACTGGACCCCAATGAGACTAAAATTTCTGGGAGCATCCTCGAAGCTGGAATTTGATTTTTTCCAGTTTCAGTAAATGTAATAGGTCATGTAACCAAGATTTATTGTTCTGAGTTTTACGGCAAACATACTTGTAAAGACTGAGAACTATGGTGGCTGAGACCCGCCACCTCTGCAAATAAAAGAGTACCTGCAAACAATAAAGAAGCAGCAAACCAAAAAGGCATGCTCTGCAAATAAAAGAGTACCTGCAAACAACAAAGAAACTCTGCAAGCAAAAAAAACACTGCAACAATATGTACTCTTTTATTTGCAGAGGTGGCGGGCCAGAGGTGTGGACTTTAGTCATGTGACTTGGACTCGAGTCAGACTCAAGTCACAATTTTGATGACTTTGGACTCGACTTGACAATATCATCAAAGACGTGCAACTCGACTTGGACTTTGACTTTAATGACTCGGGACTTGACTCTGACTTTGGTCTGATGTCTTGAAAATACTTTAAATTTTAAGTAAGACTGTTGAATAAAATGTGCTCCCATTTAAAGTATTCGACTGAGTGACTGTTTTTTTTTTTTTTCATTTCCAGACAATATATTTTTCCCACAGGATCTGCCCCATTGAATGCATCTATTAACATCCAATCAGGGTTAAGAAGAATAAACAAAGAGGGTGTGGATTACACAGTTACTTCCCTGAGCACAAGACTGCAAGAGTGCAACCATGCTACAGAGGATAATTTCATTTGCATTCACAAAGTACGATTTCATAAACAAAAAATAAATTGCGGTTTGCAAAACCTGCAGCGTGAGAATAGCAGACAGAGAGGCGACGACGTTGAACTTTGTTCGGCACCTGAAGTTGCACAAAGAAGTAAGTTGGTCTGGTACCTGTTGTGAGATCCTTAGCTGAAAATAATTGTAAAGTTAAGGCCCAGGGTGACCAAGTGCCCTGTTTTCATGTCCTGACCTGACTGTAATGGTTGTTTTTATAAAGTGATGAAACTGTCCTGGTTTTTATTGTTTTCTTTAATTTGGTCAACGGTGCTTATGGTGCTAATTTTTAAGGACTTGAAAATTTTAAGCCTTTGACTTCAGACTTGTCTTGTCTTTACTTGAGACTTGACTTGGACTTGCACGTCTTTACTTGAGACTTGACTCGAGACTTGGGTTGAAAGACTTGAGACTTACTTGAGACTTGCAAAACAGTGACTTTCTCCCACCTCTGGTGGCGGTTCTCGGCCACCGTAATTTGCAGCATTTTTTCTTTTTTGTTTGCAGCGTTTCTTTATTGTTTGCAGCATTGCCTTTTTTGTTTGCAGCATTGCCTTTTTTGTTTGCAGCGTTTCTTTATTGTTTGAAGCGTTTTTTTTTGTTTGCAGCTTTTCTTTATTGTTTGCAGGTACTCTTTTATTTGCAGAGGTGGCGGGCCTCGGCCACCGATGAGAACAACTGGTGTATTACATATGACTTAATGCAGGACTCTGCTGTTAAGGCGGAGACATGATGCAGCGATTGTGTATTTGCAGTTAAAAAACTTTTTTTTTTGAGGGAGCGGCGGGTAGGAAATGAGTGTAGAGGAAACACTGCATAAACTTCATCCTGAAACAGAAACTGACCTTCAAACAGCCTTTAAATGTGACCGGTTTTTCTGATCGGGGCTTTCAGAGCCCACCGATCGATCGGTTTAAGGTCCAAATCTGCCCATAATGATCGGTGGACGATCGATTGGATCACCCAAGTTATTGTAATTGCAGCCAGTGACGTGGTAGTTTCATAGTCACAGTAAATAGTTGTAACTTTTACCTTCATGCCCAGTTCAAACATATCCTAAGTGTAGACCTGCTGTTGATTGAACAGAGAGGATCAGGATTTTATTTGCTCCTGAGTAAAATCAGCTCAGGTTTTCAGATTCTCTCAGCACCAGTGGTCTGTCTCTTCTAGTTTCTCCAAAATGTTGATGTTTGGAGGGGATCAGTGTCCGTCTACAAAATTAAAAGTTCACTCAGTCCACCTGATGAGCAATGTCAGTCCCACACAAACATTTAGATTATTGTGTTTTCATGCATCGCATCCTTCATTAATATCAAGAACAGACCTCTGTCATTCATTCTCTATTTTTGAGTTTTATTTATTTCTTTATTTAAAGGAATCAAACCCAAAAACTATAAGAACGGATGCTTGTTCAAATGATTTAGGTGTTTTTGTTGTAGCACATTGTGGTGATCATGCCCATCCCTACCTTATGCTTAATATCACATTTGCTTTGCTGGGTTCTTTCCTTCCATTAAACAGGTGTCTGTTTTGTAAATATTACAAAAGAATTTAACATGTAGCACTTCCCACACATGGACTTTATCAGATTTTCGCTTCCAGGCATAAAAGTTCAGCATATTTATTGATGTTCAGAGAAATGACGACACAGTCGATTATGAATCAGACACACTCTGCCCATCACACATACCCCTTTTCCACCAAGCCGGTTCCAGGGCTGGTTCGGAGCTAGAGCCAGCTTAGCACCAGTTCTTTGGTTTTCCACAGACTAAGCACCGGTTGCTGGCTCTCAAAACTGGTGCTTGGCAAGCACCAACTCTTTGCTGGGCCAGCAGAAAGAACCATGTTACGTCGGGGACTACGGGCTAACATCAGGTGGGTAGGGGCGGTAAAAACACGAAAGCACCAAAGCAGAGTAAAAACACGGAAGCACTCTTACCCGTCTTCTCAAGCGTGGTCACTGTTCGTTGCATAATCGTCGAGCAGCAGCATTAACTTGCTGGATCGCCAACTTTTGCTCTCCAAGGAAGGCTCGGAAAGCCAACAGCAGCACTTGAACCACAACGTAGTCTTCCATCTTTGTAGAGGCAATTGAATTCGGTGTGAGTTGTTATGGGAAACTAGCGTGACGTATAGAGACTTATACATCAACGTGATGACATAGCCCTCTGGGGCTGGCACCCGTTTGTGGAAAAGCAAAAGGTTCTTAACCGGTTAGCACTTGAACCAACTGCGAATCGGCTCTAGCACCAGCACAGCACCAGCCCTGGAACCAGCTTGGTGGAAAAGAGGTAACAGTTGGGAGAGAAAACCAGAGCTTTTTGAAGATCATGTTGATCCTCAAGCACTTAAATAAAAGCCTGATTTCAGATCACTGAAAATCTGATCTGCTCTATTTTTGTATTTTAGAGGTTTGTGAGAAGGTCTTGCAGCCTTCAGTGAGTAAAGAGGAGGATCCATCTGAGCAGCAGGAGAGGAGCTCCAGTCTGAACCAGAAGATGAGCGAGCCTCTGCACATTAAAGAGGAACAAGAGGAACCCTGGAGTCAGGATGGAGAGAAGCTTCAAGGACCAGGGGAGGCTGATATCAAGTTCACTTTTACTCCTGTCACTGTGAAGAGTGAAGATGATGAAGAGAAGCCTCGGATCTCACAGCTGCATGGGATTAAAGTTGAAGAGGTGGAGAGAGGAGCTGATGGAGAGGAGAGTGGAGGACCAGAGGCAGACAGATACTTTGATCCAGAGAGAGATGCACAAGCAGAGACTGAAGACTTTTCTGGAGCAGAGACTGATGACAGCGCTGATTGGAGGGAGGCAACAGAACATCAATCACATCCCTCCTCTAAGCGTGGAAAAAGATTTTCAAATCAAAGTGATTTGAAAAAACAGGAGGTGATTCAAACAGGTGAGAAACTCTACAGCTGATCACAATGTTGTAAAGTTTTAAGGTGTGTTCCTGTCACATGTCCATGGCTCATTTTGTCACTGTCATGATGTCACACCAGCTCAAGTTATGCCACAATCATATGACCTTAAAAGAAAGTTCCTGATTTTTCTGCTCGGCCTGCAGCTATCGATTCTTCTTGTAATCCTGTACTCAGTTACTTATTATGGGGATTTATCGAGTAATCAGATCACATCAATCAATTAATCTCAAAATCTAAATTCCTTCATAAAAGTGCTCACAACAAGGTCCGCAGATTATTTTGAGTAACCAGGTCCTGATTTTAGATTGAGACCCTGGTTTTCAATTTTCCAATGTATTTGTGATGCTTTGAGCATCACAGGACTTTTGCCAGTTAGACCCAATTATACTAGAGAGAAGGCAGACATCTCAGCAGTTGATGTCTCAGAAATAAACATCTCATGTCGACAGTGAAAATCTAAATGGATAAACAGACCCTTTGGTTATAACTTTCTGTGCTGTGAGCACTAAACAAGTTACATGTCAGATGATATGGATATTTACCTTTGTGCAATGTTGTACATGCTTTTCAGCTTTAGAGTTTGTTTTGTTTATATTTTTCTTTTTTTCTGGAGGGGACATTATCTCCTGTATTGCATTTTTTAATTTTGATATTTATATCTTGATAATTATTTTTTATGATTCTCTCTTTGTGCTACATTTTTGCCTTTAATGATGACACTTCCATATGTAGGAAACTTTCTTGAACAGTCATCATCTGTGGCCAGGACTGTGTTGGACCCCCCCATCAGACTTATCAATTTTTCTACAGCACTCCTGTTGTTCTTATAATGGCTCTTAAGAAGCCAGATGTTCTTATTGCTTGAATAATGAGGCCCATCTTACAGAATCAAAAGCCTTTTCAGTGACTAAATTTATTGTTAATGACTGGATTTAGTTCTGTATTAATCTATTATTGTCTTAAATGTTCTAATGCTTTCCTGTGTTTGTGTGCTTTGAACTAATCTGTTTGAGCACAGTGTTTATCACCAGAATTTTTTTCCATTGTTGGCATATCCTCCAGGGCAGATAGCATATGGCAAGTTTATTCTTTCATGTAGCATTACCAAACAGAATAACTTATACATCATGAAGGAGGACTGTTGTGATTTCAGAGGCTCAGAATGCAGCTGCATCCAGTCAGTCATATTTTCCAGAAGGTGTATCACTTAAACATCAAGAGTTTTGTCCTCAGAAGCATATAGTTTTTCTAATGTTTAGGAATTTCAATATTTTCCTACAGACATCCAGCAATTGTCAAAGATGAAAGAACAGCCTTTCCGTGTGAAGAATGAGGCTGAATATGAAGAAAAACCTGAGTCCTCACAGCTTCATCAGATAGAGCCCAGAGCTGATGGAGAGGAGTATGGAGGAAATTTTGAGGAGCGAGACCCTGTTCCAGAAAGACACTTTCAATCAGATACAGAGGTCAAGACTGAAGACTCTTCTGATGCTGAGACTGACAACAGTGACGATTGGATGGAGGACAGCGAATGTCAGTGGGGTTCAAAACATGTGAAACGAAATCAATTTAGGAGACAAAAGCCTGGAGAAAAACCCTTTAGCTGTGATGAGTGTGGTAAAACATTTCGATATGACTGTCGGCTAAAAAGTCACAAATTGCTTCACACTGGAGAGAAACCCTTTGGCTGTGATGAGTGTGGTAAAGTATTTACAAAGAAAAATAGTCTAAACAGACACAAAATTGTTCACACTGGAGTAAAACCTTTCAGCTGTGATGAGTGTGGTAGAGTATTTTCAAGAAAATGTAATCTAAAAGATCACAGAATGGTTCACAATGGAGAGAAACCCTTCAGCTGTGATGAGTGTGGAAAAGCATTTAGATGTAACAGTAAGCTAAAACGTCACAAAATGGTTCACACTGGAGTGAAACCCTTTACCTGTGATGACTGTGGTAAAGTATTTACAAAGAAAAGTCGTCTAAACAGTCACAAAATGGTTCACACTGGAGCAAAACCCTTTAGCTGTGATGAGTGTGGTGACATATTCACAAAGAAAAGAAGTCTAAGTAGACACAAAGTGGCCCACACTGAAGCAAACCCATTTAGCTGTTATAAGTGTGGTAAAACCTTTGCAAGTAAAACTGATCTAAAGAATCATAAAATGGTTCACAGGAGGGAGAAACCCTTCAGCTGTGGTGAGTGTGGCAAAACATTTAGATTTGACAGTCAGCTAAAAAGTCACACAGTGGTTCACACTGGATTGAAACCCTTTCGCTGTGATGAGTGTGGTAAAGTATTTACAAAGAAAAGTAATCTAAGAAGTCACAAAATGGTTCACACTGGACTAAAACCCTTTCGCTGTGATGAGTGTGGTAAAGTATTTACAAAGAAAGGTTGTCTATATAGACACAAAATGGTTCACACTGGAGTGAAACCCTTTAGCTGTGAAGAGTGTGGTAAAATGTTTACAAGAAAAATTAATCTAAAAAGTCACAAAATGGTTCACACTGGAGTAAAACCCTTCAGCTGTGATGAGTGTGGTAAAGTATTTACAAAGAAATGTAGTCTAAACAGACACAACATGGTTCATACTGGAGTAAAACCCTTCAGCTGTGATGAGTGTCGCAAAACATTTCGATGTGACGGTGAGCTAAAAAGTCACAAAATGGTTCACACTGGACTAAATCCCTTTAGCTGTGATGAGTGTGGCTGAGCATTTATAAAGTAAGGGGGATTTAGCAGAGGGACCTTAGTTAGCTTAGGTCCAGATAAACTTCATATTTCCTAGAGGTTGATGCACTTAAAAACACTCATATGTAGCGTATTCTTAAACTTTGGCATTACTTTTTGATTTTAGTTCTTGTAGGCGGAGAAAATACCCTTTGTATTTGGTACAGTACTTTCCTGTTAGCGTCTCTTTCTTTATTGCCAACTCTTACAGACTGTGGCTAACTGAGGGAAAGGAGAGAACTTTCTATTGTATCTCATGTGCTGAGTGGTCATATGGAGCTGATACAAACCCACTTCAAAAAAACTGAACTATCCCTTTAACAGACATAAAATTGTTCACACTGGAGCCTATGCATTTATTTAGGGGAAGACAAGGGGTATATGAATCATTTGTTTATGTGCTGTCCCTGACCTTAAAATCCTATTGAGATATTGGTGATATATTTGTTAAATTTTTCCTTATAAACCCTCACTCCACACAACTTTAGAGTTCTCTCCAGACAATGCTGTGTGGACCCCAAGCTAGCAACATCAGCAATCCACACCATAGCTTAGAACACTAATTGAGTTGTTAGAGCACATTTAACATGTCACACTTATTAGAATCTATGTTAGGAAAGTCTGCAGTTTACAGAAGAGTATTGGGGCCATTTCAGACAGAAACATTAATTTTCTGCAGGTCGAGATAAAATGCGAAATGAAGAAATCAAAATTTAAATGTCAACATTAAAGTTGAAATACAATTCATGATTACAGTCAAAATGAGATTAAAGTTAAAATATTGAGAAAAAAGTTAAAAGACAAGTAAAGTTGACATACAATGTAATTTGAATTTTTTCTCAACATTTTGACTTTGTTCTCAACACTTTTATCACAAATTGTATTTTGTGTTTTTTCTCCTCATCTCATCATTTCAACTTTAATCTTGACCTTTTGACTTTAATCTTGACTTCCCTACAATGGGTTGAATGGTGTTCATTATGTCTTCAAATTACATAGTAGTTTTTTTTTTCTTTTATCTCAGACATGCAGATTTTTCACATACCTTGACATGTTGTAGTGGAAACTTCCGCCTTCCTCAGAAATGTCACCAGATGATAGGTATGATGCATTAAATCAGCTGGTGTTACAGAGGTCTGACCCTCCCGCCAAATTTTCTGACAATTTCTGACAATGACATACAAAATATAATGCCAATCTTGCAATCAAACATACATTGGGGAGACAGGGGGGAGTTTCAGCACACGGAGAAGAGAACATAAACAGGAGTGTGAAAAACAGGAACAAGAAAAACAAAAGATAAAGCACAACAGGAAAACTACAAATCTGCCATAATGGACCACTGCAAGAAGGAAAATCATTTTATGGACTGGGACAAGGCCAAATTCACAGAGGACAACAAGCACCAACGCTGGATTCAGGAAGCCACTGAGATAAGGGAACGAGCACAGGGACAATGAACAGGGATAAGGGGGCATACAGTATATGCTCTCACACACCCGGAGCAGCGTCCTGCAGAGGTGAACAGACAGCGGGAGGCGTGACTCTCCTGTCAGAAAATTTGACATTAGGGTCACACCTCCCTAACACCATCTGATTTAACACATCACACCTATCATCTGGTAACACTTCTGAGGGAGGCGGAAGTTTCTGCTGAAACATGTCAAAGTCCATAAAAAATCTGCATGTCTGAGATAAAAGAAAGAAAACTATATTGTTCCCTACAATGGTTTTGACCATTTAACATGGCTGTTGTTAAATGACTTTTTAACTCTTCAAGGATAGAGATTCTTGCATTTCCAATGCTAACCCCTTTCTGATCATTTGACCTCTCCAAGACGACCAGTTGCAAACCTCTTCTCCCACAACCCCCAGTCTGGACCAGAGAAAGCAAGAACCATGGACAGAGGTCATCTCTTTAAGGCTTTTAATCTGTTTAAGGGCCGTAAAAACAGAACTGCTTTTGGCTGAAATCATGATTTATTAACCACATATCCATGAAGTCATTTGAGCCTCTGGCACTAATCTCCGCAAACAAGCCTCCCAGGTTGGCCTGCTGACCTTGACTGAAGGCAACTTACAACTGTTGATGCTTACTCTCTTCATGGACTACAGTGTCATCAAGTGGAATAACTTGTGACAGTCACTTCTCAGACATAAATGTAAATATACATAAATGTCTATATATGTTATCTGCTGTTGTATTTCACGTGTAGAATGAGATTTTTATACTCTAGGCTTTGACAGTATGGCCATAATGAGAAGCATTTAAGTTTGATCTCATATATTGCTTGCATTTGTGTTTAAGGAATCATGTAACGATTTTAATGTTTTCCTTGCTATGATACCTTGAATGTGTAGTATCATAGTAGGCACTATAATATGCTTTCCTTTTATGTATGTTATATTGAGTGGTTATTAAAGTTCAACTTCAGTTTTGGCCTTATTAAAAGTTGCTAAAAGATCGATACCTGCTGAGAAGACTCCTCCAATGACTTCACTCCAGAAGTAAACAAGAATCAAAAGAGTCTTGCAGAGCCATGCTCCTCAGTTATCTTGCCCGGTCAAGTTTAGTCTGTTGTGTCGTGTGTTTTCAAAGTCTTGTCTAGTCTTGTTCTGCATCTGCTTCGTCTTGTCTCTGCTCCCTTTTCATATGTTTCTTGGTCTTTTTTCATTTTTGTAATGCACCCATAGTTTGCCTTCATAACCCAGCTGTAACTTTTGAAAGACTCTCTAAAAGCAAATCATGATTCTTGTTTGTTTACCTTGCGTGGCTGACAATTCAGCTGCTTTGAGATAAATAAAAGAGTCATCTTTTTCTTTTTATGATACATTTGCATCCTCCAGGCAACTTTCCCCAGTGAAAACTATGGGACTATCCCGGGTTGCTACTTCTCCTCTCTGGATTCACAGTGCCAGCTGAATTCAGGCTCATCTGCCCTTTTGAAACCACATTGGACCCAAAAGTGCATAAACTCACGGCTTCAGACCAGAGAAGAGACCTGACTCCAACTCTTTGTCACAGAATCACTTTTCAGTTCTCTCTCAGTTTATGAGTGTCTTGAATTTCTCCTCTATTAATAAATCATCCCTGATTAGACCTTTTCAAAAACCTAGTTTAATCTGTTAATTCTCAGTTACCACTCAATAAACATAAAATTACAGTGGGCACTGAAAGCATTCAGAGCCCCTTAAATTTTTTCACATTTTGTGACATTGTAGCCATTACCTAAAATCAATTAAATGATTTTTTCCTCATTAATGTACACAAAGCACCCCATATTGACCAAAAACACAGAATTGTAGATTTTTTTGAAGATTTATTCAAAAAAAAAACTGACTCTGAATAAATAAATCATTCAATATGGGTTTCTGTGGATTGAAGAATTACTAAAATTGACTGCTGCCTTGATTAAGCTCAAATGCAGGTCTGTTGCCATGGTTACAGCGCTCTCTGTCTCTCTATATAGTGATAAAATGTGTGAATGGACATTAAAAAGATAAATCTCTAATTGATGACTGAACAAGATAAGATAAAAAACTTTATTCCAGACTCATGGTCCACACTACAGAAACTAAAAACAAACAAATACACAAACAATTAAAACCTCTAAACTTTTAAGAGGCAGTCATACCAGTGCTTCCAAAATACAGATGAGTATCTTACATCGCTATATACAGGACTGGAACAATACAAAATCACAACATTGACAGAGTTATTCAGACGATTCATGAATTTAAACATCAAATTCCTCAGGACAGCAGGCAAAGTATTAATCCGGCTAGACACAAAAAGGTCACTAGCGCTGGTCCATCTCGGCTTTTTTAGAAGAAGCCTAAGTGCATCATTATATGCCACCATCAGTCTTCTGTAGCTGGCCTTTTTATAGCTCACCCACAGATGTGACGTGTACAGAGAGGAACAATATGCTCTAAACAGAGTCAGTTTCACCTCTACAGAGCAACAGGAGAATTTTCGCACCAGGATGTTTGCTTGAGCATATAACAGCCGGCACTGGCGATACATGTCCTCATCATCCGATAGACAATCAGTTATGATGTGACCGAGGTATTTGACAGTATCACATACTTTTACAGGAGCCCCAGACAATGTAAAAACAGGGAACTTTAAATTCTTGTCCTCCTTAGTTCGACAAATCATGATGACACTTTTAGCAGGGTTGTATTGTATATCATGTTGTTCACCATACACAGAACACACTTTCAACAACTGCTGGAGTCCGGCTGAGCTAGGGCTAAACACCACCAGGTCATCAGCGTACATGAGGTGATTAATTAAGGCACCTCCAACCATACAACCAGTTGTGTACATACTCAACTGTTTAGACAGATCATTCATATAAAAATTAAAAAGAGCAGGAGATAAAATACTGCCCTGTCTTACACCATTACAGACATTAAAGGAGCAGATACACAGGTGTCCCATTTACCCTGCATGGTCTGATGGGCATACCAGTAAGAAAGGCATCTGATGAGATACTTAGGCACATCTGCCTGATACAATTTTTTAAACAGTTTCCTATGATTTACACGATCAAAAGCCTTAGAGGCATCCAGAAAGCACATAAAGACTGTTGAGTTTTTCTTTCTATAAGTACTCAGCAATTCTTTCAAGGAGAAAATACACATATCAGTGCCATGATTAGCTTTAAAGCCAAAGTGAGAGACAGAAGGAGTGATAAAGAAAAGAAGCCTACCGAAGAAGATACGTTCTACAACTTTGGACAATATATTGGCAAGTGCAATGGGTCTATAATTAGTTGAACTGCCCACTTTTCCAGCTTTATCTTTTAACACAGGTACTAGAAGAACTGTCATCATGGGGTTTGGGAGAAACCCATGCACAACAAAGGCAGTGAAACATAAAGACAGAAGAGGAGCCAACCTCCCACTGGCAAGTTTGAGATGTTCCGCAGAGATCTGATCTACTCCAGTGGATTTATTATCTGACAAGTTATTAATAGCTTGATGCACATCATTAGATGTGATAGTTTCAACATAATCAACATGATCCACACAATACAAGTCACTAGGAACACAATTGAAGAGTGAAAAGTAGTGCTGACGCCAAAGATCAACTATCAGATTTGGCCCAGTAATTCCATCTACAGTATGAGGTAGAGATGGCTTACAATTGTTGAGAAGTTTCACATCCTTCCAGAAAGCTTTACCATCGTTGTTCAAAAGTTTTTTAGCTAAGGAACAGATGACTCCACTTTTATTTTGAAGGCCAGATCAGCGAACAGGAAATACATGTTTATTTCCGGGTGTCGATGCTTTGGTCCAAATGTCGGTGAGCGTGTTAGCTGCTCCCTCGTCCCGTCGTCTCAGAGTAATCCTGTAAAAGTGTTGAGAGTTTTCTTCTCCTTCTTTGACTCTTGGATGAGTGTCAAATGTCCGGGTTTGAGGATCTTAAAGAGAGAGCAGGTTTGTTTTCTTTCTTCTTCTCTGAACTTGTTTACTGTAGATGTAGCAGCTTAGCCTTTAGCTAACGATCAGCTAGCTCAGACTGTTTGTTGAATCAAAGGTCTCAGACTGAGGTTTACACTTTCTTCCTTCTGATCCTTCGAGACCAGACAGGCTGTTTATTGGGATCCTGTTGACTCAGAACTAAAATGAAAAACTGATGCTCGACAAACTGAAGATAAACACAACCTGGCTTTAAGTTTGTGTTGTATTTCGCACTTTGTGTATCTCACCTGGAGAGCGATTGCTCTTTACCCGATAGTCTCAGACTGTAAGTATGGCAAACATACTTATGAAGACTGAGAACAACTGGTGGATTACACATGACATAAGAAAATGCATTTTTATTTTTGAAGTAATAACAAATGAACAAAGTCAATCTTGTTAGTTACAATGTCAATGGATTAAACCATCCCATAAAGAGGAAAATAATGAACCAGCTAAAAAAAGGGTTTAAGTTCTCAAAGCTCTTCTTCAAGAGACCCACTTAAGTGATACAAGGCAGGGCAAGTTTATTTGTAGAGCACAGTTCATACACAAGGCAATTCAAAGTGCTTTACAGAATAAGAAAAATGCATTAAAATCACAGTACAAAATAAAATCAACATTAATCATTATAAGATAACTAAAGAGAAGAGTGCAGATAAAATCCTTTTAGTCATAAGCACAGTTAAACAGAGCTGTTTTGAGCCTAGATTTGAACAATGTCAGAGTAGAGGCCTGTCTCACATCTTCAGAAAGACTGTTCAAGATTTTAGCTGCTTAAAACTGGAACCCTGATTCCCCATGTTTAGTCATACAGAACACAAAAAACTCAAAAGGGAATGAGTGCAGTTTTTTTATCATGCAATGAAACAAAGAAAAGAGGAGTGGCAATTTTATGGGATTGATTGCTTGGCTTTATTTCCTGAGAAAATATATGAAGATAATAAGGGGTGACATGTCGTGATAGTTGGCTCGATTGGTGATTTTAGGTTCTAAATTTCTATGCACCAAATGAAGACACGCTTTTTTCAAGAATCTCAGCACTTTTAGCTTCTAAAGTTGAAGGGTTGGTTATAGTAGGAGGGAACTTCAATTCTGTTTTGATTCAGAGAATAGACAAAAGGCCTCCCAACCTGGGACCTAAGACTCAAAAATCGAAAGCCTAAGTCACACATTCCCGTTTCTCATGGCACGACTACACTATTGATGAAGCTGGTGTGATCGCTATGATACAGGATGAAATGACTGTCTCAGCCCTGGACACACCCTGTAAGTACACCATCAGTAGCGCTTCTACAGCGCTTTGGAGCGTTTGTCCCGCTCCAGCTAGGTTAATACAGTGATATGAAGAGGATTCCATGGATTTTCATCCCACCGATGTCAGCCCCACTCGAGCTCAGTTCGGGTCACGTACGCTCCGACTAAGCCCCGTCGCTTGCGCCTTCTTGAACATGACGCAGTCGGGGCACAAACGGATACATCCTTGTCAGTCGTCCTCATAAAGCTTTAAGGATTGAGCCACGATCAGCCCGACTGAGCTCCGTACATGCCACGCTAATACCGTTCGCATTAGCACTTTATTAGGCTTCCATCCCGCTATACTGAGAGTGGCGATTCTCCACGACAGTTTTGAACAGTTCAAAGCTGTCGGGACCCTTCCACGTTCCCTGTCGTTCATCCACGACTATACAAGGCTGATCCAGACCAAGTAGCGCATGCACCACGACCAAAGCCCGTTTTATCAGGATTATGACAATCGTGCACAATCACCATGAGAAATGGGAATGTGTGACTGGGGCTTAAAACACTCAGTTGTATGCTAGAGGAACTTGGGCTTGTGGATATTTGGCACTCATAATACCCTGAAGACAGAGACTTTACTTTTTTCTCTAAGGTTCATGGATGTTCTTGTCAATCATCTTCTTCTGCATATATAACCAAGATGCTTATGAAGTTACTGACTGTCTCATAGAACTTATAGCAATACTGGATTATAGACCAGTGACAATGTCATTGAATTTAGACTCAGCTGTCTCTATAAGACCTTTCAGCTCACAGTGGATGTTAGAAGAAATGAGAAGCATGAGGTCGAAGGAACTGTCTGAAGAACTCAGAAACAGAATTGTGGAAAGGCACAGATCTGACCACGGCTACAAAAGAATTTCTGCTGCTTTTAAGGCTCCTCAGAGCACAGTGACCTCCATAATCCTTATATGGAAGAAGTTTGTGACAACAGGAACTCTTCCTAGAGCTGGCTGTCCGCCCAAACTGAGCAATCGAGGGAGAAGAGCCTTGGTGAGAGAGGTAAAGAAGAACCCAAAGATCACTGTAGCTGAACTCCAGAGATCCAGTGGGGAGATGGGAGAAAGGTCATATAAGTGAGGGCTTTATGGCAGAGTGGCCCGACGGAAGCCTCTCCTCAGTGCAAGACACATGAAAGCCTGCATAGAGTTCACCAAAAAACACATTAAGGACTCCCAGACTATGAGAAATACGATTCTCTAGTCTGATGAGACCAAGATCGATTTTTTTGGTCTTAATTCTAAGAGGTACTGTATGTGTGGAGGAAACCAGGCACTGCTCATCACCTGCCCAATATAACCCCCACAGTGAAGCATGGTGGTGCAGCATCATGCTGGGGGGGTGTTTTTCAGCTGCAGGCAGGACGACTGGTTGCATTTTAAGGATAGATGAATGCAGCCAAATACAGAGATATCCTGGACAAAAACCTTCTCCACAGTGCTCAGGATCTCAGACTGGGCCGAGGCTTCACATTCCAACAAGACAATGACCCCAAGCACACAGCTAAAGTAATGAAGGAGTGGCTTCAGAACAATTCTGTGACTGCTCTGGAATGGCCCAGCCAGAGCCCTGACTTCAACCCAATTGAGCATCTCTGGAGAGACCTGAAAATGGCTGTGTATCAACGTCACCATCCAACCTGACAGAACTGGAGAGGATCTGCAAGGAGGAATGGCATAGGATCCCCAAATCCAGAGAAACTTGTTGCATTACTCTCAAGAAGACTCATGGCTGTAAAAGCTCAAAGTGGGGTTCCTACTCAGAACTGAGCAAAGGGTCTGAATACTTACGACTATGTGATACTTCAGTTTTTCTTTTTGAATAAATCTTCAAAAAATTCTACAATTCTGTTGTTTTTTGTTAATATGGGGTGCTTTGTGTACATTAATGAGGAAGAAAATGAACTTCAAGGGTTTTAGGTAATGGCTGCAATGTAACAAAATGTGAAAAATTTAAGGGGGTCTGAATGCTTTCTGTGCCCACTGTATTTTCAGGTTTCCATTTTATGTGGTTGAATGTTATGTTAGGTTATGTTGCCATGAATTTTAAGTTTTGACTTTTTGTACTATATGTCTGGTATAATGGTAAATGGTAAATACATATAAGATAAGATAAGATAAGATAAAACTTTATTCCAGACTCATGGTCCACACTACAGAAACTAAAAGTTTGTGTTATTATTGTTGCAGTTAGGGATGGTACCTTTTACATTTGAACCAATACCATACTGATGCCCGGTACCTGGGAATCGGTATCGGTACTCAACAGTACCGATTTTCGGTACATTTGCATGTGTTTAAGATCTCAAATTTTTTCATTGTTTTTTCAGTTTTTTCAATTCTCTCAGCCATGCTTGCTTTGTTGACTGAGCCTGCGGCTGCTGAAGTCATTACGCTATTGCTGTGCTGCGTTCAAGTCTGGTATGGAAATTCACCTACTCTACCCAATAGTATTCCTGCTTCTTCCACTACCTCACAGTCACAGGGATGCGTTTAGGTACCTAAACATGGTACCTTTTGATTTTACATGAATCGATACTCGGTAGTACCTACAGGATTCAGTCGGTACCTCTTAAAGTACCTAATTCGGTACCCATCTCTAGTTGCAGTCAGTCACGTGGTAGTTTAATAGTCACAGTAAACAGTTATAAATGTTATCTTCTTGCCCGGTTCAGACATATCCTAGACCTGCTGTTGATTGAACAGAGAGGATCAGGATTTTATTTGCTCCTGAGTAAAATCAGCTCAGGTTTTCAGATTCTCTCAACACCAGTGGTCTGTCTCTTCTAGTTTCTCCAAAATGTTGATGTTTGAAGGTCAATGACATGACATGCATATTTTTGTGTCTGAGTACATTTCCTTACACTTAGAAAAATTAACAGAAATATATCCACTCAAGGAAAAAAGAAACGCAACATTTTAATTTTCTAAAATTCATAAGAAATACGGGTGCATTTGGAAAATGGCTTAGCATCATGATTTCACCCCAAATTAGGCTGAAGACAGGTGAACAGATTTCTTGGTTCCGCTTGACTGATTGTGAGGACAATAAAGAGTGCATTTCAGGATTGTTTATGCACACTAACTCATGTTTGAAACTCAGAATTGAGTTTTACCACTGGTTAACTGTGTTCAAGCCTTCTCCGTAAAAGGGCACCAGAATGAAGCCAAAAACACACTTCTTCACAATGTTACGATTGTCGCAAACAGAGAGGGATCGAGCTATTGCATGCTCAAAGCTGGACGGGGTTGTCTTGCCGTCGCCAGGATGTTTGGAATCCACCGCTCTACCATTACTCGTCTTGCTGAGCGATACCACTCCACTGGTTCCTCTAACGACCGCCCTTGTACTGGTCGCCCCCGTGTAACGACTGCTGCACAAGACAAGACGTACCAGTTCCACCGGCTGGCGCATCTCCGTGACAGGTTCTGGCCCGCCACCAGATCTGCAGCCGAGACCATTGGGACACACCACAGGCCAGTGTCAGCCAGAACCATCTGTAATCGCCACTTTTGGTTTGGGGGGTGCTCTATTGTTTGGCTGTGTGATTGGACTCGAAAATGTGTAAACGCTGAATGAGTTGGCCTGAGGATTAGAAATGGATGTAGGGTTCATATAAAACAGGCGAATCTCCAAAATAAAATTATTCTGCCCCCCCCCCAAAGCTCCCAAAACTGAGTGTTGCGTTTCTTTTTTCCTTGAGTGTATAAGTACAGTGTAATGAAAAAGTATCTGAACCTTTTGGAATTTCTCATATTTCTGCATAAAATCACCATCAAATGTGATCTGATCTTTGTCAAAATCACACAGATGAAAAAACAGTGTCTGCTTTAACTAAAACCACCCAAACATTTATAGGTTTTCATATTTTAATGAGGATAGCATGCAAACAATGACAGAAGGGGGAGGAATAAGTAACTGAACCATCACATTTAATATTTTGTGGCCCCCCCTTTGGCAGCAATAACTTCAACCAGACGCTTCCTGTAGCTGCAGATCAGTCTGGAACATCGATCAGGACTAATCTTGACCCATTCTTCTTTACAAAACTGCTGTAGTTCAGTCAGATTCCTGGGATGTCTGGCATGAATCGCTGTCTTGAGGTCATGCCACAGCAACTCAATGGGGTTCAAGTCTGGACTTTGACTTGGCCACTCCAGAACGTGTATTTTGTTCTACTGAAACCATTCTGAAGTTGATTTACTTCTGTGTTTTGGATCATTGTCTTGTTGCAGCATCCATCCTCATTTTAGCTTCAACTGTCTGACAGACGGCCTCAGGTTTTCCTGCAAAACATCCTGATAAACTTTTGAATTCATTTTTCCATTAATGATTGCAAGTTGTCCAGGCCCTGAGGCAGCAAAACATCCCCAAACCATGATGCACCCTCCACCATGCTTCACGGTGGGGATGAGGTGTTGATGTTGGTGAGCTGTTCCATTTTTCCTCCACACATGACGTTGTGTGTTCCTCCCAAACAATTCAACTTTGGTTTCATCAGTCCACAAAATATTTTGCCAAAACTTCTGTGGAGTGTCCAAGTGCCTTTTTGCGAACATTAAACGAGCAACAATGTTTTTTTTAGACAGCAGTGGCCTCTTCCGTGGAGTCCTCCCATGAACACCATTCTTGGCCATTGTTTGACATATAGTTGATGTGTGCACAGAGATATTGGACTGTGTCCGTGATTTCTGTAAGTCTTTAGCAGACACTCTCGGGTTCTTTTTTACCTCTCTGAGTATTCTGAGCTGAACTCTTGGCGTCATCTTTGGTGGACGGCCACTCCTTGGGAGAGAAGCAACAGTGCCAAACTCTCTCCATTTGTAGACAACTTCTCTGACTGTCGATTGATGAACATCCAGACTTTTAGAGATGGTTTTGTATCCTTTCCCAGCTTTATACAAATCAACAATTCTTGATCGCAGGTCTTCAGACAGCTCTTTTGAGCGAACCATGGTGCACATCAGACAATGCTTCTCATCAAGACAATTCTTACCAGGTGTGTGTTTTATAGTGGGCAGGGCAGCTAAGCCACTCATCAGTGATTGGGCACACACCTGACTTAAACTGTTTGGTAAAAATTGGTTTCAATTGCTCTTTAAGTCTCCTTCGGCAGAGGGTTCAGTTACTTATTCCTCCCCCTTCTGTCATTGTTTGCATGCTATCCTCATTAAAATATGAAAACCTATAAATGTTTGGGTGGTTTTAGTTAAAGCAGACACTGTTTTTTCATCTGTGTGATTTTGACAAAGATCAGATCACATTTGATGGTGATTTTATGCAGAAATGTGAGAAATTCCAAAAGGTTCAGATACTTTTTCATACCACTGTACTTACATATTACTGGTTGCACCACCTGACATTTTCTGGGGTCGTAGACTTAAAAATACTTCAAAAAAGTAATTTAAAACATAATGAAATGTTTGTTAACGGCTGAAATCTATTAATACACTTTGTCTTTGACTCAAAAAATATGCATCCGTTTTCAAAAACTTTTTAAAAATACCTTTTGAGACCCTCAATTTGTCATTGACCCTTGAAAGGGATCAGTGTCAGGGGCCGTTTACATGTTGCGAAAACGTTCCATTCCGCAAACATTTTGTTGCATTTTGGCCTTCCGTTTAGATGAGACCACGTTGCGTTTCCACCGAAAACGCAAACTTTTGAAACCACTCCCCAGAGCGGAAAGATTTGAATCCGCTCCTCCATCCGGCCTCGTGTAAACACAGAGCAGAGCGTTTCAGGGGGAAACGCTGACATCACCGCATGCGCAGTACTCTTTCACATGGAGGCTGCGCGCGCATACCAGGAACAACAGCAGCCTCCTCCATCCGCCAAGTAACGTGTGAGCGTCTTACCGTGCTCGGTTTGTTATCCAGAAAAAACTATCCAGACAGATTTGTTGTCCGAACTGATTTGTTGTCCAAAAAAGAAACTCCTGCTTCTCTGTGCGTCTGTTCGCCATTGTTGTTTGTGAAAGGTTTTCTTCTTCGTTCGTGTGTTGTAGCAGCGCTGCATCTCTGCAGACCTACACCGCCATCTACTGAGCCGGCATGCACACTACAGCGGATTTACAGGGGATTAACTCGTCTCCGAGCATTGTCATGTAAACGCAGAAGAATTCGAAAACGGAAAGGAAGAATCTTTGCGTCTTCAAGTCAGGAGTTTCCATGTAAACGGCCCCTCAGTCTACAATCATTACAAAATTAGAAGTTCACTCAGTCCACCTGATGAGCAATGTCAGTCTCAAACGAACATTTAGATTATTGTGTTTTCATGCATTGCATCCTTCATTAATATCAAGAACTGACCTCTGTCATTCATTCTCTATTTTGAATTTTTATTTCTATGTTTATTTAAAGGAGACAAACCCAAAAACTATAAGAATTGATGCTTGTTTTAATGACTTTAGGTGTTTTTGTTGTAGCACATTGTGGTGATCATGCCCATCCCTACCTTATGCTGAATATCACATTTGCTTTGCTGAGTTCTTTCCCTCCATTAAACAGGTGTCTGTTTGGTAAATATTATTAAAGAATTTAACATGTAGCACTTCCACACATGGACTTTATCAGGTTGTCACTTCCAGGCAGAAAGGTTCAGCATTTTTGTTGATGTTCAGAGAAATGACAACACAGTCGATTATGGATCAGACACACTCTGCCCATCACACAGTTGGGAGAGTAAAACAGAGCTTTTTAAAGATCATGTTGATCCTCAAGCACTTAAATAAAAGCCTGATTTCAGGTCACTGAAAATCTGATCTGCTCTATTTTTGTATTTCAGAGGTTTGTGAGGAGGTCCAACAGCCTTCATTGAGTAAAGAGGAGGATCCATCTGAGCAGCAGGAGAGGAGCTCCAGTCTGAACCAGAAGATGAGCGAGCCTCTGCACATTAAAGAGGAACCAGAGGAACCCTGGAGTCAGGAGGGAGAGCAGCTTCAAGGACCAGAGGAGGCTGATATCAAGTTCACTTTTACTCCTGTCACTGTGAAGAGTGAAGATGATGAAGAGAAGCCTCAGATCTCACAGCTGCATGGGATTAAAGCTGAAGAGGTGGAGGGAGGAGCAGATGGAGAGGAGAGTGGAGGACCAGAGGCAGACAGATACTTTGATCCAGAGAGAGATGCACAAGCAGAGACTGAAGACTTTTCTGGAGCAGAGACTGATGACAGCGCTGATTGGAGGGAGGCAACAGAACAACAATCACATCGCTGCTTGAAGCGTGGAAAAGGATTTTCAAATCAAAGTGATTTGAAAAAACAGGAGGTGATTCAAACAGGTGAGAAACTCTACAGCTGTTCACAGTGTTGTAAAAGTTTTAAGGTGTGTTCCTGTCACATGTCCATGGCTCATTTTGTCACTGTCTTGACGTCACTCCAGCTCAAGTTATGCCACAATCATATGACCTTCAAAGAAAGTTCCTGATTTTCTGCTCGGCCTGCAGCTGTCGATTCTTCTTGTAATCCAGTATTCAGTGAATTATTTTGGAGATTTATCGAGTAATCGGATTGCATCAATCAATCAATGGCATGCACAGGATCTCACAATCTAAATTCCTTCATGAAAGTGCTCACAACAAGGTCTGCAGATTATTTTGAGCAACCAGGTCCTGATTTTAGATTGAGACCCTGGTTTTCAATTTTTCCAATGTATTTGTGATGCTTCAGCATCACAGGACTTTTGCCACTTAGTCCCAGTTAAACTAGAGAGAAGGCAGACATCTCAGCAGCTGATGTCTCAGAAATAAACATCTCATACCAACAGTGAAAATCTAAATGGAGCACTAAACAAGTTACATGTCAGATGATATGGATATTTACCTTTGTGTGATGGTATGCATGCTTTCCATCTTTTGAGTTTGTTTTGTTCATATCTTTCTTTTAGTTCATTTTTTCTCTAGGGGACATCTTGTCCTGTAGTGCATTTTTTAGTTTGGATATTTATGTTTTGATCATTGATATTTCATGATTCTCTCTTTGTGCTACATTTGATGACACTTCTGTATTTAGGATTGAACTTTGAACAATTGAACAATCTGGTTTCACTATCAAGCAAATTTCAGTTTGGTCTGGAGTCTTTATTCTTCAGATATCTCAGGTAAACACACAGAGTGGTCAGATAGGAGCTCTGAGAGACAAAGGATATCTGCAGTGTTTTACTCGATCATACAGCGCGAGTGGAGGC
This sequence comes from Scarus forsteni, assembly GCA_036419115.1. NCBI lineage: Eukaryota > Metazoa > Chordata > Actinopteri > Labriformes > Labridae > Scarus > Scarus forsteni. Next base: position 3,043,090 of record JAZDUH010000500.1, read on the forward strand.
AGTCCCCGACCTGCTCTGGGACTTGGTTGACGGTTAATTCTGCATCTTGTACACTTGAAAAACAACTTCAGCTAAGATCCTGTGAAGGTCTTTAGTTGAAACTCAGGGCTTGAACCTTTAACTTCGAAGTCGACCAGGAAAACTCATTTCCCATTGTCATTGTCAGAAAAAATACTTCCCTTCTCAGGATGTCAGAAAGATAATTCCCTTGTTATCCACCTGTTTCTGATGGTGTCAGTGTGGAAGGATGACAGGAGAGTGGAGTTGTCTTTTAAGATTTTACTTGCAAGAAAAGATCAGCTGACAGAAAATGTGTGCAGTTTCCTCTCATCATAGTCTGTATGGTCTAACGTAACCATTTCTACACAGCAAATGGACGGGACAATGCTAGTCTACCTCACAACAGAAGATGTTGAAGGGTTGCTTCCTCTCCATTCTTTGCCTGCCACATGCTGATTGTGTTGTCGTTCAATTGGGGAATCAGAACTCAGCAAGGTTGTTTTCCTTTTGAACACTCTCTCATGTACGAGTAAAAGAGCATGGAAAAGAGCACCCTACATTTCATATCTCTATAGGCCAATAGAATAAAAGTTTTAGAACATTAATAATGCAATCAGGTATAAATAAGACAATAAATCATTGATAACATATTCAGTATATAGAAACTTTTTTAAATGGTCATCTACTGTGGCCATGACTGTGCTGGACCCCCCATCAGACTGATCAATTTTTCTACAGCGCTCCTGTTGTTCTCATAATGGCTCTTAAGAAACCAAATGTTTTCATTGCTTTGAATAATGAGGCCCATCTTACAGAATCAGTGACTAAATTTATTGTTCGTGCCTGGATTTAGTTCTGTATTAATCTCTAATTCTCTTAAATGTTCTCATGCTTTCCTGTGTTTGTGTGTTTTGAACTAATCTGTTCGCTCTAGAACTCTTTTCTGATGTTTGTTAAAATGGCAGTCCATCATTCATCATTGTTCAAGATGCTTAGTCGTCTATGATAACACAGTCTTGCTCATCTTTCCCTTGTTATGGAGGAACAGATATTGTAGCTTCTCCAGGAGATCGGAGAGAAAGTGCAAAGTGCCAAACTGACCTATACTGGCAGACCTGACCTGACCTCAGCCTCTTTAGAACCAGTATTTTTTCAATTGTTGGCATATCCTCCAGGCAGATTGCATATGGCAAGTTTTTTCTTTCTTGTAGCATCACCAAACAGAATAACTTATACAGTACATCATGAAGTAGGACTGTTGTAATTTCAGAGGCTCAGAATGCAGCTCCATCCAGTCAGCCATTTTTTCCAGAAGGTGTATCTCTTAAACATCATGAGTTTTGTCCTCAGTTTCACTAATGTTTAGTAATTTTAATATTTTCCTGCAGACATCCAGCAATTGTCAAAGATGAAAGAACAGCCTTTCCACGTGAAGAATGAAGATGAAGAGAAACCTGAGTCCTCACAGCTTCATCAGATAGAGACCAGAGCTGATGGAAAGGTGTGTGGAGGAAATTTTGAGGAGCGAAACCCTGTTCCAGGAAGACACTTTCAATCAGATAGAGAGGTCACGACTAAAGACTCTTCTGATGCTGAGACTGACGTCACAAATTGTCACAAATTGCTTCACACTGGAGAGAAACTCTTCAACTGTGATGAGTGTGGTAAAACATTTAAATGGAAACGTGATCTAAGAAGGCACAAAAAGGTTCACACTGAAGATAAACCCTTTAGCTGCAATGTGTGTGGTAAAGCTTTTAGAGTCAAATCGTTGCTTAACAATCACAAAATGTTTCATACTGGAGTGAAACCCTTTGGCTGTGATGAGTGTGGTAAAGTATTTACAGGGAAAAATTGTCTTAACAGACACAAAATGGTTCACACTGGAGTGAAACCCTTCAACTGTGAAGAGTGTGGTAAAACATATACATTCAAAGCTAGTCTAAGAAGGCACAAAAAGATTCATACTGGGGATAAACCCTTTAGCTGCAATGAGTGTGGTAAGGCTTTTAGAATCAAATCGTTACTTAACAATCACAAATTGGTTCACACTGGAGGTAAACCCTTCAGCTGCGATGAGTGTGGTAAAATGTTTAGATATAACAATAAGCTAAAAAGTCACAAAATGCTTCACACTGGAGAAAAACCTTTCACCTGTGATGAGTGTGGTAAAACATTTAGAAAGAAAAATGGTCTCAGCAGACACAAAATGGTTCACACTGGAGTGAAACCCTTCGGCTGCGATGAGTGTGGTAAAACATATACATGGAAAGCTGATCTAAAAATTCACAAAATGGTTCACGCCGGACTAAAACCTTTCACCTGTGATGAGTGCGGTAAAAAGTTTATAACAAAAACTACTCTAAAATGTCACAAAATGGTTCACACTGGAGTAAAACCTTTCAGCTGTGATGAGTGTGGTAAAACATTTAGACGTTACAGCGAGCTAAAACATCACAAAATGCTTCACACTGGAGTTAAACCTTTCACCTGTGATGAGTGTGGTAAAGTATTTACAGCGAAAAGTAGTCTCAACAGACACAAAATGGTTCACATTGGAGTGAAACCTTTCACCTGTGATGAGTGTGGTAAAACATTTACAAGTAAAGCTCATCTAAAAAGACACAAAATGGTTCACACTGGAGTAAAACTCTTTAGCTGTGATGAGTGTGGAAAAACGTTTAGATGTAACAGTAAGCTAAAACGTCACAAAATGGTTCACACTGGAGTGAAACTCTTTGACTGTGCTGAGTGTGAAAAAACTTTTTCAAGTAAAACTAATCTAAATCGTCACAAAATGGTTCACACTGGAGTGAAACCCTTCAGCTGCGAAGAGTGTGGTAAAACTTTTTCAAGTAAAGTTAATCTAAATCGTCACAAAATGGTTCACACCGGACTAAAACCCTTCATCTGTGATGGGTGTGGTTAAACATCTACAAAGAAAAGTAGTCTTAAAGCTGGGGTTGGCGATTTGATTTAGATACACTTTTTGAAATACTGGTTAAAATGGTCTTTATGACCCGATGGTAATCAACTCATAATGTGTTCTTAAAACAGAGCGAAAAATATCCGCGATCTACAGCAGGAGTAAAACAGGGAAAACACCAACCAATAATCTTGCCGGGATACCTTTTTTTACACCAATCAAATCCCGTCGCCATTCTGCGTGCCTGCTGCGCCTGCATTTTCCCGACGTGCACAGACAGTGCGTGTAGCATGTAGCATGTAGCGTGTAGGGAACAGACTCCGCTGGAGAATGCTTACCTTTCAAGTTTTGTCTTTGAAAACAAGGGAAGTCCGCTGTGAGCTGTCCCACAACACCAACCAAGCTCCAGTATCCCTCACATTTTAAGACAGATGTACAAGAAATCTAAAATAAACTCTTTATTTTTCTAAGTTTGTTCCGCTGTTGGCTCTAATCTCGCGAGAACTGCCATCCATGCTACTGCAGGTGGCAGTTCTCACGAGACTTCTTCTTCGGTGGATGGCATCCATCATTTTGAAGCACTACCGCCCCATTCAGGCTAGAGATGGAGCTCAGTTTGGAGAGGCAGAGGAATGCTTTTATTATATCGTCACACGGGAGATTTACAGGAGAATACTGATACAGGAGGACGGGAGAAAAGAGGAGAAAATACGGAAAATACGGTAGTTTAATGGCCAAAACAGGAGATTTGCCAGCTATGTAGAGAATGGCAGAGGAACTACCTATACCCCGATCAACATCGGCTGTGAGTACTAAATGACTTTACATGTTTGTTTGGTGTTTTCTTCGTGCTGACTGAGACATGACTTGGTGTAGTGTGAAACAAACACATTGTGCTGAGGGTTTGGAGTTGAATCAGTCTTCTGGATATATCGGCTGCGCGCGTGCATGTGAGCGGGGGGTGGGGCTAGGCAAAGCCCTGAGGAGCTGCTACTTTCAAATTCATGCTAGTTTTCCAAAATCACCAACCCCAGCTTTAAGAGACACAAAATGGTTCACACTGGAGCAAAACTCCATAGCTGTGCTGATTGTGGAAAACAATGCAGATTTAAAGAAGAGTTAAAGGAAAAGTTTGGTTCTTGCAACTTTCTCATTGTTTATAGAATGACGAAGAACAATATACTCACCCAGAAGGCTTTCCTGATCCAAACAGTGCTTCGGGAGATATTTAGATCCAAAATCGAGCATAGGGCATACAGCACCGCTCCTAAAAACTGCATTAATCGTCCAAAAACTCATGTTTTTTACCAATATTCCATCATGGTCCGCTCTGGCTACTCCTCCATTACAGTCTGTGTCACTCCAGACAGCGTAGTGTGGCTGTGCCGACCCCTGAACTGAAGACGAAGAACGCTTGCTCCGGCAAAGGTCTTATGATGCCATTCCACCAGCAAGCGCATCCCTTCTTCAGCGTGTGAAACGGTCTACCTTCCAAGCTGCCTGCATATGGGGCCAGGCAACAGTGTGTAAAATGCAGACCGAAAGTCCTGCCAACTGGGGCTGGAAAAAAGATGGCGTGGTCTGGCAAGTGCTCTGGACAAACATTCCATCTATTGTGGCGACTTGTGAGCAGTTAACAAAATTGCAGAGGGCTACAAAAACTAAAGAAAGTTAAAGAAGTTATGAATAGAGTAAAAGAGTTCCAATCCAATATTGTGTTCCTTCAAGAAACACACCTGGTAAATAAAAATGAGTTCAAACTTAGGAGAAGATGGAGAGGCGGTGTTTACTCTGCTCCTTTTACCTCCCAAGCAATGGGGGTTGTTATTTTGGTGCATGAGTCTATTCGTTTACAGGTTAATAGTATTTTTAAGGATAAGGGGGGTCGATATCTGATTATCGATGGAAATCTTCTTCGGGAAAAGGTCATTTTGCTGAATATTTACGCACCAAATATTGATGACCCAATTTTTTTTCAAAACCTGTTTCTCACACTTTCCACTTTATCTGGTAATTATATAATAGCTGGAGACTTTAATTGCACTTTGGATGCAAGCAGGGACAGGAGCACAGGATTCGATCAATCCCATCCCAATTCTCCAGGTTATGAAAGAAATAAACCTGCTAGATATTTGGAAAGAGCTAAATCCTAAAGAAGTCTATCTTAATTTCGGATCATGCCCCCACTTCTATCATTTACCAAGATTAGAGGTTGGTGAGGGATCCCCCTAGATGGCGTTTTAAACAAAAATGGTTGTCTGACCCAGGCTTTGCCACTTTCCTTGATGAACAAATTCAGTTTTTCTTTGAAACAAATGCAACAGAAACTTCAGCAAGTATTAGGTGGGAGGCCTTCAAGGCCTTCATCAGAGGTCAAATAATTCAAATCACAAGTACAAAGTTAACCACCTCTATTTTGTTTAATTGACTGTTTAATAGGATTTGAATTGTTTAAGTCTTTCTTATACTTTAGATATATAGTATTTGGTATCAAATTGATCACCATGAGATTTCCTATCCAGTTGGAGTGCTTATATTGGATGTTTAATCAAAATAAAACTTAATTCTGGCCAAGTATGAGTTGATGAAGTGTTGTTAACTCATCCAAAAACCCTCCCCCTGCGAGTAGCTTAAAAACCAGAGAGACTCTTGTCTTCTCTCTCTCTCGCTGCTTCTTCTCTTTCCTCCTCTTCTTCGTCACCACTCCTGTGACTTTCGGCTCACATATTTTTCCTTAATTCTTTTGTGTAAGTTTTTGTGACATGCCCGCCGATAAAAGCCAGTAAGCTAAAGATTTACTTCATAGCACATGGACTTTTTCTTATTAATTTCAGAATAGTATTCGTCTTGCCAACAAATTCTTGATTTTTGGAATTAGTTACAAATCAATTTTTTTATACAATCGAGACACCAACGCCCAAGCTCCAGCTTCACCTTGAACAGCACCTGCCAGTCCAATCTAAGACTTCTCTCTCCCGGGAAAGCTGGGACAAACCTGCTCACCTCTCTGGATCCATCCCGCTGGATAGAGTGTGGACTTCACCCTCTGGGACGACACCCAGAACCAGAACAGTCCTTCAGATTCTCCAGTAGCTCGGACCAGATGAGGCCCAATCCAGACGACACTTTGTAAGAGGTGGTTCTATATTCTTTCAGATGGGCTTGAGTGTGTCTTGGTTCAATTCTCTTCCCCTTGATTTGACCTTTTACAAGTAGGTTAATTCGGAAATTAATCCTCTATAACCACTCCATATGCTTAAATGTTCTTTGAGGGTTCATATCTTCTTTCTTGATTGACAGCATCATTGATTCAGTATAACTTTGACATTTATTCCTTCTTAAGTGTTTATTTTATTTTATTTTGTCTTATATATTCATTTAATAAATCACCCTTATATTCAAAGTTCTGTCTGTTGGTATTCTATTTGGAAGATTGACATCACTGCATGAGAGTTCTGTCTTTAGATTTGAGATTGATTAAACAACTGAAGTTTGACTTAATTGATTAAACTGATAAGTTTGACTTAATTGATTTATCTAATTTAAATGAAATAAATTAGTAATTCATCTAATTAAGTTAATTTTACCTTTTTTGTATAAAAAGGATGGTGCCCCTTTTATTAACAAGAGCAAACCTGCAAATGAATATTAATTTCTTTAATATCCAACAATATCCAGAAAATAATCGCTACACACCAAAGCACAATCACTGTCGATCAACACACGACTGAAATTACTTCAGTATAATCGGTTGATGAGAGCATACATTACTCCTGAAAAGCTCAATAAATACAACTATAATATCCCTGACATTTGTGTCAAGTGTGGAAAGGAAAAGGGGACACTTTTCCACTGCTTTTGGCAATGTGATAAAATACAGCAGTTTTAGGATGAAGTTAGGAAATGTATTCAGGACATATTAAAGATACAAATCCCTCTCGATGCTAAACTTTTTATTCTATGCTTATACCCAGAAGTTTGTAACATTAGAAACAGACAGAAGAATTTTTTGGAGCTGGCTATAGTTTTGGCAAAAAGAGTAATTGCTACTTCACGGAAGAAGGTTGGTACACCAAGTTTGAAAAAATGGCTTTCTGAACTGTCCACAACTCTGCCCTTAGAAAAGATTACGTACACTTTGAGGGGGAAGGAGTCACTCTTTAATAACATCTGGAGCCTCTTCATAATCTATCTAGAGAACAAAAACATGTCACATCTGTTGGAGGTATCTGGGGAAGAATAGTTAGCCCTGTGTGATTACAACAATAGATATTTGTATACTGGTCTGTTACGTATCATATTGATCACTCCCCTGCTTAAACTCCTAAACTCCTGATAAATACAGGAACTATCTTCTTATCGTATACATATTTATTTATTGAATTTATTTGTCATTTTAATTAGTTTATTAACTGTATTACATATATTTGTTAAATTTATGAATATGTGTATATATATATATATATATATATATTTACATATATATATATATATATATATATATATACACATATGTATATATATATATACATATACATATATATATGTATATATATATATATAAAAATATATATATATATATATATATACAGATATATATACATGTATTTTGTAGGCGTAATTATCATTACAATTACTGTCTCTATATTTATTTAAAACACCAACAACAATTTAAATCCTAACTTGACTTTTTATCATATGCTTGCATGTGATACATATGTATATTCATTAATATGTGTGTGTGTATACCTATGTGTGTATGTATATGTATATATATGTATAGTCGTATGTGTACGTACATGTATGTATATATATATATATTTTTTTTCTTTCTTTTACTTCCCAAATCTTTTTGTTTTACTTTCCTCATCATTTTTTTATGCTGTATGACCCTTGTTTGTGTACCTGAGTGATGTTTGTTTTTTTGTGCACATAGATGTGTTACGTGCATTGATGTGTTTGCATTAAGCTTGTTAAAACAATAAATATAATGTTGGAAAAAAAATCAGCTGGTGTTACAGAGGTGAGACCCTCCTGTCAAATTTTCTGACAATTTCTGACAATGACATACAAAATATTATGCCAATCTTGCAATAACACATACATTGGGGAGACAGGGAGGAGTTTCAGCACACGGAGAAGAGAACATAAAAAGGAGTGTGAAAAACAGGGACAAGAAAAAGAAGATCAACAGAAGAAAACAGCACAACAGGAAAACTACAAATCTGCCATAATGGACCACTGCAAGAAGGAAAATCATTTTATGGACTGGGACAAGGCCAAATTCACAGAGGACAACAAGCACCAGCACTGGATTCAGGAAGCCACCGAGATAAGGGAACGGACACAGGGACAATGAACAGGGATAAGGGGGAATACAGTATATGCTCTCACACACCTGGAGCAGCGTCCTGCAGAGGTGAACAGACAGAGGGAGGCGTAACCTTCCTGTCAGAAAATTTGACGTTAGGGTCACACCTCCCTAACACCATCTGATTTAATACATCACACCTATCATCTGGTAACACTTCTGAGGAAGGCAGAAGTTTCTGCCGAAACATGTCAAGATACATAAAAAATCTGCATGTCTGAGATAAAAGAAAGAAAACTATATTGTTCCCTACAATGGTTTTGACCATTTAACATGGCTGTTGTTAAATGACTTTTTAACTCTTCAAGGATAGAGATTCTTGCATTCCCAGTGCTAACCCCTTTCTGATCATTTGACCTCTCCAAGACGACCAGTTGCAAACCTCTTCTCCCACAACCCCCAGTCTGGACCAGAGAAAGCAAGAGCCATGGACAGAGGTCATTTCTTTAAGGCTTTTATTCTGTTTAAGGGCCGTAAAAACAGAACTGCTTTTGGCTGAAATCATGATTTATTAACCACATATCATCCATCAAGTCATTTGAGCCTCAGGCACTAATTCTCCTCAAACAAGCCTCCCAGGTTGGCCTGCTGACCTTGCCTGAAGGCAACTTTCAACTATTGATGCTTACTCTCTTCGTGGACTACAGCGCCATCACGTGGAATAACTTGTGACAGTCACTACTCAGACATAAATGTAAATATAGGTAGATGTCTAAATATTTTATCTGCTGTTGTATTTCACGTGTAGAATAAGATTTTTATGCTCTAGGCTTGACGGTATAGCCATAATGAGAAGCTTTTAAGTTTGATCTCATATATTGCTTGTAGGCTATTTGTGTTTAAGGAACCATTTAACGATTTTAATGTTTTTCTTTCTATGATATATATACATATAAAATACACATATACATATATATACAAATATATACATCCAACAGCCAACATGAATCCATATCGCCAATCATGAATCCCTCCATCATGGCGGCAAGAAAAAACCTTCTGTTAAGCAGCAGGAAATCTTGAATGTGGATCCCAGTCTCATGATGAGCAGCAAATCCAAATGATGCTGTGTCTGGTGTGAGGGCAAAAGTAGGGAGTTAAGAGGAGACAAGTGGACTAGAATAAGAACTAAAGTTAGGGACAGGTTCATGGACCATCAACCTGTCGTCTGATTTGTTAGAGGTTAGCCTCTTGAGATGCTACATCTGATTTTCAGGAGGGTCCTCATGTCTGAATGGTTGTGGTGATCAATCTATAGAAGTATAATTAATGATATTCTTACTGAAAATAAGAATTTATGGTAGTGACAAACTCATGGGTGCCCAGACCACAAGGTCATCCCAAACATATTTGTCTCCACTAAATATAAATGTGTTAAAAGCCTCTTGAGATGTGACATACCATTTTCAAGAAGGACCTCATGCCTATGTGGTAATTAAATATAGATACTGTAGATGTATCGATAATGGATATGGAGATCATGCTAATATTTACATTATTAGGGGCCGCATTTGGCCCCTGGGCCATCGTTTGGACACCCCTGCTCTGACTGATGACTGAACAGATGACTCCACTTTTATTTTGAAGGCCAGATCAGCGAACAGGAAATAAATGTCTATTTCCGGGTGTCGAAGCTTTGGTCCAAATGTCGGTGAGCGTGTTAGCTGCTCCCTCGTCCCGTCGTCTCAGAGTAATCCTGTAAAAGTGTTGAGAGTTTTCTTCTCCTTCTTTGACTCTTGGATGAGTGTCAAATGTCCGGGTTTCAGGATCTTAAAGAGAGAGCAGGTTTGTTTTCTTTCTTCTTCTGTGAACTTGTTTACTGTAGATGTAGCAGCTTAGCCTTTAGCTAACGATCAGCTAGCTCAGAGTGTTTGTTGAATCAAAGGCCTCAGACTGAGGTTTACACTTTCTTCCTTCTGATCCTTCGAGACCAGACAGTCTGTTTTATTGGGATCCTGTTGACTCAGAACTAAAGTGAAAAACTGATGCTCGACAAAGTGAAGATAAACACAACCTGGCTTTAAGTTTGTGTTGTATTTCGTACTTTGTGTTTCTCACCTGGAGAGCGATTGCTCTCTACCCGATAGTCTCAGACAGTAAGTATGGCAAACATACTTATGAAGACTGAGAACAACTGGTGGATTACAGATGGTAACATAAGAAAATGCATTTTTATTTTTGAAGTAATCAATCTTGTTTAGCGGATTAAACCATCCCACAAAGAGGAAAATAATGAACCAGCTAAAAAAGGGTTTAATTTCTCAAAAGCTCTTCTTCAAGAGACCCACTTAAGTGATACAGACCACAAAAAAACTTAAAAGGGAATGTGTGGGGCAGTTTTTTTAGCGCATCATGCAATGAAGCAAAGAAAAGAGGATTGACAATTTTATTTGGCTTTATTTCTGAGAAAACTTATGAAGATAGTAAGGGGCAACATCATGTCATGGTAGTTTGCTCAATTGGTGATTTTAGGTTCTAAACTTTTATGCATCAAATGAAGAAAACACGCTTTAAAGAAATCTCAGCACTTTTAGCTTCTTAAGTTGAAGGGTTGGTTATAGTAGGAGGGGACTTCAATTCTGTTTTGATTCAGAGAATAGACAAAAGGCCTCCCAACCTGGGACCTAAGACTCAAAAATCGAAAGCCTAAGTCACACATTCCCGTTTCTCATGGCACGACTACACGATTGATGAAGCTGGTGTGATCGCTATGATACAGGATGAAATGACTGTCTCACCCCTGGACACACCCTGTAAGTACACCATCAGTAGCGCTTCTACAGCGCTTTGGAGCGTTTGTCCCGCTCCAGCTAGGTTAATACAGTGATATGAAGAGGATTCCATGGATTTTCATCCCACCGATGTCAGCCCCACTCAAGCTCAGTTCTTGTCACGTAAGCCCCGTCTGAGCCCAGTCGCTTGCGCCGTCTTGAATGTGATGCAGTCGGGGCACAAATGGATACATCCTTGTCAGTCGTCCTCATAAAGCTTTCAGGATTGAGCCACGATCAGCCCGACTGAGCTCCGTACATGCCACACTAATACCGTTCGCATTAGCACTTTATTAGGCCTCCATCCCGTCATACTGAGAGTGGCGATTCTCCACGACAGTTTTGAACAGTTCAAAGCTGTCGGGACCCTTCCACGTTCTCCGTCGTTCATCAAAGAGTATACAAGGCTGATCCAGACCAAGTAGCGCATGCACCACGACCAAAGCCTGTTTTATCAGGATTATAACCACCGTGCACAATCACCATGAGAAATGGGAATGTGTGACTGGGGCTTAAAACACTCAGTTGTATGCTAGAGGAACTTGGGCTTGTGGATATTTGGCACTCATAATACCCTGAAGACAGAGACTTTACTTTTTTCCCTAAAGTTCATCGGAGTAATTGTCAATCAACTTCTTCTGCATAAATAAACAAGATGTTTATAAAGTTACTGACTGTCTCATAGAACTTATAGCAATACTGGATCATAGCCCAGTGACAATGTCATTGAATTTAGACTCGTAAAAACGGCTTAAGCACTGGAGATTAAAAGTCTCACTTCTGAATAATCTTAAGATAGCACATCAAATTAAAAGAGAATGGTTAGAATATATATGGAACATAATGATAGCGGAGAAGTGTCTGTATTTACTCTATGGGACGCTGCAAAGGTTGTACTTAGGGTGAAAATAATTGCCCTATCATCCAAAAGGAAAAAAAGAAGAGAGAAGGAGCAAGCCAAACTCGAAAAACTGGTAAAAGAATTTGAACAAGATCACAAGAAAACAAACAAAGAATGCACTCTGAAGTTATTTAATTGATATAGAAAATAACTAAATGATCTGTTAACAACAGGCAGAAGGTGCAGTACGATTCCTCGTCAGAGTTATTATGAGTCGGTTAATAGAGCCAGCAGGCTCTTAGCATTTCAGTTACGCAAGGCCCAGGCTAATAGGATAGGTGGGAAAATAGTAAGTCCTTCCTCAAAACAAGTATCATCACGTCCTAAAGATATAGCAGAAGCTTTTTTAGATTTTTAAAGACCTTTTGCTAATGTGTAGAGATAAATGATGAGGACTAAATATTAATACCTTTTTGGATAAAATTCACCTGCCCAGCTTGTCAGAAAAGGAGGCAAAAACAACGAGAGACCTGATCACAAAGGAGGAAATATACTTATTATCACACAAGGAAAAGAACACCGTTAAAAAATCACCCACACCAATAGAGGACTTTCAGGTGAGGAACATGAAAAAAAAGAATCTCGAAAAATAGTCTCAAATATGTACACGTACTTACAGGCACACTGCTCAGGAAACACTGCTGGTGTAAAAGAAAGATGGGAGCTGGAGATGAATGTGGTCCTTGAGGAAGACTTGGAGGATGTGTGTGAAGTGGGGCATAAGATAACTAACAGTCTGACTTGGAAAGAGTTCAGTTGGAAAATAAAAATGTGATATTTTAAGACACCACCTTTAATTTCAAAATACAATAAAAGTAAGACAGATTTACGGTGGAAGAATTGTAAACAGGTTGGAGACCACACTCTCATGTTTTGGGGTTGTAAACTGGGGTCTTTTGGGGAAGAAATTCAAACAGAAATATGAATCATCCTAGGAGACTTACCACTAACAGCAGCATACTTCATCAAAGGGTTTAATACCAGATGGAGCAATGGATAAAAGGAAAGCCCGGTTACTACACATCCTAATTTTGGTAGTGAGGAAAATGATAACAGTTTCCTGGTTTAATCTCTACCCCCCACGTTCTTCATGAATACATGGGCTCCTATCAGGAATTATCTTACATTACCAATAGGATAAGAGACTAGTTTGATGATCCAAATTTTAGAGCGAGGAGGGAAAAGAGAGATGGGAACGATAAAGTGGAAGGAAAAGGGGAAAAAAGGAAAACAAAAAGGAAGGAAAGGGGGAAAAAATCAATACAATTTGTATTTTTGTTGGTTGACTTTGTTCTAAAGTCCTTTCACATCTAAATAAGACGTGAAAGGATTACAGATAATGTGTTATGGTGTATTTATAGAAAGACATCTTTTATGCCCACTTTAGAGAAGCATTTTCTTTTTTTTATAGATATACAATGGGTATGGAAAGTATTCAGCCCCCCTTAGATTTTTCACATTTTGTTACATTGCAATCATTACCTAAAACCATTTGAGTTCATTTTTAACCTCATTAATTTCCCCATATTAACAATAAACAACAGAATTGTAGAAATATTTGAAGATTTATTTAAAGAAGAAAAATTGAAGTATCACATGGTCATAAGTATTCAGACCCTTTACTGTGACACTTGTTTTTTTTAACTGAGGCATTGTCCATTTCTTCTGATCATCCTTGAGATGGGTCGACACCTTCATTGGAACCAATCTGTGTTTAATTGAATTGATTGGACTTCATAAGGAAACGCACACACCTGTCTCTATAAGACCTTTCAGCTCACAGTGGATGTCAAAAGAAAGGAGAAGCATGAGGTCGAAGGAACTGCCTGAAGAACTCAGAAACAGAATTGTGGAAATGCACAGATCTGGCCAGGGCTACAAAAGAATTTCTGCTGCAATTAAGGCTCCTCAGAGCACAGTGGCCTCCATAATCCTTAAATGAGAGAAGTTTGTGACAACAGGAACTCTTCTTAGAGCTGGCCGTCCGGCAAAACTGAGCAATCGCATCATTGCAGCCCTCCACCTGTCAGGGCTTTATGGCAGAGTGGCCCGACGGAAGCCTCTCCTCAGTGCAAGACACGTGAAAGCCCACATAGAGTTCACCAAAAAACACATTAAGGACTCCCAGACTATGAAAAATAAGATTCTCTGATCTGATGAGACCAAGATCAAACTTTTTGGCCTTAAAGGATAAGTTCGGTTTCTACAGCTTTCGCATTGTTTATAGAATGAAGTAGAACAATATACTCACCCAGAAGGCTTTCCTGATCCAAACAGTGTTTCGGGAGATATTTAGATCCAAAATCGAGTGGCGGACATCCATATAATGTTAGCACACGGGGCATGCGTAGCGCGGCTCCTAAAACTGCATTGATCATCCAAAAACTCATTCGTTTCACCAATATTTCATCATGGTCCACTCGGGCTACGTTTCCATTACAGTCTGTGTCGCTCCAGACATGTCTCTGCTGCCTCTGAGCTGAAGAAGAAGAACGAGTGTAGCGCGCAGGCACAGTTGTGTCAGGGGAAGACCGCCGGTCTTCTGGACGAATATCTATCGAGTGAAGATGTTGTGGAGGAGAACTTTGAATATGATGGGTGTCCTTACAGTTTCGAGCCAGAGTTGACAGATGAAGAGCTCATCGAAAGACGCGGAGGCAAAGGGACGAACAGCTCTCCAGAGTGTACTGTGCCTGCGCGGTGCACTCGTTCTTCTTCTTCAGCTCAGAGGTCAGCAGAGTCTCAAAATATGTCTGGAGCGACACAGACTGTAATGAAATATTGGTGAAACGAATGAGTTTTTGGACGATTAATGCAGTTTTAGTAGCGGTGCTATGCATGCCCTGTGTGCTACCATTATACAGATATGTGCCGCTCGATTTTGGATCTAAATATCTCCCGATGCACTGTTTGGATCAGGAAAGCCTTCTGGGTGAGTTTATTGTTCTACTCCATTCTATGAACAATGTGAAAGCTGTAGAAACCGAACTTATCCTTTAATTCTAAGAGGTATGTGTGGAGGAAACCAGGCACTGCTCATCACCTGCCCAATATAACCCCCACAGTGAAGCATGGTGGTGCAGCATCATGGTGAGGGGGTGTTTTTCAGCTGCAGGGACAGGACGACTGGTTGCAATTAAAGGAAAGATGAATGCCACCAAATACAGAGATATCCTGGATGAAAACCTTGTCCACAGTGCTCAGGATCTCAGACTGGGCCGAGGGTTCACATTCCAACAAGACAATGACCCACACAGCTAAAATAACGAAGGAGTGGCTTCAGAACAACTCTGTGACTGTTCTCGAATGGCCCAGCCAGAGCCCCAACTTCAACCCAACTGAGCATCTCTGGAGAGACCTGAAAATGGCTGTGCACCAACGTCACCATCCAACCTGACAGAACTGGAGAGGATCTGAATCACGAAGGAATGGCATAGGATCCCCAAATCCAGTTGTGAGAAACTTGTTGCATCACTCCCAAGAAGGCTCATGGCTGTATGAGCTCAAAAGGCTCCTACTCAGAACTGAGCAAAGGGTCTGAATTCTTATGACCATGTGATACTTCAGTTTTTCTTTTTGAATAAATCTTCAAAATTTCAACAGTTCTGTTGTTTTTTGTGAATATGGGGTGCTTCGTGTACATTAATGAGGAAGAAAATGAACTTAAATGGTTTTAGGTAATGGCTGCAATATAAAAAAACTTCAAAAAAGTAATTTCAAATGTAAAAATGTTAGTTAATGGCTGAAATCCATTAATACATTTTGTCCTTCACTCAAAAATATGCATTACATCCATTTTAAAAAAACTTTTTAAAAATACCTTTTGAGACCCTCAATTTGTCATTGAGCCTTGAAGGGGATCAGTGCCAGTCTACAATCATTACAAAATTAGAAGTTCACTCAGTCCACCTGATGAGCAATGTCAGTCTCACACGAACATTTAGATTATTGTGTTTTCATGCGTCGCATCCTTCATTAATATCAAGAACTGACCTCTGTCATTCATTCTCTATTTTTGAATGTTTCTTTCTTTATTTATTTAAAGGAATCAAACCCAAAAACTTTGTGGTGATCATGCCCATCCCTACCTTATGCTGAATATCACATTTGCTTTGCTGAGTTCTTTCCCTCCATCAAACAGGTGTCTGTTTGGTAAATATTATTAAAGAATTTAACATGTAGCACTTCCACACATGGACTTTATCAGGTTATCACTTCCAGGCAGAAAGGTTCAGCATTTTTATTGATGTTCAGAGAAATGACAACACAGTCGATTATGGATCAGACACACTCTGCCCATCACACAGTTGGGAGAGTAAACCAGAGCTTTTTTAAGATCATGTTGATCCTCAAGCACTTAAATAAAAGCCTGATTTCAGATCACTGAAAATCTGATCTGCTCTATTTTTATTTTAGTGGTTTGTGAGGAGGTCCAGTAGCCTTCATTGAGTAAAGAGAAGGATCCATCTGAGCAGCAGGAGAGGAGCTGCAGTCTGAACCAGAAGATGAGTGAGCCTCTGCACATTAAAGAGGAACCAGAGGAACCCTGGAGTCAGGAGGGAGAGCAGCTTCAAGGACCAGAGGAGGCTGATATCAAGTTTACTTTTACTCCTGTCAATGTGAAGAGTGAAGATGATGAAGAGAAGCCTCAGATCTCACAGCTGCATGAGATTAAAGCTGAAGAGATGGAGGGAAGAGCAGATGGAGAGGAGAGTGGAGGACCAGAGGCAGACAGATACTTTGATCCAGAGAGAGATGCACAAGCAGAGACTGAAGACTTTTCTGGAGCAGAGACTGATGACAGCACTGATTGGAGGGAGGCGACAGAACAACAATCACATCCCTGCTCTGAGCGTGGAAAAAGATTTTCAAATCAAAGTGATTTGAAAAAACAGGAGGTGATTCAAACAGGTGAGAAACTCTACAGCTGCTCACAGTGTTGTAAAGTTTTATGGTGTGTTCCTGTCACATGTCCATGGCTCATTTTGTCACTGTCTTGATGTCACACCAGCTCAAGTTATGCCACAATCATATGACCTTCAAAGAAAGTTCCTGATTTTTCTGCTCGGCCTGCAGCTGCTGATTCTTCTTGTAATCCAGTATTCAGTGAATTATTTTGGAGATTTATCGAGTAATCGGATTGCATCAATCAATCAATGGCATGCACAGGATCTCACAATCTAAATTCCTTCATGAAAGTGCTCACAACAAGGTCTGCAGATTATTTTGAGCAACCAGGTCCTGATTTTAGATTGAGACCCTGGTTTTCAATTTTTCCAATGTATTTGTGATGCTTCAGCATCACAGGACTTTTGCCACTTAGTCCTAATTATACTAGAGAGAAGGCAGACATCTCAGCAGCTGATGTCCCAGAAATAAACATCGCATATCGACAGTGATAATCTAAATGGAGCACTAAACAAGTTACATGTCAGATGATATGATTATTTTCCTTTTTTGCAATGTTGTACATGCATTTCAGCTTTTGAGTTTGTTTTGTTTATATTTTTCTTTTAGTTTATTTTTGTTCTAGGGGACATCTTGTCCTGTAGTGCATTTTTTTCTCTGGTTCTGGGACTTGATTGATAGTTAATTCTGCATCTTGTACACTTGCCAAACAACCTCAGCTAAGATCCTGTGAAGGTCTATAGTTGAAACTCAGGGCTTGAACCTTTAACTTTGAAGTCGACCAGGAAAACTCATTTAACATTGTCATTCTCAGAAAAATTATTCTCTCTCTTCATATCTCTATAGGCCAATAGAATAAAAGTATAAGAACATTAATAATGCAATCAGGTGTAAATAAGACAATAAAACATTGATCACATATTTGGTATATTTAAACGTTGCCATGACTGTGCAGAACAGAATCAAAATTTCCAGTGACTAAATTTATTGTTAGTGACTGGATTTAGTTCTATATTAATCTATAAGTCTCTTAAATGTTCTCATGCTTTCCTGTGTTTGTGTGTTTTGAACAAATCTGATTGCTCTGGAACTCATTTCTGATGTTTGTTAAAATGGCACTCCATCATTCATCATTGCTGAAGATGCTCAGTTGTCTATGATAACACAGTCTTGCTCATCTTTCCCTGGTTACGGAAGAACATATATTGGAGCTTCTCTCCAGGCGATCAGGGGAGAAAGTGCAAAGTGCTGAACTGGCATATAATGGCAGACCTAACCTCACCTCAGCCTCTTTAATATGCTTTTCGAGCACAGTGTTTATCACCAGAACCAGTATTTTTTCCATTGTTGGCGTGCCCCCCAGGGCAGATAGCTTATGGCAAGTTTTTTCTTTCGTGTGGCATTAGAAAACAGAATAACTTATACATTATGAAGTAGGACTGTTGTGATTTCAGAGGCTCAGAATGCAGCTCCATCCAGTCAGTAATGTTCTCCAGATGGTGTATAACTTAAACATCATGAGTTTGGTTTTCAGGAGTGTATAGTTTCACTCATGTTTAGGAATTTCAATATTTTCCTACAGACATCCAGCACCTGTCAAAGATGAAAGAACAGCCTTTCCTTGTGAAGAATGAGACTGAAGATGAAGAGAAACCTGAGTCCTCACTGCTTCATCAGATAGAGCCCAGAGCTGATGGAGAGGAGTATGGAGGAAATTTTGAGGAGCGAGACCCTATTCCAGGAAGACACTTTCAATCAGATACAGAGGTCAAGACTGAAGGCTCTTCTGATGCTGAGACTGACAACAGTGACGATTGGATGAAGGACAGCGAATGTCAGTGGGGTTCAAAACATGTGAAACGAAATCAAGTTCAAAGACAAAAAACACTAAGCTGTGATGAGTGTGGTAAAACATTTAGATCCAAATTTATTCTTCACAATCACAAAAAGGTTCATACTGGAGAGAAACCCTTTCGCTGCAATGAGTGTGGTAAAGCTTTTAGAATCAAATCGTTGCTTAACAGTCACAAAATGGTTCACACTGGAGTTAAACCATTTACCTGCGATGAGTGTGGCAAAACGTTTAGACATGCTAGTGACCTAAAAAGTCACACAATGGTTCACATTGGAGTGAAACCCTTTAGCTGTGGTGAGTGTGGTAAAGTATTTTCAAGAAAATCTAATCTAGAGAATCATAGAATGGTTCACAGTGGAGAGAAACCCTTCAGCTGTGATGAGTGTGGAAAAACATTTAGATATAACAGTAAGCTAAAACGTCATCAAATGGTTCACACTGGAGTTAAACCCTTCAGCTGTGATGAGTGTGGAAAAACATTTAGATGTAACAGTAAGCTAAAAAGTCACAAAATGGCTCACACTGGAGTAAAACCCTTTGGCTGTGCTGAGTGTGGTAAAGTATTTTCAAGAAAATCTAATCTAAATAGTCACAAAATGGTTCACACTGGAGTAAAACCCTTTGGCTGTGATGACTGTGGCAAAGTATTTACAAAGAAAAGTAGTCTAAGCAGTCACAAAATGGTTCACACTGGAGTAAAACCCTTTGGCTGTGATGAGTGTGGCAAAGTATTTACAAAGAAAAGCAGTCTAAGCAGTCACAAAATGGTTCACACTGGAGTAAAACCCTTTGGCTGTGATGACTGTGGCAAAGTATTTACAAAGAAAAGCAGTCTAAGCAGTCACAAAATGGTTCACACTGGAGTGAAACCCTTTAGCTGTAGTGGGTGTGGTAACGTATTCACAAAAATAAGAAGTCTAAACAGACACAGATTTGCTCAAACTGAGGGAAACCAATTTTGCTTTGATAAGTGTGGTAAAACATTTACAAGTAAAAGTAATCTAAAGAATCACATAATTGTTCACAGTAGAGAGAAACCCTTCAGCTGTGATGAGTGTGGCACAACAATTGAATTTGACAGTAAGCTAAAACGTCACCAAATGGTTCATACTGGAGTGAAACCCTTTGGTTGTGATGACTGTGGCAAAGTATTTACAAGGAAAAGTAGTCTAAGCAGTCACAAAATGGTTCACACTGGAAAAAAACCCTTTAGCTGTAGTGAGTGTGGTAAAGTATTTTCAAGAAAATCTACTCTAAAGAATCACAGAATGGTTCACACTGGAGTTAAACCCTTCAGCTGTGATGAGTGTGGAAAAACATTTAGATGTAACTATAAGCTAAAAAGTCATAAAATGGTTCACACTGGAGTGAAACCCTTCAGCTGTGACGAGTGTGGAAAAACATTTAGATGTAACAGTAAGCTAAAAAGTCACAAAATGGTTCACACTGGAGTGAAACCCTTTGGCTGTGCTGAGTGTGGTAAAACTTTTTCGAGTCAAAATAATCTAAGTAGTCACAAAATGGTTCACACTGAAGTTAAACCCTTCAGCTGTGATGAGTGTGGAAAAACATTTAGATGTAACAGTAAGCTAAAAAGTCACAAAATGGTTCACACTGGAGTGAAACCCTTTGGCTGTGCTGAGTGTGGAAAAAGTTTTTCGAGTAAAAATAATCTAAATAGTCACAATGTGGTTCACACTGGACTGAAACCCTTTAGCTGTGGTGAATGTGGAAAAAGTTTTTCGAGTAAAACTAATCTAAATAGTCACAAAATGGTTCACACTGGAGTGAAACCCTTTAGCTGTGGTGAGTGTGGAAAAACTTTTTCGAGTAAAATTAATCTAAATAGTCACAAAATGGTTCACACTGGAGTAAAACCCTTTGAGAGGGTAACGGCTGCGGCCTGCGGGAAGGCGGGGCTGGACGTCCAGCCCCGTCCACAAAGGTCCAGCCCCGCCCAACAATTCCAAATATAGAAATCCTCCCCAGGTTACTCCACCTCTTCCCATCATGTTTCGGTATCAAGATGGTCATGTCGATGAGTTAATATGTTGCTACTACAAATACAATGAATGAAAAGATTTTATTGCTGTATATAGCTGTTGTATAGCCTTAGGTTATTTTGACAGGTTAATTGTCAACATTTAGCTTGTGTGGTAACATTATCCTACGCGATATTAGCGTCAGCGTTGTGAGTGTTAGTGTTAGCATTTTAGTTGTAACCATAGACATTATAGACACGCGTCTGGTGCCAGAAACAAGTGGAGTAAACTACGTGGACTAGAGTTCCTCTTAAAATGTGATTTTGAGGTGGGCAAAATCTCTGTTAAATTGTCAAATTTCCACAAACAGGTTCAAATTTTTGGAAGCTGGTTTTCAGCCATAATTCTTCCCCACATAAATCAACTCTATGGAATAATAGAACAATACTATCCAATAGAAAATCTTTGTTTAAAAAAACATGGTTTGAGAAAGGGATTGTGTTAATGATTTGTTGGATGATACCGGGACTATAATTGATTTTGCATCCTTCTTGAATAAATATGAACTGAACTGTCATGCAGAATTTATGAAGGTATGTAAAGCAATTCCCTTACCTCTTATCCATTTGATTAAAAGTAGTCTAATGTTTGGAAATATTAGGACAGCATTACCTGTGGTAATTATTGAGGAGTGTAAGCTATTGGACAAGAAGTGTAATAACAAGTATATAACTTCTGTCTTTAAATCGAGATCATGTAATGATTATCACAGAGGGTTATTCACTGGCACTTCATTACCTTGTAACTTGTCTACGTTAGAAAAAGCCCACTCACACTACATCAAATGGCATATTCCTCCCAAAATCAAGGAAACACATTTCAAATTAATTAATAGAATTTATCCAACTGCTGAATTTTTGAAAAAAAGATTCAAATTTGATGTTGACCCCTGTACCTTCTGTAATGAAGCTGGGGAATCACTTGAGCACTTGTTTTTATCGTCACCTGTCAATCAGGTTTTTTTGGCGTGAAGTTAAAAATTGGTTATCTCTGAAAGCCATAGACATCCCATCACTGCAAATCTCAAATGTTATTTTCTACATGGATACAGTTGACAAATCTGTACCATTTCTGGTCAATGTAATTATATTGTTGGCTAAATATCACATCCACTGTTGTAAATGGAAAAATACCAAACCCTCTTTTCAATAGTTTTTGAATGATTTTAAAGTCTTTTTTGTCTCTGTAAAGAAAATTAAATTAAATAAATCTGCAAAAAAATTATCAGCTGACATTTCTAAGTATCTTCTAATTTAATCCTTTGTTAATTGTTTACGCTCTCTGGTTGTTGTTTTTTTTGTCTATTGCATGTTTTACACCACATTGCTTATGTAAATACCTCTGTACACCCCCTCTTACTTTCTGTACTATTTTCTCATTCTGTACTGTAATTCCTCATTAAGTGTTTTATATAGGCCTATTGCCGATGTTCAATAAAGTTAAAAAAAAACAAAAACAAGTGGAGTAAACGCATTTATGCTCGTATTTTGTGCAGCGTAAAGTGACAGTAAACAGCTCAATATTCAAAGCAGATGACCTTTTTTTTATGTTTTATTCCAACACAGCCGAGTGAAAACGTGTAAAGTTTAATACGCATGTCAACATGATTTATATAAGAGTCTGGTTTGTGTGTGAGAGCGCATGTACTTGTGCCTGTGACTGAAATCGTTGCATTGAATGTTCTCATAGCACTCAATAACAAAAATACGAAAATAATACTAATAAAAACACAATCATATTACTGTTGTTGTTACTACTATTACCATAACACCAATGACAACCCCTCCCTGCCCCAATAACATCATATCACCTGCCGCTAATGATGTTGTTCCTCCTCTGCTTGTTAATACTCCACCCAATGTTTATTTTTATTACTCTTTTATACCTTATTTTTTATTTTATTTACTATGATATATTTATGTATTGCCTTTACCATTACTATCATTATACTGCAGCTGCTAGTGTTAAATAACTATATTCTCCCTTTTAAAATAAAATATGAATATAACTGTTGTTCTACTTGTCACTGTTTTTTGTCAAAAAATTAAGTTGTTTTAGGTAAATGAGAAAATACTGCTAAAACCCCATCAGTCCATTTCCAGGGGCATCCATAATTTGCAGTAATAATTCATGCAATAGTAAAATAGAAATATGGAAACACTTGTAACCCTTCAAAACTGACTTAAGCAAACATTGCAATTTTGAGTATTGAGATTCAAATAGGAAAAATGAAGTCGGGCCTCAAATAAGTACTGTTAGTTAATTAATCTTTTATTTGCCCACAGGCTATGCACGAAGGGGGAAGAGAGGGGAGCTGCAGGGAATCTACTCTGAATGTACTCACCCTGGCATTTGTTCAAAGTTCTGCCAAATTTGTGCTGGCGTTCCAGAGTGAAGACTCTTTGATTGGTCAGGGACTATTTTTATCTCAATACAATTTTTAAAACTCCCATATTCTTTGATTTTATTTTTTGGAAATGTTCCCTTTTTTACCTTGAAAACAAAATGACTACAAGTTATCAGTTATATTCAACAAATGCTCAACGAATACTTATCCCTCCTCTAGTTCTTCCAGACTGAGTAAATGTGTTCATGACTAAATAATAACTGTAGTTATCATTGACAAAAATTCTACTTTTGTATCCAAATGTATTGACATGTTATGCTTTCCTTTTAGGAGTGGACAGCAAAGAAGAAGAAAAATGTCAGTCAGATGTTCATGTTTTGTATTTTGTTTGAATAAATTGTTGAAACATCTGTAGTAGATGATTTATCTGTCTGTGGTGGCAAGTGTGTTGTTTTATGCTGCAGTCTACTGCATCATACACAAAGATGCAAGGCAGCTGGGTAAACTATTTGCTGGTGGAGACATGTACACAGAAGGTGTGAGAGGCCGTTCAGAACAACCACCAGGATCATCCACTTCATAACATCTTGATGGATCAAAAAAAAAAAAAAAAACGCCAGTGGTGGAGTCTTCCCTTCTTACCTGCAGGATGAAAAGATAATTTTGAAGGGAAATGGCTTGGTCTGCTTGGAGGCTGCACCCATAGTATCATCATCATCAAAAATTTGAATAAATAAAACAGTCAATACAAATGCAACTACTACAGTTTAAACAGAGGTTAATATCAATAAATTGATGTTGGCTAAATAGTGGTAAAAACTTTTATTTCAGTCTGATACCTGACTGGAAGATAAGTAAATTATTTAATAGGATCTTTTACTGATTATTTAAAAATGTGTTGATTGATGTAGCCTACATGATTGTGAGTAATTGATTAATAAAATGACAGTCACTCACTTCTCCACTCCTTAGCATTCTGCTAGACCATTCTCCTTATGGGTTTCTGTTAGTGTTATAAATGGTGAAAACCTTTTTATTATTTGCAAAAACACAATGTGTCGCTGCCAAAAACAAACAGTTTTCGTGTCCATTCATGTTCATTGAATGTTTATTATTTCTAAGTCATCCTTCAGTCAAATATTACGCTGTTTCAATCGAGTTTCTGAAATTCCGACCGTCCCTGAACAAACCATAATGGCGTAGTGGATGTGTGCGGGGCTGGACTTGTGACGTGTTGACATAGGTGGGGCTGGACGTCTAACCACAATGGCGTAGTGGATGTGGGCGGAGCTGGACTTGTGACGAGAGTGACATAGGTGGGGCTGGACATCTAGCCCCGCCTTCCTGCAGGTCGCAGCCGTTAGTACTTGAACCCTTTAGATGCCTTCACACCGCAAGCGACCCAGCCACCAGAGTCGCGTCGCCCACTGAGGTAGCACCTTTAAGGTGCGTTCACACCGGACGCTACCTGTACTACCTCGGCGATCACTCTCGCTGCGAAGTCAATGTACGGCCGCGATCGGGCGGGGCTAACCCTCCCGCGATGCGACAGCCGGCGACAAGAAGACCACTTCACTCGTTGCGCGATGTCAAAGTTAAAAAAAAGTTGATCTATTCAGGCGATGTCGTGCGTGGCTGTGCAGCATCAGCCAATCAGCAGTGTGTGTACGTGTGACGGTGCTGTTATTCATCCGGACTACAGGGCGGATGACTTCCGCATAGGCGGAACTAATCTCAGTGAGGACATTTGCAGACGGACCGCAGTAAACTCACAGAGGATGCTGCTGCATCATCAGCTGCAGAGTTTTGTGTTTGATAAGTGAGTGAAAAGGACACAGCTGGAATAATGTCCGCTTATACACCCTATTATGGGATATATGATACAATCGCAGTAAAACTCGAGCGGACGTGACATCACCGACCGACGCCAGGCGACCAAACAGGTAGGCTATTTATGGACGCGCGACGCTACCTCAGTGAGCGACGCGACTTTGGTAGCTGGGTCGCTTGCGGTGTGAACGCACCTTAAGGCTGTGCTGAGTGTGGAAAAACATTTAGATGTGACAGTGAGCTAAAAAGTCACAAAATGGTTCACACTGGACTAAAACCCTTTAGCTGTGATGAGCGTGTTTAACATTTACAAAGAAAAGTTGTCTAAACAGACACAAAGTGGTTCACACTGGAGTAAAACTCGATAGCTGCGCTGCGTGTGGAAAACGATGCAGATTTAAAGAAGAGTTAAGCTCTCACAAAATGTTTCACACTGAATAGAATCCATTTCACTGTGATGCCTGTGGTAAAATAAATTGAACAAAAATGCTCTTAAAGGTGTAGTCAGCGATGTGGGAGAAAACGAGCGGAGGGTTTGTTCATATTCGAATTTAGACCCGCCTCCCGAAAGCTGATTGACGCGCATCGTCATGGAAACGGCCGTAGAAACTGCGTAGCTGACGTAGCTAAGGAAACCCCGACTGGTCAGAGAACTCGACTGCCAATACTGAAAACATCACAACAACAGTACATTTTGGCAGATTATACAATAAGATGAATGCCTGACGGCTGCTAGTGTTACGTGAAGCACCACAAAGCTAATGTTGCTTAGCTTACCAGCAGACGGACGGCGACATCCGCGTCCGTTTTCAGGTCTTTCAATTCGCGGAGTTCCCTCCGCCATCGGAAAGCAACACCAGTGTTGATCCGGGTCTTTGCTCTTTTGGTCATAGCCCTTCTTTTCCACTTTTCACTCCTCTGACCTCTTTCTTTGGGCTGTTTTCAGCCATTGCCACCGCAACTATTGTATCTCTCTCTTACGCTAACTACACACGCTACTCAACCTACGACTCCCCCTCCCCCTTCTGTCTGATCTGCGCATGAGTATAATCGCCCCCTGGATGTGTGTGTGTGTGTGTGGGGGGGGGTTACTTTGTTTTGGTAACTCGGTCCAAGCCACAGTATTTACCTGCTGAAATTCTGAGTCAAGGCTGTATATTGAGACCGGATTTTTTTTTCAACATGCTGTCAGTGGGGACATCTTGTGGATGGAGAGGAGGATTTCACAAAGACTGCATTTGGAATGGAATGGAATGCTTTATTTGTCATTTGATTAGAAGATTAGAAGATCGCTGAGTACTCCTTTAACAGTCATAATTTCGTTCACGCTGGAGTTAAACCCTAAAGCTGTGATGAGTGTGGAAGAACATTTTGTCGGAAAAGTATACTTGACCATCACAAAATCATTCACATTGGAGAGAAACCCTTTTGCGATGATGAGTGTGGTAAAACATTTAGCCATAAAGGTGCTCTAGATGTTCACATATTGGTTCACATTGGATAGAAACTCTTTAGCTGTGACGAGTGTAGTAAGACATTTAGTCAGAGAGGTCCACTTAAAGGGATAGTTCAGTTTTTTTGAAGTGGGGTTGTTAGAGCTCCATATGGCTACCAAGTACATTAGATGCAGTAGAAAGTTCTCTCTTCTCCCTCAGTAAGCCACGACGAAATAAACGCTTAGAGGAAAGTACCATACCAAATACAAAGGTTACTTTCTCCGCCTACAAGATTTCAAATCAAAATGTAATACCACAGTATAAGAGTATGCTGCATATGAGTGTTTTTAAGTTCATTAACATTTCGGAGATATAAAGTTTATCCGGACCTAAGCCAACTCACGTTGTGTATTCCTCCGCTAAATCACTCCACTGTAGTTAGCTAGCAGCATCGTGATTTAGCGGAGGGACCTAAGTTAGCTAGCATAGGTAGAGCAGGAAAGTATATTTGATGAGTAATACCGCTGTCCATTTCACCTATTCCCTCTTCCTCACACTGCTAACAGTCAAAACAGAAGAATTACGATACTTGATAAAAGTTACGGGAAGCTACAACCAGCATCTGAAGCGGCAAGCTTGAATGTTTTGATCAGCTGGGGGAGGGGGTAGGGGGGCGGATTTAGCAGAGGGACCTAAGTTAGCTTAGGTCAAGATAAACTTTATATTTCCGAAAGGTTAATGCACTTAAAAACACTCATATGTAGCGTACTCTTAAACTTTGATATTACTTTTTGATTTGAGTTCTTGTAGGCGGAGAAAATACCCTTTGTATTTGGTACAGTACTTTCCTTTTAGTGTCTATTTCTTAACTGCCAGCTCTTACAGACTGTGGCTTACCAAGAGAGAGGAGAGAACTTTCTACTGTATCTAATGTGTTGAGTGGTCATATGGAGCTCATACAAACCCATTTAAAAAAACCTGAACTATCCCTTTAACAGACATAAAATTGTTCACACTGGAGCCTATGCATTTATTTAGGGAAAGACAAGGGGGATGTGAGTCATTTGTTTATGTGCTGTCCCTGACCTTAAAATCCTATTAAGATGTAGGTGATATATTTGCTACATTTTTCCTTATAAACCCTCACTCCACACAACTTTAGAGTTCTCTCCAGACAATGCTGTGTGGACCCCAAGCTAGCAAAATCAGCAATCCACACCATAGCTTAGAACACTAATTGAGTTGTTAGAGCACATTTAACATGTCACTGTTATTAGAATCTTTGTTAGGAAAGTCTGCAGTTTACAGAAGAGTATGAGGGTCATTTCAGATGGTAACATGAATTTTCTGCAGGTCGAGATAAAATGCGAAATGAAGAGATCAAAATTTAAATGTCAACATTAAAGTCGAAATAATGAGATTAAAGTTAAGATATTGAGTCAAAAGTCAAAGTTGATATACAATGTAATTTGACTTTTTTCTCAACATTTTGACTTTGTTCTCAACACTTTTATCACAAATTGTATTTTGTGTCTTTTCTCATCATCTCATCATTTAAACTTTAATCTTGACCTTTTGACTTAAATCTTGACTTCCCTACAATTTGTTGAATGGTGTTCATTTTGTCTTCAAATTACATAGTTTTTTTTTTCTTTTATGTCAGACATGCAGATTTTTCACATACCTTGACATGTTTTGGCAGAAACTTCTGCCTTCCTCAGAAGTGTCACCAGATTATAGGTGTGATGCGTTAAATCAGCTGATGTTACAGAGGTGTGACCCTCCTGTCAAATTTTCTGACAATTTCTGACAATGACATACAAAACACCATGCCATACCATGAAAAAGACACAGGGACAAGAAAAACAAGATCAACAAAAGAAAAAGCACAACAGGAAACAATAAATCTGCCATAATGGACCACTGCAAGAAGGAAAATTATCTTATGGACTGGGAAACAACAAGGACAACAAGCAACAGTGCTGGATTCGGGAAGCCACTGAGATAAGGAAACAGACGCAGGGACAATGAAAGGGGACAAGGGGGCATGGATGCGTGACCCTCCTGTCAGACAATTTGACATTAGGGTCACACCTCCCTAACACCACCTGATTTAATGCGTCACACCTATCATCTGGTAACACTTCTGAGGGAGGCAGAAGTTTCTGCCGAAACATGTCAAAGTCCATTAAAAATCTGCATGTCTGAGATAAAAGAAAGAAAACTGTATGGACAGAGGTCATTTTTTCAGGCTTTTATTCTGTTTAAGGAGCCTAAAAACAGAACTGCTTTTGGCTGAAATCATTATTTATTAACCACATCCATCAAGTCATTTGATCCTCTGGCACTAATCTGCTCAAACAAGCCTCCCAGGTTGGCCTGCTGACCTTGCCTTAAGGCAACTTACAACTGTTGATGCTTACTCTCTTCGTGGACTACAGTGCCATCATCTGGAATAACTTGTGACAGTCACTTCTCAGACATAAACGTAAATATACATAAATGTCTATATATTTAACCTGCTGTTGTATTTAATGTGTAGAATAAGATTTTTATACTCTAGGCTTGACGTTATGGCCATAATGATAAGCATTTTAGTTTGATCTCATACAAACCCAAAACCAGTGAAGTTGGCACGTTGTGTAAATCGTAAATAAAAACAGAATACAATGATTTGCAAATCCTTTTCAACTTATATTTAATTGAATATAAGTACTTTTATTTTATTTTTACTTTTATTTTCAATTGAATACACTGCAAATACAAGATACTTAATGTTTGAACTGAGAAACTTTATTTTCTTTAGCAAATAATCATCAACTTAGAATTTAATGGCAGCAATACATGCAAAAAAGTTGGCACAGGGGCATTTTTACCACTGTGTCACATCGCCTTTCCCATTAACAACACTCATTAAACGTTTGGGAACTGAGGAGACCAATTTTTGAAGCTTTTTGGGTGGAATTCTTTCCCATTCTTGCTTGATGTACAGCTTAAATTGTTCAATAGTCTGGGGTCTTGGTTGTATTTTATATATACTTCATAATGCACCACACATTTTCAATGGGGGACAGGTCTGGACTACAGACAGGCCAGTCTAGTACCCGCACTCTTTTACTACGAAGCCATGCTGTTGTACACGTGCAGAATGTGGCTTGGCATTGTCTTGCTGAAATAAGCAGGGGCGTCCATGAAAAAGACGTTGCTTGGATGGCAACACATGTTGCTCCAAAACCTGTATGTACCTCATATGTAAATGGTGCCTTCACAGATGTGTAAGTTACCCATGCCTTGGGCACTAATACACCCCCATACCATCACAGATGCTTGCTTTTGAACTTTGCGCCTATAACAGTCCGGATGGTTCTTTTCCTCTTTGACCCGGAGGACACGACAACCACAGTTTCCAAAAACAATTTGAAATGTGGACTCGTCAGACCACAGAACACTTTTCCACTTTGCATCAGTCCATCTTAGATGAGCTCGGGCCCAGCGAAGCCGGCGGCGTTTCTGGGTGTTGTTGATAAATGGCTTTGGCTTTGCATAGTAGAGTTTTAACTTGCACTTACAGATGTAGCCATGAACTGTAGTTACTGACAGTGGTTTTCTGAAGTGTTCCTGAGCCCATGTGGTGATATCCTTTACACAGTGATGCTGGTTTTTGATGCAGTACCGCCTGAGGGATCGAAGGTCACGGGCATTCAGTGTTGGTTTTCAGCCTTGCCGCTTATATGCAGTAATTTCTCCAGATTCTCTGAACCTTTTGATGATATTACGGACCATAGATGATGAAATCCCTAAATTCCTTGCAATAGCTGGTTGAGAAATGTTGTTCTTAAACTGTTGGACAATTTGCTCACGCATTTGTTCACAAAGTGGTGACCCTCGCCCCATCCTTGTTTGTGAATGACTGAGCATTTCAGGGAAGCTGCTTTTATACCCAATCATGGCACCCACCTGTTCCCAATTAGCCTGTTCACCTGTGGGATGTTCCAAATAAGTGTTTGATGAGCATTCCTCAACTTTCTCAGTCTTTTTTGCCACTTGTGCAGCTTTTTTGAAACATGTTGCAGGCATCAAATTCCAAATGAGCTAATATTTGCAAAAAATAACAAAGTTTACCAGTTTGAACGTTAAGTATCTTGTCTTTGCTGTGTTTTCAATTGAATATAGGTTGAAAGGGATTTGCAAATCATTGTATTCTGTTTTTATTTACGATTTACACAACGTGCCAACTTCACTGGTTTTGGGTTTGTATATTGCTTGTATTTGTGTTTCAGGAATCATGTAACCATTTTAATGTTTTCCTTACTTTGATACCTTGAGTGATTAGTATCATAGTAGGCGCTATGATATGCTTTCCTTTTGTGTGTGTTATATTGAGTGGTTATTAAAGTTGAACTTCAGTTTTGGTCTTATTAAAAGTTGCTAAAAGATTAATACCTGCTGAGAAGACTCCTCCAATGACTTCACTCCAGAAGTAAACAAGAATCAAAAGAGTCTTGCAGAGCCATGCTCCTCAGTTATCTTTCCCGGTCAAATCTAGTCTGTTGTGTAGTCTGTTTTCAAAGTCTTGTCTTGTTCTGTATCTGCTTAGTCTTGTCTCTGCTCCCTTGTCATATGTTTCTTTGTCTTTTTCATTTTAGTAATCCACCCATGATTTGTCTTCATAAGCCAGCTGTAACTTTTGAAAGACTCTCTCAAAGCAAATCATGATTCTTGTTCATTTACCTTGTGTGGCTGACAATTCAGCTGCTTTGAGATAAATAACAGATTCATCTTTTTCTTTTCATCATACCTTTGCATCCTGCCGGCAACTTTCCCCGGTGAAAACTATGGGACCATCCTGATTTGGAACTTCTCCTCTCTGGATTCACAGTGCCAGCTGAATTCAGGCTCATCTGCCCTTTTGAAACCACATTGGACCCAAAAGTGCATAAACTCACAGCTTCAGACCAGAGAAGAGACCTGACTCCAACTCTTTGTCACAGAATCACTTTTCAGTTCTCTCTCAGTTTATGGGTGTCTTGAATTTCTCCTCTATTGATTAACCATTCCTGATTAGACCTTTTCACAAACCTAGTTTAATCTGTTAATTCTCAGTAACCACTCAATAAACATAAAATTACAGTGGGTACTGAAAGCATTCAGACCCCCTTAAATTTTTCACATTTTGTGACATTGTAGCCATTACCTGAAATCAATTAAATTATATTTTTTCCTCATTAATGTACACAAAGAACCCCATATTGACCAAAAACACAGAATTGTAGAATTCTTTGAAGATTTATTCAAAAAGAAACTGACACTGAATAAATAAATCATTCAATATGGGTTTCTGTGGATTTAAGAATTATTAAAATTGACTGCTGCCTTGATTAAGCTCAAATGCGGGTCTGTTGCCATGGTTACAGCGCTCTCTGTCCCTCTATATAGTGATAAAATGTGTGAATGGACTTTAAAAAGATAATTCTCGAATTGATGACTGAACAGATGACTCCACTTTTATTTTGAAGGCCAGATCAGCGAACAGGAAATAAATGTTTATTTCCGGGTGTCGATGCTTTGGTTCAAATGTCGGTGAGCGTGTTAGCTGCTCACTCGTCCCTTTGTCTCAGAGT
This sequence comes from Scarus forsteni, assembly GCA_036419115.1. Lineage (NCBI taxonomy): Eukaryota > Metazoa > Chordata > Actinopteri > Labriformes > Labridae > Scarus > Scarus forsteni. The sequence continues at coordinate 3,075,098 of JAZDUH010000500.1, forward strand.
AATCCTGTAAAAGTGTTGAGAGTTTTCTTCTCCTTCTTTGACTCTTGGATGAGTGTCAAATGTCCGGGTTTGAGGATCCTAAAGAGAGAGCAGGTTTGTTTTCTTTCTTCTTCTGTGAACTTGTTTACTGTAGATGTAGCAGCTTAGCCTTTAGCTAACGATCAGCTAGCTCAGAGTGTTTGTTGAATCAAAGGTCTCAGACTGAGGTTTCCACTTTCTTCTTTCTGATCCTTCGAGACCAGACAGTCTGTTTTATTGGGATCCTGTTGACCCAGAACTAAATTAAAAAACTGATGCTCGACAACCTGAAGAAAAACACAACCTGGCTTTAAGTTTGTGTTATATTATTTCGCACTTTGAGAGTAGTGAGAGTGCCAAATTACAACAATAAATCTATAAATGAATAAATAATTAAATTATGTAAGAATCCATAAAAGAAAAGGCTAATAAAAGTAGAAATATAAAGACAAATAAAAAAATAAGTAGAAAAGTGCTTAATAAATAAATAAGTAAATGAATAAATAAATAAAGTAGCTATATAAAGTGATATTACTCAAAAAATAAACCCTTAAAAGAAAAGGCTAATAAAAGTATAAATATGAAGACAAATAAAAGTATTTCAATAACATTATAATGTCACTTTAAAAGCGAAGGAAATATGTGCAGTAGGAATGTGGTTGCATCACAAGCACAGGAGGAATCCCAATCAAGAAGAAACATAGCGACGGAAAACTTGACAGAAGAACTTGTCGAAGTTAGAGAACAACATAATTATGACAGAGAATATGATTTGGGGACGGTAGAGGTAGAGGACGTAATGGAAAGTGCTGGTACTGTTAGTTATCTTATGAAGTGGGACATAAGATAACTAACAGTCTGACTTGGAAGAAGTTCAGTTGGAAAATAAAAATGTGATATTTTCAGACACCACTTTTAATTCCAAAATACAATAAAAGTAAGACAGATTTATGCTGGAGGAGTTGTAAACAGGTTGGAGACCACACTCACATGTTTTGGAATTGAAAACTGGGGTCTTTTGGGGAGAAATTCAAACAGAAATACGAATCATCCTAGGAGACTTACCACTAACAACAGCATACTTCATCAAAGGTTTAATACCAGATGGAGCAATGGATAAAAGGAAAGCCCGGTTACTACACATCCTAATTTTGGTAGTGAGGAAAATGATAACAGTTTCCTGGCTTAATCTCTACCCCCAAGTTCTTCATGAATACATGGGCTCCTATCAGAAACTATCAGGAGGAAACCAGGCACTGCTCATCACCTGCCCAATATAACCCCCACAGTGAAGCATGGGGGTGCAGCATCATGCTGTGGGGGTGTTTTTCAGTTGCAGGCAGGACAATTGGTTGCATTTTAAGGAAAGATGAATGCAGCCAAATACAGAGATATCCTGGATGAAAACCTTCTCCACAGTGCTCAGGATCTCAGACTGGACTGAGGGTTCACATTCCAACAAGACAATGGCCCCAAGCATACAGCTAAAGTAATGAAGGAGTGGCTTCAGAACAACTCTGTGACTGTTCACAAATGACCCAGCCGGAGCCCCAACTTCAACCCAACTGAGCATCTCTGGAGAGACCTGAAAATGGCTGTGCACCAACGTCACCATCCAACCTGACAGAACTGGAGAGGATCTGCCAGGAGGAATGGCATAGGATCCCCAAATCCAGTTGTGAGAAACTTGTTGCATTACTCCCAAGAAGACTCATGGCTGTATGAGCTCAAAAGAGTGCTCCTACTCAGAACTGAGCAAAGGGTCCTGGTTGCTTAGGGTACTTATGACCATGTGATACTTCAGTTTTTCTTTTTGAATAAATCTTCAAAAAATTCTACAAGTCTGTTGTTTTTTGTCAATATGGGGTGCTTCGTGTACATTAATGAGGAAGAAAATGAACTTAAATGGTTTTAGGTAATGGCTGCAATGTAAAAAAACTTCAAAAAAGTAATTTCAAATGTAAAAAATGTTAGTTAATGGCTGAAATCCATTAATACACTTTGTCCTTCACTCAAAAATATGCATTACATCCATTTTCAAAAACTTTTTAAAAATACCTTTTGAGACCCTCAATTTGTCATTGACCCTTGAAGGGGATCAGTGTCAGTCTACAATCATTGCAAAATTAGAAGTTCACTCAGTCCACCTGATGAGCAATGTCAGTCTCACACGAACATTTAGATTATTGTGTTTTCATGCATCGCATCCTTCATTAATATCAAGAACTGACCTCTGTCATTCATTCTCTATTTTTGAATGTTTCTTTCTTTCTTTATTTAAAGGAATCAAACCCAAAAACTTTGAGAATTGATGCTTGTTTTAATGACTTTAGGTGTTTTTGTCGTAGCACATTGTGGTGATCATGCCCATCCCTACCTTATGTTGAATATCACATTTGCTTTGCTGCGGTCTTTCCCTCCATTAAACAGGTGTCTGTTTGGTAATATTATTAAAGAATTTAACATGTAGCACTTCCCACACATGGACTTTATCAGATTGTCGCTTCCAGGCAGAAAGGTTCAGCATTTTTATTGATGTTCAGAGAAATGACGACACAGTCGATAATGAATCAGACACACTCTGCCCATCACACAGTTGGGAGAGAAAACCAGAGCTTTTTGAAGATCATGTTGATCCTCAAACACTTTGATAAAAGCCTAATTTCAGGTCACTGAAAATTTGATCTGCTCTATTTTTGTATTTTAGTGGTTTGTGAGGAGGTCCAGTAGCCTTCATTGAGTGAAGAGGAGGATCCATCTGAGCAGCAGGAGAGGAGCTCCAGTCTGAACCAGAAGATGAGCGAGCCTCTGCACATTAAAGAGGAACCAGAGGAACCCTGGAGTCAGGAGGGAGAGCAGCTTCAAGGACCAGAGGAGGCTGATATCAAGTTCACTTTTACTCCTGTCACTGTGAAGAGTGAAGATGATGAAGAGAAGCCTCAGATCTCACAGCTGCATGGGATTAAAGCTGAAGAGGTGGAGAGAGGAGCTGATGGAGAGGAGAGTGGTGGACCAGAGGCAGACAGATACTTTGATCCAGAGAGAGATGCACAAGCAGAGACTGAAGACTTTTCTGGAGCAGAGACTGATGACAGCGCTGATTGGAGGGAGGCAACAGAACAACAATCACATCCCTGCTCTGAGCGTGGAAAAGGATTTTCAAATCAAAGTGATTTGATAAAACAAGAGGTGATTCAAACAGGTGAGAAACTCTACAGCTGCTCACAGTGTTGTAAAAGTTTTAAGATGTGTTCCTGTCACATGTCCATGGCTCATTTCGTCACTGTCATGATGTCACACCAGCTCAAGTTATGCCACAATCATATGACTTTAAAAGAAAGTTCCTGATTTTCTGCTCAGCCTGCAGCTGTCGATTCTTCTTGTAATCCAGTATTCAGAATCAGAATCAGAATCAGAATTCTTTTATTGTCATTGAACCCAAAAGGTGCAACGAAATTAAAATAGCAGCTCTCACAGACAGTGCAAAAAAGCAGAAGGTGCAAAATTCCAAATATACAATAATAACACAAGTAACAAGATAACACAAATAACAAAATAGAAAAAATATAAGTTAGAAAAATAGTGAATTCAGTGAATTATTATGGGGATTTATCGAGTAATCGGATTGCATCAATCAATCAATGGCATGCACAGGATCTCAAAATCTAAATTCTTTCATAAAAATGCTCACAACAAGGTCTGCAGATTATTTTGAGCAACCAGGTCCTGATTTTAGATCGAGACCCTGGTTTTCAATTTTTCCGATGTATTTGTGATGCTTCAGCATCACAGGACTTTTGCCACTTAGTCCCAATTATACTAGAGAGAAGGCAGACATCTCAGCAGCTGATGTCTCAGAAATAAACATCTCATGTCGACAGTGAAAATCTAAATGGAGCACTAAACAAGTTACATGTCAGATGATATGGATATTTACCTTTTTTGCAATGGTGTACATGCTTTTCAGCTTTTGAGTTTGTTTTGTTTATATTTTTCTTTTAGTTTATTTTTGTTCTAGGGGACATCTTGTCCTGTAGTGCATTTTTTAGTTTGGATATTTATGTTTTGATATTATTATTATTTTGATATTATATTGATTATTATTTCATGATTCTCTCTTTGTGCTATATTTGATGACACTTCCGTATTTAGGATTGAATTTTGAACAATTGAACAATCTGGTTTCACTATCAAGCAAATTTCAGTTTGGTCTGGAGTCTTTATTCTTCAGATATCTCAGGTAAACACACAGAGTGGTCAGATAGGAGCTCTGAGAGACAAAGGATACCTGCAGTGTTTTACTCGATCATACAGCGCGAGTGGAGGCAGTCCCCGACCTGCTCTGGGACTTGGTTGACGGTTAATTCTGCATCTTGTACACTTGAAAAACAACTTCAGCTAAGATCCTGTGAAGGTCTGTAGTTGAAACTCAGGGCTTGAACCTTTAACTTCGAAGTCGACCAGGAAAACTCATTTACCATTGTCATTGTCAGAAAAAATATTCTTTTCTCAGGATGTCAGAAACATAATTCCCTTGTTATCCACCTGTTTCTTGTGGTTTCAGTGCGGAAGGATTACTGGAGAGTGGAGTTGTCTTTTAAGATTTTATTTGCAAGAAAAGATCAGCTGACAGAAAATGTGTGCAGTTTCGTCTCATCATAGTCTGTATGGTCTAACGTAACCATTTGTACACAGCAGATGGGTGGGACAGTGCTAGTCTACCTCGCAACAGAAGATGTTGAAGGGTTGTTTCCTTCTCCATTCTTTGCCTGCCACATGCTGATTGTGTTGTCGTTCCATTGGGGAATCAGAACTCAGCAAGGTTTTTTTCCTTTTGAACACTCTCACGTACTAGTAAAAGAGCACGGAAAAGAACATCCTACATTTCTTATCTCTATAGGCCAATAGAATAAAAGTATTAGAACATTAATAATGCAATCAGGTATAAATAAGACAATAAAACATTGATAACATATTCAGTATATAGAAACTTTCTTCAACAGTCATCTTCTGTGGCCATGACTGTGCTGGACCCCCCATCAGACTGATCAATTTTTCTACAGCGCTCCTGTTGTTCTTATAATGGCTCTTAAGAAACCAAATGTTTTCATTGCTTTGAATAATGAGGCCCATCTTACAGAATCAAAAGCCTTTTCAGTGACTAAATTTATTGTTCGTGCCTGGATTTAGTTCTGTATTAATCTATAATTCTCTTAAATGTTCTTCTAAGGCTTTCCTGTTTTTGTGTGTTTTGAACTAATCTGTTTGCTCTAGAACTCTTTTCTGATGTTTGTTAAAATGGCAGTCCATCATTCATCATTGCTCAAGATGCGTAGTCGTCTATGATAACACAGTCTTGCTCGTCTTTCCCTGGTTATGGAGGAACAGATATTGTAGCTTCTCCAGGAGATCGAAGAGAAAGTGCAAAAGGCAAAACTGACCTATACTGGCAGACCTGACCTCACCTCAGCCTCTTTAACATGCTTTTCGAGCACAATGTTTATCACCAGAAGATAGCTTATGGCAAGTTTTTCTTTCATGTGGCATTAGAAAGCAGAATATCTTAGACATCATAAAGTAGGATTTTTGTGATTTCAGAGGCTCGGAATGCAGCTCTATCCAGTCAGCCATGTTTTCCAGATGGTCAGGGCTTGAAGACCTCCGGCACGGTGCCAAAAATCCGGCGTATGAACATTTTGGCGATTTTTTTTATTATTATTATTTTTTTTTTATCTTTTACCAGTCGTTTAATGTGATAGTTCCAACTACCAATGGTATTCAAGGTAACCAAGGCGTTCTAGCCAATCAGGGGCAGAGTAGGGCGGGCCTTAAGTTGTCAACATTGGACAGCGTCAGCGGTAAGGAGCTGACTTGGCGTAAACTGCTAACATGGATAACCGGCATGTTAAACCGGCGTGGAAACCTCAAGATGGGAAGCAGGAGTAAAAAAATACAGGTGGCGCTGGGGTTGGATAGAGAAAGCCGGAACAGAAGCCAGGAGAAAGAAACATTTTTTTTGCTCGTCGTGACCCAGGTCACATAGCGTCCGTGTGTGCTCTCTCCCACACATCTACCTCACCAGGAGCGACAGCTACAGGTGCCACAGCAACATCAATGACTAGGAGTTAAAGCTGGCCGGAGCCCTCCAGCTTAGTAAAATTAATTAACCAATTCAAGTAGCACCACGGACAATAGACCATTTAAACATGAACAGCCAGCATGGCTTTTTCATAAGCGCCGAGATGCTCAATAAATCAGAGTGCAACATAAACATAGACGGGGTGAAGGGTATGAACGGAAATAATGCCAAAGATTATCCGTGAACTGCCAACATGTGCCTGCGCCTGAAGGAGTCTTGACTTCAATAAAAATGTTTAATCTACAAGCGCGAGAGCATGGAGATATGAGTGCGAATAGCTCCTCACGGTGCCAGTGAACGTAAAGACGCGCAGGGCATGGGGCAGTGGTCCTGAATCACTTTGTGTATAACTTAAATCTCAACTTTCCTGAGCAGTCCAGCTCTTGTTTTCACCTTTTCTAAATGATAAACTCATCCTGACATTTCCAGCATCACTTATTCTCCATGACATCAGAGCAATCTGAAGGATCAAGCTCCAAATGCAGTCTGTTAGTGCAGTGATTCTCAACCTGTGGGTCGAGGCCCAAAACTGGGTCTCAGAGCTGTTTTCAGTGGGCGGTGTATAAATCAGATAAAGATATGGCAAAAATGTTTCCAGTGTTTAGAGACCCTGAGCGGACAAACTTCCATACAGTTTGTTTTATTCTGGTGTGGATCAAGTAAATATTAGCATTCTCTCAGGATCTTGACATGTCTTGTTATCTTAGCATATAAATTTGGGGTTGTCCTATGATGGACGTTTGACTTGAGTTATCTAGAAAACAACTTACATGTTATGATGGGAAATAGTGCATTAAGATTTATGGATGTGTGATCGCCCAGTGCTCTAATTATTTGATGTTTAAAACATTTTTCTCCAGTCTCTCTCTTTTCTCTGTTTTTTTTTTTACGAAGCAAATTAAAGTAGTTAATATTTCTGAGATCTTGGTCATAATGACTTAACATGGTGAACATTACTCAGGACAGAGCTGTAGAGATCCACCTCTTCACTGTATGTTTTGTCTAAAAAGTGAAAATATCATCCCTGTGAAGTGCCTTATCCTTTCAATTCCCAAACTCATTATGTGACCAGAATGTGAGCATGCATAGATGGATACTTTATTGTACAGTCATGCTGTCCTGTAATTCTGCTTCATGTTTCTCTCAAAATGCTTTTAAATATGAAATATTCCAAATTTTCTTACTGGGAGCATGCCCCCGGACCCCCCTGGAGGGGTCGTAGCCTCCTCACCTTTTGCTACCCTGACCTGTTTACATGCCTGATATTTTGTCCTTGTGTAGCCTCTGTAGTTAGTTTTACTTTCTGTGTTTTCTCTGTCTGATTTGATCTCATGTGTTTCACTCACCTGTGTGTCTGCATAGGTGTGGTTTTCAATTAAGGCCTTGTCTGAGTCACTGTTTTGGGCTGTTAGTTTGTTGTGTTTTTCTGTGTTAGCCATGTTGGATTGGTATGTGTGCGTATTGCCTGTTAATGTGGCCTTTATTTTTCTGTTGATAATAAGGCTTATGCAGCTTTTTGCAATAATTTACATTATTTTTCCTAGTGCACTGCAACACCATATTTTAGGGCTCCCCCGCCTATCAAATCCCACTCTGTGAACATAAAATTTGTATGACTGTGTTTATAACTGAACTCGTTCATAGTGGCAATTGAGACAATGCAAGAATGTTAGCTTTTCAGTTCTAGACCAAATGTTTTTTTTTAAATTCTGCAAATCAACTACAACTTTATGGTAACTGGTCATTACCCCCACCCCATAAAAATTTTCAGGCACATGGCTTTTTCCTGCTTCAAGCCCTGGATGGTGTATCACTTAAGCATCATGTTGTTCTGAGGAGTGTATAGTTCCACTAATGTTTAGGAATTTCAATCTTTTCCTGCAGACATGCAGCACCTGTCAAAGATGAAAGAACAGCCTTTCCATGTGAAGAATGAGGTTGAAGATGAAGAGAAACCTGAGTCCTCACAGCTTCATCAGATAGAGACCAGAGCTGATGGAAAGGTGTGTGGAGGAAATTTTGAGGAGAAAAACCCTGTTCCAGGAAGACACTTTCAATCAGATACAGAGGTCAAGACTGAAGGCTCTTCTGATGCTGAGACTGACAACAGTGACGATTGGATGGAGGACAGCGAATGTCAGCGGGGTTCAAAACATGTGAAACGAAAACAAGTTAGAAGACAAAAGCCTGGAGAAAAACCCTTCAGCTGTGATGAGTGTGGTAAAACATTTCAATATGACTGTCAGCTAAAAAGTCACAAATTGCTTCACACTGGAGAGAAACCCTTTAGCTGTGAAGAGTGTGGTAAAACATTTAGATTCAATTTTCTTCTTAACTATCACAAAATGGTTCACACTGGAGTAAAACCCTTCAGCTGTGATGAGTGTGGTAAAGTATTTACAAAGAAATGTCGTCTAAACAGACACAAAATGGTTCATACTGGAGTAAAACCCTTTAGCTGTGATGAGTGTTCCAAAACATTTAGATATACTAGTGAGTTAAAAAGACACAAAATGGTTCACAGTGGAGAGAAACCCTTCAGTTGTGACGAGTGTGATAAAACATTTACATTCAAATTTCTTCTTAACTATCACAAAATGGTTCACACTGGTTTGAAACCCTTTGGCTGTGATGAGTGTGGTAAAGTATTTAAATTGAAAAGTAGTCTAAACAGTCACAGAATGGTTCACACTGGAGTAAAACCCTTTAGCTGTGATGAGTGTGGTAAAGTATTTACAATGAAAAAAACTCTGAACAGACACAAAATGGTCCACACTGGAGTAAAACCCTTTAGCTGTGATGAGTGTGGAAAAGTATTTTTAAGCAAAGGTAATCTAAAGATTCACAAAATGATTCACAGTGGAGAGAAGCCCTTTAGCTGTGATGAGTGTGGTAAAGTATTTACAAAGAAAAGTACTCGAAACAGACACAAAATGATTCACAGTGGAGAAAAAACCTTCAGCTGTGATGAGTGTGGTCAAGTATTTACGACGAAAAAAAGTCTAAACAGACACAAAATGATTCACAGTGGAGAAAAACCCTTCAGCTGTGATGAGTGTGGTAAAGTATTTACAACGAAAAAAAGTCTAAACAGACACAAAATGATTCACAGTGGAGAAAAACCCTTCAGCTGTGATGAGTGTGGTAAAGCATTTACAATAAAAAGTAGTCTAAAAAGTCACAAAATGGTTCACATTGGAGTCAAACCCTTCAGCTGTGATGAGTGTGGTAAAGTATTTACAATGAAAAGTAGTCTTAAAAGTCACAAAATGGTTCACACTGGAGTCAAACCCTTTAGCTGTGATAAGTGTGGTAAAGTATTTACAAAGAAAAAAAGTCTAAACAGTCACAAAATAGTTCACACTGCAGTGAAACCGTTTGGCTGTGATGAGTGTGGTAAAGTATTTACAATGAAAAGTAGTCTAAACAGTCACAAAATAGTTCACACTGGAGTCAAACCCTTCAGCTGTTATGACTGTGGTAAAGTATTTACAATGAAAAGTCATCTAAACAGTCACAAAATGGTTCACACTGGAGTGAAACCCTTCAGCTGTGATGAGTGTGGTAAAGTATTTACAAAGAAATGTAGTCTCAACAGACACAAAATGGTTCACACTGAAGCAACACCCTTTAGCTGTGACGAGTGTGGTAAAACGTTTAAAGGAAAAATTTATCTAAACAGACACAAAATGGTTCACATTGGAGTGAAGCAGTTCCTCTGTGATGAGTGTGGAAAAACCTTTAGAACTAAAACTAATCTAAAGAATCACAAAATGGTTCACAGTAGACAGAAAGCCTACCTCAATGATGAGTGCGGCAAACCATTTAGAAGTGACAGTAAGCTAAAAAGTCACAAAACGGTTCACACTGGAGTAAAACCCTTTAGCTGTGATGAGTGTGGTAAAGGGTTTACAAAGAAATGTAGTCTAAACAGACACAAAATGGTTCACACTGGACTAAAACCCTTTACATGTGATGAGTGTGGTAAAGGATTTACAAAGAAATGTAGTCTAAACAGACACAAAATGGTTCACACTGGAGTAAAACCCTTTAGCTGTGAAGAGTGTGGTAAAACATTTAGATGTAAAACTAATCTAAAGAATCACAAAATGGTTCACAGTAGGGAGAAACCCTTCCACGATGATGAGTGTGGAAAAACGTGTAGAAGTGACATTCAGCTAAAAAGTCCCAAAATGGTTCACACTGCAGTGAAACACTTTACCTGTGATGAGTGTGGTAAACAATTTACAACAAAAACTAATCTAAAGAATCACAAAATCGTTCACACTGGAGTCAAACCCTTCAGCTGTGACGAGTGTGGTAAAGTATTTACAAAGAAAAGTAGTCTTAACAGACACAAAATGGTTCACACTGAAGCAAGACACTCTAGCTACGATGAGTGTGGTTAAACGTGTGCAAGAAAAACTAATCTAAACAGTCACAAAATGGTTCACACTCGACTTAAACCCTTTAGCTGTGATGAGTGTGGTTAAACATTTATAAAGACAAGTAGTGTTAACAGACACAAAATGGTTCACACTGGAGCAAAACTCGATAGCTGTGCAGACTGTGGTTAACAATGCAGATCTAAAGAAGTGTTAAGGTCCCACAAAATGTTTCACGCTGAATAGAATCCATTTCACTGTGATGCCTGTGTTAAAATATATAGAACAAAACACACACTTAACAGTCTCATATTGGTTCACAATTGAGAGAAACTGTTTAGCTGTGATGAGTATGGTAAGACATTTAGTCAGAGGTCCAAGTAAAGGGATAGTTCAGTTTGTTTGAAGTTGGATTTTATGAGCTCCATATGGCCACTTAGTACACTAGATGCAATAGAAGCCACTGACTGTAAGAGTCGATGACAAAGCAATAGACGCTAACATGAAAGTACCGTACCAAATACAAAGGGTTTTTTCTCTGCCTACAAGATCTCAAATCAAAATGTTATATCACCGTTTAAGAGTATGCTGCATATGAGTGTTTTTAAGTGCATTAAAATTTCGGAGATATAAAGTTTATCTGGACCTAAGTCAACTTACGTCGTGTATTCCTCCGCTAAATCACTCCGCTGTAGTTAGCTGGCGGCATCAGACTCCTGTTGTAGACTAATTGAAAGCACATTATATCACAAATGTTTCTGAGATGGGTTTTTGTGATGCTTCCTTTGATGCAGAAACAGGTGTGCATCATCAAGAACTCAGCTTTCACCTTATTTTTCTGCTAAACAAGGGCATGCGGTTACATCATATAGTGAATGCATCTCTTATTACCTGTTACCTGACAGATTGTGTGTACTGATCTTTACATCTATATATATTTTAGAGGCTAATACACAGTAATCATGTGTGTGTGTGTAAGAGAGAGAGACACACACATACACAAGTAGTCCGCAGTGTTTTGATCAGCAGCCTCATGTACTCTGCTTATTTGTTTCTGACATGTTGTTATTACTTAATTTGAGGAGAAACTTTCATTAGGTCCTTCAGGGATGGGGATGGGGATGTTTTTCCAGTTCATCATTGGAAAATTGAAGAATGTCCAAAAATCTTAAGGATTCAGAAGAGCAGGAAAGCATATTTGATGAGTAATACCACTGTCCATATCACCTATTCCCTCTTCCTCACACCGCTAACAGTCAAAACAGAAGAATTACAAGGCTTGATAAAAGTTACGTGAAGCTACAACTGGCATCTGAAGCGTCAAGCTTGAATATTTTGATCAGCTGGGGGGGGGAATAGCGGAGGGATACACGACACGAGTTAGCTTAGGTCCAGATAATCTTCATATTTCCGAAAGGTTAATGCACTTAAAAACCCTCATATAGAGAGTACTTTTAAACTGTGTGATTACTTTTTGATTTGAGTTCTTGTAGGCGGAGAAAATACCCTTTGTTCTTGGTAAAGTACTTTCTAGTTTGTGTCTATTTCTTCGTCACCAACTCTCACAGACTGTGGCTTACTGAGGGAGAGGAGAAAATTTTCTACTGTATGTAATGTGCTTAGTGGTCATGTGGAACTCATACAAACCCACTACAAAAATACTGAACTGTCTGTGTGGAGTTTTCTTATTTTTCAAAATATGTATGTTTATTGCGCCCTCTAGGGGCAGTATTCCAACTTGTGTTTGGATGATAATTAGTCTCTTTTGTTGTGCCTTGTGTTAACCGGTGAAGCCGAGCTGGTGAGTTATTGTTTACGATAAGTGGTAGCACTTCATTATAATGACCCGTTATAAAACATTTATAAGCTATTAATAGATATTAGCAGATAATTAAATAATCATGAACAAACCATTTAGAGACTTTTGTAAATAATCATTTGTAAATTATAATAAAATCATTTATAACTTAAGTTAAACAACATTTATAAGCTATAAATAGATATTGAACTAATCATGAATAAACCATGCATAAGTAAATAATAATTCAACATTTACATCTAATGTTGCAATACATTTATAAATGATTTATACATTATTAAAAAAGCTTCTTTAGCATTGTTTGTACGTAATACATTCATCATCAACTACTGTTATTTTTATGTGTAGGAAATGTTTTGAGAGATCTAAGAAACTGTTCTTTGATTAACTCCATCATTATAAGCATGAATACACATTTGTTAATACTGAAAAGTTGTCACTTTAGATAAGGGCACATAATCCCATCTACAAACGATTCATAGATGATGTATGACTGTGTAACAAATGATTTGTTAAACAAGTTAGAAATTGTTGTCTTTATTTACTAAAGCCAGATTGTTCATTAGAGGAGTAAAAAGTCCACAAATCATTGATAAGCATGAATAAACATTTTTAAAAACTGAATAGTTTTCACTTTAGATCAGGGCACATAATCACATCTACAAATGATTCATAGATGATGTATGACTGTGTAACAAATGATTTTTTTAACAAGATAGGAATGACTCTGTCTTTATTTACTTAAGCCAGTTTATCTAAGATTTGATTAACTTCATCTATTGTGTATTTAGGGTTAACAAATGATTTGTTATAAGTCAGTATAAATCACATCTTAAGTCTGTGTTGCAGCTCAAACATTAATGGAAAAAACATCACAAACATACTATTTATTATAAAACCATTGAATAGGCCTACATTTTCAACTAATTAGTAGATAATTTGAAAATGTGCTACTATAACATTAATGAGTTATCTGTAAATATTTTCTTATATGATCAACTTTATAAGAAAGATATTAGTGAAATACTGCAAATGTGTTTAAACTCCTAATCCACCACTTTTTTATTCATGTTTAACAAATGGTTGTTACACAATCATGCATCATCTGTAAATCATTTGTAGATGTGATTTAAAGTAAAAATTATGAATTATTTACAAATGTTTATTCATGCTAATAAATGAATTGTGGACTTTTTACTCACCTCTTAGATAAACTGGCTTAAGTAAATAAAGACAGCAATTTCTAACTTGTTTAACAAATCATTTTTTACACAGTCAAACATCATCTTTGAATCATTTGTAGATGGAATTATGTGCCCTTATCTAAAGTGAAAACTTTTCAGTATAAACAAATGTGTATTCATGCATATAAATGATTTGTGGACTTTTTACTCACCACTTAGACAAACTGGCTTAAGTAAATAAAGACAGAGCCATTTCTAACTTGTTTAAAAAATCATTTGTAACACAATCATATATCATCTATTAATCATTTGTAGATTTGATCATGCGCCCTTATCTAAAGTGAAAACTTTTCAGTCTTAACAAATGTGTATTCATTCTTATAAATGATTTGTGGACCTTTTACTCCTCTAATGAACAAACTGGCTTAAGTAAATAAAGACAGAGCCATTTCTATCATGTTTAAAAATCATTTGTTACACAATCATATATCATCTATTAATCATTTGTAGATGGGATTATGTGCCCTTATCTAAAGTGATAACTTTTCAGTATTAACAAATGTGTATTCATGCTTATAAATGATAGGTGAAGTTAATCAAAGAACAGTTTCTTAGCTCTCAAAACATTTCCTACTCATAAAAATAACAGTAGTTGATGATGAATGTATTATGTACAAACAATGCTGAGGAAGCTTTTTTAATAATATATAAATCATTTATAAATGTATTGCAACATTAGATGTAAATGTTGAATTATTTACTTATGTTGACAAATGGTTTAATTCATGATTAGTTCAATATCTATTTATAGCTTTAAATGTCGTTTAACTTAAAGGAAAAGTTTGGTTCCTGCAGCTTTTACATTGTTTAAAGAATGAAGAACAACAATATACTCACCCAGAAGGCTTTCCTGAACCAAACAGTGCTTCGGGAGATATTTAGATCCAGAATCGAGCAGCGGACATCCGTATAATGGTAGCCCGTAGGGCATAGATCGCCGCTCCTAAAACTGCATTAATCGTCCAAAAACTCATGTTTTTCACCAATATTCCATCATGATCCATTCCGGATGGTCCGCCATTGCAGTCTGTGTCACCCCACACAGCGGTGTGTGACTGTACTAACCTCTGAACTGACGAGTTTGTTTACGTGCCCTTCGGCATGCGCAGTGCGGCTCATTGTTTCAGGGGAAGACCGGCAGCTACAGATCGACTTTCTTCTTCCAGTTTTGTTCAAAATGGACGAATATCTATCGGATGAAGATTTTGTGGAGGAGAACTTTGAATATGATGGATGTCCTTACAGTTTCGAGCCAGAGTTTACAGATAAGGAGCTCATAGAAAGGAGGAAGCAAAGGCAATGCTCCAGAGAGTACTGCGCATGCGCAAAGGGCACGTAAACAAACTCGTCAGTTCAAGGGTTAGTACAGCCACACAGCGCTGTGTGGAGAGACACAGACTGCAATGGAGGACCATCCGGAACGGGTCATGATGGAATATAAGTGAAATTAATGAGTTTTTGGACGATTAATGCAGTTTTTAGGAGCAGCGATCTATGCCCTATGGGCTACCATTATATCGGTGTCCGCTGCTCGATTTTGGATCTAAATATCTCCCGAAGCACTGTTTGGATCAGGAAAGCCTTCTGGGTGAGTATATTGTTGTTCATTCTATAAGCAATGTAAAAGCTGCAGGAACCGAACTTTTCCTTTAAGTTATAAATGATTTTATGATAATTTACAAATGATTAATTATTTACAAAAGTCTCTAAATGGTTTGTTCATGATTAGTTAATTATCTGTTAATATCTATTAATAGCTTATAAATGTTTTATAACGGGTCATTATAATGAAGTGCTACCCAATAAGTAATTATAACTTGATATAACTTGGGATAAAACGTATTAGTATGTTTGTGCCTTTTAACATTGTACTTTGTTGTTATTTTGTGTTTTCTAGTTGATTACCTGTTGCTGACGGCACGATCTTTCACTGTTTAAATGCCTATGGAGAGCAAGTGTAGAGTTGCTGAAGGCCAACAAACAAGTTACAAAGCATAAAGATTGTGTCGGAGCTGAGTATGACACCGTTTTGCCGGTCAAGCACACCCCCTGCGGTGGGACTTTTGGTTTGACACAGTCAAATTCAGTAAAACCGTACACTATCCCTTTTAAATTGTTCACACTGGAGCATATGTATGTATTTAGGGAAAGACAAGGGGGATGTGAGTCATTTATGTATGAGCTGTCCCTGACCTTTAAATTCTTTTGAGATGTAGGTGATATATTTGCTATTTTTTTCTGAATAAACCCTCACTCCACACAACTTCAGAGGCTTCTCCAGAAAATTTGACAGGAGGGTCACATCTCCCTAACACTGATAATAGCTCACACCTATCATCTGATGACACTTCTGAGGAAGGCACAAGTTTCTGCTGAAACATGTCTAGGTACATGAAAAATCTGCATATCTGAGATAAAAGAAAGAAAACTACATTTTTCCCTACAATGGTTTTGACCATTTAACATGGCTGTTGTGAAACAACTTTTTAACTTTTCAAGGACAGAGATTCTTGAATTCCCAGTGTTAACCCCTTTATGATCATCTGACAGCTCCAAACAACCAGTTGCAAACCTCTTCTCCCACAACCCCCAGTCTGGACCAGAGAAAGCAAGAACCATGGACAGAAGTCATTTCTTTAGGACTTTTATTCTGTTTAAGGGCCCTAAAAATAGAACTGCTTTTGGCTGAAATCATTATTTATTAACCACATATCATCCATTAAGTTATTTGAGCAGAAATTTCCTCAGGAACTAATCTCCTCAAACAAGCCTCCCAGGTTGGCCTGCTGACCTTGCCTAAATGCAGCTTACAACTGTTGATTCTTACTCACTTCAAGGACTACAGCACACTCATGTGGAATAACTTGTGACAGTCACTTCTCAGACATCAATGTAAACATACATAAATGTCTAGATATTGTATCTGCTGTTGTATTTATGTGTAGAATTACATTTTTATACTCTAGTCTTGACAGTATAGCCTATAATGAGAAGCCTATGCATTTAAGTTTGATCTCATATATTGCTTGTGTTTGTGTTTAAGGAATCATGTAAGTTTCTTACTATGATACCTTGAGTGTGCAGTATCATAGTATGTGCTACGATATGCTTTCTTTTTATGTGTGTTCTATGGAGTGATTGCCAATGTTCTACTTGTGCGTTGGCCAAATTAAAGTTTCTGAAAGTTTTGTACCCCTGAGAGGACTCCCCTATTGACACCGCCCCAGAAGTAAACAAGAAACAAAAGACTCTTGCGGAGCCCCGCTTCTCAGTTGTCTTTTCCAGTCTAGTCTAGTCTGTTGTGTAGTCCTTTTTAAGAGTTTTGTGTATTCTTGTTCTGCATCTGCTTAGTCTTGTCTCTGCTCTGTTTTCACATGTTCCTTTGTCTTTTTCATTTTTGTAATGCGCCCATCATTTTTCTTCATAAACCAGGTGTAACTCTTGAAAGACCCTTTAAAGGTGCTATGAGGAGAATCCATTTGCAGCAACATTAAGACTCTGCTACCCATGAGCACGTGCGGCGACTGTTGTACTGCTGTGCCCCAGTAATCTCAGAACTGGGAATGACATCATCTCCGACTTATTGGCGTTCCAGTTGAAGTTGGATATGCCGATCTGCCAGGCTATTGTTAGCTGTTGTTAGCACGCCCTGCGTTGTACACAAAAATCAGATGAAGAATGTGATTATCACAGCATTTTCTTAAATATTAGTCTAACAATACGATGTATACAGCTGATCTAGAGTGACACACCCCAGTCCAAAGTGCAAAAAAATTGATTATTACAGGAGCTAAATAACTGTTCACACTGGGGGCTGCCATCTTCAATTGTCAACTCGGGAGCAGCGAGGTTTCACCGAGTTCCCAGTAGGAAACTCCAACTTTGGGAGATGTTCCAGTTGCAGTTTCCAACTGGGAACTCAGAAATTCCTACTTCTAACTACAACTGGAACTCACCAAAAGACCCAAGCCAAAGCATGCGTTCATTGTGATGCTAATGAACACAGCTCAGACCTTTTTCAGAACTCTGCATTGCTTCACAACTTCTTTTTTCAACAACTTACAAGATGCAGAGCAACGAGGTAATTTATCTCTCTAGTTACGTAATGGTAGTTTTGATGTGTGACCACAAGCAATTTTTGGAAAACTTAGTATCGTAGTTTTGTAACCGGCTATATATCTCTACTTACCGCCCGTTGCTCTAAGACAGTCTAAGTCTGAATGATATACATTTGCTCTAGTTTTAATTGTCTTGTTCCCGAAGTTGAGTACCCAGGTCAGTCCAGCCCTGTCCGACCCAACTGGAAGGCTAAGGAATAGCATTTATGGATAACCAATTGTTATGCTATAAGACTCAAAGTGTGTATTTCGATCAGGCATATATCTAAAAGTGAGACTTTTTTGTAATTATTTAAAAACTCCTCACAGTCCTTTTAAGCAAATCACTGTTACTGTTTATTTACCTCGGATGTGCCATTGTGTGGCCGGCAATGCAGCTACTTTGAGATGAATAAGAAAATCGTCTTCCTCTTTTTATGAAACCTTTTTATACTGCGGATCAAGAGCTCCAAGCCCAGCTTCACCTGAAGACAGAACCTGCAAGTCCAAGTTAAACGGCAACTTTCTCCTGTAAAAAACTAGGGGACCATCCTGGGTCTGAACTTCTCCTCTGGATTCACAGTGCCAGCTGAATTTTGGCTCATCTGCCCTTTTGAAACCACATTGGACCCAAAAGTCCACAAGCCGGCAGCTTCAGAACTGAGAAGTGACCCGACTCCAACTCCAACCGTCACAGGAGGACTCTGCGGTTATGACTCGGTTTATGTGTGTCTTTAATTTCTCCTCAATTAACTAACTACCCCTAATTCAACTTTTTCCTAAACCTAGTATATCTGTTTATCTATCTGTTTAGTTAATCCTCAGTAACCGCTCAGAAAACGTAAATTTATGTGCTTAGTCTTCATATCATCTTTCATTATTCGAAGTATCATTACAACTCGGCCATTTTATCTTTTCCTAAATGTTGTCATTTATAGGTTTAATAAGTCCTTTTTGAATTTTAAGTCCTGCCTGTTGATGCTTGTTTGGAAGGTTTGACATCCCTGTAAAGAAAACTTTCCATCAAGTTAATGAGATTGATTCACTTTAAATGTAAGCTCTCAAGAATGTGATAAAGGCAAAAAAATTACTAGTAGATCTATTAATATATTTTCTTAAATTGACTATTTTACTTCTTTACAGCAATAACTAACCCCCCTTCCTCCACAGATACTTCCAGTCTTAATAATCAATCAAATTTACTTTTTTTTTGGAACCACGTCTCTGTCTTAATTCAGTTGTTGAACTTGTGTTGCCTTTGGCTTATTGAGGTGTTCTTGTAGTTCCTGGGGCGCACTTCCCCAGTGGCATTGTCGGGTCAATTTAGTTAGGTTGTTTTCCTATTTCCAGGGGCGTACTTACCATTAGGCAAAAGCAGGCAATTGCCTGGGGCCCCAAGATGTCCAGGGGCCCCCAAAGTTTTCTTTGATTCAGAGCAGTAATTATTTTAGTCTTAATTCACACACTGTAGTCTGAAGTAGATGAGATCAACATCCTTATTTTATAATCATTTTGTCAGCAGACCTCATACATTTGATGTCATTGTCTTTATTTTCAATCATAATATCCTGTAAAATATTTGAATTCATAACGTTTCAAACTATATGACACTCAGTATAAAAAGCTCACGGCCCATGGACTGGATAATTTTGCATGTGCATGATAAACTTCTTATTTTTGCCGATGTCCCAATTAGATTCAAAATCTTTTTTTGGTCATAAATATTATTCCCTGGATGTGGGGGACATATAAACATGGGTATGTAACTTGTAACTTAAGCCGTCAGAAAACTGTAACAGATTTCCAAAAGTAGGACTAATTAACACACTCGCCTGTCAAAATTAAACTAAATTACAGAATTTAAGGAAATTCATTTAGTTAGGTTATGTTACCTGGTACAAGATTAAAATAATACTAAAAAATGTATTAGCATGCTAAAAACCAGTGAAATACCAAGTTATTGACCCTGTTTGCTTTTCATATTATTTAATCTAATTTAACTGTAGTTTTTGTTTTTAATTTACTAACCTCCATTCCTTCTTCTTCTGCCCCTTTTTCCCATCTTCTTGTTTGATATCTGTAAGTTCCTTGTTTATTTTTCTCTGCACCCATTCCATAAATTAGAAAAATGAAAAAAAAAATATATAAAAAAATGTATCAGCACAGTACAGGGAAGGGCCCCAATGACTGCGTTTGCCTCGGGCCCCCATATGACTCGATCCGCCCCTGCCTATTTCGCATACACCAGTGGTTAGTGTCCCACCCTGCCACATTTAGTATAAAATGATATTTAAAAAAAAAATGAATAAGCTAGAAATGGTCTGCTCTCTTTAAAGCCAAAGCATTTAAGTATGAAATCAAAGTTTCATCTTGATTCTGATTGTGTGATAGAATGAATTGAAGGGGATTTTGAATCCGCTGGTGGAAGTGAATAAATAAATCATTAGACGTATGGGTTTCTGTGGATGAAAAGAGTCATTACACTTGACTGCTGCCTTAAGCCCAAACACAGGTCTGTTGCCATGGTTACAGCTCTCTCTCAATTGACTATCGTTATAAAATGTGTGGATGAAACTTTAAAAAGGTAATTTTCTAATTGATGCTATTACTATTGTTTCCGGTGGCATAGGTGACTCTACACCTTTATTTTGAAGGCCAGATCAGTGAACATGAAGATCGAATTTTATTTCCGGGTGTTGATGTTTTTCTCCCGGCGAGCTCAGTTAGCAGGTTAGCTTCTCCCTCGTCCCGTGGTCTAAGTAATTTTCTAAAAGTCTTGAGTTTTTTACTCCTTATTTGACTCGCGGGTGAGTGTCAACTGCCTGGGTTTCAGGATCATAAAGAGAGAGCAGTTTTATTTTCTTTTTCTGTGAACTATTTTAGATGTAGCAGCTTAGCCTTTAGCTAACGTTAGCTAACTTTCAGCTAGCTCAGAGTGTTTGATGAATAAAAGGTCTGAGATTGAAGTTTCCACTCTCTCCCTTCTGATCCTCAAAGAACGGACCGTCTGATTTATTGAGATCCTGTTCACTTAGAACTACATCCTACTAAAATCCTAAATCTACTAAGAACTAAATCCTAACTGTAGACCTGCTGTTGATTGAACTGAGAGGATCAGGGTTTTATTTGCTCCTGTGTAATATCAGTTCAGGTTTTCAGATCCTCTCGTCACCAGGGGTCTATCTCTTCTAGTTTCTGAGATATTCGCCTCCAAAATGTTGAAGTCCTAAGGTACAAAATTAGAAAACAACTTTTTCAGGGGATCAGTGTCAGCCTACAATCATTACAAAAATAAAAGTTCTCTACTGAGTTATTTTTTTCATCAAACAGGTGTCTGATAAATATTACTAAAGAATTTAGCAGGCAGCATTTCCCACACATGGATTTTATCAGGTTGTCACATCCAGGCATAAAACCTTTAGAATGCTTATTGATATTCTAAAAAAAGAAAAGTCAGTACAGAAAACCAGAGCTTATCAAAGATAATGTTGATCCTCAAGCACTTTAATAAAAAGCCTGATTTTAGATCACTGTGCAGAACATCTGTTCTTTTCTATCAGTTGTCATAAGGTAGCAGATTCGAGCCCAGCTCAGTCTGTCACATGTCAGTGTGTCCTTGAGCAAGACAGTAAACCCCAGTGTGCTCCCCCTGCTGCTTCAGTGGTGTGTTAACAGGTTTGAAATGGGTGTGAAAGGGAAGATGTGACCTGTGATATAAATCTGTGATCAGAAGGACAAGTAGAGCTCTTCTTTTGCTCAAGTCCATTTGCCATTGTGTGTAAATTCTGTGCTTTTGTATTTTAGAGGTTTGTGAGGAGGTCCAGCAGCCTTCAGTGAGTAAAGAGGAGGATCCATCTGAACAGCAGGAGAGGAGCTCCAGTCTGAACCAGAAGATGAGCGAGCCTCTGCACATTAAAGAGGAACCAGAGGAACCCTGGAGTCAGGAGGGAGAGCAACTTCAAGGACCAGAGGAGGCTGATATCAAGTTCACTTTTACTCCTGTCACTGTGAAGAGTGAAGATAATGAAGAGGGTCCACAGTTCTCACAGCTGCATGAAATTAAAGTCGAAGAGGTGGAGAGCGGAGCTGATGGAGAGGAGAGTGGAGGACCAGAGGCAGACAGATACTTTGATCCAGAGAGAGATGCACAAGCAGAGACTGAAGACTTTTCTGGAGCAGAGACTGATGACAGTGCTGATTGGAGGGAGGCAACAGATCAACAATCACATCCCTGCTCTGAGCGTGGAAAAAGATTTTCAAATCAAAGTGATTTGAAAAAACAGGAGGTGATTCAAACAGGTGAGAAACTCTACAGCTGCTCACAGAGTTGTAAAGTTTTAAGGTGTGTTCCTGCCACATGTCCATGGCTCATTTTGTCACTGTCACCATCTCAAGTAATACAGCAATCATTTTACATCATATCATATAACAGGATGTGTTAGCAGATATCATTCCAACTGTATCCCTTACCAACCACACAACACTGCAGCTGATGGCCCTGCAGCAGCATGGTCTGATATTAAAGGGGCTGGAACCTTTCCCAGCTGCCACTGGGTGTGAGGCAGGCTACACCCTGAACCTACTGCCAATCAATCACAGAGCCAAGACTGAAAGATATGGCCTTAAAAGAAAGTCCCTGATTTTTCTGCTCGGGCTGCAGCTATTGATTCTTCTTGTATTCCAGTATTCAGTGAATTATTTTATGGGATTTATCGAGTAATCAGATTACATCAATTAATCAATGGCATAAACAGGATCTCAGAATCTGAATACATTTTTTTCTGTTGGAAAAAAGAGTTCCTGCATGAAAGTGCTCACAAGGGCGGCAGATTATTTTGAGCAACCAGGTCCTGATTTTTAGAATGGGACACTGGTTTTGAATTTTTCCAATGTATTTGTGGTGCTTTGAGCATCACAGGACTTTTGCCACTTAGTTCCAATTATACTAGAGAGAAGGCAGACATCTCAGTAGCTGGTGTCTCAGAAATAAACATCTCATACCTACGGGGAAAACCTAAATGGATAAACAGATTGAGATGCTGGAAACAAAATGAAACTGCTGTAGCATGCATGCCAGTTCAGTAGATAGCGGTGTAGGTTTGCAGAGAGTCAGCGCTGCTCCAATAAACATACGAAGAATAAACACTTTTCACAAACAATAATGGCGAGTGCCAAAGACGCAGGAATTCCTTTTCTGGACAACAAATCTGTCTTGATAGTTTTGTCTGGATAACGAACTAGTCAACGGCTCACACATTACTCGGTATGGGTGTACAGCCTTCATGTGAAACAGTAATGCACTCGCAGTGACTTCAGCATTAAGACCTGAAACGATCTGATTTTGGTTTACACGGAGATGCATGGAGGAGCGTTTTGAAAACTCTCCACCCTTGACACTGGTTTCAAAAGTTTCTGGATTGGGTTACTCAGTATAGTGTTCAAATGTAGACACAAGGCCAAGGCCTCATGTAAACAGTCCCTTAATTATAATGATAACTGTCTGAGCACTAAGTACCAAACCAGTTACAAGTCAGATGATATTGATAGTAATCTTTGTGCAATGGTGTAAATACTTTTCAACTTTTGAGGTTTTTTTTTAATATTGTTGTTTTACATTTTCTCTCGGTGACATCTTGTCCTTTTGTGCATTTTTAGTTTGCATATTTATGTTTTTATTATTTTTTGTTTTTATACATGATTATCTCTTTTTGCTGTATTTTTGTCTTTACTTATGTAACTTCCATGTTAAGGATCGAATTTATCATATTGTATTACTCGACTCAAGCAATATACTTAGATGCTAAGATACTACAACTATCTAAGGCACAATTGTTTAGTATATGAAAGAATGCCCTACACCTGCGTCCTCAACTCACTATCAGTATTTTCTGTTCTGAACAATGATGATGCCTACAGACCATATCAGAAAAAACACACGTCACGTGTGAGCCCATTTTTAGGATTTTTTTCAGCAATATATTTTAACCAGCTGTTTATGCTGTCTCTTCAAAAGCCCAAATTGCATTTAAAAGTGGCTTATTAACACAGACTAAAATTGAGCATTTAAATTTGGAAAAAGAACGATTTTTGAACAAAAAAAATCGAGTTAAAAATCATCAAACAAAAAATCCTGATAATTACGTGAATCGAATTTTTTTCTCCCACCCCTAATACTCAAGTAGCCACTGCATTGATTTACATTCTGAACCAGCCTTTACACAGAGCCATACTCAAAGGATGTTATTTACTAAAGTGTAAATGTAAATGTTCTTAATTGATACAGTCCTTTACAACAACCCTTTCAATGAACCAAAGTGCTATACAATAGGTGGAATTGGAAATAAATAAATAAAACAATTAAAAAATAAATAAAAGCAATAAAAGCAAGGTAAACAGTAAAAGAAATAAGAGCAATAAAATACAATAAAATAAAGTAAAACAGAGTAAAAGTGAAAGTGTCACCACAGCAATGGAAAAGGCTTGATCACCCCAGTGTCTGTATTGTGACCTGGGCACTTCCAGCAACAGTTGGTTTGAAAAAAAATTACAAATTCTAAAATCAATCCTGTACTGGACGGGAAGCCAATGAGGGGATTAAAGAATAGGAGTGATGTGCTCTCATCTGTTAGTGCTGGTTAAAAGACGGGCCGCAGCGTTTTGCACCAGCTGGAGCCGACTAAGAGAAGCCTGGGAGACACCAACATTAAGACTATTACAGTAGTCAAGTCTTGTGCTTATAAGAGCATGGATGGCCATTTCAAGGTTGTGGTGACTTAAAAACATTTTAACTTTGGCCAGGAGACAGAAACTAAGGAAACTTAGAGCAATACATAATTAATGACCACATTAATTTATGTTAACTGCTCTTGAATCATGAGCATTATCTTGTTGTGTCCGGTCTGCTGACTTGATACATGGACAGGATGTTTTCTGTTGAGGTGCTGCCGTATTGGTGACAAGCGCATTGTACAACAGAAATGACCATCTGTGTCAGACACAGTTCACTGTTGTATAGTGGTACAGATTTAAATGAAGCCTCAAGGCACATACTTTGTGAAGCTCAGTTGAGTCTGGACATGTTTCCACACCATCATCTGCTCTAAAACCACCACCAGTGGATCTCTGGTGCTGCTGTTGGATACAGAGCTGAAACTCTGCAGCTTTTTTCTCCACTGTAGTCGTGGGGTGTGTGTCTTCACGTCTGTCTGCTACAGGGCTTCTCTGACTCTTTAATGGATGCTGCTGATGCACTTTTGAACCTGAAACACTGAAGTTAGGATGTGAATTGTGATCATACAATTGCACAAAGCTTGGATTATCTTGATGATATCAGGGCTGCATTTGTGAAAAGACCTGACGTTCTGAGTCATTTCTGGTATCAACCCACAAACGTGTGGGTTTGCCGGGGATCACCTCTCACATTTGTTAAGTTTCGTTGCCTCTAGTGCTCAAGCTCTTGAGTTGATTAAAGTTCTTCAACATTAAATCAGACCTTGAAAGATGAATCCCATCACCTGTCTCCTCTCCAGAACTATCTGGTCTCGCTAACCACCGAACTTCAGTTTGGTCTGGTGTCTTAATTCTTCAGATATCTTAGGTAAACACACAGAGTGGTCAGATCAGAGCTATGACAGACAAAGGATATCTGCAGTGTTTTACTCATTCATACAGCGCGGGTGGAGGCAGTCCCCGGCCTGCTCTGAGACTTGATTAATGGTAAATTCTGCATCTTGTAAACTTGACAAACAACCTTAGCACTGGAAAGCTTTTTTTTCTTGTTTTGGTATTAAACAATGACTGTCAGCACATCAGTACGGTACTCTTATTGTGAAGGGCAAACATCCAGTCATGCTGCTAGTATCGTGATAACTCCATTAGCTTGGTGCATTGTCTGTCTGATTTATATCCAGCATTGATGATTCACACCAAACACAATGTGTATTTAAAATAACACAACTTCAAAGATACTTGAACATGTATTACCCTGCATGAATCACCATTGGGGGTGAGCGAGTGGCAGTGATAAACAGGCAAACACAAGGCTTGCTAATTAGCTCATCAATCACGCAGCACTGGCTCGGACTCCCCTTGACATGAGCCGAGCTGCAAACTGTTACTCAGAACTCACGTGCCTAAGCCTGTCATGCTAATCAATAAATCAATTAACCGCACAATAAATAAAAACGTCCTCGGTAAGTTTGCCGGCCTCAATAATTTGACACGTGCGTGCATGTTTGTTTTCCTCCTCCCTTATACCAAACAGGCTGTATGAGAAGATGGGTCATTTTGTGCAATTTTCTCAGCACCTGGGTGCGCTGGTTCTATAGCATATTTAGCGGATTTATAGCGGAGTGAGCATCTGTCATTAATTCAATCTTTGTGGGGGAGGCAGGGCCGCTGGTCCCTAAGCCGGCTGTCGCAGCCCCAGTGTGGGAATATTTTGGTTTAAACAGAATGAACAAGGTGTGAGCCCATGAACACTGATGACCTGTCATGTGTTTGAAAGTCGTGGTGACAAAGAAGGGGAGGTGCAGTGGAGCCTTCGTCCTGACAGTCACCGCTGACTGAGGCGTTTGGTCGGCAAAGGAAATATAAATAAAACAGAGCAAAATGGTGCACGCTCACAGACAGTGTCATTCGCTGCATTTAAAAAAATTGCAACCCTTCAATACTGTTGAAAAGCCAGCAATGTAACGAACGTTTGACAGTCAATATAAATTGACTGGGAGAACGTACATGCCACAAACAATTCCTGCACTTTATAAACTCTGTTTTATTTATTGTTTCTTATTGTTGTGTGTGTTTTTATTAGTTTTTTTATTTTCATTACAGAGACAGGGTCTATTTCTTTATTGATTTTGATAAGTATAATGATTTTTATTTGCATGAAATTTTTCTCAAAATATCCATTTTCATTTTCATTTTTTTCCCTTTTTTTTTGGTTAAATTTATCATATTGTTTGTTTTATTTATTTTGATAAAAAGCTCCTGACCTTCCAATTACAGTTAAATTCTCTTAAGAAATTAGAGTTTATTGCTTTGATACTCTCTTTATTATGACATTTAATGACATTAATGAAAATATGATGCTTCAAAATAATATTGACAATAATATCGTTTATGGGCAATAATTTTTTGGGACAATTATCATCCAGCAAAATTTGTTATTGTGACAGGCCTACACATGCTGATTGAGATCCCCCTGCAGGTGGGAGTACTTTATCAAACAAGACACTCATAAGTGAACTCTGACTCCAGAACCAACGCACTACATTCAGAACAAACTTTGGGCCTTTTCTACAATCGTCAATGAAATTGCTTCTCGCTCAGATCTGTGAAGGTCTGTTGTTAAGGCTCTGGATGTTCCAGACATCCAGTGTGCATCCAGGCCTGGATGAAGACTATCGGGGGCCAGAACAATACATAGACAATAGGGATGGGAATTGATAAGATTTTATCAATACCAATGCTGTTAACGACTCTGCTAATCGATCCAATTCTTTACGATTCCCTTATCGATTCCTGCAGATTTTGCATGTGGCCAAATGTTGGTCTGATTTTCAGTGGCAACAATGTCAAACAAGTCACAGCATAGATATCTGCTTCTGCAAGTTGCAGGTGTTTCCACTCACTTAAGGTATTGTAGTAGTTGCAATAAAAATTAAGCTACAGTTCTGATACTTCTGAACCCTGTCAGTGGAAGGATTTGATAAGAGAATTGAGAAGCAAAAAGGTTGATGATATCGATTCTTTGATGGAGCTGTTAATGATTCTCAACTGGAATTGGTTTTCGATTCCCATCCCTAATGGACAAGGTTGACTCAGTTAAGTGCCAAACTGGCTTTATTGTGCTTTTTGAGCACATTATCTATCACAAGAGCCAGTATTTCACTTGATTCCATTGTTGGCATATCCTCCAGGGCAGATTGCTTATGGCAAATTTTTCTTTCATGTAGCATGAGCAAACAGAATCATTTGAACACTATAAAGTTGGACTGTTGTGATTTCAGAGGCTCAGAATGCTGCTCCATTCAGTTAACCATGTTCTCCGGATGGTGTAACACTTAAACATCATTAGTCTGGTTCTGAAAAGTGTATAGTTCCACTAGGAATGAAACGGTTACCAGTAAAATGGAAAACGGCACCAAATTTCCCACGGTAAGTGTTACCGTTTTCTGTTTAAATTAGCAGTGATTTTTAAAGCAGATAGCTTATGGCAAGTTTTTCTTTTAACTAGCATGATTAAACAGAATCACTTGAACACTAAAAAGTTGGACCTTTGTGATTTCAGGGGCTAATCCAGCAGGAAAACAACAATTATTTCTCCTGTTGCACTTTCAACTTGTGGGCGCTGCTTGTGTGGCGACCTGTCTGCAGCGGCATTAGTGCTTGTGGGGTTTTAACCTTTTAACTTTGTTTTTAACATTTTAACTATTTATTCTTTTTTACTATAACATCAATGGAGGTACTTTTTTTACTGCTCCTGTCAGCCATGCTGAACCTCACCATGGAATTGTTTGTTAACCAGCAAACAAACAGGATTCAATACATGCAGGACTTTCTTCTTGGATTTCAGTCACACAGCTTACCACTGGATCTACAAACTGAAATACTTTCAGACATGGGCGAGTATGATGTTTTTATTCCTAATGCAGCATTTACCCGAACTTGCAAACCTGGCGTTAAGAAACGCAGGAAAAGAGGAAAAAAGGTAGGTATACGCTAACGAATAAGGAAATTAACTAGGAATAAATGTCTTCCCTTACCGTCCATTGTCTTGGTTAATGTCCTGTCTGAAAAATAAGACTGATGAATTACAAGCGTGCGTTTCCTCGATGCGCGAATTCAGAGATATGTATGTTTTGGCTTCTGCTGAGACATGGTTATCAGACTCTGATTTGGACTCTGTCTTGAACATTGATGGATTGGGGTCCCGATTCGCCTGGACCGTGACCCACTGACGACTGGGAAACACCACGGTGTGTGGGGGTTCTGTGTGTATGTGAACCCGAGATGGTGTGAAAATGTTACCGTGCGTGAATGGATCTGTCCAGCGGACATTGAGCTCCCATCACTTTCTTTCAGGCCCTTCTACTTGCCATGTGAATTTCCCCAGATTTTCTTCACACTTGTTTATATTCATCCCAGAGCTGACCCTAAAGCAGCTTCTGATGTCATCTTTTCAATGGCGCAACGACTTCAGTCTATATAACCTGACGTGCCGTGCTTCTTTCTGGGTGACTTTAATCACGTCAACTGTAAAAAGTCACTCAGCAACTTCAGCCAGT
This sequence comes from Scarus forsteni, assembly GCA_036419115.1. Taxonomy (NCBI): domain Eukaryota; kingdom Metazoa; phylum Chordata; class Actinopteri; order Labriformes; family Labridae; genus Scarus; species Scarus forsteni. The sequence continues at coordinate 3,104,088 of JAZDUH010000500.1, forward strand.
ACGTCACCTGTCCCACTTGCGGTAACAGGATATTGGACCACTGCCATGGCTCTATTAAGGGGGGTTATAAGTCTGACCACAAATCTGCCTGGGGTGGTATGAAAATAATGACAGGTCAATATAAGAAGAAAAATACTGTCACACTGGATGGCTTCATTTCTGATGTTGAGCTTGCAGAGGAACTAAATAGCTTTTATTTTAGATTTAACTCTGATAGCTCAGGAGAAATCAGTAATGTTTTTAAAACTGTTCAGGGCCCCCCTGCTCTTAACATTGATGTGCACCTGATTGAAAAACTTTTCAAACTGAGGTTGGCAAAAGCTGTGGTCCTGATAGCATCAGTGGCTGGGTGCTTAAATCATGTGCCTCACAGCTGAGTGAAATCTTTCATTTTATCTTTACCCAGTTGCTTTTAGTACAGAGAGTCCCAAAAATGTGGAAACATGCCACTGTTGTTCCTGATGCCAAATGTATGAATCCAAAGACACTAAATAACTTTCGACCAGTGGCTCTGACTTCACTGGTGATGAAAACTTTGAAAAGCTTGTTAAGACTGAGATATTGGGGCAGGTGGAAGATCAGCTGGACCCTCTTCAGTTTGCATATAGGTCAGGCAGAGGAGTCGAGGATGCAATGCTGACATTGTTAAATTTTATAGTTCAGAATCTGGAGGCCTCAAAAACTCATGCCAGGCTCCTGTTTGTTGACTTTTCATCGGCTTTCAATACTATCCAGCCACACTTACTGAACTGAAACCTTGTTGACTGGATAGTAGACTTTTTGACTGACAGGTCACAGTGTATAAGGGTCAATGGTGTTTTTCCCCTAAACTGCTTTCCTCAACAGGCTCCCCGCAGGGCTGTGTCCTCTCTCCACTGCTTTTTATCTTGTACACCAATGACTGCAGGAGCATGCACAGTAACAGGCATTTTGTTGAATTTGCAGATGATACAGTGACAGTGAGTATCTTGGGTCAGGATGAGTCTGAACACGGTCCTGTCATTCATGATTTTATCACTTGGTGCAAAGATTTCTGCCTGCAGATTAATGTTTCTAAAACTAAACACATGATTATTGATTTTAGAAAGTCGCAACCCAGTTTCAGTCATACTGTCATTAATGACATGGATGTTAAAATTGTTTCTCATTACAAATATCTGCCAACAATTATTGATAATTTACTTTGATTTGAAGCCAATACTGATGCTGTTTGTAAGAAGGTCCAGCAGAGACTTTATTTCTTGAGAAAGATGAACACGTGAAGGGGTGTAAGGTTCTCATGTCTCTTTTTTATCAGTGCTTTATAGAAAGTGCTCACGTACTGCATGGTTGCTTGGTTCGGTTGTCTTGCTTTGTCTAGTAAAAATAGACTTGTGAATCTGGTCAAAATAGCGAACAAGGTGATCGGAGTGCAGCAATCTCAGTTGCAGGATATGTACAGCAGACGTATTCTTAGCAGAGCCCAACAAATTCTGAACTGCCCTGACCACCCTCTGTTTGCTGAATTTGATCTTCTCCCTTCTGGACGACGTTACAGAATGCCAAAAACCAAAACTAGGCGAGCCAGAACTTCTTTTATTCCAGTTGCTATTGAAAACCTTAATTCATTGGCCTTAGTAGTTTTTCTTGTCTTGTGCTTTGTGCATCTTGTGGGTAGAATTGATTGTTGACTTTTAGACTGTAATCCTTGACTATTTATTGACTTTTTATTGACTTTGTATTGAATTTCTTTTTATCTGCTTTATCTTGTATGTTCATCATTACTGTTTATCTACTGCACAGCACTTTGATGACTGAATGCTCTTGGGGTTTTGCCTGATTCGTAGTCTTTGGCATTTTGTGGTTTAAGTGTCATCCTTTTTCACTTGAGTTCAGGATTTCTCCTGATTTTTTAATGCCTGCATGATTTATGTTTTGTCATGTACTTGTGTACTGATGCCTGCTGCTGAAAAACAATTTTCCCACAGAACTGTAATAAAGTTGAAGTTGAAGTTGAAGTTGAAGTTGAAGTTGAAGTTGAAGGAGAAGGTCAGAATGCAGCTTCATCCAGTCAGCCATGTTTTTCAGATGGTGTATCACTTAAACATCATGAGTTTGATTCTGAGGAGTGTATAGTTCTACTAATGTTTAAGAATTTTAATGTTTTCCTACAGACATCCAGCAACTGTCAATGATGAAAGAACAGCCTTTACATGTGAAGAATGAGGCTGAAGATGAAGAGAAACCTGAGTCCTCACAGTTTCATCAGATTAAGACCAGGGCTGACGGAGAGGAGTGTGGAAGAAATGAGGAGGAGAAAAACCCAGCAACAAGAAGAAACTTTCAACCAGGGACAGAGGTCAAGACGGAGGACTCCTCTGAGGCTGAGACTGAATACAGTGACGATTGGATGGAAGACAGCGATTGTGAGTCAGGTTCAAAACATGTGAAACAAAATCAAATAAGGAAACTACAGCCTGGAGAAAAACCCCTCAGCCACTCTGAGTTTGGTAAAACATTTAGATATGACAGTCAGCTACAAAGCCACGAAATGGTTCACAATGGATTAAAACCCTTTAATTGTGACGAGTGTGATAAAACATTTAGATCCAAATGGATGCTTAGCAATCACAAAATGGTTCACACAGGGGTAAAACCCTTTGCCTGCGCTGAGTGTGGCAAAACATTTAGATATGACAGTGAGCTAAAAAGTCACAAAATGGTTCACACTGGATTAAGACCCTTAAGCTGTGATGAGTGCGGTAAAACATTTACAAAGACAAGTAATCTAAACAGTCACAAAATGACACACACTGGAGAGAAACCATTTAGCTGTAATGAGTGTGGTAAAACATTTAGACATAAAGGGAAGCTTAACAATCATAAAATGACCCACACTGGAGAGAAACCCTTTAGCTGTACTGAGTGTGGTAAAACATTTAAATGGAAAGGTGATCTAAACAGACACAAAATGGTTCACACTAAAGTAAAACCGTTTAGCTGTGATGAGTGTGGTCAAACATTTAAAATGAAAAGTAATCTAAACAGTCACAAAATTATTCACACTGGACTTACACCATTTTGTTGTGATTATTGTGGTAAAGCCTTTAGATTGAAAGGTACTCTAGCCAGACACACAATGATTCACACTGGAGAGAAACCCTTTAGCTGTGATGAGTGTGGTAAAACATTTATACAGAAAGGTGATCTTGTCAAACACAAAATGATTCACACTGGGGTCAAACCCTTCAGCTGTACTGAGTGTGGTAAACCATGCAGATCAAAAGAGGAGTTAAACTCGCACAAAACGATTCACACTGGAGAGAAACCGTTTAGCTGTGATCAGTGTGGTAAAACATTTAGATTGAAAGGTACTTTAAACAGACATACAATGATTCACACTGGAGTTAATCCCCTGAGCTGTGATGAGTGTGGTAAGCCATGCGAATCCAAAGAGGACTTAAATGTGCACAAAATGATTCACATCGAAGAGAAACCATTTCATTGTGATCTGTGTGGTAAAACTTTTAAACATAAACATGCTCTGAACAGTCATAAAATGGTTCACACTGGGGTGAAACCCTTTAGCTGTGATGAGTGTGGTAGAATGTTTAGACGTAAAAGTCATCTAAACATTCACATATTGGTTCACACTGGAGGAAAACCCTTCAGTTGTGATGAGTGTGGTAAAACATTTAGACAAATAAATCATCTTAACACTCATAAACTTGTTCACACTAGAGCATAGATGTCGGTTTGGGGGGAAGGGGGGAGTGACCCCCTCATTTTTTGCAAGGGTTCATTTTGTCTCCACCACACACAAATCCTTCACATGTAAGACATTAAAACCCCAGTTATTTCCAGCAGTCTAGAAACTTACAACATTCCTGAAAGCACCATCTGCACTTATCTGGGAGTTTCAAGGAGACAAAGCTGACTATAGTGAGGATAAAAAAAATACTTGCAGCTGCTGTAAAGTTACGTCTTTGCCAAGATGAAGCTCAATCCCAGAGTGTTCTTTTTCGTTTGATAATACCTGTGCTGAGTTAGAAAACCTGTTTGCTTTGTTTTAACGCTGTGATTATCCCATGGAATAAATATACCCAGGGAGGCATTAGATTGTTTTGAAAAGTGGATATGTCCTGGACAAACTTTACACTCATCATCCTAACATACCAAATTTATTACTGTTTCAATTTGCCATGGTTAAAACGCTCTTTCAGGAAAAAGTACAATTTTTCCTGATATAATACTACCAAATCCATTTGGAATATGGGATGCCTATTGAGTTTGAACAATTTGAACAACATTCTGAAGCTGTTGGCCTTATCCTAGCATTACCTCAGTTGGGATGGAGCAGAGTTAACATTTATTTTCACTAATGGACTTACAGTGCCTGGGGCAGCACTATGTAACTTTAACTATTCATACTATATTCACTTATTATATTTTGTTTCAGTGATGTTTGAACTCCTTTGTGACCTTTTGAGAGACCTTATCTTCAAGTCAAAATGTTGTGGTTTTATCACCTGTTAAGTAGACACTGCAGACAGCTTGTTCTGATGTCCTAACAAAAACAGCTGTTGTGGTTTTTCCAAGTATTAATGATGTTCTCCAATGCCTGGACAGACTTTGACAGATCCTGCAGAGGTTTCTGTTTGGGGATGGCCATCGAGTTCTGAGCTGCTTTCACTTGAATGTTTTGAAAGATGTAAGACTTCACAGAGATATGATTATAATGGCTTTTTACGAGTTTTTGTTCTTGTTTTTTCCTTGATTTTTGTACTGTTTTGATCTGGTGTTATATTTGATGTAAATAGCCAAAGTTTGTTAGGTTTTTGTACTGTTTTTTTACTTTTTCAATAAATTTTTTCCAGTTTTGAAGAGAGGTTGGAGTGAATTTTTGTATTATCGATTTTTTGATTGAAAAATTGACAAAAAATGGCAAAACATCCCTTTCTCACAATATTGGCAAATCCTCAAAACAATCCTGATTGACCACTACAGTGAAACCTTGTCCTTTTTGCAACATATACAAAAAATGTTCAAGTATTACTTAAACCTGCCCCTAAATTTTTTGTTATCCTGATAACTATTTAAGCAAAAGCACAACCACATTACTGAAAGCAAATCTTATTCAGTCTTATGTGACCTTTAACACATAGTGGTAAGATAAATGCACATTTATCACAGATTTGTAATCAGTATGGTAGCAGGACTATCAAAATCAGCTTTTCTTTTTTCTAATTGAAAAGAATTTAGGAACCACAGTTAAAGCAAAACCTGCTCTCTTTAAAGCTGAAGTATGAAATCAACGTTTTATCTTGATTCTGATTCACTCAAGAGTTTTAAATAAGCTGGTGACACTGAATAAATAAATTATTAGACGTATGGGTTTCTGTGGATGAAAGAATCATTAAACTTGACTGCTGCCTTGATTAAGCACAATGAAGGTCTGTTGCAAAGGTTACAGCTCTCTCCGTCTCTGTCTCTTTCTATGTCATAAAATGTGTGAATGAAACTTTAAAAAGATCATTTTCCATGCTGGCTTGGTGGAGTGGTTAGCAACCATGCACATCCCATGAACATGCTTCTGTCGGTCCAGTTTGAATCCAGCCTGTGATGATTATGGTGGTAGATGACTATACTTTTATTTTGAAGGCAAGATCAGCGAAAAGGAAGTACATTTTTATTTCCGGGTGTCAAAGCGCTTCTGCCGTCGAGCCCAGTTAGCATGTAAGCTGTTTGTCTCAGAGTAATTTTCTAAGAGTCTTCAGAGCTTTCTTCTCCTTCTTTGACTCTTGGATGAGTGTCAAATGTCCGGGTTTCAGGATCTTATAGAGAGAGCAGGTTTGTTTTCTTTCTTCTTCAGTGAACTTGTTTACCGTAGATGTATCGGTTTAGCCTTTAGCTAACATTCAGCTAACTCAGATTGTTTGATGAATCAAAGGTCTGAGACTGAGGTTTAAAGTCTCTTCCTTCTGATCCTCAAACCTGCCTGATTGATACATATTACTAAATAATTGCAGCATTTCACGCACATGGAATTTATCAGGGTGTCACATTCAGGCATAAAACTTTCAGCATGTTTATTGATGTTCAGAGAAATGACGACACAGTAGATTATGAAACGCACACACTCTGCCCTCACACAGTTGGGACAGAAAATCAGAGCTTTCAAAAGATCACGTTGATCCTTAAGTACTTTAATAAAAAGCCTGATTTTAGATCACTGTGAACATCTGATCTGTTCTCTTGTCATAAGGTAGCAGATTCGAGCCCAGCTCAGTCTGTCCCATGTCAGTGTGTCCTTGAGCAAGACAGTAAACCCCAGTGTGCTCCCCCTGCTGCTTCAGTGGTGTGTTAACAGGTTTGAAATGGGTGTGAAAGGGAAGATGTGACCTGTGGTGTAAATCTGTGGTCAGGAAGAGAAGGAGAGCTCTTTCTTTTCTCAAGTTCATTTGCCATTGTGTGAAAATTCTGTGCTTTTGTATTTTAGAGGTTTGTGAGGAGGTCCAGCAGCCTTCAGTGAGTAAAGAGGAGGATCCATCTGAGCAGCAGGAGAGGAGCTCCAGTGTGAACCAGAAGATGAGCGAGCCTCTGCACATTAAAGAGGAACCAGAGGAACCCTGGAGTCAGGAGGGAGAGCAGCTTCAAGGACCAGAGGAGGCTGATATCAAGTTCACTTTTACTCCTGTCACTGTGAAGAGTGAAGATGATGAAGAGAAGCCTCAGATCTCACAGCTGCATGAAATTAAAGTTGAAGAGGTGGAGAGAGAAGCTGATGGAGAGGAGAGTGGAGGACCAGAGGCAGACAGATACTTTGATCCAGAGAGATATGCACAAGCAGAGACTGATGACTTTTCGGGAGCAGAGACTGATGACAGTGCTGATTGGAGGGAGGCAACAGATCAACAATCACATCCCTGCTCTGAGCGTGGAAAAAGATTTTCAAATCAAAGTGATTTGAAAAAACAGGAGGTGATTCAAACAGGTGAGAAACTCTACAGCTGCTCACAGAGTTGTAAAGTTTTAAGGTGTGTTCCTGCCACATGTCCATGGCTCATTTTGTCACTGTCACCAGCTCAAGTTATGCAACAATCATATTACATCATATCATATAACAGGATGTGTTAGCAGACATTATTCCAACTGTATCCCCTACCAACCACACAACAATGCAGCTGATGGCCCTGCAGCAGCATGGTCTGATATTAAAGGGGCTGGAACCTTTCCCAGCTGCCATTGGGTGTGAGGCAGGCTACACCCTGAACCAGCTGCCAATCAATCACAGAGCCAAGACTGGAAGATATGGCCTTAAAAGAAAGTCCCTGATTTTTCTGCTCGGGCTGCAGCTATTGATTCTTCTTGTATTCCAGTATTCAGTGAATTATTTTATGGGATTTATCGAGTAATCAGATTACATCAATTAATCAATGGCATAAACAGGATCTCAGAATCTGAATACATTTTTTTCTGTTGGAAAAAAGAGTTCCTGCATGAAAGTGCTCACAAGGGCGGCAGATTTTTTTGAGCAACCAGGTCCTGATTTTAGATTGAGACCCTGGTTTTGAATTTTTCCAATATATTTGTGCACCACAGGACTTTTGCCACTTAGTCCAACTGTACGAGAGAGAAGGCAGACATCTCAGCAGCTGATGTCTCACAAATAAACATCTCATACCTACAGTGAAAAACCAAATGGATAAACAGATTGAGATGCTGGAAACAAAATGAAACTGCTGTAGCATGCATGCCAGTTCAGTAGATGGCGGTGTTGGTTTGCAGAGAGTCAGCGCTGCTCCAATAAACATACGAAGAATGAACACTTTTCACAAACAATAATGGCGAGTGCCACAGACAAAGACAGAGGAATTCCTTTTCTGGACAACAAATCTATCTGGATAGTTTTGTCTGGATAACGAACCAGTCAATGGCTCACACATTACTCGGTATGGGCGTGCAGCCTTCATGTGAAACAGTAATGCACTCGCGGTGACTTCAGCATTAAGACCTGAAACTATCTGATTTTGGTTTACACGGAGCTGCATGGAGAAGCGTTTTGAAAACTCTCCACCCTTGACATGGGTTTCAAAAGTTTCTGGATTGGGGCACTCAGTATAGTGTTCACATGTAAACACAAGGCTGAAACACAATGAAGACTGATCGGATTTTACGGTATTCGGCCTAATGTAAACTGCCCCTTAATTATAATAACTTTCTGTGCAATGAGTACCAAACCAGTTACAAGTCAGATGATAGTGATAGTGATCTTTGTTCAATGCTGTAAATACTCTTCAACTTTCGAGTTTTTTTTAATATTGTTCTTTTAGTTTTATATTTTTTCCTGGTGATTTCTTTTCCTTTTATGCATTTTTTTAGTTTGCATATTTATGTCTTAATTATTATTTGTTTTTATACATGATTCTCTCTTTTTTGCTATATTTTTGTCTTTACTTATATAACTTCCATGTTTAGGATCAAATTTATCATATTTTATTACTCAACTCAAATAATATACTTAGATACTAAGATAATACAACTACCTACTGCACAGTCATTTAATATATGAAAGAATGCCCTTCACCTGCGTCCTTAACTATCAGTACTTTCTGTTCTATTTCTTATCTACTCACTGTAATGAGATTAAAAAGAAAGTTTTGGATTTGTGAAGTATGTACTCTGAATAATAAGCTAGTAGCCACTACATTGATTTACATTCTGAACCAGCCTTTACACAGAGCCACACTCAAAGGATGTTATTTACTAGACTTTTTCTTAGGTAATGATCTCATTAATCTCTGTTAACTGCAACTGAATTGTGAAAACTGTCTTGTTGTGTCCGGTCTGCCGACTTGATGCATGGACAGGATGTTTTCTGTTGAGGTGCTGCCACATTGGTGATGCGCTATTATGCTAATCTAACTTTTTTTGACAATAGACGCACTGCACAATGTTTTCTTTTCATTTCAATGTTGTGATCCCACACTTGTGATACTCTCTGTCATTTTTTCTGTGGAGTCTGTTTTTTATGCCCCTCTCTTTCTGCATGATTTTCCAGTGTGCATTTCAAATATACGTTACAGTGACAGATCAGCAGGGGAGGCAAAGTGCATTGTGCAACAGAAAGGACCATCTGTGTCAGACACAGTTCACTGTTGTATGGTGGTACAGATTTAAATGAAGCCTCAAGGCACATACTTTGTGAAACTCAGTTGAGTCTGGACATGTTTCCACACCATCATCTGCTCTAAACCCAACACCAGTGGATCTCTAGTGCTGCTGTTGGATACAGAGCTGAAACTCAGCAGCTTTTTTCTCCACTGTTCACTTCTGTCTGCTACAGGGCTTCTCTGACTCTTTTAATGGATGCTGCTGATACACTTTTGAACCTGAAACACTGAAGTTAGGATGTGAATTGTGATCATACAATTGCACAAAGCTTTGATTATCTTGATGATATCAGGGCTGCATTTGTGAAAAAACCTGACGTTCTGAGTCATTTCTGCTATCAACCCACACACAGGTGCGGGTTTTTCCAGGGATCACCTCTCACATTTGTTAAGTTTCCTTGCCTCCAGTGCAAGCTCTTGAGTTGATTCAAGATCTTCAACCTTAAACAACGACTGCCAGTACATCAGTACGGTACTCTTATTGTGAAGGGCAAACATCCACTCATGCTGCTAGTATCATGATAACTCCATAAGCTTGACACTTCATCTGTCTGATGACAATACAGCTTTAATGATTCACATCAAACACAATGTGTATTCAAAATAACACAACTTCAAAGAGACTCGAATATGTATCACTGTACTGCATTGGGGGTGAGCGAGTGGCGACGATAGACAGGCAAACACGAGGCTTGCTAATTAGCTCATCAATTACACTGCACCTGCTCGGACTCCCCTTGGCATGAGCTGAGCTGTGAACTGTTACTCTGAACCTATAGCCTAATACATGCTGATTGAGATCCCCCTGCAGGTGGGAGTACTACATCAAACAGAACACTCATATGTGAACTCTGATCCCAGAACCAATGCACTACATTCAGACCAAACTTTGGGCCTTTTCTACAATCATAAATGAAATTACTTCTCGCTCAGATCCTGTGAAGGTATGTTGTTAAGGCTCTGGATGTTCCAGACAACCAGTCTGCATCCAGGCCTGGATGAAGACTGTCAGGGGTCGGGAGCATTACTGGGACCAGGTTGACTCAGCAATGTACCAAACTGGCATATACTGGCAGACCTGACCTCACCTCAGCCTCTTTAATATGCTTTTTAAGCACAGTACCAATCACCAGTGCCAGTGTTTTATAGGGTTCCATTGTTGGCATTTCCTCCAGAGCAGATAGCTTATGACAATTTTTCTTTCAACTAGCATGATTAAACAGAATCACTTGAACACTATAAAGTTGGACCTTTGTTATTTCAGGGGCTAATCCAGCAGGAAAACAACAATAATTTCTCCTGTTGTGCTTTCAGCAACGGGGGGAGGTCAGAATGCAGCTTCATCTAGTCAGCCATATTTTCCAGATGGTGTATCACTTAAACATCATGAGTTTGATTCTGAGGAGTGTATAGTTCCACTAATGTTGAGGAATCTCAATCTCTTCTTGCAGATGTCCAGCAGCTATCAGTGATGAAAGAACAGCCTTTCCATATGAAGAACGAAGCTGAAGATGAAGAGAAACCTGAATCATCAAAGCTTAATCAGATAGAGACCAGAGCTGATGGAGAGGAGAGTGGAGGAATTGAGGAGGAGAGAATCCCTGCAATGGGGAGACACTTTCGACCAGGGACAGAGGTCAAGACTGAATACGGTGACGACTGGATGGAAGACAGCGATTGTGAGTCGGGTTCAAAACATGTGAAACAAAATCAAATAAGGAAACTACAGCCTGGAGAAAAACCCCTGAGCCACTCTGAGTG